>OU612043.1:191401568-192861135 GCA_914767935.1 Coremacera marginata
TAATTATGATTATGATTATGATTATGATTATGATTATGATTATGATTATGATATGATATGATTATGATTATGATTATGATTATGATTATGATTATGAATTATGATTATGATTATGATTATGATTATGATTATGATTATGATTATGATTATGATTATGATTATTATGATTGATTATGATTATGATTATGATTATGATTATGATTATGATTATGATTATGATTATGATTATGATTATGATTATGATTATGTTATGATTATGATTATGATTATGATTATGATTATGATTATGATTATGATTATGATTATGATTATGATTATGATTATGATTATGATTATGATTATGATTATGATTATGATTATGATTATGATTATGATTATGATTATGATTATGATTATGATTATGATTATGATTATGATTATGATTATGATTATGATTATGATTATGATTATGATTATGATTATGATTATGATTATGATTATGATTATGATTATGATTATGATTATGATTATGATTATGATTATGATTATGATTATGATTATGATTATGATTATGATTATGATTATGATTATGATTATGATTATGATTATGATTATGATTATGATTATGATTATGATTATGATTATGATTATGATTATGATTATGATTATGATTATGATTATGATTATGATTATGATTATGATTATGATTATGATTATGATTATGATTATGATTATGATTATGATTATGATTATGATTATGATTATGATTATGATTATGATTATGATTATGATTATGATTTGATTATGATTATGATTATGATTATGATTATGATTATGATTATGATTATGATTATGATTATGATTATGATTATGATTATGATTATGATTATGATTATGATTAGATTATGATTATGATTATGATTATGATTATGATTATGATTATGATTATGATTATGATTATGATTATGATTATGATTATGATTATGATTATGATTATGATTATGATTATGATTATGATTATGATTATGATTATGATTATGATTATGATTATGATTATGATTATGATTATGATTATGATTATGATTATGATTATGATTATGATTATGATTATGATTATGATTATGATTATGATTATGATTATGATTATGATTATGATTATGATTATGATTATGATTATGATTATGATTATGATTATGATTATGATTATGATTATGATTATGATTATGATTATGATTATGATTATGATTATGATTATGATTATGATTATGATTATGATTATGATTATGATTATGATTATGATTATGATTATGATTATGATTATGATTATGATTATGATTATGATTATGATTATGATTATGATTATGATTATGATTATGATTATGATTATGATTATGATTATGATTATGATTATGATTATGATTATGATTATGAATATGATTATGATTATGATTATGATTTGATTATGATTATGATTATGATTATGATTATGATTATGATTATGATTATGATTATGATTATGATTATGATATGATTATGATTATGATTATGATTATGATTATGATTATGATTATGATTATGATTATGATTATGATTATGATTATGATTATGATTATGATTATGATTATGATTATGATTATGATTATGATTATGATTATGATTATGATATGATTATGATTATGATTATGATTATGATTATGATTATGATTATGATTATGATTATGATTATGATTATGATTATGATTATGATTATGATTATGATTATGATTATGATTATGATATGATTATGATTATGATTATGATTATGATTATGATTATGATTATGATTATGATTATGATTATGATTATGATTATGATTATGATTATGATTTATGATTATGATTTGATTATGATTATGATTATGATTATGATTATGATTATGATATGATTATGATTATGATTATGATTTGATTATGATTATGATTATGATTATGATTATGATTATGATTATGATTATGATTATGATTATGATTATGATTATGATTATGATTATGATTATGATTATGATTATGATTATGATTATGATTATGATTATGATTATGATTATGATTATGATTATGATTATGATTATGATTATGATTATGATTATGATTATGATTATGATTATGATTATGATTATGATTATGATTATGATTATGATTATGATTATGATTATGATTATGATTATGATTATGATTATGATTATGATTATGATTATGATTATGATTATGATTATGATTATGATTATGATTATGATTATGATTATGATTATGATTATGATTATGATTATGATTTATGATTATGATTATGATTATGATTATGATTATGATTATGATTATGATTATGATTATGATTATGATTATGATTATGATTATGATTATGATTATGATTATGATTATGATTATGATTATGATTATGATTATGATTATGATTATGATTATGATTATGATTATGATTATGATTATGATTATGATTATGATTATGATTATGATTATGATTATGATTATGATATGATTATGATTATGATTATGATTATGATTATGATTATGATTGATTATGATTATGATTATGATTATGATTATGATTATGATTATGATATGATTATGATTATGATTATGATTATGATTATGATTATGATTATGATTATGATTATGATTATGATTATGAGATTATGATTATGATTATGATTATGATTATGATTATGATTATGATTATGATTATGGTTATGATTATGATTATGATTATGTTATGATTATGATTATGATTATGATAGATGATTATGATTATGATTATGATTATGATTATGATTATGATTATGATTATGATTATGATTATGATTATGATTATGATTATGATTATGATTATGATTATGATTATGATTATGATTATGATTATGATTATGATTATGATTATGATTATGATTATGATTATGATTATGATTATGATTATGATTAGATTATGATTATGATTATGATTATGATTATGATTATGATTATGATTATGATTATGATTATGATTATGATTATGATTATGATTATGATTATGATTATGATTATGATTATGATTATGATTATGATTATGATTATGATTATGATTATGATTATGATTATGATTATGATTATGATTATGATTATGATTATGATTATGATTATGATTATGATTATGATTATGATTATGATTATGATTATGATTATGATTATGATTATGATTATGATTATGATTATGATTATGATTATGATTATGATTATGATTATGATTATGATTATGATTATGATTATGATTATGATTATGATTATGATTATGATTATGATTATGATTATGATTATGATATGATTATGATTATGATTATGATTATGATTATGATTATGATTATGATTATGATTATGATTATGATTATGATTATGATTATGATTATGATTATGATTATGATTATGATTATGATTATGATTATGATTATGATTATGATTATGATTATGATTATGATTATGATTATGATTATGATTATGATTATGATTATGATTATGATTATGATTATGATTATGATTATGATTATGATTATGATTATGATTATGATTATGATTATGATTATGATTATGATTATGATTATGATTATGATTATGATTATGATTATGATTATGATTATGATTATGATTATGATTATGATTATGATTATGATTATGATTATGATTATGATTATGATTATGATTATGATTATGATTATGATTATGATTATGATTATGATTATGATTATGATTATGATTATGATTATGATTATGATTATGATTATGATTATGATTATGATTATGATTATGATTATGATTATGATTATGATTATGATTATGATTATGATTATGATTATGATTATGATTATGATTATGATTATGATTATGATTATGATTATGATTATGATTATGATTATGATTATGATTATGATTATGATTATGATTATGATTATGATTATGATTATGATTATGATTATGATTATGATTATGATTATGATTATGATTATGATTATGATTATGATTATGATTATGATGATTATGATTATGATTATGATTATGATTATGATTATGATTATGATTATGATTATGATTATGATTATGATTATGATTATGATTATGATTATGATTATGATTATGATAGATTATGATTATGATTATGATTATGATTATGATTATGATTATGATTATGATTATGATTATGATTATGATTATGATTATGATTATGATTGATTATGATTATGATTATGATTATGATTATGATTATGATTATGATTATGATTATGATTATGATTATGATTATGATTATGATTATGATTATGATTATGATTATGATTATGATTATGATTATGATTATGATTATGATTATGATTATGATTATGATTATGATTTATGATTATGATTATGATTATGATTATGATTATGATTATGATTATGATTATGATTATGATTATGATTATGATTATGATTATGATTATGATTATGATTATGATTATGATTATGATTATGATTATGATTATGATTATGATTATGATTATGATTATGATTATGATTATGATTATGATTATGATTATGATTATGATTATGATTATGATTATGATTATGATTATGATGTTATGATTATGATTATGATTATGATTATGATTATGATTATGATTATGATTATGATTATGATTATGATTATGATTATGATTATGATTATGATTATGATTATGATTATGATTATGATTATGATTATGATTATGATTATGATTATGATTATGATTATGATTATGATTATGAGATTATGATTATGATTATGATTATGATTATGATTATGATTATGATTATGATTATGATTATGATTATGATTATGATTATGATTATGATTATGATTATGATTATGATTATGATTATGATTATGATTATGATTATGATTATGATTATGATTATGATTATGATTATGATTATGAGATTATGATTATGATTATGATTATGATTATGATTATGATTATGATTATGATTATGATTATGATTATGATTATGATTATGATTATGATTATGATTATGATTATGATTATGATTATGATTATGATTATGATTATGATTATGATTATGATTATGATTATGATTATGATTATGATTATGATTATGATTATGATTATGATTATGATTATGATTATGATTATGATTATGATTATGATTATGATTTGATTATGATTATGATTATGATTATGATTATGATTATGATTATGATTATGATTATGATTATGATTATGATTATGATTATGATTATGATTATGATTATGATTATGATTATGATTATGATTATGATTTATGATTATGATTATGATTATGATTATGATTATGATTATGATTATGATTATGATTATGATTATGATTATGATTATGATTATGATTATGATTATGATTATGATTATGATTATGATTATGATTATGATTATGATTATGATTATGATTATGATTATGATTATGATTATGATTATGATTATGATTATGATTATGATTATGATTATGATTATGATTATGATTATGATTATGATTATGATTATGATTATGATTATGATTATGATTATGATTATGATTATGATTATGATTATGATTATGATTATGATTATGATTATGATTATGATTATGATTATGATTATGATTATGATTATGATTATGATTATGATTATGATTATGATTATGATTATGATTATGATTATGATTATGATTATGATTATGATATGATTATGATTATGATTATGATTATGATTATGATTATGATTATGATTATGATTATGATTATGATTATGATTATGATTATGATTATGATTATGATTATGATTATGATTATGATTATGATTATGATTATGATTATGATTTATGATTATGATTATGATTATGATTATGATTATGATTATGATTATGATTATGATTATGATTATGATTATGATTATGATTATGATTATGATTATGATTATGATTATGATTATGATTATGATTATGATTATGATTATGATTATGATTATGATTATGATTATGATTATGATTATGATTATGATTATGATTATGATTATGATTATGATTATGATTATGATTATGATTATGATTATGATTATGATTATGATTATGATTATGATTATGATTATGATTATGATTATGATTATGATTATGATTATGATTATGATGATTATGATTATGATTATGATTATGATTATGATTATGATTATGATTATGATTATGATTATGATTATGATTATGATTATGATTATGATTATGATTATGATTATGATTATGATTATGATTATGATTATGATTATGATTATGATTATGATTATGATTATGATTATGATTATGATTATGATTATGATTATGATTATGATTATGATTATGATTATGATTATGATTATGATTATGATTATGATTATGATTATGATTATGATTATGATTATGATTATGATTATGATTATGATTATGATTATGATTATGATTATGATTATGATTATGATTATGATTATGATTATGATTATGATTATGATTATGATTATGATTATGATTATGATTATGATTATGATTATGATTATGATTATGATTATGATTATGATTATGATTATGATTATGATTATGATTATGATTATGATATGATTATGATTATGATTATGATTATGATTATGATTATGATTATGATTATGATTATGATTATGATTATGATTATGATTATGATTATGATTATGATTATGATTATGATTATGATTATGATTATGATTATGATTATGATTATGATTATGATTATGATTATGATTATGATTATGATTATGATTATGATTATGATTACTGATTATGATTATGATTATGATTATGATTATGATTATGATTATGATTATGATTATGATTATGATTATGATTATGATTATGATTATGATTATGATTATGATTATGATTATGATTATGATTATGATTATGATTATGATTATGATTATGATTATGATTATGATTATGATTATGATTATGATTATGATTATGATTATGATTATGATTATGATTATGATTATGATTATGATTATGATTATGATTATGATTATGATTATGATTATGATTATGATTATGATTATGATTATGATTATGATTATGATTATGATTATGATTATGATTATGATTATGATTATGATTATGATTATGATTATGATTATGATTATGATTATGATTATGATTATGATTATGATTATGATTATGATTATGATTATGATTATGATTATGATTATGATTATGATTATGATTATGATTATGATTATGATTATGATTATGATTATGATTATGATTATGATTATGATTATGATTATGATTATGATTATGATTATGATTATGATTATGATTATGATTATGATTATGATTATGATTATGATTATGATTATGATTATGATTATGATTATGATTATGATTATGATGATTATGATTATGATTATGATTATGATTATGGTTATGATTATGATTATGGTTATGATTACGTTAACGATTACAATTACGATTATGATTTTGTATGAAAAGCCTCAATTTTGTACCTTTGAAAATAATACTTTATTTCGGTCGAATAATTTTTAAATTAAGCCCTTAAAGAATGGTTTTGGGCAGACCAAAGTGTTTCCAGTACCACTACTGGCTAATAAAGGGAAAGGGTAAAGGGAAAAAAGTTTACAAATGTTTTTTTCTTTTTTTAAGATGTTGCTGTGCCTTTTTCTATGAAATCTCATAGAATGAACCTTTACATAAATGGGCATGGGTTTTAATAATCTCTTTAACTAAATTTAAATCGAAAAACAACCCACCAAAACACTAGAAAAGTAAGAGTATATCCAAATATACCCTAATTTATCCTCAGCTCAAATGACGTATTTTTATCCGGACAACTTTGGCTAAAATTTATACAAAAAACTCTCTTAATGCCTTGGGTTTTTAAAAGAGTTCAAAAGCTGAACAAGTCCCTGAAAAAAAAATTTAGTTTTTCCCTCTGTACATTCAACTTAATTTTTGATACTCTTGCACAAAAAACTGATAAACTGTAGTGCGTCTATCTCTTCCATCACGGTATACCATAGTTGGTGATAACAAATGCAGGCACAACTCTTTTAATTGATTTTGTAGATTAAATAACGCAAAAAAGCCAAATAATTGCTATTTACTCATGGATATAACTTCCAAAAAAAGAAAAGATTCTTGATTTCTGATCCACTTTCAAAGAACCAACCAAGCAATAGTAAAAAAAACTAAGAGCGCAAAAACTTGTATGAGATTTCTGGTTGTCATGCACCAGTATTTATATCTCTTCAGTTTATTTCGAGCACGTAGTGGACATCATTATTATTTATTGCACTTTGGGATGGTGCAAGACAGGCTAGAGAACAAGCAGCAGCACATAAGCAAGCAACCGTGCGGTGTGCCGAATTGCTCAACGCAATGCGAGCGCTTTCATAAAAACCACAGCTATAGTGCGCAAGAGAAGTTCTGACGAAAAACGCACACAAGCACACACATACAAGCGCTCACACACACACACACACACACACACACACACACACACACAGAATGATCCTAATGAACAAATTATAACGATAAAAGAATATTTATTGAGCAATTTGTGGGGATGCCAACTTAAGCGATCCCTGGTGGAATTAAAGTAAACAAGAAAAGAAGTTTGTCAATATGTGCGTTGTTGGCATGCTTGTGCGTTTGAGTGTGTTTGTGTGGTTAGTTTTATAAAGCTTGAGCTTAGTCCATATTCCACATCCCAGCATGGCAAGCAATTGTGTCGATGTCAGTGTCGTGTCAGAGAAAACGGATGTATCTGAATGGATGTCGATGGTTATCGAAATCCAATCAATCTCAATCTACAATTATATTGGCTTTAAGTAATTGTGTCACAATTAACTTAAGATTCAGTGCGAAGAATGCAGAAATAACAAGTGCCAAAGAAATATACTTTCCAACATATTACAGAAAATTATGCGAATATATCAAAAAACTATCTAGCTATTAATTTTCCTCTTCAAAAGAGGCAATTAATTTTTTGCTCAGCAATTATTTTGCTAAGTATAATTTCGTTAAAATTTCCGTGACAGTTTGGAACAACTAATTTTCATACCAATGATTGTTGCATGATTTCTCAACATTAATAATGCCAACTGCCTGCTGGGTTTCTTTATGCATGCGTGTTATTTCAGTTTGTTTGTATTTCATAATGACAAAGCAAACATATTCTCTCAAAGGTCTTCATCAGGATAACGTTCTTAAAAGCCTATACTTTTGATTGAATAATTATGTTATGTGCATTTGGAACATGTGGACGGTACAGCTTTCACTAGATATTTCTATAATTTTAACCACAAATTATATTACGATAGATTTTGTTCACATTAAGCTGATGTAGAACAATTTTGTGATGGTTTCTGCTAGCAAGATGTTTAATTACACGTTATATTTGATTTAAGTGAGCTTGAAGCAATAAATTTTTATGGAAGAAGAAGTTCAAAATAAAAATGGGATTTTCGTAATACGAATTTATTATATTTTAACAAGATTATGGTGTTATCTGAACTAATAAAAATTGTATGCATAACTTTGTATTTAATAGCATTCTATTAGTAATACTTATTGAAAAACTTTTACTTCAAAGTAGGTTCAGAAAGGTCAGGCTTTCTATAATAAACTTTAATTCATTTATAAATTTATGAATTTTATTTAAACAATTAAAGATTAATTTAGATTGTTTCAGATAACAAAAATAGTGACTAATCGTATAAAAAACAGAAACGTAAGAGGAGATAGGAAAAAATCAAAAAAGAAATTTTAAAAAATCTATAAATTAGTATTGTATTTGTATTGTATTAGTATTGCAGTTGAAATTGAAAACTAAGAGTACAAAAATACAAACTATGCCTTATATATACCTTAACACAACCAAATTTAGAGCGGCATTTGATATTAGAAAACCGTGACCGAAAATAAATGTGAACAAAAAAACAACTGTACATGCTATATTAGTGTACCGCAGGTAGCATGACTCAGTATTATGTAGCATATACTCTTGGGTACACGAACTCAAACAGGTAGACTAAACTGCGATCGCTTAAAAAATGAACACAAACATTTTCTATCTGTACCATTCGACAGAAAAACATGCAGTACTATTTAAAATGTTTGCGTATTAAGTCCTCAACACAAACGACATACCGTAATTTTTAATTTTTAGTAACGACATACGCACATTTTAGGTGCGTCGTTGGACACACGAGAGAAGCGAAGCTTTTTCGCAGTTGCATACACTCATAAAAAAAAAACTCACTAATATTCCGTGTTGTGAAGTTGTGTTATGGCAACCCTGTTTTCGGTTTATAATGCACACACTATTTTTCCGTTATTCGTCAAAAATTTTAACGCAACACATGTTTCTATCGGCTGCTTTAATCACTTTATTTCAGTGGACTGGGAAAAGAAGTGTAATTTACGATGACTTTGTCTATTGAAAAGAAAGCTGAAATCATTGCCCTGTTTAAAAACAAAGTGTCTAAGCGACAAATTTCACGACAAATGGGAATAAGTAATTGGAGTGCACGTAATCTGATTAAAAATGATTCGATATTTAAGACATTAAACCGAAAAAAGGCTAGTGTCGCCCGAAAAAGCTAACAAAACATCACGAACGTCAAGTTAAAAGAATATGTGTTTCTGATCGATTCCAACAAGCTGGAAGCATAAATGCAATATTTTACGAAGCAACCGGAGTAAAAATTAGTGACCGTACCATGCAAAATGTTTTGAATAACATGGGATTACGAGCACGTCGGCCAGCTAAAAAGCCATTGCTCAATTCAAGAATGAGGAAAACGCGCCTACAGTGGGCAAAAACATACAAAACGAGGTCATACTCGCAATGGGAAAATGTTATATTTTTCGATGAATCTAAATTTAATTTATTTGGACCCGACGGAAATGCCACAGTTCGTCGTAGAAAAGGGAAGCGATTCTCGAATGATTGTGTCTTGCCCACTGTAAAACATTCACCCTATTTAGTGTGGTGCCATAACCAAGTTCGGCGTTGGGAGTTTAATTATTCTGCAGGGAACCGTAAATGGTGCAAAATATATAGAAATTTTAAAAGATGGCGTTATTCCGACAATTGAGCAACCATCGGAACATACCCAAAATATGTATTTTCACGATGATTCCGCGCCTTGCCATAGAGCCAAAACGGTATGGAATACACTGAAATATCAACAAAAATTTAAATATATTTTAAATCATTACAAACATTTTCAGGTAATACAACAAAAAAATTCTTTAGGCATTGAGTCTCTTTCGTGGCCAGGAAACAGCGCAGATCTCAATCCCATTGAGAACTGCTGGCATTATATGGGAAAAAAGATTCGAGAAAAACGGGCAACAAGCCTGAAAAATATGGCACAAGTTATAAAAGATGTGTTGTATAACGAAATTGATAAAAATTACCTCAAACGCTTATTTGAATCCATGCCCAAACGAATCAACGAGGTTATCAAAAAACGGGGCGGTCTAACGAAGTATTAACGGGTTTAATGTTAAATAACGATTTTTTTATAATATGACCTGCTATACTTTTAAAAACAAATTCAAAACGTTCATTGAAATATGTACAAAATATGTATATATTTTGAGTTACTTTTCCAAAAATAATTTTGTTCATAAAGCAATTTTTCATAAAATTAACACCATTTTATACTTTTAAGAGTATTCTAATTTAATCTTAAGTGAATTGCTTAAATAAAGCTACAAAAATGATATCAATAAAGCTACTTGGCTTCCCCAAAAAAATCATTTACTTGCAATCGAGTAGAACTTAATTTTACGGAAGAAAAATATGTGATATGTACTGCGTGGGTTTTTTTTGCGATGGGTGTAGATTTGATAGCTTAAAAATTTTTTCTTTTTAATAAATTAACTTTTAAATTCAAAAATTTATAATAACATAAAATAAATTACATATATACAGAAAACATATTTACTGCTTATTTTTTTATCGTTGAATGTCAAATTTCTACGCTAATTACATATACGGGCATATAATGCCAGCGACTCTCCATTTCAACTCTCCACACATGGGTGTGAACTGGGCTGCACTGAACAAATTTTTTCCTTCAACAGCGTACTACGTAGCGAAAAAATCTGTCGAAAATTTTTCAGATTTCACTCCAAGCAAGTCACAGAACGAGGAGTAAAAAGCTTCGCTTCAAAAATATATATTAAAGAACGCACACGAAACAAAATTTAACAAACATTTTAGATACCTTGCCGATGTCATGCATGCGTTTGTTAATTCCATATTTATTGATATCATCTATTTTTTTGGCACTTAAAACATAGAGTATAAATTATTGACTAGAGATTGCATCAACTCTGCTAAATCTCTGGCATGTGTTCACAGAGGTTAACAGAGTTTTTTTTCTTCATGTTTTTTAGTGAAATTACTCTGTTAACACATGCCAGAGAGTTAGCAGAGTTGATGCAATCTGTAGATAATAATTTACACTCTATGCTTAAAAACGCACTTGTCAACGCACTTATGGGCATTGCTAATTTTCTTCGTACCAACAACACCAGAAACGCATTCACAATACAAACACACCGATGCTGGAGACACCTTGTGGCAAATTTTTGTTAGTTGTAGCATAGCAAATACACAATTCTGTATCTATTGATAGATGGTGACGATCTTCTGCAGCATAGCTTCTGTTATAATAAATATTGAATTAACAACCATTTCTAATACGTCTCTGTGGCCTGGTGGATGTTGTCCGTTCCATCGGACACGGGCTCGATCCCCAAGGCGGTCCTAAAAATATTTTTAATACTTAATATTAAAGTACTTAATTTTCTTGTGTAATAAGCGCTAGCAACAAAGAAACCATTAAATTTCCAAGAAAAAATCTGTCGAAATTTTTCAGATTTCACTCCAAGCAAATCACAGAACGAGGAGTAAAACGCTTCGCTTCAAAATATTTAAAATTATTGCTTAATGATTGCAAGTAATAATAATTGTGTATTTAAAATAGATTCAAACACTATGCATTAGGGTGTCCTTATTCCTAAAAAAAAATTATTTTTTCTTTTAATTTCACGGGGCAACACATTTGAATATACCATAAGAAACTACCATTACGGCGGCCGCGGCGTAGTGGGTAGAGTGTGTGGCCCATACGCCAGCGAACCCTGGTTCATATCCCACCTGGCACAGAAAGTTTTTTCTTGAAAAAACTGTCTTGAAGAGCTTCTTGAGAACATAAGGTGTTCGGAGTCGGCATAAAGCTTGTAGGTCCAGTTGTCCATCAATTTGTGTCCAAACATTTTACAACACGCAAAACACAATTGATCATAAGAAGCTCAGTGAAAGTCCTTTCAAGGGCTAAAATGGCCATTTGGTTTTTTTTTTTATATGAAATAGTACTAAAACAATTCTCGTATTCGCTTATTTGAATTTTATTCAACGAAGCCGATTTTTTAATATTTTAATCAAATTAATTTTAGATTAGTTTTTTTATTAACCGGCTGTTGTTTATAAGTAACTTAACTGAATATTATTTTTTTTTTATTTTTATTTTTCTGTATTTCTTCTTTCATTTTTATAAGAAAAAAAATTTATTATGTTAGTTTCTTATATAAATTAATTTACGAATAATTTTTTAAGTTTTTCATGTCTACCAGCAAATTTATCGGATTCGCTAATTTTTATTTTTGTGAATTCATTTCGAATTTGAGACGAGTCCGCAATGGCCAATCCGAGATCTCGCATTCGTTTCCAATTTTTTCAAATAGAAGAATTATTTTTAAGCATAATTTTTTTAAGATTTTCATGTCAATGCGCAAAATTCTCGGATTCGCTAATTTGCATTTTTATACCCCAACGCATACTGCGTAAGGAGGCGTGGCAGGTATAGAAAAATATATATATTTTTGATCAGCATCATCTCCTGATTCGATTTCCGTGTGTCCATCTGTCCGTCGTCTGTCGACACGACTACAGCCGCAATTTTAAGGCTATCGCGATGAAATTCAAAATATAAGTTTATTTTAAAAAAAAAAAAGATCAAGTTCGAAAATGGGCCACATCGGATGAAAACCACGCCTACCTCCCATACAAAGTGACTTTATATTAACCGTAAAATGTCTTTAAATTCCACAAAAATTAAAGAAATGCCTTGAAATTTGGCAGGTGAGCTTTGCTCTTTAGTCTTAATTCTAGCTATGATATTTGGTAAAATCGAATGAAAACCACGCCTACCTCCCATAGAAATTGGCTTTATTTAATATGTTAAATCTCTTAAAAATCCACAAAAATTAATGAAATGTCCTGAAATTTTGCACTTTAGCTTTGATATATATTATGAATCATCTCTATGATATATGGCAAAATCAAATCAAAACCACGCCTACCTCCCATACAAAGTGACGTCATCAAAATAGGAAACTTTCGTTAATATATAAAACTGAATGTCATCGTGTATGTCGTGGCTAAGGACTTCGAATTTACTTCAATATGGCCGGGGGGGGGGGGTATTTTAGCTTCGGTACTCTGCCGAAGCTCCACCCTTACTAGTTTCTAATTCGAGACATGTCCTCAATGGCGAATAATAGATCTCTCTAATTTGAAACGAATCAAACAAAGTTTTGTTGTTTATTGGGAAGATACGATGCTTGCAATCTCGAGAGTGTATAAGACAAAAAAAAAAACACAAAGCAGCCGTCAAATTGGCAAATCCGTCATAGTGTTGGCAGTGTTTGTGTCTCATCCGTTGCTTCAACCTAAGAAAATTTGTTTGAATATGCGCGCTGATTATTTTTGTAATTTTATGCGCCTAATGATGTATAGTAAGTTGATTTTTTTGAGTCAAAATTTAGAAATTTCAAAATATTAATCACAGATTGTAATTTGCTTATATTAAGCTAAAAAAAAAATGATTTATGATGAAAAAAAAAAATAAACGATAGCTAGTGTTCAGTAAAAAATAAAAGTGTCACAGGAAACATGATAGTAATAAAAAGAAGAGAAATCCTAAAATCTTTTTATAATAAGGTATAGTTACACAACAATGTTTTTTAAATAGAGTAAAGGCAAAATGTTATGCAACTATTATCAATTGATAATTTTATTAAATTTAAATGGAAATAAATTTTAAATAATAAATTCTAAATCATAATGCTATCTTCTGTTAAATAACAAAGTCTATTTCATTTTTCTGCAATAACATTGCCTGCTCAAAAAAAAATTGCCTGAAGTAGTTCTACTTACAGGGGCCGTCAATATTTTAGAAAGTTTTAATTTTGGAATATTACCGTGAGTATGGTTCATTTTGCGCTCGATATAATAGCCCATCCAAGCTACTAATGCAATTAACCATGGATCGTTTCTGCACCACATATACTCTTAATAATAAAACGCTTCTGCAAGAGCATCCCACAGTGCGTACCGAAGAAACAATTGCTACTGTAGAGCGTAGTGTTGAGGAGGACCCAAATGAGCCTATTCGATATTGCGCGCGGCAGTTGGAGCTGTGTGCATTAGGGCGGTCTTTATTCCTAAGAAAAATATTTTTTCTTTTAATTTCACGGGGCAACACATTATTTGAATATATACCATAATAAACTTGTATTTTTTTTTTTAATTTTAAAATAATGTTAAGGGGTCGCTACCAAGGCACATCCGAACGAATGGAAGGAAAAAGTGGCCAAAACTAGCAGACGACCTCGTATTTGCATGAAATCAGGTACCTATAGGTTTTTAGGGTTGATAAACACGAAACTGGAGTAAAACATTGGCAATTCAAAGTGGCGGCTTCAATATGGCGGACATGCAAAAAACGCACTTATATGGGAATTTTCGGGCGCCATTTTGAATCTTTAAATCTGAGTTTCCGCACCTTTAAAAAAATACGTGTACCTTGGATTTTTGTCTTCTATCACATATCCGAAACTCATTCAAATCGGCGAATGACACCATGGAACGGTTTCTTGTGAGAATGCTAAACATTGACAACTGGTAGCAACCTCTAAATCATATAAAAAAACTAAAACAAAAAGTCTCTTTTATATATAAATGTATATAATCGAATATTGACATGCCGCGATGATAGTTCAAAAGTCGAAAAGTAAAAACCATCCTAGTGTGCATCCACCTTACAGAGAGTTTTATGTAAAAATCTCGACCTATGACCTTAAAAGATCTAGCTGGTGCAAAAGATAAAACCGAATGACCGTCTTTTGCGTCGTTCAATGGGCTAAAAGTCTACTGGAAGTCAACTAACTGTTTTGCCGCAACATTATTTTTAGTAATGAGGGTCATTTATGGCCAGTTGGCATGTCAATAGGCAAAATTCTCCATTTAAAATTCCATTGCATCCAAAAAAAAGCATTGTTTGGTGCGCTTAAGGAGGGTAAGGTTTTTAACTTTTCTTTTTACCATTTCTTTTTATTTCAATGCACAACATCTCAAAAAGATTTTGTCAAAATTTGAATTCGATCCGAGTAAAATTAACGGAGATATGAATTTTTTCAGTAGGTGTACCCTAAACGTCGATTCATAAGCTCATAAGCTTTTAAACGCGTTTTTCTCAAAACTAATTTTTCAAAATCCGTGTTTTCTGCCATTTAAAAAGTACTTCACCGATTCATTTCAAATTTGGTACACATTTTCTGCATATAAAATGCCTCCCCCCAACGTTTAATAATGCACATTTTCTGCATATAAAATTAACCTACCCCCCCCCCCCCCCCAACATTTAATTAGATTTTTTCTACATTAAGGGGGCTTGCCACCCACAGAATGGCGGAATTTTCCGTCACAGCAGTTTACACTTTAAATGGTATTTTTTTTTTATTTAAAATAAAAATAATAAAAATAGAACATTGGAGGAGGGGGACGATTTCATGATACTTTGATTAAATATGTTTTTTTTTTGTTATCACCGCAAATTGTTATTTTTCAAAGACATTCTGGGACTAGCTCTATCACCGGCTTGTTTTTCAATATTTCCGCATAAAAAAAATTTCAGAATGTTGTGAAAAGTATACTTAATAATGTACAAAAGGTTTCAATAAATTTGCTCAATCCATACTCTTAAAAAAAATTCACAAAAAAAGTGTTTTTTTACGCTGAAACCCTTTTCCCCCCCCCTCCCCCTTAATGGACCGGTGGAATCAATGGACCTTACAACTGACCAGTTCAGGCCATTTCTGGTTGATGACATTGTTCATTTTCTGTAGTTGCCCAAGATAGATTTCAGAATTTATGGTTCTATTCTATAGGAGTAGCTTGTGATAGACAGGCCCATTCCAATTCCACCAAATTAAGAGCATAAGCTTCTTATGGTGAATGTTTGCTTTTGCTTGACTTTATCTTTCTTGAAACATCTTCTTTTCTGTTAACGTTGTTGTAGATAATCTACATACCGTCTACCGTAATCATACTCTTTAAATAAATTGAAATTTTCGAAGTTTTTGTTTCAAAAATATGCCCATAAAAGGATTTTTGAAGTTTCCATATAATTAAAGAGTTACAGCCATTTTAGGGGTGCGCCATCTTATCAAGTACGACCGAAACTCAAATTTTTAAACACGTCAAAACTACTTTTCCAATACGTCTGACATGATATCTTAAGTTCTAATAGACCGATTAATTTTAAATTTGGAGAGGGCCTTTTTTATAAATACCTCTACAGGATATACCGCACAGGAATTTTGTAACAATTTTTGTTTTTTAATACATTCAAACCTTTAAAAAGAGGCCAAAAAATTACTAATTTTTTCAAACAGTCGCCATTTCGCGAAAAAAAAAACATAATTTTTCTTTCCCTAGTCCGGGATATTTTTACATTCTTACTAATTAAGGCACTTTTTTTTTAGATTACTAGAAGGGTTAAAATCGTGTCATGATGGAGGCACCCTATTTTTTAGCACTCCTAAAACTACAGCGGCCTGTAGTTTTTTTAATTTTTAATTTTTTCTTTTTTGTTTTAAAGTTTTTGTATATTATTGAAATATTAATAAACATATAATAAAAAAATGGACGGTAAAAATATTTTAATTTTTTTATTGGTTTTTCTAGTTCCTCTTGACTAGAAAATTGCCTTGCTTTTTTGATGTCTCATGAGCCAAATGTCAACTCGATTGACTCGGTTGGCTTTATGAATTTCTTTCAATTCGTACGGGACCCAGATATCCAATTTGTTGATGCAACCAACGGACTTTAAATGACAGTGAACGCTTCCAACGGACAAATTTGGAGCACTTACAATTTTTCTGACAGTCGAATGCTTGTTTGTCTCCACAAGCGTCTTGATTTGATCGTTGTCAACCTCCAAGGACCTACCAGAACGGGAAGCAACCATGATTGATAAATTTTCAACACAGAAACGAGCAAACCACTTCTGACATTGTCTTTCTTCAATCAAATCTTCGTCATAAACTTCCACTAATTTTTGTTCGGTTAGTTTTGTTTTTTGTTAGTGGCTTTTTTGCCTTTTTTGAAGTAAAGACTAAGTTTGGCGAATATGCTCGTCAAAGTTCTCCATTTTTAAAACACTATTTATATACGACTTACAAAGAAACGTATAAAAAAAAAAATTAATTTATTTCTTTTTATTATAAATAAGCAGCTGAGCACAAACGATGACAGATCTTTGACGATGACAGTTGCTTACCAGAAAAAAACACGAAAAAAACACGAAAAAACACACTTTTTCTTTAAACAACCCAATTTAATTGAATTTCCTTAAAACTAAACAAACGCTTTTTTAACAAACGTTAAACCTGTGTAACTTAAATATGGGTAACAAAAACTATTTCTTGCTTGTATTCATTATATTTTTCTATTTACCTAACAGTTAGGCGACTGAAATATAAAAACTACACTTTGGTTAATGTCTTAAATATCGTTCTGAAATACAAAGTTTCGGAGTATTACACAAATTTTGGGCTATTTAGGTATTGAAGGCTAATGATAAATGTCTCTCGAACATATTGTATATGACTACATTTTTCTTTTATCTACATCACGATGTAGATGTAGCATCAAATATTCCTTTTAAAAATCGTGACAAAAAAAATAACAACAACAATAACAGCATCATACAAAGATAAATACAATACAAAAACTAAATACAATACAATATAAAGATAAAAAAAACGGGTGCGTCGTTTGACAAAAGAGAGAAGCGAAGCTTTTTCACAGTTCCATAGATTTGATAATTTAATGGGTTTTTCAAAAAATTTAAATTAACAAAAAGTAAATTAAAAAAATGAAAGCGTTAATATTCTCTTCAGTAAATTTTATGGCATTTCATTATTATTTTATTGCATGTTACAGTCATCGATATTTCAACGCACTTGTGGGCAATTGTTAATTTTCCCTTCGCACTATGCAAAAACAAAACAAAAGCATGTTTCAACAACAACACAACGTATTCACATAAAAAAATACTGCTTTGCCCCACGTGAGGATTGTCCCGTATTCCATCGATTAAAAGTCTTACACTATTTCCACCGATCCAAACACCTCTGTTAACTCTACACATTCATAATCAATATAACTGCATATCAAATATAACTGCAGCTATGTTAACAATTGTTAACAGATGGTGTTGACAAATAGAGGATGATGACCAGTGTTGTCACTTGCAAGTTTTAAATAGTGGTATATTGAGTCGAAAATGAGTGGTAGATTTTAAAAAAATGTTGGAATATATATTTCTTGTTAAGAAAAAATTCGATTGAAGCCCTACAGAAAAAAATCATAAGAAGTAAAAAAACTTACCATAAAGTAAGTTTTCTCACGCTTAATTAGTTTTATTGCAAATAATTCTCATATAATGTTCTTAAAACAGTACTGCATCCACTCTTTATATGCCAAAAGGAATAAAATATTAATTGTAATAAAATTTCTAAAATTTGAATTATAATGCAGTAATTTTTATATAAAAATATAAATATGTGATAAATTTTGGAAAAATACATATAGTGGGTGATAAAAGTGGTAGAAACCAAAAAGTGGTAGATTTACCACAATTGTGGAAAAGTGACAACACTGATAATTCTTGTAGCAAGCCACTTGCTGCAGCAGCTACCCAAACCAAAAAATTTATTAATCAACTCATGTAGCAAGTGGCTTAGCAGCTACCCAAACCACAAAAATACATTAATAGATTATTGGATTTGCTGCAACATAGCTTCAGTTACACTTAATATTGAATCAACAAGTATTTCCAAAACACTTTGGTGGCCTGGGGTATAGCGTGTGGAACTGGTTATCAATTGCGTCTGTGTTCAAATCCCCACTGGGTCAAAGAAATATTTTTAATATATAAAATTGTTGTAATAAACGCAAGCAATGAAGAAACCATAAAATTCTAAGAAAAAATTTGTCGAAAATTTTTCAGATTTCACTCCAATAATCACTTCAATAAACAGTCAGAGGCACAATCACTCCCGAAAGTTACACGCATTTGACACGGCTGTTGGAACCCCAAAAAGTTTTTACTAGTTTTTACAAGTTACTAGTTAATCGGACAATTTGTCAGTTTTATTTATGCACTGGTAATGAAGATAGATCAAAGTAAGAAGCCATTAAACACTCACCTTATCCAAAACCTCTATATTAAAATTTTTATGATACGATTATTAAGCAGCGGCGGATAGGCAGTATTGCACACCCAACGACAATATATTTTAAATGTAATTGAAAATTTAAATTTGAACAAACAAAATATATTTTTAATATGTAATATATATAAAATTAGTCTATACATCGTTTCTTCGCATTGCAACGTCTTATTTTCTGCGTATATCAGGTGGACAAAGCAGCACTGTCCTAACTGATTGGAGTCAGCCAGCAGACTGAAAGTTTTTTAGCATCGCAAGCATTTATACATATACGTAAACATTGCTTGTAAAGCTCTTTCACGATTCTTTTCAACAAACAACACAATGTTGCGTTCGCAATTTCAGCACGAACTAAAGCATGAGAACGTCAGCAGCAACTGATGCATCAATTATTTTCTAGTACAAAAGTGTGAAATTTTCTTCTTTTCTTTTGCTATTTTGTGGCTTTATTAAATAAGTCACAAAATTCAAAACTATATATTCGTTTTATTGACAATATAGCTGACATTTTGGCATGAATTTTGTCTTTATTACTTACTTACTTAGGTGGTCGTAACAACCCGTGTCCGGGTTTCAGCTGACCTCATCAGCTCTCGCCAGGCGCCTCTGCTTTGCGCGCGCCTTCTCCAATCGGATACACCAAGTGCGGTTAGGGCTTCCTCAGCTTGGTCCATCCATCGGAGGCATGGTCTCCCTCGTCTTCGTTGACCAGCGACCCTCGCCTCGAGCACCTTTTTCGCTGGAGCTTCGTCGTTCATACGATGGACATGGCCCAGCCAGCGTAGTCGCTGCACAGTTATACGCCGAACTACGTCAATGTCATCGTAGAGGTCATACAGCTCGTGGTTCATTCGGATGCGATAGTCATCGCCGGCTCGAACAGGACCGAAGATTTTGCGAAGAAATTTTCTCTCGAACACCCCCAGAGCGGCTGCGTCAGTTTGCAAAACTACCAATGCCTCAGCGCCATAAAGCAGCACAGGTAGAACGAGCGTCTTGTAGAGTGTTAGTTTTGTCGATCGAGAGAGGGCTCTGGAACTTAGTTGCTTACTGAGCCCGTAGTAGCACCTATTAGCAATTATTGTTCTTCGCTTTATCTCCAGGCTGATTTCGTTTGTGGTATTAATGGCGGTGCCAAGGTAAACGAACTCCTTGACTACTTCAAAGTTATAGCTGCCGGATGAAACGTGGGAGTCTAAACGCCGAGCTCCCTTGTTTGTAGACAGCATATATTTTGTTTTGCCCTCATTTATCGTCAAACCCACTTTGGCTGATTCCTTTTCGATAGCGGCGAAAGCAGCGGTAACATCTCTCTTGGTTCTGCCGACAATATCAATATCATCAGCGAACGCAAGGAGCTGGACGCCTTTGTAGAAAATGGTGCCATTACGATGCTCACCGGCCTTTCGTACGATCCCCTCCATGATGATGTTAAAGAGATCGCAAGACAGTGGATCGCCTTGCCTGAAACCTCTTTCGGTATTGAAGGTTTCGGAGAGGTCATTTCCTACCTTGACGGAGCTGCGTGTGTTGCTCAACGTCATTCTGCAAAGTCTAATCAACTTTGCAGGTATACCGAACTCAGACATTGTTGCGTATAGGCAATCCCTTCTCGGGCTATCGAACGCAGCTTTAAAATCGACAAAGAGATGGTGTGTGTCCATTTGATTTTCGTGGGTTTTCTCCAGGATTTGTCATAGCGTGAAAATCTGGTCTATGGTGGACTTACCAGGTCGAAGGCCACACTGATAAGGTCCAATCAGTGTTTTTGTAATCGGCTTTAATCTTTCACACAGTACGCTTGAGAGAACCTTATATGCGAAGGAAATAAGACTGATACCTCTATAACTTGCGCAGATTGTTGGGTCTCCTTTCTTAAGTATAGGGCACAGTACGCTGAGGTTCCAATCGTCGGGCATGCTTTCTTCTAGCCATATTTTGCTGATGAGCTGATGCATGCGCCTTATCAATTCATCGCCGCCGGTTTTAAACAATTCAGCTGACAGGCCGTCAGCACCCGCTGCTTTGTTGTTTTTGAGTCGTTGGATAGCAACTCGAACCTCTTCATGGCTAGGTGGTGGTACTTCCACTCCGTCATTGTTGATTGGTAGCTCTGAACTGCGCTCTCCATGGGCGGCATTGGTGGAATCGTCGCCAGTAAGAAAATTGGAGAAGTGCCGTCTCCACAATCTCAGCACACACTGCGTATCCGTATTCAGATCTCCATTTTCGTCTCTACAAGTGGATGCTCCGGGCTTGAAACCTTGGGTTAGACGCTTAACCTGTTGATGGAATTTTCGTGCATCCTTCTTGCCCTGGTATACCTCTAGTTCCTCACGCTCACGCTTTTCCTGCTCTCTTTTCTTGCGTCTGAAAAGGCGCCTCTCTTCCTTCTTCTTTTCGCGGTAGTTTTCTCGCACGGCTCGCGTTGCAGCTGACTGCAACGTTTTTCTATATGCGGCGTTTTTTACTGCAGTCGCAATGCGACACTCCTGATCATACCATTGGTTCCGAGGTTGCGGGCGCCGGAAACCAATGACTTCTTCAGCGGCAGCGGTAGAGGTTGGTTGGTTGAGCTTAACCGAGAGTTGAGCGGAGTAGGCTTCGGCAGTCCTACTGGCATCCGTCAGTTTGACCGCTAATTTGAGCGGCGGGTCACTCCATAGACATTAAACATGGAATGTGCCGGAATGGAAGGTCCCGCCACATTACTACTGCCCAATGAAAACTAAACCAGCCTCGGATAAGAACCCCAATTACGTTGACGACCACCGCACACGAAAAACGGACAATGATTTACGGATATGCACCTGGAATGTCCGAACCCGAATGAGATGCAGCTTAGCGACATCTAGCTTTCGTTGCATTCCTGTGCGTATGTTCTTCGCATTGCATAATCGCATGCGGATCTTGGCTGCAACAAGATAATGGTCGGAGTCAATGTTGACCCCACGAAATGTACGCACATCTAGAACACTAGAGGCATGCCTTCCGTCGATTACAACATGATCAATTTGGTTTCGCGTTTTTTGATCCGGGGACAGCCAGGTGGCCTTGTGGATATCGAGGTGCTTAAATCTGGTGCTACCAACTACCATGTTTCGCACCGCGGCGAAGTCGATCAGTCTTAGACCGTTGTTCGTGGAGGTCTCATGAAGACTGAACTGACCGACAGTGGGGACAAAGATGCCTTCCCTTCCGACTTTCGCATTAAAATCGCCGAGGACTATTTTCACGTCATGGACCGAAAGGTGGTCGTATACGTCGTCAAGACTAGCGTAGAAAGCGTCTTTGACGGCTTCGTCCTTTTCCTCCGTCGGGGCGTGCGCGCAAATAAGGCTGATGGAGAAAAATTTTGCCTTGATGCGGATCGTGGCCAATCTTTCGTTCACAAGTGTGAACCGGGAAACAAGGTGGCGTAGTTTCCGGCTAACAACGAATCCACATCCAAATTCGCGCCTCTCCGCATGGCAGCTGTAGTAGATATCACAGTGTGCTTGTTTAGAGCAGCCTTGCCCTTTCCATCGCATTTCCTGGATGGCGGTGATGTCAGCCTTTATTGTTTTGAGGGCTTCCGCCAGTTGGATAATGGCACCTTCCCTATAAAGGGTTCGGACATTCCAGGTGCATATCCGTAAATCATTGTCCGTTTTTCGTTTGCGGTGGTCGTCAACTTAATTGGGGTTCTTATCCGAGGCTGGTTTAGTATTAATTGGGCAGTAGTAATGTGGCGGGACCCAAACCCTGCGCACATTCCATGTTTAAGGTCTATGGAGTGACCCGCCGCTCAAATTAGCCGTCAAACTGGCGGATGCCAGTTTGCCGTTGCCTGTATCGTATAATTTTGTCTTTATACGATGAATATTAATGGCTGTATGTATACCTTAAAGTGTCCTCCAAAAACGTTAGCATGACCTTGAAAAAAGTTGTAAAAATACCCCATATAAACCGCGCTCTAAGATGTAACTCTACGTCAAAACATGATTTTTGAAGCGAAGCTTTTTACGCCTCGTTCTTTGATTTGCTTGAGTGGAATATGAAAAACTTTCGACAGATTTTTTCTTGGAAATTTGTTGGTTTCTTTGTTGCTAGTGCTTATTACAACAAAAAAAGTTAATACTTTATTATTAAATATTCAAAATATTTTTTGACTCGCCGTGGGGGATTGAACCCGTACGCACTGATTAAGATTTCAATACACTATCCACCAGGCCACAAAGCCTTGTTAGAAAGAGGTGTTAATTCAATTTTAATTATAACAGATACTATGCAGCAGTAAATCGTCACCATCTATCAATAGATAGAGGATTGTGTATTTGCTATACTACAACAAACAGTTTGCTTCTACTTTCCACATGATGTCACCAGCATCGATGTGTTTGCGTTGTGAATGCGTTTGTGGTGTTGTTGATACAAAGAAATATTAGCAATGCCCACAAGTGCATTGATATACGCGTTTTTTAAGTGTCAAAAAATAAATAAAATCAATTAACATGGAATTATCTAACGCATGCATGACATCGGCAAGGTATCTAAAATGTTTGTTAAATTTTGTTTCGTGTGTGTTCTTTAATATATAATTTATTTTATTTAATGTTATTTTAAATTTTTTAATTTAAGTTATCACATCTATGAAACTGCGAAAAGCTTCGCTGCTATCGTGTGTCCAACGACGCACTTGTGTTTTTTTACCAAAAAAAGACTTCAGACGAAATTTGCAACGATTTAAAAAAAAAGTATGCAGTAACCGTTCTAAAAGTTCTACTAACTTTTGAGACGTAGAACGGCTGACCATACAAAGGGATCCGGTTTAACGTATTAAACTTTTTCTAGTAATTTTTTCAATATATAACAAAATTAAATTTATGCTTTCAGATAACTAAATTCAATCTTTATTTTCAATGAATACTACTTAAATTTTCTCTCACGTTTCCTATTTCAAAGTTCTCACAGTCAATACCAAAAAATATTATATCAAATTAATATCAATTTTAGAAAAAATTCTTGATGACACACTTTTAATGCTTTCAAATTCTACTCACGTAGCTTCATAATTTTTCCTGTATTTTTTTGATTTTTTTTTTTCATTTTGAATTCTTTGTAACGTGCTCTTCATGAAACTGTGTAAATTTGCTTAAAATTAATTAAGCAGATTGAATTTTACAAGTCACAGTTATTGTAGCTATTTTTAGCTAGTTGCTGAATTTAAAATGCATTTCATGTCTGTATGTATTGAACGTTGATAAAATAATAAAACCGGAAATGAAATAAATAGAGCTTACAATAAAAATGTGAAATGGTACTGTAAGGCACTGAGGCATCAAATGCAGCCACCACAGCCCAACACAAAGCAACCATCAAACAAAATCACACCTATACTCTATCTCTCTCTCTCTCTCTCTCTCTACCATTCTTGCATAGACAGATAGCCGATTTGCTTCACACTATGAAACATATACATAAATAGAAACGTGTTGCCTGCAGCTATGACGCTTTAAATTTGTGTGTTCACAAATGGTTGCTGTTATCGTGATGCGCTACACACTGATGGCGATAGCGATGGCGATGCTCAGTATTCGTTTTAAAGCATCTATTTGGAAATGTTGAGACCACCGTACATGGGTAACTTGAACTGAACATACTATTCAACCCACCTCATACGACTCACCAATGAAGACACTAAAGTGCAACATACTAAAAAATGCCAACGACAAATGCAAACGTCAACGACATGGACAACACTAACCGCAGATATTGCAAACATATCTAGAAAACAAATTGTTGTTATTTTTCCCCAGCAGACACGTGGCATTGCTAGATTAATCAAAATAATCCTTAGTGGCAGCCAGTAGCGTAGGAACGATTTGACAAAAGGGAGGAATTAATTTAAAAAAAAATATATAGTTTCCCAGCAGAAAACTCGCTCACGCCTCTAATAGTCAGACTGAAGAATTCATGTTTGAATTTCTAAACATAATCATGCCTCCATTATTCAGTTCTGATTTCAAGGCAAAGATTAAGATATAATTCAGGCTTCTTTTTACAGACCTGTATTCTTACCTGAAATTAAACAAAAAAATCAGTCATATCTGAACTTGGAATTCAAATTGATATTCAGACCAGAAATCATAGATGAACATTTAAAAAACGGAATACCAAAATTCAGGTCTGAAGAGGCAGACACTTGTATGAAGCTCAGGCCTCGGTCATGCCTGTCAGGCCTGAATTCTTGCCTAATCAAGCATGGCATTTTCTGATGAGTTTATTTAGAGTATATTAATGTCTTGTAAACTACCGGTGCCTAAGAAGTTATACTTCTTTGGTGTAAATTTGATAATTATTTTTTATATACTTACATAGTTGTTGGATTTCTAAACCGATGTAATAGTATGTGCAGAAAGATGATGAATATAATTGATTAGACTCTGATTTAGTTAAATTAATTATATTTATTCTTAAAATGGTACAGAAGCAACTATCGATTTGTGATAGCTGATATAGGAAATGAATGTTCTCGAGCAGACTCCTTCTAAGTATCCCGTAAACTGAAAATCAATGGTACCATGTCTGTTGTACCACACGGAGAAAACAGTTAAGTATAAAAGGGATTAATGTATTTGCAGATTTGTAGATTTGAGAGTTTGGAGAGTTGGAGAATTGTATTGGAGAATTTAATCATACTTCTCAGCTACTTAAAGTTTGGCTTATTTTCAGAAGAAGTCAAGCAAAGTTTGGGTATTTTTATTTTAATAACTAAGCAAATTAATGCTTATATTTAATGAAATTTTGATTTAATTTTTTTTTTCTATATACATGAGGAGTCATTTCAATTTAGCAAATGTTTGCTGCCAACATTTGCTGATTTGCATTTAAGCAAAACAATTGCTTAATTTTATCAAAATAATTTTCTCCGTGTAGTATTGCTGATTTTTAAATTTAGAACTGCTTTAAAAATTACATTATATTGCTTGAATCTTCCAGAGAAAATTTAATGCTCCTGGCACGTTTCAGCATTAATCCTTGGCATATTGAAAACTTAATTACTCGTACAAGCAAACGAGCGTTCATGACGTTCAAATTGAATTATTTTATTGAGTTTTAATGAAAGGAAGAAATTTTACCTTTTTTGAAATAAATTAATCACAATATGCTTAAAATCAATTAGAGAAAAAAGATATTCATCAGCTGCTTAGTGCCATTTTAAACATGGGGATATTGCAACGATTTCTCTCAATATTTTTTAGAAAATCAACGCAGTACTTTCGTCGCTACTTTCTCCTTCTCCCATGATCAGAAAAGGAGTGAGAAAAATCGTAAATGCTATGATATCTTTTGATATCAGGGACAGTGTTGCTACCTGTAAAATTTTGACAGCCTAATACAAAATTGTTTGATTCCACACCAATTCAAATCCTATAACATTTGGAAGCAACTCTATTCGCAGTTGAGAAACAATCACAATTTCAGTATTTAAACTGCACAAACAGCAATTCAATTTAAAAAAAAAGCATTTAGTTTTATAATATGAATATAGACCTTCAATTTTCATAAAATTAAATCGAAAAAGTTAAAATAAGAAATATGAAAATTCTATTTGAAAATTTTAAGCAGATGCTTCTTAAACTTTCAAATTTATGTTTAAAAAAGGATAAAATCGAATCCTGGTATATTTATGGTATTCATTACATATTCCTATCGTTTATTTATCGGTTATATTTTCAAGCAATGTTAACAAATTGTTAAATTGAAAGCTTTTCTTTGCCTATAATAACTAAGTTTTTCTGATATTAGCAAGGACACAAACCAGCCGTTAATCATTTGAGTTTAGTTTAGGGGATTTGAGTGTTGCAGTCCCTTTTTATATCCAAGCCACAATCCGTGGTTCAATGCCATCTTTGAAATGATTCATTGAGATTTTTTAAAGACAAAGGAATAAAAGTAATATTTATCATAAAACCGTTTTTAATTCGCTTAAGTATTAAAGTGGTTAGAAAATCTAAACTAGATCATTCATCTCTTGGTTTATATGACGTAAGTTCAATTTGATCTCAGATTTCAAAATAATTTTTAAAATTATAATTTCGTTGCTGGGACAGACACAAAAAATAATAAAAATTTAAGAAAACGTTATTGCTGTTACCAAATTTACGAAACGAGACGCTGATTTGAAACAAATTTTAAAATTGGCAGCTTATATCATGTTTTGTTGAATGTATTTTTGGAAACTTTTTTTTAGGTTTTTTGGGTTTTTTTTTTAGTAAAAAGTATTAAAACTTAGTCACTTATGTCAAGACAATTTGTTTTTTTTTTAAGGTGAAAATGAATTTATTTCGGAACTTATTATTTCCAATTGTCTTATCAATTATCATTGCGAATAATCTGTTCATCTGGGCAGTCAAGGGGATTGACCACCGGCTGCCAGAGCTATAATTATAAGTGGAAACTAAGAAAATGTAAAAGACAGCAACAACTACACTGCATACTTTCAGACATGTATAGTTTACACATCTACGGACATATAAGTCACAATAGGATCATAAAGCCACTTACGTGAATAGGCTAGGAAATGTTAAATCGAGAGGGACTAGTAGGATTAGTACCGCTCATTACCAACCTCTGCTTAAACTTAAAGCTTGATAATTACATAGCTTGCCGTGCTATTTGCCCTTGCAGCATTATTTAAGTATCTCAGTCAGATTTCGTGGTCGTCTGCCCTCATAAATACTTTAGATTCTGTCCGCTGCGCTGCTCCAGTGGCCCTTACAACAGAATTCGAGAATTTACACAGGTGACTTTTGCGAAATCATTTATTTTCCTCACTGCGCACACATGCTCGCTGCACCGTCTTACCACTGCCTGATACAGCTTTCAGACGCCCTCGCCGCAGAACCTTTGTTGCTGTACATAAGCTGCTTCACATATTATATCCTCGAAACACTGCCGTCAAATGAACCGCCTAGAAAAAACCCGATCTCAAGTCATAAAAACCGGTTATCCGTTGTGAGAACCGTTGAACCGTCCTTAGAACCGATTACCCACCATGAAAACCGGTCACCCGCGATAAGAACCGATTACCCGTCATAAAAACCCGTCATGAGAACCGATTACCTATCATGAAAATCGATAACCCGTCATAGGAACCAATTACCTCTCATAAGGACCGACCACCTGTGATAATAACCGATCACCTATCAAAAGAACCGATCACCAGTCATAAATAACCGATTACTCGTCCTAAAAACTACATACGCTGTACTGCAAAGAATTTGTAAATTTTAATAAGGACTATTTAATAAGGAATTGGAATTGTTAATTGGAATATCTATCGCCCTAATAGCAGCTTTGTCAGACTGCAACTCAAATATTGCTTCCACAATTTCACCTCTACAACTGCTGTTGATGGAGACATTCTAGATATTCCTCATAAAAAAAGAAGATGGTTTTGATATCATTTTCCAAAGAATAATCCTCAAAAAATGTCTAAAAGCCAACCAGCAGTTGTTTACAGTTTGCGAAAATTTCCTTCAACTTACTTTTATAAAACACGATACATTCATTAAATAATTTTTCGAAAATATATTTCTATTGGCATTCCGACATTCATTTGAGTTGTTGTTACGCTTACTCACTTAATGCACTCTGCCAAGGAATTTGCTTCTTAGAAGATTTTGTCAAAACTTTCTTTATTCGATTATCTCGATTATCTCAACCAAATCAACATTTGGTTTTTGGAAATTTAGACTCAACGGCTATGAATTTCAAAAAATTAAAATCAAAAGAGTCAAAATAAATTAAAAATCAATTGCATTTGAATATTTTGGCATTTGGCTCATCACCTTGTACTTCTTCGAAAGCATGATATACACGTTGACACTGTGTAATTCATCTAGTTAAATGTATTTTTTTTTTTTCTACACTGAAAAATAGCTTGATATTTAAATCTATCAATAGCCAAAGAAGGGATATATCCCATTTAGCCCCCGTACCTACGCCACTAGTGCATCACTGGTAGCAGCACTTAGATGGTTTAACTGCACACAATTTCTATAGAAAAAGCCATGAAAGTACTGTATTGGAAAAATTTTATCTCGACCATCAACCAGAAATGCATTTTTGCCTGGTTTTTCACATTTTTCTTTTATATACTCTATATTTGATATCAATTCAAACAAAAAGTTTTTTTTTTTCTCTCTCCCTCTCTCACAGACTTTACTGCTACGCACAAAAGCACGTCAAATCCATTAAGGCGGTTACGCGTCCCGGTGAAGTGGCCGAGAAGCAACGCTACAAAAGCATACGTCGACCCAAGAACACACCGAAAAAGTTCAAAGTTCGCAATCTTCACCACAGCTCGCCATACCATGTGTCCGATCACAAGGCTGCTGTCACGGTTGGCGTCATCATGGGCGTCTTTCTCATCTGCTGGGTGCCCTTTTTTTGTGTCAATATCGTGGCCGCCTTTTGCAAGACCTGCATTGGTGGCCAAACATTTAAAATACTCTCGTGGCTCGGCTACTCCAACTCAGCCTTTAATCCCATCATCTATTCCATATTCAACAAGGAATTTCGCGATGCTTTCAAGCGCATTCTAACCACCAGGAATCCTTGGTGTTGTACGCAGGAAATGGGCAATATTCATCCACGCAACAGTGATCGCTTCGTCACCGACTATGCGGCCAAAAATGTCGTAGTTATGAATTCAGGCCGTTCGTCTGCCGAACTGGAGCAGGTGTCTGCGATTTGACCAAAACGCTCTACTACATCGACGTGGGTATGCTGCATGTCGCCATCGGACTCTACTTCGCTGACATATTTTCAGTGAGGTTCGGCCAGCGCCGTGGGTGGCAGCGGCGGTGGCGGAGTGCTTGATGGTGCAGAAATGGAAACGGAATTGGTTTAATGGTGATTCGGTTGTTCTTTTTTTATGATCAAAAGAACGATAAGAAACAACAAACAGAATGAAAAATAGAGCCCCAAGAACAAGAGCGTTAAATGAAAAATATCGAATTTTTTGTTGTTGGTTCATTAGACAACCTCAACAATAGAAAAAAAAAACAAACAAAAACAACAAATGGAGTAAACAGGGTGAGCGTGGCACAAATCAATTATGTATGTATTTCTGTTAATGTAGCGTATTCACAGTACAATGTTGCCATAGTTTTTTGTTTTATGTCTCAAATTTTTGTTAATGAATAACAAAAATGTTTTTAGTTCCTAGCAAAATTTAAGTGAAATGATACAATTTTAAGTGTAAACACAAGCAACAAAATTGTATGTAAGTATTATTAGATTAAGCTCAGAATAAGAAGTAATTATAAGATGAATGCTAAGTTTAAGAGTTCAACATTTCGAATGTGGTGTCTAAGTAAGCTCGTGATTTCAGAGCACAACAACAGTTTCTTCATTAGAGCTACAATTTACACCAGTGTTAAATTTACATTGAGTACTAAGCTAAGCAAATCAATGAAATGTTTTCTTTCTTCAAGAAACTCAGTCCAATAATAGTTTTTTGAGTAAACCAAACGTATTGAAAAGCATCAGCTCTTATATTTTGACATAATTTCCAAAATCCATGATTAAAACAGTTATTTTTAAAGCCTGATATATTTTTATATTTAGAGTTATTTAAGAATTAGTTTGTATCTTTATAAAAAAAAAAAATAACGATAGGAACTAAGGTTCTATATGGTGTACTGTTGATACATATATATTTCAAAATGAAAACTGAAGACACTAGCTATATCAAACAATATTAAACATGCAATGTAGTATAAGCAAACAAGAGCCAACAATATAAATAGAGCTCCTCGAAAGAATTTAAATGGTAGCATTACATTGAAATTCGTTCAATCTGTATTTTAGATAAGCTTAATGTTATTTTAGTTACTATTTTTATTTTTAATTTTCTTTTATAAAGGTTATAATTTTAAATGTGTTCTAAGCTTTTTATGTTTTATTTTTATTTGTTCGTTTTTTTCAGAAGAAGGAAATTATTACATAAAATTATTGCATTACTTACAGAGTTTTGGTTACCTTACCAAAATAGAATCTTACATTGGGTAAACACCAAATCGTAGTCGGATTCGTTTCGAATTCAAGTTCGCAAAACTTCAAATTAGCGAATCTAAGAATTTTTCGGGAAATGTTTTCATATAAAAAACTAGAAAAATCTTAGTTTTCAAACAAAAATATTCATGACGTCATTGTTCAATATCAGCAGGTTGCTGAAACTAAGATGGACAGTGAAAATAGAAGAACAACAACTAAACCACAACATGCATGTGAGTGGTAAAAAGCTTTGATATATCTTCGAAAAAAAAGCTTACACCAATTAAGTGTGAATCTAAAAATTCGAAGAACTTTAGCTGCTTTTCGTATCATTTGTGTGTATAATGTAATTCAGAGTAGTTTTCTCTAACATTGACGAAAAAAAATAGACATCAACAGCTAGATTTATCATCGCTATCATATCTGTGGCGATAAGCAATAACAGCTTTAGTTTGATTTGTATGTTTCGGGAAATCGTGCTTCCAAATTTCAAATCACCATTTAAGTTCTATGTAAATCTTCATTGGTTTTTGTCTTAACTTCGGCTAGGATAGCGCCAGCAGCTACAGATTTTGTGTATATATAAAGATATACTCGTAAAATACAGCTGCATCATTAACTCAATTATGTCTTAAATCGACTTAAGCGGTTATTACTTATGGCCACAGATATAAAGGCTACTGATGAGTTGGTGTAGCGGCCAACACAACAAAACAGCTGTCTAGTCTGCTGTATGATTGCCACTCTATACAAAGGGTATTGTTGTTGTTGTTGGTTGATTTCTTCAGAAAGCAACACAGATTTTGAGTTCGAAAATATAGCTCTTAATTAATAATTGAAAAATTATTAGAATTATAAACACAACACAAAAACTAATGAAAAAGGGGTCGAATAAATTGACAAATTAAAAAACTAGGAAAAATTATGAGTAGAAATAATTAATATAAATAAAAAACAGACGCGAAATAATGTACACGAGTAAGAGAAGAACAAGTTTTTTTTTCATACAAAATTAAAAACAAAAAAATATTCGCTAAACCGACGTATTAACAACAGAAAACTACTAAAACAATACATTTTAAAAAAAAAAATTCATATTAAAAAGTCGGCTTTGTTATGGTACACATTCGAAACGAAAAATCAAAACAAGTTTTTTATATGAAAGAGTCTTCCCGAACAATTCTCGTTTTCGCTAATTTGAATTTTTGCGAACTCGTTTCGAATCTGCGATGGAAATGAATCTCGTATTCGTTTCGAATGTATAACGAAGCCGACTTCTAAATATAAAACATTTTTTTAAAAAAAGTATTTTTCAACACTAAGAGAAAAACTTTAGTCAGAAAATAATACAAATAAAATATATGTCGCACCTTAATAAAGTCTTAAAGGTCTTAAGGGTATAAAAAAAAAAAATCCCTAAATAACAAAATAAAAACAAAACAAAAACTTTTTTTTGTTTCTTGGAGCCGAGTCGGGGTTCGAACCCACGTCCGTGAATGCTTGATTTCATTATGATGCAAATTAAGTCACACATGTTCAACAACTGCAATAGCCGACTGAGTAAGGTGCTGAACTAGCATTCAGATGACGTGGCTTCGATTCTTGACATGGTAAGTTTAAAATTTATAATTTTAACATTTAACATTTAGTGTTTTTCCGTCTATAAATAATTTATGACTTCTCATTGTTTGTAAAAACCTCGAAAATTAATCTTTTGCTTATTTTGTTCACATAAAATAAAAGTTAATTTTGATTTTGTACTACAGTTCAACAAAAATAAGAAATGTCACGCATTGACAAATATTTCATATTTTCGCCAGTTCAAAAACGATTCGATTGTTCCAAAAATCTCTTATCGAAACGTTATTTAAATTATTCTAAAAATCTCGTTTCGAAGATGAAGTGTGAATTTATTCCGCTCGCGGATTCAAAAACGAAACGAAAAAGAATTTTGTTTTCGAACTAAATACACGAGATCTGGGTTTCACCTAGAATTCGAAACGAATCCGTTTAGTTTATTTGGTGTGTGTTATTCCGCAGAAAAGTTCACCGGGACCCAAAAATTAAGTTATTAAAAACTTATTGCTTTTTTTTAATACTATCTCAGAGAAACAATCAATTTCAGCAATTTATACATAAATTCATTTACCATGTTGATCAAACCATCGCAATGTTTCACAAATGTAGTTTTTTTTTTTTTAGTAAATATTTCGTAAACGTTTTTCTCTTAGTAAAAATGGAAGACATTGGCTAAAGACAATGAAAAATGATTGGGGCAAGGAAAGTAAAATATATTAAATTTGTTTTATCAATACTAAATTACAAAATTACTTAATTACCTAATTACTTAATTCTTCAATTGAATCCTAATGGGAAAAATGTCACGTTTAAAATGTGACGTATTGACTCAGATTATGATTAATAAAAGATAAAGTACTAAAGATATTTGAATCAAATAAAATACATTATAAATTAACATTATTTTATAAGACTCTAAAGTAAGTTGCACTTAAATATTGTGACAGATTTTACAGAATTTTGACTTTCTATATATGGGCACGAAAACTACTTCCATTTTTGCTTTTTTTTATTTTTTTTTTTTTTTTTAATCCTTAATTATGCCTACTATAAATTGGCACTAATCAAAGTGCTATCTAAAAGTAATAAAAAAGTTCTTTAACTTTTATAGTGCAATTATGCTGGTAGTGAGATTTAATGATACATTTAATATAAACCGACTTTATTTTTAACTCGCTGCAAGACCCGCGCTATTTTTAGGGAATACCAAAAGGTAGATTTTATAACTCCACTAACGTCATTACTCTTTGAAGATATTTATATGTCGGATAGTTTTCACTCCCGTTCCTAATAATAAAAATTTAGCTTTTATAAGTAGAAAGTTTTTTAACATTTTGAAATTTTTGTGTTGTAGTGTGGCGGCCGTAGCATAGTAGGTAGAGTGTGTAGCCCATACGCCAGAGCACCCTGGTTCATATCCCACCTGACACAGAAAGTTTTTTCAATTGAATTAATTTTTCTGTTCGGCCGTCACCTCTCTGCAGACAATGGCAAACCTCAGAGAGAACACTGCCCTGAAAAGCTTCTTGAGAACATAAGCCATTCGGAGTCGGCATAAAACTTGTAGGTCCAGTTCTCGATAATTTTTGTTCAAAACATTTCACAACACACACAACACAATTGGTCATAAGAAGCTCGGTCAATGCCTTTATCCTTTCAAGGGCTGAAGAGGCCATTTCGTTGTTTTTTTTTTTATATATTTGTGGTGCCACCAACCGTAATTCAATCTTACCGATTTTTACTAGTGATTATGTATGATAATATTAAATATTATTGAAATTAATATTAATAAAAATAAACGAAATACATTGTAGTATTTTGCATTGATTTTTTTTTATAAAATTCAATTACATTCCTAATTTCAAAAAGCCTGCTTCTTCCTTTCCGAACTATTGCATTTTTAAACTCACAGTTTTTTTTTAGATTTAACCAACACTTGGGGGATGCCCCCTATAAATGCGAAAGCATTGTGTTGATTTGGAAGATGGGTAATAGTTAGTTTGAGGATGGAAAGAAATCCCTCCCCGCAGTTATTATGTCTGATAATAATTACTCCTATTTTCACTTTAAAGAATGCAGCTTCTATACGTGGCGTATTATTACATTTTAAATTTGAGAGTTAAATGCATGGTGCCAAGGCCCGTTTTTTAATCAGTACTTTCGTTTTTAATTTCACTACTACTACACTTATAACTTTCATATGTAAGGTGATTTATGTAATTTAAACTTTTGGATTTGTAAGAGAGGTTTCCATTGAATGAACTGCAAGCAAAGCCGCTGATAACTGCTAGTATTATAAAGAATAATTTGTGTAAAACCTTTATTTGGGAGTTTGGTGATGATAAATGTTAGTGAAATTTCTCTGTTTCTCTGCCTAAAATGAGTCTAATTAATGAATTCCAAAAGGAGGCTGGGAGTAGGCCTTTTGCTGTATTCTTATTGGGGACCTATTCTTATGAAAATTCACAGGCATTTTCCGATGTCAAAAATATTTGCGCTATATTCTGACATATACCGAAACAAGAATCTGTCTTTTTTAATACATCAATTCAGCCTTTCATGGCTTTTTAATTTTAATCGAACTCCTTCTACAGCATTTTTCCGACTTCGACCAAATTTTCACCGTTTGTTCGACTTTCACAAATTCCTTTACATACATTCTTTGGAATACTGAGTAGTCTGTAGCCTAGAAAAATAGGCGGCACTAGACGAGGGGCATATTTCTTTAATTTTAATATTTTATTTGTGTAAATATCTGCACAGTGGTTTTAATATTTGGCATAGGATTTGGAACGATCTGTTCCAAGCAGCATGCAAAACGTTGGTGTGACTAGAAAAGGTTTGTAGGAATATTATTTTAAAACTCTATCTAAGGTTTAAAATTGTTGTAATAAGTAAATTATTTATTTAACTCTTCAGAGCAAAAGACAACTTAAGACTAAATATTCAAAACTTCAATTTAATATAACAAGTTAAATAACTTCATGACGACTGCGCACACATACGCACATGCTGCTCTCATCATGTTGATGCTCTCTTCGATGCGTCGCTTTCTTCTACACCCCTTCTCGATGCATAACGCCTAGCATACGGGTCAGCAACTCAAACTGGGGCTTTGGCAGCGCCTTTGTGAGGATATCTGCTTCTTGCTGCGAGCTGCCCACAAACTGCAGTATAACATCACCTTCCTCAATCTTTTGTCGAATGAAGTGATGTTTCACGTCAATATGTTTTACACGTTTGTTCTCCATATTAGTAGCCATTCTTATGCAACTCTGGTTGTCCTCGAAAATCAAGACGTTGTCGACAGCGATCAATAGGTCGGAAAGCAATCCACGCAGCCACATACCTTCTTGTACAGCTAGTGACAACGCAATGTACTCGGATTCGGTTGTAGAACACGCAACAACTTGTTGTTTCTTTGACGACCAGCTTACAATATTTCCAAACACTTTGAATAAAAAACCGCTAGTAGACTTTCTATCGGTTTCATCAGAAGCGTAGTCAGCATCAGCGAATCCAACTAGAGGCCTTGCACCTTCCTTCTTCTCAAACACCAACTCGTGATCTACTGTACCTTTCAAGTATCGAACCAACCGTTTAGCAGCCTGCCAGTGTTCTTCTCCAGGACTATCTTGATGACGACTCAGTTGAGATATTGCGAAACAAATATCAGGTCTACTGCACAGCATCAAATACATAACTTTTCCAATAAGTTCTCTATATGGCACAGCCACTCTTGAGCCAACATTGACTCTTTTAAGTTTTGTTGTTGGATCCATGGGAGTCGATACTGCGTTGCAATTTTCCATTTTTAAGTAAACCAAAAGATCAGTTATTGCTTTCTTTTGCGACATTTTAAGACTGCACTGCATTCTATTGTATGTAATTCCAATACCAAGAAATTGTTCAAACTCCAATGACTCTTTCATTTCAAATTCTTTACAAAGTAAACTCTTGATTTCATCGTGCTGGTTTTTTTTTCACTGATCAACAGCAGGTCATCCACATACAACGCTAAATACATTACACCATTGCGCTGCCTAACATAAATACAATAATCATGCTGAGATCTTGTAAACCCAAGTTTTACTGCTGCATCATGAAACTTTCGATACCAGCATAAAGGTGACTGCTTTAATCCATATAAGGACTTTCTCAGTTTGCATATAACACCTTGTTCAGCCTTCATGCCTTCAGGTACTTGCATGAATATAGTCTCAGATAAAACTCCATTTAAGAACGCCGTCTTAACGTCCATTTGACTAACTTCATAGTGTTTAAAGATCGCTACCGAAAGCACCGTTCGAATTGCTGCAAGCCTCGCAACTGGAGCGTATGTTTGCTCATAGTCAACACCCTGTTTTTGCTGACAACCTCTAGCTACGAGCCGTGCTCTATAAGCACATGGCTCGCCATTCTTGTTTGTTTTAATTTTGAAGACCCATCGACAGCTTATGATTTTCATGTCGTTTGTTTTCTTAACTAGCTCGAACGCATCATTTTTCTGCAAAGCTCCTAACTCGTCCTCAACCGCAGCTTGCCACTGCGCTCTATCTGGCCTTGATTCAATTTCTGAGTAGCTGTTGGGCTCCGCTGAAAAATTAAACTGGGACAGATTTATCTGCTCAAAATTACTATTGTATTGTAACTTGCCTGTTAATTTGCGCTCGCGGCAACTTTGCCTTTGGTCTACCAAATCATGATGTTGCCGGAGCGCAGCTGAATTATCTTCCACCCGCTCACACTTATGATCATCAACCAAATCATGATGTTGCCGGAGCGCAGCTGAATTATCTTCCACCCGCTCACACTTATGATCATCAACAGTAGTTTCAATCTTCGAATCATTATCTTCTGAGAACTCCCCTTCTGAAACTGATGTTGGTTTCTGCTCAATACACCAGGTATGCATATCTTCGTATCCTTGCAGGCTCTTTGCTGGAAATTTGCATTCGTTGAACTTAACATTTCGAGCTACCAATACTTTACGAGTGCTTGGTTCCCAAATTCTGTAGCCATTCACAGTATATCCAACCATTATCATTTCCACACTTTTTGGGTCAAATTTCCCCCTTTTCTCTTTTGGCTGAAGCACAAATACTTGACATCCGAAAACTCTTAATTTGCTAACGTCAGGCTTTATTCCATACCACAGCTCGGCAGGCGTCTTGTTTAAAATGCATCTGGTAGGGCTGCGGTTTGATAAATAAGTCGCAGTCAACACCGCCTCTCCCCACATTTCCTTGCGCAAACCTGACTCTAAAAGTAATGAACGAGCTTTTTCCACCACTGTCCGGTTGAACCGTTCTGCGACGCCGTTTTGCTTTGGACAATAACCAACTGTTTTTTCAAGCTGAATACCTTTATCTGCATAAAATTTTTTTTGCTCGTTTGACAAATATTCCGTTCCTCTATCGCAGCGTAAGTAAGCTATGTTGCAGCCAAACTTTGCCGTCACGTGACTTTCGAATTGTTTAAAATGCTCAAAGACTTCTGACTTATTCTTCATCAAATAAACACTGGCAAAGTGGGTGTAGTCATCATTGAAGCTTACAAAGTATTTTTTTTTATCATGCGTTTCTGGCATAACGGGGCCGCATACATCTGTATGTATTCTCTCAAGAACTCTTGACGTGGGTGGCCTCTGATTTTTGTACGGCTTTTCTGTTTGTTTTCCTTTTACGCACGACTCACAAGAAACTCTCTCTTCTCTTATGTTCAATCCAGTTACCATATTTTCTCTTTTTAGTTTGTTGAAAGACGAGTCACTCATGTGCCCAAGTCTGCGATGCCATATGTCGCTCATTTCACAAACAAGAGCTGCCTCACGATTTGAGTACAATTTGATCTCATACAGGGCGTTTGATAAATTTGCAATTCCTACAACACTACTTTTGCACTTAATGACCGCAAGATTGCCACATACAAAATGTACTTCCAGCCCCTTCTCCTGAAGCGCCTTAATTGAGAGCAAATTTGTTCTCAAATCTTTAGCGAAGAAAACATCATGTACATCAATATATATAATTTTTCCATCAACGAGTGTCGTTGCTCTAAATAGACCTTTGTGCGTTGCTTTTACAGCACCTCCTTTCTCTGCAGTACTAATCATTAACGGCTTCTCTAATGTTTCTACCATACTTAACAACTCAATATTATTTGTCGTATGCCGCGTACTACCGGAGTCAAGCAGCCACACATTCGAATCTACATTGCTCTCGAGCATAAATGCAACAGCAGAGTTCTCTCTGGAGCTTTTATAATTTTTGCCTTTTCTATTGTAATTAATTTTATTTTTGCCTTCTCTTTGTGGACAATTAAAGCTTTTGTGCCCCCTCTTTCTACACTTAAAGCATTCCCCTGTGAAGTTAGCTGAGAATGCCGTTTCACGACTGGCTACACCAGCTGCACCACTGCTCTGTTCCTTGATCGTTGCTTGCCTCATTTCTTCATTGAGCAAACGGGACTTCGCATATTCCAGGGTCAAAGTTTCATCTGGTAAATTCTCTAGTGCCGTTATTAACGGTTGAAATTCTTCTGGAAACGACTTGAACAAAAAATAAATCACTTCATTTAAATCTATTTTTGCTCCTGCTGCAGTTAATTCACGGACGCACTCATCAAATTTTGAAAAATGAACCTTCATGTCACTTCCTAGTTCATAACGCAGCCTATCCAGTTTGGTTCGCAGCATGTTTTGTTTGGCCATGTTGGTTCCCGAAAACACTGTATTTAATGCATCCCACATATCTTTCGCTAGGGTCTTGCCTTTTATGAATTCCAAGTGATTGTCATCTACGAGCGATATAATCAAATTTTTTGCTTTAGTATTGTTTTCCCGCCACTCCGCAAAATTGCTCGCTGTGGACTCCGGTTTTGCCTGCAACAAAACTTCCAAAACTTTTTGCGCTTCCAAAAAATTTTCAACGCGATACTTCCATGAGTCAAAGTTTTTGCCATCAAAAGGCTTAATTTTTGCGAAAACTAATTCCATCGTACTAGGCATGGCACTGGGCCCATAACCTGTTGTAATAAGTAAATTATTTATTTAACTCTTCAGAGCAAAAGACAACTTAAGACTAAATATTCAAAACTTCAATTTAATATAACAAGTTAAATAACTTCATGACGACTGCGCACACATACGCACATGCTGCTCTCATCATGTTGATGCTCTCTTCGATGCGTCGCTTTCTTCTACAAAAATACATAACTCCACTATGCCCTTACAGCTGTAAAATTTTAGGTGGATATTGGGTGTTTATACTTTCCTGATCATAGATAAAATCACGATAGATAAAAAAACGTCAAAGCTTCAAAGTTCTGATGGTCCATTAATTCTAAACTTAAATATTTATTAAAATGAAACTAAGCCTAAAAAATTAAAAAAGTTGAATTGTCAAAAAAGCATAGGGTAGTGAACTACTGCATGTTGCACTAAATGTTTAATTTCATTAAGAGCATGACATAAATATTTATATAAACATAATAAAGACGGCTTAGGTTTTCAAATTTATTTAAATACGCTCGCGGGGGCATTTTAGTTTCGACCCTGTGAAGCTCCATTCCTTACTAGTTTAAAATCCGGTGTGTTTTGGGAAAACTTTGATTTTGTGCTGTTTTGCTAAAACTAAAATCTGGCTTTATACAGGGTGTCCCGCAATTGAGTGCAATTATTTACGGAGCTGAAAGGTTTTATCGAGCTGAGCAAAAAATCGTATGGGAAGGGGGGTATATTTTCACATTCATAGGATCTACAGGCTCCTAAACTTATTTTGATAGTTTATTTAAAAAGCAATGAAATCACCTTTCCAACGGTATATCAACAAACCCCGCCAACTTAACCGTTACCGAGCTGTGATCGTGTGAAGATGAAATCAATCGGTTGAAACTACCAAATTTCAACTTTGAGTGCAAATTTCTCAGAACTATGCGTAATAAATGAAATTTTTTGTTTTTGACCAATTTTGTAATTTATTTAATTTTCTTTTCAATGACACCAAAAACGTAAACATATCTTTGAAAATAAAAAAGTTGGCTGTACTAAAAAAATTATACTTACTTTATGTAAGTTCGTTTTTCTGCTAGAAACAATAACGTAAACCAAAGTTGTGCAATATTAATTAACCCTGTAGCTTCTAAGAATGTGAAAATAAATGCTTCCCCCCCCCCCCCCGACATAACCTTTTAGCTCCGTAAATAGTTGCACTCAATTGCGGGACACCCTGTATATATTGCACCATAGCAGATGCTTACACTGCTCAGCTTTGTTTGCTTGATAATAAGACAACGCAGACAGCGCATTCTAGCAAACAATCAAATTAAATAGTCTAAATATAGTTTTTTTACACAAACATTTATATGCCTTATTGAATAATTTGCATCATCGCTTTTTTATAAATCATTCAGTTCTCATCATTTTTAAAACAATTTTTTAATTATAAAAAAAAAATCTATATCAGCTGTATTAAAAAATATGCACTAATTTTCTAATAGATGACTTTCTGTACCACGCATTGTATACGCGTAATTGAGTTAGGCTAGAATGCTTAATATAAGATTTTGTACTTAAAAACTCTTAAAACAATTTTGTGTATACTCACCCTAATGCCAAGTTCAAACCGAGCACTTAAAACATGCAATAACAATAGAGTTCAGCTACTACAGCTATATCGCACTTCCTCAGCATTAACCCATCTAAAGCCACTACCCAGTAATCATTGAAAATATCAATGTTATGGATACCCGTGACCACAAACAAGTTAATGTGGGAAAAATTTACCCACCAATAAATGGGTTGGGCTCAGGGACAACACAAGACGTAACAACTAACCATGCGTATACATAGATCTATTTACACAACTAATTTTAATCTACTTTTGAGTTGACCTTTTGACAAATTACCATCAAAAACGCTACAATTGTTAACAAAGGAACTCATGCGACTTAAAGGAGCAGTAGCCATATAATTTGTTCTACTAAATGGCAAATAAATTAAGTTGTTAGCGTTTCTACTGCTTCTACGGTTAGTGTTAAAATTTATGTGAGAAAGAAGTTCTGGAGAATCGAATACACCTGTTATGAGCTGGTGTAAATATACGATATCTGCCGATTTCCTTCGATCACCTAAAGACTGCATTTTTAATAGTTTTAAACGATCCTCATAAAGAGGAAGGTCTAATATGTCAGTTCCACTTAAGCCCCTTAGAGCAAACTGAACAAAACGTTTTTGGATTCTTTCTATTCGATCAACATGCACATTGTAACTTGGGGACCACACTTGACTTGCATACTCTAAGTGAGGACGCACGATTGCATAATACAACGTTGTTGTTGTAATCATGCTATTAAATTCTTTGGCCCAGCGTTTTACAAAAGCAAGCATTGAAGATGCTTTTTTACAAATATTATCAATATGAATGTTGAACGATAGCTTAGAATCTATGCATATACCTAGGTCTTTGACGGTGTCTACACGACTCAAGGCAGTATCTTTAATCTTATAATCAAAAATAAAATTATTCCTTTTTCGCGAAAAGGTCATAGTTTGGCATTTATCTGGATTTAAAAACATATTATTTTTAGAACACCAAACTTCAAAGGATTTTAGATCAGACTGGAGTAGATCTGAATTATCTCTAGAATTAATCGTTCTGTATATTTTCATATCATCGGCATAAATAAGCAGATGAGAGTGTTCAATATTTATTGAATAATAAAGAAAGTGGTTGACTCAAAACGGAACCGCATTGTGTTAACACTGCGGCAGGAACACCGTCAGGTCCAGCACCAAACTCCTCATCGATCGATCTAATATAAGTTAACACAAGATTCTGTCGAAATCGCTTAGAAGACAAAATCTGTGCTACATTCAAAAGTACGTGACTTTTGATAAATTTGCCAGCTGCATGGTTTTTAACGTGGGAGGATCCACTATGTAGAAAACCAGCAGCAACAACAACAATAACAATAGCCAAAATATGAGGCAAAGAGAGCACCAACGACAGCAACAATATCAACAGTAGTAACAACAACAGCAACAACAACAACTACATCAACTACATCATCATCTTCAATGTGCCCAGAATAGGTATAACTTAGGGTAACTTTCAATTAGTAGTTTAGTTTTTAAGTGAATGTTTAATAAAGAAGTGGCACATAGTGCCTAAAATAAAATTCGTTTTTAAACTTTAACTTATACATTAAAATATCCTCTGGAGTGAAGGATATATGTTCCAAAGATACTCTGGGTTCGGAATTCATATATTCAAAGTACTCTCCATCAGGATTAAAAGAATCTGAACAGAATGATTCTTTAAAAAGATTGGCGAAAAGGCCACAAATTTTGACGGGATTGTCAGTAAATCCCTCGGGAGTTCTAAATGAAGAAGGAAATCCATCAGATTTCTTCTTTGTGTTTACGAATCCCCAAAATTTCTTTGGATCTGTCAATATTCTCAGCTTAACATTATCTAAATATTCGTGATATAATGTAGCTGAGCGATTTTCAAATTCCAGAAACAAACGTTTGTAAGTTTCTAGGTCGTTTGAGCCTAAGCTACAGATGTATTTCTTCCATGCCCTATTCCTGTTGTTGCGAAGAGTCTTTAAATCCTTTGTGTACCAAGGGTACGTAGAATTCCTCGCAAATTTGAGACTATAAGGTACGGATTGAGAAAACACAGCAAAGAGTTCCATATAAAAAAAAATGTATGGAGTCATCAAGGCAATTTCCATTTATATATTCTAAAATTGCATTAAGTTTGCCATTAAGCAACTGATTCAAATTCAAAAAGTCAGCTTTTTTAAAATTGAATTCATAAAGCTTATCTGCTGAATTAGAATTTACTATATTTGCTGTGTCGGATTCGTACCAAATACTCAATGGTGGATGATATTCATCAACAGTAGTTAGAGCATGAAAGGCCCTCTTAACAACAACATTGTTACTGTCTGTAGTTAAGACCAGGTCAAGAAGTCTTTCAAGACTATTATAAATACAACTCACTTGTTGTAAGTCTGAACATATATTATCAACAAATATATGTTCTTGGCGGGTCTTCGAATTAGATGCACAATAGTACGTATCATCGTCAGAAGAATGCCATTTTAAATCAGGTAGATTAAAATCGCCCAATAATAAAAAGTCGTCATTAACGTCAAGTAAATCAATTATGTAATCTATGCACTCCGCAAGGCTTGCATAGACCTCTACACTACTCTTAGGAGGAACATACGCATTAATAACATATACATTAGAGTTACAATGTATAACTTTAACGCAAATTAGTTCAATATTAGAAGAGCAGGGAATGTCAACAATAAAACTGACAAAGCAGTTCCTTACAGCCAAAAGGACACCACCACCGACAGAAGAAATATTGTCAGTGCATCTGTCTTTTCTAAAAACTTGAAAACTATTGTCAAACAATTCCAAATCAGTAATGCTTCCGTTCAGCCACGTTTCTGTTAACGCGATAATATCCTCAGAGCAATTTTGAGTTGATAGAAATAAGCTCTGCGTCTTAGAACGTATTCCCCTTACATTTTGATAGTAAAGGGACAGCCTATTTAGTTTTTTTGAGACTGGCGGGCGGCTTGAGTCACCCTTTTAGGCTTATTTTTTGGCTTGAACTCAGTAACAAGAATATTATCGGCCCACAAATTAGAGTTAAGAACAGTTGTAAAATCATCGGCTGCAACTGTTAAAATGAAAGAAGCATGGGAAGGCGTATTACCAATTTTTTTGCATGAACAGAATGCATTTGAGTTCACTAACTTGGATTGCCTGATAAACGTCAATATATTTTCTATTGATGTGTCGGGCTGAAGACGTGAAATGAAAACATTTCTGGTCCTCGAAACTGCTCTTAAAGTCAAATGACTGTTAGGCGTAGTTGAAATCGTATTTGGACTACTAGTCAATGGAGGAATAGAAGATGGTGTATAAGAAATCACCGTATTATTATTTTCTGATGGCATTGCTGAGGGCTGCTTTGCCTTGGAAGGTCTGGAGGACGCCTTCTGACGCTTATTTTTGTTTTTGTTTTTCCTCTTTCTTTTAGAGCTTTTAGGGTCTTTTTCTGATGAAACTGACAAAATTCCGGAAGAAGCAGTCATGGACGAAGGAACCGAAATGTTATCCTGAACAGTAATTTCATCAGAAACGCTGGTAGTGGGTGCGGCACTAACTTCGCTAAAAAATGAAACAGTTTCTCTGAAGTTATTATTTAATAAGTTAAGCACTTAATTATGTTAAATCGAATTAATGAAGTTTAAGCGAAAAACAAGTTCTCAAATGAAGTTTTGATGAAGTAAATTGTGTACAATTGTTTGTTGGAAACGGAACGAACTCAATTACTAAACGCATTCAAAACACGTTCTACAGTTGATTTAAGTTCTTGCTAACGCTAGAAAATGTTAGAAAAGCTTTTTCTTTGCTTATTGCGCACTCCTAAATATGAAAGAAATCTTTAAATTTGACATAAATTTGATATAAATTTGAAACAGAAAAAAATTTATAAATAATGAAATGGCATGCAAGAGTTGAAATTGTCTCTCCCACATGAGCATGCAATTGTGCAAATATGTGGAGAATTTTTTGCTGACAATTCCTTTACTTCTGCAAAATTACATTGCAAATGAATTAACAACTTGAATTGTTCAAAATATTCTTTCGACAATAATTTTTTTAAAATACTTTATTTTTTTTTTTTTTCAAAATGTAAACAAACAACGCTGTCAATTAAAAACTAGTTCAGGTGGTGTGAACAATGTGTTAAATGCTCTTTTTTGCTTAACATGTTTAATTAAGTCGGTCTATAATACTTTTAACTCAACAGCTTTTATTTGTAAGCTTTTTGATTTTTTTTTTTTTCTTAAATGAAAAACTTTTAGTACTTTCAAAGTTTAATTTTTGTTTCTTTAATTAAATTCATTTTTGTATTTTAATTATGTTCAATCTGTCAATAATGTTTTTGTATATTTGCATGCTTTTTCTGTACTTGTACAAAATTGATTAGTTAAGCAATTATTTCCTGTATAATTTCTTAAGTACCGTCTGAAAATACTTTTCTAATTATGTGCTGTCCTAGATAACATAGCAAAAATTTAATTCAATTTGTTTCCTCAACAAATAGAAGAAATCTTTGCTAAAGTTGTGACAAAGTTATGCAATTTGATTGAAATATTATAGCATTAAAATTTTTCCAAATAAAACCCGCTTAGTAAAAAAAAGTTTGACAAGGCCCAGTAGTTGATTTTATTTATGTACATATCTTATAAAATACAAAAGTAAGACTTAAGTCGACTGCTTTTAAATTTAAACAGCAGAAACAAAAGCCCATTTTAAAAAGAGTGACGAAATAGCAACCAACAATAATAACAACAATCGGAGTTAATTTAAAAGTGAATAAACTGAAATTAACTGCAGTTGAAGTAGATATAAGTGTTGATCAGCAGATACAACTGTTGGAAATGCACAAATATACACAGTCGTTGACTTTTCTGTAAATGCGGGTTTTTTCCTTCTATTTTTACTCTTATTGTTTCCTTAAACAAACAATGGATACACCTCGAAACGTATGTTGTGCGGAACAGTTGGCTTATTTCTGTTCGTTGTTTGTTTGCCACTTTATACTTCTTCTTTTGTTTTTGCCGTAGTTAAGAACACAAACAACATAATTAATCACTTCCTCTCACAGGCTCTCACAGCGCACTATGTGCAACATTAATAAAATGAATATTTGCAGCGACGTAAATCGTAGTTATTGAATCAACATGCCGTGAATACGAATTGCTTGCGGCAGCACTCAAGCAAGTAGAAACAAGGACAACATCCTAACCGGCACCCACTACCTTACTTGCTCAACTTATCAACTCATCAGATGCGCACTTGTTCTTTCGGTTACACTTGAGCAATACTTATTGGCATTTTTTTTAATTTTTTTTTTTTTTTTATTGCTTCGTTCTGTAACTCACTTTGTGCGTTCATTTCCTCCAAGTGGCTGTATGTAGTTTGATGCTGCTGTGGATGAGCAGTAAGCATCATGCGGATAAAAAGTGTGCAAGGGGCTAAATTAATGGTAGCAACTTGAAGTGGGGCGAAACAATCTAGTAGCTTGCACTAGGATTATACCAACTATTGCCACAGAGTCAAGTTAAGCAAATCATTTTCATTTCTAGTGCAACACAATCTGCAGTTGTTTGCGTAATGTTAGCAGTGTCAAGTTTTTTCTCTCCTTATCCACCTTTATTGCTGTAGCAAATCCCCATCGTCAATCAATGCTGATTAATTGACATTGAAAATTTATTCAATCTATAACGTTCTTCTATTTGTTATTTTAAATTGTTAATTTAATGTAACAAGTGGATTGATATTCGAATGCTTGGAATTCGAAATCACTGTTTTGAGATTACTTTCGATTTATTAAGGAGCAATAGAGTATTGAAGCAAAAGTTGACCTGAGCATAAGTTTTAGCAATAAATATTTGAATTGTCAGTGGAAACAAGCTGCAGTGCTTATATTTAGCGTTTAAAAATTTTAAATTGCTTCTATTTAGCGATTAGGTTGAAATTTGGAAAAAGAGGGGGTCTTTCGTCATTTTTGGAAATGTCATAATAGGAAAATATTTCTGATGAAATTACTGTACAAGATAAAATTTCGGTTTCCTTATCTGAGACTGCTTCTTCCGGAATTTTGACAGTTTCATTATATAGTTTCATTAGAAAAAAAATAAAAATTAAAATGCGTCAGAAGGCGTCCTCCAGACCTTCCAAGATAAGAATAATGCGGAGATTTTTTATACACCGCCTTCTATGCCTCTATTGACTAGTAGTCCAAATACGGTTTCAACTACGCCTAATAGTCATTTACTTTAAGCGCAGTTTCGAGAACCAGAAACATTTTCAGTTCACGTCTTCAGCCCGACACATCAATAGCAAATATATTGACGTTTGTCAGGCAAACCAAATTAGTAAACTTAAATGCATTCTTTTCATGCAAAAAAATTGGTAATAAGCCTTCCCAAGCTTCTTTTATTTTTAACCGACTTCAAAAAGGAGGAGGTTCTCAAGTTCGTCGGTGTCTCTGTTTTTTTTTTTTTTTTTTTATATGTGTGTACATCGATAACTCCTAAACCATATACCTGATTGCCATAATTTTTGGGGAACAGATAGATATCAAAAGCATGAAGGTGCCCGTACTGGGCGTGGCTATAATAGATCTCGCAATACTAGATACTACTGTATCTCGAATAATATTGACACTAGGGTTCTGCAATTTAGTGTAGGGGTAGGCACAATTATTACAAATTACGGGCAAGAAAATGGGCGTAATTCGCCAAATGGGCGTGGCAATATTAGAAAAACAGTGTATCTTGAATTATTTAGAGGCTAGAGTCTGCAATTTAGTATAGGGTTAGGCATTATTATTACAAATTATCGTCAATATGTTATCGATATTGTCGAATTATCGATAAATGGGCGTGACATTATTATAAAAACACTGTATCTCGGCTAATATGGACACTAGGGTACTGAAATTTAGTGTTGGGGTAGACACAGCTAATACAAATTATGGTCAAGAAAATGGCCGTTATTTGACAAATGGGCGAGGCAATATTAGAAAAAGAGTATATCTCGAATAATATTGATACTATAGTATTGCAATTTGGTATAGGGGTAGACATATTAGTACAAATTACGGTCGATAAAGTGTGCGGTATTCGGCTACTGGGCGTGGCAATATTAGAAAAACAGTGTATTTCGAATAATATTGACACTAGGGCACTGAAATTTATTGTAGTACAGGGGTAAACAGAATTATTAAAAATTAGGGTCAATAAAGTTAGCGTTATTTGACAAATGGGCGTGGCAATACTAGATCTCGCAATACTAGACACTACTGTATCTCGAATAATATGGACACTAGGGTACTGAAATTTAGTGTAGGGCTAGGCACAATTATTACAAATTACCGTCAATAAAATAGGCGTTATTCGACAAATGGGCATGGCAATATTAAAACAAGAGTATATCTCGAATAATATTGATACTATGGTACTGCAATTTGGTATAGGGTAGGCATCATTAGTATAAATTACGGTCAAGAAAGTGGGCGAAATTCGACTACTGGGCGTGGCAATATTAGAAAAACAGTGTATCTCGAATAATATTGACACTAGGGCACTGAAATTTATTGTAGTACAGGGGTTGGCAGAATTATTAAAAATTATGGTCAATAAAGTAGGCGTTATTCGATAAATGGGCGTTGCAATACTAGTTAAAAACTATCTCAGTTAATATTGACGCTGGGGTACTGAAATAAAGTACAGGGGTAGGCACAATTATTGGGAATAACGCTCAAAAAAGTGGGCGCTTATTTAAAAAAAGGGCGTGGCAATGTAAGAAAAACACTATATATCGAATTATATTGACACCAGGATAATAAAACTCGTTACAAGAATGGGTATAATAATTTCAAAGCACTTGACATCTAATTTAAATTTAAGAGACAGATATTTGAAATAACCAACAAACTTTCAGAATTTAATAGAACAATTTTTTTCAGAACAATTGTATTTATGTTGTTTATACACTTTTTTCGAAAATTTATCATATTCTCTAAAAAGGAAGAAATAAAAACTTTTAAAAAAAAAAATAACCGACTACAAAATCACTACAAAGTAAAAATAATTTTAAAAACACTTTTCCTTTTAATTTCTTGGTCATATTTGATAATTTATTTAAACATATTATTATATATGAAATCTTATTATTTGAATTTTTCTTATTTGTTTTATTATCATAAATACATATATTAATTTCTTGATGAATACAAATGCTTTGAAGTTGGCGTTTCTGATAAAAAGTCTGATTATATTAGCGCCGACCTTAAAAGCTTTTGTATTCATCAAGAAATTAATATATTTATGATAATAAAACAAATAAGAAAAAATTCAAATAATTAGATTTCATATATAATAATATGTTTAAATAAATTATCAAATGTGACCAAGAAATTAAAAGGAAAAGTATTTTTAAAATTATATTTTACTTTGTAGTGATTTTGTGTTGGTTGTTTTTTTTTTTTTAAAGTTTTTAACAGTTGCAGCCGAAGATTTAACAACTGTTCTTTGCTCTAGTTTGTGGGCCGATAATATTCTTGTTAGTGAGTTCAAGCCAAAAATAAGTCCAGAAAGATGACTCAATCCGGCCGTCAGACTCAGAAAAACTAAATAGGCTGTCCCTTTACTATCAAAATGTAAGGGGACTACGTTCTCAGACGCAGAGCTTATATCTATCATCTCAAAATTGCTCTGAGGATATTATCGCGTTAACAGAAATGTGGCTGAACGGAACTGTTTTGTCAGTTCTATTGTTGATATTCCCTGCTCTTCTAATATTGAACTAATTTGCATTAAAGTTATACATTGTAACTCCAATGTATATGTTATTAATGCCTGTGTTCCTCCTAAGAGAAGTGTAGAGGTAAGCCTTGCGGAGTGCATAGAATTCTAAATTAATTTGCTAGACGTCCTACAACTATTTTTTTTTTTTTAATTTTTTGTTTCTTTTTGCATAAATTAAGATCAATTGGCTATAGAACACATAAGTACGTTATCGTTTTCAATTTTCACTTCTTGGTTTTTTTGAAAAGCATGGTCCCATATGGGACTACTGGGCATAACTGAGGTTTTCACTTTTCGAAGAGGAAAACAGAATAAGTTTTCGGTATTTTAGTATTTTTTAATAAAATCAAGTAGAAAAAAAAATATAAATATTTTTTATACAAAGAAAAATAAATTAGAAATTGGTGTTTTGAATTTATATTAAATAGAATTCAATATAAATTCATAAATTCATTTTTTCATATAGAACAATAGAGCAAGGAATGCACCAATCAGCATTACATTTTTTGCATTCAGCTCTACTTCGGGATGTGTAACAATCTGCAGCTCATCTTCTTCCAATAGCTGATGGTGTCAGTCAACGATTTAGGCCGTCATAACGTAACTTATTTTCTGGATTATCGTTAGGTTTTCGTTTCCGGCCGCACAGTGTGACTAGCCCATGTAGTGATCGAACAAAAATAGAAGAAGTTGCTTTAGAATCATGAAATTTTACAAGAAAGGATTTATGATAACGGAAATGTTCTCACAAAACCTTGCTCAAATCGGATGAATGACACACGCTCAGCTCCCATACAACTGAAATGGATAATTTGGTATATTTCCGCAAAAAATTATCGCAGATTTATAAAAATCCGTATGGATAATTGTGTTACAGAAAGAAATATTTGGTGTTAAAATAAACCAAATTGGTAATCTTGTATATTTCCCGAAAAAAAAAATTACCTGATCAATAAAATTTGGCACACATGATTATCTTATATCAAAAAATTGTATCATATGTGAAAAAAATTCATGACTATGAGCTTGACGGTAAAAAAACATCTTATTTTTCACTCTGAATCTGTTTTGCATTTTAGCCAAAACATGCTCCATGTAACTCATTCATTTTTTAACTACCGCAAGCAAAATTTTAGTGAAAATGTTAAAACAGATTCCATTGAAATCATATTGAAAATAAAAAAATATCGAAAATGCTTTCCTTTTTTTCTATACAAATACATACAAATTTTTGCATTTTTCTAAAACATCCTCTAGAAAACTGCCCATAAATTCTGTGTTTGTAAGTTTCCACAAACTAAATTTAAGGAGAATGGTAAGAAAGCATTGCTTAAAAATGCAAAAGAATTATATGCAATAAAAAAAAAGTTACTTTTAGTTTTGACTTTAAAAAGCTTTATAACCTTTGCAAAAACTGTGTCAGTTTTATGCAATCAACTATTGCGGTACCATATGGATCTGCTGGGCACAACTGCATATTTAATTTTTTGAAAGTCAAATACCCAGTTGCGCCCAGCGGCTCCATAGCCATAAAAGCTAGCTGAAAAACCCGGTGTTATTTGAGAGTTTATAAAAATAAGTTTTGTGATTTGAAGTCGTTTTTAGTGTCACTATAAGCCAGAATAATGAAAACAAAAAATAATGCCAGCCCAGCAGGCAGCTTAAAACGACTGGCTTGCACTATGCACACTTTTTATATGATTGTTTATGCAGCTTTTTTCAGCTTTCATTCTCGATTCGGCTCGGCACAGCAACGTGCTCTATCGTCCTTTTAAACTTAAACGTTTCAACGTAAACATCAACTAATTTCACTTAAATATTAGTTATCCTTACGTAGTTCAGCATGGCGTATGAGTGGTGTTAATTCCGATTAATTTCTTCTTTCTCCTATACTAAGCAATCTAGCACACTTTTTCGCTACACTAAGTCATCTATTTTACAAATTAAGCTATGCAAAAATATCTGTATTCGGAAAAATATATACAACTCCTTGCATATACTCAAATGGAAGCTATAAAATTAATTAATATCAATCATACGCCGCGTTGTGCCAATTTAAAACAAAGTTCATATAAAGATAATTAAGAAATAGTTATCTTGTTACGAAAAACTCTAAACGAAAATGCCTACAATGGTAATTGAAGAGATTCCTACGCATATTCTTCAAATTCAGTCTCAATTTGCCGTTAGCAATATTTTCGCTTTGCAGCTGATTGTGGGTTTCCGAAGCAATAAATGCATGGAACAAAACGCTACCAATACTTGCCGTAGGCATAAAATAAACTTCTAATATAAATATTTACGCTTTTTGAAAGTCATAAAATTAAATTTTATGCAAGTTTCCAAAAATATCATCAATAATTAATGCAAGAAAAAAAAAATGTATTTGCTCAAAGTTAACTCTGTAGCTAGCTCTGTTTACTTTTCCATTTGTTTTTTTTTCTCAACTCATCATTATTGTCTTGTTTACTTTATAACCGGTTGATAGCTCACGAAAAACTACAATAACATTTCGTAATTGCACAGCATCTCATTAAGTTTTTCTTTTCAACATATTTTCTGTTCTTGACTAAAGGTTGTTGTCTTAAAGCTCAAAGCTCTGTATAAAATAAGCCCAATACATACAAGCACACACACACACACTCACACACATACGCATACGTATAAGTATATTGTTAAGTTATTCTTGAACATGACTAAATACAAAAACTTTCAAACATCTTATGGCGCACTGATTATGTTTAATTATGTCCACTTCAACAAGCCGTAGGAAAATAACATTTCTTTCAACATTTTGCTTAAGACATTTTGCCATTTTGCCCTTTTTTTTTTTTTTTGTATATCATTTATTTATATAGTAAAACAAACAGAGAGAAATAAATAATATATATAGAAAATATACTTTAAGACCTTGTTAATGCCCTTGCAGAGTTTTAAAAAGGCTAAAAGAGCAAAAAAAGAAAGCAAAACAATGGAAAAGAAACATGAAATTAGCACATAAAACTAGGCAACAGCAGGGCAGATGATTTCATCTGACGCCAGAACTATGACTTGAAATTTTTTATGTTTTATACATTTTTTCGAATTATTTCTGCTCTATTCAATTATTGTTATACTCATAATCATAAATAATTTCAACATCTGCTAAAATAAGTCTGCCAGTAAAGCTCTTTCTACAAAACAGATGCTTTAAAAATTTTTTTATGTATCCGATAATAATATTTTCATAGTTTTTGTGTGTCTTAATTATGATATTTTTGACCTTTTTAAATTTTTTTTTTTTTTGTTTAGTGCTTAAATTATGTTCATTACATGTAATTTCCGACCTGAATCGGACTGAATCGAAATTTGGCACTTTTTGTAATATTCGGCCTAAGTCGAAACTGAATATTTATTCAACAATTTTTTTTCATGCATTTTACATTTCTTTGTAACTCACCGTGGGGCACCACAGAACTTAAAACGTAAAAAAAATTTAAATTCTGACGTGTACACGAAAAACGACGACCAGATAGGATGGTCTGGGTTAGGGCTATGTTATGCTGGCGGTCATGGGCACGTCACGGTCACGCATTGTTGTTGTTTGAATGTAAATGGGAAATTTGAGAGAGTGAGTGAGGGAATAAATTTTGACCACAATGGTCACCAAATGATTCGGCTGTCTTTGCCAAATCACGGGATTACAGCAGTGTTGCGTTGGTAAATTATTCACGACATTCCTTGATTTGTATGAAAATAGTACACTTTTTGTGAGAAATGTAGGAAATCATAAATAAAACTTGCGCAAAGCAACACTGCGATAGCCATGTTTATTTGTGCAATTTATGCAATTTTTGTTTGACTGCATTTATCAAAAGTGGCGAAAACAAAAAGGATAGCGTAAGTAATGAATTTATTTATAATGCATAATTTTATCATAATAATTAACATGATCTGCTTTTGCGGTTGCGTTTTTTATTTTGCGTCAATAAATATATTTTCAAACATTTCTTAATGATGTTCCTGTGCCTATCTTGCCAAAATATAATGTTTTTGGAATAGGCGATGCCAAATTTTAAAGCCTGCAGTCCGTAATCAATTTTTTCCATTTCGATTTCTAAAAATTCGTTAAAACTTGTTGAATACGTACAATGCGCGCGAAAAAGTGGTAGATTAACAATTTTTTATTAACATAAATGATACATTTTTGAATAAAGTACTAAAAGTAGCGAAAAGTGTAGTAGTGATCAGGGATCAAATGACCGCCACCATAACACACTTTGGTCATAGAGTGATCAAATCAAAAAAGAGCGTAAAAACTTACGTGACCGAGGATCATATGACCGCCACCATAACATAGCCCTTAAAAGCTATGGGCCCTATAAAAACCCAATAAAAGACTAATATTTTAATAGACTGTTCCAAGAAAACTGTTGAACCTACGAATTTGATTCTACGAAAGATTGAGCACCAATTTTAGACCACATTAAGAGATGTACTTTTGCAGTATTTTGCGAACTTGTATCTAACGCAATAAATGGTACTAGTGATAACGCCCCGAAAATCGGGTGTACTTCTCTACTTTGCTTTGGAAATCACACTTTCTCATTCACATTGGAGCGTGTTCGTGTCTTAAGTATTTTTATAAATTTTTTCAACTTTTCTAAAATCTAATAATTTTCAGCTTACCTGCATCTTAAGAGCTTTCTAATGATATATCAAGTGTTGCTGTAGCATTTAAATGTATAGATTTTCAGAAATTAAGCCATTTTGGTCCACTACCAAAACGCGTTGAAATTTCGTAATGAAATTTTCAGATTTTGTTATTAGTGAACAAATTAAGAAAACTCCAAAGTTGAAGATTTTTCTATTTAAAATTTTTCGGCTACGAGGTGGTAGAAAAATCGAAAAATAGCTCTATCTGCATACAAAAATTTAATAATTTTAAATAAAATATTTTGTATTTTCTCACGTGACATGTGAAAATATTATAATAAAAGTATATATGGGGCCATTATTCCAAAAATCGACCATCTATGCTTTATCACATAGGTAATGCAGGTAGTTAAATTTTCCTGTGTTGTCTTTAGTCAACTGATTCTCATATTTTAGACTTTTGGCTGCCTGCTTAGGTAAATAGTTTTATTATACATTACTTACTTACTTACTTAGATGGCCGTGACAACCCGTGTCCGGATTTCGACCGACCTCATCAGCTCTCGCCAGGCGCCTCTGCTTTGCGCGCGCCTTCTCCAATCGGATACACCAAGCGCGGTTAGGGCTTCCTCAGCCTGGTCCATCCATCGGAGGCATGGTCTCCCTCGTCGTCGTTGACCAGCGACCCTCGCCTCGAGCACCTTTTCGCTGGAGCTTCGTCGTCCATACGATGGACATGACCCAGCCAGCGTAGTCGCTGCACAGTTATACGCCGAACTACGTCAATGTCTCCGTAGAGCTCATACAGCTCGTGGTTCATTCGGATGCGATAGTCATCGCCGACTCGAACAGGACCGAAGATTTTGCGAAGAACTTTTCTCTCGAACACCCCCAGAGCGGCTGCGTCAGTTTGCGAAACTACCCATGCCTCAGCGCCATAAAGCAGCACAGGTAGAACGAGCGTCTTGTAGAGTGTTAGTTTTGTCGATCGAGAGAGGGCTCTGGAACTTAGTTACTTACTGAGCCCGTAGTAGCACCTATTAGCAATTATTGTTCTTCGCTTTATCTCCAGGCTGATTTCGTTGTTAGTGTTAATGGCGGTGCCAAGGTAAACGAACTCCTTGACTACTTCAAAGTTATAGCTGCCGGATGAAACGTGGGAGTCTAAACGCCGCGCTCCCTTGTTTGTAGACAGCATATACTTTGTTTTACCCTCATTTATCGTCAAACCCACTTTGGCTGATTCCTTTTTGATAGCGGCGAAAGCAGCGGTAACATCTCTCTTGGTTCTGCCAACAATATCAATATCATCAGCGTACGCAAGGAGCAGGACACCTTTATAGAAAATGGTGCCATTACGATGCACACCGGCCTTTCGTACGATCCCCTCCATGATGATGTTGAAGAGATCGCAAGACAGTGGATCGCCTTGCCTGAATCCTCTTTCGGTATTGAAAGTTTCGGAGAGGTCATTTCCTACCTTGACGGAGCTGCGTGTGTTGCTCAACGTCATTCTGCAAAGTCTAATCAACTTTGCAGGTATACCGAACTCAGACATTGTTGCGTATAGGCAATCCCTTCTCGGGCTATCGAACGCAGCTTTAAAATCGACAAAGAGATGGTGTGTGTCAATTTGATTTTCGTGGGTTTTCTCCAGGATTTGTCGTAGCGTGAAAATCTGGTCTATGGGGGACTTACCAGGTCGAAAGCCACACTGATAAGGTCCAATCAGTGTTTTTGTTGTTATACATTACTTATATATATTTTTTTAGATTTTTTCAAAAATTGCCAAAAAAGGTATTTATTCAACCGCGTTCCTGAATAGGTAAAAAGAGGAAATTTAAAAAATTTTTTTTTTTTTTTTGAATTTCCATTTAACCGAACCGTGTTTATGTGGAAAGAGTTTGAAAAAATCTTTGGTATTTTTTCCAGAAATTATTTTGAAAGTCAGTGGTCGAAAAATCGACCAGCGGACTAAAATGGATTAAGATAGGTTGATCTTACTAACCAGGCGGCCGTGGCATACTGGTTAGGTGAGTGGCTTGTATGCGATAGAACCTAGGTTCAAATCCCATCTGACACAGAATGTTTTATCAATTGAATTAATTTTTCTGTTCGGCCGTTACCTCTTTGCAGACAATGGCAAAACTCAGAGAGTAAATAGTAAATAGTAAACATAAGCCGTTCGCAGTTGGCATAAAGCTTTGTAGGTCCAGTTCTCGATCATTTGTGTTCAAACATTTCACAACACGCACAACATAATTGTGCATTAGAAGCTCTCTCAAAGTGCTTTCAATGTGTAGATGTATGCCTAGTGTTATATGCGAATACACATGCAAGACCGATTACATTGCATAGTGTTAGTAGTATTTTTTTTTTATAAACATTTAAAAAAAACGAACTGAATAATAATAAAAACAAGTTTTTGCCACAGCGAGGTTCAAACTCATGACCTCAATGACGCGTGACTGACATTCTTCGTTGAAGGCTGTAGAACTATTCTCGAAAAAAGCATAGAAGAAATAAATCAATACCTTCCGCGAAAAACATAGTTTTTAAAGAAAATTTGATTTCTAAATAAAAGTTCTTAGTTTATTAAGACAGTATTCTAATGTAGAATTTTGAAAAAATCGATTTTTGTTTTTTTGTACATTTTCGCAGATTAGACATTTAGGAATATAGCATTGAAGGGAATTTTTAAAATTTCAATTGTTTATTGAGCTACAGCTATTTTAGTGATGCCTGTAACTTTGACTTTCACTGCCTGTAACTTTACTCAAATTTTAAACGAGTTTTTCACGAAACTACTCAACACGTTTGACATGATATCTGAAGTTCTAATGGACCGATGAACTTAAAATTTGCTGTGGTGCTTTTCTATATGCCCCTCTATGACCTATGGGCTAAAATTATTTAAAAATGTTGTTTCTTATATTTTTAAAAAATTCAAATCCTTTGATATAAGGCCAAAAATTAGTTCTTCTTTTCAAATTGTCGCCATTTCGCGAAAAAAAGATTTTTTTTTTTCCTAGTCCGGCATATTCTTACATTCTTACTAATTAAGAATCTTTTTTTTAGAGGACTAGAAGGATTGAAATCGTGTCAAGATAGAGGCACTCTTCTTTTAGAACTCCCCCCTCCCCCTCCTTCTAGTCTATTCCCAACTTGCCTGTCATATTTTCAATTTTAATTTTTTTCTCAATTGTTTTTTGTGTATTATTGAAATATTTATGAACATACATACATACATATGGCACATTCCATTTTGTCGTTTTTTGCATTTTTACTTATTAAATCGTGGATGTACAAGAAACGGTGGGAGTAAAAATTATTTGATGACCCGAGAATATGCTTTTTAAACCATTCTATGCCAATCTGCAGACAAACTGCGTACGTTTTCGTACTCAAATGAAATGACTTTCGTTTTTTCATAATTAAGTCGCTAAAAAAGATTTCGCTAGCGAGAAGCTTCTTTTCTATTGAAGAAATATATTTTGGTCACATCTGCGTAAGGAAAAGTTAGGAAAATTGTTTCAGTGATTTTTAATAATTTTTTGAAACAGCGTGCGTAACGATATATTTTTTTTTTTTTTGTTTTTTTTTATTTGATGTTTCAACATTGTAGTGAAACTTTCTATCCAGCACGCTCATCCACAAGCCCGTCTGTCCCGCGCTGCATTGTATCTCTCCCTTTTTTTTCATTTTTTTTACACACCTTGGTATCGTTCTTTCTATAATGATATTGCACATTAAAAACAATGGATAGTAAAAATATTTTTAGCCCTTTTTTTTATTGAATTTAAAAAAAAAACGCCCAAAATGTTTCCCTCTTGACTAGAATACTGTCTTAACCCATTAAACGCCGGTGTTGCTTTAAAGCAACGCTAACCTTAAAAAAATCTCAAAAATCAACGCATTAAGTTTTTGATTTTAAATTTTGGGAAGTTTATTATATTAGGTTAAACCTTTGACTTTCTGGAGGAGAAGAGGTGTATGTACCGCTGGAGTGTATGAGTGTGAGTCCACATTTCTTTGACTTTTTTTTGTTTACAGTGTAGTAAATTTAAACAAAGACGCTATTTAGGAAATTTTGACAAAAATGTAAAGCCAAAAGATCAAACTAAAATTTCAAAAAATGAAAGCTACATTTCAATTAAAAATATAACACAATAACGTCCAACGTTGCTTTAAAGCAACTCAGAAAATGTGATCTAGGGTTCAAAATAGGCTATTCCTGAAAAAACATCGCGGCGTTTGATGGGTTAAGACAAATGTAAACATATGTTTCAAAAATGAAATTCACTTATAACTAAGGTGTTTTTTTTTCAGAGTTTGAAATCAAAACAAATTTTGTTGTTGCCAGTTATCTTTTCATGCCATATTACAGCATTTGATTTAATGTTTATCCAAAATGTAAATAAATAAATAAATAAATAAATAAGCAAGCATAACACATAAATCCATATAGAAATGATGATAAACATATTCATTCGCAATTGCTAGCTATTTTCGTTTTTCATCACAGTCTGCATGACTGCTGACAGATATTTTCTAGATAGTCTGCTAGAAAAACATTTCGTAAATCCTTTACGTAAAGTGCTTGTTTAGTTCTCAAACGCGTTATGAACTTGATTTTTTTATATTCTTTTCTTTTTCTATAGCCTGCCACTTTAACAGCCCACTCACAAAACACACTTCTTCACAGTAGTACGCCTTCATTTTCATATGCTCACCCCTTTTGAGATAAAATTTAAGTCGAAGAGAAACGAACGTTTTCCAACGCACCATGAATTGGAATTATTTTTGTCGTCTCATGTTTTTTTTTTAATCCTAAGTTTAAAATTACACAAAAATTCGAACAAAGCTGCCATGAGCGTACATTGCGATAAAATCGCACACAACACAAAAAAAACGCCAGAAATAGCTTCAATCAAATATAGAAATTCTCCCGCTTGACCGAGTTTTCAGGCGTTTAGCACGCCTTCACAAATGCAAAACATAGCGGCGGTGACAACAACTTCTACCACAATCACATACATCAAAACAATGAAGCAGCAGTCTGAGTTTCGTTAGCTGCCAATGCCTTTAGATATTCTTGGAAACGTAAACAAACAACAGGCAATAGCAAATAAGAGCGAGCAGTCAATTTCCGTGATGCTTCAGATGCTGTTTCCGGCACATTGATGTTGCTGTGGTGGTATTTAAAAACACGCGTAGCTTTATATCTTAAATTTTTAAAAAAAAAAATTTAAGTGTTTTTGGGCTGCTTACCCATTTCTTTGAAGAATAAGTTTATCTAAAACAACAGCAACAACAGCAGCAACTTCTGAGAACTTAATAAGCTTTAACCTAGCGCAACATTCAGAGCATTTTAATCACCACCTAAAACAACAACAGTGACAGCAGTAGCAACAGCAGCAGTTGCAGTCCAAGCTAGGATTAAGAGGACTCAAAACAGCTATAAAGATGGTAAAAACTTTTTTAATACCACTGCATTAAGTGTTTACTTTACGGTACGCCTTACAAACACTTTCGAATGACAACTTTGACGTTTTTTTCATCGTTCTTGCGCTTGATTTTAATATCTTTGCAAATACAACATGAAACAGTTTTTGACCTTTTTTTTATCTTGCATTAATATTTGTTTTTTATGACCATGCACAACATTCATTAATTTTTTTTTTTTATTCGTTCTTAATTTATGCATGCCTTTACTCTTTTTAGTGGGTGCACATCTTGCATTGCCCACGTAAAGGATTTCGCCTAATCGTGTGCTGGCCACGCACACAAGTAGGCAATAAAGATTTTCGTTCATAAACGAATAAACATTTAATATTTATTTTATAGCCAAATAAGCTGCATACGCTTCACTCATGCTCCCACTGTTCAAGTAGAAGTAGCGCAGGACGCTGCTTTTTGAACACTCGGAAAATCTACAGACGTAAAAGCCATTTGATGTGATTCTAATTATTTGACTATAAGGAGATATCTTTTTTTTCTTGCTTTTTGAGTATCATAAAATTTTTTTATATCTTTTATATGTGTCCAATGATACGATTAACCTATCAATTTCAATGAAATGGCTTTATTTCCCGAAATACTAAATCAAACGTAAAGATGTGATGGTATCGTAATCGAATTTTTAAATTTGTTTGTGAATAAAGACCCAAAATAAATTGTTTTTTGTCGAATTTGGATAATATTCCTGCAGTGAAAAATCTTACTAGTCACAAAATTAACTATGTAGTAAATTCACTAGTTAAAATTAAACAAGTCCAAACCAACCAGTTTACATACTAGTTGAAAACTGACCAATACTGGTTCAAGATCTGTTTTTTTTATAAACCCAACTGGTATTACCCAATAAGATTTACAGATTTCCTACAATTATGGTAGTAAAACCTCACAGCATAAAAACAAAAATATTTCACGACATGATACAATTCTAAGGTAGGTGCACTAGAAACTACAACTACGATTCTCGCCGACTACGAATCAACAACAAAACAATAACAAAGGCATAGCTATAGTCTTCATTTGGCTGCTTCTGTTTTTGCTTAACATCGCAGTTATTGTTGGAAGATGTAATATCACCTTGTGACTTTACTTAAAAAAAAAAAATAATTTTTATATTTTTCAGCAGTAATTTGCCTTATCAAAATACATTTGACAGCTCAAAGCAGCCAAATTGTTCACTGAAAAATCGAACTAAGTAATCGAATAAAAAGGATATTAAATGTTAGCTTTTATTTGCTTCGTTCAAAGACAAAATACAATTTTTTTTTTTTTGCTTAACCAACACTCAGGGGATCCTCCCTATAACATACATTGGAACATTCCCTATAGGAACAAACTAACTTGTTTTTAAGAATAACTAATTAAAAAACTAATTTAAAATAAACTAGTATATGAACTACTTTGAATTATATTAAGGCGGCATCCACTTCAATTCTAAATAGTTTTTATTGCATTATATATGAAGTAATTAAAATACTACTTAAAAACAAGTGGTTGATAAACTACTTTGAATTATATTAAGGCGGCAACTACTCTGATTTTGACATGTTTTATTTGCAAATTTTTATAAGATTACAAGTTTATATATATTTAACCATGATTTTTCATCAAATATTATTAACTTTAGGCTTCACTAACATTTTGTTTCAAAAAGACATATTTTTTTTATTATTTTTTTACATATTATTTTATTTTTTTATTTATTTTTATTTACGACATTGAATTGCAAGACAGACTTGGAAAGCCTGTGAGAAGCCTCAAAACCCTGTGAAACGATTAAAAATTTATTATTATTTGAACATTGCACTCTGAACAATCACTCTGTACGGAAATTGATGCATTGCTTAACCATTCAGCAAACACCTCATCACTTCATGATTTATGTATTTATGTATTTTTTAAAACAGTCAAATAAATGATCTCTTTGATGTACAGACATTTAAAATTGTTATGCTTTTGAATTCATGCTCAGTAAGTGGAATATTAAATACTTTTCAATTGGTTATTTTAAAGTAATTAAAAAAATAGTTTAAATATAACTAATTTAACAAGGAGTTGAAAATATATGCAGACGAAAGTCAATTGACTTATTTAGCGGACATCACCATACAAAATATGCTAGTTCGTTCTATGGAAAAAAGTCAGAATTTCAACTAGTTGTGGTTGACAAAAAACTACCTTTTCAACTACTTTTAAATTAGTTGATTTTCCCACAGGGTTTATCTGAATAAAATTTTAATGATTTATCACGCATGATTCTCTTACAATTTCTTTAAGAATTAAACTACTGGGCTCTGTATGTGATTTCTTATTTTGAAGCGAAGCTTCTTACGCCTCGTTCTGTGATTTGCTTGAGTGAAATCTCAAAAACGACATTTTTTTTCTTACACTTTCTAAGAAATTTATGTTTCTTGTTTATTTGCGTTTATTTAAACAAGTAAATATAATATTAATATATTAAAAATATTTCTTTGGTCTGTTGTGGGTATCGAATTCGTACCCCATCGATTGAGAGTTCTATACATATACTACCCACCAATTCAAATTTGCATTTGTTACGCAGAGTTATTGATTCAATATTAAGTATTACTGAAGTTATGTTGCAGCAGATCACAATAATGTATCTATTCAAAGGATTGTTTATTGGCTATCCTACATAGCCGGCATATTTTGCAGCTATGTTGCTAAATGCTATAAATGTTGCTTCAAGATATCATCAGCAACGGTGTTTTTTATTTTTGGAGCTTACTCTTTTAAAATCGATTTCATATAAGGCCCGTGTTATGGAAATTATATAGCAAGTAAAATCAAGCTTTAAATAAAAACTTAAACATAACGTTTTCTTTATGCGCTGCAAAATACCAACAACGAATAAATTCCAACAAAATACATACACACAGCAGTGTACAATCTATGTTAATGTAGAAAATTATGGTGCAAATTTTTGCAAAACTCCAAAAGAACTGTGCCGATTTTTATGAAACAATTTTTTAAAATGTGTTTTTGTCATCGCTTTATCAGTTTAACAATATCTTTCATACAGAAAATCGCTTAGCTAAGACACGATAATTATATCCGCTTAGCTCGTAGTTGCGGATAGGAACACTATTGCCACATCAAAAAATCTATAGTTTACAAAATTTATTGGGAGCACTTTTTGGAAAACAACTATGTTTTGACGAGTGCCGCTGCTTTCACTCATCGCTCATTAGAAAGACTGCTGAATTCTAAGCATACGATTCTAAGCACCCTCAATGACTCTAGAGTCATTGAATGATTTGCGTGTATCGGCGTGCGTTTTCTTTGTTTTACTTTTGTTTTGTGTTTTACGTGTTGATTAAGATAAATAGCCAGCTTCTAAGTTGGGGATCGCTAGTTTAAAGAATTAAATTGTAGCAAACGTACTTTATACTTGTACGTTGTCTATTATTTGTCCCCAATTGTTATTGTATTGTTTTTAATCAATTTTTAAATCACTTTCACACTTGCAATGATGAATTCCTGAGAACCTTTATGTTTAGGGATGCCATAAGGAAAGCGGCAATCCAAAATAAACAGGATTGCCGCTCTTAATGATTTATATATTATAAAATGATTTTATTTAATATTTTAATTATAATAATTCTTAATTCTTTAATAACAATAATTTTAATAATTCTAAAAAAATTTTTCCAAAAATTTTTAATATATATATAAATTTTATTTTTATTAAGTATATGCATTTAAATATTTTTTAATACTATTTTAAGATTTATTTTCATACATTTGCCGAGTCCGCTGTACTATATGTATATAATAATAAATTTATAAATTATATGTAAATATAATAAAATATGTCAGCTGTAATACTGCACGCGATTTCCCTAAATGGCTCTAGAATCATTAGAATCATTGAGCGGCAACCTTATGAGCGATGAGTAAAAGCAGCGGCATTCGTCGCTCATCGCTGTTATGAGGATGCTTCGCGTGGAAGTGGGGGTTGTTGTACGCAACCACACGCACTCGCATTCGGTTTTTGATGGATGATTTATAGTCATTCATTCGAATCATAGACTCGTTGCAGTTCTCTGATTTATATGTATCTCTTTCTTCGCCTTGGGCGTGGCTCATCTGTTTTTTATGTTGTGCTGTACTGGCTGAGCGGAAAAAGAGAACAGTAGAGAACATCATGGAATTTATTAAAATTCTCGCAACACAAATACGTGGAAAAAAAAAAACAATCAAGCAATTCGTGGCATCGGGGATGATTTCTTTACTTAACTTAACACTTTAATTAAACATGCTAGCAATTAAAATTTCGAAATAAAAGTGCCCCTATGCTACATTTTAAAACATTTTCATAAAAATTGACCCAGTTCTTTTGAATTTTAACTAGAAACAAAAATTTCCACTTGAATTTTATATAATAGTATAGACGTAGATGTGCCGCCGTAATATCGTGAAAGTGGAAGTTTTCAATTGTTGCCGATAACGCAGCGTCTTATCGTTCAAAGCTGATCATTGAGTTTTAGACCAAAAACTGTATTTTAGCATTTACCTTATTCACCTGACATGGCTTCTTGTAAAGCGGTATTAGAACATAGAGTTGCCAAATATGACAACCGTCCTTCTGAACATGCTTAAAAAACAAGATAAACAAAATAATTTAATATACTTTTAGATCGCTCAAATTATTGTATTGAGTCGGAAGAAGTTATTTTTTTTTGAAGTCAGTAAATTATTTGTCTTAAAATAAATGTTATTTGTCTTTATTTTTGAAAAACTTCTGGAACTTTTAGGTTTTTGTGTAGTACTCGTATTTTTTGAGCTAGTTACTTTACTAGTATTTTAGCTACTTGAGTACCCTGCATTGTTAAACAAACTAGCTACTAACTTATATTATGGAATTCAGCTGTTGATTCTCTTTTTTACATATTTAACGCAAATGAGTATTTAAAATCTACAATCTTTCTGTACATTTATTGCTTGATTTTTTCTCATTTGCGCTAATCTATAACACCTTTCTTAAAATATATTTCCTTTTAATTATTTTCTTATTTAAATTCATGCCACAAAAATGTTGGCTTATTGTTTATTTTCCCGTCATTTTATTTCTTTAATATAACCTTTTTGTGTAGTTCCTTACGACTTTTTCCTTTCTCCTGTTTAACCTTTGTGTTAAACATAAATCATCATTAACATTTTGATAACGTCATCATCAATATAAGCACAAGTGCGGATAATTTTTTTTCATCTTGAAATCATTTATTTTCGTATTTAACAATTAAACAAAAAAAATCTACCGCTATTGATTTCCAGCAAAATTTTGTTGAAGAATCTGGTTTTATGCGAATGTGCACCGTTCATTCAAATAAATTTCAATTAAAGTAATTAAATTGCACTCATACGCCACAGTGCCCTTTCATATAAAATCAAATTCTTTTAACGAAATTTTCCTGAAAATAAATTCTCCGTTCTCATAATGTCACAAAATACGAAAATCAATGATTTCAGGAATCGAAAACTCCTCTCGAACAAATTGATCCGCTCTAATTAACAAATTTAAGCAATTATTTCAAATATTCATATTAATATTATTCTCGTTCTCATTCTTATTCAGTATTTATTAAATAGCAATTATTGAATAACTGAAATGGAAAAAACTACTACTTCCGGGGAATAATATAATTAAATTAGAAAATTTATGCAATTTAAATACTTGCAGAAAACTAAGTGCAAAAACGATAGAAACTAATTCACATTCAGCATACAAAAGTCAGTCATAACGATGATTACAACAACTACTACGTTATATACATACATGTTCGCAACAATCTGGCAAAGAAATTTCAAATCTCATTTCAATTAGAAATTGTGAAGTGTGAAAAAATTTAATTTGTTATTCAATTAAATTTCCACAATTGAATTGAAAAGCAAAGAAAACTCACACAAATGGAAATAAGAAAGAAGTAAAAGTTTCACCAGCTGCAGAAGCAGAAGAAGAGAAAGAAGAGTTGTTGGGTGGTGTCTGCTTCAGTGGTTGTCCAACCAACCAACCAGGCAATATAAGCAGGTTGTTTAAGGCTCGAAGTTGCTTAGGGTGGTTAATAAAAGTTGAACAGAGTTAAGCCAACTTTGCCAACATTTGACATTTATGGCGGTTCAAGAAACTGGATTAAAGCCAGTCAGCTTAGGGGAAGAATGAGGACGACGAGGAATGAGTGTGCACAGGCAGACAATAAGAAACGCAAATTTTAATTGGACCGCTGCGGGAATTATTTGCACTCTTTGAAAAGTTTACAGTTCTAATCATATCAATGTTGGGAGGACCGAGCTTACAAAAGCTCAGGCCCTTGAATAACTTCAGACATAGAAATAAGCAGTCACTCTCTCTGACATGGTGGCAAACTATTGCCAAATAAATATGCAGCATTTTGCAAAACTTTATAATATTTGGCTTCGTTTTTTTTTTTAACCTATTCACATTTGGGACTCAAAGTTCAGACATTTGACAAAGCGATAGCTTGTGTATTATGTTTATGCCAACAGAACGAAAAAAGGACTGCTAGGATAAATTTCAATTTTACGCACTTGAATTTAAAAAATATTAAAAAGTGAATTCATCCTTTATGGTTAAAATGGAAGCTACACTTGTTAGCTGCAAGAAATATACTACAATAATAAATTAATATTTCATTTAACTTTCCGTTCGTTTTCTTCTTCAGCGCAAATTAATGTACACAGCTCGATGAAAAGAAAAGAGAAATAATAACAACAACGACCATTAAATGTTGCTTTTAGTGAAATGTGCAGATATACTGCTGTATTGCCTTTTCACAGCACAATATGGCAACACTATATCGCGCTATTCACAACAGTTTAAACTGCACAGCGGATGCGGCTGTTGCTCACACTCTCTTTACTCGGTCTACATTCGATCAATTTACTATATCCTGTAATGCATTTTAATTAAAAATTAATTTAATAAAGCAACACTGACACACAAAAATAGTCTGGCTCAGGATGGAGTGATTCGTGGAGTTCTTTGCCTGGTACTTTTGCTCAGTGCCATTAAAAAGCGGAATTGTTTTATATGCAGCTAACGAAACTTTGGCGTGTTTCGGAAATCGGAAATCGGAAACGGAAACGGAAATCGAATGGCATACAATTTTTTTTTTTTTTTTATTTTTTAATGTTGTTATTGAAGTGGGCGCACCAAATTGAAGCAAATGGAATGGCAAATAAACAAAACATTCGCTTAGCAATAACGTTTGACTTGAACTAGTAATACCGTGGGGCATTAAAACACCAAAATAAAAAATATCTAGAGATATGTAGTTTTGTTTTTATATTTAGGACTATTTTTACCTTTGAACCAAGTAGTAGTTATTACTTAGCATAGCATTGTAATAAAAATTTATCACATACTTTTAGGCATCACAAAGAAACTTGGTTGTTTTTCATAGAAAATTGTTTCAGCTTTTTTTAAAAAATGTAAAATATTTATGAATAAAAATAAGACCTTATTGCACATCTTTAGAGCAAGATCTTTCAATTGCTACCCTATTTATGAAAATCACGTCTACAGTATAGATTTAATAGTCATCACAAAAAAAATGCGCTTGCGTTATAATAATATAGATAGACTAGTAGTCCCGTGTGGAGTTAAAATACAAAATATTTAGTGATACGTACATTTGTTTTTATATTAAGGACTATTTTTACCTTTGAACCAAGGATTTCATAGAAACTTTCTATGTTTCTGTTTAATTATTAACTGCTTTATTTTGTATATCGAAAACGCAAACCAACGACAAACAAGTAAGACACGAGAAGCAATCCTTTTTTATATACAAAACTCTATTGCTGCTCATATTTTGCATGTTGTTGGTTTGCATTTTTGATATACAAAATGGGGCGTTAAGTAGCCCAGTTATTACTTATCAAAGCATTATAATAAAAATCTATCACATACTTTTAGGCATCACAAAGAAACTTGGTGGTTTTTCATAGAAAATTGTTTCAGCTTTTTTTAAAAAATAAACAATATTTATGAATAAAAATAAGACCTTATTGCACATCTACAGAGCAAGAATTTTCAATTGCTATCCTTTTTATGAAAATCACTTCTACAGTATAGATTTAATAGTCATCACAAAAAATGCGCTTGCGTAATAATTATATAGATTTGAAATAATTGAAATAATTGTTTGTTCTTCCTTTAGTTTTTTCAATGTTATTTTGGAATATTCTTAAGTATTTTTTTTGAGGTATGATTTCGACTAAACCGAATTTGAAATTTTGTGAAATTCGAAAAAAAAAATTGCGTAAGCCAAGTATTGGTGGCAGTGGAACAGAGGCAGACAGAGTGTGTTGCATTTTGGTCAGAAGTGAAGAAAAAAATGGGTATAAATTGACATAAGCCTCTATGGCACCGTATGTCTCGGCACTAGAGGTGTAAAAAGTAAGACTAGCCCCCATTCATTTTCAGCCTATAGAATTTTTTAATAGGTATATTCTATTTATGTATATTTATGTATATAGTAGGTATATTCTAGATTCAGAAGAACCTCTCCCTTGGTTATCCATCATCATAATAAAAGCGTACGTAAATAGATAAGTTCTAGGGATGTATATAAATTTAGAAACTTTCAAAATGTAAAATACACTTAAATTTTAAAAGCTTAAGGCACTGATATTGTGCAGTAAGCCTGTATATAGATCGCGGTTTATGTACAGATAAGCTTAATGAAAGGTTCAATTCCACTGATATTGTGTAGTAAGCTTGTATATTTTACATTTTGAAAATTTTTAAATTTATAAACGTCCCTAGAACTCATCTATTTACGTAAGCTTTTATTATGATGATGGGTAACCAAGGGAGAGGTTCTTCTGAATCTAGAATATACCTACTATATACATATATGACAAATGTCAATGAAATTTATTTTTTTCTTTTAAGTTCACGTTTTGGTTTTAAATAAAAGCTAATTTTTTAAAATTTGTTTTTATATATTATTTCCATTTTAACTGAGTCTAATTTTTAAAAAAATACAAATTTAAAATTTTTTTTTTTTTAAAAATATGTATGAATGTTTTTAAAATTTTACTTTTTTTCTGATTTGATTTCAATTTTTCAGTTTCAATTGAGAAAAATTCAATTTCAATTTCAATTTTTCAATTTCTGAGTAAAAAAGCGTGCTTTCTTTAAGGCGGGACATGACATTCCCGGAGAGAAAACAGACCTTTTTTAAAAATTCATAATTCGCAACCAGTACGAAAAAACATGGTTTCGAGATAAGCGCGTTCAAAGTTTGTGAACAAAGAAAAAAAGGTCACCTTCAATCTCCCATGCCTGCTTCGTACTGTATGCCTTCGTTATCTTGTGTTGTGCTGTTTCTTATAGTTTTTTGCAATCGTTTAGCAATTCGGGCTTCACCCTTCACACTTCAAGTAGGTACGAAATAACAACCACCAAAAGTCAGATAGCAAGTAAAACAAGTATATACCAGCTGCCGTACGTAGGTAGCTCAAAAATTAAAAATGCGCTCTCACTAATCCGGCTGTAACTTTTGAACCCATAGGAATTTTTCCATGAAATTAGAATTAATATTCTTAGAATTTTAAGAATATTTACTAAAATACAAAATTATTAGAAAAAGTCGATTTCAAAAAACTGCCAATGTCATGTAACCCCTTAATGACTGTATTTCTTTTATATTTTATTAAATATGGAAATAACTTTTTTAATTTTTAGTTAAGTCTTAAATTAACGATTTTATTTTTTTTTTTTTTTTTGCATCAAAAGTTATTGTGATACAGCGTGTAAAAGTTAAAGTCGCGAGCGAAAGGTCTTTTGCGGCTTGCATGATATCTCCTCTCCAGGGAGCGAAAAATAAAAAAAAATCATAAAATGTTGTTTTTAAAACAGTTGTTCCTTATGAGTGAACTGACAAAAAACTTGAAACTAAAGAAAAAAAAACTTTAACTAAAAAAACCCCTTTTCGTGCATGAAATCAGAACTTATAAATTAAATAAAGAGCAATCAAAATGTTTTTTACTTGATTTTGTCTGTTCACTCATAGCGTATTAAATTTTTAAAAATAATAAAACAAGATTTGAGTTAATTGGACGAATACTTTTCGAATCAGTTTCATTTCCAGAAAAACTCGTTTAAAGTTTTTGTTTACCTTACTTTATGAGCGTTTATTACTCATGAAAACTTAAATATCTAAACGGCTTTGAAATTTTTTTTGAAATTTTTTTTTATAAATTCTTAAGATGTTTTTCAAAACAAAAAATTAAAAAAAAATAGCAAAAAGTTTTCTAAAAAATTGAAACTGGACTTTAAATTACTTTTACAAATAATACAACAAATGTTCGAGCTTCGTTTAAAAAATTACTATTTATTTTTTTTTGTTAAATTTTGGTCAAAATTTTAGGCGCCAAAACCTATAAAAAAAAATTATCAATAATTTACAACGCAGTTTTTTTAGCCATCTATCTTAAATAGGCATTTGAAAACAACAAATTTTTCAAACATCTTTAAAACAAAGATTTTGGCCGTCTTTTTCATTGCTTGGAGCTAATGTGCGGCGTTTATATTTGCGTTCATTGCGAATGGGAATTTGCAATTTTTCACATTTTTTTAAAAAAAATTTTATTTTTTCCATTTTCTTAACTCTATACATAGTAATCATAATAATGTGTCATTTTCTCCGATCCAAATAAAGAATTTTCCCAATTTTCCCAATAAAGAAGAAAACCAGTTTTTTGGGCCAGCATGCAAAACTTGTCGATGATTTTGGATTTAATGCAAATCCTTCAACCAGGTAGTGTATTTTAAGATGCTGTAGAGATTCGATTCGAAAAAATGTGAAAAAAAATTATTTTTGTGGTAGTTTTAACCCCCAAGCAAAGCGTGCTTCAAAACTTCCCACTCTCCCCTAACTAAAATTGGTTTTACCTTAAGATACAATTTTAGTTTAAAAGTATTGCGAAAAATAGAATTGATAGTTAATTAAAAAATAAACATTTAAAAACACAAATGCTCCTGTTATACGACAAGAAAATCAATTTGCGTGAAACAGTAGATCTTTGCTGCTTTGTGCGTCAGCGGAGAAGATTTTTCGCTGAGATAACATAACAAAAAAAAAACCTTAATTCAAATCTTACATTCTTTACATATCAAGCAAAAAAATTCAGAAATATATATATACATTAGTTCTTGGACCCTTCCTATTTATTTTTTCCCCCGATTAGTTCGTAGTTTTAAGATCAAGTTGTTTTCTGTTTGCGTCATAAAAACAGGCAATTTCTATTAGCAACAATAGATCAAAATATGTACAATTAAAAAACGATTAGTTTCATACTTACTTATATCTTTGAAATATCTCTTTGACAGAACAATGTTCTTATTTCTATTTAAAACTTCTGCTAAAAAATACTGCATTTTCGTTAACCTTCTAATTTCCATTTCATTCGAATGAGATTTACTTTGTATGCTTGCGTATGAGACAGTCTTTAAAAACAAATCTATTTAAAAATATTAAAAATTTGTCTATTTATATAAAGTGCTCTTTAATACTCTCACAAAAAAATAATAAATCTTTACAGATTTTGTGCTTAGCCGCAGCTGAGCCGTTGTCAAAAGAATGTCAAGTAACAATGTTCCCTGCATAGCAATACTTAAACATGTTGGTCAACGTTGTCACAGCAAAATCAACCCTCATCATTTTAATCAGAATGTAGACCAGAGAGTTTAGAAGAGGCACAAATGAACAACAAATTCCAACCAGCAGCTTAGCAGGCTTTGTTCATTTCACTTTAAAGCTCTTCGCAAGCTATTTTTTTTCAACCTGTATGGCGATTGTATGCCAATTATATGAATATTTTTAGCTGATAAAAATATTTTTTTTAGCTTCAATATTTAACCTGCACTTATTTTAAGGTGTTGAAATTTCATTCTGAAAATTAATTGACTGTTGTAAAAAGAATTAACACACACATATGCACCTACTTAAAAATAAACAAACCAAAACCCTAAAAGGCATTAAACATTTTTTTTTCCACTGGCAAATTTATTTGCTTGCATGCACTTGTTATCACTTATGTTTGATTGCTGCCTATATTGTATCCTGGTGTTGGGTAAATATTTGATCATGTAAAAAATATTGAGTTTTATTATGTCCGACAAATGCTTTATTGATTTTTATGCTTGTAGCGTCTGTTGTTTCTACAACGAGTTTTTTACAAAGAAGCTTATTGGGATAACATTTAACAATATTCATTTAGCAGAATTTTTATTTTTTGTGCGAGAATCTGTGTTTTCAGCTGTCTGAAAATGTTTATTTGTTGAAAATAATATCAATTTGTTTATTAAAGGTATCAGGAAAAAATGTTATAAATTAAAGTCATAAAGGGTTACTTTTTCCTTATTGACTGTCAAAATCAAAACTCTTCCACATTTAACTTTTGTGCAGAAAACTTGTGATCTGTTCTAGAAAATATCAAAACAGAAGTCTTTTTCGAAAAAGGTATGTTCTTTTTTTAATCAGTCACCCCCTCCAGAATTTATTTTCTATGATGAAATACTTTCAAGGTCTAAACATTTTTAATATAAATCTCCATTTTTATTTTCTGTTCCATGATGTTTTTCATTTTTTCTAATCCCTTTGCGGTACAAGGGAATGCTTGCACACCACCTTTTTTAAGGGAACCTTTAGGTAATGTAAGCGATTCTGAAGGCGTTTTTTGAAAGAATACTACAAAAAAATTATCAGAGATATTAATATAAAGTAGATTTTTATTGATTTCAACAATTATTAAAGTACCTACAAAAAAAAATTTTTTTTTTGTTTTTGTGACGTCATTTGCGTCATGCATATTTGGATCATTCAAATTGACTTTTGTGAAGATGTCCTGCAATATATACTGAGTTGAAGAACTTATACACTCCGCGTCAGCAGAATAGGTTAACTGCTTTAATGAAACACCAACCATTGTTACTCTTAAAATGAGCGTTAATGAAAATTTTTTGTTGTCGTTTTTTCTTAAGTGTTTTATTATAAAAAGTTAGGTAAAGAGAATTGTACATAAAGGAACTGTTAATTTGTCGCTGCTGTTGTTGTTCTAGATTTTGCATTACAAAAATATGAACTTTTTGGTGCGTCATTAGAATAGGTTCACAGTTAACATCTTCAGTTTCTTTCAGAGTTTCAGAAGATCGGTACTAAAATAAATAATAAAAAAGGTGTTACAGTATTTTGAGGCCGTATGGGACTCGGAAAAACTTTAAGTTCGAAGGAAAAAATTTAAAATTGAGGTGTACAAAGAGCAGAACTTAAGTACTTGTGAAATCGCTAGCAAAATCGGAAGTAGTCAAAACGTAGTATGCAATTTTTTGAAAAATAAGATCGGCTCAAGATCGGAAAAAACATAAAAGGGTGTACATATTCTGCTGCATCAGATGCAGATAAGAGAGCAATTATTCGGAAAGCCTCCAACTCTTGCCTTTCAGCATCAAAAATTAGACAAAAATCTGGGGTAAGCGCCAGTCTTTCAACAGTATAGCACCTAACACGACGCGAAGATTAAGAAAACACAACCACTAAACCCTGAACTGAAGGAAAATCGGTTGAATTTTTGTAAGATCACATGACGTGGAAGGGAGAATGGCAGTGCATAGTTTCTCAGACGAAAAAAATTTAAATTTGGATGGACCGGATGGTTATAACTATTACTTTCATGATCTAGGAAAAGAGGAACTTTTTTTAACTCGTCACCATAACCGCGAGGGAGGTGTAATGTATTGGGTGGCTATAACATATTTTGGAACCATTGAGTTAAAGTTTTCAAGTTGCATAATGACGGCAAATTTGTATAGAGCGATACTAGAAAAAGATTTTTCAAAGTCTCAGAATATTTTTGGACCCCTGAAATGGATTTATCAACAGGATAACGCTCCTATTCATACGGCACGTATCGTTACAAGCTGGATTAGTGAACAAAAATGTTCAAGTGTTGTCATGGCCTCCATATTTTCCGGATCTAAACATTATTGATAATATATGGGGTTGATAAGTTCGGAAAGTGTATGACTCCAGTCGTCAATTTGAAGACAAAGAGTCACTCATTTCTGCCATTAAAGTGGCTTGGAGTGAAATTTCTTTGAACTACTTGAAGCAACTTAATGATTCCATTCCAAATCGGATTTATGAAACTATCTTAAATAAAGAAGGTAGCACTCATTATTAAAAATGTGTGCAATAAAACAAAAAACAAATAAATTAAGATAAAAAAAATATTTTCGATTCCGTTTCTTCAAATTAGTGAGATGAACCTATTCTAATGACGCACCAAAAATTGCATATTTTTGTATTGCCAAAGTTCAAACAACAACAGAAAATTAACGGCTTCTTTATGTACAATTTCTCTTTACCTAACTTTTTATAATAAAACACTTAAGAAAAACAACAACAAAAAGTTTTCCTTTATGCTCATTTTAAGAGAAAAAATGGTTTGTTTTTCATTGAAGCAGTGAACCTATTCTGCTGACGCGGAGTGTATGTTATCACAAAAGTTTTTGTGCCAGCTAAGAATAGTTCTAAAAGGACAACATCAAAACTTTACTAAAAAAAATGTTTAAATTTCAATACTAAGCAAAATGTTAATATTAAACAAATTGTTGTATAATTCATACAAAGCATTATATAACAAAATCTTTTTTTTTAGGCTGTTTTGATTCGATTTATAAAAGTTTTATTATCAATTAAACAAATCTAATAAATTAATGTATAGCACGTCCCCCTTGAAATCGCGAGGACTTGAGTTCGAAGAATTAGTATTAAGCCGAATATTTGGTTTTGACCAGTTTCAGACTTTTCATCAGTTATGGCTGTTGGGCCTCAGTATAGCCGAAACCGAAACTGAAACTAAAACTTCAACATCTTATAGTTTGTATGATATACGAGAAAAAATTATTGAAAATTTGCTGTTAATAATAATAATTTCATATCAAATTTTTTTTTCTTATATGTATTAAATGTTTTCAGCTAAATTTTAAAAGAAAGAATTAATTTAAAAGAAATTTTATTTTCATAAAATATTCATTTTCGGTTTGGACCAAGATTTCATTATCGCTTGGATAACACTTATTATATAAAAAATTTGATATACTGAATAAATGATTCAATATTAAAATAATAACAACCTGTCGATAATTGAAAAAATATTCTTGGTTGAAAGATAATATCCAAGGCAACATTCTAATTTTTTTTTTAAATTTACTCCAAAACAAAATTATACAAGTTACTTCTATGAATCAGAAAATATATGGATAATTGTTAAAAAATATAAAATACAATGGATTAGCCTTGACTAAACACTTAAAAGGCTCAAAACTGTCAGAAGCAGTGGACAGATTAGTATAATTTTATTGCTCAGTTTCCTTCCAATATTCCAATTTTCTTTATCAGTCAATAATTGTCGTATACGCTATTTTTTTTTTTTCCATGTACTACAAAATTTTACTACGATTTAGATTGAGAATTGTCTTATATGTATGTGACCGTATAATATATAAAAAAATCTTGAAATTTTTCAATTATTTTTTTTTGTCGTTCGCCATACAACATATGAGATTATGCATAACCCTGTAGGAAAATCACCTAATTAAAAAGTAGTTGATAAGTACTTTTTTGTCCACCACAACTAGTTGAAATTCTGACTTTTTTCCATAGAACGAACTAACATATTTTGTATGGTGATGTCCGCTAAATAAGTCAATTGACTTTCGTCTGCATATATTTTCAACTACTTGTTAAATTAGTTATATTTAAATTATTTTTTTAATTACTTTAAAATAACCAATTGAAAACTATTACTGATGGTCTAAAGTTAACAATATTTGATGAAATAACATGGTTAAATATATATAAACTTGTAATCTAATAAAAATTTGCAATTAAAAGATGTCAAAATCAGAGTAGTTGCCGCCTTAATATAATTCAAAGTAGTTTATCAATCACTTGTTTTTAAGTAGTATTTCAATTACTTCATATATAATGCAATAAAAACTATTTAGAATTGCAGTGGATGCCGCCTTAATATAATTCAAAGGAGTTCATATACAAGTTTTTTTTAAATTAGTTTTTTAATTAGTTGTTTTTAAAAACAAGTTAGTTTGTTCCTATAGGGAAGATTTTTAAGTTTTAGCTTTGTTTCCGACTGTATTGCGGCTGAACAGCCATAACTTTCAAAACAGGTCTGAAACTGGTCTACACCAAAACCGAAATCAAAATCGATAATTCGTTACTACACTATTTCTAGATTTAAGTTTTTTTCTGCTGTTTAAAATTTTCTTCTAGATACCTTTTATTAGAAAAAATTTTTATTTTTAAGCCCTATTTCAAATGTCGTTATTAAGTAATTAGTAAGTTGATAATAGCTTGATTATTTTTATGTGACTGTGTAATAAGCTTCTACCACAATCTGCGCTAAAATCAAATTGGACTTTTGGAAGTTACCCTTTTTTTGGGGAAAAAATGTATAAACTCACCTGATTTAAGTCAGCGATTATTTATCGGTTTAAAACATGACCAAAACGGTTTTTTAAGTGCTGTTTCCTCCTCACACTTTCCTTGATACCTCATGGTAATAAAAGTCTTAAATACTGATACGACACCCATGCTGTGAACAATATTTAAATGGGCTTAATGAAAAAATAAATATTAAGCGTTTTTTTTAGCTACTCCGCAAAGTTTTAATAAGCTCCTTAAATGTTTGCTTCGCAATGCTTTAATGACACAACAACAGAAAAAAAAAGCAAAAAAGAATAAACAAAAGCAATAAAGTAACTGCCAAGTAAATATTTTCATTGAAAGAAATTATCATCGTGCTTAAACACAAAAAGAATTCCACACTGCAATAACTTTTGCTCTTTGGCAAATTCAGAAACAGATTGTTTGTTGTTGGTGTTGTTTGACTGTTTATTTATATGCTATTATTTGGACTTATTGCTACTTTGTTGTTCCTCGGTTGTCTACTTGAAAACCACTTCTTGCCAACCACTTTAATGCTTCTCTTTTTTCCTTCTCAAGCACCACTGCTTCACCTTTAATAATTTTCTATTATCCTAGATAAATGAAAATCATGCTTCTGCCACACTGGACACACACAAACACAGATACATACAAGGCACACAATTTTTTCCAACATAGCCAGTCAGCCAACTGCTTAAGTGGGGGCCGTACTGCTTGTAGGGGCAACCACAAATTGCCGTCTGCCTCTTCAAACTGAAGGTCTGACTGTACGCTAGGTACACATTGGCGGTGATTGAGAAGATGGCGCAGCGCACTATGAGGCTCAATAGAACTGCGCCTGCAACAAAGAACATGAGTCGCTAGGGGTGGTAGCATTAACATTATACCATTATAATGGCCATGGAAATAGTTAGAGTAGATGCTGGAGTATGGATGGTCGAGTAGATATCGGGCTGTAGGTAACTGGGGTAGAGATTGAGTGGGTGCTATCTAGAAGCCATCAAGTGACTTGTAATAGAACGAATACTGGCAGGAGGAAACGAAATTTAATCTACAAAATTCAAAGCTTTGATGATTAATTGTAACTAATTGTTATTTATATGCGTCTCTAAATACCTGATTTGTTATTGTAATTTGGGTTTGTTTGACGTCTTCTTCCTCTGGTCTTGTCTTGTCCCTTTTTCTTTTATTATCATTTTATTAGCTTCAATTGAATTGTTGTTCCTGGACGAACGTGGCTTTAATGCTCAAGCGATGGCGGCTATTATTTAAAGGAGCAATGCATATGTTTAGAGCCTATAGCTGTAACATTATAGTATTTGTGGTTATTTTGTTGTTTTTTTTTTGGGCAATAATCTAGTCTATTTTGCTTACAAATTCTTCGGAGGTATACCGTTCAGGCTGGTCCTGATTTAATCAGAGCTCAAGTTTTATTTAATTAAATTTGTTGAAAAAAAGTGAGTTAGGTGAGGTAGTTGTGGCTGGGGGGAAGAAGGTGGGTGAGGGTATGAATAGGGATGATTTGCTTGATATTGTTATAAGCACGCCGCTGGCTCGGCGTGAAGGCTATGTATAAATTTGATTGATTTATTATTTGGGCATACTTGAAGGTAGAAATGGGGAAGATCTAGGAATGAGCTATAATTATAGCGCGGCTTAAGACAGAATCTCTTTGGCAGAGTTTCCTTACGAAAATTCTCTTTGCTGCATATATAACCAATTTATCACATTACCACACATAAATTAGCATCGCTAATTGAAGGTAATTAAAAGTTTTTAAGTGCTAACGTAATTGTAAACTAAACGTTGCCAATATATTATGAATGAAGCAAAATAACATAATTATGATTAAATATAATAAATTCCATAATTATTTTATGCAAATGCCATGGGCCCTTTGCCCAATTTTATACAAAGGAAAATAAATAAGGCGGATTTTTGGGCCCCCTCTGAAAATAGTTTAAAATACATAGACTTTATTTATTAGATCCAAACGTATTAGATTCATCTTTCCATTGGATTCACTCTAAAAAGTAAATCGTATTTTAAACACTACCGTAAAATCATCCTTCGCCTGAATAAGTATAAGCATGATTTGCATTTAAATATCCTACTTACTTAAAAACCTTAAGAAACATATTTAAAATCAGTTTTGGAGCGCTGATTTTAAGACAGGCTAGCTGAATTTTAACAAATGGATTGATATCTTACCAATGTAACAATGGCTGCGGCTCAGCATATGCAATACCGGCAACGTTTGTTGCAGATTATTATAATTTTGATATTGTAATACTAGATATACAGGGTGTCCCGCAATTGAGTGCAACTATTTATGGAGTTGAAAGGTTATATCGAGCTGAGCAAAAAATCGTATAGGATGGGGGGTCTATTTTCACATTCTTAGGAGCTGCAGGGTTAATTAATATTTCACGATAATAGAGGCCCCCCCCCCTCCCATACAATTTTTTGCTCAGCTCGACATAACCTTTCAGCTCCGTAAATAGTTGCACTCAATTGCGGGACACCCTGTATAAAGGAAGTTAGGAAAACTTGCCACATTTTGCCAACAAAAAAAGATAGATATGTAACCAATTTGCAATCAACGCATACTCAAAGATTTTTTTACTTTTGTATGACGAAATAGGTTATTATGTATATGATAATATAGACAAAATTAAAAAACAAGACGGACCCTTAACTCTTTAACGCCCATATTGTTCTGATTTTTACCTCGACTTTCAACCTCGTGTTACACATGATGAAAAAATTTAATTTATTTTATTATTATTAGTAGTACTATAAGAACTAAGTTCTTTTAATGTACAATATGCAGCGATAATACAGAGACAATATTTTTTATGATAACATATTTTGATAATATCAAGAATTATAGTAACTTAAATTATAAGATTAACCTAAAATTATCATTTAAATGCGAGAAGCAAAAAAAGAATAAAGGAAGTTTGAAGATACCAGAAAAAAGCAAAAGGAAAAGTAGAGTTGAAAAAAGCTGGCAAAGATTTAGATATTAGAAAAATATTGAAATACAGAACGCCTAAATTTTGTTGTTTCCTTTATAGCTCTAACATGGCTTGGTAGAGAATTCCACAATCGAGTGGCATTAATAAAAAACATTCTTGTGGAATTGAGGTGATTAAAGCTGGGTAGGGTTAGTATGTGACTTCTTGTTGAGTGACCGAATTGAATTTTCTGAAATAAGTATGGAGGCATCTTATACGTTAGTATTTTATGCAGGAAGATACAATTTCTAGCATTAAATTAATTATATCACATCCAAGAATACATGTTTTAAATTGGGAAATATGGTCAAATCTGCGTAGTCCAAAGACATATCTTGTGACTTGATTAAAGGCTAAACTTAGCTTTAATTGAGATCGGGAGTCTAATTTACTATAAACACATTCTGCGTAGGTTATTATAGGTAGTATAAGTTGAAAGACTAGTTTACGCCTCACATCTACGGGTGTAAATTCTGCTGAGACTCTGAGGTTACGTAGGATGTAATACATTTTTCGTACTACACAGTTGATATGGTCAGAGCAGGTTAGTGTGGAATTGACATGAAAACCAAGATTTTTGATTTTCCTTACGACATTTAGCTTTCTGTCACTTAGAATCACATCCGGAATATCTTCTAAACAAACATTATCTTTACGGATAGGTAACACATATGACTTAGAGGCATTAAGGTGAAGCCCATTGCTAGTAGCCCACTGCTCTTCACTTTTTAGATCCTCGTTTAATCTACATACCAAGTCTTCCATGAGCCCATATCTACGAGAAAGATGTAGCTGAATGTCATCAGCATAAGCATGCAGGGATGAATTATCACATACGCTAAAGATATCATTTATGAAAATTGAAAATAAGAGAGGGCCAAGAACGGACCCTTGAGTTACCCCACTGCAAACAGACGCATATTCCGAAAATTTTTCGCCGACTTTTACTCTCTGTACTCTATTTGAAAGATAGTTATTTAGAAAGGACACAGCGCTATCACAAAAGCCGTACAAAAATTTCAACTTCAAACAGAACAAGGAGTGGTTAACCATATCAAACGCCTTAGAAAAGTCAAGTAAGCACAACATTGTTACTAGCCCGTCATCGTATGCGTATCTTATATCATCCAAGACCTTAATCATAGCAGTAGAACAGCTATGTCCGATGCGAAATCCCGACTGAAGCGGAGATAACAGATTCTTATGGGATATGTAGTTCGATATTTGATTAGCCATGATAGATTCGCAGATTTTTGATAAGCAGGATAAAATACTTATTGGTCTGTAGTCGTTGGGCTCACTCGGTGCAGTTTTTTTGGGAATAGAAGAAACGATTGCAGTTTTCCAAGAGCTTGGAAAGTGGGATGTTGTGAAGCAGTGGTTTATAATATGTGTTAGTGGACTGAGAATATATGGTAAGATATGTTGTAAAAATTTTATATGGATTCCATCTTCACCAACTGCATTGGATTTTATTTTTTGAACGATTCTTCCAACATCGCTTACACTTACAGCGGAAAATACAAATTCTTGTTCAATATGATATCTAGGGGTGATCAAGTTGAAATTACTAAGGTTTTGCGTACATGACAAAAAATAATTATTAAGGACATTAGGTTCAATATCACAATCAGATTTTATATTGCAACCAATGCCAAGTTTTTTGACATTGTTCCATAAAAACCTTGGATGGAAGAGATGTTTTGAGTTTAGAGGAGAAGTATATTTTTTTAGACTGCCTGATTATACAATTGGATACATTTCTTGCAAATTTATATCTTTCCCATCTTTCTGCAGTGGGATTATTTTTCCACTGCCTGTGTAATCTATTACGCTTATTAATCACATTTTACACTCGGGTATTAAACCAAGGGCAAGATGGATTTTTTATGGTGACAGCTCGATATGGCACATGGTTAACAATAAGACTATTAATAATACTCGTAAAGTTTTCCAACTTTTCATCAACAGTTTCAGTATTCCAAACATCATACCATTGAATTGAACAAACATCTTGAATGAGTAAAGGAATGTTCATATTTTTAAAATCATAGTACGAGAAGGTATTTGAGGAAACAGAGCGCGTAAAGTTAATGTTTAAAGTACAAAATATTAAATCATGATCTGACAGAAAATATATTTGATCAAACAGTAGAACAGATGTTAAGTCAGACACAATGAAATAATCTAAAAGGCTAGGATTATCATTAAAGGAAACCCGATTGGGCATCACATCATTTACAACGGACAGACCGACGGACGCAATACTATCATATAGACTTTTGGTGTAATTATCCTCATATACAATACAATTTCAAAAAGCCACATACTATCTTTTTTCAACGTCGCACTTCCGAGTGGGGTGCATAAAATTTCAAAAAACTTGCAATTTACACCTGATTTTTGCAGAAATACCCCAAAAAATGCAAATTTAATTTATTTTTAATAACGATTTTCTCGATGATACCGGATCTTGAGTGCATTGAAATGCACGTATAACGTGGTCCCGATGGTTTGACCTCAAAGTTATGCAATGAGACAATTTCATCCCTCAAATTGAATTAAATGAATTAAATTAATTGAATTAATTAAGTTGTTTTAAATTTTTTTTAATCATGTTGCACGAGGTTGAAAGACCAGGTAAAAATCAGAACATTTGGGCGTTAAAGAGTTTAACTAAAGCTTTAGGTTTCATACAAAAAACGGGAGTATATGTACATACAATATATTCGAAACGGAACAACGTATTGTTCCACTTCATATATATTATACAAGCCTTAAATTTGAGACCAGACCCATGTGGCGCAGGTATCTTTCTTACCTTGAAATGTTTTACCTTTTGCTGGGTAAGAACAGAAAGTTTGAATTTTAAATTCACATATTTCTAAAGTTTTTCTACCACACACAAAACTACTACAACTTCCATACTCGAATTTTTACGCTCTTTCTCCCCCCATTTGCCTAATGTCCCACTATAAGCAAACTACGCCTGAATCCACTGACTGCACATGCAAGTCTAAGTTTATATTTCAATTTATTTTATTTCATCCTCTTTTGCACCTGGACAGAACATGCCGAAAAAAATACTACATAAACCTAACTTTTAACGTCAGTAATATTCAAATACCATAGAAAGTTTAACAAAAAAAAACTGAAAAGCTGAAGTGCATAGCATGACAACTTTACAAAAATAATGATTTATTAAAATCAGTCAGTCTCCGTTGGGCCGTGAAAGTCGTTGTTAAAAAATCATAGAAAATCTCGCAGAGGTAGCAAAAAAAACAATATATCAGCTTCATTGCAGCTGACCCCAGGCGTAGAACTGGCACGCACATAAAAAAAAAAAAAGTTAAATAAAAGAAAAAATACATTTTCAAAATAATTTAAAAAAAAATAAATGTTGTCACGGCATCCAAGTCAAGGGCATGAAATGACTTTTAACTTAATTATTTGTTAGCATTTGATGTTCACTTAACTAGATACATAATGATGAAATACGAGTACATTAAAAAAAAATTTTTTTTTTATTAAAGTTAAGTTTCTGAAAAAGGACCATCTATAAAAAATTTTAAAAAAATATATGTTAAAGCTGTGTGCTTTATGCAAATTGTAAGTCATCAATTTGGGAAAAAACCATACTTTATGTAGAAATTATAGACGTTTAACTCATGCTGTAAATTTTAAAATAATATTTTATATATAGTACAACAATTGAAAGGTCTAAATCATTTCAAATAAACAATTTTATATGAGAAGCTAAAGGAAGTTGGTTTTAGTTGAAGTCTGCTTACATTTAGTGGCAGAGCATTGTGAATTGCTAAGGTTTGCTTGAACCCATTGTTACAGTTTTTCAGCTGACAAAATTTCTTCACGGGTGCCTTTCTGCAAACAACAAACGTCTTGCCAATCGTTTTAGTGTTCCACCAACGGCCGTCACATGCTTCTTTTCTATGTGAAGTTTAATAAAAAAAAACACACACATATATTTCAAATTGAGTCTAATTTTAAAAGTTTTACAAGCAAATTTAATATTTTTGATTTTTACACCGAAAAATGTTGGCTTTTTTCATAAAAGTGGAATTTCTGATAAAAGCCCATCCTTGAAAAAAATTTTAAAAATATATATTGTATTAACCCTAAGCTAACCTAACAAATTTTGAACAAAAAAGAGAATGACAAACTCATTTATTAGCAGATAAGGAACCTTTATCGTGTTAATAGATATCACTGCATTACTTGAGTGATATCTATCAGAGAACTGCAATGAGTATCCGACAGAAATCGGATACTAAAATCATATCCGAGTTTCTTGCTCTTCTTAACTCTATCCAGACTCAATGAAATATGTAAAATACTTGTACGCATTCTGCTCCTTAGCATACTTTTGGGTATAAGAACATTTTTATATCCGAGTGCCGCGTGACCCGAACCACTTCAAGCCGTTTTTAATGAGTGCGTAGATTGAGTTTATTACAAAGGTGCTCGATCCGAATGTATTTTGAGTGTACTCTGAGTACTGTTCTATCCCTGCTAACGTCTTTAAGCGTTAACTATGCCCGTATGATACTTAATTTTTTTTGTCCAATTTTAAAATCTGAAACAAGTGGCGCGTGGGCAGGACAGATATATTTTGTAAGAAAAGGATAAACGTTGTTACTTTTTTACTTCTGGTGTTTTGAAGAGCAGCTGCATTAAATAAATTAATATTAGCTACACACATCACTTCCCATTCAGCATACTTGGCATTTATATTAAATAGTTTTGTTTACTCTAAAAATGTCAAATTTATTACTAACAGCACAGTAAATATTTGATCGAAACTTAACGAAGAACGAATTGAAAGAAACGGCAAATAAAATGCAGAGAAAATGCTGTCCGTCCTACAAATTTTTCTCCAATTAGTACTATATGCGTACTCACTCACACCAATTGAATCCATGCATTCGTACTATTTGAACTGCTCTAGTTTTAATTTTCAATGACAAAAGTTGTAAAAAAAAATTAAGTATCATACGGGCATTACTGAAAGCGAAGGCTTTTATTGAAATAAAATGATCTTAAAAATGCAAACTCATTTTTTTGTTGGAATTTTAAAATTTTTTTTTTTTTTTTGGAATTTAAAGTTCAATGTTTTGTAATTGTTTTCAACGCAGAATAGATCGCAACTGCTGGTTGTTTTTTTTTTTTTGCGTATGCACTTGTCTGCAGGCAATGCCAGCTCTCATTTTTTGTTTGGTTTTTCTCGTTGTTTTATTGTTGCACTCTATGGAAAAGAAAACAACAACAACAACCAGCCCATGTGATTTTTTTTTTTTTTTTTTGCTCATAAGCAAAACGAAAACAAAGGCCTGTGACCATTTTCTTCTTGTGTGTAAATGAATGTGATTTGGCAACTAAAGGTGACACAATAATAAAAAAATAACAATTTTAAAAATTTGATAATAATTGCTGATTGCAGAAAATTAATACTCAAGAAATAAATTAAAAATTGCTAATGAAAGCTTCAAACTTACGCAAAAAATAAAAGGTAAGAGCCCCATTGTGCTCGTTGTGCTATGGAAATTCCATTTATTTTTTAATAGCATTATAAATTTGGAATATTAATAACATTCTGTAAATATATATTATCTGTGTTAAATTTTATATATTCTATTAAATTAAAAATATATATTATTTACTGCAGGACACATAAAAAATTCACATATTCCAAAAACATTTATTTACTATCATTAAAAATGACATTGAATAACATTTATTTTCAATCAACATAAAAGTTAACAAGAACACCAAATTTACCACCAAATATATCAAACAAAAAATTCTACGTGCACACTTACGATGCTATCGAAACTGTGTATTTTTTTAAGCCCCAACCGTTTAACCTCATGCGCATTTTTCACAGTGTAAGATAAAAACAAAAAGCAACACAAGAAGAACACGTGTTTTTCTGTTGATATCTAAATGCTCAGCAAAAAAAAAACACACACAAAACAATTATGAAAAACTCGCTCACTTTTCAATGCTGCGCTCTACTGCGCTCTGCTTCATATCTGTGGCAGTTGAGCCGAGTGATTCTGCTGCTTGTGTCGATTATGACTATTTCGGTCAGTAGGATAAGTATCAGTAAGACGACAACAACCATAAGTATTTATGAACCGAAAAAACCCGATCTCTCCCGATCCGACGTATGATTTAGGATACTCATATTTATTTCAGCCGCCGCATTGTAGCTACGTAGAAGAGAGTATGAGTCGAGTTGTGTGCGCTAAGGGTTGAATCGGTTTTTGTACTTATTTTTTTCGGATATACTCAGAGTCGCAAAAAAGCTATCCGTTGCAGATCACTGATGTCTATATAAATGTTCTTTAACGCTTCATTTAGACTTTAGATTTAGATTTAGACTTTTCAACTGTTGTACTACGAGTATATACAAAATATTATTTTAAAATTTACAGCAAACAATGAGTAAAACATCCATAACCTCTACATAAAGAATGGTATTTTCCAAATTGATGACTTAAAATTAATTTAACTTAGCTTTTAAAAAAAAAAAAAAATTCAGTGTAAAAATCAAAAATATTAAACTTATTGTAAAAAATTATAAAACTAGACTCCATTTGGAATACATGAGTTTTTTTTTTTTAATTTGTTTAGTCTAACCAGTTCCGTGTAATTTTAAAACAAAGAAAGATTTACAAAATTCTGTGACGTACTGTACAATCTAGAAGGGTAGATTATAAAAAAAAATTGACATTTGAGGATTTTTCATTTCGCATACTAGTCTATCGTTACTCAAAATTTGAACCAAATCGGAAACATGTCCCGCCGGTCGAGGCTGATTTGGCATGGAACTTCCCATGTATACTATATCTAAGCCATCCAATATCAATTTTGTCAAAACGGAGCATTTTTCTTTCAAATTTTGGCAAAAAGGAGGTGTTTTTGTTTTGTTTTGATTTTGAGTTTTTCCGCTTGCTACGGCAGCTTAAAAATAAGAAAGCTATGACCAGTTTTCTGGAGCATGTTTTTGCCAAAATGCGTTAATTTGTATGGGAAAAAAAAATAAAGTATTTTTAACTTTTGTCATCTCTCAGTATGTCTTTAACGAAAGCTTTCTAACTATTTGGCCAAAAGTTTGGCTGCGGCAGCTTAAAAATAAGAAAGTTATGATCAGTTTTCTGGAGCATGTTTTTGCGTATATTTCTATGGAAATATTACAAAAATTTCCAAAAGTCTGAATCTCGGTTATATGGGCGGTTGGCGCATTAGTCGGTCGATCTGATTTATTTTTCACACCAACTATTTGTTGCTATAAAATAATTATGAGTATAAAATTTTATTGAACTGGGATAACTTTTACCGTTTTCTGTTATATGGGAGGTAAGCCTGATAGTCCACCGATTTAGTTCATTTTTACACCAACTATTTTCTGTGACAAAAAATCTATGTGTGCAAATTTTTATTGTTCTAGAATAATTTTTTGGGGAAATATACCATATTACCGATTACGGTTACATTTGCGGATTAGTGTAACGATTTGATTAATTTTTACACCAACTATTATTTGAAACAAAATAAATATGTGTGCAAATTTTTATTGTTCTACAATAATATTATGGGGAAATATAACACATTACCGATTTCGGTTATATGGAACCACGGCTAATATGGAGGAACTGTGTGTTGTCACAAAATTTCGACTTAAAAGTGGCAATTGGGCTCGTTGCTTGTTGTGGTCAATGTGTTCGGGCTATTATTATCGGTGAAAAATTTTGTGTTCTAATTTGGAAATGGAAGGGGGATGTTTGGAGGATTCAAGGCGAAAAAGCTGGATATTTTTGGCTTTTAAAAGGAGGATGACCCGCCCAAAACCGGGATATATAAGATGGTTAACTATACCTTGTCGAGAAAAAATATTTAACTGTTACACAGTTTTGTTTTTATTTACCGCTCTGATGATTTTAACGTTTGAAGCTTTAAATGCGTTTTTCTCGAAACATGCCTTTTCAAAACGGGTCACACTCCTGCAAACAAACTATTATGATTATACAGAGAAGACCCCGTCCACCTTGTCTGAAATATGTGGGAGCTTGACCCCGTCTGTCTAGCCTTACATATGTGAGTACTACTCTAATCAATCGATCTATTAGCTATCCAAAATATGCGTACAACTTTAACATCATACTTGTTTATTTGTTTGTATTTTTATAAATTAATTTAAATAATGCATTGTTAAATTTTTAAATGCTATAAAGCCTCAGGGTTTAGTAAACAACAAATAAATAAACTGTGTTCTCTGATAATATATCTTTATACTTACAAAAAATCGGAATCTTCTATCGTCATCCTGGCCAAAATGATGGCTTAAGAACCAAAAAAGCTTTCATATTATAACTTATACTAGTAAGCCCGAGTGGCGTTAAAACGCCACAAAATATTTCGTGATAAATTTATCAATTTTCTTGTTTTTAAATTAAGGACTATTTTTACCTTTGAACCAAGGATTTCATAGAAACTTTCTATGTTTCAACTGATTTGTTAAGTAGCCCTGTTATTACTTATCAAAGCATTATAATAAAAATCTATCACATACTCTTAGGCACCACAAAGAAATGTGGTTTTCTTCATAGAAAATTGTTTCGGCTTTTTTAAAAAATACACAATATTTAAGAAAAAATAAGACATCTACAGAGCAAGACCTATCAATTGGTACCGTATTTATGAAAATCGCGTCAACAGTGTAGATTTGATATTCATCACAAAAAATGCTCTTGCGTAATGATAATATAGATGGCGATTGAAAACTTTGAAAGAAGATATCCCGAACCAAAAAAATCAGACTTAGATTGTTATTGTCTGTCGTCATAGATATATTGAGACTAAATGCCCAACCAAGTTATGCGTAAGCAAACAAAAGTATCAGAGAGAAGTTAAGGATAAGTTTGCTAAAGCTCAAACAAATCTAGAAAAAAATGTTTGTATGTTCAACAAAAAAGAAAACAAGCACTAGATATGATTTCAATATGAATCGATTCAAATAAATGGACAAATAAAAATTATTTTGTTTTTGTTCACAAGGGCTACCAACACTTTTTGTAAAAGTTATGTTATATCTTTATTAAGCTTAAAAGACGCTGAATTTCGCTGCAAAATTTACAGAATTTTGCTTAGGTTGCCTAAAATATAAATTTTCAAAAACTACAATGATTTTTATATACGTTATAAGTCGATGAAAAAAATAACCAAATCAAAATTATAATTATTTTTAATACAGGTTGCAATCCTATTCTGCTTAGAAAACTACGGAGTCAAGGCAGAACCATGTTATGCGTAAGTAAACAAAAGCAAGCGAGCAAAAGTACGTACTTGTACTTTTATTGTATGTATGTATGTATTGTATGTAGCCATCCAAGTTTAGGCCCTACCAATATAGACGAGTTGCTCCGTAACGAGTAGAGACGAAAATGTTCGCTTTAATGCAATTCAATGTTGTTGCCCAAAATGAACAAACGTAATTTAACGAAACTGAATGAAACAGCTTGTCCATACGTTTTGGTCCGTAAGAACCGAACTGCTAGCAATTCAACTCGTCAGACGTTCGGCAAGTTGCAATCGTCTCGTTTCGTCTATTTTGGTTCTGCCTTTTTGCGTAAGCATTTGTTTCGTTAAGTTTCTCGATTTTCGTTTACTTTTGAAAACTTGAGTGAGAGCGCTCGACTGCGTAGTGTGCTAAGCAGAATAGGGTTGCAAGCTGTAGGGTTTATTTCATTGGGATTTTTTTGAAAAATTGTACTTTACGCAATCTTAGCAAATTTGCGTAAATTTCGCTGTGGAGTTCACCATTTTAAAAGCTTAATAAAGCTATATACGCTTACAACATAATTTTTATAAAAAGTGTTGGCAACCCTTTTCAATAAAAACAAAATAATTTTTACTCGGAACGCAAAGTTCGGATAAGTAAACGAAAGCTGAAGCTTACGCAAAACTTGGACGGCTCCATACAAAGCCGTACATGTACGTACTTTTGCTCTCTTGCTTTTGTTTGCTTAAGCATAACTTGATTCTACCTTAAGAATTTCGCAAATTTTCTGGAAAATCTTCTAATAAAAAGAACTTTAAACTCAATTTTAACATATTTTAAATTGTGACGTTGTGGAATAAAATGAATGCAATTATTCTAAAAATTCTAACCTATTTTAAAATCTTACAAAACTTGTTGATTATACGAGGGGTGCCTTTTATATTTCGGGATTAGAGAACAAAAACAAATATTAATCATCGAAAATCATTTTATTGTTTTTCAAAATATTCTCCATTAAGATCTATACACTTTTGCATGCGTTTGAACCAATTGTCGAAGCACTTTTGCCACTCTGATTGAGGTATCTCCAAAACATGCATTCTGAATGCCGCAACCGCTTCTTCGGGCGTCGAAAATCGTTGTCCACGCAGTTTATTCTTCACGGTTGGGAATAAAAAGAAGTCATTCGGTGCCAAGTCAGGACTATACGACGGATGACCCATCAAATCGATGTTTTGGGTGCTCAAAAATGCAGTTGTTTGAGGCAATGTGTGAGAGCTCGCATTGTCGTGGTGAAGAGTGATCCGTCTTCGGCGGTTGGTTTTCCTGATTTCTTGGAAGACAACTGGCAAACAAATGGTTGTGTACCACTCAGAGTTGATTGTTCTGCGTTGTTCTAGTGGTACGGTTGCGACATGTCCATATTTTCCGAAAAAACAGGCGACCATTTGCTTGGAAGTGCTTCGTGCGCGAACAACTTTTGTTGGATTTGGCTCATCTTGAAACACCCATACAGTCGACTGCTGTTTACTTTCGGGCTCATACGCGTAAATCCACGATTCATCATCTGTCACGATGTCATAGACGTGTTTCGAAGCACCGCGATCGTATTTTTTGAGCATTTCCTTCGACCAATCGACACGAGCCTTTTTTTGAGCGATTGACAAATTGTGTGGGATCCAACGCGAACAAATTTTTTTGACAGTCAAATGTTTATGCAATATTGAATGTATGCTGGTCCCACTTATGCCTAAGGTTGCCTCAATCTCACGATAGGTAACATGACGATCTTGCAATATCAGTTCGCGCACAGCATCAATGGTTTTCGGAACAACAGCTGATTTCGGACGACCTTCACGAAATTCGTCTTGGAGTGAACTACGACCACGATTGAATTCACCATACCATCGATAAACACTGGTCCTTGATGGAGCTTCATCGCCAAAAATTGAATTAAGTTCATCCATGCACTGTTGCTGTGTTAATTCACGTCGAAAGTTGTAAACAATAATCGCACGAAAATGTTCACGATTTAATTCCATTTTTAGACCGAGATGAATCTTTTAAGTTACTATAAACAACACAAATAGCGCTCGTATGTCAAAACGTTCTGAGTACGTATAAGCCAACAAATGTCAAACTTTGCGATAGAGCTTTCAGTTGACAGATTGCAACACCAGGGTTGCCAAATCCCGAAATATAAAAGGCACCCTACGTAGGCTTCATCGCAGTTAAGAAAACGCTGAATTCTCACTTTAAGTTTTCTTACTACAAGAAAAAAATGGCTTTAATTTCAGTAAAGCTTATTTAATCAATTTAAACGCATTGTTGTCATCTGTCATTAACTGGAAAAAATCATTGTAGCCTTTCACTCAAGCATTTTCTATTTGTCACAGTTAATTGTCTTCCGTAACGTCGTAGTGAGTGGCACACAATTTCTGAACAAAGATTTCTCCTTGCTAAATGCTTCGTCAAAGGTCAATTGCAGAGAAAAAAAATCCAGCAGCTAACAATAGCAGACACGTCCACATAATATATGAACGCAATCATTAATTCTACAAGAAAATTCCATTCTAAGAAAATTTAAAACTATCACGTGTCTTGAAGTAACGTTAATTGCTTTTTGATAAAAATATATTTCTAAGAAGGTTTTCTAAGAAGCTCTTAAAGATACCGCTAGCTTTTTGATAAAAATATATTTCTAAGAAGGTTTTCTAAGAAGCTCTTAAAGATACCGCTAGCTTTTTGATAAAAATATATTTCTAAGAAGGTTTTCTAAGAAGCTCTTAAAGATACCGCTAGCAAGTTAGTTGATATTTTAACGTAAAATATAAGTAAAAAAAATTAAAAGCAATTGCATTTCAGCCCATTCGCGGCTAAAGCAAGGCAAACCCAAGTGCACTCCTTCCAATTTGTCTGAAATTTTGACTGTTGATTCCTATTCAAAAATAAAAATATAAATTTATTAATATCTTTTTTACGCCATCTTACTCGAAGTTATGATCATGATAGTTTTTGTCACAAGCAAAAATCGTTAAAAACATTTTTCATTCCATTTCCAGCAAACCATATCTCGGTAGAAAAATTTTACTATAGTCTAATGATATTGTAACGATATCTTAACATATAAATACGCAATAACGTCCCGATAGTACAGTGAACTATAGCATTACATCTATATTACAAATTTCTAGATATCATCAAGATAGTTGGCATTTCGATATCGTAACGATATCTATACTAAACAATAACTAGATATAATAACGATTGTGTAATAACGATAGCATTGCGATATCGTAACGATATTTATAATAAAGAGGTACGTGATATTATCAAGAGAGTATAAAAACGATAGCAGTGCAATATCGCAACGATATCTAAATTGCAAAATACTCGATATAATTTATAACGTATAATTTAATTAGATCGTAACGATATCTATATTAAACAATAACTAAATATAATAACGATTGTGTAATAACGATAGCATTGCTATATCGTAACGATATTTATAATAAAAAGGTACTCGATATCATCACGAGAGTATAAAAACGATAGCTCTGCAATATCGCATCGATATCTAGATTCCAAAAATACTCGATATAATTTCGCTTGTACCCATATTTAGATAAAAAAAAATCTCAAAACTTTTTTTCGATAAAAAGTTTTAATTATTGTCTTTTTAAATTTATTATTATTTTACACCTATGGTTTGGCTCTTTTTTAAAATGTAATTTGTTTGTATTTCTCTAGCGTATGTTTTAAAAGTAAGTTATAGTAATAAAGGGTGGTTAAATTTTAAGGGCCGATTCTAATTTTGAAAAAAACACAAATTATTTAGAAAATTATTGTCTTTTTATTGTGATAATATTGGTATGATATAATTATATATGAAACAAAATATCGGCCAAATAGCCGCCGCGACCTCGGCGGCACACCTCCATCCGATGGTCCAAATTTTCGATGACGCTGAGGCATAAGTGAGGTTCTATGCCGTTAATGTGCCGAATAATCTCATCCTTTAGCCCTTGAATTGTTGCTGGTTTATCGACGTACACCTTTTCTTTCAAATAACCCCAAAGAAAGAAGTCCAACGGTGTCAAATCACATGATCTTGGTGGCCAATTGACATCGCCACCACGTGAGATAACACGGCCATTGAATTTGTCGCCCAAAAGAGCCATTGTTTCGTTAGCTGTGTGGCAAGTGGCACCGTCCTGTTGAAACCACATATCGTCCACACTCATATCTTCCGATTCGGGCCATAAAAAGATCGTTATCATCTCTCGATAGCGAACACCATTCACAGTAACTGCCTTCAGCCACACTATCGCGAAAAGCAGCAATATTTTCTGCAGTACGAGCTGTACGAGCATGCACTGGTGTTTTCACATCTCCTACAGACCCGGTTTGCTCAAATTTTTGCACGATCGTTCCGATTGTACACACATTTGGACGATTAAATTGACCAAAAAAAATTACGAAGTGCACGATATGCATTTTGGTTTGAACGCCCATTTTGATAATAAACCTGAATAACTTTAACGCATTGCTCGATTGTGTATCTTTCCATGGTTCAAATTGAGTTTGTCTGAAATTGAGAAATGTCAAATGAAATGCAGAAAAAAACTTGACGTTTAGGTGTGGTTCACATTCAACATCGGCCCTTAAAATTTAACCACCCTTTATAAGTAAGTTTAAAGGTGAAATTCGAAACGCATTAACCTTGTAGTGTTCCACACACATGTTTTCATTTTAATTTAAAACAAGTTACATTTTCATTTTTAATGATGTTTTTAATTTTTTAAAACACTTTGTTGTAACTATTTGAAATTATTTTAAATTATTTCTTGATTTAAGTCAACAAAAATGAATTTATCAAAAATATTTTATTTAAAATTCAGTTATGGAAAATTATTAGAAATAATAGGTTGTATAAATGCATGAACCTGCAATCACGTAACATAATTATTTTACAAAAAATTTGGTATCGAAACGATCTTAAAACTATTTATATAGCAAAACTATTTGCAATATCGTTTCTTTATCGAGGATTTATATGTTTTCGATATCGTGAGCGATATGTTCATTTTTATCGAGAACTGCCTTTTTTCGATTTCATTACGATATCGTCTCCCTGACCTTTACGATATCATCTCGATATTGAAACGATATTGGAATTAATATGTTGTCGATATCGCTAACAATATCGTTGTTGGTTTTTATTGAAAACAGGACTTTTTCGATATCATAACGATATTGTCTCTATAGAAATAATCACCTTTGCGATATCATCTCGATATCATCGAAATGATATCATTTGGTCTGCTGGGATTTATATAAAGAAGCTAATTTTTCTTTTTTTATAATTTTTACTAAATTTTGCTTAAATTTTTCAAAAAAAAAACAATTCATTTGTTAATGCATCAAAGTTCAGGACAACAATTAAAACAGTAATTATAACAAGAATTAGGGCAATTATTTGGACAAGGACTAGGACCAGCACTTAGACAAGGACTTGGACTGGGATTGGGACTAGAACTATGGTAAGGATGACTAGGACAAAATCAAAAAAAAATCGAAAAAAGAGTTGAACAAGAATTGGAACAAGGATTACTTTAAGGATTAAGATAAGAATTTAGACATCACTAAAGCAACGGAAAGGTCAAAGATAGGCACACGTTTTCACGTCTAAATGCCTAAAGGTATGTCGATAACACAGTCAACTACATTCTTTTCTTTTCTTTTTCTTCAGTTCTTAAAACCAATTTTTTTTTTCGAATCTATTATATTGTGTATTTAATCAAGCAACTTGGAGTGGAATGCATCTTTTGTTATACTAATTTTATTCGCTTTGGGTAAAGAACAACTTTTTTCACCTTTACCGCAAACCTCTGTCGCATATTTAAATTTAATTATTTCAAAGTTGCTCAAAGCAACGAAGAAAAAATCCATTTATTTGAACGCGTTTGACTGCAGTTAAATGGTTTAGCAAAAAATATTCATTCAATTTTCGCACATTTTAAATGAGGAGAAAAAAATTCGAGCATAAATTAAGGAGTGAGCAAAAACAAAAAGCAAGGCCAAAGGAAGGGGGGCAACAGCGAGCCCATTTCATAAATCGTGTTAGCAGCCTGTTTTACATTTTTATTGTTTTTATTTTAATATATAAAAGTTTTTCGAGTTTCCTTTAAGGATGCGCAGTTCTTTCAGTGGTTTTTGTTTGTATATTTCGAGAGCAAAGAAAAGTAGCAAAAAACATTTAAAAATTTTTTTATCAACTTCAAGAAAAACTATGAAGTAAAATAGTAGCTATAAAATTCCTAAAAAAAGTTGGATAATTTTAAGTAATTTTTTAAATTATGTAGATATAGTAGCAATTTAATTGAAATTTGAAAAATGCGTGAAAGCGTGTGTCAAATAGAATTATTTTACTCAAACTGACTGACTGGCATCACTGGCTAGCATTCAATAAACGCATAAAAAACCTTACATAATTTATGAGTTTTGCTGAAGTATTGCTGGTCTATTTTTCACTTCACACTCTTTTGCCTTATTTTTTTTTTTTTTGTGTTTATTTGTTATTTATATTCGCATTTTTAGGTACTCTGTTAGTACGCAAAACTGCAAGCGGATTAAAAAAAAAATGTGGTCGCTTTCGCAGAAATACTAGCTGCAAGTTGTTTGTATTTCAGTTAAAAAAAAAACTGAAATATTTCCGAGTTTTTTTTTTTTTTTGTTTTTGTGCAAATCTAGGCAAAACTGAGCAACTAAAAATTGCTTGTCTATAGCACAGTTAGGCTTTGTAAGCACTGATGCGAATTGAGGAAAGTGTTCTGAAAACACGCAATATTAAGGATACACAAACTTAAAGCTGATGCAAAACTAAATTTTTCGTTGAGAAACATTTTAAAGAAGATTTTAAATAATTACTTAGCTTTATTAATTTTATTTAATATCATCATAAAGAGATAAACGAACATAATGAGCTAACATCGCAATTGGTTTTAGTAAAAACCACAGAGGGGCAGTTTGAAAAGATTAACACACAATGAAAAATACTGTTGTGTGTCTACAACAAATAAAAATAAACAAACACAAACCACCAAGTCATAACCCAGTAGGCATTTAAGCGCTTCGAAGGGCTACTGGCAGGCCTTAAAATGGATGTCGGAGGCCTACCCTACTCATATCCAAGCCCATATACTTTTTTATATGAAACGGCCAAATTTTCCAGGCCTTCCAGCCTCCCTACTTTAAAGATACCTGCTATAAGCACTCCTTTAGAATGGCTTAAAGAAGAGGTTAACCAAAAAAAGAATTAAAAAAATATTTTTTTTTTTTATTTCTTTTTATGTATACCTACCAATTTATTCTGTGATTTTATTTTAATTTGGATATTTTTGTCGGATAAGAATATTTTTAAGTCATGACATTGATTATTATTCAGTATTTTTGAACTAACATATATTTTAACTTTTAACGAAAAAGTAACCCTGAAATATAAGCAGAACCAGTTTTGTAGCAAAAATATAATTGTTGTACTGCCCTGGGTAGCGAAAAATTAGGCCTCATAGAAGCGCTCGCAGAAGCTCTTCCTAATTGATATTTCATAATAAGTGAGAAGACAATATTAATTAGAGCAAAAGAAAAGCATTAAAGCTGTTCGTACAGTAACTTCAAGAAAATACATATCAGCATATGTGCAATAATATTATCAATATTATTTTATCAATCATGTGGTTAAAAATGTAAAACTAGAAGACTCACTGGAAAATGTGTTCTAAGTTCTAAGTTTAAAATAGAATAATAAATTTGTTTTAAAAGCCTCTTACAGAATGAAAAATAAGGATCAGAGAAGATTAACATTTGATGACTGACAGTAGTGTCTATAGACCTTTTTCGCTTCTTGTAAAATTTCTGGATAAAAACAATCTCTAAATAATTGTCAATATGGTTTCAGATCTAGTCTATCAACAGAAGATGCTCTTTTGAATATTTGTTCAAAAGTGTGTTATAGTCTTAACAAAAAAATTGAACTGTGTGGCTCTTTTCGTAGATATCACTAAAACGGTTCCTTTGAAACGGTTGACCGTGATATTTTGCTAAGAAAATTACATAGCTTTGATTTCAGAGAATCGATACTTAATTGGTTTGGCTCGTATTTATCAAATAGGCAGCAAAAAGTAAAGTTCAAGGGCTGTTTAAGTTCTTCACAGCTTATACCAATAGGTGTCCCTCAGAGCTCCGTTCTTGGTCCAATTCTTTTTCTCATTTTTATTAATTCACTTTTCATCCTGAAATTCAAAAGTAGTACGAATGCCTTTGCCGATGATATGGCCTGTACTTTCACGAATAACTCTCCCTTAAACCTTACTTTCGATATTAATCATGATATTGAAGAACTAAGTCACTGGTTTGAAATGCATTAATTAGTCCTTAGCAATAAAACCAAAATTATGTATTTTAATGCAATAGGTAAAGTAGTAGACTCTGCGCAGTTTTACTTTCATGGCGGCAAATGTAATAAATTATCGTATAGTAAGGATGTCTGTATATCATCGCAAAACATACAAACATATGTTGAATCTTGTTGTTACTCCATTAAGTGCTTTCGTGTTGGACGTGTTAATTGCTTTAAATACCTCGGATTATTGCTTGATAATGATATAAGTTTGTCTGAACATGCAGCAGTACTTAAAAAGTATTTAGTGGCTGCAACTAGACATTTGTATCTATTGAAAACTGCCTTGTATCTTTTGATAATTTGATATTTATTGATAATTAGTACAGCAAGAACTATGTTCTTTTTAAGCACAAAGGTTAAGTAATTAAACAATTATATAACATCTTGAGATTTAAAATTTTAACTGAGAAATAAGTGGGAGATAATATAACATGTAAAATAGACATTAAAATAAGTTTAAACTAATTTTTTTAATTAACTTAAGTGAAAACATTAGAGAATTGAAAGCCAAAGGTGTAACAATAAAAAAATCTGTAATTTAAAATTTAACGGTTAAATTATTGCAAGTTTAAATGATCATACATAAAATATAAGGAGAATTAGATTTGAAAGACTAAGTTAGTTTCAAAAATTATAGGACGTGATTAAGAAAGAAGTAGAGAAAAAAGTTATTAGAGAGATAGATATAGGAGCAAATAAACTGATAATTTATATTATGTTCTGTGAGAAGTACTCAACTATGGCATTCTTGAAACATTCATTTCCAACAATTGATTTTAAGTATAGATGAGCGATCCGGTGATTTTTCAAGAACGTCGTTCTTAGTGAACGTGATTTTAAAATCACCGTTCTTTTAAACGGTGACCGTGATCACGTTATTTTTTAATTAAGCATGTGTATTGCAAATATGTAACCATAAGCAATGTAGTGATGTCATGTACATTGTTTTGAAAATTTGTGCTACTTATGTTAATACTGAAAATACTTAATAAATCTTGGTAATATAAATATGTGTATTTTTATACAACTATATGCAAGCGTTTGTAAGGATTTAAAAAAAGAGGATAACGTGCCGAACGTTTCACCTCATGACTACCCATGGCCCTTATAAAGGACTTATAAAGGCTTTAAAGAAGTTAGCTTAAAGAATTTTAAACGATTTTCAAAAATTTCAATAAAACGGATAGCATGAGTTCTAAATGACAAAATAAAAGGATATCTGTTGGCTTTTGAGTTTGTAACGTATATTTTTCCTGGCTGTTTTTAAGTAAAATGACAAAAATTGCATTTTCGGTATGGCAGAAAACCATGATCAGAATTTTAAAATCATTTGACATATTAGCTAAAAATATTTTACGCATAAAAACCCCAAAATCGAAAACCAAATAAATCAGGTGTAAGCACTATGTGGATTATTCAATATTCATAAAACTATCTCCGCAGCCCATTCTAGTGAAATGATTTTGAAGAAAATCTTTAATAATAATATTCGAATCTTCGCTTAGAAATTAATTCGGTAGTGAGAGGGTTAATAACTTCAAAAAGTTTAATTTTCTTATAAAATTGAAATACTTATATGTGCAATTGTTATATGGAATGTGAAAAAAAGCGAAAATAAAGTTTTAAAAAAACGTGTGCATAACAGCTCTTACGCGCGACTTGAGTTTACTCCTTAAGATCAATTACCGCATTAATGTTTCAAATATCCTAATCCTAGCATCAACATTTACCGAGTTATAGTGAATAATATAGTTCCCACGCCCCCTGGTCCAATTCCGCCCACTTTATGCAAGATGTTTGGCACAGACCCTCTGCATCCATGTTCCAAATATCATACTCCCTTCATAAATATTAACTGAGCTAAAGCGAATAATATAGTTGCCATGCCTCCTGATTCAATCATGCCCACCTTTTCAAGGGATTTGGACAAACTCTCTGCATCCATGTTTTAAAAATCATAATCTTATTATCAATATTTACCGAGCTATAGCGAATAATATAGTTGCCACGCCCCCTGCTTCAATTCCACCCACTGGAAACAGTATGTTTGGCACAGTTCCTCTGCATCCATTTTCCCAATATCATAATCCTAACATTAATATTTACTGAGATATAGCATATAATGTATTTGTATATGCCATTCCCCTTAGTCTAATCCCACCCACCGAGTTATAGCGAGAAAACGCGTTGCGTAACGCGGTTTTGGAATGCTGTTTTGGTTTGCTATTTATTTGTTCAGTCGATTTCACATATAATATACCGCGGGCTATATATGAAAGACAGAGACAAAAAAACGCAAACGTGAAATCACTGGTTATGTTATGAATCACTGCAAACAGCATAAATAGCTAAATAAAAAAACCAAATCACTATTCACTGTTTTTTTAAGTATTTGATCACCACAGTTACCAGTGATTTTTCAATCACGGTGATTAAATCACAGGTACGAAAATATCGCTCATCTCTAATTTTAAGTTAGTTGGTAACGAATTCCATAACCTGAAAGCATTAATAAAAAATAATCTTGTTGTATTTAGGAAGTTGAAATTCGGCAAAGTATGCATATGACTTCTACGCGAGTGACTAAATTGTAATTTTTCATACAAGTTTGAGGGTGTTTTTAGTTTTATCAGCTTGTGCAGAAAAATGCAATTTCTGGCATTTAGGTAACTAATAATATCACAACCAAGCAAACAATTCCTGAATTGAGCCAAATGATTGAATTTGCGCAAACCATAAACGTAACGGGTAGCATGATTAAATGCAATTTCTAATTTAAGCCGAGACCGTGAGTCCAACTTGCTATACACAAGCTCAGAGTATGTGATCACAGGAAGAACTAGTTGAATTATTAGTTTTTTCCTTGTATCAATAGGTGTATACTCTGCCGACAACTTTAGATTACGCAAGACATAATAAATTTTACGAACGACGCTGTTTATGTGGTCAGTACATGTGAGTGCACAATTTATGTTGAAACCTAGGTTACACACACTTCTAACTAGCTTAATATTCTTGTCAACTATTAATAGTTTAGGAATATCCTCAAAAAGAATTCCACTTTTGCAAATGGGTAACACATAAGACTTTAGTGCATTCAACAGGAGACCATTTCTCTGAGCCCATTGGCTTATACTAAGCAAGTCTTCACTCATCCTGCACACCAAATCTTCCAAGAGGTTAGTACTACCAGATAAGTAAAGTTGCACATCGTCAGCATATGCATGCATTATGGAGTACTTGCACTTAAGAAAAATGTCATTTATGAAAACTGAATATAGTAGAGGGCCAAGAACTGATCCTTGGTGGACCCCGCTGTCAATTAACTTATACTGTGAGAATCTATTGTTAACCTTTACCCTTTGAGCTCTGTTGGTTAGGTAACTTTTTACAAAACTAACAGCACTTTCACAAAATCCATAGATATGTTTAAGTTTACGACAAAGAAGTGAGTGATTAACTGAGTCAAACGCTTTGGAGAAATCGAGCAAACATAGTAACGTAACCAAACTCTTATCATATGAGCATCGTATATCATCCAGAACTTTTACTGTAGGTGTTGAGCAGCTGTGGCCAGCACGAAATCCAGACTGAAGTGGAGAGAGGAGATTATTAGTCGTTAGGAATACCGACACTTGTTCAGCCATAAGAGCTTCACAGACTTGGGATAGAGACGACAAAATGCTTATGGGCCGGAAGTCTTTAGACTCGGAAGCAGCGTTTTTTTTTGCCACAGGTGTAACAGTTGCAACTTTCCAGGAGCCAGGAAATGAGGAAGTAGTGAGGCAGTGGTTAACAATATGTGTAAAAGGGCTTAGAATTTGACCAAGAATAATTTTTATAAATTTTATATGTATTCCATCTTCACCAACTGAATTAGATTTAACATTCATTATGGACTTTGCTACATCAACCTCACTAACACAAGTAAATTGAAAGGTTTGCTCAGCAGGAGGACTTAAAAATTCATACTGATCATTTTGAAGATTTGAGGAATTAGAAAGAAAAAAATCATTGAAAACATCAGGATCAATATGGCATTCAGAGACTACCTTATTGCATACACCAAGCTTCTTCAAGTTATTCCACAAAACTTTAGATGAGAGGGATGCCTTTAGTTTAACAGAATAATATTTCCTTTTTGAATTCCTCATTATCAGAGTAGCAGCATTCCACGAGCATCTATATTTTTCCCATTTATCTGGCGTAGGGTTTTTTCTCCATATATTATGCAACTTATTTCGCTTTTTTAAAGCATGCTCAACATGACTTGTAAACCATGGACGGGACATATTTTTGATGGTGACAGTTATCAGTTATATTAAGACATCTTTTGCTGTCTTAAACTTTTAAAATGCTTATATTTCGGGCTTTTTCATTCCAAATTAGAATACGGCTTAGCATGTTAGGGTGGCAGGTATGCTTGTAAAATAAATCTACTTTTAATATCACAAAAACATGCCATCCGGTTAATTTGTAGTAGATCTCGCCTTTATAGTAGTTTGGATCTCTTTAAAAACTTTAACATTTTACCTTTAAGGCTCCTGCATGTTTTTCTTTCTTAAATCTGGATCTATTAGCTAAGCAGATACACATTAAACTATAATTTAAGAATTAACGTTCAGAATCTTGCTTCTGTGCTCCAGTATTCACTTAAGTTGTTTTTACATTTCTGTACTTCAGTTGCCCCTAGATTATACAATTGTCTGTCTATTGAAATAAGATGTATATGTAATAAATCATTGTTTCTTCGTGATGTGATATCAGGGTTGTTTGAACTAAACTATAATGATGGTAATGTTATGTTCAGTGTTGGTCAGTAATACTTTTAAATTTTGGTCATTAAACTTTAAAATTTTGAGTTTCTCTAAATCCACTTATTTTTTTTTTTTTTTGTTATATTTTATATAACATTTTTCAAGTCTCTCAATCACTTCTTTTGTTCTATTTTGCTTAATTTATTACTTATGGTCCCACCCTACTTATATCTTTGTTATATCTTACTTTTATAGTTATATCTTATTTTTATTTTTGTAATTTGATTACTAATGTAACTGTTATTGTCTCTAGTACCTTGTGAACTATAGATAACAGATATTTTTCAATTTAAGTTTAAATTTAAACTTTTATCTCGAGTTTTTCTTTACTTACAAGATCGGCCTTGAGGCCTTCACTTTCAGCGTGGTTCGCTAGTAACCCAAAAACTTCGTGATAGGATTTCTATTTATCAGGATAGAATAAATCTGACATTAACATAGCACAATCCTATCCTGTTCAACTAAACGAACATAACACAGCGATCATGACGATACCAACAAACTGTATTTTTTTCTATCCTAAAGTAAAGTAATAATTAAAATCCTTTATAATATCTCTATATGCATACCACATTTTGTCTTCCTAATAATATACTCAAAAAACTGAATGTGTCATTTTTATTTGTAAGAAACAGAAAATATTGATGCAAACAAAATCCATATTATAATTTTTAATGAAAATATTAGTCATTCAATTGAAATATCTAATTTTTAACCGCAAATACTATAAATGTTTCAATAAAACACTCTAAGAAAATTAATTATATGTAATGTTCTTGAACATTTCAATGTATGATGGTAAATTATTGTATTGCTTAACAAAAGAGGTCTGGACGTCACGCAAATTCATGAATGCTTTTAAACAACAACAAAGCCATGCGCTATTCATAAAGACGTTTGATTCCTAATTTTTAATGCGATCAATAGCTCTGTGGAAAATCGTTTGACTGCAATTTTCGAAACTACGGTTCAAACCTCAGCTTGGGCGAAGTTTTAATAAAGCTCATAACAAAGTTTTACCTTCATTTTAACAATAACGTTAGAAATTCCTGAATTAATTTAAAAAAACTCTCTATCAAACAAAAAAAAACTTGTGTCACACACTTTTTATTTCAAAAATATAAAAAAATAATTAAAAAAAAAACTTGACCGCAGGGTTACACAAGCAATTTTCGGCAGGCAAATTAAGTGCTTATATTGATTATATAAAAAGGTAATGACGTATGTTCGGAACCGCAAAGCTCGAGAATGGCAGGCGCTATTTCAATAGTTCTTTTTTATTGTATAGCTTAAGTACCCCGTTGGAAAATTAAACTTCCACACCCACTTTCGACGCGCAATAAATGCGAAAAACATATAATAGCAAGAAATTATCAAGAGATTTGGGCGTAAAAAAACACAACCAATCGATGTTATTTTTTTAAAAAAGACACAGTTTCGATAGTATCGTAAGTGTGGTCGTAGAATTTATTGTTCTTGTTCATTTTTATGTTAGTTAAAAAAAAAATTTAATTCAATCTTATGTTTCATAAATGGAAATAAATATTTCGGAATAATATCAAATTACTTTTTTCCTACTGTAAGGACCTTAAATATATTCTAAATTAAATTGAAATTTTAAATTTTAACAAACAAAATATATTTATTTTTAATATGAAATATATGAACGTTCCCACCAATTATCGGCCAACTGTGGAGATCACCTTTTGGGATTTTTTTGTAACTTTCCTAATGTGAAGACAATGGTGAAAAATATTAGAAAAAACATTTTTTTTTTACCCGTATTATTTCAGCTACAATCAGTCATGAACTCTTTTTTTTTCATCGTTTGTTTTCAACGATTTCTGATCGCAATCAACCACCCTACTAACCTCCGAAAATGGCATAATTCTACGTCAAAACCAAATTTATACGAAATTGAGCACGCTTATCTGCCACGCCCCCTATATTTAGAAAACATAATAACAAAAGAACGGCTTAGCCGATTTGAACGAAGTAGGTGTCAAAATGTTCTGTATGGGATTTAGATAGAGAATCTGCCACACTAGCTATATTTAAATACACCTACGCCTAAATTGATTTAAAGAAAGTACGAATCAAACAATTCTAATTCCATGTACATGACTTTGAGCTATAAGAAATTCGACACGTCTACCTACAACGCTCACAATGTTAAAAAATATGTTTCAAAAAATATATCAGCTTCAATCTGGCTATGCTGAACACACCACCGAACTCATATCAATGACAACCACAGTTCATTCAATAGCATTACATAAGAAAAATTCATGCTTTCTCAACAGAGCATCATCTGCAACAACTATCAATTTACGACGTTGTTTGCATCTGCTGTTAAATGTGCCATCAAGAAAAAGTTTCTGCATAGTTTTTGTCTGCTAAATCAAGGAAAAAATTAAATCATTTGCACTTGATTTATTTTGTACGTTTATCTGTTTTATTTTCGTTTTCTTTTTCTTACTTTCGTATCTTGAATGGAAATGGAGAAACAGAGCAGAAAAGTAGAAACTGAAAAAAACGCATCAGACATATTTTGATGAAATGTGCTGCGCATTTCTAGAAATGCAACTAAGAATGAACTAAGAGGGGTACGATTACGATTTCCGGGGCGCCGAAATTTGGGCGTGTAATTTTTATTTTGTAAAGAACAAAAAATTAAATTTTTCTTTGTATTATGTATGCACAGAGAGTTTAGTTTGAGTTTTCACTACTAAATTTGAGTTTTGCCGTTAAACTCAAAGTAAACTCTTGAGTCTCTAGTACAATAATGCGGAATGAAACTCAACTAAACTCAGCTTGCTTTCTGAGTTTATCAAAACTCAATTTGAGAAATGCCTAAAGTATGCAAATGTTCTGATGAAAAGGTACGTTCAGATGCAACTTTTTAGACCGCAAGGCACGTTCAGAGTATTGAACGATTTTGTTCTGAGAAATGTCAAACTCAACTTAACTCAATTCTGTTGATGCACCTCTGTGTAAACAGCTTTGAATGAACTCAAAGAAAACTCCTGCGTAAACAGCATTATTCGCGTTTTGTGTTTTCTGTACAGTGAACGAAAGCGCACCGTGCTCACTCGGGCTTACTCGGCTCCACTCAATAGATACCCGCTGCCTAAGAGTATACAATAGCATTTAGATTGATCAAATACAACACTGATGGCCATAAAAATATGTTTATAGTGGGGAGAGAGAAAAGCACCACAAACACCAAAAAAAAAAAAAACAACAATAACAACACCACCAACAACAACAAAAATACCAACATCATCTACAACACCAAATGTAGCTTTTAGTAATTCTTAAAAATATAAATTTTTAAGAATAACATATGAGAGCTTTATGCCAAGTAATTCATGAAGCAAAAGGTCGCCACAACAACAATGTTCTTTACAGAACAACCACCAGCAGACTAGACAGCTGTTTCGATGGTCGCTAAACCAACTCATCAGTAATCTTCTGTGAGTTATGCAGTCCATTAACTTTGAAAATCTTATAAGCACACCTTCTGCTAAAACCAAAGCGGAATTGCAGTTGTGTGCTTTCCAATTTAAAAAGCAATGTTTTTCTACTTCTTAGCACAAAGCAAAGGTTCAAAAAATTGACTACATTAAATCTGCAAAGACTTGTTGTTGCGCTTTTTGTTTATTTCTTTTCACGATTCCATTCTTTGGCACCAACAATTCGTTGATATTAAACCATAGAAGGCGTGCAGAAGTTTTTATTTTAAGTTGGTTTTAATAAATAATTTTTAATATACAGGACTTCTGTCATATTTCAGTTTCCATAAACCTATTGTTTCATGATAAGAATGAAATAAATAAGAATAAATAGTAAGAATTAATAAATTTGCATATCAGTATTAATATCAACTCATTTCAAATTCACCAAACTAATTCAAGAACTAATAACTCAATTAGTTATCGGATTATCGACTTTTAAGACGAAAGTCCTTGCTACAAAATCTGTTTCAAAAAATCCTTTAGCTTTGCAAATATGCTACTGAACAGGGCAATTAAAGAGTTATTTGAAAGAAAACTTCCCTGTCTGTTAAATAAAATAAAATTATATATTATTTAATTAATAATTTGATGACCAAAACAAAAAATGGTCCCCAACTTTCCTAAACTTTCATAGTTTAAAATTTTCCAATTGGCCAAAATCAAAAGTATTTACCAAAAAGCGAATGCGTGGTAGGTTTATGCATCAGCTGTTTCGTTGTTTTGACATGCATACATTTTCACCACAGTCTAAGTCTTCCGCTTACTTGTATGTGTAAATATCTGTGCTAAAATTGTTTATGTCCTCACAAACTTTAGCAGATTAAAAACAATATTTTTAAAAAAAATAACGGTTTTACGCAAACATTGATTACATAAGATTATTTCACATAATATTATATTATTTAATGATAAATAAGAGATTTTACATAAGATTACTTATGAAATATAAAGTACCTACTCAACGTATATCATTCGGATAAAAATTATTTGAAAGAAACTATGTATTCTTAAATATAAATTATCATTTGCCTTGATTGGTTGTATGATAAAAGAAATAAAGTCAATTTTTTTCATTACAAAAGAAAAAATATATTTAAAAATCGATAACTCAAAACAAATCCAGATATTGATATTATCTACGGTCTTTACTATTTTTATTGAGTGGTCTTTACAAATCCATAGTCGAATTGTATATAGCACAGCTCTTGTGCACTTTCTTCAAGTCTTGAAGCACCTCTTAACTAAAAGTTTTACTAAATTTAAATAAAAAAAAAGCTTAAAGAAGACAAACTTAAGCAATACCTCTAAATATCAGCACTAAAATAAAAATTAAAAAAATTAAAAATTCTAATATACGTATAAATTATTCGTAGGCATACTTTAAACTTCAAAGAAGACAAAAAAAATCTTAGAAGGCAAAAAAGATAGCCGAGAATTTATTTTTAGAGATAGAAATCAAAAAATATTGAACATTCACTTTTACAAACATAAGCTCATTCTTAAAAATTTTATACTTTTCACTGGTCTGACCGCTTCAAATAAGCTTTCACACAACTTTAATCTATCTTTACAATGCTTTTATAATTCGCAAAAATATCCTATTTCACATAAAGCTAAATCTAAGAATGTTTGAAATCTGAAGCTTATAAGCGTTTCGTAAAAAAAACCAAAAAATGCATTTAATAAACTTAACTGTATATCGCAGATAATATAACGGAAAATTCCAAGTATTTCTGCAACTTCTTCATGTGCCTGACCGTGTTACACATTATTGGAAAAAATTCTCTTTTATCACGCACACAGTATGTGCGAGAAATTCACACAACGCACACAACCATCCTTCCACACATACCAACAAGTATCATTTTCTTTGGTGAGGCATGCTGGACATCACCTTAGCTGACAAATGCTTCTAGCCAGCAGCAAGCGGTATGCCACTTGGGTAGAGTATAAATGAAGGATAACAGCAGGAAACACACAGCGCATAGAGTGCAACTTTGACTGGCATCTTCTCCTTATTTCAGCTGACAAAAGATATCCCGCCACCCCTCCCCCCCTTCCCCCCTCAGATGTAATAAAAGGGCAACAAAAGTTATAGCTAATGGTACACTGCATTCACATGGAAATGTCAGAATGCAGCTGGGAGTTCAAGAACCCAGCAAGAATTTGTTTAACTCAAAATAAGCATATGTTAGAACTTTTTCTTTATCTCTTTCAAAGGCTGTTTAAAAATCTAAGTGCTCCACAAAAACTAAATGACTTGTTGAATAAAATGCAAACCTTATTATTCAAAATATTTCTTTAGAGAGGAGTTTAGAAAAGTTTTGTGAAAAATATATTTGAAAAAATTTTCTTTTGAGAATATGATTCTTTTTATTTAAGCATTCACGAATCATCAACAAAAATGCGTTCTTTTCTTTTCGTTCACACTTGATTCTAGTTCCAAAATTCAAAAATGATTAAGTTTTAATTGTTATTCATAAGAGAGAAAGCTTTGTTAATTATTTCAGAATAGAATTTTCGTTTCCAGTATTTGTAAGATTTTTTTTTTTAATAATGTAAAGTGAACTAAATTCATTTCAAATCGTTTTCTAATTCTGCATAGAAGAGTTTTTGTTAATTTTCATAGAGGGAAAAAATGTCGGAATCTATTTCGGAACAGTATTTTTGTTTCTATTCTTTGAAAATATTTCATTTCATGATATTAAATGGACTTCTGTGATTTCAGTAACCTTCTTTTCACTTGCAACATTCGATTTTTACTTTCAGTTGCAAAAATTATACAGTTTTTAATAGTTTTTATAGACGACAAAACTATTCGAATCATTCCGGAATAGAAATTTCGTTACCGACTTAACTTGATTGTTTAATTCGCACTAAAATGCTTTCGAAATTGCTCTTTTTTCAATTCAATTGTAATTTCCAAAATTCTACAATTTTTTTATTTTCATAGAAGAAAAAACTTTGTTAATCCTTTAGGCATGAAAAGTTTGCTTGCGACTATCGATAACGAATTTTTTTTGAGTTAATGTAGGACTAAATCGACTTAAAATTACTCTTTTTTCAATGGTGTATTCGACTACGACCATTTATGTTTGGCGCTGTCGTAAGTGACACAATTTTTACACTCAATTTTGAAAACGAAGCCTTTCAAAGCGTTCTGCATCTTTGACATTAAAATTACACAAAATCCCGCATAATTGGATACTAGAGTATGAAAACCATACACACCACTAAACACATGTTCTGTGAACTGGCTGGCGTTTTTGCCTTTATCAAAGAAAAACTGTAAAATATGGTGTATTTCCTCTTTGCTAGTGACCATCTTTGATACGAGCTCAAACAAAACTGTATCAAGCAATGACAAAACAGATTAAAAATATTTTTTAGTACAAAATCTTATCTTTCTAAGGCTATCTAACATAACCCAATCGCATTTATACAACGTGAGATACAGATTACTAAAGCCATCTATTGAAAAAATAATGAATTCCTCTTTACTTTAATGGATATATTATTTTATATCATTGTATTTTTTATTTATTAATTTTACTTACATAATTTATCTTACAGACTATTATAAAGTTTTCTTATATACAAAAAATGTATTGCGGTCGGAGGACCCGCGTCAGGAACGATGTTCCTTACGCTTTTTCTTCAACTCTGAATGTAATTTGAAATAAAAGTTGCATATATTTTTTTTATTTTTTTTTATTTATAAATAACAATGAGCGAATGAACAAAACAAATTAAAAAATCAAAAAGATGCAGTTACATTTTAGAAAAAATAATTATTTATTGAAAATTATCGCTTCGATCCTCTTTTGGACGCTGAACTATTGTCTCTCTATAATGTAAATAATAGTAAATAGTAAATATATAACAACATTAAACCAATGTAAAACTTAATTGCAATAATATAACTTACATATGATTTAAGACAAGAACACAAAAACTCAAATTAAAGTAACAATTGAATTTTAGCGAAATTTCTACGTGTCAGTACAATTCAGTATTGACGCGCGTTTAGCACTCTGCTACGCTCTCGCCTGCTCGTAAGCAATTTCTGCTTAATAATTTCACGCCCACCACAGCATACCCTTACAAAGTAACGTGACGTTTTCTACCAAGTCACGTCACCCCCAAGACTAGTTAAATACTATAGAAAGATTGAGTTTAATGGGATGCATAATTTGTCGCATGCGTCTATTATGTAAATAATCAAAGTGATGTCAGATCTCTTAGAGGATCATAATGTTTAAATACATCAGAAATTTCAGAACAGATAATTTTTCCACCCAATAAATTATGGCAAAAAAACCGCGAAATGGCCATTTTAGCCCTTGAAAGGGCTTTGACCGAGCTTCTTATGGTCAATTGTCTTGTGCGTGTTGTGAAGTGTTTGAACACAATTGATCGAGAACTGGACCTACAAGCTTTACGCCGACTCCGAATGGCTTATGTTCTCAAGAAGCTTTTCATAGCAGATTTTACTCTCTGAGGTTTGCCATTGAGAGGGGATGGCCGAACAGAAAATTAAATAAATTCAATTTCAAAATCATTCTGTGATAGAAGGGGTTTGAATCTGGGTGGTATAGCATACAAGCCACGCACCTCAACCAGTATGCCACGGCCGCCACATAAATTATGAACAAACATTTAAAAAAAAAACTATCTTCTGTCTTCTAATGATTGTCATCCCAGCAGCTTATGCCTAGCTATGTCTGTTGGAATATCACCTGACCAGTGCGTTTTTGAAAATGTATATTTGTCAAACAGTTTATGTATTCTCTCAATACGTTTAGAACTCACCTTGTAATACGAATTCCATACTACTACGGACCAAATTTACGAAAAAAAGCTTTAAGAGACCTATGGTCGCTAAAGTCTGTTGTATTCCTCTTAATAGAGGCCAAGACTCACGCGTCAAAATAATTTTAACATTATCTACCCGATATTATTTTGTATATGCGAGTAGTACACCAACATTATTTTATAGATTTTAAAACATTACTTTAAGATGGACAGCTTCAGAAACGATACATTCATTACATCATTGCATCATGCATATATGTACTTGTAGATTAAAAAAGCGAACACTGAGGCTTACATCGTAGTCTGGAGTATACCTTAATATACAAACAAATCCATTAAATTATCAATCCTGAATATGTTTCTACAGCGTAATGCACGGTTTTGGTTGCATATTTTGAATTTATGTTTTGGCACTATCTGTGATGGAAAATTGTTTGATATTTTAAAATTGTTGGTCATTTATGACATTACTCTTTGTCTCCATTTATCATTAATATAGATAATTATCTATAGGTACATATAATACATAATTATTAGGTATTATTATATAAACCTATTTTTGGCAGAAATGGATTTTTGGTTTAAGTCTACTTTAATGAAACTGCTGAATTTGAAGGGGTTGATTAGGCGGCAGAGGGAATAGTGGCCTTTCTTTTCAATGCCATTATAATCTACGAAAAGTATGCTACCATGTACGTATTATACAATTATAACTTTGTCATGCCTTGTACTAAACAATTTTTTGAAATTTAAGCGGATTCATTAAACTAGACTTGTTCCTTCCTCATTCATTTCGGTCATTTTTATGCACAGCGGTTTGAAAGAATACTTCTACGACTATTTAACCTGACTATACCTAGTCAAATTTGCAGTTTTCTGTGAAAACTCTGCGCTATTTTTATTGTTATTTATAAAATTTAGGTTAAAACATATCAAATTAATAGTTTTGTTAAAAGTTTTCTTTTTACTTTTGCAAACAATGTATTAAATATCGTTAATTTTTTTCTAAAGTGCAATATAGACTTCAAATAAAATCAATTTAAAAGAAACACTAAAACTTTCTCACTTTTAACCACTATTTTTGTTTAAGATGGAGAGCTGATCCTTTAAACTATAACGTGCTATTTTTGTGTCCAATTGAAAACTTCTCTGCTATACAGGAAAAAGTTCAAGATTTACATTATATATAAAAATTTTTACATATTAAGCAAAATGTGAAATAATCTGAACTTTCAATTTTTTTTTTCTTTCATTATAACTAAAGATTATATTTACAATTAACTTAAGTACCAAAATAAATTTAATAGATAAGAAAAAATTTGTTTATAATTTAAATGGTTATATACGAACTATCATGTCAAAAAAGCCCTACATTTTTATAAATTTTTCAACTTCAATCCCGCTCTTCAACTTAACCAATATCAATCCTGATACTGATATTGCAAATAACTCTGGTTCTATTCTTGCATATTGCAGCCTGGAAATTTTTTTTTATTTTAATCTCTACAGGGTGACCCGCAATTGAGTGCAACTATTTACGGAGGTGAAAGGTTATGTCGAGCTGAGAAAAAAATCGTATGGGAGGAGGGGGTCTATTTTAACATTCTTAGGAGCTACAGGGTTAATTAATATTTCACGACTTTGATTCACGTTATTGTTTCTAGCACAAAAACTAAATTACGGAAAACTTTTTTTATAGCTCATTGCAGAGGCTATAAAATCATATTTTCAACGGTGTATCAACAAACAGCACCGACATAACCGTTACCAAGCTGTGCTCACTCAAAGATGAAATCAATCGGTTGAAACTACAAAATTTTAACTTTGATTGCAAGTTTCTCAGAATTTCGCGTAACAAATGAAATTTTTTTTTATAATCAATTTTGTAATTTATTGAATTTTCTTTTCAATGACACCAAAAAACATAAGTATATCTTTAAAAAAAGTTGGCTGTACTAAAAAAATATACCTATTAGAAAATAATGGTAAATAATGACATTACAATTACTTATGCAGTAGATAATATCGTTGTTTTCTAATAAGTATCATTTTTTTAGTACAGCCAACTTTTTTGTTTTTTAAGATACATTTATTTTATTGATATCATTGAAAAGAAAATTGAATACATTACAAAATTGATTATAAGAAAATATTTTATTTATTTCGCGAAATTCTGAGAAATTTGCATTCAATGTAAAAATTTGGTAGTTTCAACCGACTGATTTCATCTTTGAACGAGCACAGCTTGGTTACGGTTACGTCGGTGCTGTTTGTTGATATACCGTTGAAAAGGTGGTTTTATTGCCTTTGCAATGAACTATCAAAACAAGTTTTCCATAACTTAGTTTTTGTGCTAGAAACAATAACGTGAATCAAAGTAGTGTCATATTAGTTAACCCTGTAGCTCCTAAGAATATGAAAATAGACCCCCTCCTCCCGTACGATTTTTGAAGAGAAGCTTTTTACTCCTCGTCCTGTGATTTGCTTTTAGTGAAATCTGAAAAATTTTCGACAGATTTTTTCGGTAGGTAGTACGCTGTTGAAGGAAAAAATTTGTTCAGTGCAGCCAAGTTCACAACCATGTGTGGAGAGATAAAATGGAGAGTCGCTGGCATTATATGCCAGTATATGTAATTGGCGTGGAAATTTAACATTCATCAATAAAAAAAGAAGCAGTAAATATGTTTTCTGTATATATGTAATTTATTTTGTTATTTTAAATTTTTGTGTTTAAAAGTTAATTTATTAAAAAGAAAAAATTATTAAGCTATCAAATCTATGTAACTGCGAAAAAGCTTCGCTTCTTTCGTGTGTCCAACGACGCACCTATGTTTTTTTTTTCTCAGCTCGACATATCCTTTCATCTCCGTAAATAGTTGCACTCAATTTCGGGACACCCTGTATATTTATTCCGTTAAGGGTCCCCTTATTCCAGCAAATCTATAAACGCTACAGCAACACTTGATATATCATTAGAAAGGTCATGACCCATAGGTATGCAGGAAATTATTAGGATTATTTATAAGTGGTAGTGTTGAGCAGATATGAGCGTTTAAAGTTGTTTAAAGTTGGAAAAATGGCAAAGACACGAACTCGCCTTATGTGATTGAGAAGTATGGTATACAAAGCGAATATTTTAGACATTTCTTGATCAAGTTTTTTCATTTATTTTTTATACTTTACTTTGGTAACAGTTCTTAAAAAATATTAATGAAGTTTTACAATAGACTTTGAATAAATATTTAAAATATTTAAATGAAATAAGTGATACCAAAATGATGGAAATTTCAAAGTGAATATTGCTTTTTTTTAATTCTATTTCATTGATAGCAGAGAGAGAGTGCAAGAGTATGCGCTTTCGCTGAATAATTCGGAGCGAATTAAATACATTGATGTAGGTAGAAAGAGAAAGCATACAACGTTTATTTATTCTATCAATCAGCACAAATTTTTCACAACTGCTCTGTCTTTCAAGGATTTCTCTTTCTTCAATTGAAACCGTTGCTTTCATCGGCTTACTTAGAATAGAGTTAGAATAAGAGAATAAGAGTAGCTTTGCATAAGTTTTTAAGAACAATCTATATATTTATTCTTTTAAGTGTCCCCTTATTCCAGCAAATCTAAAAACTGTACAGCAACAGTTGATATAGCATTAGAAAGGTCTTGAGGTGTAGGTAATCGGAAAATAATTAAATTTTTGAAAAGTGATAGCGTTTTAAGTTGAGAAAATAGTAAAAAGACTTAAGACACGAACTCGCTCCAATGTGAATGAGAAAATGTGATTTCCAAAGCGAATTAAGTAAGTACATACACCCGATTTTCGGGACGTTATCACTAGTTATTTTTATTAGCAATAAAAACTATATTAAAAATTTGGAAAAAGCTAGAAACAACATATATGTTGTTATAAAATTATTTCATGGAAGCCACTCTGGCTTACTGCTGGGTCTGTCCCACTCACATGTTCAGTAGCAGTAAAATTTAACTTCTGTGAAATTGTGTGACTTACTGAACTTTACTGACATCTAGTTTTGCAGTTTGTTAAAATTCAAATTCAATTTTCGCATAACTCAATCATTCACACACTTACACTCTCTCGCATACACTCACACTAACTTGCATGCAATCACACATTCACAGTGCTGCTTATATTTCATCTTCTAGTACTCAGCTCGCACTGTGCGTTGTCAACCATCGTCTTCTTTCAAAACCGTATTCTGAGCATGAATTCCACATTAAAAATAGGAATTTCATGCAAATCCCTAGAAATACGAGTACAAAATGCATGCACAACAGCTACTTCTTGTTTTACGCGTCTTTATTTTTGTTTGAATTTTTCTCAAAAAATTTCATGTTTTTCTGTTGCAGTCTATAATTCAGTTCATCTGGAAAATTGTTTATAACAATTCTCTAGGAATTTCTTCTAGCACGTCCATTTGTTTTTTTTTTTTTCTATGCCCCTTAAGTAAGCAAATTTAAAAGCATCGCTTGGAATTGCAAATGCAACGCCATCTAGTGTGTCAGTCATGCAGCAGTGACAGCTACATTTGCAATTTAATAGTTGCCCAAGTAAACGAGGTATGTAAATATACTTATGTTAGGTTTTTTTTTATACAAAATGGTAGAAGCACTACGAGTATTGCAACTACAACAAGAACAAGAACAAAAACAACAACTGTGGCTGCAGTGTGCGCTATCAAATAAATTTTTTGAATATTGTAATATAGAATTTTTATTTTTGTTTTTACTAGTTGACACGGAAGCGCAATAAATTTAACATTATTTTTTTCATTGTTTTTGCTTAAATTGGCTGTAGTTCAATTGAATTTGAGAATCCTGACAGCAGTCAACTAAATAATTTTAGTGCTTAAGCCAATTAAAAAAGTTTGCGAATGGAAGCAATGAAATTTTCTATAAAATAAGACGAAGATACTTGTATAATAGTTTGAAGCATGGGTGGATATCAGCCAGGTGGAGGAAAATTTTTTTTTATTGTTAGGTGCATAAATATACATATATCTACGTCACAATTTGCTGTTCCCCACAAAAAGCTCTCTTAGAAGTTAAAAACTCATTATATATTTTTCTTAAGAAGAAATTTGTTTAAGCTGCTTCTAGACGACATGACATTGTCTTAAGACATGTCACAAACGTTGTCCCAAATTTGATGTCACATTGTGTGGAAGATCAAAAACTTATTCTTGTGAGACAATGCCATGTGGCTTTTAGAGACATTGATTTTTAGAATTGCTTCTATTTTTGTATATCGAAAATGGAAGTGTTGATATTTTAAATATTCTGCTACCAGAAGCTTACAGTATTCGAATATAATATAATATATATAATATAGTAAATATACATCGAGTATTTTCTTCGCTGGAGCGTCGTCTTCCATCCGCTCAACATGACCTAGCCAACGAAGCCACTCGATTTTTATGCGCTTTATTTTGTCGATGTCGGCGTATAATGTAGCTCATACAGCTCATAGTTCCATTGTATTCGGTATTCGCCATTGACGCAGATTGGTACGTAGATTTCAAGAAGGATCTTCTCTCGAACGCTCCCAAAGTCTTTTCATCAGAGCTGCTCAAAGTCCAGGTTTGTGCTACATATAACAGGACGGACATGATTAGTGACTTATAGACTCTCTTAGTGACTTATAGTGACTTTTGTTCGTCGAGAGAGGGCTCTGCTTCTCAATTGCCTACTGAGCCCAAAGAAACACCTGTTGGCAAGAGTTATCTTTCGTTTTATCTCTCTACTGATATCGTTGGTGGAGTTAATGCTGGATCCGAGGTACATGATGTCCTTCACAACCATGAACGAGGTGTTGTCAACAGTGACGTGGGTGCCAATAGCCTGGAACTGTTTGTTTGTGTGCACCAGATATTTCGTCTTATCTGCATTTACTGCAAGACCCATGCGACTCGACTCTTTTTCTAATTTGGAGAATGCTGCACTGACTTCGGGTGTGATATGCCAATGATATCAATATCATCAGCATACGCTAGCAGCATAACACTCTTATAATTATAATTTAAGAATCGCTTTGTCTGAAACCTCGTTTGGTAACAAATGGTGGAGAGAGGTCCTTCCCGATTTTAACTGCGGGGGGCGAACCTTCACATGGCAACGTGTCTGACTGCCTCGACTTGGCGAGGCCAGCATTATCCATGTCGAAACTGTCCCAAGTCACCTTAAATCTTCACGTGGTGTTCTCTGGGTAACGGCAAACTGGCATCCGTCAGTCTGACGACTGAACAGATAATCAATTTACTCTCTTTTAATCGAACTTAACAAGTAGTTGAAGTGAGTACGTAAACAGACCTATTTTTTCACAAACCCATTTTTATTTCTATTTATTTCTATTGATATCACGATAGTTTTCTTTTCGTTCTTGAAACGATTCAGTTTGGTGAATAATTTAATTGAGAACAATACTAATAAGCTCCTTCTTATTTTGGTTACTTCTATGAATAGCTAACAGTGGCTGTGTTCAATTGGTTAGAAATCATGCATATAATCCATTTTTAAAATAATTTTGCGTTAGCGTCGGATTAAAGTTTTCTATATATGCGAGGGCAATTTGAGAAGTCGGTGTCTTTTGAATTAAAGATATGTTTTTATGCAAAAAAAAACGTTAAACATAGTCACCTTTTACATCGTTACATTTAGCCCAGCGTTTTTCCAATTTTCTCCTCCCCTTCTAATTAATTTCAATATATAATTTCAAATAGTTTCAATGATGATATCTTCGTTCGACCCCAGTTTCTTAACGGCCAGCCATTTCTTCAGGTTTGACAGCATAAAATAGTCTCAGGGGGCTAAATCTACTTCGTAGATTCGTAGCCCAATTTATGGATTTCTGTCATGGCGTCACACAGACGTGTGCGACGATGCGTTGCCATTGTGGAAAAGCACTCTTTTCTTAGTCAAATGCAATCGCTTCAAATCAATGCAAATCTGTGCAACAGCTGTAAATAAAATATTCGCTGGTGAACGTGTTGCTCTTTTCAAGGTAAACAATTTGCATTCCAAAAATCAAACCCACCTTGTCATTCTTTGGTGCACGTACACCCGGGAAGTTCACGGCTTTGACTGTTTCTTTGTATCTGGTGTGTTGTGATGTATGTTAAATCCAAGGTTACGAAACAACGCAAAAGCTCCTTACGAACATAGGTTGAACATAGCCAAACACTCCTATAAAGTGGTCACGCGGCTGCGCTTATATTCGAGTGTGAGCAATCGTGCGGCACCTATCAAACGGATCGCTTTTTTTATGTCCAAATATTCATGTAGAATGTGATGTACCCAATTAATTGAAATTTCTGCAGCCTCAGTCACCTCACGCACTTTCATTCGCCGATCATCCAATATCAGTTCATTGATTTATCCACGATTTCTGCATTCTGGAGCGCCACTTGCGCTGGTGTGACCTCAATGGTATTCAATAAACCACTTCTTAATTATTCAAATTAATATTGCACTGTTGCCATAGTATTTATCAAGCTTTTTCTTGGTTTTGGTGGCGGTTTTTTACGCAAAAAAAAATGCTTGATGAGCATACGAAATTCACTTTAATCCATATTCTTCGAAATTCACGAGATTGTCGCCTTTCAATTGCTGTCAGACACAAACTAAATAACTCAGCTTGCTCAAAATTTGACAATAGTCTATTAAATGCTGCTTTTAATGTTAATATGCGAAAAGTTCAAAAAATTGTTGACTTCTTAAATTGCACTCGTAAAAACTTGATATAGCAAAAAAGCTGCAAAGAAACTGCAGATGAAACTCATGGAGATAAAACACTGGCTCTAGCATTTAGGAGTTATTTCACAAAGCTTATAAAAAAGCATCACTGCATCAGTTGATTATATTATTTGTATTACGAACAAACTTTTGTTCTTCCTTGAAGATACTCGCACTTAAAAAAAAAAAAATCCATCATTATATTCTATTAAAGAGATTCCGCATTCATATAAAGACGTTTTTAAAGCCAGCTTTTATTTTCAGTTGTTATTTTATTCATTTTATCATCTTCTTAACAAAATTCTGAAGCAAAAAGTTTTTAAATTAGTTTATTTTGTATAAATTTTTTTCCTAACCGAAAACATATCAATTTGGTACCATATAGGTACAACAGTGCCATTACTTCAAATTTTTCAAAATCATTGCATACACAGAGATATATAATCTGTTTAAAATAGAAAGATTTGGTTACACTCAAAAAAAAACATCAACAAAAAACTTTTGTTGGACGTATATTGATAAAAATTTGTCAAATCAACCTAGGTTTTTGTCAATATGAACAATTTTTATCAAATTGACAAAAACCTAGGTTGATTTGATAAATTTTTGTCAATATACGTCCAACAAAAGTTTTTTGTTGATTTTTTTTTTTTTGAGTGTATAGAAAAGCATAACCTAAGCCCATTAAAAATGCATATCAAAATTCGAAGAGTAACAAATCAAAAATAAAAATAAATAATGTATTAAAATTTCGTTATATATCACATGCTCATTATAGAAAATATTAACTCAATTCATCTATTTAATAGTACAGTACCTAAATTGACTAAATTTATTTATTTTTTGTACAACACTTCAGTACCTTAAAGTCTGTCTCTAAAAGAATTTCAATTTAGTATTTTATATTATGTGAAAAATAGTAAAATAAATAACAAAGCTTATACAGAATGTTATAAAAATATAGAGCAATATATATATATATATAAATGTTTATGTAAATTAAATATTATATGTAATATCAAAACAATAACATTTGTAGTGAAAATCAAAAATTCACTAACATGTTCAGAATTATTCCATATCCACAAAATGTAAATAAAACTGAATTTAGAAAGAGTAAACAAAAAACCAAACATAACAAAAGCTTATGTAAATTTAATCAATTAATGTGGTTAATTTAATCAATTAATATGTTAAAGTCAACAACGCAAAATTGTTGTTGCTCCAAAAATAACTTTGCAAAAGAACTGCTAAGAGCAATCTTAAGATATGAATCTCATTATTAGAAAAAGTTGTATATTAAAAACAAAAAATATGATATTAAAACTACATATTTAAGTGTAAAAAAACCACTGCTTTGGTACCTCTTCCCAGTCTAAAAATTCAAATATTTATTAAATTATTTATTTACAATTTACTAACTACTTATACAGCTATTTATATATATAAACTGAAAATGTTTTGTTGAAGTTGTTAATTGTTGAATTCAAGTTAAAATAAAATTATTTTATTATTTAGTTAAACATTACGTTAAGAAAAACTGATTATGTTAAGTTTATGTATACACTTTTTTATTTAACTGTTGATATTATTTAGTTTCAAAATTTATAAACTGTTGACAGTGAAATAATAAATAATAAAAAGAATCAAAAAAAAACTGCTTCTAAATTCATTGAATTCATATTTTTATTAAATGACATATTCTTACAGAGTCAGTTCATTGAGAAGAAAAAAATGTATTGATGATAGTCTTTTTTTATACTTTTATATTTTCCACATCAACTCGATACTCAAGGGAAGGATCTTAGTCACACATGTAAAAAGGTAAGAATTGTTTGTTTAACAAATTATGTCATTTGAAAAGTTATCGTCTATCATATGTTTTTTTTTTTTGTTTCTTAAAAATTTGGGTAACCTTTTTTCAGTTATGTGTATATTTCAAAATATTATGTTTAACAGCTTAAAGTACCAATACTCAAGACCAGCTCTAAACGCTATTTATGCTGAAGAATAAAGTTATGCTGTAATTAATAATAAAAGTTTTACCTTAAGCGAAAGATGCTCATTAAACTTCACATTGCTAAGTTCATTAATTTATTTAATCTTTTCTCGAAATAAGCCATTATAAATACAGTCACTTAAATGGGACATTTATTTTTATTAAGGTAACCGTTATTAATAACTCCTTGCTTTTTGGCATTCCTAGCGGTAGTTATCACAACGAAAACAGCAAAGCACTAAAATACCAAATCAAAAGCTAATTCTCCACTACAGAAATTTACTCAAAAACTAATTAAAATAACCAATTTTATGTCAGTCAATCACTATGCCTGTCCGAAAATGATAAGAATAGAAACAATCCTAAACACCTGCTTAACTGTTATTTATCGATCTTCCATCAATTTATTGTGAGGAATAATTTTCAATTAACTACAGCTGACATCCGCAGCAATAAAATATGCTTCAACTCACACAACTTAATGTGTAAAAGTTTCGTCGAATATGGGAAACAATTAATTCATTTCCCACCCTTGCTACCCAATTGCCCATTGGTTAATGATGCTGGAAATCAGCAGCTGCATCAGCAACAGCAGCGAGTTTATCGATGACTTTAACACGAAACGAATGAGATAAACGTATCGAATGAAAGAACGGGTTGATTTCATTTTATATTGGAAACACTCAGAGTTATTCATGGCAAATAAAACCACTCCGCAATGTAAGCTGTCATAATTTTAAACTTTGGTAATATCAGACATTTACTGGCAGTGCAAGTTGTTACGTAAATAAAAAGCGATAAATTTGGGGAGCGTTAAATAAAGTGATGAAAAATAGTTTGTAAAGATGAAAAGTTGAATGCATTCCTGCATTTTTGGAACATGTACCTGTAAAAATGAAAGGAGATTTCTTGTTGAGCAAATATTATTCCAAAATTAACTGTTTGAAAATATATGAACAAGAAGGAAATGTTCGTAAAGAGGGAGAGGTCCGTAGCTTAGCAGCAATATGCAGACTCCTTGTAAAATCACAAAGAATTTAGGTGGCAATCCCATTCGCCATCTTGAATTTTAAAGCTGTGATATCAGATTCAAAATTAAATCTTTTGTCAGAATTTAAAAATGACTAGAAATCGCAAAAATACAAAGAATCTAGGTGGTAATACTATCCGCCATCTTGAATTTTAAAATTCTGACATCAGATTTGAAGTCAACTATCCGCTACAACTGCCAACCACGGAGTCTCACTTAGGCAGCGCTTATATACATTGTATGTGTTTATATACAATGCTCACAAAAAACGCTTTACTTTTTTGTTACATATTTATAAACATTTTTTTCAATTCCAAATTTTTCCTTAAGGGGTTACATGACATTGGCAGTTTTTTGAGTTTGAAGTCTTTTTTTATTAATTTTGTATTTTAGTAAATATTCTTAAGATTCTAAGAAAAAAATTTGATGGAAAAATTCTAACGGATTCAAAAGTTACAGCCGGATTAGTGAGAGCGCATTTTTAATTTTTGCGCTACCTACGTACGGCAGCTGGTATATACTTGTTTTACTTGCTACCTGACTTTTTGTGGTTGTTATTTCGTACCTACTTGAAGGGTGAAGGGTGAAGCCCGAATTGCTAAACAATTGCAAAAAACTATAAGAAACAGCACAGCACAAAATAACGAAGGCATACAGTACGAAGCAGGCATGGCAGATTGAAGGTAACCTTTTTTTTCTTTCTTCACAAACTTTGAACGCGTTTATCTCGAAACCACGTTTTTCATACTGGTTGTGGCACTAGCGAGTTCATTTTTTGACGAAATTTTTTTTGTATTTTTTTAAGCTTGATTCGCTATCGTATGACACGAGCTTTTTTTCGATTTTTTATGAATTTTTAAAGTCAATATTTTTTTCGAAAAAACACACTTTCAAATTTTGAACATCATCAAAAATTGAAAAAAAAAGCTCGTGTCATACGATAACCAATTTTGTTCAGATTTAAAAAAGTCATTTTTTTTTCCAGATCGGACAATTTTTGCAACTCCCAGCGCTGCAACCACGAGGCCCCGTTTTTTTCTCTGCCGCCAGTTTGGAGCTCTATAAAACCATGTTGGAGTGAAAAATATATTTTTTTCAATTTTTTTTCTTGTAATTTGTTCAATTCTCTACAATAATAATAAAATTAAATTTTGGAAAAATGTTTGTTTTTGACTGAGTTATGAGTTTTTAAAACAAGGTCTGTTTTCTCTGCCGCGAATGTCATGTCCCGCCTTAATAAAAATCCTCCCATTGCCTCCTAAGAAGTTTTACTTAAAAAAAGTGCAAGTTTGGCGCACATAATATTTTTGATTCTTAATTAAGCTACTTTGACGTATCAGGCAGTTTCATACCAAATGTCGGCTTTTAAAGGGTTAAGAAAACTCGGTTATTTTTAAAACTAAATGTGCTTATTCCTGCAAATATTCACCGTTTTCATCTATGGTGTGTTGCCAACGTGTTTGTAAATCAAAAATTCTATTTTTAAAGAAAAATCGTATTTTTTCCACAAAAAATTCTTCAAACATTTTCCATAACAAAAAAACGGCTTCGGTATACAATCGAAATGAATACGAGATTTCGAATTTTCATATGAAAAGATTTTCATATGAGAATAAAAAAAAAAAAAAAACTATGAGTGGAAATTCTTTATATAAAAAACAGACACGAAATAATATAATAGAAAAAAAAATTTTCAAACAAATTGTTTCACATAAAACTTAATGAAAAAGTCATTTTTTCATATAAAATTTATAAAAAAAAAAATATTTTTTACAACGACGCATAGTGTAACGAGTGCGGCAAAAAAAAACTCACGAAAAAAAAGTCATGAATTTGTAATTATAAATATGCAGAATAATAGTTTGGAGTATTGATATTCTGAATGTAAAAGTTTTTTGCGATGTTTTTTCTGTTACGGACATGCCATTTGCAAATTGAAAAAAATATGATAAAATTTTTTTTACATTTTGACCTTATATATTTTTTAATAAGGAGTAAATTTTAGTGTTAAATTGTAAAAAATTAACTTGTGTTTATAAATTTGTGTTTTAGTAATAATAATATTTAATATAATGGACAAGCCTTAGAAATCTGAAAAAGCGAAAACTTTGAAATAGAATTAAAAAAAAAAGTATTTTTGTTTTTTCATAGGTTTTAATTTGCTTAATATCAGAACTTCCTCAACACTTTCCAAAAATTTGGTTTACCGAAACTTAATAATAACTTCTTTACAACCATATTTCTGGAACATGTTTTGCCGAAAATGTGCAATTTTATATGAAAACATAACAATTTTTTCACAAAGTTCAAAACAAAAAAAAAAATAAAAAGTATTTTTATTTTTTTTTAACTTTAATATGCTTAATACAACACTTCCCCCTATTTCCCAAAATTGGGTTTGGAGAAACTTAATAATAACGATTTTACGCTCAATTTTCTGGAGCATGTTTTGCCAAAATTGAGCAAATTTATATGGAAAAATAATAACTGTTTCGCAAAGTTCAAAACGAAAAATACAAAAAAATAGTATTTTTTTTTTTTATTATTTTAATATGTCTAATATCAACACTTCTTAACACGTTCCCGATATTTGGTTTGCCGAAACTCAATAATAACGACTTTACGCCAACTCTTCTATAGCATGTTTTAGCGAAAATGAAAAAATAAAAAAAAATTTTACAAACTTAAAAAGAAAAAGAAATTATTTTTTTTAATAAAACTTTCAACTTTAGGTAGTTATAAATTAAAACGTAATAACACCTATTTTTTTTCGTTTTTCCCTGTTACCAGCGTAAGCCGGCATTTGCGAGTACCCTCAACCATACAAGTTTTTTCTCGTTTCAGCACGAGAAATCACCACCCGCTTTATTGTCCTCTAAGTGTAAAAAAGTATATGGCAGTGAAAAAGAATAATATATATTGCCAAAAGAGAGAGAAATAGAGAAGGCCAATAATATAATTCTCCCATCTATAGAATTTTCTAGTGATGAAAGCTGATTCAGTGATTAGTTTTTATTATGTATTATCTCTAATAATTATAATATTTAAATTTTATTTTAATTTGAATTTGTAATCAAATTGTATTTAGTAGGTATGCGTTTAAAAAATATTGTAAAATGAATTTGTTAAATACAAAATTTGTTTGTTAATTTGTTAAATATAAAATACAAAAAAAGACTTCAAAATCGTTCAATAAAGGAACTATGTGTACCAAATTTTATTTTTATCTTCTAGGTTATATGGCAGATGGACGTGCTAGTCAGCCGATTTGGTTCATTTTTACACAAACTATTTATAGCTACAAAAGAACTATGTGTAGAAAATTTTAATGCTCTTTGAACATTTTTTTGGGTAAATAAACCATGTTACCGATTTCGGTTATATGGGAGGGGGGCGTGTTAGTCGGCCGATTTGGTGAATTTACAAGATAACACAATAGTTACAAAAGAACAATGTGTACCAAATTTTGTTAATCTAGAATAATTTTTAGGGCAACTATTCCAGATTACCGATTTTGGTTACATGGGAGGTGGGCGTATTAGTCGGCCGATTTGGTTCTTTTTTACACTACCTATTTATAGCTATAAAAAAACTATGTGTACCAAATTTTATTCATCTAGGATAATTTTTTTGGGGAACTATTCCAGATTACCGATTTCGGTAATATGGGAGTTGGGCGTGCCATTCGATAAATTTTAACGAAATTTTGTGATAATAATTCCTTTATTGTAAGACTTATTCTCACAAAATTTCATGATTCCAGGAAAACTTCTTCTATTTTTGGCCACTCGCTATATGGGCTCGTTACACTGTGCGACGTACTAACAACAGAAAGTTAAGGAGACATAGCACCTTCGAATAAATGTTAATAATAGTAATAAGAATAATAATTAATAATAATAAAAAAAAGAATAATAAACAAAAAAAATTTCGTTGAAAAATAAGAAAATTATGGTATTTTTTCGAAAACTTACGTTTTTTCCCCCAAAAAATCTGTTGTAACTCAAAAAATTGTGTTCCGATTTTCATCCATAGGTCATTCTGAGCATTACCATGTGTACACCGAGAAAAAAAAATAGATAAATCACCTAAGTCGGGTTTGGTAAAGAGAATTGTATGGGAATTATAAACTTATGCTTATTCACCTAAGCAATTTATTGTTTAATACATTGCTTTGAAAGCACATACTTCGATACCTTGCCAAGAAAAAAATATTTGATACACGTAAGCCCAAAATCCAAAAATACAAAATTAAAAAACAACTAGCATGGATGGCTTAAGCATAGTTTTGAGCTATTTTCTGCAAAAAAAAAAAACACAGCTGCGTCATTAGACACACGTGAGAAGGATAGATTTGATGATTTAATGGTTTTTTTTTTTTTGTAATAAAACCAATCTTAAATTCAAAAATAACATTAAGTAAATTAAAAAACACACATTAATATTCACCTCAGTAAATTTTATTACATTTCATCAACAAAAAGAAAAAAAGAATGTATTTGCCCACCGTGCAGAATCGAACCTGGAACCATTGGTGCCAGTCCATAGCTCTACCAACTGATCTAAGCAGCCTTGCTGCTGTTTGCTGACATAACTGCAGCTATGTTAATTCACCTAAGCAAATTTATTGTTTAATACATTGCTTTACATATATACTTCGATACCCTGCCAAAAAAACATTTGATTCACATATGTTAACAGATGCTGTATTAACAGATGCAGTATGTCGCAGTATTCTGTTGATTGCTGCAGCATAGCTTCAGTTGTAATTAATATTGAATAAATCACTCAGCGTAACGAAGGAGTTTGGCTCATTGCGTAGCGTAGTGCCTTCATACACAGTGGTGGCGGGTTGGTGTGGGTTCGAATCTCAACGGCAGGCGAAGGTAAAATTTTTGTATTTGATACTTCATTTAATTTAATTTAATGTTCTTGTTATAATATACGTCAAGTAGCAAGAAAAGCCGAGAAGTCATTAATTTCTAAGAAAAAAACGGTGTGATAAAAGAAAAATTTGTGTTGTTGCCGATTTCAGTCAAGCAAATCACAGAACGAAGGCGGCAACTTCAAAAAAAAAGGAAAATAAAAAAAATCAAAACCCGAAAAAAAGTTATATTTTTGATATTCAATTTTTTTTTTTTAAAGTAGTGTATAAAAAATTACCAAATACTTGGTTAATTTATCACCCAATAAAAATTGGCAAGTCAACATGTACAACTTAGGCGTTTTGATAAAGTACTTGGGTGGCTAAAAACTGCCAAAGCCATCTTATAAATTATGCTAGGTTTTTTTCAATTTAACATAAGTTTTTTTCTCGGTGTAGATTAGCGTGCTTAAATTTCAGAACGATCGGATAAATACTTTTCTTTTAAACATGCACGCCAACTTGAAAAACGTTGTTTTGAGTAAATCGCGTTTAAAGTTTGACATTCATTTGAAAGCACCTTGACTCACTGCGCTATATAGAGGCAGTCAAAAATATTTACACATTGCTCATTGTTTTTACTTGCTTTAAAGAAAGAGAACAACTTTATTGTTGTTGGAAATAGTTTGGAAACAAAGTTTTTGTTGTTGCACTCCTTGCAGTGTGCAAAGAACATGAAGTAAGCTTTAGCAAACCTAACGGTTAATAAAAAAATATTAGGAATTTGTCAATATTTTTGTCTACCTCTGTATATACTCAGAAAAATTATTTTTTTTTTTTAAGAATTTCACTTTTATACTATTAAAATCATATCTTTAAAGGTTAATTTTAACATATTCTGCCAAAAAAAATTTTGATTTCTTGAAAATTTGTAGGTGCTATGTCCCCTTAATTGGAAATACATTTTTTAAAGAAATATTTTCCTATTAAAAAGTCGGCTTTGTTATACATTCCAAACGAATAGTCGATCAAGTTTTTATATGAAAAAGTCTTCGAAAAAATTCTCGAATTCGCTTATTTGGATATTTGCGTACTCGTTTTGAATTCGTTTCAAATCGGCAATGGCGAGTCCGAGATCTCGTTTTCGCTTTAAGGCGGGACATGACATTCGCGGCAGAGAAAACACACCTTGTTTTAAAAATGCATAACTCAGTCAAAAACAAACATTTTTCCAAAATTTTTTTTTATTTTTTTATTATTGTACAGAATTGAACAAGTTACAAGAAAAAAATTCAAAAAAAAATATTTTTCACTCCAACATGGTTTTATAGAGCTCCAAACTGGCGGCAGAGAAAAAAACGGGCCCTCGTGGTTGCAGCGCTGGGAGTTGCAAAAATTGTCCGATCTGGAAAAAAAAAATACTTTTTTAAATCTTAACCAAATTGGTTATCGTATGTCAAGAGCATTTTTTTTTAAATTTTTTTTTTCAATTTTTGATGATGTTCCAAATTTGAAAATGTGTTTTTTCGAAAAGAATATTGACTTTAAAAATTCAAAAAAAAATCGAAAAAAAAATTTAAAAAAAAAGCTCGTGTCATACGATAGCGAATCAAGTTTAAAAAAATACAAAAAAAAATTCGTTATATATTTATTTTTTATTTATTATATATGCTTTCGTTATCTTGTGTTGTGCTGTTTCTTATAGTTTTTTGCAATCCCTTCACCCTTCAAGTAGGTACGAAATAACAACCACCAAAAGTCAGGCAGCAAGTAAAACAAGTATATACCAGCTGCCGTACTTAGGTAGCGCAAAAATTAAAAATGCGCTCTCACTAATCCGGCTGTAACTTTTGAACCCGTTAGAATTTTTCCATCAAATTTTTTTCTTAGAATCTTAAGAATATTTACTAAAATACAAAATTATTTTTTTGATTTAAAAAAACTGCCAATGTCATGTAACCCCTTAATACGAAACGAATCAGACTACGATTTGGTGTCTATTCGCATATTTTTAAGTATAAAATTTAGGAGGTATTCCGAAGTTTTTTTTTTATATACTCAAATGAACTCAAATTTAATTTTATTATTTGCTCCTAAATTTACCATAAATAATTTTAATCCTAGCTTGTATTTTATAATTTTTACTATATTTTTAATAAATCAATCGAAAAGTTGCAAATTATGAGAAGTCTGTAATTCAAGGCTTCTCACGGCTATTCAGAACATTTAGAACATATTCTGATATATTTTTTGTTTTCTCAAATAAATAAGTCGTAATTTTGTATTTCGTACGCTTCGTTACATTTTGCGACTTCCATCGTATAGGATTCACTATTTTGAATTTTTGAAATCTGTTATTAGATTTGGATTCAGTGACAATTCAAACCTTAAAAATGTACACAAAGAACAGTTTATCTTTCGAATTGCTACAATATTCGGCCTAAAAAAAGTTCAAAGTAAAATAATATTGAAATATTTATACAATGAAAAATAGTGCTTTGATGTGACTTCATTTCTTATTGTCAGATATGACCAACTATAGTTTCGCTCTAACGTTGCATTAAATCGTTAAAATTGAAAAAACAAAATTCTAAAAAAATCTGTCATCAAATAAACATAAATTGTCACACAAGGTTGAGTCTTTTATAAAGTATCATGTGCTCAATATTTGTAGGATTTATTGCATTATGTGTGATACTTTCTTTTTTTTTCTTTTTTTTTTTTTGATAATTTTATTGGACAGTTTTGAGAATAAAACTCACAACATACAAAAACAAATAAATCAAGCGTTTATGTTTGTTGTGTTAACAACAACATAAACTTTGCCACCAACATTGATCCATTTTTGTTTTTTTTTTTCATTTAAGGATTCGGCACACAAAAGTACATTTGACCATTTCTGCAAAAAAATATTTAGCTAGATATATTTATGTGCGAATGAGTGTATACGTACAGAGTGTACGTGTACATAGAAAAATGTACAAATCCGCAAATGTCGACTTATTTTCAAACATTCTGCAACATTTCTCAAGCTAACACCCAAGGACAGCAGGCAGGCGACGACAAGGATCAAGCATCAGGCTAGAGAAATATATCCTTAAAATTATATACCAACACATGCACACTCATATATACACACACCCACGCATTGCCCTCTTGAGCAAAACTACCCTGTAGGAACAAACTAAGTTGTTTTTAAAAACAACTAATTAAAAAACTAATTTAAAATAAACCAGTATATGAACTACTTTGAATTATATTAAGGCGGCAACTACTCTGATTTTGACATGTTTTAATTGCAAATTTTTATTAGATTACAAGTTTATGTATATTTAACCAGGTTATTTCATCAAATATTATTAACTTTAGGCCATCAGTAATAGTTTTCAATTGGTTATTTTAAAGTCATTAAAAAATAATTTAAATATAACTAATTTAACAAGTAGTTGGAAATATATGCAGACGAAAGTCAATTGACTTATTTAGCGGACATCACCATACAAAATATGTTAGTTCGTTCTATGGAAAAAAGCCAGAATTTCAACTAGTTGTGGTTGACAAAAAACTACTTTATCAACTACTTTTAAATTAGTTGATTTTCCTACAGGGTAGATATAACCACGCACATTTAAACACGAGGCACAGAAGTAGAACATGGATGGATAAATGAATGCTTGGACGGCCGCAGAGCAACGGCAAAAGGTTGATGAATATTGGGTGCTTAGAGCGCCACCGACACTTTAACGAGTAAACGTCAGAAACTAGAGTATACAAGGACGACCAGAGGATGTAGGTGAAAACAAGAAACTTGCAATGCAATCAACAGAATTGACAAAAAACAAAAGAAAAGCGATGCCCGTCTGTTGCGGAGATGTGTTTCAAAAGTGAATGAAAAAAAAAATTAAGGCCAACAATTTAGGCTTTGGCTTTAGATAAACACAATCAGGCAAACACACAAACAAACACAAAAACTGATGGTTTTCTCAAGAGAGAGCAAAGGAGACGCTGTGAGAACAGAGGCGGAAGTTGAGTTGAGGCAGCTTTGCAAACAGCTTTGTGCTTGTAAATGAGCAAAATCCTTTATCGCATATCGAACAGCTGCTAACTAAGTCCCAGCAATACATGCAGTGTGTGTGTGGCAATGTATGTGTATTTGTAAGTGTATGGTTCTGTTTTTATTTTTGTGTGCATGGAAATGAAATAGTTGTTTTTGTTTTATATATGCTACAACTTGCGACAAGTTCAATACTTAATCGTCCAAATGTGTAGCTTGAGCCTGTCAGGTAAACCGCTTGAACTGTTGTCAGACTCTAAGCGTCGGACACAACAGGACTCTGTCAAAATTTAACTCATTTATATGTTTGTCAGCTGGAGGCTGGCTCTAAGTCCTTGTAAATCTTCCTGTCGTTACTTTAGTTCATTTCGCTGTTTTGTTGCTTTATTGTTGTGTTGTTTTATGTTGTACCAACATTCAACATTCATTTAACTTTCACTTAATCCTTGAATTGTTTTTACAGCTCATATGCTTTTGCCTATTTAATGGAATTGTTTTTATTGCTGTGTGTGATAGTGTTTGTGTATGTGCGTATGTGTGTTTGATTGCGCCATAAGTGATTGAATTACAATTGCGAATGGTTTTCAGTCATTGCTGTTACTGATACAAGTTTTTATTTTCTTTGTGCTCGACACTAACGTTCTTACATAAATGTTTATTCAGTCTGTCCGAAGAGTATAAACTTGTATATTAGGGTTCCAAACACAGTTTTTGCATTAAATTGCTTGCGGTCAATTAACCTTAAGAATACAACTGAATTAATAAAAAACAAATAAAATTCTCAGAAACATCGAATCGATTTAATGGATACTCAAATCGGTACTCACATAATGGGTAAAATATGAGCTGACATAATTTAACAAAACGAACATTTAAGAAATATTTAAGAAAATTTCATGTTCCTTAAATCTTCATTCAATTACTAGATTGCAATTTATAGACAACTTTTAAAATATATTAGGTTTGGTCAGTGACATAGATAGCCTTTGGTTCTGGGGGCGAATATCGGTAAAAAAAAAAAAATAATAATCATAAAAAAATGTTCTTTCTAATGCCTGATTGCCTGAGTGTTTTGTGGCACCAAATATCATGTTTCACAGCTTTACTTTGTTTAGACATAAAAAAACTATGAAAAAAGACGCTATTGCATGTCAAATATGTATTAATATTTTTATATTTATATATATTTCGAGTGTTTCGGCCTGCTCTCGGCTGTGTTCATATTTTGTCCGTTTCAAGACATAAGAGGCAATGGTGAGATGGTAGCATGCTGAACTTGTAGTCGTATGGTGCGCGGTTCAATGCGAGCACTGAGTAGAAAAAGGTAATTGATTTCTGAAAGGATTATTGTATCCTGTTTATTGTTTATTTGTAAATAAAAAATTTAAATAACAAAAAATAGAACAGCACTGTCTGTCATCTTTGCTGTGAGGATCGAACCTGGGTACTTCTCTTAATTACCAACTGACCACAAAAGTAAAAACTGTATCGTCATTTCAAAAATACGAGTTGGCTTTATGAAAAAAATACAGATCTTGAACTAGTATTGGTATGTAGGTAAATTGCTTTTAAACTATTTTGTTGCACTGCGGGAAAGAATGTTAAAAAAATAAATTAGTAATCCTCCCCGATACACCATTTTTGGGTAAAAGTTTCACTTCTACTGTGTGTGCCAGCCACACACATACTTTTTTAAAGTCATCCTTTTTGTTAGAATTCCGCGGGTGACAGTTAGTTGGTGGTTGAAAAGATGGCGTAGTGTCAGTATATTACTTTCCTTATTATTATGCCAAATTTTATACCCCAACGCGTACTGCGTAAGGGGTATATTAACTTTGTCATTCCGCTTGTAACGCCAAGAAGGAGGCGTGTCAGGTATAGAAAAATATATATATTTTTGATCAGCATCATCTCCTAAGTCGATTCCGTGTGGCCGTCCGTCTGTCCGTCTGTAGACACGATTGCAGAAATTCAAAATATAAGTTTATTTTTAAAAAAGAAAGATCAAGTTCGAGAATGGGCCGAATCGGATGAAAACCACGCCTACCTCCCATACAAAGTGACTTTATATTAACAGTAAAATGTCTTTCAAATCCACAAAAATTTAAGAAATGCCTTGAAATTTGGAATTTAAGCTTTGCTCTTTGGTTTTAATCCTGGCTATAAAATTTGGGAAAATCGGATGGAAACCACGCCTACCTCCCGTACAAAGTGGCTGTATATTAAAAGTAAAATCTCTTAAAAATCTGCTCAAATTAAAGATATGTCTTGAAATTTTGCATATAGGCTTTGATATACAATATAGACCATCACAATGACATATGGCAAAATCAGATGAAAACCACGCCAACTTCCCATACAAAGCGGTTTTATTTTAAACGTAAAATCTCTTAAAAATCAACAAAAATTAATGAAATGTCTTGAAGTTTTGCAAATTAGCTTCGATATATAAAATGAGCCATCCCTATGATATATGGCAAAATCGGAGCAAAACCACGCCTACCTCCCATACAAAGTGACGTCATCAAAATAGGAAAACTTTCGTTAATATATAAAACTGAATGTCATCGTACCCTGTCATCGGTACCCTGCCGAAGCTCCATCCTTACTAGTTTTCTATTCATAAAATTCTGTCGATGACTGTAATGCAAAATTGTTTATGCATAAGTATTTAAAAATTGAGTCCAACTTATTTTGACATGGATTATATTCCGAAAGTGTTTCTGGTTTATGCACGCGAAAGAAATAATGGAAGGTGGTTGTTAAAGGAATGAAGAATCAAGAAATTTCAGTTTAATATCTCAAAAAATAGTAATAGTAGTTTGGAGATATACAGTAATTTTTGGATATAAGAATCGAGCAAAATGTTCAAAATTCAAATACTTTATCCGGGAGAGTCTAATAGGAAAATACTGGTAAAAATTAGTTTTTGGGCTTATAAGAAAAACCCCCTTAACGAATCTTTTGTGGCTTATATAAGAAATCCGCTCTTATAGAAAATTGCATACACACCCTACTCGTATTGATAAAAGAAATTATGTAATTGTAAATGTTTGTCCATACAAAAAATAAAGATATGTAAAGTCATATTTAAATACAAATTCATATGCATCTTCGCTGTAAATGTACAAAAAATAGGTGCACAATTTGAACATAACTCCACTTTGGTAACAGTTTTGCTCTCACCTATAATTTTGATAGTTTCTCGAATTGAAAGAGTTCTACTTTTATATCCAAACATGTTGTTAATAAAAATAACGTTTAAGATTTGAAAAAATATGGAAAACTATTTTACTTAAACTTTCTCGCACTTGATCATTTGCTACTGTAACTTAATAAACATATTTTTTGCAGGTATGCAAATACACGACAAAGATTGCCATGTCACAAAAAAATCATCACAACGCTGGCAACTTTTTTTATTTTCTTATTTTCAGGGATTTTTGTATGAATTTTCTCAAATAGTTCAAAAATTTGCAACGTAATAAGCGGGTCGATTTTTTGAGCGGGAAATACTTTATACGGAATTTTCCCTGTGTATTGGTTATGGGAATTTTTCTTTGCCTAATTTTGCTAACTTAACCGGGGGGCTTATATCCAGAAATTACAGTATACCAGATTACCAATTTCGCGTTTAAGTGGGGTGAGCGTTTTAGTTAACCGATTTAGTTCATTTTTACACCAACTATTTTCTGCAACAAAAAACTATGCGTGCAAATTTTTATTGCTCTTGGATAATTCATGGGGAAATATACCAGATTACCGATTTCGATTACATGGAAGGTGGGCTTTTCATTCATCTCATTTCAACGAAATTTTATGTGAATAGTTTTCTTGTCGTAGAACTCATTTCTACGAAATTCCATGCTCCTCCGGGAACTCCTTAAATTTTTGTTCGCGGCTTATATGAAGCCGCGACACTGTGCGACGTGCAGTATTGCGTCCATTAGACAAAAAGCACATAATTTATGGAAAAGTAACCCAGCATGCTTGATATCGTTTTAAAGAAAATTGTCCAAATAAAAGAACACAATAACATTTTTTTACATTGAAATCATTCGTGTGGGTGCTGCATAGGGTGTACCCAAAAAACACTTTTTTTTCGAATTCCATAGTTGCTCAAGCTTTGTTTGAAAGCTTATGGGGTAAAGTATTCGAAATTTTTTTTAGATTTTTTTGGAATAGGTTAAGAGGTCGCGCTAATCGGGTTTTTCCATAAAATATCAGGTTTTTCGGAGATTTTTTGCATTTTAAGCATAAATTGGACAATAACAGACATTTATTTATATAACTTTTCATTCATTTACATATATCAGAAGATTTGGCATTTTTTTCCATTTGGGTGTCATATATTTCATTACTTCGTGAAGTTTGCGTACATTTTTTAAAAAAGTTTTATAACTCTTAAAAGTTCCATCAAATTGAAAAAAAGTAATAGTGCAATTTGAAATATGTTAAAATTCTAAGCAATTAAGAAAAACCTCCTTGATTTAACTCTTTTCGTTACAATATTATAGTCTTAAAAGCTTTGTAGCCGTTGGATGAATCTTTAAATCGTTTGTTGGTGTATCGAAAATATTACGAAATTGCTTAAAATATGCATCGTGTAAACCTGCCCTTTCAAACAGCTGGAATAAAGCATGGAAGGTGTAAAATTGTTCTAGTAATCAGCTGGGCTTACGTTACCTGAAAACTTTTCGAATTTTAACAAGGCATTGTTTTTGAAGTGAAACTTTTATAACCGTGTATACAACAATACAGCGAGCTAGATGGGGGATAAAATCAATGTAATGAAATGGTTCTTGCGAAATCAACAACACAGCAATTCGCCGTACTAGTTGTATAAAAACGAAAGTTCGCTTGCAATGAACTTTTATCGAAGAAAAATTTCGTATTTTTCCCTAATTGGCGATTAAAAATCGAAAGTTATATCAAACCAGTGTTTTATCGTGTCCGAAATAATAAAAGTAAGTCTGAAAGTGCCAAAAAAGCTATCCGAAAGTATCCACCTAACAATAAAAAAGAAAATATAATTATCTTCGCATTTGTGTTGAACACTTAATCACTTTGGAATTGTAAACGAATAATTTTTCGAAACATAAGCGAACCTACGTTTATGAAGTAACCGTTACGTTCTCAAAACGTATCTTTTTTGAATCTTAATCGATTTCGAATTCGATTGCTACCATCGCGAACTATTGTAAATATTTAAATTTTTGATATCGACGACGAATTTTGTGGCGTGTGGGAAATAGCAGATTTTTGTTAATAATGTTAGAGTTTCTTCTATATATATACTTGTCCGCATCATTTTGCATTAAATATCGTCGCAAATGCAACATAAAATACAATGCAAATCTTGTAACGAAAAACGCATCAACATTTGTAACTGTGTAGGCACGGTAAAATCAACCCAAACAAGTATGCGCGGTAGCATAAGGTCAAAGCTTCTGACCACGAAGCAAAGGTTAAGTGGTCCTAACTGAAGTTGAAATGTTTTGCATTTTTCAAATTAAAAATATTTACAATCAAACAAGCAGTTTTTGTTTTTTTTTAAGAAAAACCGAAAATAAATTATATAAATAAAGCCCATATCATATAATCGATTGATTATTATTTTGGATAAACAATAAATTCTTTTTGGCATCAATCCTATGGAATAAATTGGAAGATTTATTCGATGCTTGCTTTCAGGTTTGTTCGTATTTTATTCGCTTTGATGCAAGGGAGGCAATGGTGAGATAGTAACACGTTCAACTTGAAGTCGAACTGTACGCGGTTCGTTGCGAGTACGGAAAGGGAAGAGTGCATTATTCCCTCTACAGGCTTTTCGATAAATTTTTTCTTGTTAATATTAAATAAAAATATAATTACCAAAAAAAAAAAAAAAGAGAAAGATCTGTCGTCTGTGTTATGAGGATCGAGCCTGAGATGACTTAAATCATCAAATTAAAATAAAAAAATGCTCTTGATAACCAACTGTCACGAAAGTAAAAAAAAATGTGATCTAATTTTGTACGTGAATATTGAACATTGCAGTAACTGACCATAAACAAAAGGAACAATTGCTATTACCCATGAGACCACTATGTTGAATATACTAGTTGGCTTTATGAAAAAAGACAGTTCTTGAACTACTACTGGTATGAAGGCAGACTGCTTTTTAACCATTTGGTTGCACTTAAGGAAGAAATGTTTATAAAATAAATTAGCAATCTTCCCAGAAATTCCATTTTGGGGTAAAAGTTTCACCTCTACCGTGCGTGGCAGCCACACACATATTTTTTTTATAGTAAATAGAAGGAATGGGTCTAAAAAAAATGGAACAGTCTAAATTTTCGCGACCCATCTTTAGTTAAAGATCTAAACATCTTATCTTTAGGTAAAAATCGGAGTATTTTTGTGTTGAAAATTGTTCAGGAAAAGTGCTGCCAAAAATAGGAAAATAGAAAAAACGGAAAACGCGCACCTTTTCCAGATAGCCTAAGGTGTCTTCTATGGAAGTAAAAAACCAACAGCGATTTTTCGATATTCCTGGAAATCTCACCTGCAATCTCACCCATGTCATATCTCAGGTGTGTGCTCAAGTAAAATTTTTTTTAGTTTTTTTAACAACTTCTATGGTCACATATTACAGAACTGCATCAAAATCGCACGAGCCGATCTATGGGCAGGCTTTAATGGGTTCAAATAAAACTCAAAAAGAATTTTTTTAAACAAGAAATGCTGAGATTATCCAAAGAATATATTTTGTGAATTTTTGAATTTAAGCCTTGCATTATAAAATAAGTAAATTGGTGTCCGGGGCGCAGTGTGTAGAGTCTATACGCCCATACGCCAGAGAACCCTGGTTCAATGCCCACCTGGCACAGAAATTTTTTTCAATTGAATTAATTTTTCTGTTCGGCCAAGCCTCAGAGAGTAAAAATTGCCTTGAAAAACTTATTGAGAACATAAGCCGTCCTGAGTCGGCATAAGACTTGTAGGTCCAGTTCTCGATCATTTGTGTTCACACACACAACACAATTATTCATAAGAAGCTCGGTCAAGGTCTGAAATGGCCATGAAGTTTTTTTTTTTTTTATTATATAATAAATTCTTAATATTTTACTCAATAAATCAGAAATAATGCTTCGAATTAGCTGAAGAAGAATTTTTCAGCATTTTTGAGTCTTTTTAGATTTTCAAATTTGAGCACTTTTTGTAACTCAAAAGTAGTCGAAATTTTTAAGCTTTTATGTAAAACTAATGCCAAACTCTGAAAAAGCTCATTGGAAAACATTTTACTCAAAAATTTGGCTTAAAATAGTTCCATTTTTTGTAATAGACTTGAACTTGGATTTTATACATTAATCGTGTTCTGTGACAGAGTGTTCAGAAAAAACAATAAATGAAACTCTAAAGCAGCCTTATTTAGTTCAGTATTGAAAAGTACTTATTTAAAGAAGTAATTTATAAAGGTTTCTGCTCTTGCTTGACCCCTATATATTGTCCAATTTCCATTTTTTTATGTATTTTTTTTTTATACCCACACTAATATACTCGAAAAGCAGCTGGAATTTTTGACTAATGTAGTATTCATTCCAGGCCCGTAGCCAGGATTTACCTTAGGGGGGGTTTTGATAAAAAATCTATAAGTAGATACCAGTAATAACTGAAAGAAAGGATATGAAAATTTTTAAGCAAATCCGTTTTCTTTTAAGACTATTTGTGAATATGCCTGTTTTTTTTACAAATCAATTTTGAGTACTAACTTTTTGGTTTTTGCCAATGGTTTGTTGAAAAATGGTCCAAATTGAGAATTTTGAATTTCTTTAAAAAGTATTATTCTGAAAATTAGCGCAAAAAGTAAAAATGTGTGGGACAAAATTTTACTAATTCAACAATACTAATGTGAACGGTAAAAATAGGTTAGATTTCTTGCAGTTTATTAAAATCAAAATTAAAATCAGCTATGAAAAATGCAAACATTTTGTAACAAGTTCAGCTGGTGAAGCTGTATTCACAACTTTTATGGTCATTTCATATAAACGGGAGAAAAAAAAAATTTTATTCTTTAGATTTGGTTTCTTTTTGGCTATCTTACGCTTTTATTAATCCCCAGCTTGTGTACAACTATTTGAACCTGTGTGAACCCTAGTTCGAGTTATCGTTAAGGGGTAAAATATTACTGTTCTCGAAAACTATTTCGACAATTTACATAAATTAAAAAGAATATATTTTAAGATCTTTAAAAATTTAACCGTTTCATTTTCTCATGATTCAATTCCAATAACAATAACTATATATATATTTTTTTAATAAAATTTTTTGAGCAGAGGAATCGACTCCGATAAAAGTCATATTTAAATTTCAGACTATTTTTCAAAAACCGTAATTCGAAAACTGATTTTTGCACAGCACCAGTATCTTATACCCAATTAGTTATATAATATATCACATGAAAATAAGTTCATGTTAATATTAAAATAATTACTCACCTAGATAAATTTTTATAAAAAGAATGAAACAGCAACTTTTTTGAATATTTAAGAATTTAATCAGTAGTGGATTTATATTTAAATTATTTGCAAATTAAAAATACTAAAAACAAAATTTTTTGAACTTCCAAATTGTTTTGTAATTTTTTAATATTAACAAATTAATTTTAAATAAACGTAAATAAAAAAGCTTAAAAAACTGTAATTGTTAATTTTTTTATGAAAATTTGGTGACATGAGTAAAAAATCATCAAATAACTATAGAATTGGACTGTATAAAATGTTTTACAAAAACTTTTTCTGTTGAGAATTCTTTTTTCGAAGAAAAGCATATTTAGATTTAACGTGATTTTCCGAAACCTGTTATTTGGAAAAGGCTTCGCACAGGGTTAAATTTTTGTGCCAAGTTGGAAATTTTAGATGTCTTATATACCAAGAAAACAACAAAATAAAATAGTCAAACTTTTTAGGCATTCACTTTACGTGGAATACCCCATAATGTGTTAAATTTTGTGGTTCATGCCACTTTATTCTTTTAAAAATTAAAAAAACCCACTCAAATTTAAAAATTTTGGGTCTAATAAGCTTACCCAGCAAACCATAGTTGACGACTTTGTCGAAATTCCGACGAATTCATAACTATATCGAGCTGTCTGCAAATATAAGAACAGTTTCACTTTTTATTCGAATTTATAAAGAGTTTCGTTATGCGACTGTTTGTAAAACATATTGAAATGCAAACGTTCCTTTCTTTTTAACTGTCTGAACGAAATCGTAACTTTTTCGTAACGTTTTCGTTAAGACTCGTTACGAAATCGTTACGACATTTCGTTACGAAGTCGTGTCAACCGCTTCATACGATATTCTTTACGATTTTGTAACGAAATCGGATTCCGAAATCGGAATGATTGCGAACTGGTTGTTACGATTTCGTTAAAAATATTTTTCGTTAAAATTATTGCGAAATCGTAACGAAAATCGTATGAAGGGGTTGACACGACTTCGTAACGAAATATCGTAACGATTTCGTAACGAGTCCTAACGAAAATGTTACGAAAAGTTACGATTTCATTCAGACAGTTCGAAGAAAGGAAATTTTACTCGATAGTTACGAATTAGTCGGAATTTCAAAGTAGTCGTCAACTATGGTTTGCTGGGTAGATATGGCATAAAAAACGTCAAGCTAATTTTCTTCAATTTACAAAATTATATTTGTTCTAGGTATAATTTCATATATATATTTTACTGGATATCAGGGATTTTTTGAGCATTGAAACTGATTTTTAATATACAATCACCTTGGAGATGAATTCCAATATAATGATTATGACTCTTATAAGCAAAATTAATCATTCACTTGGCCAAAAAAATTTTTCAATAATTTAACGAAGTTTTCAAGAAAATTAACATCATTATCACAGTTTACCTAAAAAAAAAATCTCATTTTGAATTTAATAGTCTCATTTGTGTTATTTCTTTTTACTTTCTGGACACTAAGCGGGGGGAGGGGGGGGTTGAACAACTAAAACCCTCCCCTTGTCTACGGGCCTGATTCATTCACTTTGTTTTAGGAATACATTTTCTTTTCTACTTAAAAAAAAAATGATTAAAAATTTAATTAATTTTGAGATTTATTCTACATTGGCAAAAGGCCTTAAGAGCAGGTTCTCATCTAGAGGTCGAAAAACACGTTGATGTTCCTGATATTTTTTTTTTTTTTTCATAGAAGAAAGTGAATGAACACCTTAGAGTGTAGGAAAATATATGTTCCGTCAAAGATCACGTCGAAAAAAAAAGTTACCCAAGCGGTCTCCATCGCATAGCACGTCTATGTCATCAGAAATAAAAAACTAAATATTTTTATAAATTCTATTATATTTATTGAAGCTTATACCTATATTATCAGTAGATAGCTGAAATTACAAATATGGCGGACATGCGCATTTTAAGTACCATTTTTTCACATATTTCGCTCTTTAAAGTGCACAAAAAACTAAAGAAAACCGGCCAAATTATCTGAATTTAGGCATAGGATCCACTAAATGATATCTACTTTAAAATAAGAACAAAACCAAGCCCATCCATAGAGTAATTCTTGAGATATCGCGGAGACCAGTTTAGAAAACATGGTTTTTCAGAAAACACGTTTTAAGAATCGGTTAACGATTTTTTTGATTTATTAGCTTTCCTTACTTGCATCGCCACAGCGCATCTAGTGACATCTGGTAGTGCTTGAGGTAACTATTCTTACCACAGTATGGTAGAGAATACTAGAGTGCATTTTAGAAAAGATTGATGTGAGATACTTATTAACGCGCAAACTGCTTTTACTTAATTTTCGTGAAAATTATGGGTTCCTCTCTTATGCGATCACTTTTTTATGCAATCGTTATCGACCAAACCGCTTTGGGAACATATGCTACATATCATAAGCTATAGAAAAATGGAAAAACAAAGAATTGAATTTTTTGGTGGAGTTTCATGAGAACCTCCCCTTAACTAGAATGGTTATTGGCTAAATAAAGAGTGGTAATTAAATCGACAGTGTGTTCACCTTCCCCTTATTCAAAACCTTATCCTTAATAAATTCTTGTAAATATTTCAATATACAATTTTTTTTCCTATTAAAAATTCAAATTGTTTTTATATCGATATCAATTATCTTTCAATTATTTAATGGTTATTATATTTTTTTTTATCTAAATTTTTGTTTATATTTTATTTCTTCACGCTTCCTGCATCCAATTTGTTGGATTTTATTGGCTCAAATCAAGTGTAAAAGAGCTATAAATAAAAAAAACAAATCAAAACCATTTCAAAGAAGTTGCCAACGACTGAAGAATAAATGAACTTTTAGCTCCATAAACTGAGGACTAAACATTTTTGTGTATCGTTTGCGACCTTTTTTAACGTTTTTTTTTTTCGTTTTACTCTTCCATGTTGTTCAACAGTGGACGTGTCAAAATTTCCAACGATAGAATGAGATGCAGAAAAAACTAAATTAACTCGTTCGGCTAGCACAAACAAGAAGCAAGAAGCCAACAAAGCCAATAAGAAGAAGTTGTGCTGGGAATAAGATCAATAAAACAACTGTTGCTGTAAAAGGGTCACAGAAATAAGCTGAACTGAACTAAGCATTAGTAGAGCTCTTTAAATGCGTTTAGCTATTTAAAGAAAATATTGCGAGTAAATTACGGAATTTTAAATTTTATGATTTACGCAGAAACTTTGTGAAATGTAAAGCATTTTAAAATTAACTCTTGAAGAAGGCAAATTTTAGATAATCTTTCTACATTCTTTCAATGATGGATAGAGCAGAGTTCCTAGACTTAGTCATTAAATTTGTTGAATACGAGTTGATTACGCACGCAAAAAAGTCTTTAAACAACAATAAAATCTAAGCACCAGAGTACTGTGATGAAAATAAATGTCTATTAAAATACTCTTCTCTAAATTCAGTCCGTTGACAGGACAGCATCAACATTGTCCTACTTTAAAATTGCTTCTAACAGTGAGTGAATGCTCTATGTTTGTTTTATTTTTATGCTTACACATTTTATTGTTATTGTCTCAGGCCTGCGTTTTCTTCTTTTCTTTTTTTTTTTTTTTGACCTTTGCATGAATTTGGAAATCTGTTCTAACTTTGTAAATCTGTAATATTTAGTGGCGTTTTTTTTTCATCTCTTTGTTTTCGTTACGATTTTCCACTTCATTGAATGAGCACACAGACCATTGAAGCACCCTTCTTTGGAATGCAAAATTGTTAACAGCTCTTTTAAATATGTATCAGCAGAGCAATCGGATATTGTCTTAGATGATGTTAAAGATAGATGTTAAAGTATATTTTACACGGAGCACAGTGATGCGTCTCATAGGCGAAAACTCAAAATTCTATTGTAAATAACGATCAATTTAGTAATTTCGGCAAGGTAATAGCTACATTAAAAATACAGCGGTATTGTTCAAAAGGTGGTAAAAAAATAATGCATATTTCGCCCATAGCCAAAATCTTTTACTAGCAATGCTCTTTGATGATCGCAAAGAAGTCCGTGACACAGCAATTACTAAAATTTATACATTTGAAGCAACTTGTGTATTGGCGATGGACTAATAAAGTATATTAAACCCACCAACATTGATTTTGCTTGTACAGATTACGTAAATATAATTGATTTGAAGATTTGAAGATTTGAACGATGAAGACATTTTACACGAGCAACCTTTCATAAAGCACATTCCTTATACCACGGATTGAAAGAACACCACCATAAACACCTGACGATATCCCACCATTCCAAGATCCAGAAATTCTATGCCACATTTAAGCTACTGAAAGACACGTGGAATTGTGCACCACTGTGTCAAAGCGTATCATTCACAAACATCACGAAGGAGTTATTGGGGTATCATTTGCAGCAGAAAGTACTTCGTTTGAAACGCTTTGCTCTACTTTGAATTTTTATTTTGCTTAGAAATTTTGTTTTTATTACGGGCAAGATTTGTACAAATAATTATAATTCGAAAAATAGATGCGCTTTTTTTAACTACGAAAAATAATATTAATTAATTAATTAATATTGTTTGATTGTGTTGTGTGAATAGAAACTTGAATAGCAGAGACTTCTTGTTTATAAAAATCAATCAAATCAGTCGAAATAAAAGTTGGTATCAATTTCACTATCAATCTATTGAACTCATTTTTGTACCCCAACGCGTACTGCGTACACACCAGAAACTAAAAATGAGGCTTCATATGCAATATTATTTTGATGAATAATATGTTGAAATTAAAATCCTATCTGCTTCTTTTTAGAGCTAAAGGGTTATTTAGTATTTCACGAATTTTGATTCACATTATTGTTTTTACCAGAAAAACTTACTTTGTGAATTCTTACTTAAAAGATAATGAAATCACCTTTCTAACGGTACAAGAGTACGCCAGTGGTCGAAACTCGACCTTTTCGCCATAACACCCCCTAGTGACGCCGGGTATTTCAGATAACATTTTTCTTTAAGAACTATTCGGTGCAATCCTTCCCCCTTATCTGATTCATTACAAAAAAAAAACTCCAAAATTGCTTGAGAAACACCCTGAATGTCATACCACCCCGAGCAACGCCCGGTATTCCAGCTAGCATTTTTCTTTAAAAATTCGTCGATGCTCCTCCCTAATCTGATTCATTTAAAGAAAAAAATAATCAAAATCGGTTGAGAAACACAGGAGAAAATGGTACTGAACTATTTTTCCTTAGCCTATTTATATATAGATATCAAAGAACACCAACGATTTACCCATTCCCGTGCTTGGCTGTGCTCGTGTAAAGATGAAATAAATCGGTTGAAAGTACTAAATTTCAGCTTTGAGTGCGATTTTCTCAAAATTTTGCGTAATAAATTAAATTTTTTTTTATAATAAATTTCACCATTCTTTAAATTTTCTTTTTACTAAGTTGGTTGTACTAACAAAATTATACTTATAAGAAAACAATGACAAAAAATTATGCAGAACAGAGATGCTTCTACGAGTACAGCATCTAATGAGATAATTAAAGCATGGCATGCTTTTTTTAAAGTGGTATTCCCTGTACGCCTATTCCACTATGTAATAACAATGCACTTATATAGATGTTGTGAAGAAAATGTAACTACCGCATTTTTCAATCGACTTAAATACGATGTTGATACGATGCATTTTCGATTCGATTTTTTTTAAATTGGTCCAAAAACTTGTCAAATTCCCATGAACTGATTCACCGGCCTGCTCTGACCGCAATATCGCCATCCAAATATGGAAGGCCTTCTTTTAGATGATCTAATATTAAATGGATTTTGATTGTTTGCGATACTCCCTTACTCTCTAAGGGTTTGGGAAAAGTGTGTTCAAATATCTATCTAAATTGTATGTATTAGCTGATTTTGTTGTAAAACAGGAAATCTCAATATTATTCATAGTTTAGGCTTTTGGTCAGAGCAGGCCGGTGAATCAGTTAATAGGTAATTTGACAAATTTTGCGAAGATCAAGTTCGAAATGGGCCAAATCGGATGAAAACCACGCCTACCTCCCATATAAAGTGACTTTATTTTTACCGTAAAATCTCTTTTGCAGGTAAGCTTTGACCTTCAATATAAGTGCTGACTATGAAATTTGAAAAAATTGGATGGAAACCACACCTACCTCCCATGCAAAGTGGCTTTATTTTAGAAGTAAAATCTCTTAAAAATCTTATATATAAGCTTTCATATTTAATATAAACCACTTCCATGATATCTGGCAAAATCGGATAAAAACCACGCCCACTTCCCATACAAAGTGGCTTTATTTTAAACGTAAAATCTCTTAAAAATTCAAAAAAATTATAGATATAGATATATATATTATAGAAATTATAGAAAGAACCATCTCTATAATATTTGGCAAAATCGGATCAAAACCACTCCTACCTCTCATACAAAGTGACGTCATCAAAATAGGAAAACTTTCGTGAATATATAAAACTGAATGTCATCGTGTCTGTTGTGGCTAGAGATAGCAATCCCGGAATCCCAAAATCCAGGATTTTTTTAAGTCCCTAAAATCCCGGTGTAAGTCGACGCAAACTCCTGAATTATTTAGCATTTTTTCTTTTTGAAAACATGTGAATAGATTTTAGAAGATCAAGATCGAAAACGAGCCAAATCGAATGAAAACCACGCCTACCTCCCATATAAAGTGACTTTAATTTAACCGTTAAATCTCTTTAAAATCCACAAATATTAAAGGAATGCCTTGAAATTTTGCAGTTAAGCTTTGACCTGCAATATAAGTTCTGACTATGAAGTTTGAAAAAACCGGATGGAAACCACGCCTACCTCCCATACAAAGTGGCTTTATTTTAGACGTAAAATCTGTTAAAAATCTGCAAAAACTAAACATATGATATATAATATGAACCTTCTTTATAATTTTTGGCAAAATAGAATCAAAAACACGCCTACCTCTCATACAAAGTGGCGTCATCAAAACTCACCATCAAGGAAAATTCAAAGTGACGTCATCGGGGAAAACTTTCGTGAATATATAAAACTGAATGTCATCGTGTCTGTCGTGGCTAGAGATAGCAATCCCGGGATCCCAAAACCCCGGATTTTTCTTTTAAGTCCCTAAAATGCCGCGATTAGTCGACGCGAACCCCGGGACAATTTAGCATTTTTTCTTTTTCAAAACATGTGAATTTCTATGCTTATAAAATAACCCCTATTATTACCCTTTTTTTAAGTCTACAAAAGGTATTTTAATTCGGCGGCACCATTGTGTGAATATGCAACTCAGCAAGTAGTTTCAGGGTTTGCTTAAAACACTTGATTTAATTTTGCTTTAATATAATAAACTTGCACATAAAAACGAAAACTAACCTCTAGGTAATAACTATGTTACTAAAAAAAAAATAAACAAAACAAATATTTCATATGATACAATGTATTTTAAAAACAAAAAGTATTTGTATTTATTTAAAATAAAAAATTAGTACAGTGAGATACTTTATGCATTCATAACGTACAATAGCTATAAGGGAATTGTTTACAACAAACATTAAAATACTTAAAACTAATAATTATAGAGCAATTCGAAATAAACAATTTCTAAAATAAACTCAGTATTTAACTTAATTTAAATCAATTGCCTAATTGAGGAAGTAATAGAGGATTGGAAGAGTAGTGAAGAAATAAAAAAAGAAACAATCAAATCGCAAAAAATGTTTGTAGTGACGAAACTTGTTACGAAATGACTCAGCTACTGATAACTTTTATGATTTGACTACGATGTGTGGTTTAAATGTATCTAACTCAGACATTCCAACCCGTTATGCGAAAGATCATGAGCCAAGTTTGCTTGACATTTTTTTAGTCTCTGACTCGTCCCTACAGTTTAAATTTGATCAAATGTCATTTCTATCTGATCACGACTTAATTTTTTGTTGCCTTAATATCTGCCTTGATAGAACTTCTCAGAGTAGTTTTTCTTATTATGACTATAGATCTATAGATTTTAATGCCTTATCTGATGACTTATGCAACATGTGCTGGAACGACTGTTGGTTCCATGAATCAGTAGATGAAAAACTAAAAGTGTTTATGTATAATTTAGATGTTGCTTTTAATCGCCATGTTCCTTTACGTTCGATTCATGTTTCTAATAATTCGTGTCCTTGGTTTACCAATCGTGTTAATCTGCTTATTAAGACCCGGAATAAACTCTTTTCGAAATGGAAAGTTAACCAAACAAGTGTAAACTGGGAAAACTATCGAAGTGCTCGTAACGCAGCGACTTGTATGCTAAGACAGGACAAAAAGAAATTCTTTCATTCTAAACTGAATCCTAACTTAAGCTCCAAACAGTTATGGAAAAATATGAAAAAGTTCAGAGTAATTAGCAAAGAGCCCTGTGACTGCAAATTTGACCCAGCTGTGATAAATGACTTCTTTCTCGCGTCTGGCATGCCTATTGTTAATAATCTAGAACGTAATACGGAGTTAACTGAACATGAAAGTAACTTTTCTTTTCGCCCTTTTGAATTTTCAAATGTCAGTGAAGATTATGTAGCAAAATGTATTCTGAACGTAAGCTCTAATGCAGTTGGAATTGATGGAAAGCCCATCAAGTTTGTTAAATTAGTCATTCCGTTTATATTAGCGCCTTTAACTCATATAATCAACCACTGTTTAACTTCTTCTCGTTTTCCTGAACTGTGGAAAGCTGCCACAGTAATTCCTATTGCTAAGTCAGCATCCACTTCAGAGCCTAAGGACTTCAGGCCCATAAGTATACTGCCTGCTTTGGCAAAAGTCTTTGAAAGAATATTGTCCGATCAAATATCTGAATACATACATATTAACAAATTGTTATCCCGTCTGCAATCTGGCTTTCGGTCTGGCCACAGCTGCTCTACTGCTGCTTTGAAAATCATTGAGGACATAAGACTATCTTATGATCAGAACTTTTTAACCCTTCTCTGTCTCATTGACTTCTCTAAGGCATTTGATTCTGTCAACCATAATTTGCTTTGCAACAAGCTTCAAAACTACTTTAATTTTTGTGTAAGTGCAATAAAATTATTGTCCAATTATCTAGAAAATAAAATGCAACGTGTTAACGTAGGAAATGTATGTTCTTCTCTTAAAACTATTAATACCGGAGCTGCCCAGGGGTCTATCCTAGGTCCCCTCCTTTTCTCTATGTTTATTAATGATGTTTTCTCTGTTTGCAAATATGCTAATGTCCATGCTAATGCTGACGAAATACAACTTTATGTCAAGCATCAGGCTAGAGAAATATATCCTTAAAATTATATTATATTAAAATTATATTAGCGCACAAAAACTTGCTTTGCATCAATCCTTTAAAATCTGAAATATTGCCAATTGCAAGAAGTGAATCAAGCTTTGGGGACATTTCGCCTCTGTTTATTGGGTGGGATGAGTTGGAATTTGTTAATAAAGTGAAAAACCTAGGCTTTGTACTAAATTCGCAACTTACTTGTAAAGATCATATAAACAAGACAATAGGAAAAATATATGGGAAGTTACGTTATTTAAGAACTTCTATTGATTTCACACCACTCGAAACTCGACGCAGGCTTGTTGTTCAGCTCAATATACCTCACATTACTTTTGCCGATGTTGTTTATAGTCAACTTGATTTACAGTCGCAGCATAAACTTTTCGTGGCATTCATTCTCACAACTGACCCAGACGGCTCTATGACGGGGGAAAAATGGCTGCTTGTAGAGAATGAGATCCTTAAAGCTATGATGGCTAGCGTCGAACACGGTGATCCCGACGATTACAAGTTTGACGGTGCTGGTTGGCAACAAGGAGTCAAAGTCGTCGGATGTGGATCGTAGAAATCCCTGGAGTTCCTGACCAAAACCATCGCCAACATTGGTGAAATTTGGAAGGGAGCTTCACTAAAGGTGATCTCCAAATCCACGCTTCCGCTTCGCCACAAGGTATCTGTATGGATTCCTCCTCCTGCTTTGCACGAGGATGCGTCTATTCAGAGGCTTTTGGCGGCGCAGAATAAAGACGCCAGAATTCAGGAGTGGAAGCTGGTCAGGTCGCAGAAGAGTCACGGCAGCGAAGGGAAAATTCTTCTCTTTTCTGTAGACGCTGCTTCCACGGGCTGGCTTAAGGAGCAGTCGGACATGCTCAAATTCGGCCTCGGATCCATTAAGGTGAAGAGGCTGAACCAACAATAGCTGAGAGGAGGAGGAAGCTGCAAGTGATGCAAATCAACCTGCATCACTGTAAGGCAGCGACCGACAACTTGATGCTGTGCATGTCCGAGGAGAATGTAGATGTGGCCCTCATCCAGGAACCTTGGATCATCAACAACAAGATCCAAGGCCTAGGGTCGAAACAATACAACCTGTTTCACTCTACAAATGAAGGTAAGTTAAGGAGCTGTATACTTGCGAAAAAATCTATTAATATGTTTTTTCTCCCTAGATTCAGCAACGGAGACGTAGTGGCAACCAGCGTAGAAACAAGGTCAGCAAAACTGATCCTTTGCTCTGCGTACATGCCCTATGAAGAGGCGAACCCACCAGTGCAAACAGTCCGCGAGTTAGCAGAACATTCTAACACAAGCAGGGCATTCCTGGTCATCGGTTGTGATGCTAACGCCCATCACTCGCAATGGGGCAGTAAAGACATCAACAAAAGGGGTGAGTCTATTTTTGAACTTATCCTTACCACAGACCTTATTCTATGCAATAGGGGCAATAGGCCAACATTTCAGAATAGAGTCAGGGAAGAGGTAATAGATCTCACTTTAGCTAGTAACTCCGAACAGATTATAGTCGATAACTGGGAGGTGTCACAGAAGGAGTCGTTTTCCGACCACTTCACGATTCTCTTTACTATTGACTACGATCCCCAATTAAAGAAACATTTTAGGAACCCTTTAAAAACTAACTGGGAAAGGTATTCAGTCTGGATAAGCAGAAATATTGCAGACCCTGACACAGAATACCTCCCAACCGATGTATCTATTGACAATGCAGTCGAGTTTATAACGGGAAAAATGAACCAGGCTTTCAAGAAGTTCTGCCCAAAGTCTCGAAGTCGCAAACCTGCTAATGCGAGTTGGTGGACCAGCGACCTCAAAAAGAGGCGATCAGAGGTTAGAAAACTTCACCGGAGGGCCATCTTAAGCAAACTAGAGCAGGACTGGACAATCTACAGATCCATGCTAAATGCTTACACTAGGGATGTAAGAATAGCTAAGCGAACATCTTGGACAAAATTTTGCGAGTCCATTGAGGACACCAGTGAAGCCGCCAGACTTCGAAAGACGCTATCCAAAGACCCAACGGTCCCGGGATACCTTAAGAGGTCCGACGGATCCTGGACAGAATCCAGCCAAGAAACGCTTTTGCTACTCATGGAAACTCACTTTCCAGGTTGTACAGAACCGTGTCAAAACGATGCTAACAACAACTTGGAAATAACAATGCCAGAACCTTTACAAGAACTCCCCAACATTATTACAAGGTCAACTGTAGAATGGTCGATCGGATCCTTCAAGCCCTACAAATCTGCGGGGCCAGATGGTATCCTACCGGCCATGATGCAACATGCCCTTCCCAGCATCATGCCCTGGCTTATAGCAATCTTCACCGGCTGCCTCAAGACAGGATATGTTCCTAAAATTTGGAGAGATGTGCGAGTTGTTTTCATTCCTAAAGCTGGGAAACCGATACACTCAGCACCAAAGGATTATAGGCCTATTAGTCTCTCATCGTTCTTGATGAAAACGCTAGAGAGAATAATAGATCTTCACATAAGAGAATCTGTGAACGATAATAATCTCTGTAGTGTACAACATGCCTACCTTAAGGGTAAATCGGTAGAAACGGCACTGCATGAGGTGGTTTCGGTCATAGAAGGAACCCTTCATCACAAAGAATATACTTTAGCAACGTTTTTAGATATCGAAGGCGCATTTAACAATGTAAATACAGATTCTATAAGAAATGCTTTAGTAGACAAAGGAGTTAACAGTAAAATAACCCAATGGATTTATAAAATGCTCAATAGCAGACGTATAAGCTCACAAATGGGAATAAGCGTGGTGAGGAAAGAAGCCACAAGAGGCACACCGCAAGGAGGAGTCATATCCCCCCTTCTCTGGCTAATTGTGGTTGACAAAATTCTCACCACACTCACAACTGGAGGAACAAAAGTGGTAGCCTATGCCGATGACGTTGTCATCCTAATATGCGGGAAATACCTGCAAACAATTAGCGAACTAATGTCTGCGGCATTGAATAAGCTATCGCGGTGGGCAGAATCGAATGGACTTGGTGTTAACCCAGTAAAGACCGAACTCGTTCTGTTCACAAGAAGAAGAAAAATAGAAAGTTTCACATTACCGAAACTTAACGGAGTAACTCTGAAGCTTTCCACGGAAGCCAAATACCTTGGAATTATCCTTGATAACAAGCTGAGCTGGAAACGCAACACAGAGGAAAGAAGGAAAAAAGCACTGTGCGCTTTGTACGCTTGTCAGAGGACATTTGGCAGGAAATGGGGACTGCGACCGCACATAATCCACTGGATGTATACAGCGATCGTGAGACCCATCCTTGCCTATGGTGCTCTCGTATGGTGGACGATAACGCATAAAAAAAGCTACCTTAGCTTCCTAACAGGAGTTCAAAGGTTAGCGTGCATAGGAATAACAGGAGCCATGAGATCTACGCCACAGGCGGGTCTAGATATGATGCTAAATCTTCTTTCCGTAGAAGAATTCCTTAAATGTTCGCCTCAACGAATCACGAGCCTGGAAAAGCAGCACATTCGGACACACATCTATTCTAAATCTCTTTGGAACCGAGGAATCGAAAAGAGCAACCGACTATATCATACCCAGTGTAAGATTCGGTACAGAATACACCACATCCATTCCCAGCAGACAAGAATGGGAAGAAACGGCTGTAGAATCCTACGGCAATCTCCATTTATATACTGATGGTTCCAAAATGGAAAACGGAACTGGATCGGGTGTATACTGTGAAACGCTACAAATCAAAGAGTGTTACAAACTCCCGGATTACTGTAGCGTTTTTCAGGCAGAAATATATGCTATTGAAAAAGCTGCACGGGCCATTTACAGGAAAAATCTTACCCCTACAAGGGTAGTAATTTTTGTGGATAGCCAAGCGGCCATCAAAGCACTGAGCAGTAAAACGACGAAGGCTCGAACGGTGCAAAACTGTAAACTTGCACTGAACAGTATCTGCAATACCCACAACGTCACTCTCTGCTGGGTTCCCGGACATAGCAATATTGAAGGGAACGACGCAGCAGATGAACTGGCAAGGCGTGGAGTAACCGCAAGTACAAACAGAGCTGACACAGATGTGCACATTCCAATAGGCGTCGTCAAAAGGAGTATAGAACTAAAAGCCAGAGATATTGCCAACACAAACTGGGCTTCCAGAGGTGACTGCAACATATCTCGAAGGCTTTGGCCTGAGCTAAATGAGAAAAGAACTAGAAGCCTTCTGCTTTTGGTCAAACGGGAAATCCGGATCCTTGTTGGAGTTCTAACGGGTCATTGCCCCATTGGGGTAATGGCCAATAGAATAGGTATAACAGCGCCAGACTTTTGTCGGAGCTGCAAAGACCCGGAGGAAATAGAAACAATAACTCACCTACTATGCGAATGTCCAAGTCTACAGAATCGTCGACTCCGACACATGGGGAACAGATTTTTCAAAGACTTGGAAGAGTTGGTGAACACACCACTGCTAGACATCTGGAGGTTCATAAAAAGCACAGGATGGTTTGAGGAACAAATCGGAACAATGGTTTAACTTGGTACCACAACTATAAAAAGGGATTCGTAATGGACCTATAGGCCCCCGCGGAAGTGCCGGTAACGGTGCACGACCCTTCATACCTAACCTAACCTAACCTAACCTTTCGTGGCATTCAACTGCGCTGCTAGGTATGTTTATAGGGTTCATAGATTTGACCATATCTCTTTAAGAAGTAAAGGCATTCTTGGCTACGAACTGATGGATTATTTAAAAATACGAAACCTTATTTTCTTACATAAGCTTATCTATACTAAAAACCCTAAATACCTCTATGAAAAACTTCAGTTTTTTCAATCAGTTAGGTCTATTAATTTAATTGTTCCTAGGTACTCCTATCTCAACAGCAGTAGATTTTTCTTTATAAGCACCATTAGACTTTGGAATTCATTACCCAGCTATTTAAAACTAATTTCTTTCAGAACCAGCTTCAAACGTGCAATTTATAAATATTTTTCTATATAAAAGCTAAGTCTGTATATTTATTTTCTTTCATTTCTCTCCCTGTAATTCTATTTTATAACTTTTCTACTTTACTCTTAGTAATTAAGTTATTAATGTGCTTAACGAATTAAGGTTTCAACTTTGCCCTACATAAATTAATAATAGTTTAATGAAAAATTGTATTTAGTTAATAGTTTTTTATGAATGCTCTTCGCCACTCTGGTGTACTATAAAAGACTTCGTCTTGTTGTACAACATTATCTAAATAAATAATAATAATAAAAATAATAATAATAATAATAATAATAATAATAATAATAATAATAATAATAATAATAATAATAATAATAATAATAATAATAATAATAATAATGATAATAATAATAATAATAATAATAATAATAATAATAATAATAATAATAATAATAATAATAATAATAATAATAATAATAATAATAATAATAATAATAATAATAAAAAACAGACGTGCAAAAGAAAGGAAAAGAAAATTATTGGTTAGAAAAAAAGGACATAACTGAAAACATAAATTTGTACGTGCAAATTAAATGCAAGGAAGTGAATTCTTATTTATTGCTTATTGACATTGATGAAAAAGAAGATGTTAGCAAGTAAGCATAAACTATTCGTTTTATTAAATCCTATTTTATTGAATCCTATTATTCATTAACTTGTGCAAAAAATATGCTAGTCCAATTTCTTTTAATTAATTTCCAATACTATAAGCGCTTAAGGAAGGATATTGGCAAAGAGATTGATTTAAAGATTTTTGTGATTAGGATCGATTTTTAGATCCTTAAAAAAAACTATTTTTTTTATTTTAATCAAGTTGGAATAGTGAAGAATATTAGAGTTAATATGCTAGTACATATTTCATATATATACTTAATATTTTTTAATAGTACTAAAAATAAAATAGATCTACAAAGTTTGTTTTTAATTCTATATTATTTTTATACTAATTTTATATAATTTCCCTTGGAATTCTTAATGTTTAAATGCTTGTTTTCTAACTAACCTAAACGTACTTCGATAAATATGGAACCAAATTTTTGTATTTAACTTAATTTTAACTATTAACATTACTACTACATAAAATAAGTATTAATTCATTTATATTATTAATAAACATAATGTATTATTTCATCGTGTTAGTATTAAACTGATGTTTAACAAATGATTTTTATTTAGTTATTTGGCCTTTGAATCAATATGAAAACATAAGTTTTTTTTTATCGGAAGGAAGAGAGAGGTCATATGAAAAATATGAGCATAATTAGGATATATTAAATTATTTTTAATCAACTTTGAGATTTAGGTTATTGCAAGTAATTGATCGAACAATGACAAAAGACAAATCTAGAATTTGTATGGAGTGGGCAGATCTAGGGTATCCTAACATCTAGATACAAGCACTTAAAGCTGTTAAATAATGCCTTTCTGTGCCAAATGAGATATTGTTTGTTAAGAATGTTGAAATTTATATAAAATTTAACATTTTTTAAGTTATGTGTTTATATAACTCCAATAATTTTTCAATTATTAAAGGTTATATTTTATCGAGCTCAAGGTCAATGTTGCTTTCCGAAGAAAGCAACTGAAGGAAAAACAATTAACAACAACAATACCCTATATAGAGTATCAATCACTAGACTAGAGTATAGCAGACTAGAAGCTGTTTCGTTGGCCGCTACACCAACTCATCAGTAGCCTTTTTTCGTGATTCTTGCTGTGATCCACTAAGCTCTTAATTTTCTACTTGTTTCACGAGTGCAATTAGTAAATTACCCTGAATTGCATGTACAAGAATACAAATGATATGAAAGTAGCTAAAAGTTCTTCTAATTTGTGAAGCATACTTTCAGGGAAAGTAAGTTCTATTATTCGAAGATAGATCAAAGCTTTTCTAAATACTCAAAGATTTTGTTGTGCTAGTTGTTGTTGCTCTTCTATTTCACAGTCGATCTTAGCTTCAGCAGTTAGCTGATATTAAACTATGACGACATGAAGATTTGTTATTTTGAAAACTTAGATTTTTAATTTATTGTGTGTAAACACACACAAATAATCATATTTTCAACGGCCGGGCTCTGCCATAGAATTTATTTGTAAATTCGGAAAGCAACATTGACCTTGAGCTCGATAAAATATAACCTTTAATAATTAAATTGGAGTTATATAAACACATAACTTAAGACTTATGAAAGAAGGTCGTAATTAATTCACAAATAAATTTAATATTTTTTATTTTTGTATCAACTCGAGAGAAGACGAAACCCATGAGGCGAGTATCTTCAAATGTCTCTTGTATCATTGTCAGTTATCCAAAGAGCGATTCCGGGTTGTTAATAGTAAGAGATCCGTTGCCGACAATCGAAAGCAAACAAGATTTAAAAAGAAAGTAAAATCTGTAAAAATCGTTATGTAAAAATTAAACAACACAAAAAATAAACAAATCTTGTCTTTATCTTCGACATTAAACCAAAACTAATATGAAATTGAACTTTTAATTATTTCCTTAACATAAAGAGCATAAAGCTCCCCCAGACAGAAATTTTGTGAACGATATATATATTTCAAATTTTTTTCGAAATTTTCGTCTAGCCGTTCATGTCTATTGGGCTTCCAAGCATATGATTACATAAGGCACTCTCTTACATTCGAATGTTTAATGTAAGATGCTTTGAAATTCCATCCCTACAAATCGATGGATTCCTTGTTCAATTTCAACTTACGCAAAAATTGCGTCATTAGAAAATAATTTCCTGGGCAGACGTCAACTTTCTACAGACAAGACCACACCTGAGTGCTAATAAGGCCATATAAGGCTTCTTCAAAACATGAATTGTCTTTGGAGTCGGAAAAAAACTGAAGCAACAATTTTATGCTAGTTATAAACAAGCATAGAACAGCACACAATACTCAATTTATGATAAGAAACTCCTTTCAAATGCTTTCTAAGATCAACTGAAAAGGTAATTCCATATAATATAGTTTTTTCTTCACAATTTATTAAGGACAACGATAGAAAATTAGTGGTCGATTCAATGAAATAAAATCATAACGAAGTTGTATAGACAAAGAGATAATAAAAGCCAATAAATGAACTCATTAAAAAAAGCAAAAACTAATTAAATATAATTCTAAAAAAACAGAGATCGACAAGCGATGAAACATCCTTTCCTGATAAAACAATCCAATAAGCTACTTCTATGTAGAATACTACTTATACAATGATACTTCGCAATAACAAGTAAAATCATCCGATTTATTGCGAATACCACTTTTCATGTATCAAAAATACCCGCATGTATAATTAACGAGCCTTAAAATTGGTCAAATAGAACTTAAAAGAGATTGCAACATAACCATGCTAATAATTGCCAAAAATATTTGAACCGCGAACAAATAAGTGCCAGCAATACCAGCCATTATTTATAGACTAAAGTTTACCAGAAAAAAGATTAATTGAACGCTTGTAAAAACTATACTTTAGCAAATTGGTGTGTCGCAAAACCAATGCAAAGCAATGTTCAAACACCCACATGTTTCAGCCCATTCGCACAACCTCTTTCATTGTATCCTACAGACGCACACTGTTATACCTTTGCCATATATTCTAGTGCGGCGCACAATGGGAAAAATATGACAAAAATTTCAAAATTTGTGGTCTTTAATTTTATGTTCACATTTCATTTGGTTTTAACAATCTGTTGTCCTTTTAAGCTTTTTGGTTTATGGGCATCCATAAAAGGGCAAGTTTTAAATATTTAACTATCGACCATTTCACATTGAAGTGTATTATTAGTTGCACTGACCATCTCTGATTTGACTCAAATTTTGTTCTGGGATTGGTTTTTTAATTCAAAGAAAATCAAATACGAAGTTATAAATTATTAGAATCACTTTTCGCGACCAAAATAGGGTCTACTTTGAGACAAGGTAGCACAGTCAATTTAAATCCAATTTTCGTAAATAAAGTATCATTGAAAAGGTTTTTGGAAAAATTGTAGTAAGACCACCCATTCTTAACTTCATAGTTTAATACTTTGCCAGCAACAGGTGCTTTAATTTTTCTTCTTGAAAACCTTTAAAATGGAACGATGAAAAATAAAGGTGTGCTCTTGAAGGATTCAGAAGTTTTAGCGTTGAACGTGTAATAGTAATGAATTTTCATTACAAATTCAACTAGCTACCTAAAAAAACATTGTTGCGAGAGGTGTTTCGTTGACGAACCGCTTGTGAATTGTTTTTTTTTTTAAAGTTATAGTTTAAAGAATAGTTTCATACCGACTTCATTAGAGGTTGGATTGAAGCTTAAAGAAAGCACCGATTGAAATCATGACTTTCCCAAACTCCATTTAAGATGTTTTGAAACAAAAAAAACACAATTTTTTCGACTTTTCAATACACAAATTTTTTTAAGAAAAGTATTTTTTATTAACTTTCTATTGTTAATACGTCATTTATGCGATTTTTTTTAAATTTTATGTTCTTTTTTTAATTTTAAGTGAATAAAAGACTTAAACATAAACTTTAACATGAAAAAAATTTTGTGAAATATTTTTTCGTCTGTTATGTTATTTCGTGCTTATTGTTTGTATAAATAATTTCCACTTATAATTTGTTCAAGATTTTCATATGAATAAGTTCTCGTTAACAAATTGCTTTTTGTTGTTTTGGCGACTCGTCAACGAATTGCTTTATATAGTTTTGGTGACTCGTTAACGACTGCGTTTTATAGTTTTTGGCGACTCGTTAACGAATTCGAAGCCGAAAAAAAGTTGGTCAAAAAATGATAAAAAAAAATAGTTTCGAACTTTTGAGAAGCCAAATCTTAAAAAATACCTAAATAACAAAAAAAAAAATAATAATTTTTTTTGACCAAGTTGGGATTCGAACCCATGTCCACAAATGCTGGCTTTTATTATCAAGCAAATTAAGTAAAAAAAAATATATTCAGCATCTGAAATAGCCGAGTGAGTAAGGTGCCGGACTAGTATTCAGATGATGTGGTTTCGATTCTTGACATGGTAAGCTTGAAATTAGTTTTTATTTTTAATTTTTTTTTTTGTTATTTTAATATGATTTAAATGATTCGTTATCGAATTGCTTTTTTTTGTTTTGGGAACTCGTTAAAGAATTGCCTTTTATAGTTTTGGTGACTCGTTATCGAATTGCTTTTTATAGTTTTGGCGACTCGTTAATGAATTGCTTTTTTCGGTTCTGACGATTCATTAACGAAGGAGGAATTTCTTCCGCTCGTGATATTATAAATGAAGCGCTACTAATAATTGCTTATGAAGGAAATGTACGAGAATACGATTCGTAAACGATAACATTAGTGAATCATTTTGTTTGTTGGGTATCGACTTTCTTTATATTTTTGTCGATAATATAAAAACGAAACAAAAATAAAAACAAAGTCGATAGCTAGTTGAATTTGTATTGGAACTTCATTAATATTACACGTTTAACGGTGTAACTTCTGAAGAAAAAGTTTTGTCTCATTACTTTGTATGGAGTTCCTTAAAAAATAAAATTGTTTTGTTGCTTCACCTAGAAATTTAAAAGTTGTGAGTTGTGACTGTTTTGTATTTAGTGTGCAATATACGACCAAATACATGTTCAAATGCCTATAACTCATGAACCAATACACATAGAAGGACTGTTCATACATAAAAACCTTCGTGTTGACGTCACCTTTCATGGGAAATCCAGAAAAAAATCGTTTCACGCATTCCCTAGAACATCAATTTCATACACAATGCATTTTATTTTTATATATATATAACTTGGAGACATAAAAGAAAGTGGGAAAAAGCGTATGTTTCCCTCTGCTACCCGTAATTTTCAACCAATTAAGTTGATTTTTTTAAGGTTATAGACTAAAAAAATAGGGTTGCTACCTAAATTTTTAAATTTTTACAAATTCGATGGGAGAAAATAAGCTAAAAATAGATCGCTAAATCCGAATCCGTAGTCAGAATTTAAAAGCAACATTATTTTTTCCCATAGACTTGCTATCTTCAACTGTTTTCTTTTAACAAATTCGGTTTTAAGACGAACTGTGGGTAAAAATGGGCACCTGAATCCGAATCCATTATCAGCAATGCAAAATTATGCAATTTTCTTACCATAGGGCTTGCCACTTAGACTTTTTTCACTTTTACTAATTTTGTGCTAACGAACACTACGTAAAAACTAATCGCTGAATCCGAGCCCGTTATTTTAGCTTTAAAATGATTTAGTTCTCTTACCATAGGGATGCCAAATAAATTTTTTTACTATTATGAATTTGGTGCTGGGGCGAACACTAGGTAAAAATGGGTCTGTAATTTTTTTTCATAAAGTTGACATTCAATTTTTTTTATTTTTCCGAACTCGCTGGTGAAAGATAAAACACCAAAATTGTCTACAATTTTTAGAAAAAACTCTACCGCTACAGTTCATATAGAAGACTCAAATAAGCTTTTCTGAATACAGAAACTTCACAAACACTTGCCTAGCTACACAGATGTAAGCCTGTTAAAAAAGCACCTGGTGAAGCGGGCGGGGGTTCGGCTAGTATATATATACAATAAAAAGCTCGCAATCATATGAGCTCGAAACAGGACAACCGTTTTAGCACTGAACTGGCTAAACGACAAAAATCATCAAAACAGCAGGATGTTGCTAAGCTGCAAGTAGAATATGAGGCTCTGCAGGGATTATTATTTTATGGACCTGGAATGGATGCTTTTAAATAACGATACTTAAACGATATTTTCTGTCCTACAAACAATGACCGATTTCGATGATCTTTGAACCTGAATAACTTCTAGCGCATACATGGCATCAAAGGGAACTTTTGACAAGTTGTTTTACATGCTTTAATAAAGAGGTTTGCATCAACAAAAAATTAGCTTCTATTTTTTTTTTTTTGGGTTTCAGAGAAAAAAAAAAAAATTGCAAAAAGGGGCCCCTGTGGCCCCTTAAGTGGGCTAAGTCGAATTTTGTGATTTTTGAGCTATCTGCATCACTAGAATCGTAATTTTTTTTATCTTTCCTTGTGTCTAACGGGATAAGTGTTCTCTCCATTGCAATGAAGGAAATGCTTGTATGAATCGTGGGCTGATACTCCAATCTTGAACTTTTACTTGTAAAAAGAGAGTTTTAATACAGTTTTCCTAAAAACGCAATTTTCGCATGTTTTCAAAAATATATGAAGCCCATGGCGATTTTTTGCTTCCATACATTTCGTTCCACTCTAAAGTACACACATAAAAATTTCGTCAGTAAATTCAAATGATATTTCGGTCACTTTACTGTCAATACAATTGTTCTTGCACACTTACTATTTTTCGTTTACAATTACAGATCAAAAATTGTAACTTAACAATTATAACAGTTATTTCAAACGCTTCGAAAGGTTAAAGTCAACACTTAAGCACCCGTCTATAAAATTGTTGTTGCAAGGTTAGAATCGGCCAACATACTGCTCAAATTACCATGACAGCCTCACTCGCTGTCTTAATAGCTCTACTTCAATAAAGAACAATAATAAGCGTTTAGCTTACAATATTATATTTCAAGTGGTTTTTATATAACTTTTTATTTGTATTAACCGTCTCACAAGTTTTTTAATTGACCTCATAGGACAACATATTTTCACTTGTAAAAATGGATTTGACAAAAAACCCACCCTGGTGCTTATTTACACGGTATGAAAAGATTATAAATATTGCAAAATTTTTATTTCGTTTAATAACTCAAAATTTTAAAAATCATTAATTCTTTTAAATTTATTGCTACAACCGTTTATACATTAAACGATTTTTTTCCCATTAGTGACTTTACTTTTACGGATCATCAATTTTTTTCATTTTTTTTTTTTTTTGTTTTTCTTTTCACAAATTTACAAAATTTACAGTTTTTAATGTAACAGCAAAATATCTGTGAAAACACTTTTACTTGATTTTTTTTTATCGTTAGCATTGCAGTTTTGAGATGCCTCAAAATATTAATATTAGTAAAAACAAAAATATCATTCACGCGTCTCATAAATATTAATTAATATTTTAATATTTTAGCGTTCTTCGTTATACCTGCTCTTTGCCCATTATTGTCACGTGTTCGAACTCTATTTAAAATAGAGTGCTAATTAATTTTGCCAAATAAGGTAAATAAGCAGCTACTTTCCTTATATTTCTACGCTAACCATAATCTTAAATAGATTTAGTTTTGCTCATTATTGTTATATCTTCTGAATTTGGTCAAACTTTGCTGTCATTAACATAACTGGCAAAATATCCTCAACTTTGCTTATTCTCTAATCACATCAACTTGTGATTCTTGTGTACCTTCACCCATTTTTTTTTTTTTTTTCTTGAATTTCTTACATTTTTGATGTTTTTACTTCTTGTACTCTAGCTGCACTTAAGTAAAACTCATGTTTTACACTCATTTATAACTGAAGTGAGGAGTCAAAATTTCAGCTTTATAGTTTTTTTATGGTTTCATCACTGTAAACTTTTCGTATTGCTGTTGCAGCCAATGATTTTTATTATGTTTGTTAAAAGAATATTTATAGTTCAACTTATGAATTTATATCAAAATGTAACGCGTTTCTTAAAGAGTCTGAAATTGCTATGAATTTAAAGTTTTAAGGTAATATTTAACCCAATCCAGTGAATCAAACTCTTGAACTTATTTATGCATTTTTATGGATAGAAAAGTTCATTTCGACACTTGGAGATGGATTAATTTTGAACTATTAGTTGGTCTAAAAATATAAACCAGCCATTTTTTAAACATTTAACAATATACAACATAGAAAACTTGCCTGCAAAAAATGTAAGGGCTGGAATTCACGCCTGATAGGCATAACCGTGGCCTGACCTTTGCTTGAAAACAGCCCTGATTTTTTCATACAAGTGTCCGCCTCTTCAAACCTGAATTTTAGTCTTACTTTTTGAATTAAAAATTCTTAGGCGGCGATGTGACGAATTTTATTGAGGACAAAATTTCAAAAAACACGTAAACATGTTAATAAGCAAGTAACAGAAAAGTGAAACATGTTTTGTAAACATTGTATATAAAGAGGTACAATTCAATAAGTCCGCATGATAAGTAAGAAAAGAACAAAATTTTGATAAAACTCGATTATATTATTCAACATAGTTGCCTACGAGTATAGCGATTTTTCAACATTTCGCTACCGCTTTTGTAGTACGATTTCTCTTTCTCGTCAAAATAGGCCTCAGTTTCAGCAATTACTTCATCATTGGACTTGAATTTCTTTCCAACAAGCATTCTCTTGAGATCTGAAAACAAAAAAGTCGCTAGGGGCTAAATCTGGAGAATACAGTGGGTGGAGAAGCAATTCGAAGCCCAATTCATTCAATTTTGCCATTGTTTTCATCGATATGTGACACAGTGCATTGTCTTGGTGAAACAACACTGTTTTCTTTTGCAAATGTGGCCGTTGCTTGGCGGTTTCAGCCTTCAATTGATCCAAAAGTGCACAGTAATAGTCGCTGTTGATGGTGGTTCCTTTTTGGAGATAGTCGATAAATATTATTTCTTTCGCATCCCAAAATATAGACGCCATCACCTTACAAGCCGACTGTTGGGTCTGTGCTTGCTCAGCTGACTGTCTTTTAAATTCTGGTGTGTAATAGTGAAGCCATGTTTCATCCATTGTCACATATTGACGGTAGAATTCGATTTTATTACGGTTTAACAGCGCCAAATACTCCTCTGAAGCATCAATTCGTTGTTGTTTTTGGTCGACTCTGAGCTCACACGGCACCCATTTTGCACAGAGCTTTCGCATATCCAAACGTTCGTGTAAAATGGTAAAAACACTATCATCTGATATCTTTACAATGCCAGCTAGCTCGTGCACCTTCAATTTGCGATCGTTCATAACCAATTTGTGAATTTTTTTTGATGTTTTGTGGAATAACAGTCCGATTTGGGCGTCCACTGCGCTTTTCTGCATCATTTGTGCTGGTACGACCACGTTTAAATACAGCAATCCACTTTTCTACCATTTGTCCCGATGGAGCAGAGTCCGGATAATATTTATCAAGCCATTGTTTGGTTTCCAAAGTATTTTTTTTCATCAAAAAGCAATGCTTCATCAAAACTCGAAATTCACTTTTTTCCATTTTTTTCAATAACAATAGATGCACACAAAATGCTATAACTCGCGAATCAATTGTCAGATTGTTGTCAAATTTTTATACGTATCGTTTGAAGGTTGGAACTAAATAATAAACATATGGAAAAAAATCTAGTAACGCTATCTATGTGTCATCCTATGGACTTTCTGAACTTACTGTTATATAAGCGCTGCCTAAGAGAGGCAAAATTCAAGCCGGCGGATAGGGTCGCCACCTAGATTTTTTTGTATTTTTGGAAATTCTTGTAATTTTCAAATTCTTGTAATTTTCAAATTCTGACAACGAATTTGATTTCGAATCCAATGTCACAGTTTTAAAATGTAAGATGGTAAATAGGGTTCAAGTAGGGATGGTAAAGATTTTCAAAGAAACAAAAAGAAATTAATTTAAAACAAGCTGCACACAGTTGTGCAGCTGATGTGACAAAAGCTAGATAACATAAATTTTTTTTTTGGATTCAACTCCTTTAATATTTATTGCTAAAAAGAATCAAGCAATGCAGAACAATACATCCTGCAGTACTGAACTTCCTTTTAACTGCTGAATTGAAGTTAAGCAAATTACAGTTGCAACATATCCACATATCCACATTTTAAATAGAATTAGTTAAACCTGTATTAAGGCTTAAAAGTGAAAAGGCTCTTTCCGGAGAAAAAGTATCCTGCACACCAGTACTTCAAAATTGTCAGATATTCTGAGTAAGGAAATTAATCCGTTTTATAGTGGAGGTAATCGTGGTCGAAATTTACAGATTGCTTACGATTTTTTAACATTTATAACCCCAACTAGCATAGAATCAGAACGATGCTTCTCATCAGCGGCTTATATTTGTGATATACGTAATAAGCGAACGAACCTTTCAAATGAAAAATTAGACTCATTGATCAGTTCAAAAATTATTTCATATATAAAAAATATACTTTTGAAAAAGTCTTTTTTAGCTTTAATTGGCTATGAACACGGTAATTAAGACGGTGTTAGAAATTAAAAAATTTTGATAATTTTTATAGTAGTACCTTAAACTATTCTGTGATTCATGTTAATCTTTTTGGCTTTTTAATTTAGTAAAACTTTGTTGGTCAATTATTTTTTTACCAATTAATGAATTTTATAACAATATGTTATGTTATTGCTTCCTTTATAAATGAATTGAAATACATTTTATAATTTAATCAATAGATAATAAGAAAGTGGAAAGATAAAAGATAATAAAGTGGGCGTTATTCGACAAATGGGAGTGTCAATATTATAAAAACACTGTATCTCGAATAATATGGACACTCGGGTACTGAAATTTAGTGTAGGGGTAGACACAGTTAATACAAATTACGGTCAAGAAAATGGGCGTTATTTGACAAATGGGCGTGGCAATATTAGAAAAAGAGTATATCTCGAATTATATTGATACTATGGTACTGCAATTAAGTATAAAGGTAGACATTACTATTACAAATTATGGCCAATAAAGTGGGCGCTATTCGACAAATGGGCGTGGCAACACTATAAAAACACTGTATCTCGAATAATATGGACACTAGGGTACTGAAATTTAGTGTAGTGGTATGCACAATTATTACAAATTTCCGTCAAGAAAATGGGCGTTATTTGAGAAATGGGCGTGGCAATATTAGAAAAAGAGTATATCTCGAATAATATTGATACTATGGTACTGCAATTTGGTATAGGGGTAGGCATTATTAGTAAAAATTACGGTGAAGAAAGTGGGCGGCTTTCGACTACTGGGCGTGGCAATATTAGAAAAACAGTGTATCTTGAATAATATTGACACTAGGACACTGAAATTTATTGTAGTACAGGAGTAGGCAGAATTATTCAAAATTATGGTCAATAAAGTATGCGTTATTCGATAAATGGGATTGGCAGTACTAGATAAACACTATCGCAGTTATTATTGACGCTGGGGTACTGAAATAAAGTACAGGGGTAGGCACAATTATTGGAAATAATGCTCAAGAAAGTAGGCGCTTATTTAACAAAGGGGCGTGGCAATATTTGAAAAACATTATATCTCGAATAATATTGACACTAGGGTAATAAAACTCGTTACAAGAATGGGTATAATAATTTCAAAACAGGTGACATCTAATTTAAATTTAAGAGGCAGATATTTGAAATAACCAACAAACTTTCAGATTTTAATAGAACAAATTTTTTCGGAACAATTTTATTTATGTTGTTTATACACTTTTTTCGAAAATTTATCATATTCTCTAAAAAGGAAGAAATAAAAATTTAAAAAAAAAAAAAAACAACCGACTACAAAATCACTACATAGTAAAAAATAATTTTAATAAAAATACTTTTCCTTTCAATTTCTTGGTCATATTTGATAATTTATTTAAACATATTATTATATATGAAATTTTATTATCTTAATTTTTTTCTTATTTGTTTTATTATCATAAATATATTAATTTCTTGATGAATACAAATGCTTTGAAGTTGGAGCTTCTGATTAACAGTCGGATTATATTAGCGCCGACAAAAGTATCATCTAGACAGGCGAAAGTCGGAACCTCGTAAGTCAATATACGAAGTCTGTTTTTAAAAGCAGTAACCTCGTAAGTCATTTGCAAGATTTTTTGACTTACGAGGTAAAGTCAGAGACCAATCGACATGTACTTTGTTGACGACATTTTCTTTGGCGTAAATGTATTTTTTTCTAACTCTGCTTTATTTCGAAGATTTTTAGTTATATCTAGATAAGTATGGAATCCTCTTATAGTTCTGATTATAGTGATCAGATCAGAAGAAGAAAGAATTAATAATTTTGATTATAGTGATTAAGATGATTATTGATAAATAAACTTCAATTAAATATAGAATTCCGCAACTTTAATAAGAATTTCCCTATAATCTTTTATTTCATGCTAATTAAGATATAACTGAAAATCTACGGAAAAAAACAGAGTTAAAAAAAAAATGCATTTACTCCAAAGAAAATGTCTTAAACGAAGTACAATATGTAGTAGTATGAATCTTAATCACATAATAAGAGTTTCTAAGACCGTAAACTTTAACAAGATATTTTCGAATCTGGCATAAACATGCGTGAAATGAAAAAAAAATTGTCCGTTACGGCTAAAAATTATCGGTCGGCCTAATTTTTTCTAAACATGTACCTATTTAATTTCGCGCAAACTAACTTAACATTGATCAAAATCCGCGATGACGGTAAAACATTACGACAATTTAATAATATAAAATTTATTTAAACATATTTTTGGCTAATTAAATCCACGCTGACCAAGCTCATCTTATTTCTCTGCGTGTAAACTTTTCATTTTCATCAAAATTTTCCAAGTCCATGGGCGCAGAGCTTTCAGGATTCGTGTCTCCCCGCCTATTATAAGAAGTTCTGTTAAAAATGTTTTGAATTATGAACATTTTTTAATTTTCCGATCCCGAAATTATCCCGGAATAAAGATTATCAATCCCGATAATTTCGGGATCGAATAAAGCTTCCCGGATTGGACTTCGTCTTTAATTTCGACTTTAATTTTAAAATTCTGACATCAGATTCGAAATCAGCGACCCCCTAAGACTATTAGATACTGTTTAAAACTGGTAAAAAAAACTGAAATTGATGCAATTTTTTCACGTCGTCACAAAAATTTTGAAGTACAGACATATAAGGACATTTCCACAAAAATGTCAACAAAACAAAAAAAAATTTAATGTGTTTTGAAATTCTATTTTTTTATCTAGTAAAATACTTCACAAACTGAAAATTTCAATGTCTTAACTAGTATTAAAACCCTCGTCTACTAAAGATATAGGACATGACACCTAATAAGCTTCGACCATGGCCGCACTAAGATGTTAGTTTCTCTTCTTAAGCTCTTTTCTCTCTTCTTTGATTACAGATTTTCTTAACGGAAATTTTGTCGCGTAGGTTATGTCGCGTGAGTTACGACAAATATTTTTTGGACACTCAATATATTTTTAAATAAGCAAATTTCATCGTTGAAGTGGGTGTATTATGAAACATCACTGTTTTCCCATTAATTAGAAATTAAAAACAAAAACGGGTTATATGGTAAAATTCGCTGAATTTTTACAATCTAAACGTGCTTGTAAAACACATTACCTTTTTTGTCGCGTGAGTTACGTCCATATTTACCACTGTTATTCTTAATTAGTTACAGGAACGACAAATTACTATTTCTTCTAAGGCATATGCAAATAAGAATTTTATTACACTAATAACATAAACGTCCGAGAAAACGAAGCTTTAAGGCGTACGCATGTCGCGTGAGTTACGATGGAAATGCCATATCTCATGTTTTAATTATCACAAATCATTAATATCAGTATAACCAATTGAAGCACAAATCAATTATAGTGTAAATATTGAATACGTAGAATATTTTTTATAGAATTTTGTATTGTATTTCTTTTAAGGTGCTCTGTCTCTCTCTCTTTCTTTTTGCCTCTTTAACTAAAATCTTTCTTATTCTAGAAGATAAAGAAGATAAAGATTCACTTCACAGTTAGGAAGTGAAACTTCTTCTCTATATAAATACACGCTATACTGTTTTATGGTATACTCAGAGGCATTCCTCTGTGGCGAGGGGAACAGTCCGCCTTGGGTATCACCCTTTTCGGGGTTACACCATTTCGACAACTGAAATCTCAGAAATGATCTAGTTTTGGAAGTTCCGAGGCTACGTTGGTATAAATTTATTTCGGAAACGCCAAAGAATGGACAGTGTTAGAAGTGATTAAAATTTTTGTGAAGTGGAACTTTTTAGAAACATTTCATTAGCATTGAAATTATTTCTTACAATTTGTGTATTGGTAGCTTCATGTAAAAGGAGTTTTTCAAAGCTAAAATTAATAAACCTTGCTATATTATCCATTGAAAACGAACTTGCAAATAATACTGATTTCGATGCGATTATTTTCAATTTCGCAGCTTTAGTTACCTAGATAAATATGAACTTGAAAATGGAAAACCTTTGTGTTCTGTTTCTTTACAAATCTTTCTTTGTTATGTTTTCTGACGGTTTTTTTTTTTACTGAAAATATAAATTTTTCTTTATTTTATACAACCCATATTAAAATATATGAAATCTCACGGAATTAATTGTTTTTATTGAATAAATATTTATAGCGGTGACATCACGGGTAACCGGCCCGGGGGTCACCCAGCCTAGAAGCGCTATTGGGTATACTTGTCTTAAGAAGGTTTAAATACTAAACGTTAGGAATCATCGAAGGAAATCAGATGATTCTCTGAAGAATCTATATAGTATAAATAGGCCATTCAGGGTGTTTCTCAACCGATTTTGATGATTTTTTTTTTCTTTAAATGAATCAGAGTAGGGAGAAGGAGTGCACCAAATAGTTTTTAAAGAAAAATGCTTGCGAGAATACCCGGCGTTGCTCGGGGGTGGTATGGCGAAAAGGTTGGATATCGACCACTGACGTACTCAAGTTATTATAAAGCTATTCATTTTTAGTGTGTCTCGCGCTAAAAATGTGCATGCTAGCGCCTAAAATGGGCTACGCGAGAGTTTTAACTATGTTTTTCCCATTGTGCGGCGGCTATAGACCAACTATGATAGTAATATTTCAAATAATACAAGCTCTCCCTCTAGTTGAAGTGGCCGCATTTATGATGGTGCTGCCGCCATTGAATTTAGCATGTTGGGGGAAAAGCCGGATATAGCATAAATCCATTTTAATTGTGTTAAAATTAGTTGCAGATTTTCGCTTCACAAGCTGAATTACAAACACAAAACATTTTATGCGACTACCTCATGCTCCACCTTGATATATACACAGAAGAGCTAAAGGAAACTAACTGGCAACCCTTTTCATGTTTGAAATTTTTGTTGTTTGCAGTAAAGCTAGTATTTATTTACATTGAATGGGCGGGATGGATGGTTGGGATGGGTGCCGTTACTTTCTGCTCTTGTTATTATTATTATACGCGATGTGGTAGTTGTCATTGTTGTTGTTGTTGTTGTTGTAATTCAAGTGGCACTTTCGTATAAATTATTAAAATGATTTGCAAAATTTAACGCTCCAATGGAATTTATGACATGATTGTCTGCACATTCCGGCCCCTTTCAATATAGTGCTCACCAACCGCCCATAAACCCACCATCAGGTTGTATTGAATCCGTAAACATAATTGGGTAACAGTGATTTTTTTGTTTATTTTTAACTTTAATCAGCATGGTTTGTGGGTTGTCATGTTTTGTTGTTGACACTTGATATTGCAGTGAGAATTCCACCAACGGTTACTTTCAAATCGCATAAATTTGATACAATGATTATTGTACACATGCATTTGTACAAATCAACCATTTTTTGTGAACTAATTTCAATAATATTAATTAGTATTGTTTATGTTTTTTGTCAAATTGCTATGATTCAAATTTTCATACTCACTTTGTTCACCCAAATAAATATTTGTTTAGCTTTTTTGTGGCAATTTGTTTTGAAAATCATTTCGTAGCTAATTATAAGCTTGTATTTATGGTTTTGTTTTATGTGTTTCATTAGATTCAAGTACTTATAAATTATTATTTATTTATATTAATATCTAGTTTGAAATGCTTTAAGTCTATAAGTCTGCTAATTATGCTGTTATCGGCTTAATTATAATGACCTGAACATTTTAATATTCATAAATGGCTATGAACAATAGTTGAAAATGTTGTTTTGGACATTCAGAGCAATTTTATTAGTTGCATTAATTGGGCTTAATTATAATTTTCTATTAGTTTGAAGAGCACTATTTAAATTATTAGTATTTGTACGTTTTTTTATCTTCAGATTCCTTCAAATTAAGAATGCAATGTATGTTTGAGCCTTTGATTTTTTTAATTTCTGAATATTATTCGACTTGGATATTTATCCAAAAAATTTGTGATACGACCTATTTGGGTGTTTTATTTTTTTCTTCAATATACACTGTGTAATTTTTGCTTGCAAGCTTTGAGAGTGGATCATGTTAAGTCCAAAAGCGAAAAAACCTTTCAGTGATTTAAGAAAAAAAGAAAAACAAAGCAAAAACCAATCGAATCTCACGCAAACACTCTCGCGCATTATGTCATTTCTCAGTAATTTGTTAATCATTTTTTTGAAGTGAAACTTCCTAGGCGGCGATGTGACGATTTTTATAGAGGGCAAAATTTCAAAAAACAAGCATATATGTTTATAAACATGTAACAAAAGGCTGAAACGTTTTTTGTATACATTGTTTATAAGCACGTACAATGTATATGTTTATAAGCCTTAAAGATACTCCGTGATTGGCAGTTTTAGGGAATCGCTGGTTTCGGATCTGATGTTAGAATCTTAAAATTCAAGATGACGGATAAGGCTGCCACCAAGATTTTTTTTGGATTTTTGTACAAGACTGTAATTTTAAAATTTTGACAACGGATCTTAATTCGAATCTTATGTCACAGCTTTAAAATTCAAAATGGCGGATAGGGTTTCCACTTCAATTTTTACCACAGGGCTGTCATCTAAAGAAATGTATTTTTAAAAGTTTAAAATATCATATAACAGTTTAAGCGGGTTGCTTATTTCAAAACTGATGTCAGGATTTCAAAATGCAAGATGGCGGATAGGGTTGCCACCCTTATTTTTTATTTTTCTGGATTCTTGTAATTTTGACATTCTGACAGCGGGTTTGATTTCGATTCTGATGTCAGAATCTTAAAATTCAAGATGGCGGATAGGGTACCCCTTACGTTTTTTTTTTTTTGTATTTTGTAAGTTCTTTTAATTTTGAAATTTTGACAACGGATTTGATTTTGAATCTGATAACAATGTCTTCCAATACAAGATGGCGGATAGAGTTGCTACCTCAACTTTTCGTATTTTACGATTTCGTGTAATTTTGAAATTCTGGCACAGATTCGGATTTAGCGACCCATTTTGTAAAGCGTTCGCATCAGCACTTTGTAAAAACACAAAAAATGGAATCTTAACTTAAAATCTGGAATCTTAACACTCTCACATCACATTCGAAATCTGCGAGCTCTTCGCGCTTGGTCGATTAAGACAGAGAACGTAGTTTTTTAATGGAATTTTGCATTGTTTTTCTTTTGAGATGCTCTCTCTCTCCCTCTTTCTCTATGTCTTTTGCAGTAAAAGAAAAAGTTTGACTTCTTTACTGTATACACGCCAAGATACATTCAACATGGTAGGAGTGATTATTAAAATTCTCTGTAGTGGTGGGTACAGCACCTGTCAAAATCTGTTTTTTTTTTTCTTTTCTTATTTTATGTTACGACGCACAGTGGACCATAAGGCGGGTGGCATTCGGTGGTAAAAAATCTATATCTTCTAAGCGAATAGAAATTTTTTGATGCATTTTTTGCCAAAAGGAAAAACATGGTCCATTTATATTGTTACAGTTCAACGATTCATTTTTCTTCCGTGTTTTTAGGCGGAAAGTTGATATTTTAATAATTTCCATGCATTTTACGGCAAAATTTAAATTTTTCTGGTAAAGGGTAAACATTTTTTAATTCAGATTTTTACAATTGAAAGAAAAACATGTACCTTAAATATGAGCTATTGTTATAATTTCTGAGACTTTTTTATTTCCTAGTTTTTGAAGCGAGGCTTTTTACTTCTCGTTCTGTGATTTGATTGGAGTGGAATCTGAAAAATTTTCTACAGATTTTTTCATGGAAATTTGATGGTTTCTTTGTTGCTAGTGCTTATTACAACAAGAAAATTTAATACTCTTATATTAAATACCAAAAATATTTTTTGGCCTACCCGTGGGGATCGAACCCACGTCCTCTTAAACGAAAGTCCAATGCACTACCCATTAGGCCACAAAGACTTGTTAGAAATAGTTGTTAATTCAATGCTAATTATAACAGAAGCTATGCTGCAGTAGATCGTCACCATCTATCAATAGATAGAGGCTTGTGTATTTGCTATGCTACAACTATCAAAAATTTGTTTTTATTTGCCACAAGGTGTCTCCAGCATCGGTTTGTTTGTATAGTGAATGCGTTTGTGGTGCTGTTGGTACGAAGAAAATTAGCAATGCCCACAAGTGCGTTGACAAGTTCGTTTTTAAATGTCAAAAAAATAGATGATATCAATAAATATGGAATTAACAAACGCATGCATGAGTCAGTGCAGCCAAGCTCACAACCATGTGTGGAGGGTTAAAATGGAGAGTCGCTGGCATTATATGCCCGTATATGTAATTGGCGTGGAAATTTGATATTCAACAATAAAGAAACAAGCAGTAAATATGTTTTCTGTATATGTGTAATTTATTTTATTATTTTAAATTTTTGAATTTAAAAGTTAGTTTATTAAAAAGAAAAAATTATTAAGCTATCAAATCTATGTAACTGCGAAAAATCTTCGCTTCTCTCGTGTGTACAACGACGCACCTGTGTTTTTTTCTTTGTTGGAAGTTTCAGTTTTGAAAATTTACAAAAGTAAAAAATGACTTGTTAATTAACTTAATTTTTGTATTTTTAATTTTATTAGGAGTATTATTAGGTGTAGTAAAAAGAAATGCATTGTTTTTCCAATAGATAGCTTTAGTAATCTATATCTCACGATGGGATGATATAACGTCCACGGGCATAAGGTCCATGGATGCTATGTTCGTTCTGAACAGACATAAGGTCCATGTACTTTATGCCCGTGGACGTTATGTCATCCCACCATATCTCGCATTATATAAGGTGTGATCGGGTTATGCCAGATGGCATTAAAAAGATATGATCTTGTACAAAAAAAATTCTTAGATACTTTTGTGATTGCTTCACTCAATTTTGTTTGAAAGAGTATCAAAGATGAACATCAGCAAAAATAAAATACGCCATATTTAAGAGATTTTCCTTGATAAAGTCGAAAACTCAAGTGAGGCGGCTGAAAATTTAAATAGTGTTCACAACAGCCATTCATGCGCAATTTTGAATTTCCATCTGCGAATCGCTTCGGAATCGCAACAAATTGACGCATTTTTGAAGCGGATAGTCACTTGACTGATGATGAAAAGTTGCTAACTTACGATAACGTTAAGTGGTCGTGCTTGAATAGTGGTAAGCCGGCGCAAACAGTGGCCAAGTCAGGATTGGCGGTCATTAAAGATTCACTGTGTGTTTGGTGGGATTTCCACGGAATTGTCTAAAATGAGCTGCTTCGCTATGTTCAAACTCTTAATTGGAATCTGTACTGTCAACAATTGGACCGTCTGAAGGAAGAAATCGCTCAGAAGTGGCTAGGCCTTAGGCAAAAGCAGAGCAACTGTATTCCATCAGGACAACGCCAGGTCATACACATCGATAGCGACTCACCAGAGTCTGCAGTAGCTTGGTTTGGAGGTTCTTATGCATCCACCTTATAGTCCGGGCCTGGCACCAAGTGATTGCCACCTGTTCCTGTCTATGGCGGATAATTTTGCTGGTGAAGCATTTTCCTCAAGAGAAGCTTATGAAAATCAATAACAACTCAGTGGCGTATCAACATACGGACTGAAAGGGCTTTAGCCCCCGTCCCCCTTAGTGAATTTTTTGTATGGAAAAATAATGAAAAATTTGTAAAGCCGTTTCATTCACCCCCCTCCCTCCTCTCTTGGACTACAAAGTTGATTGGTAATGGCTATTACCTAGAAGCGTGACCTACAAAGGTGAAAAGTAGAGTAAAAATACCTCCGACATATTTTCTTTATGCTTCAAATTTATAGTTTTTTATTTTTTTTTTTTTTATTTCTTGATAAATGAAAAACCCTTAAATAAAAAGGTGAAAAAGAAGTACAAAAAGTACTGAAAATCCCATTTTTAATTAGAAATAAAAGTATTTTGTTTGTAAGATTTGTTGAGGCAGTTTTTGAAAAATTCATTTAAAAAGTAAGCATTAATTCTCCATTATGAAATTTTGAGATTACATTAAGTATGAATGCCGCAATACGACGATGTTTTCAAAACGCCAAAAAATAGGGGTGCTGACCATAAAAAATGTGAATGAAATTTTTAGTGACCAAAAAAAAAAATTTTCATTAAAGTGTTGGTAAAAAATTACACTACAAAGAAAATCAATTTAAGGTTTTTAAAATATAATAATGTCTTATATATTATTTTATATAATATTATCTGTAGGTCTTTAAAAAATAGTTTTGAAGTTATAGTTTTCTTACTACCTAAGTATCCAAATGACAATTTTTGATTTTTATTTTAAGTGCCCATTGCACCGTGAGGGGAGAAAAAATTATAATCCTGCTTATCGCTCAAACGATTAATCGAAGGGAAAGATTATTAATTGCAATTAATGGAGAAAAATTAACTGATTAACCGATTAACACTAAAATTTATAAAAACCTTAATGAACCGACTTTAAAACCACTACAAAGTTAAATATAATTTTTAATTAGTTTTTTTTATTAATTTCTTTGTTTGATATATTAAGATATTTGAATATTATTGCGTTGAATATTTAATTACTTTAATTTTTTCCTGATTTGTCTTATAATAATAATTTATATCAATGCCTTTATGAATAAAGGCGTTAAAAAGTTTATATTTGAGTAAAAGTGAGTAAAAAGAAATTGTTTAGAATACAAAATAGTTTTACAATTTATAAATTTCTTCTTAGTTTGGTGTTTTTTTAATTCCGCTTTTTTTAAAATGGTAAAATTTTTCGAAGTTTTTGTTTTTCTAAATAATTTCCATATTACAAATAATTCCTGATTTTCGAATCGACGAAGCACTAGTATTGTATTTATTGTATTGTTGTTGTATTAATCGTCGCACGTTTCCGGGTTTTCTTACAATGTTAGTTGTTATTAAGCTGTTAATTAAAACGCATCATTATCGCAAAAGAAATATCTATAAATAGGAGATTTGAGGGTGTGTTTTAACGTTCATATAATAAACATAACCATCCAGGATTAAGGAAATTCAAAGAAAATAGTAATTTAGTTGTAAATTGCTGAATAGACGAGTGGATAGTTTGTGCGACTGCCGATACAAAGGTTCCGAGTTCAATCCGCTCTTGGGTGACCATGGTAAATACACAAAAAAATTAAAATGTACAATATTTGTGTTTTATTGATTGATTATTTGTGTTTTTAAATTTAATGAAAAATTTAATCAAAAATTTAATGAACTTGCAAAATTATACGTTAAGTAAAAATTAAATTAAAATCAAATTTTTTCATAGTTTGTGAGTTCCTGAATCAGTCTTGAAAAAAAAAAAAACCTTATATAAAATATTTATATAATAAAACTTTATGCATGCAAATTCAAATATATATAAATACTAGCTTATACCCGGCGCGCTTCGCTGCGCTCAGCGCTTATCCCCTAAAAGAGGGTGTAGCTTTAGTGAAGCCATTCTTTTATAGTAAGTTCGTACCTAGTTTTATTGATGTGTGACTTATTTCGAAAACTATACCGAATATTTGGGGTGCCGAAAAAGTACCACGCCCCTCGACCAACGCCCATAAAATATTACCAGTGGAACGGCATGTGTAAATTGAGGTCGAATACTGAATTCCGAGACTGTGCGACCTACAAAAAAAACCAAAACTGGTCGATATCGAAAATTTTAGGTGTATTTAAGGAGCCTTTTACGGTCGGCACCAGACTTCATAGGAACCCTCTCAAGGCTTTGGTATAAAAATTGGCTTAGCGGTTTCGGAGTCCTTAAGTGATATACCCACACTTATACCCACATACGTATATACATTAAGTCGCCTCACGCTCCTTAGAAAAAAAAGTTGCTTAGTCCGGTTCTTCAAAATAATCCATGGCTTATGTTACGATGATCCCCAAAAAATTTCGACTAAAAATATTGCCTGGTATGGTAGTTAAAAAAAAACAAACGGTCAGAAATAAGAGTAATGAAAAAGTTCTTTTGCATCAAAAATCTTTAATTTTTTCCGTTGGACCAAAGATAATGCGGATTTTTATGGATTGTTTTAACTTTTTTCATATTATTTTCACTAAAATTCAAATTAATTTTTTCCCATACTACTTTTAGTCAAATAAATTGTGAAATGTAAAAGATGTGTACATTTTTTTGTAATTTCATTCAATTTAATTCTTCACTTTACACTATATTTTATCATGAATAGATAATTTATTTGACCAAAAGTAACATGGCAAGACAAAATAACTATTAAGTCTGACCGTTTGTTATTAAGAACATAAGAAGATCGGTCAATGTCCTTTCAAGGGCTGAAATGGCCATTTCGTTTTTGTTTTTTTTTTATTTCAAACTATTCCAGCTACTGTCGAAATATTTGGGGGATCATCATAACAAAAAGCGTTATTTTGAGCAACCGACCCAAACACCTTTTTTTTGTGAGGAGCCCTAGTATACAAACAAACATTTAGGCATGGCAACATTTATATGTATTGTGACCGCCACTTGGTCTTATTGCACCTACATATCAAGTTTCACTATCAAAACATGTACAGCTCAGAAATTACAATGATTTCTGAAAAGTCGGCGTAGATAAAGTGCGACTTTTACTGTAAATTTTGATTTATATACTTTCACGGATTTGTGGGCGTGCCAAAATTTATATAAAAAGTGACCGCCACTTGGACTTATAGCATCTGCATACCAAGTTTGACTATCAAAACGTTCACATCTCAGGAATTTAAATTATATTTAAACGATAGCCCTGGCAGCTAGTGCTTACTCAGTTATAATTGTTATATTGTAATTAACTATAATACATAAATAAATAAATAAATTAAATAAAATTATTGCTGAAAAGTGGGCACAGATATAGTGCTACCATGCACATTTTTTGCAAAGCTGTCGAGAGTAAGCGTATGAACTTAATTACCAAATTTTAGTATTTAACGATGAGAATTGTCTGATTTATAGAAGTTCTATTGATTTGAGGGTAAAAAAAGTGGCGGCCGTGGCGTAGTGGGTAGACTGTGTGGTCCATATGGGATAGAACCCTGGTTCGAATTCCACCTGACACAGAAAGTTTTTTCAATTGAATTAATTTTTCAGTTCGGCCGTCACCTCTCTGCTGACAATGGCAAACCTCAGAGAGTAAAAACTGCCATGAAAAGCTTCTTGAGAACATAAGCCGTTCGGAATCGGCATAAAACTTGTAGGTCCAGTTCTCGATCATTTGTGTTCAAACATTCCACAACACGCACAACACAATTCATCATAAGAAGCTCGGTCAAAGTCCTTTCAAGGGCTGAAATTGGCCATTTCGCGTTGTTTTTTTTTTATTTGCGGGTGGTACAAGTTGGCGTGGCAAATTTTATATATATATATTGACCGCCACTTAGAGCACCTGCGTATGAAGTGTTACTATCAAATTATGTACAACGCAGGAATAAGCATGATTTCGAAAAAGTGGGCGTAGATATGGTGCAACCACGCCCATTTTTAACAGTTGCCGATAGTGACCTTATGTACAAAATTAACAATTCTTAGTCTTCTACGGTAAAAGCCGTCTAATATAAAGAATTTTTACCGATTTGTGGGCGGTTAAAGTGGACGTAACAACATTTGTATATACATAGTGACTGTCACTTGGATCCATAGCACCTGCATACTAAGATTTCCTATCAAACCGTGTACAACTCAGGAATAAGCATGATTTCGAGAAAAAGGGTGTAGATATAGTGCGGACATGCCCATTTTTTGTGCATTGGCCGACAGTAATCAAATAAACTAAATTACCAAATCCTAGTCTTCTACTTTTTTACTGATTTGTGGGCGTTGAAAGTGGACGTGACAACATTTATATATACATAGTGACTGCCACTGGGATCCATAGTACCTGCACACTTAGATTCACTATCAAAACTTGTACAGCTCAGGAATAAGCATGATTTCAATAAAGTGGGCGTAGATATAGGGCGGCCATGTCCATTTCTTGTACACTTGGCTGACAGTAATGATTAAAACTAAATTACCAAGTCTTAGTCTTCTACGGCAAAAGCCGTCTGATATAAAGCATTTTTACTGATTTGTGGGCAGTAAAAGTGGGCGTGACAAAGTTTATATTTACATAGTGACTGCCACTTGGACCCATAGCACCTGCATACCAAGATTGACTATCAAAACGTGTACAACTTAGGAATAAGCAAGATTTCGATAAAGTGGGCGTAGATATATTGCGGCCATGCCCATTTTTTGTACATTGGCCGACAGTAACCATACGAACTAAATTACCAAATCTTATTCTTCTACGGCAAAAGCCGTCTGATATAAAGCATTTTTACTAATTTGTGGGCGGTAAAAGTGGGCGTGACAACATTAATATTTACATAGTGACTGCCTCTTGGACCTTTAGCACCTGCATACCAAGATGCACTATGAAAACGTGTACATCTCAGGAATAAGCATGATTTCGATAAAGTGGGCGTAGATATAGTGCGACCATGCCCATTGTTTGTACATTGGCCGAGAGTAATCATATAAACTAAAATATCAAATCTTAGTCTTCTACGGCAAAAGCCGTCTGATATAAAGCATTTTTACTGATTTGTGGGCGGTAAAAGTGGGCGTGACAACGTTTATATTTACATAGGGACTGCCACTTGGACCCATAGCACCTGCATACCAAGATTGACTATCAAAACGTGTACAACTCAGGAATAAGCAAGATTTCGATAAAGTGGGCATAGATATATTGCGGCCATGCCCATTTTTTGTACATTGGCCGACAGTAACCATACGAACTAAATTACCAAATCTTAGTCTTCTACGGCAAAAGCCGTCTGATATAAAGCATTTTTACTGATTTGTGGGCAGTAAAAGTGGGCGTGACAAAGTTTATATTTACATAGTGACTGCCACTTGGGCCCATAGCACCTGCATACCAAGATTGACTATCAAAACGTGTACAACTCAGGAATAAGCAAGATTTCGATAAAGTGGGCATAGATATATTGCGGCCATGCCCATTTTTTGTACATTGGCCGACAGTAACCATACGAACTAAATTACCAAATCTTATTCTTCTACGGCAAAAGCCGTCTGATATAAAGCATTTTTACTAATTTGTGGGCGGTAAAAGTGGGCGTGACAACATTAATATTTACATAGTGACTGCCTCTTGGACCTTTAGCACCTGCATACCAAGATGCACTATGAAAACGTGTACATCTCAGGAATAAGCATGATTTCGATAAAGTGGGCGTAGATATAGTGCGACCATGCCCATTTTTTGTACATCGGCCGAGAGTAATCATATAAACTAAAATATCAAATCTTAGTCTTCTACGGCAAAAGCCGTCTGATATAAAGCATTTTTACTGATTTGTGGGCGGTAAAAGTGGGCGTGACAACGTTTATATTTACATAGTGACTGCCACTTGGACCCGTAGCACCTGCATACCAAGATTGACTATCAAAACGTGTACAACTCAGGAATAAGCAAGATTTCGATAAAGTGGGCGTAGATATATTGCGGCCATGCCCATTTTTTGTACATTGGCCGACAGTAACCATACGAACTAAATTACCAAATCTTAGTCTTCTACGGCAAAAGCCGTCTGATATAAAGCATTTTTACTGATTTGTGGGCGGTAAAAGTGGGCGTGACAACGTTTATATTTACATAGTGACTGCCATTTGTATCCATAGCACCTGCGTACCAAGATTCACTATCAAAACTTGAACATCTCAGGAATTAAAAGAATTGCTGAAAAGTGGGCGTAGATATAGTGTGACCACGCCCATTTTTTGTACAGTCACCGAAAGTAACTATCTGAACAAAATTACCAAATCTTAGTTTTATATGATTAAAACCGTCTGATATATAGCATTTTTTTTGGTTTGTGGGCGATAGAGCCAATTTGGGTTGTATGGGAGGTACCACGCCCCCGTGCCCAATCAACACCAAACTTCACAGGAACACTTCCCGAATGTTGCTTCAGTATCCCTCAAAATTTCATAGAGTTTGGTTCGGTGGTTTTGGAGTCTATACGTGATATACACACATATCCACATACCCACATACCCACATACCCACATACATACATTCATTTTTATATATATAGATTAAATAAAATTTCATGTATTTCATTTGAAATCAATGTAGGTACACGCCTTAAAAAATACCCTTTATTTTTAATCATAAGCCCAAAATTTCAAAGCTTACTTCATGCACATCAATTTTAACCCAGTTTATATGTTTCAAAGTAAGGGTAAATTGTATACTATTACCATAAATGAATTGTTTCATAAAAATTATCGATACTTAGCTTTTAAAAACTTTGAACATCAAAAAGACACTTCGTTTTATAACAGCAGCCCCAAAGTTTTTTTTTTTTTTTGAAGCATTACCCTAGCATGCATCTTATAATAAATAATCCATCCATTACATAAACTTTCATAATAAAAAATTCTTAAGATCTGTATATAAGTTATCTTCATTAAAACTCATTACTTTTAAACAAACAGCTCAAATAAACTTATTCAATGCTTCTTCATATTGCCGTAGTTTTAAAAAGTTTTTAATACCAGTGTCATGCCTACGGAGGCAATTTATTTTGTTACCTCTTTAACGGAAAACATGAGAACTATGGAAACAAAACAAAACATAGATATTGTTAAAACACGCTTAAAGCAACAACAATTAACATTTAAAGATCAACAACAAATTTGATAAGGATTTCGGCAACAGTCAAAAAGTGAACAAAAAGAAGTAAAAACAACATGAGAAACTCGTGTAATACTCATTAATGATAAGCATTCTACTGTTGAATGACCTTTTAAGGCTGCTTGTCTATCCTACCGAAGTAAAGGATTTAATATAACAAAGCGTGGCATACAATTAGAGCAAATTGCAAAAATACATTAAACAGAAAAAGGATGCATATAACATTTCTTTTTTCTTGTTTTAGAACTCCTTTATTAAACTATTCAAATACAAGCAAGCAAACAAACATTAATTACAGCTAATAATATTAACCTACATTTAGGCTGCTCTGCCTAACAACAACAACTACAAGAACAGCAAGTATTTGAAAATGCAACAAATACACTAAAAAAAGTTAAAAAAGAATAAGTTTTAAAAGCAGAAATTAAGAGACCGATTAAATTAAATGCAATAAAGTGAAACAAAAGGAATAAAATTAAGCAGAAAACAAATCTAACAAATGACAAAGAAGAGTGAAACTTGAGATTAAAAGGCGGGGAATACTTTATGAATTCGTCGTGAATTTTTTTTTTTAAATAAAAAACCATTTTCTATTTGGCAGAATATTAAAGCAGATAAGATATAAAAAAATTAAGTGTTCAAATTTAACTTTGTTTAAAATAAGCTTAAAACCACTTTAAGGGCGGCGTAAGGTTCTTAAACTTTTTTCTCATTTTTGACGTAAGACTGCAGCGCGGTTTGTATATGAGTCTTATTCGCAAAATTTTTGATGTTTTGTTTGCAATAACTGCATTGTTTTGTTAGCTGTGTAGTAAGTGGTACCGTCCTGTTGAAACCACATGTCTTCAAGATCCATATCGCGATACTCTATTTTCGATGGTCCAGTGAGACCACCAGCCCAAAATCTACCCCAAATAGTGCCCTACTGTAGGTGCATGGGAAGCTTTTAACAATGGTTTTATCAAAGGCTGAGGTAAGCTCAGCCGCTCCAGGATCGCTCAAAGGATCCACAAACCTTTGGTTAAATAAGAAGACGCAGGTTTAACGTGCAGTCAGTAGCAGTTGTGTTTGGGTATACTGGCCGGATGTCGAGTATTTTCGAGTTTTCTTCCCTCTCAGGTATTACTAATCCCAGTATTCGGTAACAAGTAATCGGTTTCGGGTAGTCGGTTTTGGGTAATCGGTTCCGGGATCTGTATATGATTTACTGGTGTTCCTAATGCTGAGAGTTATGGACTACGGATCGTTGTAAAATGCAAAAATTAAAACAAACTAGACGGAAGGCTCATTAGTAAATATGAAAACAATAATAAAACGGTGGATATAAATATTAAGTCCCAAGGATCAGAATATGATCCGCACCATAATCAAGTACACAAAACCTAAGCTAAAGACTGCGGCCCAATGATCAGAATCTGTTCCGCACCTGCAGCCAGATACCCAGTGAACCAAAACTACCGTTTTTGAATTCATTTATGAACCTTTTCGGGTAGAAACGTTCATTTTCGGCACTCATAAATGAACCCTTTTTGTATCATTCGTCGGACTAAAATGCCTCTCATAAACGAATCTTATTTTGTTCGCAAGTGAGTTAAAAAAAGAACCATAAATTATCCTTTTTTTTTGTTCGGAAATGAGTTAAAAAAAGAACCATAAAAAGTTATTTTTCGGCACTCGAAAATGAGCCCTTTTTGAATCAATCCTTGGACTGAATTCCCTCTCAAAAACAAACCTTTTTTTGTTCAGTAATGAGTTGGAAAAATAAACTTTTTGAATTATAAATTTTATTATTGCATAATACTTTTTGTTATTACATATCGATATTTTGTCAAAGAAGAAATGATTATTGCTAAAATTAGAGATCATATTAATCATTGGGTTAATAGAATTAATATACCTGGGCTGGAATTCACGCATTGTGTTTTTCATGATATTGATGTTTCAAAGGGGAAATTTTACAAACTTCCAAATTATATATGAAATATCAAAATAGTTAAGCTATTAATTGGGAAATTTATTTGATTACTTTTTTGCATGGAATTTTTTCGTTGTTTTCATTCTATTTGGGCATGATTTTAATTTTTGATAGAAATGCTGAAATGTTGAAAATTTTCATACGTGTAGCAGTACATCCATCTCGCACAGGGAAAAAAGTTCATATGACGTTTGTACGAAGGTTAACATTTTCGTTTTGAGTTCCTTTATTTAACTGATTTTAGAATATAAAAAGTAACATTTATGATTCATTTGTGAACTCATTTATGAACAAAAAATTGTTCGTTTATGAGAAATTGTTTCCTACTGATATGATAAAAAAAATTATTCTTTTTTGAACTCATTTCAGAATGCAAAAAAGAAACATAAATGATTCATTTCCGAACTCATTTATGAACAAAAAATGGTTAATCTGCAAGGAAGTCTTACCTACTGAAATGATACAAAAATGATTAATTTTCGACTCAAAATAAGTTTTTAATGAATTTCGAAAAAATTTGTACAATTTTTCTTTATGGGAAAAGCTTTCACGAATTTAATCTTTTATAGCAAGCACTTTTAAGCGACAAAATAAAAAAGAAAAAATTTTAAAAAAAAAATTCTAACCAAAAACGTTCGCAAAACTCTCACCTTACTCAAAACCTTCGCTTATGGTTCAGTGGGTAGAATACGATCATAATGCAGCGGCTCAATGATCAGAATCTAATCCGCACCTGCAGCCTGCCAGACAGAGCTTAAGTAACAGACTGCAGCTTAATGATCAGAATCTGATCCGCACTTGCAGCCAGCCAGACAAAACCTAAGTAAAAGACTGCGGCTCAATGATCAGAATCTAATCTGCAACTGCAGCCAGTATGTATCAGCGCAACCAAAAATTATGCAGCCATGCTGTTATCTGTGCTGAGGTTTTGAGGGTCAATGACCAGGAACTGGTCCGTATCTTATACCTCGTGCAATGCACACATATTGAGCACTTTCCTAGATGGAAGGCTGATGCAAGTGACCAACAGGCAGTCATTTATTCATCCGAGTGGTAAAACCCTTGGTGAATCATAAGATCGCAAAATACTATTTTCTGCCTGTTGATACTTAATTTTTGTGTGCCTAAGTGAATGCCTAGTGACTCTAACATATCTGTTGGTGTGGCTGTCTATCTAATACATATGTTTGTGTGTTAGGCTATCTAATACTCAGGTTTGTGTGTCGGTCTATCTGCTATAAAAGTGTGTGTGTCGGTCTGTTTTGCAACTGCAGGTATACAGCAGAGTAATAAATTTAAAATATTAATAGCTATTACATTTTATTATTATTTTTACTATTATTATTAACACAAATTTATATCCATTTAAGAAAATATGTATATTATGCCTGTGCTAAATTCCATTATATATATCTTTTTTTCAACGAATTTAAATTAGCGTAGGCAGAGTTTGCTTTGCTTTTAGCCGAACTCGCCGTTATGAGTTATTCGAGTTAGTACCCTACCTACTAAAACAAATTTTTTTTTAGATGGCTACGGATATTTGTTGCTTGTTGATTATTTATAAATACTACAGTACGCCAGTGGTCGAAATTCGACCTTTTCGCCATACCACCGCCTCGCGACGCCAGATATTCCAGCTAGCATTGTTCTTTAAAAACTTTTCGGTGCACTCCTTCTCCCTACTCTGATTCATTTAAAAAATAATCATCAAAATCAGTTGAGAAACACAGGAGAAAATGGTACTGAACTGTTTAGCCTTCGCCTATTTATATATAAATATTGAAATGAAAATTTAAAAAAATATTATTCATATGTTGTATTATTATATGAAAATGAAATAAATAACCCAATTACCTGCATCGTGTTAATAGAATTCTTGAGAATATGTTTTTTTTTTTCACCGTATAACCCTTACCCCGTCCTTAATTAAAATACTCTTGACAGCAGATTTCGCACTTACATTATAAAGGGTGGTTAAATTTTAAAGGCCGATGTTGAATGTGAACCACACCTAAACGTCAAGTTTTTTTTCGCATTCCATTTGGCATTTCTCAATTTCAGACTAACTCAATTTGAATCATGGAAAGATACACAATCAAGCAACGCGTTAAAGTTATTCAGGCTTATTATGAAAATGGGCGTTCAAATCCAAATGCATATCGTACACTTCGTGATTTTTAGGTCAATTTAATCGTCCAAATGTGCGTACAATCGGAAAAATCGTGCAAAAATTTGAGCAAACTGGGTCTGTAGGAGATGTAAAAACACCAGTGCATGCTCGTACAGCTCGTACTGCAGAAAATATTGCTGCTGTTCGCGATAGTGTGGCTGAAGAGCCGTCAGGCAGTTACTGTGAATGGTGTTTGCTATAGTGAGATGATACCGAACTTTTTATGGCCCGAATTGGAAGATATGGATGTGGACGATATGTGATTTCAACAGGACGGTGCCACTTGCCACACAGCTAACGAAACAATGGCTCTTTTGCGCGACAAATTCAATGGCCGTGTTATCTCACGTGGTGGTCTAGATCATGTGATTTGACACCGTTGGACTTCCTTCTTTGGGGTTATTTGAAAGAAATGGTGTACGTCGATAAGCCAGCAACAATTCAAGAGTTAAAGGATGAGATAATTCGGCACATTAACGGCATAGAACCTCACTTATGCCTCAGCGTCATCGAAAAATCAAATTATTTGGACCATCGGATGGAGGTGTGCCGCCGAGGTCGCGGCGGCCATTTGGCCGATTTTTTATTCCATACATAATTGAACTATACCAATTTTATCATAATAAAAAGAAATGACAATAATTTTCTAAATAGTTTGTGTTTTATTCGAAATCAACATCGGCCCTTAAAATTTAACCACCTTTATATCATCCGATAGAGAATTGCAGAAAAGATTATAGATGATGCAATATAATGGAGAACGAATAACTGCCAAAGTTTTCACAATAGTTATTTGTACAAAAATCAACTATTCTTTGTTTATTCTAAAAAACTTTAAGTGTTGACTTCACCAAACTTTATTTAAGTATTTCACTTCCGCAAAAATGTCACTCTTGCGTGTGTCCTATTTAATTACTAAAGAAATGATGCGTCACTGAGTCAACTGTTTGTTAATGTCCTTACCTGTTTGTACTTTATACAAAAACCATTTCGTCAATGGTCTTTTAGGTTAGTGTATTGAAATAGAGAAAAAGACCTTTAACAAAAACAAAACCATAATTTCAGCAAAACTCTGCTGACTGATAGCTATAATAACAATTACAACAGTAGCCACGCAAATTGAAACAATTTATTAGACAAGCTAATGCACTGTGTTGCCACTTGACGTGTAGCCATGAAGCCAACAGCACATATACCGAAATAAATGACTGGCCATTGTTATCTGAACGAAGTTAAAAACGAACGAAAATTTGCCACTGGATGCGCTTAAATGAAGATTGATTTATGTGACTTGAAGACCAACACAAAAGAGAAACACAAAAAACTTGTTCCGAATTGTAAGGAATAAAAAACTTTGAACGCACTTTCGTTTAAAATTTTTTTAATAAATTCACATTACGCTAAATTTTTTCTCAAAAAAAAATTGAGAATCTCAATAGAAAGAATTAAATCTGAAATCTACATAAATCACGTACAACCAAATAGGTTGACCTGAGATAAAAGTGATGGCATCCACAGCAATACGGCTGACGTGAACCAGCAGTAGCCGATATAAAACAAAAAATGTAAGCACCGAATTCATTTCAACAATCGTCCGGAAATACAGGAGATACTCTACATATCATGCATACCATACTTAGCAAAATTTATTTGCTATAAATTTACTTTAAGCTGACTTTAGTAAATATTGCTTTTGGAAAAAGTTTGCAGCCATCATTGTGTAATGTTTAATAAAAGTCATAAATATCTGTTTATTAAGCAGAACAGTTGCCTCAACATTTAGGTAATTCGTAAACTGGTTGAATACGAATGGTTGAATACGATATTTGGAAGACTTTTGCAAATAATTAAGGTAACATATTGGCAAATCCTAGCGTGTCGACGTTTCATTTTAAATTTTTCTTTAAATTTTTCATACGATCCAGAGATATATTTGGGCTAGTTGTATATTATCGAAAACAAAACAATTTTTATACTACTTAAATGAATATCAAAATTTTTATTTTAAATATGCGTTCGGACGTTTCACGAAACAGAAGTCATTTTGGGACTAAGTTCGTAGTATGCCTAGATCTGTGAATTTATCAGCAGCATTTATAAATTTATCAGTTTATAAATTTATCAACATTTATAAATTTAATAAGTTTTTAGAAAAGCCATACGTCGTCTTTATTAAGGTCATAGTGAGGTCACAATAAATTATTTTATGTGCTCAGACGTTTCGTGTCGGACGTTTCAGATTTTTCCAATGTGATTATATTGGGTAATTAAGTAATTAAGAAGAAAATTTAATATGTTGTTCATTCCTTGTCTCAATCATTTCATTACTATCTTAACCAATACCTTCCATTTTAAATAAAACACAAAAATTTACGAAACACTTACTAAACATTTACAAAAAATAAAAACTGCATTTGTGAAACACTGCGAGCGATTTCAACATCATGGTAAATGAATAAATGTAGAAATGGCTTAAATACATAAAATTTAAATGTTTCAGATTCAACAGCTGTAACCGATATTCGTAAGATGTTCGAAGAAAAAAGTTCTGCCATTAAAATGGCTTAAGCAGAACAAAAGAATTTTTTTCTGAACCAATTCAATGTCATCAATGTAACAACCGTATCGTGGACACCATATTCTAAGATAGGTTGCACTAGTTAAGTGAACAAAGGGGTTCATTGCAAAGGGATCGTTAAACTTTTTTGCCCATCGTTTAATAAATCCTAGGGTAATATTTGCTACGTTTATTATTTTATTAACATGAATATGAAAGCATAGCTTAGGATCCATGGTAACTCCAAGATCATAAAAACTCTCTAGAGATTCCAATGTGTAATTACAAATGTTGTACGAGTAAGTACGTCAAGACAATGGTTTTTGCGATAAGGTCATGTGCTTACATTTTTTCATATTAAGAATCATGTGATTTATTTTACAACAGCTATAAAGATTTTTGATGTCGATTGGCAAGAATACAGAGTCATGTTCATTTTTATAAGAAAATAAAAATATTGACGTCATCAGCATACATCAAGATGTTCATTGCATTATTACAGATGGCAAATCATTTATGTATGATTTCACGAGTTTAAATAAGACAGATTGTATGCTATTACTTAGATACGATTTAGTCCACCACACCAACTGTGTGGAAAAACCAACAAGAGATAGTTTTAAAATGAAGAGTTTGTAATTTACATCAAAAGGTTTGCTAAAGTCCGTGTAAATAACATACGTCTAAGAACCTTTCCCAAAATTCTCTATACTCTTAGATGTAAGTTAAAGTAGGTTAGTAACAGCAGAATTTCCAGAAAGGAATCCATGTTGTCATAGAGGCATCAAAGACTTAACGCTATGTGATAATTCAGAGACATATATCAGTGGCTTTTTGAGCCAAAGTCGAAAACAGTTATTTAATATACAAACATCTTATAGATAGTTTTTTATAGATTGTGACAACTTTATAAGCAAAGTTTAGATTTTCTTTGATCAAAAAAATATTTCTATGCTCGAGCGTTTTTTTTTTTAAATTCTTATTAAAAATAATAACTTGCTTCTTCAAGTTAATTTTTATCATTATTTCAATTTTCTTAAAAAGGAAAATATAAAGTATATTAATTGTCTCTTAATAGATATATATTAATAGTCTCCTTTTTATTATCTTTTGACTTTTGGTAGCCTATGGGGAGGGGGGGTTTGAACCACGAAAACTCCCCCCTTGGCTACTGGCCTGATTCTAATGCTATTATTGTTTAAGTATTCATATGTTCACCATGAAAAAATAAGTTTATAAGCTGAAAATATAAGTTTGTTCAAAACACCGTGTAAAGGGTATGAATTTTCTTTAAAGAAAGGTTCTTTTATTTTTTTTTTTTTTTTTTTTTTTTTTGAGGTACAAAAATGATGGGAGCTATAAGCAAACAACCAATTTAACCCTTTATTCAAGATGGCGCTGAAATTAAGGGGATGAGAAGGGTGCAAATTCAGTGTTCAGCTTCACTGATGACAGCCAATACCAATGTTTACAATTCAAAATTTCAGCTTGCTCGGTTTTAGTTCCCAGAAAAAGTGCAAATTTACAAATTTAAAGATACAACGAAGCAATTGTTAAATGTACGATAATTACAAGTTTAAAATCTACCTGGGGGTCAATTCCTGTTTTGCGTTAAAGTGAAGTGAAAAAAAGTTTTCACAATCGTTTTCATTTGACGTCATCACTTTTTCACTTCACTACGCACAAAAACGCGATTCTTGTTCGTCTAATGGAAAGTAGTTGCTGAATAGCATATAAGAGTTGCTGAATGCCTATTAAACACGGCTTTTATGAAAAAATGTATAAGAAAGAAAGAAACTTTTGCAAAAATGACTTCATCATTAATTTCATTTCATTTGCTCAGAAGATATTGGAAATAAATATATATGAACAAGATAAGTTTTGCGACACCATAAAACAGCCAAAAGTAGTAAAGCAAATAGTATTTACTTGTTATTGGCAATATCAACATTTTCCTCTAAATAGTTGATAAGATACTGTTTCTGCGTACCGCTTGTCCTTTTTCCCTAAGCTGCTTTTCTTTTTACATTATTTATTTTTAATTTAAAGTCATTTTCTGTCCATAAAGTGCGTTTGCTACCGGCGTTAACTTTCTTTCCATTTCAGCGAAAAATGAACAGCTGTTGCCCTTTTAGCACACAACGGGAATCGCATTTTCCGTGTAAAGGTGAAAACATATTTCACATGACTATAACGCAGAACTGGAATTGACCCCCTGGTTTATTAGTATATGATTATGCACAGTGCATCAATCTTAATTTCAATATTCATTTTAGTCTTCACATTCTATTCCCCCCATTCATTCAAAACGTTTTGAAATCAATGAAAGCTTAATGATGAATCGTATTCATTAAGCTGTACAAAAACTTCTTTCTCTTACAAACTTTCTTAAATAACACAAAATATTGAATGATAAAATATTCACATAAGTACTCAAAAACTCAGCTGCTAAGACTTAATTAAAAAAAAAAAATAACTAAAATTCTTTTAAATAGAACTTTATTTCAAAGTAGAACTATGTATAAGTTATTCAAAATTTCATGAAAAATTTTAAATTTCTCCGTCCATGTATTTCATATTCCAGCCATCAAATATGTACATCGAAACCATCAAACTGTTAAAACTGTAGAAATTTAGAACAACAGACTTTTACACATTTTCTGAAATATTTCAACTTTTGAACTAACTTTTGGGCGCTTCTGGGCGTATAGTTCATGAACATGACAAGCTAGCAGCAGAGATCACGGAAAAAGGTGCACGGAAATGCCGGCTATGCCAGAATTTAAATTGTAAAGAAAAACTTGAGGGCAAAAAAAAAGAATAAATATGCGCTGGCTATGTAGTGATAACTAGAACCTGGACAAAGAGACCGAATGGAAACAAAAGATTGACATTATTCTTTTCAGGATTTTTTTTTTTATCGCTTTGATTGGGTTTTAAATCCGTAATTGTCAAGCATTCCACTGAAGCGTGTGAATAGTTGACAACATTGTGTGTTTTTCTGGAACTATGCAGCTGAATGAAATGATGTGCAATATATAGGTAACTGCATGGAAGCTAACAAGTGAAAAATAAGCAAACCAAAAATCTCAATCAAATTTGACCCACTTTATCAAAGTTTGATTTTTTTACAGCATTCCACTCAAACATCAAATTAAAAGGTTTCCTGCAGTGTAGTCAGCTAAACTAAAGCTTCTCTTTGTTTTTACAACACTTAATTGTATCTTCAGATATAAGAATGACTTCAGTTGATGAAATTTTCCAAGAAACACAAGGGAAATTTATTTTATATCAAAAAGAAATTGTTCTTTGAAAGAAAAAACCAAATTATTTTTGAAATAAAAACGAGTATTTCAGAATAAAAAACAAATTTCTTAAAAACTGAATATAATATCAAAACAATTTCATTCAAGCTAGTGGTATATTGTGCTGCCGTACATTTGGCTTATTTGTTGATTTATAGTAACAAACAGTTTATTATAATTATTATTATTTTATATTCAATTTAAATGTTACCAACGCGGTAATTGAAGTTGGGCCGCTCGCGTGCAAGTCTCTCGATTTTCCTACGCACCAGCTCAACTATTATCGAATAGTGGCGTAATTTACTTTAAAAAAAAACTACGTCTACATTGCGTTTGTTTTAGCATTCAATAACATGCGAATACACATGCAAAAACAATATATTTACGGTTTTCATTAAAATTAAGAAGATCAAACAATTTTATTGATCTGGGATCATTTTTTGGGGAAATATACCAGATTACCGATTTCGGTAATATGGTAGATAGACGTATTAATCGACCAATTTTTGCTTCAAGTATTTGTTGCTATAAAATAATTATGGATATAAAATTTTATTGATCTGCGATAATTTTTTGAGGAAATATACCAGATTACCCAATGCTGACAATGGTTATATGGGAGGTAGGCGTATTAATCGGCCGATTTGATTTATAGCAACTGTTTCTTGCTATAAAATCATTATGGCACAAAATTCAATTGTCTGGGATAGTTTTTTGGAAAATATACCAGATAACCGACTATTTGATTCATTTGTACGCGAACTAACAGTACGTTCAAAAAGTCCATAGGATGACACATAGATGGCGTTACTAGATTTTTCCCACATGATTTTTATTTAGTACCAACCTTCAAACGATACATATAAAAATATAACAACAATCTGGCAATTGATTCGTGAGTTATAGCATTTTGAGTGCAACTATTGTTATTGACAAAAAAAAAAATGGAAAAAAGTGAATTTCGAGTTTTGGTAAAGCATTGCTTTTTGATGAAAAAAAATACAGTGAAAACCAAACAATGGCTTGATAAGCATAATACGGACTCTGCTCCATTGAGACAAATGGTAGACAACTGGATTGCTGAATTTAAACGTGATCGTCCCAACACAAATAATGCAGAGCGTAGTGGACTCCCAAATCAGACAGTTATTCCACAAAACATCAAAAAAAAATCCACAAATTGGTTACGAACGATCGCAAATTGAAGGTGCACGAGCAAATTGTAAAGAAATCAGATGGTAGTGTTTTTACCATTTTACACGAACGTTTGGATATGCGTAAGCTCTGTGCAAAATGGGTGCCGTGTGAGCTCACAGTCGACCAAAAACAACAACGAATTGATGCTTCAGAGGAGTATTTGGCGCTGTTAAACCATAATAAAATCGAATTCTACCGTCAATATGTGACAATGGATGAAACATGGCTTCACTATTACACACCAGAATTTAAAAGACAGTCAGCTGAGCAAGCACAGACCCAACAGTCGGCTTATAAGGTGATGGCGTCTATATTTTGGGATGCGAAAGAAATAATATTTATCGACTATCTCCAAAAAGGAACCACCATCAACAGCGACTATTACTGTGCACTTTTGGATCAATTGAAGGCTGAAACCGCCAAGAAACGGCCACATTTGCAAAAGAAAACAGTGTTGTTTCACCAAGACAATGCACTGTGTCACATATCGACGAAAACGATGGCAAAATTGAATGAATTGGGCTTCGAATTGCTACTCCACCCACCGTATTCACCAAATTTAGCCCCCAGCGGCTTTTTTCTGTTTTCAGATCTCAAGAGAATGCTTGCTGGAAGGCAATTCAAGTCCAATTATGAAGTAATTGCTGAAACTGAGGCCTATTTTGACGAGAAAGAGAAATCATCCTATAAAAGTGGCATACTCGTTGTATCGCTCTCGATGGCAACTATGTACAATAATACAATATAGTTTTATAAAAATTTTTGTTTTTTTTTTTTACTTACCGTACGGACTTATTGAATGGCCTCTTGTTATGTGTAATCCTGCAAATACATTTCATTTTAAAAATTTTGCATATTTACCAAGATCATCCAGCTTACTTGAAGAAACTTACTTGAATTCCATTGAAACTTAATCAATACTTTCTTCGAATTTCCTTGAGTAAAACTTTAGGCAAAACTAGTATTTTTAATTGAATAAAATATAATTTCGTTATCGTCGTTATTAATAAGGCTTTATTAAATAATTATTAATAAGGACACAACTAAAAAATCTTTATGAATTCTTCCTGAAAGTGTATCTTTGAATAAGGCCTTATACGGGGAGTTACACTTGAGTACAATAATCCGTGGCGTAGCAATCAAAACTGGCACCTGGGACAAAATAAATTTTAGGAACCCCCACCCAGTGAAAACTCGAAAAAACGTACTTATAGTAATATATAGAGTTTGTTCAAAACTCTCTCTATATATATACAGGGTGTCCCGCAATTGAATGCAACTATATACGGAGCTGAAAGGTTATGTCGAGTTGAGCAAAATATCGTATGGGAGGGGGGGGTCTATTTTCACATTCTTAGGAGCTACAGGGTAAATAAATATTTCACGACTTTGGTTTGGTTTATAGTTTCTAGCAGAAAAACTAACTTACATAAATCTTATTTTTTATTTTAAAGGCATTGAAATCACCTTTCCAACGGTATATCAACAAGCCCCACCAACTTAACCGTTACCGAGCTGTGCTCGTGTGAAGATGAAATCAATCGGTTGAAACTACCAAATTCCATTTTTGAGTGCAAATTTCTCAGAATTTTGCGTAATAAATGAACTTTTTTTTTAGAATTTGTAATTTATTTAATTTTCTTTTTAATGACACCAAAAACATAAATTTATATTAAACAATAAAAAAGTTGGCTGTACTAAAAAAATTATACCTATTAGAAAATAGTGGTAAATAATGACATTGCAATTACTTATGCCGTAGATAATATCGTTGTTTTCTAATAAGTGTAACTTTTTTAGTACAGCAAACTTTTTTGTTTTTTCAGATACATTTATGTTATGGTGTCATTGAAAAGAAAATTGAAAAAATTAAAAAGTTGATTGTAAAAAAATTTCATTAATTAGGCGAAATTCTGAGATATTTGCATTCAAAGTTAAAATTTGATAGTTTCAATTAATTGATTTCATCTTCACACGAGCACAGCTCGGTAACGGTTAAATTGGTGGGGTTTGTTGATATTCCGTTAGAAAGGTGATTTTATTGCCTTTATAATAAGCTTCCAAAATAAATTTTATGTAAGTTAGTTTTCCTGCTAGAAACAATAATGTAAGCCAAAGTCATGAAATATTAATTAACCCTATAGCTCCTAAGAATGTAAAAATAAACCCCCCTGCCCCCCCTCCCATACGATTTTTTTCTCAGCTCAACATAACCTTTCACCTCCATAAATAGTTGCACTCAATTGCGGGACACCCTGTATATGTATACATAACTAATAATAAAACTAATAATAATAATAATAATAATAATAATAATAATAATAAAAATAATGCTCTAATATATAACATTTATACAATTATTTGTTATGCATATATTTTTCTTGCCTTCGATAAAGCAAATTTATCAATTACCACATCAAAGTCGATAATTTCAAATTTTTCTTTTTCAACTATGATAGATAGTAACAGGTAGACCTACAGCGAAGTAACATCTTACAGTCACATAATTCGACATGGAGATATTTTCCATTAAAATCTTTATGGTAAAATTCATGTAAATTTTTACAATTCCTTTCAAGATCGCGATCTGCATTATCCTTGCTTAATAAATTTTTAAAGTCTATAAAAAAAGAAATTTTAATTCAGATCACCTATTTGCATAATCCGTGAACTTATTTCTTTCTACAAACGATCAAGAACGCTTTTCATAACGCGATTAATTTAATTTTCTGCGGAAAGACCAACATCTCTACCCAATTATCTGGGCATTTGTTAGCGTCTTCTTATACAGATTGTTGTATCAATGCCTTATTTTTTAAGAAGAGACTTATGACCATATTTCACTTGGGGTTTTTTGTCAGGCAATTCCATTTTTATATGAAGTAAAACAAACTTTCTTTCACTGAAATTTTCTAGTGAAATTTATTGCTAGACGGAAAAACCCCAAGTGACGTGATCATTGCCGTTAATCTTTTTTATAAAATCTTCACAAATCTTGTCTCGAATTTCTGCACGTTCAGTTGCTAATGATTTAAGATCATGGAACGCTTCTCTGAAATTCATTTTAGCATCTTTTAATTTGAGCTACACACGTTCGAATCTCCTCAAAAATTCATGCCAGAAGTGGACTCAAGCTATTTAAAATTCTAAAGTTATTTAAAGTTAATAAAAATTCAGTATATCTTGCAATAAAATTCTAGCTTCAATTCTGGTATCACTTGTGGCAGTACTGTCCTCTGCTAACTTTTCTAATAGTTTTACTATTTCTTCCAACCCATCGACAATAACGCTAACCGCTTGTGCTCTGACGCTACAACGTGTTTCAGATTCACGTTTAACAGTTTTCTTTAAAGCCTTTTCATTTTTAAATACGAGTGGCGCCCGGGGCATGTTTGTCCCCTCGCTATGCCACTGGCAATAATTTTTCAAGTTGTTTTGGAATTACTTAAAATACCTAAGTATTTAGCTAAAATTGTTTACTGGGCAACATTTGGCTCAAATTACTTTAACAGCGCGTATTTGTTGTATTTAACTTTGCTGTTATTGTTGTTGTTGTTGTATTTTATTAGGCAATCCATTAATTAAATGCAATCGCATTGCACAACAAAGCTGTCAACCGTCATTTATAGATTATGAATGAAAGTCACACATTTAGCTATGAATGCATTTCATGTTTACAAACTCACTTACAAATCATGTGTTGCAAGCGCCCTGTAGATATTATTAATAATTAATTTTACTGATTAGCTCATGCATCCGATTAAATTTACTCAATCGCTTAAATTCATCAATACCTATTTGCTTTTATATATACGCTTTGATTCAAAAGAAATGCTACCTAGAAATATGCAATGATTTCTGATTTCTTTTTAATAATTCATAAAGACAAAATGCATATTCAATTTAAGTTGGCTTCAATCAGTTTTGTGCAGTTTTGTGGCGCAAGTAAATTAAATATACACAGTTCAGTTTTGACATATCCTTTGGAAATATTATCGCAAGAAATACATAAAAGACTGACTTTCCAGAAAATCTTGAAAATACAAATTAGTTAAGAGAATTCTTTTATTTATAAATGCATTCATTCTTTAAATTTATTGCGATTGCATACTAACGACCATAACTAACTTTGTGCAAAAATCTGTATTTTACTTTCTTTCATTGCATGAGTCTTGCCAATACTATGCTATAAACTTTTTGCTTGACATTTGCTTTCGGTATCGCTGTTGGTTTTTATCAGTAAAAATAATAATATTAATAATAATAATAATAATAAAATAAAACTCCGTCAATAGCTTGTACACTTGCTTCATTTCGTTTCATTTAACTTTTGATTTTCATAACTCTTGCGTTAGCATCAATGTCTGTTTGCATGACTGAACATTGCTGTATATTTGTAATTGCATCTGAGTCGACATCTGCATTCGCTGACTTGTTCTAGATTTCATAATTTGACAGCTAATGTCATTCGAGTACTTCGATTGACATATAATTGCATCCGTTTGCGGAACTATCCAGCGGCTGAGTGCCTGTTGTCGTCGTTGGTTTCCTTTGACAAAGTGAGCTTCGTTATAAGTAGATTTAAGCTGATAATAGAATGCAGAGTAAAATTTATTAATTCACACAATGAGATAGATGAAAGTCCGATTATGAACATTTTGACATCAGTTTAGCTTCAGTTTTAATGTTCTGTGATGTAGTTAACTAGTTACAGAATAGATTAAAAAGGAAGCTCCTTTTCATCGATGGGAACAGCTCATTTTGATGATTTTGTTTTTGCTTTACTACCACTTATTTAATACTTCATGTTGCAAATTTTTACGCAACATGCTGCCCAGTGAGTGAGTTGAATACAAGCCTTGTGAATAACCATGGGGGATATATTTTTAAAGAAATTTTTAAAGGATATTGTTGCACAACCAGTGTTCTTGAGTGGCCAATAGGAGCTAAGGTCTAAAAAGCCCTAAAACAAAAATTTAAACAAGTTAATTCTTCTAACGGATATACAATGGTTGATTTGAATGGTGATAATAACATGTAACGTGTAGTAGCTAATTAGTTCCGTTGAGTCATTTTAATACTATAGCCTCTTGTTTCTGTATGTTGGGCTGCCTCATAACTATCCTGTGCGGTTAATAAATGTCAGTAGATCGTTTATTTTCATTGCTGAGAGTTCTTCTAGATTTCTGAAAAACGGCTTACCAGTGCAGAGGAAGTGCATTGGAAGTGTGTTAGAATTTATTTTCCATTCAGGTAGTCACTTGGAGTTTTTTGTCTGGCATTAAATTTCAGTAGAAAATTTCAGTGAGAGAAAGAGAGTTTCTTTCATTTCATATGAAAATAGAACTGCCAGACAAAAAAACCCCAAGTGAGATCGCTTGAATTTTACAAAATACGGCCATAAATCAGGTCCAACCATTGCGCTATTCAATGATACCTTAGTTGGAACTTTGATAGTGGATGACCTTGTGAAATCGAGCTTTGGGATGTTATAGTCCGTACTCTTAGCCATCAGTTCCTGTGACAACGAACTAAGAATATTGCTGCGTCCATATGGTTTGTTTCTTCAGTTCAGATGAGTTTAATGTGAAGATCTATGAGAGCAGGTGTATCAACACGTTAAGTGCATTGGTAGGGCAAGATAGTTTCGACATGTTTCGCCTTATCAGTGCAGGCCACCAAAGTAGTGAACCGTACGTCAGGATAGGGAGCGTTACTGCGATGTATAACCATATAAGTATTTTTGGTTTCGACGTTGTAGTATTTTCGATGTTGTTTTTTCAGTTGGTTTTAGAATCTATTTTAGTATGACTTCCAGATATTTAGCATTGCTGGATAGTGGGAGTGTTTGGTGGTTTAGCTTGTACTTTGGTTTTTGTGGTAAAGAGAATCAGTTCCATCCTGCTAGGACTTACTACAAGGCCGCACCTGGCAGACTCCAACCATAGTTTCGCTGAGTATGAGCGGAAACAGTCCAGATACTATTGCAACAACGTCGTCGGCGTACGCCAGTATCTTGGCACCGTTACAATTCAGTAAATTAGGAACTTCGTTCATGGCTATGAGCCAGAGCAGGGCAGATAGCACCCCTCCGTAAGGTGTTAGCAAATCTTGTAAGTTGGCTGCATCCCAGGTGTTCAGGCGCGGAACGATGAAAATATGACAGAACACAAATTTAAGCAAATGTATTTTTGATGTTTTTTAAGTATACAAACTTTTATACTCAGTAATGCTTTTCACAAATCACCTTACAAATGAATACTTTTTATTTTTAATTAGGCTCATTACAGACGGCGTAACTGATTTACTGGTGAGGTGTCGGAGAAAAGAACAAGGCGTTAGTTTTTTGTATAAAATAGTGTGTTTTTAATTTATATCTTTGTTTTCTGTATGAGTGTTACAATATGGTTGTGGGTTTAAGTTATTATAATTTGTATACGTTTGTTGAATGTTGACTTGATGTTGTGTTTAAGATGTCCGTCCTTTGGTGATTTGGTATTGTCCTCTGTGATCTAATTTTGTCTTCTGTGGGTTCTTTTTTCTACGTTTGGGTGAATTGGAACCGCGAAGTTCTTCCTTCTGTGTTCTACAACGAATGTCACAACGTTGGTGCAACGTTGATGTTGCCGAACAAAAACGTCAGCGGTCGTGCCGCTTGCAGCGAGTAGGGCGAGCGGATGTGTTTAGTGGACTCTAGGTTTATGTTTGACATAAGCACCAGGCTTACTACTGAGCATTGAGAATACCTAATTCCTCACAGGTGTTTCCACCAGGGACCGAAGATAATGGTTATTTTCCAATTTCAAATGAAAAAAACCATTACGAAAAGTTGCCAGTAGACTTTTTCAAATATAAGATTATGGTTATGATCCTAATAAAAGTCATTAGAAACGTCATTAAATTTACTGTTATTTGTGCCTTTTATTTTTCGGATAAAAATATCAGTCAAAAATAAGACATTAAATAATGGCAAAGTTTTTTAGTCGGTTATACAATACCGACTTGAATTGATATTTTTGACTGAAAAAATAAAAAGCACAAAATAACTGTTATTTTTCGCAAATTAAAATAAGAGTAAAAAGTAACCGTTTAAATTTTTAAAAACAATTTACACGTTATTTTTAAAATAAATAGTATTTTTGTCAGGCAAAATATAAGTAAAGAGTTAATTGTTGCTATCTGACTTTTTTGGTAAAACCCATAACCGGTACGGTCCCAGTTTGTAAGTTTTTTCCATATGAGTCAGTCCAAATTAACTGATCCAACACTGGTTGCTCGACCATTTTAAAAACGTTGATCTTTTTATTAACAGTTGCCCAGTATATTTGGATTGAAGGTCTGCAGAGAACCATCGATTCTACTTGTACAAACAGATAAGACAAGTAAGAACCTGATATTATTGGTACAAATACCACAACGAGTAGAACTTAACTTATGCTTACATGTTTTGGATTGAGCAGAGAGTGTATCATCTCTTTCTCTGGCTCTTATTGTAGTGTAAGTTCTTTTTTTTTTTTCTTTATCGGTTCCACTAAGCAGAGTCACTGTTTTAATATTTTTTTAAAGGGATATATCCATTCATATGGATATTCCAGATAGTTTTTTGTGTTAATCTCGTGCTTTTAAGTTTTCTATTCTACTATAAAAAAGTAATGGTGTAATGGATATGGATTCTGAGAATCAATATCTTTATATTAGGTACTTATGCCACATTTATTAATTTTGAATTAACATATTTTTAATTTCATTAAGTTATCGACAAAAATGCCTTTGTTATGCTTATTTTTTTATGAAATAAATTTTAAACTTGAATGCATTTTACTTTAATAAACTGTTTCTTTTATTGTTTTATTGAAATAATTCGCTCTTTATTCTTTTTGCTTTTGACGTCACATATCCAGATGTTCCAAGTAGTGATAGCAATATTACAGATATATTTGTTTATTGCGTATGTTCTCCATCGTTATCGAAAAGAGAGCGAAACCGATACAAGTAGCTATAAGAAAAAATAACAACACATAACTAGTGTACTTGAATGGTTCTTTGCAGAGCTTCAATGTGAATCTCAGAACTGCTTTTAAAAAAATATTTCTTCTTCCTACAAAATGGCTGTCAAAATGTTATCTTTGCTACCTATAGCGAGCGATATGTGCATTTATGTTTACTTATACAGGGTGTCTCGCAATTGAGTGCAACTATTTACGAAGGTAAAAGGTTACGTCGAGCTGAGAAAAAAATCGTGTGATAGGGGGGTCTATTTTCCCATTCTTTGGAGCTACAGGGTTAAATAATATTTCACGACTTTGATACACGTTATTGTTCCTAGTACAAAAACTAAGTTACGGAAAAGTTGGTCTGATAGCTCATTGCAAAGGCAATAAAATTCAACGGTATATCAATAAATACCACCGACATAACCGTTACCAAGCTGTGCTCGTTCAAAGATGAAATCAATTGGTTGAAACTACCAAATTTTAACTTTGAATGCAAATTTCTCAGAATTTCGCGTAATAAATGAAATTTTTTTTACAATCAACTGTGTAACTTATTCACTTTTCTTTTCAATGACCCCATTAACATAAATGTATCTTAAAAAACAAAAAAGTTGGCTGAACTAAAAAATTATACTTATTAGAAAATAACGATATTATCTACTGCATAAGTAATGTCATTATTTACCATTATTTTCTAGTAGGTATAATTTTTTAGTACAGCCAACTTTTTTATTTTTTAAGAAAAATTTATGTTATTGGTGTCATTGAAAAGAAAACTAAATAAATTTTAAAAGTGATTATAAGGAAAAATTTCATTTAGCACACGAAATTCAGAGAAATTTGCACTCAAATTTGAAATTTGGTAGTTTAAACCGATTTATTTCATCTTTGAACTAGCACAGCTTGGTAACGGTTCCGTCGGTGCTGTTTATTGATACACCGTTGAAAAGGTGATTTTATTGCCTTTGCAATGAGTTATCAAAAAAAGTTTTCCGTAACTTAGTTTTTGTGCTAGAAACAATAACGTGAATCAAAATCGTGAAACATTAATTAACCCTGTAGCTCCTAAAAATGTGAAAATAGACCCCCCCCCCCCCCTCTCATACGATTTTTTTCTCAGCTCGACATAACCTTTCATCTCCGTAAATAGCTGCACTCAATTGCGGGACACCCTGTATTTGTCAGCTCCTATTAGGTATGCATAGGAGCCATATAACGAAAAAAACCCGTATAACGACGACCCTAATATGCATACTTCGAGGCGAATTTTCACGACATTTCGCGTGTCAATCAATCGCAAGGAATATTTCTTGTTATATTATATAGGACTTAAAAAAGTCCGGGATCACTGATCCTTCCTACCATCCTTCATACTAATTGTAAAATAAATCAGCAAAAAGCATGCACCCACAAATTGGCATATTCTGCTGTCATGGACACTTAGCAGCAGTCTTGTGTCTGCATAATAATTATATTGATTTATATGCGTTTATCTCTCTCTCTCTCTCTCTCTCTCTCTCTCTCTCTCTCTCTCTCTCTGTTAATATTAAATGCTTATATATTTATTAAATATAATTAACTAAATAGAGTGTATTAATTGTTATGAGGCTCGAATAAATCCAGCAGTAGTTATTGCTGATGTCGTTAACCTTTAATAGCAGTAGTCACAATATAAATACAATAAGTTATTTTTTTGCACCCACATTTAATGTGTACATTAATTATTCAGAATTTAATTGAAAACACAGCTTTTCTTTTTTTTCCGCTTCGTTAAGCTTGCTCGTTCAGGATGTGATACTGTTTCTGTTATTTTTCCAAATTAATTTTATTTTTGAAACCCAGAGCATCAAACGGCAGAGGGCAAGTGAAAACAAAAAAGCAATTACATTTACACAGTGCAGCAAGATTTTGCATTATTTAAAATTTTCAACACCTTAAATATCATTGGAGGGTGCAGATCACGAGGCTGAAGTTCATTTCTCTCTATCACACTTAGTTTTTCTAAAATATGGGTTCGAAGTAAGAAGGGACATAAAAATCCGAAGGAAGTCATTTATATTTTAAGAGTTATATGCAGTAATTTGGAGTTAGAAGATTGACAATTTTTACTTTGACAATGTTCTAATATATAAAAGAAAAATATCAACACTGTTTCTATAGTATCGTAAGTGTTGACGTATAATTGTTTTATTGGATATACTAGTTTATATTTATCGTATACTGTTATATACTTATAGTGAGGTTACGCCCATTTTTTGTATAGTTGCCCACAGTAACCATGCGAACAAAATTATCAAATTTTAGGCTAATACGACCAAAACCGTCTGAAATATATTATTTTTATTGATTTGTGGCCGCTTAAAGGGGATGTGTCAACAGGTTTCTTTTCATAAATCTAGATATTAACCTTAATAACATATGCCCTAAATTTGATGGCCTTAGATGTTGCCGTTCGTGAGATGTTAAGCAGCATGAATACGTACCAATGATTTTATATATAGAAATTCCAGTTTCCCAGTAGCAAACATTAGAAAATAGTAACTTCATTCTGAGTTTCAATGTTCCGTGACTTTGGCTTTCATAGCTATTCCGTATCGAAAATATGGCATGGCCACAATACGTTTTCCAATTTCCGTGCCAGTTTTCAAGTAGAAAGACGCGGCCAATTAGTAACTTTCATTGTTTTGCAACATTAAGGTCCAAAGCTATTCGATATTCGATATCAAAAATTTTAATTGTATAAGTGGTGGCACGCCCGCTTTTCCAATGTTGCTCAATCGCCAGTCAAAGTACACGTATTCATAAATACGTTCATTTTTTTATTCATAAATTCGTACCGAATTTAATAAATGTGATAACTCCAAAGCAATTCCATATCGCAAATTTCGATTGTATAGGAGGTGCACCACCCACCATTTGATATTCAATCAAATATCAATTGCAATCAAATCACATGAAATATATCAATATGTTAAAATTTCCAAATCAAAAAATCAAATCAAATCAAATCAAATCACATTTGAGGAGATTCAATGAATTTGAAGACAGATTGAAACAGCGTTTTCGATACCAAGACAGCCATATTCTGAAAGTTTGAAGTAAATCGGTCGGATTGTTTCCGACTCTATAAAGGTCACACTAATAGAAATTGATTTTAATATATATAAATAGTTTAGGGGTATAACAACTATAAATGTTTTCAATTGAAATGCACAGAACAATTTCATATTTTTAGAAAAATTAATCAAAATTAATTAACTAAAAATTTTCGTACAATGTAACTACGATACATATTTGTAGACTATTTCAAAAAATTATACGAGTAAAGTATTTTGTGAAAGTGATTTTGTTTTCAATAGATAGTGCGGCAACTATGAAGTTCCATCAAATAATTTTATGGTCCAATACGTTGGGTTGTTGCTAGTGAAATAAAAAATAAAAAAATTTCAGTTTGACTGCCATAGCAAATGGTTTTTGTTTTATTAAATTTCAAGATATAATATTTCTGATGATAATTGATGTTACGGTCAATATTGTCGATAATTGCAATTGACTATTGCACAGCGTTGTTTTTATTTAAAACATCTTTGTTTTGTTTTTATACAATAAGAAAACAAAATACGTTTATCGCCAATTAGTCGTAAACAAACTTCGTTTATCGTGCTTGAAAACGTTTTTTGCAATAGTTTCAACAGTTACGAGAAACCGAAACAGTTGCGGGAAACGGTTTATTTAGTTGCAGGAAATGAATTTTGTTTGTCATAAACGCGTGTGATTTTGCAAGTGCGGCAAATGAAGATTTTATTTGTTGTAACTTTAAACTTCGTTTGAAGGAAACGAACTTCTTTTCTCAGAAACGAACATTTTAAATAAAAATTTTTTTTTATTTTTTGACAGAAAAAATAAACAGCTCCAGCTGAATATTAGCCGACTGTGGTGCAACAGGTTAAGCAGAGCGCACAGTTAACTTGACATCGACGTAGTCGGGACTCGATTCCCAACAATGGAAGTAAGAAAGTATATTTTTTTTTAAATCATATTAAATTTATGACTTCAAAAAATGTATCGTAAGTGTGGACGTAGAATGTTTTGTTTTATATATTTGTTGATAAATTTGTTGTACTTGTCCATTTTTATGTTTGTTAAAAATAAATATAATTCAATCTTTTGTTTTGAAATAAATATTTCGGAATAATATGAATTTATTGTTTTTTCTGCAGTAAAGAACTTATATATATTTTAAATTTAATTGAAAATTTAAATTTAAACAAACAATTTATATTTTTAATATGTATTTTACTGTTTGATTTATTGAATATAGTTCCTTAAGCTATAAGATACAAAGAATCTTAAATTTAAAAAGTTTAAATCACGATTCCAATCTCCGTATAGATAAACCTGTATTGTAGTCTGCGGGCAATATTTTTGGCATGTCAACTGTGGTATATGAAGTAGAAATGGCGGTAAATGAAGAATGGAGAAGATAAAACCATGAAATTAATTTACTTGCTCAGAAACCATTTGTGGTTATTTATGGGCAATTAATAGCAAGTTGTACAATTTCGCGTTGTACAAAACAATAGTGGCGGGCCGTGGCGTAGTGGGTATAGTGTGTGGCTTATACGCCAGAGAACCCTGGTTCGAATCCCCAATCTGACACATAAAGTTTTTTCAATTGAATTAATTTTTCTGTTCTGCCGTCATCTCTCTGCAGGCAATGGCAAACCGCAGAGAGTAAAAAACTGCCATGAAAAGCTTCTTGAGAACATAAGCCGTTCGGAGTCGGCATAAAGCTGGTAGGTCCAGTTCTCGATCATTTGTGTTCAAACATTTCACAACACACACAGCACAATTGATCAGAAGAAGCTCGGTCAAAGTCTTTTCAAGGGCTGAAATGGCCATTTCATTTCGTTTTTTTTTTACAATTTCTCATTTTTCACAAATTTCCAAGTTCTCTAAAGCCTTTAATGCTCTAGTAGCACGTATCTGTCACTCGTTCAACACCATTTCAAATATGACACATAAAGCAACAAGCATAAGAACGTCAGCAGCAACTAAATCATCAATGCATTTTTTTTATACAAAAATGTGAATTTTTCTTCATTCCTTTTGCTATATTGTGGCTTTATTAAAGAAGTCACGAAATCCAAAGCTAGATATTCCTTTTATTGACAATATAACTGATATTTTCGCATAAATTTTATCTTTGTACGATGAATATTAAAGGCTGTATGTATACCCCAAAGTGTCCTCCAAAAACGTAAGCATGACCTTGAAAAAATTTGTGAAAATACCCCTATACAAATCGCGCTGTAAGACGTAATTCTACGTCAAAAACGTCGAATTATAATTTTTTACAAAATAAATTTTGCTACTTGTTGAAAAGTAAAAAACAGTACACCTCTCAAAGCTTTTGGTGGAAAAGTTCAATAAAACTGTTTTCTGTGAAAACATATGAAATCGGAAAATAGTGCATAACAATTTTTTTGCTGGTTGACTTTTGTGTATGGTGGTTTTTGCATTTGCTGGTTTTGAATTTGATGTCAAAATTTTAAATTTCGAAATGGTATATGCAATATGGCGATCGCTTTCAATCTACCGCTTTCGGTGACTTTGGAAATGAATAACTTGGGCATGTTCCAAATGATAACATTTATTCTGTTTTTGTTTAAAATTACGATTGAATCTTCGTCGAATTATATTTTAACTTCATTTGAAGTTCTAAACAATTCACTGAGGTTCTTTTTATAATTTTTATATATAAATTTCTGAAAAAGAACTTAAAAAATTGCATTATTTTACGAAAAAAATATACTATAAATTGTTTTTGCTGTCAACATTTTATGCTCAGAAATTTGTTTCTTGATTTTCTTTCACTCCTTTATCCTGATGTACATACATGAAGGATTTATTTAGAGTTTCAGTCGTAAAAATTTAAAAATGTTTCATGAGGTTTTTTTTTTGTGTTTGTATGTTTATATTTTTATAATTTTATTTGCACAAAAATAAAGGTTTCGTGAAAGATTCTCAACTCAATTCTGAGTTATAAGCTCAAACACGTTTTCATCCATACACTAAAAGTTTTTTCCACGCCTATAGTAGACGGTGTGAATGGCAGAGGAAAATAGAATATGTCCAGTGTTGTCAGGTTATAATACCTCACAAATTCTCTTTTTCTTGTATTGAATTCTCACAAAATATCATACACAAAAAATACCAAAAATTACCTCAAATTACCAAGAAATCTTGCAAATTACAACAAAACAACGGACTACCTCAGAACTGCTTAAAATATCACATTATGCAGTGATTATCACAAAGTTTGAAAGAATCTAAAGAAAGCACACATAAATTGCAATAAATTTTAACATTTTAGATTAAATAGATTAAGTCTCATAATAATTCGTTTCTTTATTTATGAGTATAAAAATTCGGATTATGTTAACATGTTTCAATAGTTTTTCTTATATACTAATAATTAAAAATATAAACCATGCGTTTTTAACTTTGAATTGTTCATGTGTAACTTGCTAAACAACGAATAAACTTCAACCACAAACTCACAACCATAAACAAGTGCATTATTCAGTTAACATTCTCTATATGCTTACAAAATAATTTTCTAGGTAGAAATCTCGCTTTGGTAATTTTTGGTATTTTTGTTTTACTCTCGACATAATAATGATTTTTGTTGTTCACTTTGAATTGTTAACGTTTAACTTACAAAACAACAAATAAACAAACACACAACCATAAGCAAGTGCATCATTCAGAAAACCTTTCATTCAGAAATCTCGTTTTGGTAATTTTTGGAATTTTTTTTCTCTCGCGTGGTCAATAACGCACATGTGGTAAGAATTTTCTCACGTGACATTTTTTCTCACATAAAGCGAAGATTTTTACCTAATACCGCATCATCTCGCAAGAGCACAGAAAATACCAAAAGTACGATTTATCGTGAAAAACTGGCAACTCTGAATAGGTCTTCAAATTTGACCTGAGTCGTAGTAAGCCTTTCTACCAAATTTCAAAGCAATCACTGAAAACATTCCGGAGATGTGTGACATTTTTCATAAAAAATATAAAAAATATAAAAAATATCTATATAAATAAGCTTCTTTGAGTTTTCGTGTTTTTTAAAATTATCCAATAAATTTTTCCAAATTTTTTTTTTATAAACCATCCTGATACAAATACCAACAAGATAATGAAAATATCAGCCAAATCTGTTGAGTCGTTCATTACCAAAACAAAAGTAAGTGATTTGAAACAATTTTTGTTGAGTTGGTACGGTTTTTTTATATCTGTTTGTATATTTTATGGCTGTAAATGGATTCAAATTTGAGAGTTATGAATGAAAAAGTGAAAAATGCCTCAGGGCATCTATATCGTTTCTGGTGTAAATTAAACATTCTTCTAGATTTCAGCTGATATTTACTCAGTTCTGGTTTTTTATTTTTTTTTTTTTTCTCTATTTTTTCAAAGACATAAAGCGTGTGGCATAAAGCGCTCGTGTCGAAACTAATTGCATATGGTGTCGGTGGTAACTTTGTTCGGTGGATCACGTGTTTTCTCAAGGACCGAAGTATCCGTGTTGTTGTCGACGGAATTTCGTCAATTGAGCACGCCATCAACGCAGGGGTACCACAGGGTTCAGTCCTATCGCCAACTTTGTTTTTGGTTCTTATCAACGCTCTGACTCTTTGGAGATTGAGAGAAAATGGCAGATTATGAATGACACACTTAATAATGACTTTAAAAAAATCTCCGAGTGGGGTCTTGCTAATAGAGTAGAATTTAATGCTAGCAAGACCCAGTGTTGCCTGTTAATCCACAAACGAATGAACTGTCCCTTAGCACCCCTGAATATGAACGGTGTAGATCTTGTGGAGTCAGATGCTCTTGACGTTCTGGGCATGTCGATACAATCAGACCTTCGTTGGAATGATCACATTTTCGATGTGTCGAAAGAAGCGGCCAAGTGCCTAGGTTTTCTGAAACGGTGCAAGAAATACCTCATATATTAGGCCGAAAATGGAGTACAATTCGCACATTTGGGCAGGGGCTTCAAGATCATATTTGGAGCTTCTGGACCGGATTCAACGACGTGCGATATATTTGATAGAGGATGAAAATATTTCATCTTCTCTCGACTCTCTTGGACATCGTCGCAATGTTGGTTGCCTAAGCCTTCTGTAGAGCTACTGTAGGCCTGACGCCACCAGCCCGTGTGTTTCCTAGGTCCACTCGGGCAGCTCGTCAAGCCCATCCTTTTGCCATTGCCTCTTTGCCCAACAGAACATCGCATTACCGAGATAATTCGTTCCTCAGTCGCTCAGTAAAATTGTGGAACAATCTCCCTGCGAGCGTGTTTCCCGGTAGTTTCAATCTGTGTAAATTTAAATCAAATCTTCACCGACACTACTCCATCTTTCCACCCTCCAACTAACTATCACCCGTCTTCCGAATCAACACAATGCTTTCGCATTTAAAGGGGGCAGCCCCTGAGTGTTGGTTTAGTCTAAAAAAAAAAAAAAAAAAAAAAAAGACATTGATAAATATGGGAGATGCTGTCAATTAACGATCGTCTCGGATAAAGTTATCCGAATTTGAGTGAAGAGCAATTACAGGAAATAATGGATTCGATAGGTTCTGATGAAGAAAACGATTTCAGTTCCAACGACGATATGGCTGACCCAGATCACAAAGCATTATAGCTGTAGACATCAATGATATCTTTACTGATGATGCGTTTAGTCAAAAGTCTGATATTCACCTTTGCTGTTCAAGTAGCAAAAACTGTTTCTATGATTACCATCATAAAAAAATAACCTTTTTTTACTTTAACATTTAAATAATTTTACTTTTTTCAATAAAAAAACACATTCATGTTATACCAGTGTTTTTTTTTTTTTTTTTTGTTTTAACCGATATGAGTGCCCTGAGGCATCCTTTCTTTTTCTTTGTCTAGGTTGGTAGGTTGGTAGGCGGATGTCTCTTTTGAGACACACTTAGGCCAATGAGACCCTTTGTGATACCATGGGTTAATTTTCCTCTCTATTTAAAACACTTTGAGCTGTTGACAAAATTAAGGATTCGGTAGACCGAAGACTCTGAAAGATCATCGAGATCTTTATAGAACAATTTACCTAAGTGAAGGTGGCGATTTTTAGCTAGCGCAGGGTACTGAGAAGATGATTTGTAGATTCCTCCTCCTCTCCATCTCTGCAGCTTCTACAGAAGTCGTTGTGGAGGATGTTTAATCTTTGTGCATGATTACCTATTAGGCAGTGTCCTGTTACGATACCTATCATAGTACTGATTTGATCCATTCTCAGGGATATAAGTTCTTTTGAGCGTTTTAGGGTGATTTTTGGATTTTGGCCAAAAACTGCATTCATCTGAAGCCAAGTTACTGCTTGATGTATTGCGGCTACTTCCACTTGGAAGACACTGCAATGGTCGGGGAGGCTCTTTATCTTTGTCTAAAAACAAAACGAAAACGTTAATTTTACTACTGAAAATATTTTTAAGATCGTTCATCTGTAATTTTGCTAAGAAAAATTACTATAAATTTTTTGCTCTTAAAGACTTAGCGGTTTGAGGGTTAAGAAGAACACTAAATTCATCAATAAAAATATCAAACAAAAAGTTCTACTTCTACACTTATGTACTATACTATTCGTAACGAAACTGTGTCTTTTTATATATTTTCGAAAATTAAAGCATTGATAGAGGAAAGAAGTCAAGGCAAAATTTGTTGATTTTATGACTTTGAATAACTTTAATGGCTAAATGACTTTTCTGAAGGTCTGTAGCTCTTTATAACTCTTTAAAAAATTATTTTCTCCAGTTCCTGAAGAGCCCTTTCTTCAGCTTTGAGCCCATTTTGTGGCAGAAGAAGTTGTAATCACTTCAGATTTGTGATCAGCGTGCCTTTATTATACTTTATTTGTAGGAAATTCTAGATACTTAACCAAAGGTTGGAGTTTTTTTGCACTGTGTTATGAGTAAAAAAAAAAGGAACAAATACCAGATTTTTAATTGTTGCCTATTTAAGAGCAACAAATAATGGTTGAAGTTTAAATTTTTATTTTTAAATTAAAGTGTTTCGGTCGAACCTTTGCTGGCCCTAGCTCAATGTGGCACAAAGATTTGGCTTTGCATAAAAAAACACACACATTTGTCAAAAAATAACAATTTTACACGAAAATATTGTGGCGTTGGAAAATAAAGTCCAAAGAAGGGGAAGGCAAAATATTAACATAAAAAACAACGACACCCACTAAAACAAAAAAAAAATTAATTAAATAAAAATATACTTATTATAAGAATGCCACCACTTAGTCCGACTTTGTGGATTGTTAGAATTTTCGACATAAATTTGTGGGTGAATTTTTAGACCTACAATGAATTCTGTTTTCATTTCTTGTTTCTTTTTCAAATATAGCATGTTTTAAGAGTTAGCCTGAAAAAAGTCTCATTCATTAATGTTTTCTTTTCTTTTTTTTTTTTTTTTGTTAATAAAAGTAAGGAAAGTTAATTTAATTCCGTTTTTGATACCAAATATTAAAAGCGTGTACCTTTTGGCTCTTAAAAAATATTTTTCTTTGTAAGTTATGTAAATTGCTAAGAACTGTTTGTAAAAATTTTAGTTAAGTGACTTTTTTTTATTATATTAAAAAATAGTAGTAAAAAATTAGGTGAAATTCTTAATTAGTTATCAAACATTTTGCAAAATTTGATTTTCAGTACTTTTGTAAATTTTTTTATACCTCTTAAAGTTGCAGCCGCCAATGACCCAAAACTGAGTTGAGACAAAACACTTTTACAACCCTTAAATTAAATATAAGTTAACATTTTAACTCATTATGTTGTTATTGTTGTTATGTTTTATTTTGTTTTGTTTATTTGCTATGTTGTCGCTTACATAAATTTCATTGTTGTTCCAAAAAGAGGGTTGACCTCATTACAAATGATAATAGTTGACACGCACGTTACAACAGGTTACTACTTGAATACAGAAGTGTTTAGTTTGTGACATTAAATCGGTACTTGAAATATGGAGAAATAAACACAACGAAGTTAATGAACTGTTAATAATTTTTTTTTAAAATTGAATTAATTGTTCTAAAATTCAGCAAGATAGGAATAAAATTAAGTGTTGTTTCTGGCACATATTACTACTAATTAGGTAATTTACTTTTTTCTTATTTAAAAATTGGCAACATTGGCTAACCATCCAGATTTCCAGATTTTACCACTCTGGACTTCTTTTTGAGGGATTATTTGAAAAGCAAAGTATACGCCAGCAAGACTCAGATCATTGACGAGCTCAGGGTAAACATTCGGGCCAAAACTATCAATATACCAGAAAACGCAGAAAAGTGCGCATTTTGCTTTGGCTAATAGAGGGCCGGCCACTTGATTGATTCACATTCTAGTCCAAATAAATTATAAAGGTCCAAATTAAATGAAAGTACCTTATATAGGAAATCAGTGATTTTTTTTTAAGTTATTGGATATTCACATAGCGACATGTAATATGGTGCACCCTGTGCTAAGCAGAAAAATTCGAAAAATCCTGTAACAGAAAGGATTACATTTCGATACACATTACTGCTACAATGATGAAATTTGGCACAGGAGTGGATAAGGTTCCTACTATCTTGCATAAAATGTGCGTAACCGGAAGTAGTCAAAATTAACTAGATATACAACAAAAAACGCTATAATAATATGGCTAGTCCTTGCCAAATTAAAACACATTATAGCTATAATAATAAAATTTAACATATTACATATTAAACATATAACATAAAGGGTGATTTTTTAAGAGCTTGATAACTTTTTTTTTAAAAAAAACGCATAAAATTTGCAAAATCTCATCGGATCTTTATTTGAAACGTTAGATTGGACCATGACATTTACTTTTTGAAGATAATTTCATTTAAATGTTGACCGCGGCTGCGTCTTAGGTGGTCCATTCGGAAAGTCCAATTTTGGGCAACTTTTTCGAGCATTTCGGCCGGAATAGCCCGAATTTCTTCGGAAATGTTGTCTTCCAAAGCTGGAATAGTTGCTGGCTTATTTCTGTAGACTTTAGACTTGACGTAGCCCCACAAAAAATAGTCTAAAGGCGTCAAATCGCATGATCTTGGTGGCCAACTTACCGGTCCATTTCTTGAGATTAATTGTTCTCCGAAGTTTTCCCTCAAAATGGCCATAGAATCGCGAGCTGTGTGGCATGTAGCGCCATCTTGTTGAAACCACATGTCAACCAAGTTCAGTTCTTCCATTTTTGGCAACAAAAAGTTTGTTAGCATCGAACGATAGCGATCGCCATTCACCGTAACGTTGCGTCCAACAGCATCTTTGAAAAAATACGGTCCAATGATTCCACCAGCGTACAAACTACACCAAACAGTGCATTTTTCGGGATGCATGGCCAGTTCTTGAACGGCTTCTGGTTGCTCTTCACTCCAAATGCGGCAATTTTGCTTATTTACGTAGCCATTCAACCAGAAATGAGCCTCATCGCTGAACAAAATTTGTCGATAAAAAAGCGGATTTTCTGCCAACTTTTCTAGGGCCCATTCACTGAAAATTCGACGTTGTGGCAGATCGTTCGGCTTCAGTTCTTGCACGAGCTGTATTTTATACGGTTTTACACCAAGATCTTTGCGTAAAACCTTCCATGTGGTCGAATAACACAAACCCAATTGCTGCGAACGGCGACGAATCGACATTTCACGGTCTTCAGCAACACTCTCAGAAACAGACGCAATATTCTCTTCTGTACGCACTGTACGCATTCGTGTGGTTGGTTTAATGTCCAATAAAGTAAACTGAGTGCGAAACTTGGTCACAATCGCATTAATTGTTTGCTCACTTGGTCGATTATGTAGACCATAAATCGGACGTAAAGCGCGAAACACATTTCGAACCGAACACTGATTTTGGTAATAAAATTCAATGATTTGCAAGCGTTGCTCGTTAGTAAGTCTATTCATGATGAAATGTCAAAGCATACTGAGCATCTTTCTCTTTGACACCATGTCTGAAATCCCACGTGATCTGTCAAATACTAATGCATGAAAATCATAACCTCAAAAAAATCACCCTTTATTAAAATTTAACATAACATAAAAAAGCAATAGGTAAATCACCTAAGTCGGCTTAAGTAAGGAGAATTGTATGGAAATTATAAACTTATGCTTATTCACCTAAGCAATTTATTGTTTAATGCATTGCTTTGAAAGCACATACTTCGATACCTTTCCAAAAAAAAATATATTTGATTCACCTAACCCCATTATCCAAAAATACAAAATAAAAAACAACTAGCATGGATGGCTTAAGCATAGTTTTGAGCTATTTTCTGCAAACAAAAACACAGCTGCGTCATTAGACACACGAGAGAAGGATGGATTTGATAATTTAATGTTTTTTTTTTGTAATAAAACCACTTTTAAATTCAAAAATAACATAAAGTGAATTAAAAAACACACGTAAGTATTCACACCAGTAAATTTTATTACATTTCATGAACAAAAGAAAAGAAAAAGAGAAAAAAAAATTTGTATGCCCGCCGTGCGGAATCGAACCTGGAACTTTTGGTGCCAGTCCATCGCTCTACCCACTGATCCAAGCAGCCTTGCTACTACTTGCTGACATAACTGCAGCTATGTTAATGATAGCTGTTGATTGCCATACAAAAAATATAAATTATTGCGTTATGCTGCAGCATAGCTTCAGTTGTAATTAATATTGAATAAATCACTCCTCGCAACGAAGGAGTTTGGCTCAATGCGTAGTGTAGTCACTTCATACAAAGTGGTATCGGTTGATTTGTAGTTTCGAATCTCAACGATATGCAAAGTTAAAATGTTTGTATTTGACGTCAAGCAGCAAGAAAAGCCGAGAAGTCATTAATTTCTAAGAAAAAAACTAAGAAAAAAGAAAAAAGTGTTGATAAAAGAAAAGTAGTTTGTGTTGTAGCCGATTTCAGTCAAGCAAATCACAGAACGAGAGGCGGCAGCTTAAAAAAAAAGTGAAATAAAAAAACCAAAACCCGAAAAAGTAGTTATATTTTTGAAATTCAATTTTTTTTTTTAAAGGCAGTGTATAAAAAATTACCAAATACTTGGTGAATTTATCACCAAATAAAAATTGGCAAGTCAACATGTAAAACTTAGGCGTTTTGATGAAGTACTTGGGAGGCTGAAAACTGCCAAAGCCATCTTATAAATTATACTGGCTTTTTTTTCAATTTAATATAAACTTTTTTCTCGGTGTAGATAAGATCAGTTTCTATTATCTTCTATAATCTTGGCACAAACGGAAGTAAGCAAAAGTAACCAGAAATTATGCTTTTAAAGCGCATAATACTATGAAAGAACTATCTTAATATACAGGGTGTCCCTCAATTGAGTGCAACTATTTACGGAGGTGAAAGGTTATGTCGAGCTGAGCAAAAAATCGTATGGGAGGGGGGAGTCTATTTTCGCATTCATAGGAGCTACAGGGTTAATTAATATTTCACGACTTTTCACGACTTTGGTTTACGTTATTGTTTCTAGCAGAAAATCTAAGCTATATAAAACTTATTTTGATAACTCATTATAAAGGCAATAAAATCACCTTTCTAACGGCATATTAAGAAACCCCACCAACTTAACCGTTACCAAGCAGTGCTCGTGTGAAGATGAAATCAATCGATTGAAACTACCAAATTTCAATTTTGAGTGCAAATTTCTCAGAAATCCGCGTAATAAATTGCACTTTTTTTAGGATTAATTTTGTAATTTATTCAATTTTCTTTTCAATGACCCCAAAAACATGAACATACCTTAAAAAATAAAAAAGCTGGCAGTACTAAAAAAATTATACTTATAAGAAAACAATGATATTAACTGCATAACTATTTGTAATGTCATTACTTATCATTATCTTTTAATAAGTATCATTTTTTTTAGTGCAGTCAACTTTTTTGTTTTTAAAGATATATTTATGTTGTTGATGTCATTGAATAGAAAATTGAATAAATTACAAAATTGATTTAAAAAAAAATTTCATTTATTACGCAAAATTCTGAGATATTTGCACTCAAAGTAAAAATTTGATAGTTTCAACCGATTGATTTCATCTTCACACGATCACAGCTGCGTAAAGGCTAAGTTGGTGGGGTTTGTTGATATACCGTTGGAAAGATGATTTCATTACCTTTAAAGAGCTCGACATAACCTTTCAGCTCCGTAAATAGTTGCACTCAATTGCGGGACACCCTGAATAAAAGGCACGCATAATGCTCCCCACCTGATATTGCTTAAACTGTAATTATTTTTTATTCCAACCAACGATTATTACAGTGCTTTTACAACATATATGCACATACATAAAAGGCTTGCATGCTTTCAGGCTGAACATTTTTCAGGACAGTATATGTTGGAAAAGCAGTGTAATAATGTCAAAAAATAATTACAGTTTAAGCGTAAATGCCACCAACCCCTCATAGGACGGGCTTTATACTAGTAACATATATTTGACACAAGACTAGCTTAGATCAGTTTCCATCATCTTGCATGCAGTGGGTTCAACCGGTAGTACTTGAAATAATTTGATACATAAAGTTTTTAATATTTGACACAAGAGTAGATAAGATCCGTTTTTAATATCTTGCACCAAGCGGGCACAACCGGAAGTAGCCGAAAGCAGTGACGGACTGGGACCTAAAATTTCATCTGGACAATTACAACATATCCATTCATTCCACTTAAGAAAATTAAAAAAATTATTTTTTATTATAATCCATTCAATAATATTATACTCATTCAAGCCATATGTATAAGGATAACACCATAAATTTTAAAAAATTATTGGCTTAAATGATGTATGACCATCAAAGGATATAAACAGAAAATATAAATTAAAAATATTCTAATGCTTGGTTTTCACTATGTCATTTTCAATGGTCAGTTGCTGTCAATCAAACAGCACGTTGGCATTTTTTCTAACTTTGACAATGTTGAAAAATTAAAAACAACTGAGATATCGAATTAAGCTATACAGAAAATATAGAACTATTTTATTTAGATGATATTTCAATTGATTAACTTAATCAATTGAAGGCTTAAGACAATTTAAAAATTGTCCGCATGTTTTTATCCAATGTTCTTATTTCAGAACATTAGAATACGTTTATGGACCACTTTTTTTAATTCAGTGAATAGTAGTAACTGTAGCTCTGCAGAGTAATTATCAACATATTATCTTATCTCATGGATTAACCCTTCATTGCATTGTGATGGAAATTTCCATCAAACAATTAAATAAAACAAAAATACCCAAAAGATTTGATTTTTGCTTGTGCCAACTTTTACAAAAAAAAAAAACATGCAATGAGGGTCTTAATACAAAATATATACTTGTTTGAATTGGGATATGTTTATGCCTCAAAAAAAAGTTACCATTGACACCGACTAAAAGTGAACCAGTGATCGACTCCCAAAATATTGATAATGACGACTCCCAAAATATTTTGGTTGTCACGATAGCCGCCAGTAAGCTTAAACATTTCTAAATAATCTCCAAAAATTATTTGTTCGTAAAACTTTCGTCTGGTGTGCCTGTACAAAAAAAAACCAATGGTCCGAAACAATGCTACTAAATAAGTTCTTCTAAGATAAGAATCAAAGATAATGCTGATTTCCATGCATTTTCTTGATATTTTTGAATGTTATTTTTCACTAAAATTTAAATTACTTCATTATTTTGAAGCAAAGCTTTCTACGCTTCGTTCTATGATTTCCTTGAGTGAAATCTCAAAAACGACACTTTTTACAACATTGTTATTCTTAGAATTGATGTTCTTGTTTGCTTGCTTCCATTACGACAAGAAAATATAATATTAAGTATTAAAACTATTTCTTGGCCCACCGTGGGATTCGAACTTGTACCTCATTGATTCAAAGTTCTATACACCACCCACCGATCGAAACACCTTTGCTACGTAGAGTTATTGATTCAATATTTACTATAACTGCAGCTATGTTGCAGCACATCGCAATAATCTTTTTCTTGTTGTTTGAATAGATGCTAAGCTAATTGCTAAAAGTTGTCATCATCAGTCTTATCACTTTACCACACTTACGGTAAGCTTCCACTTATTCTACTTTTTTGGTTTCTACCAATTTTACCACCCACTATTTGCATTTTTCCAAAATCTACGACATTTTATTTCAGACTTAATTTAACGATTTTTATATAGAAATTATTGGATAATAATTGCAATATTAGAAATTTTATTACAATTAATATTTTATTCCTTTTGGTATATAAATAGTGGATGCAGAATTGTTTTAAGAACATTATATGAGAACTATTTGCAATAAAACTAATTAAGCGTAAAAAAATTACCTTACGGTAAACTTCTTATGATTTTTTTTTTTATTTTACTGTAGGACTTGAGTCGAATTCAATCTACCACTATTTAAAATTTTCAAGTGACAACACTGAGCATCATCATGATCATCTATTAATAGATCATTGTGATCTGCTGCAACATAGCTTCAGTTCTACTTAATATTAAATCAATGAGCAAGCGTAACAAAGGTGTTTGGCTCGGTGGGTAGAGTGATGAACTATGAATCGAAGGGGTCCAAGTTCAATTCCCATGGCGGGCGAAGAAGTAGTTTTTTTTCATTTTGTTGATATAAATGCGTTTGTGTTGCAGTTAGTACATGTTTTCTTTTTTTACATAGCACGAAGGAAAAATTAACGATTGCCCACAAATGCGTTGAAAATACAATGACTGTAACATGTAATGAAATAAATAAAATAATAATGAAATCTAATAAAATTTACTGATGTATCTATGAAACTTCGAAAAATCTTCGCTTATCTCGTGTGTTCAACGACTCGGCTTTGTTTTTTTTTTGCTATCATCGTTTTGAAGATATCATTGGAAAGGTTTTGACTGCTTCTATTTATTCCTGGACAGAGTTAATCAATTTAACCACCATTTGAACTAAATCAATCAATCACACGATTGATATAAATCACACGAGCACAGCTCGGTAACGATTACGTCTGTGGGGCTTGCTGATATGCCGTTAGAAAGGAGATTTCATTGTCTTTGCAATTAGTTATCTATGTAAGTTTTCTGTAAGTAAGTTTTTCTTCTAGAAACAATAACGAGAATCAAAATCGTTAAATATTATTTAACCCTTTAGCTCCCAAGAATATGAAAAAAACCCCCTCCCATACAATTTTATGCTCAGCTCGACATAACCTTTCACCTCCGTAAATAGTTTCACTCAGTTGCGGGACGCTCTGTATATCAAAGCTTATGTGCAACATTCCAAGACATTTCTGTAACTTCAGCAAAATTTTAAGAGATTTTACAGTTAATATAAAGCCACTTTTTATGGGAGGTAAGCGTGGTGTCCTTCCGATTTTTCCAAATTTCATAGTCAGGATTTATATTGAAGATCAAAACTTCTGTTCAAAATTTAAAGGCATTTCTTTATTTTTTGTGGATTGTTAAGAGATTTTATGGTTAAAATAAAGTCACTCTGTGTGGGAGGTAGGCGTGTTTTTCATCCCATTGGGCAAATTTTCGTCCTTGATGTTAATTTTTTAAAAGCAAACTTATATTTTGAATTTTATCGCTATAGCTTTAAAATTGTGGCTGTAATCGTGTCGACAGACGGACACACAGACGGGCATACAGAAATTGACTCAGGTGATGATGCTTTTGTATACCATTTCTATACCTACCACGCCTCCTTATTGGCATTACAAGCGGAATGAAAAAGTTAATATACCCCTTGCGCAGTTTTTTTTTTTGTAGCTTAACCAACGCTCAGGGGATGCCCCCTTTAGATGCGAAAGCATTGCGTTAATTCAAATGAAGTGAAGAAAGCAAGTGAAGATTTGCTTTAAACTTACACAGATCAAAACTGCCGGGGAACACGCTCACAGGGAGATTATTCCACAATCGTACTGTGCGACTAAAAAACGAATTATCTCGGTAATGCGAGGTTCTATTGGGCACCGATGCAATGTTAAAGGGATGGGCTTGAAAAGCTGCCCGAGTAGACTTAGAAAATACACGAACTGATGGCGTCAGGCCATGTACCTCCCTTGAACACTTCCCATGGTAGAACCTATACAAAAGGCTTAGGCAACCAACATTGCGCCGATGCCCAAGAGAACTGAGAGGAGATAAAATGTTTTCATATCCTATCATATATATCGCACGGCTTTGAATTCGGTCCAGAAGCTCCAAATAAGATCTCGAAGCTCCTGCCCAAATGTGCGAATTGTACTCCATTTTAGGCCTTATATATGAGGTATAGATCACTCGAAGATCAGATGGGGTGAAGTATCGCTTGCACCGTTTTAAGAAACCTAGGCACTTGGCCGCTTCTTTCGACACATGGACAATATGATCATTCCAACGAAGGTCGGATTGTATCGATATGCCCAGAACGTCAAGAGCATCTGATTCCAAAAGATCTACACCATTCATATTCAAGGGAGCTAAGGGACAGTTCATTCGCTTGTGGGTTAACAGGCAACACTGGGTCTTGTTTGCATTAAACTCTACTCTATTAGCAAGACCCCATTCGGAGATTTTTTTCAAGTCATTAAGAAGTGTGTCATTCATATTTTGCCTCTTACTCTCAATATCCAAAGAACTCGGGCGTTTTTTGAAAAAATATGAATGACAAATGCTGCTGTCGTCCGCAAACGAATGAATTGGGTTATGAGTCAACGACAGAAGGTCGTTGATAAAAACCAGAAACAAAGTTGGCGATAGAACTGAACCCTGCGGTACTCCTGCGTTGATGGCGTGCTCACTGGACGAAATGCCGTCGATTATGACACGTATAGTTCTATCCTTAAGAAAGCACGTGATCCACCGAGAAAAGTTACCACCGACACCGTATGCAATTAGTTTGGAGACGAGTGCTTTATGCCACACTCGGTCAAACGCCTTTGAAATATCCAGAGCAACAACCCTGCTCTCACCGAACAGGTGAACGCATTGGTTCCATTTTTCTGTAAGGAACGCCATAAGGTCACCAGTAGACCGAGCCCTACGAAAACCATATTGACGGTCACTTAGCAATTCGTTGTGCTCCAGATAGTTCATTAGGTGGAAGTTTATTACGCTCTCCATAACTTTGGAAAGCGTAAAGCATATCGCAATGGGTCGGTAGTTTGCAGGATTCGTGGCATCGCCCTTTTTAGGTATCGGCTGGACATTTGCGACCTTCCAACAAGATGGAAATACTCCTGTCCTGTATGAGATGTTGAAAAGGTTGCGCAAAGGCCGAGCCAGTGTAAAAGCACACGTTTTAAGCACAATTGGTGGTATGCCATCAGGACCAGAGGCTTTATTTATGTTAAGATTTGCAAGGATTCTTTTGACTGCTCTCGTTCGAAAATATATCTCCTTCATTGAAGAACAAGTCCCGACAAAGGGCAGTGGCTGACTGCTATCCGAGATTGTGGAATTGTGTGCAAGCAATCCAGCCAACAGGTTTGCTTTATCAACCGAGTCAGTGAAGATTTGGTCATCTTTTAAAAGAGTTGGAATCGACGAAGACGTTTGATTTTTAACTCTTTTAACAAATGACCAAAAGTTTTTGCTTCCTTTAGGGCAGAGAAGAACCTGTTCTCTAATACGAGTTTCGTGAAGAAACTTTTCGCGTTTTAAAATTGCGTTACAGCGATTCCTAGTCTCGATGCGAAGTCTATTAGTATCAGCATTCTTATCAGATCGCCAATTCTGATAGGCTTCCTCTTTGGACCTGACTGCAATCCTGCAAGTCTCATTAAACCATGAGTGGTCTTTTGGTTCAATGCTTTTCTTTTTATTGGGGATAAAAGACCGCATACCTAATAAGATAATTTCTTGTGCCATGACAGCTGCGGCATTCACATTTCTATCAGCGAAACATAATTTCCAATTGAAGTTGCGATAAAAATTATTTAACGCATTCCAATTTGCTCTTTCATAAAACCATGCAGTCCTTTTCGAGGCGTAAAGGTGCGAAGGTCAGAATATGAAAAAACAGCGGAGATGGTACAATGGTCCGAATCACCAAGAGGTGCATTGACACTCACATCATATTTTTCATGATGAGAAGTCAGAAAAAGGTCTAAGATATTATGGCTTTGCAAATCATTTCGTGGGAAAAATGTTGGTTCCTTCACTAGTTGAATCAATTGGTTTGATTCAGCAAAAAGCTCAACATATTGTCCTTCAGGTGTGGTGTGGCTCGAGTGACATAACCAAGCCGAGTTGTGGACATTGAAATCGCCGGCAACAACGATTTCGCTGTCAGGAAACAACCCCAAAATGTGCGTAATCGAATCAGAGAGAGAGTCCAATTTATTAAAAGTGGGTTCTCTTCCTAAATTCGGACTTCTATACACGAAACAAAAATGTAGCAAGTGCGAACGAACTCTGAACCTCACCCACATGGAGCTGAATTCCGGATTGGTGACGCTCAGACCCCGATCGAACTGGTATGCTACATCTGTTTTTATAAAAAGAGCGATGCCCCTTTGCGAAGAAAACAATGGCAGTAAGTGATACCCAGGAATATGAAAATCCAGTGGATCTGAGTCCTCCGTCACCTGGGTCTCACTTAGTGCCATTATTTGAGGCCTATAAAGAGCACAATATGCATAGACCGAGAAGAAATTCGCTCTCAGTCCACGAACATTGCAAAAATCTATGCGAAAATGTCCCGACATTTAGGCACAATGCAAGCCTCAAGCAAATAAGGGTAATAAGGTAATTAGTTCCTTCCGCAAAAAAGATTAAACACAGTGGGTTGTTGGGTTTAATTGGCAAAAATCAAAAATTTAATTCTCAAAATTAACACACATCTCTCTTTTGGTTATTAAAAAAAGGCAGATTCAAAGATAATTTTAAAAGGTAACGATTTTGCTTGAAAAAAAACCCATATCCTTATTTTTCACTTTATTTATACTTTAATAAAGATCTCCCTTTTATCAAAGCACTGACCCATTATTCGACTATGAATATTTAATTTTAATATGGAAAAACAGATAAGCTACTTAAAATAAGCATCTCTGCTCTATAGCTATACACTTTGGCTTCAGTCACGTAATCATTCAGTAAACTGAACTTTAGTACAATTTTTTGCAATGTCATTACACAAAACGTTTACACCAAAAACTCTTCAACACAACCGCAGCAGTTTAAATTAATCCATTTATTTAATAAAAAAAGCGATTAAAGTTTAAATAAAAAAATATAACCAACACACTTTCAGGTAGCTTCAGCTTAAGCTTAAAACAGAAATCTGTAGCTTCCTGTACTACTTTAATACTGCCGAATACTTCATTGTTGACGTTGTTGTATTTGTTGCTGGGCCTTAAACACCATATTATTTACACAGTAAAACGGAAATAATTATTTAAACATAAACTGTGGTGGCAAGTGAGTGTTGCCATTGTATCATATAAGCGCTCAACGCTATTGTCCCTGTGCTGTGAATTAATATCATTGCCTGCTCCATATTGCAGCAACCATTAAAATCTCCACTCGCACTTTTCACTCTCGTGTCCAATTGTTTAAGCAGTCGTATCTATAGTCGCATTCATAGTTGTATTCACAGTCGCATTTATACACTTCAACTTATTGTAAAATAATAATAATAACGTTGACGAAAAGTAAATCCTTTTCAGCATTTAACCAGCGTGACTCATAATTATGACTTTTCACCCAGATGAATGCAATTTTATTCCCAAGAGTTATATGTTAAAAGTAGGCAACATTGTTTCTGACACACAGTTGGCCGTACTAGGCGTGATTTTTCACCTTAGTTTGAGTAATTTTGTGACCGATTGTAGTGTGCTGGGTAAGCTCCATATTTAAATTTATGCTTTTCAATAGGCATAAAAAAATATTTTCTTTTTTTGTAGCTGTTGCACTTGGTTGTTTTAATTATGCTTGTTGTTGCTGTTGCAGCCTAATAATTAAGTGGCTTTTTCTTTTCTTTCATTTATACTATGATTAATATAATATAAATGCTTCAAGCACAGGAATGAAAACTTTTTGAGTCCTTTTTATAATTAATTAGTTGAATTTTTATACGCAATGTTTGGTTAACTGAATAAAACTACTAGACTATAAATGAATGCAGCACATGCAACGGCTAAAAAAAAATATGAAACGTGCATATAAGCAAATGTAGAGAAGTTTGGCACCGATTAAAGTATTTAAATAAGGCAAGTAACGTTCAAGTAACGCTATTTTAAAGAAGTTTTCAAAATTTCTAGCTCGTTTTAATTTCAATTTCAATCTGCTAACCATTGCATTTAATTTGATAACAGTGACTAAGAAACAGAAAATCGAGAAAGCAAATTAATTCTGCAGCTCCATGCTGATTGCATAGCTACCCTGCAGGAAAATTAACTAATTTAAAAGTAGTTGATAAAGTATTTTTTTGTCAACCACAACTAGTTGAAATTCTGACTTTTTTCCATAGAACGAACTAACTTATTTTGTATGGTGATGTCCGCTAAATAAGTCAATTGACTTTCGTCTGCATATATTTTCAACTACTTGTTAAATTAGTTACATTTAAATTATTTTTTTAATTACTTTAAAATAACCAATTGAAAACTATTACTGATGGCCTAAAGTTAATAATAGTTGATGAAATAACATGGTTAAATATGTATTAACTTGTAATCTAATAAAAATTTGCAATTAAAACATGTCATGTAATTCAAAGTAGTTTATCAACCACTTGTTTTTAAGTAGTATTTCAATTACTTCATATATAATGCAATCTAAACTATTTAGAATTGAAGTGAATGCCGCCTTAATATAATTCAAAGTAGTTCATATACTAATTTATTTTAAATTAGTTTTTTAATTAGTTGATTTTAAAAACAAGTTAGTTTGTTCCTATAGGTTAGCGATTGCAGCAAATACGTGCACAGCTGTCTCTGCACACACATATACACACACACATAAAAAGCATGGTTTTCTTACATCTTGAGTAGATTTTCATAATCTAGAATAATTCACATACCCACATACACACATGCATTCAGCTTAGTTCAAGTTCATGGTCAATACGATGATTTGGCATGCAAAGCTAGCTGATGGCCAGATTAGCCATCGAGCATTGGAATTGTTTAACTTTTGCCTTAAGCTGTACATTTCGCATTTATTTCTTCATTTCGTTTTTCTTTTCCTTCAACGTCTTTCTTATTTCTTTGATGATTTGCTTTTACGTATCTATTTATTTTTTGCTTATTTAATATAAACATTTCTGTGCTTCTACACAGATGGAAAGCTGTTAAGATGTGAATGTCTAAAGTTCCTGGAACTTAAATGTAGCATATCGTTGATGTGTTTCTTGCAAATACGTCATTAAACAACAAGAATATGGTGAGTAAGTAATTCCTTAAGGAATAACGACACTAATAAATGAAACTATCAAAATGGTACGCCACGACGTATGAGTGACTTAAATTATAATGTTTGAAATAGTGAAAAAATAGTCTTTCATCAATAAGTTAAAAATTACATTCCATGAACAAACTTTGAAAATTTATATAAATACTATATATTAGTGTGCAAAGAAGACACTACACAGTGATTTACTGACTTGAAATGTAGCATATAGTCTCTGATTTATAATACCCTTACTATGATATTTGACAAAATTTAATGAAAACCACACCTTCCTCTCATATAAAATGATGTCATTTAAACGTCTAAGCTAATCTCCTAAAAAAATAGCAGAAATGCAAAGAAAAGATTCATAAATGGATTAATCATTTATAAATTTTAAAATATTTCATGTAATTCAAATTTAAAATATTTTTTTAATTGACTAACAGCTGTAGAAAATTAAATTTTAAAATATATACAAAAACTACAAGCTCTTTAGAGTTTTTACTATACTAAATGTAATATTACTAAAGAAGTGTATTGAAATTGCGTAAAAACACTCAGTCTGTAATTTTACAATTTTTTTTATATTTTTTTTTTTTTTATTTATTATTAGCTTAATTGTTGACAAATAAGATTGAATCTTTTAAGAGCCGCATTGAAAGCAGAAATTACAATATGTGCCATAAATAGCAACATTTAGAAAAATTTACAAAAAAATGAAATGGCCATTTCAGCCCTTGAAAGGACTTTGACCGAGCTTCTTATGATCAATTAAAAATACTTCTCATGAGAAACTGAAAGCAACGATTTTTCAAAAACAACAACAATAAAAACGAACGTTCGGCAGTAATCGTTTGAAAAATAATGAATTTGGACAATTGTTTAAAGTGAGCGATCTTTAAGCATACTGAGCGAACGAATATATCACCGAACAATTCATGAAAGCAATTGTATTTTAATCGATCTTGAAAGTTCGCTCAAAATTTATTTTGGACACTAGGAGGTCAATAAAAATGTTGCTTTTCGCTTAAGATATATGCTGGCATGGAGAGGGGAGGGGGAGGTAGCTGTTTTAAGATCGGATGGGGTGGACTCAAAAATGTTATTTTTTTCATACATTTTTTACATGTGCTTGAGATATAAGGGGTCGCTGATTTGAAACCTGATGTCAGAATTTGGTTTGGCTTAACACTAGGGTGGACCTTAAAAATGTATGTACACTTCCAACATGTGCTTGCAGTATCGGAGGTCACTGATTTCGATTCTAATGTCAGAGATACAGACATTTTGTTTGACACTAGGGTGGACCCTACAAATGCGCTTTTTTTATGGGGTCGCTGATTTTGAATCTGATGTCAAAGTTCAAAGAATATAGTGTAAATTCATTTCCGTTAACATGCCTAGTTCCAAATGGAAAAACAATTTTATATTAGTCAGTGAGACTGTTACATTTATTGGCTCCTTGTGTAAAAAAAATGGCTTGTCAAGAAAAGTAGAAATATTACAACTGCATAGTGTATACTTCTAAGAAATAATTTTTGCATACTTGCTGGCTTGACTACACAATTTTGATGAAAACTGCGATGGGCTCGTTTTGAAGTTCAATTTAATGTAGTAATATAGTTAAAATTTACAAAGTAATTCTATTTTATCTGTTTAAGAATATTTCCATAAAAAATTAATACGTATTTTTCGTCTTCAAGTTTTGCTTTAATTCTTGGTTGAACTCCAAAATTTATTTTTTAAAAGTAGGGGGCCAATGATAAAAATTGTCTAAGTTCTTATATCACTAATACTCCCGTTACATGTCTAAATTAAAAACAAACATTTTTTTTTAGAGCTCCATCGCAGTGTCAAATACATTTTTTTTTAATTCTGACATCAGATTTAAATTCAGTAATCCACTAATTATGCCAGAATACACGTAGAAAATGTTTATAACAAAAACATTTTTAGGGGTCCACCCTAGTGTGAAACAAATTTTTTACAAACAATTTCAGCGACCTCCTTAAAAAAAAATTTTTAGAAATTCACCCTAGTGTCAAAAAAGATGTTGGCCAAATCCTTCTGAAAGCCTTAGAAAAAAATTTTCTTCATTTGTGCACTAAAATCCAACGCAACTTATAAAAAATCCCATAAGTTATGATCCATAACGCACTTAGAAAATGAGTCCAAGATACCATCGCAATCGATCAAAATATAATTTCCGTATTGTATTTTATGCCGATTAATATTTGTGCTGCTGCTGCGCAATACTTCTCACTCGTGAAAAACTTACTTTTTACGATTGTTTGCTAGCGACGATTGAGCTCTGCTGGCTTCGCTTTACATATCGTTTGTGAGAAGTATTGAAAAGAAGTTTTTTTGTAGGGAACAATTAATGAGAAGTATTTTATTTTAATCGTTCTCCGCAATCTGGTATAAAGTCACTAAACATATCAAAAAATTGTAATATATACGTTAGAAAGTTGATATAGTGTTATTTAAGGAAAAAAACAGGCGCGTTGTTGGACACACGAGAGAAGCGAAGCTTTTTATGTTACTGTCATTGTTATTTCAACGCACTTGTGGGCAATTGTTAATTTTTTTTGCACTATGCAAAACAAAACAAAAGCATGTACCAACAACAGCATAAACACATTCACATCAAAAAAAAAGTATTACTCTGCCCACCGTGAGGATCGATCACATGATCCACTGATTAATAAGTCGACTCTGTTTCTACCGATCCAAATAGCTCTGTTAAATTTTGATGGTGATTTAATATTAAATATATATCTGCAGCTATGTTAACAGTTGATGGCGCTAACAGATGGCACTAGCAAATTGAGGATGATGACCAGTGTTGTCACTTGCAAATTTTAAATAGTAGTAGGTTGAGTCTAAAATGAGTGGTGAATTTTAAAAAACTTTGGAATATATTTTTCTTCTTAAGGAAAAATTCGACTGAAGTCCTACAGCAAAACAAATCATAAGAAGTATACCATAAGGTAAGTTTTTTCACGCTGAATTAGTTTTATTGCAAATAATTCTGATATAATGTTCTGAAAACAGTTCTAAAATAAAATATTAAATGTAATAATAAATAAAATATATGCAATAAAATTTCTAAAATTTTAATTATAATGCAATAATTTTTATATAAATATATAGATTTTGGAAAAATGCAAATAGTCGGTGATAAAAGAGGTAGAAACTAAAAAAGTGCTAGGTTTACCACAATTGTGCAAAAGTGGCAATACTGATGATTCTTGTAGCAAGTGATTTAGCAGCTACCCAAACCATAAAAATCTATTAATCAACTCTTGTAGCAAGTGGCTAAGCAGCTACCCAAGCCACACAAATACATTAATAGCTTATTGTATGTACTGCAACATAGATTCAGTTGCAGTTAATACTGAATCAATACTTTGGTATAAAGAAGGTGTTTGGCTCAATGGATGGAATATAGAACTTCCAACCAAAGATTTACGGGTTCAAATCCTCACGGCAGGCGAAGAAATGTTTTTTTATATTTGTTATATTAAATTGCCTTGTTGTAAAAAACACAAAAACAAAGAAACCATATAAAATTCTAAGAAAATATCTGTCGAAAATTTTTCTGATTTCACTCCAAGCAAATCACAGAGCGGGGCGTATAAAGCTTCGCTTCAAAAAATTATTCAATTAAACTTAAGATAAGTTAACTCATGAAATTATCGACTTAACGAAAATAGATGGAAAAGAAACTGAAGATAAAAGATTATAATTGAGCTTAGTCTTAAAGTTGAGTTAACAAGAGAATTGAGAATTCTCCAATATATACTCGGAAAAGTTCCGAGTTTCGTTAAGATCGGTCAATTTTTATATGTACCTCCCATACAAAATAATGTGGAAAATTAATATAGGTCCAAGAGAGGTACCCCTAGAATCCAACCGATTTCAACTATTTTCAGTACACATGTATACGTTTATTTGCTTTACTTTTTGACCAAGTTTTGTTAAATTCGACCAAGCTTTGTTTGTACCTCGCATACAAAATAATGTAAAAAATTAATAAAGTTTCAAGGGAGGTACCCAAGGGACTGACCAATTTTAACAATTTTTGAAATTTTTCTTAATTAATTTGAACTGAAGAAGTATACAAAATTGCATTATCATAAAAGCACTCCTTCTATTTTTGCCCCTTGCTTGTATGGGGTCGACGCACTGTGCTACGGCCAAGTAATCCTATGGAAATGAGGAGACATGGTCGAACATCCGCAGACCAAAGACAAAGTGAGCAGCATTATTCAAGGCAACTTGCAGCTTATGTGCGGATTTCGATTCAGGCTTGCTATATACTACTTCCGAGTTTGTTATTATAGGCATCAGTTTCTGCATTACTAGTTTACGTTTAGTTTCGATGGGAACAAACGATGCAGTCATTCTTAAGTTTCTCAATGCATAATAGACCTTATTAACACACTACAGTGTATGAGAAAAATAAGTGTTTCACATATTTTTTCCAGTGTATTAAAAAAACTTATGGCTAACGGTAGCTTTTACTATTTTACCTATTCCATATTTCGCAATACAAAAAGTTTGCCATTCGAACGCCTACTTTTGTTTTAAACACTACAATTCGAAATGAGTGCCAAATTTAAAACGGAATTTGAAATGGTATTTTTGGCTCACCACCCAAAAGGCCCAAAAATGAGTGCTAAAGCCGCCGCAAAATATACAAAATGTTCAATTTCATTTGTGAATAAGTGGATTAAGCGCTTCAAAGAAGTTGGTAATGTTGACGATGCTGAGGGCAGAGTTAGAGAACGAGCGACATCAAAAAAGGTGAATAAGTCTATATCCAATTTATTTGTAAAAAATTCGACTCTTAGCCTTAGAGCAGCGAAACAAAAACTATCTAAGACAGGAGTTGAAAATTCTACTTTCACAATCAGGCAAAGACTTTTGGAATCAGGCATTTCTAACAAGAGTACCAACACAAAACCTTTGTTAACAAAAAAGCTCGATAAAAAAAGGTTAACATGAGCTTATGAACATTTGGATCGTGACTGGAGCAACGTTATCTTTGCTGACGAGTCCTCTTCCGTTATTTATAATCGCTTTAAGAAAACTTGGACAAAAAACGGCGAAAGAGTGATTCAGCGAACAGTCAAGCATCCATAGAAGGTTCATGTGTACAGATGCTTTTCAGAAAACCGGTTTTGGGATATTGATCACTTTTACACAAAATCTGAATGCAGAGTACATGTGCAAATAATACAAATATGGTCAACTGAAATCTGTTGAAGCTTTGTATGGAAAAGAGAATAATGCATAATACCGCATCGGAGTCGCCTTTGTACGGCATGGAAGCAAAAGAATGGATTGCAAACACTAGATTGGCCTTCTCAAAGCCCCGATGCCAATCCCATCGAAAATGTGTGGTCCCTTATAAAACAAAAACTGAGAGGAAAACGTATTTCAACCAAAAAAGCAATTTATTCTTACGTTGCAACGCATATGGAAAGGATTATCACCGGAATATGCTGCAAAACTCAGCTAAAGTTGCGCCAGAAGATGTCAAGCGATTATTGAAAACAACGGCGACTGAACCAAATATTAAATATATTGCGAAAACCTTTAGGTTAATAAAAAGAATTTTTAAAAAGTTATTTTAAAGATTTATACGCAACACGGTTTTTTTCTGACGCAATGTATTAATATGATCTTCACAGGAAAGAGATGAATTTAAGATGAAACCAAGGCTCTTAGCTTTTTGTACATCTTTTAACTCAATGTCATTAAGAATAATCGGAGGAAACCCGAGATTGGAGAAGGGTTTTTTTGGAAATTGGCAACACGCATGATTTAGCTTAGCAGGGATTAAGTTTAAGCACACACGCAGAAAAATTTTTCGTTTACCTCAACTGGAAAATTAGCCAACTATACTTCATTTGCGACCTGTAGTAGCTATAAACGAATATTTAGTTGTAACTGACGAAAAAATAACGAATCGCCATTAGTTTTCTAATAAAAATAGCACTGCGCTACTTATACTGAGTTTTAACGGTGCGCAAAAATTTATTGACTTTGGCGCGATAATAGAGCACTGAACTCCCAACCGCGAGATGACGAGAGTTCGAACCCTACAATTTTAACTACATTTCGTTATTTTTTTTTTATAATTACATTTAAATTTTTTTAAACAATAATTTTTAACACATAATAAATGTATGTACATGATTTGAAAAAAACTGGCATTTTCTTTCATCCATCGTTGTGACTCGAACCCGGACCGCGTCGATGTCTGGTTTACTGCGCGCTCTGCTTAACCTGTTGCACCACCGTCAATTGTATTTTCATTCGGCTTATATTCGTGTAGTGCTGCTTATGCTGCTGCGTGGCATTTAATTGTGTTGAAGTAAAAGTATACGATTTTTTTTTTCATTTATGGCAAAAGATAAACATTTATCACCGACAGAAGCCCAACAATAACGAAAAGTTTACACCAAATTTTTATGGTGGTCGTGGCATACTGGTTAGGGTGCTTGATTTGTATGCGAAGCAGCGCAGGTTCTAGTCCCCTGCTGACAGAACATACATTTTATAAAAATTTTGACCTAGTTTTTTTAAACTTAAATAGCATTTTAATTGGTTTTTTCTGAAAACAAGCAAAATAGAAGTAACTGGGAATTTGCTCAAGTTTTGCTTAATCTCCAAACGAATTTAGCAAACATATTTCTCCATGCACAAACGAGTTTTAAGTTGCAGCAAGCAAATTATTCATTTGGAGCAATTGAAAAATCGCACGCGCTTATGACAAACGAAATTCATTTGCTGCAACTAAGTAACCTGTTTCCAGCAACTCTTTCCGTTTCTCGTAACTGTTGAAACGTTTGCAAGAAACGTTTCCAAGCACGATAAGCGAAGTACATATGCGACAAACTGGCGATAAACGTTTTTTTTTCTCTGCGTGTATTATCCTTAGTTCATTTGCTCAGCGATAAGAGTCTCACATATTTTCGAAATCGATGATAGCAAACTTATCGGTCTGAAGTCACCTGGTGGCTCACGTGCATTTGCAATTTTAGCAATTGGAACAATTGTAGCCACTTTTCAAAGGGAAGGAAAGTACGATGTAGTGATGCAATGATTGATAATGTGAGTACTAATCATAAGCTTTATGAATTTTATAGACACACCATCTTTACCAGTGGAATTTGATTTAATTTTTTTTAATGCAGCGGGCAACAGCCAGTTCGTTAACAGCACAAAAATTAAAATCATACGGCAATACAGCAGGCACTATTTTATTGAAGTTTTCGGCTTTTCCATCACTCAACGAGCTCGCTATTTAGTCCTTATTGCAAATACCAATGCATTTAAGATTCTTCCATAACTATTTGGAGGGTTAATTGGGCTAAGTTTAGATATGTCGAATTGTTTTTTGAAGAGTTTTACGGTCGAAGTAGCTTCATTATTTGCTAAATATTTCCCAATTGGTCTCACTTGGATTTCGTTTCCACCTGTTATAGGTTTTGTTGCGTTTTTTTAAACTTAACTTGTCATTCGTATTAAGCCAGGGGTATTCTGTGTTGCTGACCTGACGCGTACATAGAGAAACATTAGTTTCGAAAAGATTTAAGATGTTATCAACAAAAAATATTAGTTTGTCATCAACTGAGCTAAGAAACCAATAATCAGTCCAGTTCATTACAGATAAGTCCCAGTACAATTTGCCATAATCAACAGATTTGAAGTTGCGAAACATGAAACAAGTCTCAGAGGCAATGGGTGCAAGATTAATATCAAATGTGCAAAAAATTAGATCGTGATCTGAAATAAATGATATCTGATCGATGATAAGAACTGGCGACACATCAAGAAAACTATTGACTAAACTTAGTCCAAAGACAGCTAAACAATTCAAGAAATCACTGCTAAGACTGTCATTGGCCAAAAGATTAAAACTGAAATCACCACAGAGGATGTAGTGATCAAAATGAAATGCTATTCTTAGTAAAGATGTAGTAAATTTTACAAAAAATTTTAACATTACACTAAAAGGGTCATTACTGCGCAGACATGGCCAAAACTCACGTACGATCATATTGATATATATGTGAATGAATCCATATAATGACCTCGTTGACCATGATAAGATATGACTTTTTTCTCGCGTACGCTTAGCGTACGATCTAAGGGCTTGAGTGAGATTGTGGCATTTTACGAATTTTGGCTTGCACAAGTTCAGGGCCCCTGTAGCCTGCGGCCACAATTTCGTTGTATGGTGTGTCCATCTCTACTTTAAGCATAAGCTGTTATTAACCCTTGACTGCTAAACCTCTGTACTGTGACGTAAATGCAGTGCTGCCAACTACACGGATATTACGGATTTCTACGGATATTTAAGCCTTGCACAGATAAACGGATAAGAATGGCAAAATGAGGTAAATCTACAGATTTTTAAGAATTTCTCACGGAATATTCGTAGATTTTGCTGTTTTCCACCAAATTTTTTTCTAAATGAATTTAAATCATTAAAAAAATGTACTAATCACTCAAAAATATGTTTACATAATTTGTTAAAACTTTGCGCTTATCAATACTTGGAATATTACACTTAAGAAAACTTAACAAGATATGTAATTGTTATGAAATGCAAATAAATGATTCACAGTTATCACAATTTTCGATTCAAGTGTATGATCATAAAACATACTTTTATACAGGTATTTCTAAAATACCTAAAAAATAAAAAATATTGATCAATTTTGTTATAATTTTCAAATAGAATAAACTCTGTAGAGTTTCCTTAAAAAATATGACTCAAATTGAATTTCTCCAATTTAAACATGTTATAATACTTATACAAAAAAAAAAACTTCTTAATATAATATTCTAATTGCTGAACTCATCTCGGGGGAACAAGTGCTTGTGAGTCTATTGAACTTATTCTCTTTGTGATTTCATAGAAAATCTTATTTTTGATTTGATTTTTTACAAATCATTTTTTGCTTTTTTTTTTTTGAAGAAAAAGAAAAAACTTGAATAATAATTTTTGTGTGCTATTTTTAAACTTAAAAAACTTAAAGTGCCTTTAAAATGTATTTTAATGATATTGTATTTTTAACGATTTCAAAAAATCTAATGTTTTTTTAAATGAATAAAAGTTGAACTTTTTGAAAAAATTAACTTTTTTTATTTTTTTTTTTTAATGTTAGTTACGTTATTTAATGCAAATTCTGAAAAAAAAAATACTAACAATTTTTAAAAAAACTATTTCGACTTTAACTGAGTGATTTTATAAGCTGTTAGTTTTAAATTGAAGAACAACAATTATATAAATTTGCTTACACGGATTTACACGTATTATTAATGCCGCATTTAAAGATTTTTACTCTCTTTGGGTTGGTATAACTTGCGTAGATGCCACAGGAGAGTAACTCATTTCCCCACTGACAAAACATAACTCTCAAAACTAGAGATTGAATTTATTTGACTTACTAAAATATATGACCTTTTTTCATTTATACTCTAAAGTTCTGATAGTCCATTTATCCCACTCTCAAACATTTATTAAAACAAAAAACAATTTAAAAGTTGACAAAAAAGCCTGCGGTAGCAGCTATGGGTTAAATTAAATTAAACGTATGACACAAATTCTTCTGTCTGTCCATTGCTTACTAGTTTATTTGTGATTTTTTTTCATATTGTGCAATAACTGTATTCAAAGCTTGTCTATGACAATTATATCCTGAAGAATTTTGCATTTTATTAAATTATTAATTAAAACGACTGTATTGCAAGTGTTCACATTCAAAGCAATTTTATCCTAAAGTTAGAGAACTAATTATTGTAAATTGTTTTTTGATTGCATGCCAAACTTATACGCATTTATATGATATTTTAAGTTGGCACTACTTTAGTTATGTTTCATCAATAGCCTCCAAGTCTTTACCTTATTACTCAACAAAAACATGCGTTTAAAAAATTAAAATGTCTCTTACATGTAGGACAACCATCATGATCAAGGTAAATTATAAAATCCATGTATTACGAAAAATTTCGCTTTATTAAAATAAATGTAGTAGGTTGCCTCATAAGTCTATGAAAAGGCTGCAAAATATCAGCGTCTCTCGTTGACATTTGGTAAAGTGACAGTATTTTGTTTACAACAACTTTTTTCGTGTCTTCGATTTTTACGATGGATGAAAAAATTGAGCATTGAGTCTGTATCAAATTTTGTGTGGAAAATGGTTTCAACTGCGCTGATACGCGTAAAATGTTGGTGAAATGTTACAGTGACTCTGTATGAACCTTTCTTTTTGAACAGGGTGGTAAACATTTTTTCCCCATTTTTCTTCTAATAGATTTCGCCTTCCGTGCCGGCAGGTTGCTCCTTCCTCCCGTGATTGCCATGCCCCTCTCGAATTTTCTTTTCTTTATCGCTAGATTTGGGCTTACATGTTAGCAGGCTGGGTCTTGTTCCATCCTTGCGTAATTGCCACGTCCCTCTCAAAGTGTATTTCCTTCATCGCTAGATTCTAGCTCAAGTGTTAGCAGGTTGGGTCTTAGCCGCCACGCCCAGCGCAAGCAATTCTACGCTAACTCCAATCTTTCCGGAACCAACTCAAGTTATTAGTAATTTTGTTTTAAAACAAGACAGGATACTCGTAATTAAGATTGATAGTTATAGGATCCAGATGTAATTAGTATAAAATCAACGAAATTGAAAATAAAAACTTAAATAAACTCTTTAACATTTCTTGTATTTTCGACCCTGAACATCCGCTGAGCATACCCCAGCGTAAATCAGAAACGCCCAGAGGTTCGTTACAACGTAATAGCTGAAAATAAAAATAAAGTGACTAAATTAAAAAATGCATTTTTTAATAACAACTTGTATAAAAAAGTTAAATAAAAATTTTTTTAAATTTTTTATATTAAATTTTGTACGAAAATGTGAATATAACAATTTTTAAAATTTTAAATTTAAACTTTCTTCTTTTTGCTTTTGTCATTCTAAGTATTTCAAAGATATTCTTAAAATGATTTTATAGATTTAAATTTTATATCTCGTGTGAATAAAAATATACATTGGTATAAATAATGAATTTCTTAAATCAACTATTTGATTTCTGGCATCTGTTAACTAATTTTAAAGGGATCGGCATCATTTTTTTGGGTTATGTAATCAATTTTTACATTAATTAATTTACCATGATGATCAAATCTCCCGCAGTGTTTCGTTAATGTTTTTGTTTTATTAAAAATGTTACGTATTGGCTAAAGATAATAATGAAATGATTGAGGCAAGGAAAGAACAACATATTAAGTTTGTTACTTAACTAATTAATTCTTAATTACATAATTACCCAATACAATTACAATGAAAAAATCTGAAACGTAAGAACAAATAATTTAATTTACTGCAACCTCACTATGCCCTTAATAAAAAAGACTTATAGATTTTCTTAAAGCTTGTTAAATTTATAAAAAATATTGTCTTTAGACTTTTTTTATGCGGCTGATAAATTCGCAGATGTAGGCATAGTATGAACTTAGTTTCAAAATGGCTTCCGTTTCGTGAAACGTCCGAACGCAAGCTTTAAATAAAAATTTTATTATAAATTTGAGTTATGTAACAATTGTTTCGTTTTTTTTTTTTGCTATACCAATAAATAGCTTTTTGATTATATACACTTATATACACTTACCCAAGTATATCTCTGGATTGTATGAAACATTTTTAAAAGAAGCGTCCTAATGAAACGTCCGACACGCTGGGATTTGCCCATATTCGAAAAAATTTTTAAGTAGCGACATTTTTTTTTTGTAAGATGCGCTTTGAACTCCATCCTGATTGTCGATGAGCCAAAGCCGGAAATTTAAGTGTGCATCCGCATTCCGCTCACAGATACAAACAAAATCCTTAAATCAAAATGCTACAAGAGCTACAAAAACAAATAAAAGCAAACAAAAGCAAGCAATGATAATCTATGCAAATTTAAAGGAAACCTCATTTCAAGGATTTGAATTTGATAAAAGGCAGTAAAACACAAAGGATAAACAGCTGAAGCAGTATCTGCAATAGTCTAAGTACTCAACGGAAGTAACAACAATAAATAGCAGCTGTGGCATCAATGTAAAGGCAAGCAGAAGCTGCAGCAGAAGAAGAAAAAGACGAATAAGAAAGATAAATATTGAGGAAGCAGATGAATCAGATGTCGTTTGTCGCAACAAGAGAGGCGCAAAAATATTATTCATCATAATTCTTAACAATGAGACAAACTCTTAACACATACTCACACACACACATACGCACACACACGCAAATACACATAAGCCAAAGCAAACGCATACAATGAGACACACAAAATATGAATAGAAAAATCATCGAAAATTCAGCGAATGACAGGCCAGTGAAAGGAAGATACACTTGTGTGAAAAAATCAGAATTAATGGGTGCATTTGTGTGTGCGTGCGTGATGTGTAGGCTGTATTATCAGGATATTTATTGAAAAATGTAAAACTTATTTATTATATTACTCTTACTTTTGTTGTTGTTTTCATTGCGATAATATGCTGTTTATCAGCGCTTAATTATCTTAAGAGCAATATAAAAGTCAAAGCACCGACAAGGTCAAGTTGTTGTTAAGATTGTTGTATATACAGTTTTCACTATCCTGTAGTACGACTGGTTGCAGCATATCCCTTTGGACATAACATTTCTCAAGCCTTTAGAGGTATGTCACTTCCCAAACCACAAAGAATTAAGCGAAGGGATAAGTTTTTAATACTCTCTGACGATATCTCGCCAAATTGGCGGTTCGAGCAACCACTTTGGTGAGGAAAATTTTGTTTCTTTATTTGTTTGGCGATACTTTGGTGGGATCTCCTGAATAAAATAAGACGAAAAAAATGCAAAAAATTGTTTAGTCTTTAATTCGTCTTTAATTCGTAAAGCAGCAGTGGTACCACTACATTAAAGTATAAAGTAATTCCTTTGATTACTTATATTGTTTCCATCAATTGTTCCGTCTCTCATACTTTATTCGCAAGGCAATAGATTAAGATACAATTCTTCAAGCTACTAATTAACGTAACTTATCTTTCCAAAGTTATTCTATAGATGTTAGTAGTGCGTATAACAATGTTTGTTTAAGAATCCTTTCGATTACCTCAAAAACTTTTAAACCCTAATGAATGTGGTTATTTACCAATTGATTCAATCGATTTCGGAATTAATTTTTCGAATGAATTTTTTAAATGTTAATAAAAGTTGCCTTGTTTTCAAATACTTGCTCCAACTACTGGTTGACATGGCTATTTGGTTGCCAAAAACATTGAAAATTTCAGAAAATTTAAGGTTATGTGCCCAGAAATTTTTAAAAGTTTTTGGGATCCGACAGCCTCCACAAGTAAATATGAAAATCTGAGGAATAAACTGACTTAAGCTGATTAGAATAGCTATTTTCATACCAACGCACAGTGGGCCAGCCAGTACAGTTTTGTGGCCAAAAGTCAATATCTCTGCTTAACATAACGATAGATGGATGAAATTTTGTACATGGAGTTAATATATAATATATAATAAATCTTCTAGAGAACGAAAATGGGTAGAATGGGTCAATAACCACTCCTACCTCTTATATAAAACAAAAAATGTAAACTCAATATTTTTTCGTATTGAAGTTATTTCCTAATAATTCACTCTAAAATCTGTTTTATATGTGTTATATACTAGTGGATTAAGAAAAATTGTTTTACCATATTCACCTCCCATAATTTGTACACGAAATTTGAATAGCACTAAGAAGGAGTCGTCGTATGCCAATCAAATTTGGTATATAAGTTGAAATCGCTTATATAACATCACAGACGAAAATATTTGTAAGTCCGCCCACAACCACGCCTACCTCGTATATAAAACAAAAATTTAAAACACTGTAACTTTTTTCGTATTGAAGTTATACTAAAATAACTCACTCAAAATTTTAAATGTATGTGTGGATTAAAAAAAAATTACCACGCCCACCTCCCACACTTTTTATACAAAATTTTCATAGCAATATATATAATTAACCGGGGACTAGCCGAAGCGGACCACAATGGGTACCTTTTCGTCCCCCATTAGACAAATGCTACTGCTCGGATCACTCATACCTGAGCATGCTCCTTATACATATACATATAAGCATCGTTTTTCACCTCAAGCATATCCTTTTGGGTTAGTTGACCAATCTCGGCTTCGCCAATAATTGGACGTCCTAGAATGGTCAATCTTATGCTTGCCACCGCCGGACACACTGGCAATGGTTTTGGAATTCCAAGGTTGCCAAAATATATTTAGAAAAATTGGGTTGCTGGGCTGAGTTATAAAAACCTCGACGTTTCAACAATGGCTGCATTCCGCCAAGGCGAGCGCTCAAGAAAATTCGGGTGAATGGCTACACTTTTGACAGAGCTGGCAGCTGTCTATGCTCGAGCGATGTGCATTTTACGTAGCGAAATAAATTACGATATTTCTACTCAACAGTTGCAAGTTATGTCATTTAACAGATGTTTGCGCTCCAATTTGCATGAATTTGCAAACACTCAAATGAAACCCTTAAAATAAATGCAAATTTTCGTGGCTTGTGCTATTTTTAATGTTTTAAACTATCCTTTGCTCATTGCAATGGTTGAATGAGGTCCGAAATGTGCTCCTTAATACTCATATCAAGACCATCATCCATTAGTATCTCTAGCACTATGTTTTGCATTAAGTAAACCTCTTAGCAGAAAGAAATTTGGTTTTAAATCCAACAAAGCAAAACAATCGAACAAACTACGTCAAACGTCAGTTGTCAACAGATCTGACGTTCGACGTAGCAACGCATTCAGAGAAATCCAGCGTAAAATGATCCATCGCTACAATAGCGCTCGCCTTGGCGGAATGCAGCCAATGATGCCTGTTCGATAGCCATTGCCTGAATATCTAATGCTTGCCTAAATATCATACTAAATTGACTACAATAATTTTTCTACTACTTCAAATACTGTTAAAATTATTTTTTAAGGTACGTTTCTGCGATTTTTTTTTTTTTATTTGATAATTGTCTCCGAATTGTGCCCGTTTTCACCGAAAAATGTCCCCAAATTTGGTGCAATGTCCCCGCAAATATTGCCGAATGACCAAAACTGACTTTGAGGTTTTTATAACCCAGTCCAGCAACTCAATATTCCTAAATATATTTTGGGAACCTTGAAATTCCAAAATTTTGCTAAAGAAAATCATATATATATTTCTAAGAATTATTGAAGTCATTTCAAATGCAAAATCTTTGATTTTTTATGATTTTTTTCTGTGTTCGCTATGCTAGAAAAGGACACTTTAAGGATTTTTGAAAAACAGCCAGGCCAAACAGCAAAAACTATATTGATATTTTTTAATATCGATGAATCAAAGGAATTTAGTATAAAACTTTAATGAATTTTTAATAAAACTTACATTTGTTAATTTTAATATGTTTATATTAAGTCTTCCGGTTTTTTTTTTTTTGCCAATTCTGGCAAGACATCATCCTTTGTGACTTTGCTATCCCTGTGTACTCTTAAGGATGCACAACCATTTAAGCGGTACTCGCCCGTAGACCTTCTTGAAATATATTTCAAATATCAATTGCAGTCCTTCAGCTATCCGCTGCTGAATTCTGATTTAATTTATTCGTATGGAAGTGTTACCTGAGCAAAGTAAAATGCTCGCATATTGTTTAATTAAAAATTTTGATCGTTCCTCGTTTCCGGATGTTATCAAAATCAAGTTGAACGATGACAAAAGCCAGTTGTGCTTTGTAAATAGTACTCCCATGTTGTTAATTGTTGCACCAAGGAAAGGTATATAAACAGTAATTTTGTACAAATTTTCCACACCATTAGAAATGTGGCCAACAATGCACATTCCTTTCAAACGATATTTTCTAGAAACTACTCGAAAAATTACTACGATAAGAAGACTAACATTTTCTTTAACAGATCACATACCAATATTTTTAAATTTAATTGACTTTTTCGACAACATTCAAAAGGTTTAAAAATTTTTTTTTTAAAAATTTTTGTTGTCCCAAGAGATTGAGATCCCGCGTCGGAGCTAAAAAAAATGCAAAACTTTCAATAAGCTCTGTTTTTCAATTTGGAGTAAGCTAAATAATGCCAACCAAGACTGCTTAAATCGTAGATTACGCGAACCACTGACAGGAAAATTAAAAGTTGGGGGAGGGGGCGGAGGAGATTTTAAATGTTTTGAAAACTTGAAATGAAATTTAATTGGAAATATCGTTGCTTGCACGATCCTTCTGCAACTGCCGGTTCCAAAGGCAGATCTGGCCTCTTTTCAGGTTCTAAAGATTCTTGAACGCTTTCTACAATGCAAACGAAATGCAATATTACATTGTTATGATTTAGCTAAAATTGTAACCATTAAATAATTATAATATATTGTAGAATGGACACCGCACACATTGACCGCTATACTATTCTGGCAGCGCTGCACTCGGTTGGTACATCAGCAAAGTAGTTCTAATGTCGCTTCGACTTCGGCGGTGTCATCTTCTTTTTATAATTACTCGTATTTAATTTTGTAACATTGAATCAAAGTATTAAAGAATATCAAGAAGTCGGTATAATAAGGACGGAAATTGATAAAAGAAAAAAATTCCTTAAAAACAAAGATTTACTTTCCTCCTTTCTGGCCTTTTTTAATGGCGGTTTCTGTGGAATTAAGTGGAATCGTTTTCATATTTTGGCACAAAAAAAATCAATAGAATAACACTTAATAACACTTAATAACACTATAGATTCTTAAATCACTGGTGATGGACAAGGCTCAATTGAATGTATCGAACTTTATTCGATATCTTAAGCGTGTTGCTGTTGCTGTTGTTGTTTATACTGTTACTGAAGAGAGACGTAGGACCATTAAGTATGCGCATATAAGAAATGTCATATTAATGATCATATTTTATTTTTTTTATACTTTCTGGACCCTAAGGGGAGCGGGGGGGGGAGTTTTGAACACCCAAAACTCCTCCTTTGTCTGCGGGCCTGAAAACAGCTATTACTTTTTGATCTGATTTTTAGTTTTTTTTATTTATTTTTTGCAAAACATGGTTCAAAACAGTTTTTAATTTATGTCTTTTGTGGTTTTTTCAAAAATTGTATTTTTAGGTTTTTGGGAAATTTTTTCATAAAAATACTCAAACTCGAAATTTCCAAAAAGGCATGCTTCTAACAAAAAATTTCGTAACGACCAAAATTTTTAAGCGTCACATCACACCAGTTTTTTGTATCTGTATTTGGTATAGTTTTGGAAAATATTTCCATGTCACTTCACTGATTTTTTTAAAATTTGGATTTTGCGATTTTTTTAATACAACGTCAAATATGTTCCTATATATGTCTTTATGTTCTCATTGCCGCACGGTTTGGCATACTCCGATCGTCCTGAAAATGAATGACGCTGATTTTGCCATCAAATGGCATATTTTAGCTGCTAATCGCAGTCAAAATTCCAAAACAAAAAATTTCATACAACGCTGCGCCAGGTCTAATATACATATTGTAATATTTTTGCGTAGACACTGAAACTTCATTGCATTGTGTACGAAAATAGAAGATTTTATATAAAATTTTCGAATTTGTTGTTTTTTGAGAGTATTTTTACCAAAAAAGGGATTGCAGAAAATATTTTGGCATGTTTAAATTTTCGATAGCTTGGAGAACTTCGGGGAATTTTTGAATCAAAATAGTAGTTTATCTAAAAAACTAAGAATTTTTTTATGCATTAATTTTTTCATCACAAAAACAAAATATAATGACAGGCTAATGTAATATTTCGATTAAAATCAAGAATATTTTTGGGACAATGCTAATAATGTATTTTATGTAAATTTGATGTGTTCTTATTATTTTTTGAAAAAAAAAATTTTTGCGGTTTTGTCTTAGAGAAATTTCCGGTCAGATTTGCCAAAAAACTGGCAATATTGCAATCAACAATGTGAATTTGCGGTAAAAGTCTCTCTGGTTTGAGGCACGGAGAGTGTCGCGTCATATAAAGTTAAATTTTTTTCGTTCGCGTCAATTATTGTTTCATTTTAAAAGAAGTTAAAACAAAATATTTAATCGTAACGAAAAACAATTCATAAAATAACTGCCAAATATATAAATAAAAAAACCAATACAAAATAATTTCATAAATAACTCGCATTTAATAATTCACAAATAATTTACATGCCCCATTCGTATGCCAATTGGGACAGGAGAAATCTAAAGCCCGTGGTAATGCAAGTAGGGTCCGTTTGCCCCTGTCAATGGCATCACTATGTCAAAAGGACGTGCAAAATACGTTGTGAGTGGATAGCCAAAGGGCATGCCTCTACCACTGAGGAAATGTGAATTCGCATAACAAGTAGTAGGTCGGCCGGACTACAGGGTATGTATTTATAGCTGTGATGTTCACGTAGTCACACGCGGAGGGAAACTCAACCGCTTCATTCGAGAGTCAAGGCACGCACACGATCACACGCACGAAGTTTTCTCAAGTAGCTGGCAGTGAGACTTCAAGCGAAGAGGTCCACGCTGCTCAATTTAGCGTGCGCCTCCTTTTGTAGAAATTATTGTTAAATTTTAGAAGATTTTGACAGCAGAATAAAGAAAAACGAAATTAAAATAATTATTTTGTATCGATAACTTCTAAAGCACTTGCCCGATTGCCGTAATTTTTTGTGAACAGATAGAGACCATAAACACCAAGGTGCGTGCCCATCTAAAAAAGCTATTCGAAAAAACAGCATGATAAAATTAGAAAAACATTGTATCTCGAATAATATTGACACTAGGGCACTGAAATTTAGTACAGGGGTAGGCACAATTATTGCAAATTACGGTCAAAAAAGTGGGCGTATTGACCCTAGGGTACTGAAATACGATACAGTAGTGGGTAGCATAATAACAAAACACTACTAAAAAAGTAGCCGAAGTTCTAAAAAGGGCGTGTCACGATAATGAAAACACTGCATCTCTTATAACATTGACACTAGAGTACTTAAAATCGTTACAAGAATGGGTAAAATTATTAGTCAGTGCATTAGGATACTAATATTTGGCACGCGGGGTAGAATCATTACAAAAGTGGACGGGATTATTCATAAGGTGTGCCACTTTAAGAAACCTGCTATATATCGGTTGATATTGGTACTTGGGAAATTTGGTACAAGACTAGGTAGAATGTTTATGTAGTTCGATCAATAAACTTCAACTTTTCTCTGGAAAACTTTGTTAGAAGATGTTTATACGCTCTTTTCGAAAATTGATCGTACTCTCTAAAAAGGAAGATATAAAAACTTTTAACAAAAACAAAAAAAAGCGAATTCAAAATCACAACAAATTAAAAAATTATTTCAAATTAATTTTTCTAGTAATTTCTTGGCCAAATTTGTTAATTTATTTATATAATATTTTTATTGGGAATCTTATTATTTTAATTTTTTCTAATTTCTTTTATTGTCATAAATGTATTAATTTCTTTATGAATATAAAAGCTTTGAAGTCGGCGCTAATCTTTGCCACACAATCATGATGTTTTTGCCATCCCGGCACTATTTTAAACTTTGTTTATTTGACACTATGCTGCTTTGGTGACGCTGTAGTAATTTTAAATTTTAGTTAAAAAGTAATTTTAAAAGCTTCGCACACAAACATTCGCTCTCTTCTTCTTTGGTTGAGCTTATAAATCTCATATCGACTATGCTATAGGTGTACGCAAATAATGCATGCATAGAACACATTGGCTACCCCGCCAGTACAAACGAGATTTAAGTCCTGAAGTTAAGATCAGTGAGATCCCAACAAACAGAATCCCTCGTTATTGTGTTCAGTGATCGGAAGCGTTAATTTTATAACAGTGTGACAGTGTGATTAGTGACGACTTTAAAGGCCTTATATTCATAAAGAAATAAATATACATTTATGATAATAAAACAACTTAGAAAAATTTAAATAATAATATTTCCAATGTAATATTATATATTAATTAGTTATGAAATTGGACCTATTATTGGATATTAATAGAAAAAGTAATTGGAAATTATTTTTTACTTTGTAGTGTTTTTGAATGATGTTTTTTTTTGTGCTAAAAGTTCTTTTAAATCAAATTACATAGAAAAAATTCTATGAGAAATCAATTCTCAAGATTGGGCCAATATTTGTAATCAACTGTTAACGCCGTACAATTCAACAAAAATAATTAAGAGTACATGCAATATGCTTTACCATATTTTTATATTCTCTATTCTTTATAATAAAATCAAGATTGCAAATAATTCAAAAGTTTGAAGAAATATTTTCCTTTCGACATCTAAAGCTATAAGCCAACAAACTCATTTTCAGACTAACACAATTTTATGAAAAGTCTAAAAGCCGCTAGTCGCATTTAGAAGACTGGTCAAAAGCCTAACATAAAATAAAATCACTTTACAAAGCACAACAATACAGTGGAACTTCTTCGAAATATTTAAATTTTTCAAATCACAAGACCATAAAAATAAAAAAAAAAAAATACACATTATTTATATTCCTCACGAAATAAGTCATAATCAAATTTAAGAAGGGGTTTTTTTTTTTGTTGATTTAATTTAAAAATTTCTCATGTAGCTTGAAAGTAAACTCAATTATATTAAATCCGACTGAGAAGTTACCAAAAGTTTTGTATGAAGTTTTGTTTATGTTTAAAATGCAATGAAGAATAAGAAAAACGAAAAACTTTTCTGAAAAAGTTCTTGGCAAATTTAGCACACAATCGATTTCGTGGTTGAATCTCAACTTTTAAGAGGATTTAAAAACTAAAACGCAAAATAAACGTAAGCCGCCTCAGCAGGAATAAAATGATCTAAATAATATTTACAGTGTTATTGGAAGGGTTTACGGCACCCTTAAGGCAAATGGTATTCTTACGTAAAAATCTCTTTCAAAATTATTTGGCGTATTTTGTTAACGGATGAGCCACGACAAATTCACGTTAGCTCTAAACATTCAGCTCCTTTATGTAAAGCAGCTTTAAGCAGACTAATACGAGTTTTGCATATAAGGCAAAGTTTACTCAAAAATTGTGCTTTTTCGAAACTGCTGAACAAATACAATGCGCACAATCGACTAAAATTTTACATCATGCCTCTTTAATGCTCTTTTTAGTTTACTCTTTCTTATATACGATCTCCGAGCATAGGTAGAAGCTTTAAAAGTAACACAAATCACAAGAATTATTAAATAATAAATGTTTCACCTGTTGTTGCCATCGACTTAGCGCTATAACAATACCTACAATCTATACTTTAAAAACCATAAACATTAATCAAAATATAGGATTGGATAAAAATACCAAAAAACATAAAAATAAAATATTGCACACACATTCGGCGGACCCAACGATAATGGTAAAAATGTTATACGCAGCTTTTACAAATTGGATTTTAAAATCGTCCTACTGACACCATGGCAGTTTGTTGTTCGTATTTTTTTGTTGCTAATAATTCACTAGAATTTATTACCATTTTTATCAAGTAGGGAACATTTTATTCTTAGAATTTAAAGTGTTGTGAAATCTGATTTATTGCTATCATGAGCTACGTTCTATGCGCTGCTCTGGCCCATCACCCCTTGTTCTGATCTTATCTGATTTAATTCCAAGAATTTTTTCTACAGAATTGTTATTTGTCTTAAAGAAAAAATGGTTACTTTTTTCTTAATACCTTTTTAAACAATTGTATGACGAGTATTCGCGAGTATTCTCAATTTTATTTTCTGCCCAAGTTCCTATAAAATCATTTCTTACCTTTCGTTCTAGTATAAAAACATTGCCTTTCAATGACTTCCCGAACCCCCTTACACACTCCATAAGCTCATTCATATACGAGCTTAAAACTTTTTGGCTCTGTCTTACATGCTGCCCATTGTAATTGTCAATTATTAACGGGTTTCTGTCAATCTTTATCAATCCAATATAATATTATAGAAATTTAATACACTGGGTTTCAAAATCTTGTAGTTTCAAGCTTATAGTTCAAAGAAACAAAACAAACATTGAATGACTTGAAAAGTTTCTATTATGCCCACATGCACCTATATTTATATTTCCGCATGAACTCAAGTTATCGTACTAAACTTGCATGAAACATGATTGCCAGCTTTAATTTGTGCAGAAATTCTAAGCTGATAATTTAATTTAAACTCGTAACAATTTTGCGGCAATTAAAACTTTCCGTTAGCTGACAGCTGACACAGTGTTACAACATGAAGAGAACAAGTTTAACATGCATTTCATGCGATTAACTCATTTTCAATAAATTTCAACATAATTTCATGCTTAAATCCTTATTTAAATACAAAATAGCGAATTGGAATATTGAGAGTATCAAAGCAGAAGTTGTTGAAAATATTTATATGGCAAAAAATTGCATTTAACAACTCAAAGGAACAAATATAGAGCTCATGCCTGTAGCGTGGAGTGAGAGGGGGGAGGAGACGGTCAGTTTCTGAGGTTCAAAACTCTAACTTTTAAAACGAATTTTAAAAAATTCGCTAGTGAAATAAAATTCAATAAAAAAGTTCAATGAACAATGAAAAAAAAGCGCATTCAAGAATAATTTTAAAAGCAAACGATTTTCTTGGAAAAAATCTCCAAATCCATGATTATTCATTTTTTACTAGTACTTACAGACTTTTTTATCAAAACATACTTTTCCATCATTGAAAATCCTGACTACTAGCCTGACATATGTCAATGTTAGACGCCTTTAAAATAGTCCATATATTCCACTTTATTTTGAAATGCTAAAAGCCTTCAGCAAAGTTCATTTATGAAATGCAAAGGATAGACAAACAATCTGGTGCGAACAATTTTGTGAAATTGTGAAAATAGGTTGCTTTCAAAATTGCTATTCAGCAATGTGGCCACAAATTAATTAACATGGCTTACACACAGTTACCTTACTTTGACCGCAACAAAGAGTAAACCAGCGTCACATACACGGACTTCGGAACAATTAAAGGCACAATTAACTGGCATGGACTATGCTAGCATACGCACATACATGCACATAAAGAATCAAATAACCACAGTTTTAGATACTCATCGAAAGTATTTTTTTTGAGAAAAAAAGTCAGCCTCATTTGCCAGGTCTCACAGTGTTGCGTCTAGAACAAGCTAGCTGAACAAAATTCTTTTTTGACGTTTTTGTACTTATAGGAGTAAAACAATAAAAAAAATTGTTCTAGAGGGGGAGAAGGATGGGGTCAGATATGCAGTGTTCACCAGCTAGCAGACCTTTTACACCCCTTCTTTTACACACAAATTTAAATTTTTACAAAGCAATAAAAATGCTATATTTCAAATTGTGTTCGTCGTATTAAACTAAATTTTGGTAATTTAGTTCATATAATTACTGTCGGCAAATTAACTTAAACTGGGCATGGTCGAAATACAAATACGCCCAAAAAAACAATAAGCGCACCGGTTTGTGTAGCATATTTTCAGGCTGGATTTATTCATATGCATACATTTGGAGTTTGCTTGCACCCTGTGCTAATAGCTGTTCGCTTCTACGCACGGTAGAAGTGAAACTTTTACCCAAAAATGGAATTTCTGGGAGGATTACTAATTTATTTTATTAACATTTCCTCCTTCAGTGCAACCAAATGGTTAACAAGTCTGCCTTCATACCAGTATTAGTTCAACAACTGTCTTTTTTTCAACTAGTATTTTCAACATGGCGATATCATGGGAAATATCAATTGTCCCTTTTATTTATTGACAGTTACTGAAACTTCAATATTCACGTACAGAATTCGATCGCAGTTTTTTTTTAACTTTCGTGACACATTTATTTTAATTTGATGACTTACGTAGTACCCAGCAGAGACCTGAAAATCCTGAAAGTACTTGAAAATTCACTTGGTTTGAACTTGAAAAAACCAAGCAAAGCAAGCTTCGTATCAAACTAATCAATCGCAAGCTTTACTGCTCTGCTGCGCACAAAAACTTGAAGCGCTTGAAATTTTCGGAAAAATACTTGAAAAGATTGATATGTTCGGCAAAAGCTTTTAAGCTTGCAAGTATAAAAATATTTCAAATTGGGAAAGCTTGTTGTGATTACGATTCTGAGTTAAAAAAGTTGGTTGGACACTAGAGTGGACCGTAACAATACTTTTTTGTGATTTTGACAGATTTTGCAATCTAAGTCGGATCAATTATTTGGATTCTGATATTATGAAGATGATGTTCTGAGATTATAAAGTTCCATATCTCGAAGGGGAAGCAAAAGAGGTAAAATCTAAACATTTTTTGGGGGTTACTATAGGAGGAAGCATTTTTAAGGCACGAATAGGGGAGTCTATCACTCCCCCATTTCCACATTTTTAGAGGGGATGTTGAAATACATGTTTAACTGTAAGTCAAATTGTAAGTCATACACGTGTTTCGGTTCCACCCTAAAAATATGTCGAATGGGGGCTAATAGACCCCCAATTTGTGTGTCTCAAAAATGCTTCCTCAAATAGTAACCCCCAAAAATTGGTTAGATTTTACCTATTTTACTTCCCCTTCGAGATATGGAACAACATAAAATCGAAATCTATCGAAAAATCCTCGATAAATTCTCGGAAAATCTTCGAAAAAATAGAAAAAGTGCCATATCTCGATGGGGAAGCAAAATAGGTAAAAATTAACCATTTTTTGGAGTTTTCTAAGGGTGGAAGCATTTCTGAGACGCACAAATAGAGGGGTCTATCAATCCCCATTTTGCACATTTTTAGGGTGGGACGTCGAAGCACATCAGATTCCAAATAATGATAATGATTAAGAATTGATAAACGAATCATGAACGATTTTTCTTCATCTTTGACGAAACATGCTGATTTGGCCATACATTTACGAAAATCCCATATAAAATTCCCACGAACGCAATACAGAAATGTTGAGATTTTTCGTGCATGAATATATTACAGAATCGTTGCGGAAATTTCGTCAACAAACAAGACATATATGAAAAAAAATTGCTTTCCAATTTTATATATTCTTTGATTATTGGCCCGATTACAGCACAAAATATTGAAAAAAAAAAAGCACAAAGAAAACATTTTTGAGAACCACTAGCGACCCATATTTTTCACAAACTATTTTTAAAACTATTTATTTCGGTACACCCTTGTGCCCAAAAAATTGTTCTTTAACTATACTTTTTTTAAGCAAGTAAGTTGAGTTAGTTGAAAATTCACAAACAAATTCAAGCTTTTCAATCTCTATGACGTACGTTTCAAGTCTGCTGCCGTTTGTTTTTACTTCGTGTCGTAGATCACGCGTTCATAAATTCGGGCAACAAGCTGACGTCGACTCGACTAATTTCAAATATACTTGAACTTGATTAAAAGTAATCAAGTTCAAGCGCGCTTGCATTCATAAATTTAGCAAGTACTTGAAATTGCAAATGAATAGGCTTGTGCAGTTCTCTGGTACCCAGGCTCGATCCTCATAGCACATACGACAGATCTTGATGTTTTATTTTTCTGTTAATTATATTTTTATTTATAAATATTTAAAAGTAATAATTTGTCGAAAAACCTATGGCGGGAATAATGCATGTTTCATTTTCCGTACTCGCATCGAACCGCGTACAATTCGTCTGCAAGTTGAACGTGCTACCATCGCATCATTGCCTCCATTGTATGAACAAAGCGGAAAGCAAGCATAGCATACATCTTTCAATTTATTTCATAGATTTGATGAAAAAAGAATTTATTAAGGGGAATCAAGTCACAGGCTGCTTAACTGCATATCTCGTAAGTTTTTACGCAATGTCATTTTTTTTTTATATGAACTTTACGAAACGATTTGCGTAAAACTTTACGTACAAAATTTGAGGCGTATTGCGTTTAATAAGACTGCGTAAAAAGCAAATATTATTTTCATTTCAAAAAACTATTTAAACCACCATTTCTTTCAACTTCGATTTTTCACTGCTATTTGACATTATGTTCACGAATAGGCTACACAGGCAATTTTGCGCAAAATTTGATGGCGTGCTCATGTCAATTCAATATACACAAAGTACGCAATACGCAATACGCAAACCTTCACAGTGACTTGAATCCCTGCATTGTTTATCCAAAATAATCATTAATCGATTGTAACTCGGACTTTATTTATATAATTTATTTTCAATTTTTCTTAAAAAAAAAAAAAACAAAAACTGCGAGTAAAATTGTGAATATTTTTTAATTAAAAAAATAGCACAAAATTTCAACTGCAGAAAGAAACACTAAACCTTTGCTTCGTGGTCAGAAACACTGACCCTATGCTACCGTGCATACTTGCTTAGGTTTATTTTTCCGTGCCTAAACAGTTAAAAATGTTGATGCGTTTTTCGGTACAAGACTTGCATCGTATTTTATGTTGCATTTGCGACGATATTTCCCTGTAGTCCAAATCTTAAAGAATTGATAAACGAATCATGAACGAGTTTTCTTCATCTTTGACGAAACATGCTGATTTGGCCATACATTTCATTTACGAAAATCCCATATAAAATTCCCACGAACGCAATACAGAAATGTTGAGATTTTTCGTGCATGAATATATTACAGAATCGTTGCGGAAATTTCGTCAACAAACAAGACATATATGAAAAAAAATTGCTTTCCAATTTTATATATTCTTTGATTTTATTTTACATGTTTTTTTGGATCAGATTATTTCCGATTTGTAATCTTTGATATATCAGTCATGCAACATTTGGTGCAACAAGTGGAAGCATTATGCGTATATTTTGCGCTTGTGGTCTATTAATCGATTTTACGGGAACTTGTCTTGGCTGTATTATAGGTGTCGTTTTTTCTCTCAATATCGAAAGTATTAGAGTATTTTTAGAAAACGTTACTAACGTCAAGCTGTTTGATCCTATGATATACTTTTTTTCAAATTTACTCAGCAAAAGTATATAGGTTCTTACATAGGTTGGTTCTTAATTGTGTTGTTATTTAATCTAATAATCTTAATCTTTCATAAGCAAGAGAGTAAAAATAATGTGAAAATTTTAATGGAAGGCATGTATGAGCTTAGAATGTTGTTTGAAGTTAATCAATCTAGAACGGAAAAAGGGATATTTGATTTAAAGAGAAGTCAGCATACTCAGTGTGAGCAAGGTGATAATAACTCAAGATGTAAGAACCTTGCAAAATTGCTATTACTTGTGGTTAAAATGAAGGATTCGTTATTGCGAGCAGCAAAATTTGATAATCATATAAATTAAATAAAGCCTTTGATATCAGAGCTGACGATCCAGAGATAGAAAATGCTATGAAAGAAATAGAAAAAACGTTTTTAAAATTATATATACTGAAACTTTTAACGAAAAAATTACCTCGAAATATAAGCCTTTGTAGGGAAAACATGAACGAACACAAAGCAGAAAGTTTAAAGAATTTTCGACAAATTTTTGAATGAGCGAACACAAGCCGGACGCGTTAAAGAATTTTCGATAAGAAATACAAGAGAGAAGAATTGTCGGTTATCGCGTGTTTTACTGTTTTCGTTGTTTTCTTGTTGTTTGTTTTCTTTAATGTTGACGAAACCAATGCAGATGAGTTAAAGAATATTCTGCAAGTCTGTTATTGACGAATACAAGCCAGACGCGTCAAAGAATATTCTGCAAGTCTGGCTTATGCAGCAAGTTTCTTTAATTTATTAAAAAGCAGAGTAGGTAGTCCGGTAAATAAGTTGGTAATGTAAGAACTTATAGCCATTAGATTGTGTGTTCAAATACCACAGCATGCGATTTTTTTTTAAGTTCGATATAAATGTGTTTTGAACACACACTGCATTTGAATTAAATGAAAGATATGGTATTTATATGAAAATTCACAGATCTAAGATAAAACAAATTTTAGTTTCAATGTTGCATTCGTTAATATTGCAGCATGTGCTGATTCCAAATCAATCAATGCAAGGCCTACTTCAAAAATTGCTTTCTGAATTTATTAAAACTTAATTTGAAAACTGCCTAAAAGTAGGCTAATATTCTGAAAAAAGCTACGTTCAGATTCAAATTTTTAGACCGTAATGTATGTGCAGAGTATTGAACGAAAGACTCAATTCAATCAAAAAAGAGTGAAAAGAACTGCTGATTGTACAATTTAACATTAGTATGAACTACTCAAATAAATATGTCTCCGTGGCCCAGTTGGAAGAACAGCCGACTATGGATCCAATCGTAGTGTGACTCAATCCTCGGTAAAAGCAAAAATATGAAAAATTATTAAATAGCCATTTTTTCGTTTTTATACAACCACTGCGGCGAATTGTTGTGTCGTTGTTTTCATAAGAACCATTTCGTTACATTGGTTTTACCCCAAACCCCCTCCCCCCCCATCTAGATCGCCGTATTGTTGTAAGCGCGGCTGTAAAAGTTTCACTTCAAAAAATCGAAACATTTGCCGTGTTTCTTGTATTCTTTTATTTATTCTGGCTGTGCTTACAGAGAACCCATTTTGAAAATAAACTCAATCTGTATAAAATTTTCTAAGCTTTTTAATACGATAAAATATGAAAAAAATTTTAAATGGGAGCAAGGGCATAAAAATAAGACTTTATTTTTTAACCTTGCTTTTAAGAGCCTTCCTCAAAAATTTTTAAAGAGACACTATTTCTTTTCGATAAAAAAAATATTTGTTTTTTATATAAAAAAACACTATTAATTCCTTTTTTAGTCCAACAGCAAGCCATGAAAAATAAAAGTAATCATGACTGAAACATTTTATTACAGAAATACTATAATTTAGGCCCGCAGCCAAGGGCCTCTTAACACCTAAACCCCCCACCTGCCCCTTCTCTTCTTAGGGTCCAGAAAGTATGGAAAACAAACACAAAATATACTATTATTTTCAAAATTTGATTTGTTTTTTATGATTAACTGAGAAAATGATGTTAATTTACTTCAAAATGAAAAAGTTTCCACATTTTTAAAGCACATTTTAAAACTTCACTTCCTCAATGAAAAAAATTTTTTTGCACAAGCAAAGGATTAACTTAGCTCATAGAGGTCATAATCATTATACTTGAATTTAACTGCAAGAAGTTTGTGTATTAAAGAACCCTATTCAATTGTGGATTTTGATGCTCAAAAAGTCCCTGATATCCGGAAAAATATATATATGAAATTATACCTATAACGAATATAATTTAATAAATTGTAGAAAATTAGGTTGACATTTTTTATGCAATATCTTAGTTACTGGACCCAAACCATTTGAGAAAGCATTCGTTTGAATGGATTTTTTTTTATGAATCTTTAAAATCAGAACCACGTTGTAACACAATATGGGGTATTCTAGGTAAAGCGGATGACTAAAAAGTTTTCCCATTCTATTTTGTTGTTTTTTTGCTTAGGTTTGTTTTGTTTTGTTTTTTTCCAAAAACAAAACATTTTTTTAACATGAATGTATATTTTACCAATTTTGAAAAATTTAAAACTCTAAACAAATTTCTTCTAATAAAAACCATTACCTCAATATCACTCTTTTTAACTCTGCTCTACTTTATTCCCTGACGGTATGTATGAAGGAAAGATACCCACGACATTGCCTTAAAAAGTTATCGAAATCGTTTTTGCTCTTTTGTAAAAAAAATTCTATTCTTAAAAATTCATTTTGATCACATTAGAATCACGGGTATTTTTCCCATAGCCCTACAAATTATATATTTTGATAAGAGGCGTAGCACCGCAGTCCGGGTATAATTAGTAGAAAATAAAACACTAAAAGCAAAATGCAGGCACAATCAAATTAGGCAAAAACAGTGAAATATGCGTTGTAATAAACGAAGGACTTAACTGGACATTTGACATACGCACGTATTTACACACAGTTTTTATGGTACGCCTTTATTTATTCAACAGAGGCGCTAAATTTCAGAACTTTTGATGTCGCACATATATTGCTTCGTGTGCAATCATTTAAGGAGAATTAATGCATGGTTGTTATAGGGAAATTTATACTTTACTGCAGCGGCTTAGCTGAAATAGTGTTCAACTAAGATAGCTTCCTGCCTCCATGCTTAATCCAACTAAATTAGGATTAAGTAGTTACGTGTGAGCTCGTGACATGTGAGCTTGTGGCTAAAGTAAACACGTATATAGATACACATTAATGCCTGCTATGCTTATATTTTTAATTGCATTTTTTTTTTTATTTTTATAATTACTGTCCATTATTTTTATTGCATTAAAAATTGCATTAAAAATAAAAAAATTGCAATAAAAATATGCCAATTAAAGCCGCAATGCATGCTTTATATATTTAATTGTTTGTTTATTATATAGATACATAAGTAAACACAATTACACAACCAATTATTTGCATACTTTATGCTTCTCTAAATAGACCAAAAAAAAAAACAATATTTTCACAAATGGCACTATCATTAAATTATTATTTTAGACATACCTACATAATTACATAAGCCTTAAAAAACTATCTACGAGTACAAAGTACTAATTAAAAAAAAAAAAACATAAATTAAACCGGCAAAAAATGTGCTGACGCAAACACAATGTGTGGCTTCGCATAGAATGCACTTTATTTCTAAAATATTTCTGGTGTGCGAACGTACATATAACTTGCAAAGAAAATTAAATGATTTACGAGTTCTGCCAAATAACGCCCCATCATCCACTCAAACAGACACAAATAGCAGCACACATATACACCCTCACATACATATACTAGTTGCTTTGTGTTGATGTGTCTGTTCATTTCGTTTTCGAACACCAGGACAAAAGTGTGGAGAAAACATTCATTTGGAATGTCTAAATGAGGTTATTTTTAATACAAAAAAAAATATGTCAGGATATCCAATAAAGTTTTAATGTAGTGCTTGATTTTGTTTCCATGTTTTAGTATTTGGAAAATATTCGATTTATAAGTTTTCTGACATAAATTCTTTTACTTTTGGTCTACAACAACTCCTCATTAACCTTCCATAAGCTCGTCTCTTTCTATAGTAATTTAAAATGTATGATCAAATTTTGGATATTTCTGTAGAGATACGAGTACTCATTTAAAGCTTTACTTTTTGATCAGTCTATTTATTTTGTACTTACTTACTTAGGTGGCCATAACAACCCGTGTTCGGGTTTCGGCCGACCTCGCACTTTTTTCGCTCAGTTATACGCCGAACTACGTCAATGTCTTCGTAGAGCTCATACAGCTCGTGGTTCATTGGGATGTCTCAGCGAAACTATTCCAATTATTTCGCAATTATAATAATGGAATTATTGGAAACTATGCATGCCTCAGCGCAATAAAGAAGCACAGGAAGAACGAGCGTCTTGTAGTGTTAGTTTTGTCGATCGAGAGAAGGCTCTGGAACTTAGTTGCTTACTGAGCCCGTGGTAGCACCTATATTTTTCTTCATTTTATCTCCAGGCTGACTGCTTTGTTGTTATTAATGGCGGTACCAAGGTATACAAACTGCTTGACTACTTCAAAGCTAGCTATAGCTTCCGATGAAAAGTGGGAGTCTAGACGCAGCGCTCCCTTGTGTGTAGACAGCATATAATTTGTTTTACCCTCATTTATCGTCAAACCCACTTTGGCTGATTCCTTTTCGATAGCGGGTAAGCAGAGGTAACATCTCTCTTGGTTCTGCCGACAATGTCAATATCATCAGTGTATGCAAGGAGCTGGAGACCTTTGTAGAAAATGATGCAATTACGCACACCGGCCTTTCGTACGATCCCCTCCATGATGATGTTGAAGAGATCGCAAAACAGTGGATCGCCTTGTCTGAAACTTCTTTCGGTATTGAAGGTTTCGGAGAGGTCATTTCCCACCTTGATGGAGCTGCATGTGTTGCTCAACGTCATCCTGCAAAGTCTTACCAACTTTTCAGTTATACCGAACTCAGACATTGTGATTGTATATAGGCAATCCCTTCTCGGGCTATCGAACGCAGCAGTAATCGACAAAGAAATGATGTAAGTCAATTTGATTTTCGTGAGTTTTTTTTCCAGGATTTGTCGTAGCGTGAAAATCTGGTCTATGGTGGACTTTCCAGGTCGAAAGCCACACTGATAAGGTCCGATCAGTGTTTTTGTAATCGGCTTTAATCTTTCACACAGTACGCTTGAGAGAACCTTATATGGATGGAAATTAGATTGATACCTTGATAGTTGGCGGTAATTGTTGGGTCTCCTTTCTTAAGTATAGGGCAAAGTATGCTGAGATTTCAATCATCGGGCATACGTTCCGCTAGCCATACTTTGCTGATGAGCTGATGCATGCGCCTTATCAATTCATCGCCACCGATTTTAAACAATTCAGCTGACAGACCGTCAGCACCCGCTGCTTTATTGTTTTTGAGTCGTTGGATAGCAACTCGAACCTCTTCATGGCTAGGTGGTAGTACTTCCAGTTTGTCATCGTTGATTAGTGGTGCTGAACCGCTTTCTCCATGGGCGGTATTGGTGAAATCGTCACCAGTAAGTAGATTGGAAGAATGATGTCTCCATAATTTCAGATACGTAGTGTATCTGTAACCAAATCTCCATTTTCATCTCTACAAGTGGATGCTCCGGGCTTGAAACCTTGGGTTAGACGCTTAACCTGTTGATAGAATTTTCGTGCATCCTTCTTGCCCTGATATACCTCTAGTTCCTCACGCTCACGCTTTTCCTGCTCTCTTTTCTTGAGTCTGAAAAAGCGCCACTCTTCCTTTCTCTTTATGCTGTAGTTTTCTCGCACAGCTCACGTTGCAGCTGTATTTTGTATATCGATGGTAAAGCTCACAAAAGTGAGAAGTGAAAAATTTTAAATTTTCGTTGATTTTGGTTTTGAATTTCAATACATTTTAGCATTTTCTGATCAGCATCCAATGAGATTTCACTTATTATTATTTTACACAATATAGAATATAACTTGATGGGTTGGAAAATGCAGTTAACCCATTTTCGTCAAAAGTGTACTTATCACTTTCGTACGTTTAACCATCGACACACTCAACCAAATTTTGCCCGTATAGATATATTTTTTGGTATAATGAGCAGTCCGAAGTTTAGAAAGTAGACGGAATTATGCAAGGAGCGTGGCACTCTAATTTTAATCGAACTCTTTCCACACCGTTTGTCCGGCTTCAACCAAATTTTACACATATATATACTTTGGTATAATTAGCTGTATTTAGACTAAACAAGTGACTAAACAGACTAGACTAAACAGTTTTAATATATCTCCTTTAACACCGTTTGACCGGCTTCAATCAAATTTTGCACAAAGATATATTCTTTAGTATAATGAGCAGTCCGTAGTCGAGAAAGCGTGATAAGCGGGATAAGACTTAGGAGCATTTTTCCAACATATATATTTATTTATTTTTTGATATAATAAGTATTTCGAAGACTAAAAAAGTGGACGCGATTAAACAACGGGAGTACCACTTTTAGTTTAACCGTTTATTATCTTATTAAATATCTACATCGTGGTATTGAGGGTCTGTTCGAGGCACCATGCAAAAAGTCGGCAGCATTAGACAAGGAGTGGGGACATTTTTTTAAAAACTATATATCAGGTCTTAAATTCATAATTTGTGCGAATTCGTGTAAAAAATTAAATGCAAGCAAAACTTCTCGGGAAGTGAAATTGATACCCTAGTGACAAAAAGGTTTCTTTTATAATTCGAACTGGATTAAAAGCCTATTTTTTATAAAGACTAAAGTTTTAGTCCTAAAATATAAAATTTATTACCTAAAATAACGACAAAGAAATATGTGCGCATTGTTTGTTTTACTGGTTGTAGGCTAGTAAAATAAGCTCACAAAAAGGTCTTGCCCGGAACGGCATCGAAGACTATTCGGCATTGCATGAATATCGTGTAACTATCAGTTAACTTGTTATATTCAACTAACCTTTATGCGTTTATCGAAGAATCTTTTCTTGTTATTAAAGAAAAGATTTTCAACATTATAATTACAACACAAAACTTTTAAAAACTGATATAAACAGCTGCCCCTGCTTTTCCAGTACTTTCTCACAAAAAATAAGCACAAAAATAAACTAAAAAAATAAAAAACACAGGTGCGTCGTTGTACACACAAGAGCAGCGAAGCTTTTTCGCAGTTACATAGATTTGATAGGTTATAAATTTTTTCTTTTTAATAAATTAACTTTTAAGTTAAAAACTTAAAATAACATAAAATAAATTACACAAATATACAAAACAATCTTACTGCTGATTTTTTTAGTGTTGAATGTCAAATTTCCACGTCAATAACATATACGGGCATATAATGCCAGCGACTCTCCATTTTAACTCTCCACACATGGTTGTGAACTTGGCTGCACTGAACAAATTTTTTCCTTCAACAGTGTACTACCTAGCGAAAAAAATTCCGCCACCTGTTCGCTGTCAAAAAAACTCAATGTACTTCTTATGGGAATTTTGTTTTCGTTTTTACAACAAATTTGCTTCTACTTGCTACAAGATGTCACCAGCATCGGTGTTTTCCTTTGCGCTTCACATCAAGAAAAAACAAAACACATCGATGCTGGTGACATCTTATTGGCATAATGAATTTTGTCGTTCTAGCCCGAATAACTTGTTACGAAAACGACAAGAGCAACTTTTCCTAAAACTATTTCATTACAACAAAACTTGGGACATTCGGAGGAAGGGGGCTTTATCCACCATAGTCCCTCCTGGATTCGCGCCTGGCAGTATACATTTAAAATATTGCACATTTTAAATATGAATAAACAAATTCAAGAGGCACTCTAAAAACTTTCATTTAAAATTCATATAATAAACCCATAAATAACCAATAAACATGTTATAGTCTTATTTGCATTACAAATAAAAAAAAAATATGTTGCCTGCTTAAAGGCTGATAAGCATTTATAATACTAATAGCGTTTAATGCCAACAGCAGCTGCTTAGTGGCACTTCTTTTAATTCAGATTACTTTCGCTTAGAATCGCAGCGTCCGGCTTGCTACAAGCTTCACCAAATTGCTAATGTGTAAACTCTATAATTATGGTAATGAAAAGGTATTGTTTTAATTTTTCTGAACTATTTTAATTCTTATTTTCCAAGCACTTGAGCTTCGTTAAACATATTAACCCATTATGGACTGACCCATCTTCCCGTTGAGCTAGAATAATGAAACTTTCCAAAAATATTTAGTTTTGTCTAACTTAGAAAAGAAAATCAAGAGATTTTTCAAGAGAGAAGAAAAATCGAGTTTTTTAAATTTCAAATTGAAAGGTATTGAACGATATCCTACAAGCAAAGTCGAGCATTTTGCGCCAGTGTTGATCACAAGAATTCCCACAAAACAACAAAAAATATACAAAAAAGTATTTCGTTAAAGACCAGCGTTGTGTCAACCCGCAGGAACCACGTAAGTCAGTCAAACTTCATAAAAATTCACAAAAGTTAAATATAAAGACTCAGAAAGACGATCGTATACGAATAATGTTTTACTTTATTTTTTTTTTTTAGATTTAGAGGTTTAAAATTGTAGACAAAAAAAAATGCAAAATTCCCAAATTCCCCAAGAAAGAAAAGAAAAAAAGTAAACCGTTGCGTATACGCAACGCTGGACAAAAATGGGTTAACACAGTGAATCGTACTTTGCCGCAAAACAATGGGATATTTGTCATATTTAAACGATCATTCATATTCGCAGTACATTCACAAAAAATAATCAAGAATATAAAGCTATCAACCCAATTCTGAATGAAATTTCCCCGAGAATTGAAAAAGTGAATTTTTGTTTACATTTTTAACAATGTTCACAAAATTTTTGAAAAATTTGAACGCAAATATTTGCATTCATAGTCACTTTTTAAAATTACAAGAAAACCAATCTTTAAAAGCATTATCTCCTGTCGAAAAAATAAAAACTTCCTTTTTCAATTCCTTTAAAAAGACTTTAGAAACCTTCGAGAGAAAGAATCTTCACAAGATCTGCGAACCGATCTGCGTCAATGGCGAGTACCGAATACGATGGAACGATGAGCGGTATGAGCTTACGACAAGATCGACATGGTCATGTTGAGCGGATGGAAGATGACGCTCTAGCGAAGAAAATATTCGATTCGATGCCCAGTTGTGGTTAACGCAAAAGAGGACGACCGCATCTCCGTTGGAAGGACCAATTGGGGGACAACCTGTCGAAACTTGAACTAATTATTTTTTACAACTCAATTCCGAAAGCTGAATTCCGATAGCTTTTTTTAATAAACTTCGAATAATTTTCTCATTTTTTCAAAATGGAAAAGAATAACTTTAGTTTTAAACAGTATATGGCGGGGTTTGAACCCCGAAAGCCTCCCCTGGCTACTGATTGATTATAAAAAAATTGCTCCATGCTGATAACATATTCAGAGGAAAGAGAGAATCTGACATTCAATGTGTTCAAATGAGATAAATTACAAAACCGTTATTTTGTTTTTTTTTTTGTTCCTGGAACCGAAGCCAAATTGTGTACATTTTGACCAGCAGTTATTTTTATTCGAATTGGTTTTTTTCTGAGCTGCAGTTATTTCCTTTTTTTCAACCAATGCACATTAAAGCTTATGCTTGTAAATACATAGTATATGTTTAATGTTTGTGCACGTGGTAAACATTTTGTTTTTTTTTTTTGCCCAGTGTATTTTGGCAAAATGGATTTTTAATTGAAACGGCGGCAACTCCTTCGCTATATAAGCGAAGTTCTCTGCCATATTATATTTTTTTTTAATAAATTAATCATATACGAAGCAACACCAGAACCAAGAACAAACGTGTGTGTGTGTGTGTGTGTGTAGGTATGCCTAAACTGAAACTTGGCTTGGTAAAGACCAATGACCGACAGAACGATCCAGCAACCGAAACACTGGTGCTTCATGTAGGTCGGATTAACGTCGAAAGTAATTACGTTGAGGGCGGACAGCAGCAGCAACTTCCTGCTTTTCATAATTTGCATGCATGTCTGTTAAAAAATAAAAAAAAAATACAAAATAGAGCACAAGAATTAAAATTGAAGGAACAAATTAAAATAATAAAAAAACAGTTTGGAGTTTTATTTGCATGTAACGTAAAAAAAACTACTAAAAACTTAAAGTTTTTTGTAGCTGAAATGGCACAGTTGCTGAAACTTAAGCGACGAATTTGAACTGAATATGTTTTAACAACTTTTTAAGTTGGTCATCAATTCAACTAATGGTCCTTCGTTGAAAATATGAAATCGAAGTTTTTGTTGGAAAAAATAACTTTGTCTAAAGCTCACTTTCACAGTGACGCATTTCGTTTAGTTGCGAGGTGTTATTTCGGTTCAGCAGATCAATTAAAGAACCTCATCGCATTTCTCTATTGGGAGCTCGTATTCCCAGTGGTGCACCAACATCAACGCCCACAACGACACGATTTTCACATTTCACTGCGAAACTTCATTTTCAAATAATGTATGCTGTTTTTTTTTTGTATTATTACAATTTTGCTTTTTTTCTCTGTATATTTGTCATAACGTTTTTCAAATTTCCTGCTTAAAATTGTTCTAACGCTTCATTCGCTCGTTCGTTCGTTCGTTTGCAACGTAAACTAATGTGACTCGAAGGACCAAACTATTGCGAAGTAAAACTAACTCAGTTGGCGATGTTGTTGGTTCCTTTTTTTTTCTGTTTTTTTGTTTTTGCTCTGTTGAACCTTGCATCCGAAATGCGTTTATGTCACTTGGCTGTAGAGTCGGGAAACATGCAATCAAACTTGAAAATGATTTTTTTATAATCTGGGTTTTTACTTCTCTGTTTCGTGCCCGTTTTCAGGATTTTTTTTTTTTTCAATGCATCTTCGCTAAGTGAGCAGTGGTTGTTCGCAAAAACAGAACTTAGCATTTTTTTTTATAAGCTGTTTTTGAACAATTTGTTGATCCAATTTAAGAAAAGTCACTTTCAACCGCTTAAATTAAGCAAAATTTTCAGCAAGGTGCACAGTGGCTGCATTCGATACAAAGGCTTAAATAAAATTATACAAGTCTTCGTAGATCAGTAGATCAATTCGGTATACCACCTTGTTCAAAAAGAAAGGTTCATTCACACTGTTAACCGGACTTAACTGTCCGATTCGAAAATTTGCCGAAATGTGAAATGTGTGAAATGATTCGAAAAGTAGGTTGCCACATGTGTCTATGACAAGGCTGCCAAATATCAGCATCTCTCGTTGGCATTTGGTAAAGTGACAGTGTTTTGTTTGCAACAAATTTTTTCGTGTCTTCGATTTTTAGGATGGAAGAAAAAAGAAAATTTTGTTTTAAAAATGGTTTTAACTGCGCCGATGCGCGTAAAATGTTGGTGAAATGTTACGGTGACTCTGCTCTATAGTATCAGAAGGCAAACAAGTGGTTTAACCGATTTGTGAGTATCCAAGACGAAGTAGAAGAGGACCCTCGTACCAGGCGGCCATCGTGTTGGACTACCGAAGAAAACGTTGAAAAAATCAAAAAATGTTGGTCAAATCGCAAATTGACGATTAGAGAGATAACAGAGGACATCGGCATTTCAATTGGATCTGTTCAGAACATTTTGATGAATGAATTGGGCTTGAGACGTGTCGCTGCGAAGTTGGTACCGAAAGAACTCAATTTCATGCAAAAAAGAGACCAAGTAGCTATCGCGAAAGACATGCTGGAAATGGTCGAAAACGACGAATCATTCATCGAATCCATCATGGGTATACGAGTATGACACGCAAACCAGGCACCAGGTGAGTGAATTAGACTCAATTTTTTCTTCCATTGTAAAAATCGAAGACACGAAAAAAGTTGGTGTAAACAAAACACTTTCACTTTACCAAATGTCAACGAGAGATGCTGATATTTAGCAACCTTGTCACAGACACATTTGGCAACCTACTACAAAAAATTTTCGAATCGGACAGTTAAGTCCGGTGCACAGTGTGAATGAACCTTTCTTTTTGAACAAGGTGGTATGAGCTGACATTGGCTATATTAGATCACAGACAAAAATATTTTTAAATCCGCCCTCAACCACGCTTACCTCCCAAAAAAATGACGAAATGGCCATTTCAGCCCTTGAAAGAACTTTGAACTAGCTTCTTATGATCAATTGTCTCGTGCGTGTTGTGAAGTGTGTGTACACAAATGATTGAGAATCGGACCTGCAAGCTTTATGCCGACTCCGAACGGCTTATGTTCTCAACAAGCTTTTCATGGCAGTTTTTACTCTCTGAGGTTTGCCATTGTCTGCAGAGAGATGACGGCCGAACAGAAAAATTAATTCAATTGAAAAACTTTCTGTGTCAGGTGGGATTCGAACCAGGGTTCTCTGGCGTATGGACCACATACTCTACCCACTGCGCCACGGTCGCCACATTAATATACTTAAGTGAACATCTTAATTCAAAATAAATTCTCTTCCTCCAAAGGCTAAAAGTAGCCTTTGATAATTATAAGTTTTTTCCATTCTTTGCAACATCCGGGATACCAAAATGTAGTATTTTATGACCTTTGTTGTTTTGTTTGTTTGTTAATGATATTCCGTCTATATTTGAGCATTCTCAGTGCCTACTTTATGCAGATGATCTTAAAATATTTATGAAAATAAAAAGCAATCCCATGTATCCCGTCCCCAATGTGATGTTGATAAACTTAACAATTGGTCACTAAAAAATTCTCTATCACTTAATATAAAAAATGTGCTTTTATGTCCTTCTCAAAAACTCAAATTCTATGTCCGTCCGCATAAACTATCAATAGTTCTCCTTTATCTCAACTTAATCAGTATATAGATCTGGGTGTTGTCTTTGACACACTAAATTATCATTCACCTCTCATCTTGACTTTATTGTTCCTAAAGCTTACTCCTTATTAGCATTTATCCGTCGCCAATCTACATCCTTTTCAGACCCGTATACTTTGAAATCAGTGTATATAAACCGAGTTCGTTCTCGTTTAGAATATGCATCAATAATTTGGAATCCATGTTATACCGTACGCAAAATACGCATCGAGCGAGTACAAAAATCTTTTACTAGATTCTACTACGAGCTTTTAACACTGAAAGTCCACTTCCCCCATATAGTGAACGATGTTTTTTAATAAATCTCAAAACTTTAGTAAGTACAAAATTTTTCTTTAATGTTTATTTATGATTTAGTTTCTGCAATAGTTGATTGCCCTGAACTGCTGGAAAGAATTAACTTTAATGTTCCAGCTGGGATTCTTAGAAATAACAACATATTTTTATAGAAACTTGTTGAACTAATACTGCTGGAAATGCTCCTATATGTAGAGCCTTAAACCACATTATTAATATTAATGCTTTTTACTGACTCGATTTTTCTGTTTCTAAGAATGCTATGAAGTTGTTTTTAAATAGTATTCTTTAAGTTAATTAATTATTATGTTTTAGATTAGTATTTATAAAAAATTTCTGATTTTGTTTTCTTTAATATTTATTTTATATTCTTTTAATCTATAAAGATGTATGCACCTAAAGATTATAATAAAAAACTGAAATAAACTGAAACAGAAAAAAAAATAAACCCACATATTTCATTTAAGAAAATCGTGTTCCAGTTGAAGTAATTTGTTAAAAAATTTGCAAAACTTACTAAAATTTCTTTTATTTTAAACTATCTTACCAATATTTTTATCTTTATTTTTTATACATATATGTATAAACTTATGTAACTTATATAAAGTTATAAAGATTTGTTGACAAATAAATAATTTATTTGTAATATTAGTATAATATTAATAATTGAATAAAAAAATATTTATGTAACATATTTATTTATAAATATTGCCCTTATGAAAAACTCTTATTTCATTAAACTCAGGTGTCCGGTAAACTTTCACACGATTATGACTAAAGTGTCCATTGGTTAAAGATTTAATATAGAAAATTTCATTGGTATTTTGTTTTTTAGCATCCTTTTTCATGGTATTTACTTTGTTCCAATGTTTCTTAGGTCGATAATTTTTGGGTTTGTATAGCTTAATATAGATGATTTTACTGTCTTTAGCCAATTTACGTACATGATGTTCCGATTCACTTAGTTTCGGATAGATTTGGACTGGTTGTATGGGCAACACCTCATTTGGATGCGCCAAATAGTTTTTCTCTGAGTATGCTGAGGCGGAAGAAATGCTGCTGAGTTGCACTAGTAGTAATGCGGCAGGGAGTAGTGATCTGGAAATCTGTGGAGAGCAAAGTCAATTATCATTAGATGCAATCATTTAAAATATTATCGAATAACAACTAGTTCATGGACCATTTCACATTAAGCGGACAACCAAAAACAAATTATACATTTAATTTTCTGTTTAGTTACTGAATTAGAGGCTGCTTTAAATAACTTACTTACTTAGGTGGCCGTGACAACCCGTGTCCGGATTTCGACCGACCTCATCAGCTCTCGCCGGGCGCCTCTGTTTTGCGCGCGCCTTCTCCAATCGGATACACCAAGTGCGGTTAGGGCTTCCTCAGCCTGGTCCATCCATCGGAGGCATGGTCTCCCTCGTCGTCGTTGACCAGCGACCCTCGCTTCGAGCACCTTTTTCGCTGGAGCTTCGTCGTCCATACGATGGACATGACCCAGCCAGCGTAGTCGCTGCACAGTTATACGCCGAACTACGTCAATGTCTCCGTAGAGCTCATACAGCTCGTGGTTCATTCGGATGCGATAGTCATCGCCGACTCGAACAGGACCGAAGATTTTGCGAAGAACTTTTCTCTCGAACACCCCCAGAGCGGCTGCGTCAGTTTGCGAAACTACCCATGCCTCAGCGCCATAAAGCAGCACAGGTAGAACGAGCGTCTTGTAGAGTGTTAGTTTTGTCGATCGAGAGAGGGCTCTGGAACTTAGTTGCTTACTGAGCCCGTAGTAGCACCTATTAGCAATTATTGTTCTTCGCTTTATCTCCAGGCTGATTTCGTTGTTAGTATTAATGGCGGTGCCAAGGTATACAAACTCCTTGACTACTTCAAAGTTATAGCTGCCGGATGAAACGTGGGAGTCTAAACGCCGAGCTCCCTTGTTTGTAGACAGCATATACTTTGTTTTACCCTCATTTATCGTCAAACCCACTTTGGCTGATTCCTTTTCGATAGCGGCGAAAGCAGCGGTAACATCTCTCTTGGTTCTGCCAACAATATCAATATCATCAGCGTAAGCAAGGAGCTGGACACCTTTATAGAAAATGGTGCCATTACGATGCACACCGGCCTTTCGTACGATCCCCTCCATGATGATGTTGAAGAGATCGCAAGACAGTGGATCGCCTTGCCTGAAACCTCTTTCGGTATTGAAGGTTTCGGAGAGGTCATTTCCTACCTTGACGGAGCTGCGTGTGTTGCTCAACGTCATTCTGCAAAGTCTAATCAACTTTGCAGGTATACCGAACTCAGACATTGTTGCGTATAGGCAATCCCTTCTCGGGCTATCGAACGCAGCTTTAAAGTCGACAAAGAGATGGTGTGTGTCAATTTGATTTTCGTGGGTTTTCTCCAGGATTTGTCGTAGCGTGAAAATCTGGTCTATGGTAGACTTACCAGGTCGAAAGCCACACTGATAAGGTCCAATCAGTGTTTTTGTAATTGGCTTTAATCTTTCACACAGTACGCTTGAGAGAACCTTATATGCGATGGAAATAAGACTGATACCTCTATAACTTGCGCAGATTGTAGGGTCTCCTTTCTTAAGTATAGGGCACAGTACACTGAGGTTCCAATCGTCGGGCATGCTTTCTGCTAGCCATATTTTGCTGATGAGCTGATGCATGCGCCTTATCAATTCATCGCCGCCGGTTTTAAACAATTCAGCTGACAGGCCGTCAGCACCCGCTGCTTTATTGTTTTTGAGTCGTTGGATAGCAACTCGAACCTCTTCATGGCTAGGTGGTGATACTTCCACTCCGTCATCGTCGATTGGTGGCACTGCACTGTGCTCTCGATGGGCGGCATTGGTGGAATCGTCGCCATTAAGTAAATTGGAGAAGTGCTGTCTCCACAATCTAAGCACACACTGTGTATCCGTATTCAGATCTCCATTTTCGTCTCTACAAGTGGATGCTCCGGGCTTGAAACCTTGGGTTAGACGCTTAACCTGTTGATAGAATTTTCGTGCATCCTTCTTGCCCTGGTATACCTCTAGTTCCTCACGCTCACGCTTTTCCTGCTCTCTTTTCTTGCGTCTGAAAAGGCGTCTCTCTTCCTTCCTCTTTTCGCGGTAGTTTTCTCGCACGGCTCGCGTTGCAGCTGACTGCAGCGTTTTTCTATAAGCGGCGTTTTTTACTGCAGTCGCAATGCGACACTCCTGATCATACCATTGGTTCCGAGGTTGCGGGCGCCGGAAACCAATGACTTCTTCAGCGGCAGCGCGCATGGAGTGGGATATATGCGCCCAAAGTCCGCCGGCGTCGTCGAGTCCAGAGGTTGGTTGGTTGAGCTTAACCGAGAGTTGAGCGGAGTAGGCTTCGGCAGTCCGTTGTAATTGCAGCTTAGCGACATCTAGCTTTCGTTGCATTCCTGTGCGTATGTTCTTGGCATTGCATAATCGCATGCGGATCTTGGCTGCAACAAGATAATGGTCGGAGTCAATGTTGACCCCCCGAAATGTACGCACATCTAGAACACTAGAGGCATGCCTTCCGTCGATTACAACATGATCAATTTGGTTTCGCGTTTTTTGATCCGGGGACAGCCAGGTGGCCTTGTGGATGTCGAGGTGCTTAAATCTGGTGCTACTAACTACCATGTTTCGTGCCGCGGCGAAGTCGATCAGTCTTAGACCGTTGTTTGTGGAGGTCTCGTGAAGACTGAACTGACCGACAGTGGGGCCAGAGATGCCTTCCCTTCCGACTTTCGCATTAAAATCGCCGAGGACTATTTTCACGTCATGGACCGGAAGGTGGTCATATACGTCCTCAAGACTAGCGTAGAAAGCGTCCTTGACGGCTTCGTCCTTTTCCTCCGTCGGGGCGTGCGCGCAAATAAGGCTTATGTAGAAAAATTTTGCCTTGATGCGGATCGTGGCCAATCTTTCGTTCACAGGTGTGAACCGGGAAACAAGGTGGCGTAGTTTCCGGCTAACGACGAATCCACATCCGAATTCGCGCTTCTCCGCATGGCAGCTGTAGTAGATATCGCAGTGTGCTTGTTTAGAGCAGCCTTGCCCTTTCCATCGCATTTCCTGGATGGCGGTGATGTCAGATTGTATTGTTTTGAGGGCTTCCGCCAGTTGGATAATGGCACCTTCCCTATAAAGGGTCCGGACATTCCAGGTGCATATCCGTAAATCATTGTCCGTTTTTCGTTTGCGGTGGTCGTCAACGTAATTGGGGTTCTTATCCGAGGCTGCTTTAAATAACCTAAACTGAAAAAAACTTTAAAAAAAAATAAATGAAACCGACTACAAAATCACTACATAGTAAAAAATAATTTTAAAATTTTCCTTTTAATTTCTTGGTCATATTTGACAATTTATTTAAGCATACTAATACATTGGAAAACATATTATTTGAATTTTTTTCTAATTTGTTTTACTATCAAAAAATATTAAGGGGGGACATGACATTGGCAGTTTTTTGAAATCGATTTTTTTTTAATAATTTTGTATTTTTGTAAAAATGCCTACGGGTTCAAAAGTTACAGCCGGATTATTGAGAGCGCATTTTTAATTTTTGCGCTGCCTACGTACGGCAGCTGGTATATACTTGTTTTACTTGCTACCTGACTTTTGGTGGTTGTTATTTCGTACCTTATAGTATAGTTATTTGCAAATGTTTCAACTACTTTTTATCACCATAGGAGCTACAGCATTGAATTTTTCCAAAGGAAATGATGCAAATCGTTTGAAATGCGCCAGAGTGAAGGCATATGAAGCTTCAAAAGAAGCCCGAATTGCTAAACGATTGAAAAAAACTATAAGAAACAGCACAACACAAGATAACGAAGGCATACAGTACGAAGCAGGCATGGCAGATTGAAGGTAACCTCTTTTTTCTTTGTTCACAAACTTTGAACGCGTTTATCTCGAAACCATGTTTTTCGTACTGGTTGCGGCACTAGCGGGTTAATTTTTTGCAGAAATTTTTTTCTTTTTTGTATTTTCTTAAACTTGATTCGCTATCGTATGACACGAGCTTTTTTTTAAATTTGTTTTCGATTTTTTATGAATTTTTGAAGTCAATATTTTTTTCGAAAAAACACACTTTCAAATTTGGAACATCACCAAAAATTGAAAAAAAATTTTTAAAAAAAACACAGGTGCATTGTTGGACACACGAGAGAAGCGAAGCTTTTTTGCAGTTACATAGATTTGATAGCTTAATAATTTCTTCTTTTTAATAAATTAACTTTTAAAATCAAAAATTTAAAATAACATAAAATAAATTACATATATACAGAAAACATATTTACTGCTTATTTTTTTATTGTTGAATGTTAAATTTCCACGCCAATTACATATGCGGGCATATAATGCCAGCGACTCTCCATTGTAACTATCCACACATGGTTGTGAACTTGGCTGCACTGAACAAATTTCTTCCTTCAACAGCGTACTACCTAGCGAAAAAATTTCTCGAAAATTTTTCAGATTTCACTCCAAGCAAATCACAGAACGAGGAGTAAAAAGCTTCGCTTCAAAAAGCTCGTGTCATACGACAACCAATTTTGTTAAGATATAAAAAAGTCATTTTTTTCCAGATCGGACAGTTTTTGCAACCACGAGGCCCCGTTATTTTCTCTGCCGCCAGTTTGGAGCTCTATAAAGCCATGTTGGAGTGAAAAATATATTTTTTTGAATTTTTTTCTACAATAATAAAAATTTTTTGAAAAATGTTTGTTTTTGACTGAGTTATGAATTTTAAAAAAAAAGGTCTGTTTTCTCTGCCGCGAATGTCTTGTCCCACCTTAATTTCTTTATGAATAGAAAAGCTTTTAAAGTCGGCGCTAATATAATCAGACTTTTAATCAGCAGCGCCAACTTCAAAGCTTTTGTATTCATAAAGAAATTAATATTTTTATGATAGTAAAACAAATTAGAAAAAAATTCAAATAATAAGTTTTCCAATGTAATAATATGCTTAAATAAATTGTCAAATATGACCAAGAAATTAAAAGAAAAATTTTAAAATTATTTTTTACTTTGTAGTGATTTTGTAGTCGGTTTATTTTTAAAAAAGTTTTATATCTTCCTTTTTAGAGAATATGATAAATTTTCGAAAAAAGTGTATAACTACATAAATACAATTGTTCTTAAAAAAATTGTTCTACTGCATTCTGAAAGTTTGTTGGTTATTTCAAATATCTGTCCCTTAAATTTAAATCAGATGTCACGTGTTTTTTGTCAACACCTATAGTGTTTTTCTAATATTGCCACGCCCTATTGTTAAATAAGCACCCACTTTCTTGAGCGTTATTTGTAATAATTGTGCGTACCCCTACGCTAAATTGCAGTACCCTAGTGTCAATATTATTCGAGATACAGTAGTATCTAGTATTGCGAGATCTAGTATTGCCACGCCCAGTTCTCGAATACCGCCCACTTTTTACGAGCACCTCCATGCTAATGATATCAATCTGTTCACCAAATTATGGCAATCAGGCATATGGTTTAGGAGTTATCGATGTACATACATTTAAAAAAAAAAAAAAAAAATAAAAAAAAAAAAAACAGAGAAACTGACGAACTTGAGAACCGACACCATTTTGAAGTCGGTTAAAAACTGAAAGAAACTGAAAAAAAAATTAAATTGTTAGCGTTTCCACTGCTTCTACGGTTAGGGTTAAAATTTGTTAAAAAAAAAGTTCTGGAGAATCGAATATACCGTTATAGTTATTTTAAATAGACAATATCTGGAGATCTCCTTCGCTCACTTAACCCATTAAGCCCGGTTCTCAAACCCAAGGGCCTAGGAGGTTGAAACTTTTTGTGTGGAGTACTTGAGTCAATCAAAGTGTGGCCACTCACTGCCATGCCCACAACACGCTTTTTTTTAAAGACGAAGCGAAGGTGCCTTAAAAAATTTTATATATGGCGCAATACATAATAAATCAATGTAACAAGCAATACTAATTGGGAACTTACTATAAGAATCGATCCTCATCTCTATTTTAAAAAGAAAATTTTGTTTGTAAATTGGAAATTTACAATTTTTGACTTTGGGCAAGAATAGGTAGATGACATCGTATGAAAAAACATGTCAAGAGTCTAAAAAAATGTTATCCTTCTGCTCCTTAATGCAAAAATAAGATGGACGATATCTTTTACTGAATCTAAGCTATGACTTTTTAAAAATATGTCTTTTCGTGGTGCGTTTTCGCACCCGTAGGGCTTAATCGATTAAAGACTGCATTTTTAAGAGTTACAAACAATCCTCATAAGGAGGAAGGTCTAATATGTCAGTTCCACTTAAGCCCTTAAGTTTTTGGATTCTTTCTATTCGATCAACATGCACATTGTAACTTGAGGACTAAAATTGACATGCATACTCCAAATGAGGACGCACGATTGCATAATACAACTTCTGCAATTCAAAACTTCTTCAAAAGCCATAACTTCTGGCTGTTGGGTATCAGACTCTGGTGCAGAAAAACAAAAAAAGAATTATATCAATCTACTCCTTAAAGAACTTTGAAAATAAAGTCTTACATATATCCAGCAATTAACAATTGTTGGCACTAAAAACAGGCAGTGCGAGCGTTATTGCTATGCCTTTCCCAAAGTGCGCTGTTGAGAAGTGTAATCTTACTTATTGGCTTTGCTCAAGACGTCGAAACTTTATTGCTTGTAATTTGAATTCCTTTTCTACAACTATTATTTCAACTCTATGCCAGATTGCGCGATGCCAAGATATGACTGAAAAAATTTACTTCAGATTCGTACTCAGGGCATTGAAACAAATTCCAAAATTTTTATGCTAAAGCCTGATTTTTATTTTGTCATTTTCAAAAGTCAATTGTGGTCAGTGTTATGAAAAATTCCAACACATTTCCATTTTTGGAATAATAAAAAACCATGAATTTATTGACATGTATTATGCAAAAAATTTAAAAAAGGTTTTTATTTATGCGTTATTTTAGGCAATGACGTTTCATGTCAAATCAAAACTGACATTGTGAAAACCAAGCATAAGCTAAATATTGGAATTTTGTTGCTTTGTATGTTATTGATGTAATTTAAATAAGTAAAATTTCAGAGCTTAATTAATTTACAAGCATTTTTAAAACTTTACTTAAATTCGTTTCAACTGACGCACTTCTTTTTATTTTACACGTTTCACCAAAACCTTTTTTAAAAGATAGTTTACCGTTAGCATTTTCGAAACTTTAGACTTGTGAGTTGAACCCTTTTATATTTTCGACGGTCCTTTATTTGGTTATTCTATCGAAATATTTGATCCGTTGGTTTTTTTTTTTTTTCATTAAATAAGTGCGGCTGAACATCACTTGAATTTCGCACAAAAACCTAACAACGACTAACGAAAAGCATGGCCCATGTTACAAGTTGTACCGCAAACTTAAAAATTTAAAACCATAACAACAAAAACTAAAAAAAAAAAAAAACAAAACTTATAAAAAAGCGTCAACTGATTGCAAAGATAAAGCTAACCAATAATCATTCATTGACTTTGTTTAGGTTACCAAATAAATTCATGAAAATTTAAAAATTTTTATGTTTGCCATTCACTCGGTGTATGCGGAAAGTGAAAATATATTATAACAAATACGTGCTCGATTCATGCTTTGGTTTTTATAACAATATTAAAAACAACAAAAAAATAAGAGCTACAGCTAATTTTGAGCACGAAAAAAAAATAAAAATCCTGATTTATAACGTTTTTTTACAATCCATATTTGCTAATAAATAAGTAAATGCAAACGAAAGTTGAACTATTTTTTAAATATTTTTGTCGACTTTTTTTCATTTTGTTCCCAATCTCATTGGAAACGCAAATAGAAGTTTCTAAAAGAAAGTAACATTGCTTCACTTGCTTAGAATACTGATGGGACCAAGTTGATCGCATTTAAACTTGAGTTTATTGAAAAGATTTTGGCTGCAAAGCTCGTAGCCACTGATGAGAACTAATAAAACAAAAGAAAAAATAATTGATAGTCAGTGAATCTGTCTCTACAATTTATTCATTAATAAATTAAAATGATTTTACAATAAATAAAACTACTACTGTTTTATTTTATAGTTAAAAATTCATTTTTTTTTTTTTTTAATATTCATTAATTTCTGTATGCATAATTAATTTGTTCCATATTTTAAACATTTTTTAACAGTATTTAATGGGCTATGTGTTAAAAGTAGGCTAAATTTTAATTAAAATTTCACATATTTGAGAATTTCTAAAAAACTTCAAAAAAGAGCTTACATTTTGTAAATAAAACATTCCGAGAGTATTCGGTGCATTTTTATAATAAACAATATAGTCGCATGGCGCACAGTGGTTTCAAAGGTGGAATTACATAAATTTTTTTATGTTATGATTTTTGTTTTTTTGAAGTGAAAACTTCTTTAGGCGCATTGAGCACTTTTGGGCTCAGAGTGCAAAACTGTTGCTGTGGTTCATTGGTGTTGCATTGTACAGCATAGCTTATGCCGTGGATATGCTAGGCAAGCATGTTTGATGATTTTTTTTTTTTTTTTCTATTACCGAGGCGATTACCAACCGATTATTGAACCAATTGTCGATTACCGAAGCGATTATTTATTTATTTTATTTCTTTTTTATCCGTTCCTTGTCTTTGGTGAGTGAAGGTATTTTATTTGTTGCGGTCGTGATCCGCCCGCATCTCTGACATTTTTTTAAAAACTTGTCAAAAACAAAAGACAAGGAAAAGCGAAAAAGAAAGAGGTCTTATAATTATATAAATAATAATGAAGATTCAAAGAGGACGTGGGAGTGGCAGTCAGAGATAAGAGCGTATTTTCAAGATAGGGGCATTGGAAAAAGTTCGGTAAAACATGAATGGTGAGTAATAAGAGGAAAAATTAGGGTGGGAAAAGGTGTTTAGAAAGGGAGCGTCTGAACACGGATTTTGAATATCCTACAACTATTTAAGGGCTCGTTGTATGCATAGATAGTATAGTGCTGAGATTCACTCAAAAATCTTGTATACCTAGTTCTCCGTATTGGTTCATTAAGAACAATCCTGCTGGAGATATATTCGCTATCGATTTTACCAGTTATGACATCGAATGTAAAGCATCAACAAAGTAATGTTCTTCCTGATGAAAGCGGCATTATATTAAGGACTTTCAGTCTGTGTTCATACGAAGGTAAGTCTCTATAATCCCGTGGATCATAACAATCTCTTAAAGCAAAGAGCAGAAATTGCTTTTGAATAGACTCAAGTCTTTCTTTGTGCACTTCAAATGCTGGATTCCACACTATGCAACAATATTCAAGAATTGGACGCACTAACGTGCAGTATAGTGTTTTTGTTGCCCATATATTTTTAAATTCTTTTGCACGTCTTTTTATGAATCCAAGCAGTTTATTTGCCCTGGATATAATATGATCTATGTGAAGGTTAAAGCGCAGCCTGCTATCTAGGATAACCCCAAGATCTGCAATGTGGTTAACTCTGTTGAGAATGACCCCATTAAGCACATAACTGCTATGAGCTATTTCTTTTTTACGGGGAAAACTTATAACGTAGCATTTATTTACATTTAAGGAAAGCTTATTATGACTACACCAATGCTCCAGAGATAAAAGCTTATTCTGAAAGACTACTGAATCCTCTTCTGATTAAATGACATAGTACATTTTTAGGTCATATGCATATAGGAGATGTGGAATGCCATTCAAAGCTTCTGATACATCTGCTCTAAATATGTTGAGGAGAAGTGATCCAAGTGGTACCAACCGATTACCGAACCATTTACCGATTATCGAAGCGAGTACCAACCCATTACCGATTACTGAAGCGATTACCAACCGATTACCAATTACCGAAACAATTGCCAACCGACTACCGATTACCAAAGCGAATACCAACCCATCACCGATTACCGAAGCGATTACCAACCGATTGCCGAAGCGATTACTTACCGATTACCGTAGCGATTACCAAACGATTGCCCATTACTGAAGCGATTACCAACCGATTACCGAGCCAATTACCGATTACCCAAGCAAAGAATTGTGTTAATAATATATTATATATAAACATGAAAAAATAGCAGTTTATACATTCAATAACGCGTAAATTGATAAAAAGAGTTCAAAAAGTATAACGCGTCTGATTTGCCGACTCTAGCTACTTCGGAAATTCATAACAGCTATGTTATTTCACAGTTTTAAGATTTCATTTCGGTCGGCAGTCAGAAATGTTTCAAGTGCATATTTCCACCAAAACAATTTCAAAAGTGGGCGAGCAATGAAAGTCGCTCGATTTTTTACTCTTAAAACAAGTCATAGTTTAAAGCAATTTTTAAGTAGATACTGCTTAGTACCCTACAGGAACTAACTAACTTGTTTTTAAAAACAACTAATTAAAAACTCATTTAAAATAAGCCAGTATATGAACTACTTCGAATTATATTAAGGCGGCAACTACTCTGATTTTGACATGTTTTAATTGTAAATTTTTATTAGATTACAAGTTTATATATATTTAACCATGTTATTTCATCAAATATTATTAACTTTAGACCATCAGAAATAGTTTTCAATTGGTTACTTTAAAGTCATTCAAAAATAATTTAAATATAACTATTTAACAAGTAGTTGAAAATATATGCAGACGACAGTCAATTGACTTATTTAGCGGACATCACCATACAAAATAAGTTAGTTCGTTCTATGGGAAAAGTCAGAATTTCAACTAGTTGTGATTGACAAAAAACTACTTTATCAACTACTTTTAAATTAGTTGCTTTTCCTACAGGGTAGATACAGAACTTTTCGTTTGTCTGTGTATCTTGTCTGTCTGTCTATTAAAGCATCACGGAAAAACTATTGGATGAATTTATATAAAACTTGGCATCTTTTATACAGTAAAAAGGACTCTTACAAAATATCTGTTCATTCGCAAAAATCCTGAGAAGAAAAGTCTTGCTTTATATACATTTAAATCTAACTTGAACTTATCCTAAACGGCTGGACCGATTTTAATGAAATTTTTTGTGTGTTTGAGTGTGTCCTGGGATGGTCGAGATTCACAATTGGACCTCATAGGTGGCGCTGCGATCGAGTTTTTATTTTAATTTTAATTTATTTATTTATTTTTTATTTTTTTTTTTTATAGTTTGTCTCCGAAACCGCTCATCCGATTTGCATGAAAATTTGTGTACAGGGGCTTTCGCGTATGCTGAGTTCTTATGACTTATCTATCTTGAACACCAGTAATAAAAATACTCTTAAACCGTTTATACGATTTGCATGAAAATTGGTATTATGGGGTTTTCGGATGGCGCTTCAGTACATATCTCTTAAGAAATCATGAAAAACTCCAAAACTGCTTAGGGGCTGTTCCTAAATTAAGTAACAATTTTTTAGCCAATTTTTCACAACACACCCTCCCTATGTCACGCTTTGTCGCAGAGTCTTGATCCTCCCTCCCCCTCCGAAGTAAAGTAACACTTTTAGTTTTTTAAATTTTTATGGATTTTTTTATAATTTTACAGTTTATTATGAAAAAAGCATAGACCACGTTATATTTATTATTAGTTTTATTATTGTGGAAGCCACAAAGAAATTTAACATTGTTCTAATGTGTTTGACCAACAATATATGAAAAATTTGACCATGTGAACAGAGATAAGCACAAATTTAAACTTTTCTGATGTTAACAAGAACACAAAGCAGTGGCGAGAATTGTGAAAATTTGTTATTTTTTTAATTTGTTATTGTTATTTAAAGCGAACATCAAGCTTTGAATGTGAAGCTATAACAGCTGTTTTTGATAACTGCTTCAGAGTAAGTATTCCCACTTCAGTTCAGCAGAAAACTTGTTGAAAGTGTTTCAAATACCTTTTTCCAATTTGTTCGATTTAAATATAGTCTCATTAGGTGCATTCTTGTATTGATAAAAAATGAAAGCAATATTAACAATAAAATTAAATTTGAATAAAATTAAAAATTTTTAAAACTGAATTCAAAAACTTTGTTGTGAGTAACGCACGACCGACCTTTCCCCCCTCCCCTCTCCATATCACACTTCGTCACAAATGCATGACCACATTCCCCCTAAATGTTTTACGTAATTTATAAACAACCCCTTATAAGCAAAAAAAATTGTGTAAAAAATGGTCGAAAACGGCGTAAAAATTTAAGATACATAAATATTTATTTATTGATTTACGTAAAACTCTTGACCATTAAATATCTGCAAATATAACCTACACTAATTTTTTCAATCTCTAACGAACAATCTACAACATGCACTTTCTATATAATATATATAAGTATATGCAAATGTTACTAACTTTTCAAAATTTTTTAAGGTTAATTTTAAAAATTAACCGTCAATCACTTAAAGCATTAACATATCTTCAAAACTATATAAATTTTTAATACAGTGAATTTTTGAACATATCAATATTACCTGAAGCAAGAAAAATTATCAGAAATTCAAAGTATTGACTATGAGAAAATTTACAGAAATGCTTGCCAAAAATTAATTATTGGTCAAATTTTTACGAAATTTTTTCAAAAATGTCTAATCTATCGAATTAATGTCACACTTCGACACTTTTCTCATAATCTTGATATGATGAAGCTTCAATTTTGCTCATTCCGTTGAAGTTACCGGTTTGAACGATGCATACAACAATCCTTTAGAAGTTTGCAAAACATTTTTTCAAAACGACGAATGAGTTTAAAAATTATTTATATCAACTTACGACTAATGCCGGGAATTCAGCTAGTAAATCCTAAAAATCAATTTACAGCAGCTCCCAGCTTATTTCGTACCGAGAAAAATTTTTAAGTTTTGGCTGAAATAACTCCAGATAAAGTAACAATAAAGCAAAAGCTTTGATGCCGTTTTGAAGAGGAAGGTTTGTTTTTTATTTAAGAATTTTTTTTAATCAAAAACTTGGTGTTTAACACCTTAAACAACTAAAAACTAAAAAAAAATTAAAATTCCATGTCACAGCTTATTTCGTACAGTTTAAATGAATATTTACAGAATTAAGTTTTAATTCATTTTAATACTAAGTATGGTTACCCTTAGCATTAAGAAGGGCCTAACTCTGCCGTTGAAACCATGACTACGAAGCACACGTCGGACGGTTTCAGCACTGCAAAACTTTCCTAATTCACGGTGAACCTCAGCAGCCAACTTAGGAGCGGATAACGTGGAATTTGCCTTGGTTTTTCTTACAATATAGCGCTCGTCTGAGGCGTTGCAAATTTTATTCGGTGTATTTCTGCCCTTGTTTAGCACCCGATTGTAATGTTTGAAGCGCTGAATTATGTACTGGACCGTAGAAGCGCTCAAGTTCACCATTTTAGCAATTTTACGAACACTTTGTCCTTTCGTAAATTGGTTAGTTACCAGTTCACGCTGCTCAATGCTTGTACGACGACCCATATTGCAAAGTAGGTAAATTTACAGCACTTTAACTTGTAAAATCACTTTAAAAGTTAAGTGGTATAATAGTTAAAAACAATTATAAGCTCATAGAATAAAAAAAAAATTACTAGCGTTACGACAAAATTGATTGTATTCGCAGAGAAGTATCTGTATAAAATAAGCTGTGAGCTGAATATCTGTTTTCACTTATGGCATCACATAACGGAACATTTTTTGGGAATACTCTTTTTTTTATTACGTTTGCAGTTAAAATTTATCGATAAAATTCCCAGTTTCACGGTTGTAGACATATTAATTTTAAAATATACAATGTACGAAATAAGCTGTGAGCCACATGAAAAAATTTAGTTTTTCAAAAAATAATTTGACAGCCTCATGCAAAATAGTTTGAATCCAGAGCAATAAAAATTCAGCACGATTTTTCGAAGGAAATCAATTCAACGTGGAGTATGACTATTGTGATATATATATGTGATATTTCCGTATCACAACTGCACAAACAGCTTTTTATTTTAGCATATAAAAATATGCCCTTCGTTTTCATAATATTAAATTTTAAAGGTAACAATACAATATATGAAACATTGTCATTTTAAAATTTTTAACAGTTTATTCAAAAAATTTCAGATTAATGCTTAAAGCCATCGAATCGTGAATCATAATTTCTTAATAACTTCTCCTGTCTCACTTCCTTTACAAATTTTACTTTACTTACTTACTTACTTAGGTAGCCGTAACCGGGTTTCGGCCAACCTCATCAGCTCTCGCCAGGCGCCTCTGCTTTGCGCGCGCCTTCTCCGATCGGATACACCAAGTGCGGTTAGGGCTTCCTCAGCCTGGTCCATCCATCGGAGGCATGGTCTTCCTCGTCGTCGTTGACCAGCGACCCTCGCCTCGAGCACCTTTTTCGCTGGAGCTTCGTGATACGGAGTCCATACGATGAACATGACCCAGCCAGCGTAGTCGCTGCACAGTTATACGCCGAACTACGTCAATGTCTTCGTAGAGCTAATACAGCTCGTGATTTATTCGGATGCCATCACCGGCTCGAACAGGACCGAAGATTTTGCGAAGAACTTTTCTCTCGAACACCCCCGGAGCGGCTGAGTCAGTTTGCGAAACTACCTAGTTTTGTCGATCGAGAGGGCTCTGGAACTTAGTTGCTTACTGAGCCCGTAGTAGCACCTATTAGCAATTATTGTTCTTCGCTTTATCTCCAGGCTGATTTCGTTGTTGGTATTAATGGCGGTGCCAAGGTATACGAACTCCTTGACTACTTCAAAGTTAAAGCTATATATACTTTGTTTTACCCTCACTTATCGTCAAACCCACTTTGGCTGATTCCTTTTCGATAGCGGTAAAATCTCTCTTGGTTCAATCAATATCATCAGCGTACGCAAGGAGCTGGACATCTTTATAGAAAATGGTGCCATTACGATGCACACCGGCCTTTCGTACGATCCCCTCTATGATGATGTTGAAGAGATCGCAAGACAGTGGATCGCCTTGCCTGAAACCTCTTTCGGTATTGAAGGTTTCGGAGAGGTCATTTTCTACCTTGACGGAGCTGCGTGTGTTGCTCAACGTCATTCTGCAAAGTCTAATCAACTTTGCAGGTATACCGAACTCAGACATTGTTGCGTATAGGCAATCCCTTCTCGGGCTATCGAACGCAGCTTTAAAATCGACAAAGAGATGGTGTGTGTCAATTTGATTTTCGTGGGTTTTCTCCAGGATTTGTCGTAGCGTGAAAATCTGGTTTGTGTTGGACTTTCCAGGTCGAAAGCCACACTGATAAGGTACAATCAGTGTTTTTGTAATCGGCTTTAATCTTTCACACAGTACGCTTAAGAGAACCTTATATGCGATGGAAATAAGACTGATACCTCTATAACTTGCGCAGATTGTTGGGTCTCCTTTCTTTAGAAATTTTACTTCCTATAAATATTTTACCATCAACGCACCAAAAAAATTATAACTTCAAAAAATGTTGATGGAAGCTCCAATAAATCGCCCTTAGTCGACTCTTTCATTTTTGACTAGCCGACTATTTGAATGTCGACTTTTACGCTTGTATTTAGTAACATTGGCTTGAAAGTCGCATTTCACTACAACTATCCGTTCCCCATTTGAAATTTGCGAAAAATATCCCAAAAAAAAATTAATATATTTTGAACGCAAAATGTCCACTGAGTGCAATTATTTTCAATAAAAATTGTTGAATCTAAAACAATGCTTGAAGATTTTATTGAAGATTTGATAGTATTTATCAAAATACTATGGTATAAGAATGTTATCATAAAAAAAAAAATTTAATTCGAAAACTTTCTATTGACAACACACAAACAAGCAAAACAGCATTTACCCATTTATGCCGACCATCAGCATGAAATAAGCTGTTCTTATGTTTATAAAGTTGCCTCCACGCCGGTAGCCAAAAATAGATGCACTTAGAACGTGGAAGAAATTATTTCAAATATATTAAACTTTTATTTTGTATTTATTGAGTTGCGGACTGAGAAAAGTTTTTGCTCAATTAAAATAGCTCAACACATCTCTGCAGCCACTAAAAACCATTTTAAAAGTTTCTGCTGTACATGTAGTTCAGTGGCATCCCGAAGCTTTTTTGCAATTGAATAAAATCAAATTTGATGTCAAATAATTTATTTAAAAAATAAGTATTTATTGTGATTAAAATTAGTTTGCAAAGTATTTAAGTAGTCATCCTTCTAGAGAAAGTCTTGCTGTTTTCACTTTATAGCAATTTAATCAACCAAGTCTAAACAACCATTAAGCGCGGCGCAATATTCATTGACATCAGCTCTTGGAAGAGCAACTTAGCAGCGTATGGTAGACGCACTTGAGAGATTTGAGTCTTATTCTTGCAGCCCTTGCATTCGAATGTGTTGTTGCGTAAGTTAGCAATAGCGATGAGACCACAGAAATTGCACACATGTATGCGATACGGATCGGACACCTCAAATAGACGTTCGCGTAGAAATTGTGCAGCGCCATGAGATATTTGGCAATCACGTTCCATTTCACCAAAACGCAGGCCACCATCACGGGCCCTACCCTCCATAGGTTGGCGTACGAGGATCTGTACTGGGCCACGAGCACGTGAGTGAATCTTATCGTCCACCATGTGCTTAAGACGTTGATAGTAAGTAGGACCCAAGAAAACCTAAACAGCGGAAGATGAAGTGGTTTAGGTTAAATGGAATGGCATAAAGTTAACTGCACCATTTTAGAATCAATATTTTTAAAAAAGTATGTTCTGCGATGTGCTCAGTATGTGCTCAGTATAGTTTGCCGCATTAAACAGAAAAATTAGCTGTGATGTACTTGAGTTGTGCTCTAATATACTGTAGAAAATTTAAAAACGTGATTTTGAAAATTAATTTAATAAATTTATAAAATTTATTTACACTATTAAAATACAGAAATAATCGACAGTTCTTGTGTTTTTTGTATAGGGATTCCCAGAAGGGTGGCAGATAAAGGGTAGATGTGTTGAGGAGAAATGTTGAAGGACAAAAAAACATAGGATTAACTCATATATTTGACTCCTCTAGGGGTCACTTCGGGAGAGATATCGCACCCTATCTGCAAAAGAGGCACAACTTAAAATTTTAAAAATTTCAGAAGCAAAAAAAACATTTTTTCAAAGGAGTCCATACAAAACAGAGATAAAATTGATTTTTTTTTATTAAAAGAGTAAGAAGATGAGTGAACAATTTTGATAGTTGATGGAGAAAATCACTGCGAATAGTTTAACATTAAAAAGAAAAAATTTGTAAATTTGGAGTTGTGGCTATTTTGTAGATAGAATGCGATATGAACTATAATCGACAGTTTTTGTTTTATTGGGACCCCCAGAAGGGTGTCAGATAGGGGGTAAGTGTGTTCAAAAGAAATACCAAAGAGCAGAAAGTATTAGGACCGGCTCATATATATGACCCCTCTACGGGTCAATTTGAGAGATACAAATTTGTGTTTTTGTGTTTTTTGTATGGGGACCCCCAGAAGGGTGGCAAACAGGGTGTCTTCAAAATAAATGTTGAAGGGCAAAAAATAATAGAAACAGCTTACATATTTGATCCTTCTAGGGAATAATTCTGTATGGGAACCCCCCAGAAGGGTGACAGACAGGAGGTAGGCGTGTTCAGAAGAAATCTTTAAGAGCAAAAAATAATAAGACCAGTTTATACATTTGACCCTTCTAGGAGCCAACTCGGGAGGGTTTTTTTCGAAAATTCCAAAATTTGATGATTTATTTAAAAAACGAAACGGAAAAAAAACGAAAGTGGCCATTTCAGCCCTTGAAAAGTCTGGCCGAGCTTCTTATGATCAATTGTGTTGTGCGTGTTGTGAAACACAAATGATCGAGAACTGGACCTACAAGTTTTATGCCGACTCCGAACGGCTTATGTTCTCAAAAAGCTTTTCATGACAGTTTTTACTCTCTGAGGTTTGCCATTGTCTGCAGAGAGGTGACGGCCGATCACAAAAATTAATTCAATGGAAAAAACTTTCTGTGTCAGATGGGATTTGACCCAGGGTTACCTGGTGTATGGACCACACACTCTACCCACTACGCCACGGCAACCACCAGTTTTATTTAAAAAAAGGTTCTACTAAAATACCCGAGAAAAAATGTACCGAAAAATTTGACGATGTATCTATGATACTAATTGGAGACTTCAATACCAACTTTACAAATGATGAAAATCTACCACTAATTAAAAATTTTGAATGAAGCATAGGTTTGACTATGTCAAATGATCGAAAACTCAGTGCGACTGAATAAAACGACGATCGATGCGGTTTTTACACGATACGAGGGTGGTCCCAGAAGTACCCGACTTGACGTATAGATAGCGGTTGTTGCTTAAAAAAATTACTATGGTGGAAAGTACTAACCTTATAAAGCTTACGTTTCAAGTTTTAAGACGCTACATTGTTTAGTATTTGTTTGGCACCCATCATAAGTGAAGTGATTTGTAAACATGAAAAAAAAATTGTCATCGTTATGTGAAACAATTCTTTCATTTGAAAGGTTTAAGTGTAACCAATATCATAGCCGAGCTAGATTCTACTCTGGGGAAGTCTGCTCCTTCGTTTACAACAGAAAAAATTGTGTGACACGAGTTTAAACAAGGCCGTACGAGCTGCCAAGACGAACATCGCAATGGCCTACCAAATGAGGTGACCACGCCAGAAATGGTAAAGAAAACCCACAAAATGGTATTGGATGACCGTCGATTGAAAGTGCGCGAGCTAGCAGACATGGTGGGCATTTCAAAAAGTGCTGTACATCGCATATTGACTGAAAATTTAGACATGAGAAAGCTGTGCTCACAATGGAACAAAACCAGCGTCGTGAGAATGTTTCAATTGATTGTTTTGCGATGTTGCACAGCAATAAAGTCGTGTTTTGCTTCAATCCATAACCATGGATGGAACATGGGTCCATTACTTCATACCTGGACTGAAAGCGGAGAATCGTTTCCAAAAAGGGCGAAGACAGTTCTATCTACAGGCAAGGTCATGGCGTCAGTTTTTTGGGATGCGCGTAGGATAATTTTCATTGATTATCATGAGAAAGGAAAAGCAATCAACGGCGAGTAATCAGCAGTCCCCCAACTGCCTGTTTTTTTTTTTAGTCGCTCTACAGAACATTGCAGCACAACTCAAACATATCACATTAGAATTTCAAATACATACATGGTGAATTTCTGTAAAGAAATACTAGAGGAGCTAACTAAACTACATTTTTGATTGAATAAACTTTCAATTCGGCACATACCGGACCTATTTGCAGCACCGGACAGCACACATCGGACCTATTTGCAGCACAAATTTTTTTAAATAATAAATCAAAAATAGTGGAGCCATCTTCATGCACCCAAAATAAGTCATACTTGGGCATTAATTTTTCTGCCTGTGTGTCCATTGTACATAACTTCATTGCCACGCAGGTGATAACCGTACTCTTGCAGAAATGTTGAAATTTTTTGCACGTTGACAGCATCGTTGAACGGTGTAGCATCACCAATTTCACCCTTATTAGAGCCCAGCTTGCCTAAAAAAAAGAAATAGTTGACATAACTATGCCATACAAAAGGTTTTAATATAGTGAATCTAACCTTGCAAGCATTCAATTAAATGCCCAATTGTCATACGAGATGGAATAGCGTGAGGATTAATGATAATATCCGGCGCTAAGCCTTCACAAGTAAATGCCATATCCTCCTGGCGATACTGAATACCGCAAGTACCTTTCTGTCCATGACGCGAAGCAAACTTATCGCCAATTTGTGGTATACGCACTGAACGCACGCGAATCTTGCAAAACTTATAGCCTTCACTGTTAAGCGTTAACATGACCTGATCGACGATACCAGTTTCAGAATTACGCAAAAATGTCGAAGCATCACGTTTGCTATAACGCTTTGTGGTACCTTCAAGCTAAATGGGAGAAAATGAGAAAAAAACAATTAGTTATACTACTCTAGGAATAATTTTTGGTGATCATTAACCTCATCATCGTTTTCTGGCAAAGTTATTGTTTTGCCAATAACCACATCATCGCCCGAGACACGTATACCAGGCGCTATAATGCCATCATCGTCCAGCTTATCGTAGTGAGCATTACGCATGTTCTGACATGATACACGATTAGGTTTCTCAAAGTTTTCCTCCTGATCACCAATGCGTTTGTTTTCTGAATCCTTGTAGGAACGGTAGAAAACAGAGCGGAAAAAGCCACGCTCAACAGCGGAAGCATTTAGAATGACAGAATCTTCTTGGTTGTAACCGGTGTAGCATAAAATGGCCACAATTGAGTTGATTCCAGCAGGAAGTTCTCTAAAACGCAAATATTCCATGGAACGTGTAGTTACAAGCGGCTTCATTGGATAATAGAGAACATGCGCCAGGGTGTCCATCCGCACATGGAAGTTGGTAATGTAAACGCCCATAGCCTGTTTACCTATAAAAGCGAGGAAGGACTAGAATAACCACAAGAAAAGAGGAAATTTCTTGTTTCAATACTCACCCATAGCACTTTGATAGGTGTTACGTGGACTCTGATTGTGATCGGGGAATGGAATAATTGAAGCACACACACCCAATATCATGGCTGGATGAATTTCACAATGTGTGTAAGTGGTACAATAGGCATAATCCTTGTCCTGTTTTAGGTCATAGGGTGACATAGCAATCATCACGGTTTCCTCTTCGAGCGTATCGATGTATTCGACTACACCAGAGGCCACCAAAACCTGCCAGCTGTAGTTGTTGTAGTCACGCTCTTTTAACATTTCAACGTGTGTCTTCTTCAACAACAGCGAACCGTTCTCCACAATCAACAATGGACGACATATTCTTCCAGCATCGGTATAGATGCGTATCTCACGATCACGTATATCGCGAATCATGGATACTTCCGATACAATGATGTCCATCTGACGTCGCAGTTTACGTAGCGTGGCCATCAACTGTTCTGGATCACGATGTATGCCTACCCAACAGCCATTGACAAATATTTTTGTGGCATCAGCAATAGCCGATGGTGCTATTTCTTCCAGATTTTCCATCGACCATTCTTCCAAGAACTCCAGAATTGGCGATGGCTGTGAGCCGACTGAGATATATGCCATGAGGGCAAGATTTTTGACCAAACCGACAGCGGCACCCTCTGGTGTCTCAGCAGGGCAAAGCATGCCCCATAGAGTATTATGCAGCTGACGGGGCTTGGCTAGTTTACCATCACGTCCAATGGGCGAATTCACACGACGCAAATGTGAAAGTGTGGAGGCGAAGGTTAGGCGATTCAACACCTAAGGGAGCAATAAAAGGTAGTAATGAACACTTTTATATAAAAAAATATCTCACTTGTGATACGCCTGCACGCGCTTGATGCGCTTTTTTCTGATCACCCCAATTGCCGGTGGCCAAAGAGTAACGCAAGCCATCTGTTATAATGTTTGTTTTTATGGCCAGCTCCAAGTTGAAGTCCTTTCCTCGATCAATAAATTTCTGTGTATACATGCGAACTTCCTTCATCAAATTTTTGAAAAGACCACGAAATAGAAAGGCTAGCAGGGGACCAGCCAAATCCAAACGTTTGTTGCCTAACATTGAAAAAATCTTTTAATAAGAGAAATTCTGCCACCATGAATCTTTTACCGTAGTGATCGCGATCGTCCAATTCACGTCTGCCCAATGATGCTAACAGCAGCCGATGCACCATGTAGCCCAAGAAATATGCTTTTTTGGTTTCACAAAAATCAGACACGCCCACATGTGGTAACATTTCCTTCTGTAAAATTTCCTTAGCATATTTAATTCGCTTTTCCTTTGTCACACCTGGACGTGCACCGCGTGTACCAATAAAATTCAAAGCCACATTTTGCTCTTGCACCACAAAAGCTTCGTCCAAAGAAGGCTTTACCATTTCCATCATTTCTGGATCGTCAAAATCATAAATGATATGTTCCAGAATATCACGATCGGCTACAAAACCCAAGGCGCGAAACACGATCATTATCGGAATTTCCTGCTTAATATATGGCAATATTGCAATTATACGCTGTCCAATGGCTGATTTTTTAATATTCTGCGAACCACGCGCCATCATATTGACCCACAATGTTGAGGTTGGTCTGGAGCTATGCTCAAGACAGGAACGAATTTCCGATTTATAAGCATATTTGCCGTCTTTCATGCTAAACACGTACACTGTATTTGTGGCCATTTTTTCTTGCGCAATGAGCACCTTTTCAGAACCGTTGATTATGAAATACCCGCCAGGATCTAATGGACATTCGTTCAACTCGGTCAAATCACGATCGGTGAGCTGTGAGAGCAGACAGTAGGTGGAACGCAACATGATTGGTATTTTGCCAATAAAGGTCTTTTGATGTTGTGTTTCAACGGGTTCAGCGCCTTCAATAATTTTCGTTTTAGTTATGTCCACATAAAGCGGTGCTGAATAGGTAAGATTTCGCAAACGCGCCTCGTTGGGCATCATAGGGCTGGGTGAACCATCTTTCTCCCAATGTGTTGGTTTGGACAAATAGATTTGCTCAAATTTCAGCAAAAAGCGTGGCTAAGAAAATGGAAGCAAATCAAAACAATCATTACAATGAATATTTTTCTCTCCCACTCACGGGTGTTTCTATTTCTCCCGAGGTGTGCTGCGCTTCGGCTTGCAAATCGATTGCCGGCGAATCTTCAACGATGCGTTGCACGGACATTTGTATGAATTCATCAAAACTGTCCAGCTGCTGACGCACCAAGCCTTTCTCATCGAAGTATGCGTTGATAACAATCCAGCACGCCTCCTGCCATAACTCATGGGAAATCTCCTCCGCATTCTCCTCCTCGAACATTTCTGCAAAAAATTTTAAAATTAGAGATTTTTTTCTGTTTAGTTTTCTTTGGAGCGCCAGGCCTCTCGGCAGCGGCACACATGCTGCCAAAACGCCATCTTTTTCTTTAATTTTTCGCAAAATTTTGGTCAATCATTTCGGTAGTTATTCTTACCATCTTCGTTGTCGTACATCATTTTGCAATTTAAAAGTTTATAGTTAAACTTATGTTGCAAAAATGTATGCTATTTTTATAATTAAATAAAGCAACTAAACCATTTAAAATTAGTAGTAATTCTTTCAAAATTTTTAAAATTATTATATCTTTCCTTCACGGTGTTTATAATGCCGCTGAACTGTCACTTTCAGTGCTGCCCCTCACACTGTAGTCAAAAATCACATTTGGTCTGTGTTTACACAATGTGTTCGCAGGAGAATCCGGACTTATATTCTATATTACAGAATATTTTTCAATAGAGTGTAATATGTCTATTTCCGTACTCTAAAGCTTTAGTCCAATTTACCAGTTTTGAAGATTTTAGTGCGAGTCATGGTAGAATAAAATCAGGCAGATGCAGGGCTGCTTATGCTCTCTTTTTGCCAACCGTAACTGTCGAAATCGTTCGAAATTTTTTAATTTTGTTTTTATTCTGTTTTTTATTTTCTATAAGCTTTGACAGTTTTGAGTCTACGCTCTATACCTTGCATCAACCTCGTTTTATTCTACCATGGTCCACGAAAAGTTCCCGTACTCGAAAAAATGGTAAAAGAGAATGCAATCGAGAAAGTAAGAGAGTCGGCCCCCTGTCAAAAGTTAGTACGAGAAATTTCTTCTGGCAAAAATGTTAAAATGTCAAACTGCTTAAAATAAAGCAAAGACATTGTATAAAACCTGTCGTTTAAGCTTTCAAAAAGCTTTGAAAGCCGGTAAAGCAGTTTCAAGCATTGGAGAGTGCGAGAAGAAAGTCGAGTATGAGATGGCTGCAGAATGTTATTGTCTTAGTATTGTTTTTGTTTATGTATTATTACTTGCAGTTGTTTAGCTTAATATATTTACACTTATGTGGCATCAAATGTTATGTTGTGTTGCAATTTGTAACTGCAACACAAAATATTATAAATAGTAGAATTTGTCTGGATACGGTCCTTTTCTGTGTCCAGTTACCAAAGGAGATAAAACCAAGTAAGCTTCAATATTGTAAAAATAAAAACAGATTTTATGTCAATTTAATTAAATTATATAAATTTATTTATATTTTGTTATAATTTGTAATTATCCTTACAGAGAATAAACTCGCCGATCTCTTGCCGTATCACCATGTTTACATCTTTAAATAATTAAATAAAATGTTTATTTATATATAACTTAAATTGCGAGTTTTTTATTCATACTCCTAGACACAGGAACAGGAAACAACAGCTTTATTCTTTGCTTTCAACGAAATCGTTGCAGATCCATCTTAGAAAACTTTACGCTGCTGGGGACCGAACCAGGATATAAATAATCGAACTCGGAGAACTTTCCAGCCGTATTTGTGAACCAGCTTTCCTCGATCGTTGAAGTTTATGCCACACGCCCAGGACCCTGCAAGTAAAAGAACAAGCCAGCGACAGAATAAAGGAGTGCCACCTACCAGATTTGATCCATATTTTCGTCCAATGCTTCGCTCGCCAGCAAGTAGAGAGAACCCAGCAGCCCCGGCCGCCACGCCAGATAGAGATGGTCCAGGAGCCCCGGCCGCCAAGTCCAGTGCATCGTCGAACGCGTCCACCATCTTGAAAAGCGGCAATGCAGCACCGAACCGACCAGCTAATGTTCCTCCATCACCGAATCCTCCACCACCTCCAATCGAACCATACAGAGCCACCGGTACACGAAATCCGAACACACACGAAAAAAGCGAATTAGAAAAGGTAACACTCGATTTTCAGAAACAAATTTCAGATCTACAAGACGAATTTAAGCGCCAAATGCACGCCATACAAGCTCTCGTTTGCAACAATAATGTGCGGCTGCAAAGCTGCGTCACCGAACTTCGAAACGAGATACGCCGATCCGAACCGCCCGCCATTTCTACGAACGCAGAACTGCCCACCTATGTGCCAATGCAAAATGAGACTCCGCAGCACCGATCTTCCGTGGAGTCCAGCCAGCCATCTTTAAATCAACGCCAGAAGAAAATCTACCCTTTGCCAAAATTCTCAGGTTTACCAGAAGAGTGGCAGACCTTCGAAGAGTCGTTCATCAGCACTACTATAGAGTTTGAGTATTCTCAATTGCACAACATCATGCGGCTGAGGGATGCTATAGTCGGAAGTGCTCGAGAAACCGTGGAATCTCTTTTGTGCAGCTCAAGAAATGTAGAAGCTATTATGTCTGCATTGAGAGAAACCTACGGCCGGCCAGAGCAGCTCATCAAATCGCAAATTATAAAAGTGAAAGCACTGAGCGCAATTGCCGAAAGCGACCTACCTTCACTTATTAATTTTGCGAACAAGGTAAGCAATATGGCCACTTTTTTAGAATCTGTCCAAGGGGAGCATCACCTCACGAACCCTACACTACTCAGCGAACTTGTCGCAAAGTTGCCGATATCTCGACAAATTCAGTGGGCCGAAAAATGTTTGCTATTGCCGACAGCTGCCACCATTTTGGATTTTAGACAATGGCTTGGTGGACTTCGAAGAATAGCCAATTTGGTTGCAGACTCCTTGCCTTCGACCTCAAGATCAACCATAGCAAGCCAACATGGAACTCAGAGGACTAAATCTCAGGCAAATAATGAGAACCCAGCACGCAGGTATGCCCTCGTTAGTGTTGCACCAACAAAATGTCGTGTCTGTAATGGTGAGTGTAAAACCATTTTTGTTTGTGACCATTTTCGTAGCTTATCTACTAACGACCGATGGGACAAGGTGAAAACCTTGCGTGTTTGTTTTTCTTGCCTCAAGAACGGCCATCAGGCAAGTAAATGTTTTAGCAGGCGTCGTTGCGCAATAGATGGCTGCCCACATTTCCACCACCGCCTACTGCACTCTGCTACCAGTAACCACGAAGCACCACTGATGACGCGATCCGCCAACATGGAACCCGCCACCTCCCAAGAACGACGAAGTTGTCACGCGGCCGCGAACCGAGAAGAAGACACCGTGCTATTCCAAATGATCCCGGTAAATCTTTATGGCAATGGAATCGTAAGGAAAATTTATGCCTTTGTCGATGATGGATCCAACGCGACGATGATAGATGCCGAAATAGCGCGTGAGTTGAATCTATGTGGAGCGGATAGCGTTCTTGAGCTTCAATGGCTTAATAAAGAAGTTGCACGCGAGGAGTCCAAAATTGTAGAGTTGCTGATAAGTGGTGTGGAAGATAATGCCAGGAAATTCAAGATGTCGCAAGTTTTTGTCACGTCAAATTTAGCGTTGCCAACTCAATCTCTGAATGTAAGAGATTTGGCTGAATGCTATTCTCATCTCTCAGGGCTGCCTTCTCTTAGTTATTCACACGTACAACCGAAAATGATTATTGGTCTAACTCATGCATTTTTAACCGTTCCAATTGAAATCCCACGATGCTCTCCTAACCCCGGACCAGTTGCGGTAAAAACGAGAATTGGATGGATAGTATATGGCCCAGTAGGTGGTGAAGCGCAGACAAAACAGAAAGTAACCTGCCATGCTCGAAATGTAAGTAAAAATAATAATGCTTATAACGAACTTGATGAAATTATTCGAAGCTATTTTGACATTGAAAACTTTGGCATCCGGGCAAATGTTACACTAGTGCGCTCTGATGCAGACGAAAGAGCTCTCGATATATTAGAAAATAAAACTCGACGGGTCGGAAGCCGATACGAATCGGGGCTATTATGGAAACAAGATAACATAATATTTCCTGATAGTTTCAACATGGCATTGAATCGCTTGGTGAGCACAGAAAAGAAAATGGAACGAGATCCAATTTATGCCAAAGAGTATCGCAACAAAATGATAGAATATATTGAAAAAGGCTACGCAAGAGAACTTTCAGAGGATGAAGCAAACGCACGAACAAATAAAACATTTTATCTGCCACACTTTGGAGTAAAAAACCCGAATAAAAAAGGATTGCGACTGGTTTTCGACGCAGCCGCTGAAGTAGAAAAAGTTTCACTAAATAAATATTTGCTTCCAGGTCCCGACATTAATCAACCTCTTCTAACAATATTATTTAAATTTAGGCAAGCACCAATAGCAGTCTGCGGCGACATCAAGGAGATGTTCCATCAAGTGAGCATTCTAAAAGAGGATCAAGAGAGTCAGAGATTTTTATGGAGAGATGGCATATCCAGTAAACAACCAAAAACATATGTAATGCAGCGATTAATATTTGGAGCAACTTGCTCGCCAACAATAGCGCAGTTTGTCAAAAATACCAACGCACAACGTTTCGCATCAGAGTATCCCCGCGCGGTTAAAGGTATACAAGAGAGACATTACGTCGACGACTACGTCGACAGTTTCCAAAGCGAAAGTGAGGCAATTCAGGTTGTGAGAGATGTTATCAAAATACATGCTGCTGGGGGATTTCAAATCCGCAACTTTTCATCAAACTCAGAAAAATTAAAAAATATAGTTGGCAACTCGGCTACCGATGAGTGTGTAAGTGTGGAAGGCGAAGAGGTGGAACGTATTCTGGGCATGCATTGGTTGTCAAAATCAGATGTTTTTATGTTTGTTTTCAAGTTTAGTAAAGTGCCCACGGAAATATTACATCTAAAAAGAAAACCAACGAAGCGTGAAATGCTAAGTGTAACAATGTCCATTTTCGATCCGTTTGGACTCTTAGCCAACTTTACGGTGTGTGCAAAAATAATCATGCAAGCTGTGTGGAAATCTGGCATAGAGTGGGACGATGAGCTACCCGATGAACTGTATAAGAGGTGGAGGAACTGGATGGAGGCGTTAGAACAGGTACGACATTTTAAGATTCCAAGATGCTATTTTGCAGGTTTTGAAAACACACCAGTGGATCTGCATATATTTTGTGATGCGAGTGAGCAGGCATTGGCTGCGGTGGCGTATTGGCGATTTACCGAGGCAAACTGTGTGAAATTATCGTTGGTGGCAGGAAAAACATCGTGTGCTCCGACTCGTTTCCATTCAATTCCAAAGCTCGAATTACAAGCGGCAGTGGTGGCAGTACGTCTAAAGGAAACAGTGGTAAAAAGTCATGAAGCATTAATTAATAACATAACATTTTGGAGCGATTCAAATACCGTGATTCAATGGATACGGTCCGATCACCGCATGTATAAGCAGTATGTGGCAAACCGTGTCTCTGAGATCTTGGAAACAACAAAAATCGAGGACTGGAGATGGTGCCCTGGTGAGCTGAATCCGGCGGATGATGCTACACGAGCAAAATTTCCTTTAATTTACAAGGCAGAGAACAGATGGAAATATGGACCGGAGTTTCTTTTGAGTGAGAAAAAAGACTGGCCAGCAGAAAATTATAAAAAAATAAACGACAAGAGTGAGGAGGAGCTGAAATCGAAACATTATGTCTTTCTGAGCAGGCAAGTGAAAGTTATAATTCCAGATATTAATCGTTTTTCGTCTTATAGCAAATTTAAGAGAACAATGGGCTGGGTGCTGCGATACGTCCTGAACCTTAAGCGTAAAATTAAACGCTGCATCACTGCTAAAGGGGAGCTTTCGTCTGAAGAAGAAGCTGAAGCTGAAATTTATATTTGCCGATGGGTTCAACAAGATGCATTCCGTGATGAATACGCCTGTCTGCTGGAGAAAAAATTCATCTCAACGAGTAGCAGCATCAAAACGCTTAATCCATATCTAGACGATGATGTTATTAGAGTTGGTGGTCGAATCGACAATGCAGCCTTCATTCCCATTTGTTCCCGACGGCCGATCATTTTGCCAAAAGCTCATCAGCTGACACGCCTCCTAATAAACTGGTACCACCGAAAACTTCATCACGTCAACACGGCTACAGTGATAAACGAAGTCAGACAACGCTATTGGATTCCGTCAATAAGAACGTTGGTGCGTTCTATCGAAGCTGGTTGCGTGTTTTGTAAGGTGCGTAAAGCGAAACCACAACCACCACAAATGGGTCCATTGCCACCAGACAGGGTAACACCATATGTACGTCCGTTCACATATACTGGGCTGGATTTCTTCGGACCAATTACCGTCTCCATACGTAGGCGACATGAGAAGCGATGGGTTGCTCTATTCACCTGTCTCACCATTCGAGCCGTACACCTAGAAATTGCCACGGACTTATCGAGCGATGCCTGCCTGATGTGCATCAGAAACTTTATTAATAGACGTGGCGTTCCAGTCCAAATTCGAAGCGACAACGGCACCAATTTCGTGGGAATAAATAAGGAACTACAAGGAGAAAATGGTTTTCTGGATCAACAAAAGATGACATCGGGTCTATCACCGCTAGGCATTAAATGGGTTTTTAACACTCCCTCGAACCCCGCTGCTGGAGGTGCCTGGGAACGACTGGTGCAGAGCATAAAGAAGCCACTCTACATCATGCTAAAGGAACACAAGCCGCGCTTGGAAACATTTCATAGCCTACTTATCGAAGCAGAAAACATCGTTAATTCGAGGCCATTGACACACCTTCCAGTCACGCCTGAAGAACCAGAACCATTAACGCCGAATCACTTTCTATTGGGCTCAACGAATTCAACGCAGACTCCGGCGCCTTTTGAGCCAAGATCATTGTGCTTGCGAAAACAATGGAGGGTTCTACAAGCTCTAAAAAACGGATTCTGGAAGCATTGGATTCAAGAATATTTACCGGAGCTTACTAGACGAACCAAGTGGTGTTTGCCAGTTAGTCCAGCAGCTGTTGGCGCTTTAGTGCTTATATGTGACGAAAATGCCCCTCGTTCCCAGTGGATGCGTGGCCGAATTATACGTTTATACTACGGCCAAGATAAGGTAGCAAGGTCAGCAGACGTTAAAACAAGCGGAGGTATTTTCAAAAGACCTCTATCGAAGTTGGCGATTCTCGATGTCGAAGCTGATCAGAAGTCTATGGGTGAGTCTCCCCCTCCGGGGTCAATTCACGGGGGTGGGGATGTCGTTTAAGCTTTCAAAAAGCTTTGAAAGCCGGTAAAGCAGTTTCAAGCATTGGAGAGTGCGAGAAGAAAGTCGAGTATGAGATGGCTGCAGAATGTTATTGTCTTAGTATTGTTTTTGTTTATGTATTATTACTTGCAGTTGTTTAGCTTAATATATTTACACTTATGTGGCATCAAATGTTATGTTGTGTTGCAATTTGTAACTGCAACACAAAATATTATAAATAGTAGAATTTGTCTGGATACGGTCCTTTTCTGTGTCCAGTTACCAAAGGAGATAAAACCAAGTAAGCTTCAATATTGTAAAAATAAAAACAGATTTTATGTCAATTTAATTAAATTATATAAATTTATTTATATTTTGTTATAATTTGTAATTATCCTTACAGAGAATAAACTCGCCGATCTCTTGCCGTATCACCATGTTTACATCTTTAAATAATTAAATAAAATGTTTATTTATATATAACTTAAATTGCGAGTTTTTTATTCATACTCCTAGACACAGGAACAGGAAACAACAAAACCAATTACAAATTTGAGAACTAATACCAATATTGTTGAAAATTTTCAACATGGCTTCTGCACTGCACTGCACTGCACTGCACATCAAGCCAGCGCGGTAGGTAAGCCAAACAAATCTGTTCGGTGCCAACAATTTTGTGAGTTTTTAGAATCAAGCGAAAGAAAGCCGGCTAGAAAGGTGACTTTGCTTTGCACTTTTAAGTAGTTCCCTAAGAAAAATGTAAGCCGTAAGAAAAATTTTTATTTATTTTTACGTTTTACGGTGACCGACATTGTGGCGAACGGAATCATCTGAAAGAAAAAATGGCAGTGTATTTAGTTTAATTAATAATAATATAAACTAGTGTCTGATCGCTGGATTTGAATAGTATGCAATGTTGACAAAATGTCGGGCAGTCAAAGTTAATGATTTGATTTCCACTAAAACAAAGAAAGTTTTTTGGCTATAAACGGCTATTTTTTATTGAAAAAGAAAATCGAAAGATTGAAAAGATTTTCGTTAGCCATCGTGGAGCACTTGATTAGTAACGCACTTTTTGAAGCGAAGCTTTTTACTCCTCGTTCTGTGATTTGCATAGAGTGAAATCTGAAAAATTTTCGACAGATTTTTTCTTGGAAATTTGATGGTTTCTTTGTTGCTAGCGCTTATTACAACAAGAAAATTTAATACTTTAACATTAAATACTAAAAATATGTTTTGGTCCTCGTGGGGATCAAACCCGTGTCCTCTTAAATGATAGCCCAACACGCTATCCACTAGGCCATAAGGACTTGTTGGAAATAGTTGTTAATTCAATATTAATTATAACAGAAGCTATGCTGCAGTAGATCGCCACCACCTATCAATAGATAGAGGGTTGTGTATTTGCTATGCTACAAGTAACAAAAATTTGCTTTAATTTGCCACAAGGTGTCTCCAGCATCGGTGTGTTTGCATTGTGAATGCGTTTGTGGTGGTGTTGGTACAAGGAAATATTTGCAATGCCCACATGTGCGTTGACAAGTGCGTTTTTAAGTGTCAAAAAAATAGATGATATCAATAAATACGGAATTAACAAACGCATGCATGACATCGGCAAGGTATCTAAAATGTTGGTTAAATTTTGTTTCGTGTGCGTTCTTTAATATATATGTTTAAAACGAAGCTTTTAATTCCTCGTTCTGTGATTTGGTTCGAGTGAAATCTGAAAAATTTTCGACAGATTTTTTCACTAGGTAGTACGCTGTTGAAGGAAAAAATTTGTTCAGTGCAGCCATGTTCACAACCATGTGTGGAGAGTTAAAGTGGAGAGTCGCTGGCCCGTATATGTAATTGGCAAATATTTATTTTTTGGCAAAAAAAATATTTTTCAAAAATCAAGAATACTTGTACATTTGCCAAAATGTTACTTAAAAAAGTACTATAAAGGTCGCATATGGAGCATGTCTTTGATATCAACTATAATCGAGAAGGTGACAAGACATTATAGGCTAAGTTTACGCAGCCTTTCTGAAACAAAGCTGATCTTAAACAAGCCGGAAAAAGCTTTATGAATAAAGGGTATGGTTTTTAAAGCCGATTTCAATATGTCATATAAAAAAAAACGATTTTAATGTTTCAACTTCAGTCGTCTACGCAACGGATTCCTCACTTTCAACGGTCATATCTCACTCAATTTTGATCGAATCGACTTGAAATTTTAAGGACGTATAGTTATTCTTCAAAAATATGCTAAAAAAACAATGAAAATTCAAAGTAACAATTGGGGGTAATGCCTTTATAGATGAAAAACAATGAGAAATATATGATTTTCTACTTAAAAAAATAATGTAGTTCAATTAAAAGGACTTTAGTTTCATTAAATACGCCGCGTTGTTTTACTTAGCTGTCTGACCAGAATCATGTCGTTGTTGTGTCGGCAAGAGAAAATCGCTAAGAGTTGGCCCAGAATTATAGCTTTGACGTTGCCGTCAAATTGACTTGCATCCGTGTTCTCGTCATGCTCTGGTTGAAGTAGATCTACTCCTTTCACATCGATTCTACCTCTCTATGTTGTAAATTCTCAACGAAATGCACTGAAGCTTATATCGGAATCTATTTCAGCGCACACTGCGTATCTGCAACCAGATCTCCATTTTCATCTCTACAAGTGGATGCTCCGGGCTTGAAACCTTGGGGTAGACGCTTAGAATTTCTTGTATCCTTCTTGCCCTGGTATACCTCTAGTTCCTGGTATACAAATTGTAAACACACTTCGCTTTTAACGCAGCCAATTATTTAAAATCAAAGATATATATAAGGAAACGTCAGTCACATAGATGCATTTGTCTGTGGTAGCTTAGCTACTCAAGTCTACTCAAAGGTTTGTGTGAAGCAAAAGAGCTAACGTGTAACTAATTAACATCAAATGTATTTTGTTGTTGTTTAGAGCTAATTTGCTCTTGTACCCATCTGCCAGACCAGATGCCCTACATCGTGATTACCAGCGATCTGCCTGCCGACACGACAACGACATGATTCTGGTCAGACAGTTAGATTTTCTTAAGGTTCGTATGGCAATGGCTGAGCTTACACGTCATTCTGATTGAATGAAGAATATCGCGTTTTTTGTTCTCTTTTACTCTCTTCGAGATATTTGATTGTATAGCTGCGCACACTTGAGTTTTTTTACTGAATGGCCGATGCCGAGTAAAAGTGTTGTTGTAAGTACCAGAAAAAAGCTCAATCAAAATTTTGATTGATGTGATGAAGTGTTAAAAGTTAGTTTCCGCTCTTGCAGGGAGTTCATCTTATTTTTCACTGCGAAAACAACAACAAATTTTGAATGATCCTTCAATTTGAATATTGTGTAAACAGTGCCAATGCAGTAAGCCTTTGACAAAAGGCTCCATTCACTCGTTTAGCGGAGCGGGGAGAAGCTCCCCAAACCGACTGCTAATGTCAAAAATTAGCTTAAGCGGTGCAATACCATCCTTTCTTTTATAATCCGAAAGGACTTTTTTTTTTGGTTTTGACATTAGCAGTCTGTGTTGGGAGTTTCTGTATGCTACCTTATAAGAGTATCTTAAATGTACCTTAAAAATCCCTCTCAAATGTCAAAAAATAGGAGTAGAGTACTTTCGATAGGCTAACGATAGTAGATTTTATTCAAGCCAATTTGAGGATTCCCTCAAAATTCATGAGTGAACAGTCGCACTCAGATTTTATTTACACCATGATATAATAAATATTATATCATGATTCACACCACTCACCATGAGGACGTGCCATTATACAGAACCGGCAATCTCTAGAATTATGTAAGCAATCAATCAGCTGTTCAAGTTGACAGCTTCGCTTTATCGTTAGCACGTTTTAAAGTTTCTTTTTTCTTTCAGTGCACGACTATTACAAAATTTGCTGAAAATGCGTCTGTTTAGAAATGGTGGCCGAATTTTCCTTGGTGCATTACTTCCTGGTGGTACGAACAAGTATGACATTGTCTCCGAAGACACAAAAACCTACAAATCGTTTAGGGAACACGACATCACAGAGACTGGAATGGATCGTGTGAAAAACATATTTAAGATAGAGTAAGTTGGTGCCTCATAATGAGCTTAGAATATATATGATGAGATTATTTGCCTTCTATAGTGAATTTGGCACAATCTCTCCCGAGTTGAATTCGATCTATCAGGCCAGTTTTAGTGGTCTTCTATTTGGTGCAATTTTCGGTGGTGTCATACATTCGCGAACAGCCTACATGAATTTTATGGAAAATAATCAAGCTACTGCATTCAAATCACATTTTGATGCCAAAGTGAGTGATGAACAAACCATGGTATTCTAAAAAAAAATTGCAATTTAAATTGCCACTATTACAGCGCCAGCTACAGGATCAATTTACCGTTAACTTCGCCAAAGGCTCTTTCAAATGGGGCTGGCGTATTGCTTTATTTACCACATCCTACTTGTAAGTATTATGAGTATTCCGTGAATGACTCCTAAACAGCTTAAATATCTTAAATTGTATTTTTTCATAAAACTTCAAACAAATGTGGTTTAATTAAGTAGTTAAAAATGTTTAAACAGCTTTAGTCACATTAAGGGAATACCCAAATTGTGTTGGAATTATTTAAATTGTATGAATTTATAAATTAACGTCTGTTTCAGTGGCATTATTACCTGCATTTCGGCATACCGTGGAAAGTCCTCAATTCTTGAATACTTGGCTGCAGGTGCCATAACAGGCTCTATGTTCAGGATGAATATGGGTTTGCGTGGCATAGCTGCTGGGGGCATTATTGGCGGTGCTTTAGGCGGCATAACTGGCTGCTTCTCACTTTTACTGCTACGCGTGACGGGAACTTCCATGGAAGAGGTGCGCATGTGGCAGCATAAATGGCGTGTGAACCGTGACAATGAAATACGGGAAGTTTTCAAGGTTAGTACAACTTCTATAAGTTCGAACTCTGGCTGCAACTAGTTTTGTTGTGTTCTTATATAGGCATATTCTGAGAAATCAGAACCAAATACTGCGCTGCTGAAAGAACACGATGAAAAAGTGGGCGCAGCTTTATCCCTAGAAAAAGTTGAATAAATAAGCGGATCTATGGTGCAAGATGAACTGGTTTTCCAATAAGGAGATGTCTGTTTTTATCAATTGTTGATTATTTAAATATGTTTGTTGCGAGGCTCAACTACTTCAACAGTTTTTAGTAATTAGGAAAAAATTAACATAAAATTCACACGCGTTTCTTTCAAAACCTCTCTTTTTGAGGATTGAAGAAAATAAAATATTAGTTTAGTTGAAAAAAAAAAACATTACAGCGTTTCATGAAAATATTGAATTATTTATTGTTTCATTTCTTAAACAAAAAACTAAAGATCAAGGATATATATATAATTCAGTCAAATTTGTTAAACACTTCTTGATGGGGTTTTTCGTTTTTTTTTTTTTATTAACTTAAAGTTCGTGTTTAGCTATAATCGTTTTAAATACCTGTTGGCCTATATTGCTTACGAACACCTGCGCGTTCTTGTGACCTTAAATTAAAACAACCTTTAAACCGCAAATTACCTTCAATAAAATGTCAACTATGAATTGGTAGATAAAATAAAAATTAAGAATATTTCTAATTTAGAATTGAGACGATGTAATCGCCATCTTCATAAATAATTTTGAATTCAACTTAGTTGTGGAAGAAACAATAAGAGGCAAGTAAATGCGAGTTTTTTTAAATAGTAACGATTAAACAAACACTGCTGAGCTTAAGGTTGATCTTGAGGGCGTGTCATACGTTTGGCACCACGATTAGGTGGACCTTTGGGCTTTGCAAATGCCGGTCTATGTAATATTTTCTTAGGATGTAGCTCATCCTGCAGAAATTCCTCAGTTAACTCCAAGCCGCTATCGATTTCAAGCTAAAAATTCGTAAATAAAACAGTTTAGTAAAAATCAATTTCAAGCATGCTGTCAACGCACTTTCTTTGCAATCTCCACACCTAGAGCTTGCAGATTTTCTAAGAACGGCGCCTTGCAACTAGAATACATCATGCGTTCGCGCACCGAACACGTATAGCCGGGCATTGAATAGATGAACACGAAGGATTCTTGATAGTCACCCTCGTGTGTATGTTTAAACAAATATAGATGGTAACGTGCATGATCATCGGGTATTTGGTTGTGTAGTTCCGACAGCGGCACTACATTTGCCTTCACTAAATGTATCTGTTCCGCCACCAAGTCAATACAAAACTGCAGATAGTTGTAGGTGTCGTGTAATAGCTCCTGTATGGCCGCAACTGTAGCATCTGTTAATGAACATGCAATGCCACCCAAAGTCTGATGACGTGTGTCCGTATTTATTTCGGTGTGCACTTCAGTCTTTTTTAACTCAGCCAGTTCTTCTTCTCGTGTAGTGAGCGGCGCTGGTGCAGAAAATGCCTTCTTATTGCGATAATACCCCTCGAGCGTGGTCTCCTCCAGCGACGTGGCATGCAACTCTTCTGTGATATGTGCCGAACCAAATTCCGTTTTTAACGTGGCTTTCGTTGAAGCATACACCATCTTTTCACGAATAGTCGCGCCGTCGGGTACCCAACTAATGAGCAGCCAAGCGTAGCCGAGTGCAGTTTTCATATCAAGACGGTAGAGTATATAGCTGGGCACATTGGCCTCGACGAGTGGCGCTATAAGTTTATCATAGTCCTTTTCCCAATCTTTCTTCACATCCGCGGTGCCGGTACAGCACAATTCCTCTGCAATTTAATCAAATTACGTTAACTGAAAGATTTTCAGCTAGTGTATCGCTACTTACCATTCTGAATTGACACTCTGATCACCCGTATCTTGCCGTTCTTGCACTTTCCAAATACTTTCGCCAACTTTTCATTTGCTGTGTGGCAAAAGAACAATCATTAAAGCAGAGTATAATAGAAAATATTTGTATTTACCTTTTATGCCTGTTTGGTGGGACATTTTAACACAGAAATTTAAACTTTGAGAGTTAAAGAAATCAGTCTAAAATTGGCTTTAAGTTGCCTTCCGACCAATTTGGAAGAAAAGTGTATTACTCACAGATTTTTTTGGTCAAAACGCAACGATAACAAATATCGTTTGACGTTTAATTAAAGTCTCCAAATGGCAAATTCGCAATAGTAATTCAAGGAAGTACATACACCATAGGACCGTTCACTTCATTAAATTTTCATCAACAAGCCATCAAAAAATTTAACAAGCTATATATATATGTGGAATTTGACGACAATTTGGCATGTGAACACTCACTCGAATCGTTTGACGAAAATCAATTTTTCAGTTCCTTCAGTTGTTTTCTTCGGAAAGCAACATTGACCTTGAGCTGGATAAAATATAACCTTTAATAATTGAAGAATTATTGGAGTTATATAAACACATAACTTAAAATCGAAATATTTTGATTTTCCGGTTGTTTGACCAACGATTTGATGAAAAATTTGACGTGTGAGCACTCGTCAAATTTTGTAGTGCAATTTCGTCACTTAAAAAAGATTTCAACTTGAACACATCAATTCAAAATGCACGATGAAGAAGATTTTTATAATGATTTTACTGAAATTTATAGACAACATGCAGAACTTTGGCAGATTATATCGGAAATTTATAAAAAACGGATTATTTAAAAAATAAAGCATATGGAAAGCTCCTTATATTTTCACTTCGGTGTGCAAGACAATAAAATTTGACGAAATATTTGATAATATGAACACTTGCGTAGTCAAACTGTTAAACCAACGATTTGATAAAGAATTTGATAATGTAAATGGTCCTAATGAGTTTTTATCTGCAAATTTGTTTTAAGCTTAACAGGCGTCTCTACTTATACTATGTTCACACTGAGTAAAAATGAAGTAATTTCGTCAGATAATTCGAAATTTCACAAAAGTGTTCACACTGGGGTTTGATAATTTCGTTTGACGTTTGATTTTTTTTTTTTTTTTGGTAATTAATTTTTCTCATGCATAGTTTTTGGACTGAATAAAGCAATATGAATCCCGAAAAACTTTCAAGAGTTCTTTTATTATATTTAAATGAGCTAGAAAATGCAGAAAAATGTGTAGATTCTTTCATAAATGATATAAAACATATGAAAAAAATGTATAACGCATAACAAGATTCTCATTATGTCAAAAAAGGGTATATTCAATATACACAATTTTCAGATTTCAGGGTTGCAAGTGAATTTTGGTTAATATCATGAGTACCCTGCAGCGAGCTGGTAGACAATATTCACCGTGCACTATTTTTGTGCTAGTACTTAAAGGTTATATACGAACTAGTTATCTATCGTAGCCTAGTAGACAAAAACGCGCTAGTAAATTCGATTAGAGAAAGTGAAACAAAGCTATTTAGCGAGCTGCGCGTATAAACGTATATCCATGCCGGTTTGGCTTCAACTTGAATTTTGTTGTTTTCTTCTTTTTGCCGGCATTTCTTTTATTTTGTTAAAAAGTGTTAAATATACCGAAATATAATTGAATAAAATAAAGTTAGGCCAGAAAAACGAAAATAAAAAAATTAAGTGGATGACTCAATGGAGACAAATGACTCAATGGAGATGGAGTGTGTGTTCAATTGCTAACTGCATGCAGACAACCTACTGCAGTCCCAAGAGTTTGTTGTGTTGTTTGTTATACTATAAATATGTAAATGTGTTTATATGTATATTTGTATTAAAATAATTATTAAATATATTAATATATTAAATTAAATTTAAATTTTCTTAATGTGTTTGAAAAACAATGTCGAATATCTATCCCGAGAGACCCAAACTTAGAACTGGTGCGATATCTGCCCCAAGGCACTAGTGCAATATATTTCCCAATGAACCAGTTCTTGCACTAGTACGCGTTGATGCAGTGGGTGAAAATTTACCCTTTTCGTAGGACAAGCCCATGTTAAATGCGACAGTCAAAAGCATTGCTTGGAGATAGGCGAGGTACTAGTAGCTGTCTTCTTAGTACTAGTGAATTCACTATTTTTGTACCAGTTCTTGACGCTGCAGGGTAATTTCAACGAAATTACCTTATTTGAGATAATTTCGAAATTAACCAATTGTATGGGAAATTAACAACTTTATTATGTAATTTTAGACGAAATTACACAAAAGCTCGAAATTACGTAATATGGCTTAGTGTGAACATAGTATTAAAATATTTGGTTTCATGATATATTTCATATCATGAAATTTATCTTTTTAAATATTTCATGAGACATATTTTATGAGATGAGCTATCATTTTATGACACTTTTCATTAAAATATCTAAGTGTGTGTGTGCATTGTTCGCAACTATTCGCAAAAATATAAAATAAATACCGACTATTGAAATTTATAGACCAAATTTTCATGTAAAAACTCTAGGTTTTCGTAGCTCAGAATATTAAGTTTTGCTCATAAAAGAGTGTTTTATCTTCTTAATAATCCATTGTGTGCTTAATAAGACATCCTGATACCGGTTTATTTCTCATGATATAAAAATATTAAGGTGTTTCATATCAATTCGTTAATTTGAGTATATTGTCGATAAAATCCTTCGTATATGAGATTGGCATAAACTGCAGAAACTTTCATTCGTTTTTTGTAAATTATTTTTATATTGGTTGCATTCTATATGATTGACCGCTCAATTAGGTATGTAGCTCAAAGCGCTTGTTTCAGCTTAATGTAGAAAGAGTGGCCACGGTTTTCTTTCAATGTTATCTGAAAAATTCCTATGAAAGAAAATAGAAGCCCCATGCATAATCTCTTTTAAAAATAAATCTTCATCACATCTCACATCTTTAGTTTGCGTGGGCTAACCACCACTACAGAAATGTCACTGCCTATACTCCCATTGAGGCCCAAAACTCATCTCATATGACTGGGAACACCTTCTGGCACCTTCTTCAAATAAGCCGGGAGATAGACTGCTAAAGCAACTGAAACTGCAGCTAGATGTCTTTCAGTATCAATTTTCACCGAAAAATTGCTTACCGCAAATATCAGAGAGTAAGAAATGCCATGTAAGTCTGCTTGAGAATATGAGCCATTTGGAGTCTGCATAAAACTCTCAAGGCCCAGTAGTAGACCTTTTGTGTATGAGCATTTAATAACATTTAATAATTTTACTATAGGTGCTTGACCCGAATATATCTTTTCTTATTTTTGTTAAATTTATTTAGGCCTCCTAAGCCCATAAATTATTGTTTACAAATGGTTAAGGATATAAAATTCGTGAAAGTTTGAAAATTCAGTTAATTTTTTTTTTTGAGTGTGTGTGGAAACAAATTTACATTGAAAACATTGATTGAGATTACCGTGAAATGCACAAAATTTATAACCCTCATAGGTCTAAGTTGCATTATGAGATTAGTGCACTTATTAAAAAACAAGAAAAATGTTGTCTTCTATTTGGGCTATTTTGGTGAAGTTATTTTGTGAAAAATTTTTTCAAAGAATTGGTCACAATATTTCTTCAAGAATTTTTTAAATTTTTATAAAAAATTACGGCAAAATGGTTAAATTGTATTTTTATATGATAAAATGATTTGTTCTTAAAAAAATAAAATGGGAAAATTATTTGATCGCAAAATGGTTTACTGTCCATATATTCACAATATGCAGTAAAATTTAAGTGGCGAAATAAAAACCATCTATGGAGTGTGACAGCGGCGGCCGTGGCGTAGTGGGTAGAGTGTGTGGCTCATACACCAGAGAACGCTGGTTTGGAGCCCCCATCTGACACAGAAAGTTTTTCCAATTGAATTAATTTTTCTGTTCGGCCGTCACCTCTCTGCAGACAATGGCAAATCTCAGAGAATAAGAACTGCCATGAAAAGCTTTTTGAGAACATAAGCTGTTCGGAGTCAGCATAACACATAACACTATTGATCATAAGAAGCTCGGTCGAAGTCCTTTCAATGGCTGAAATGCCCATTTCTTTTAAAAAAAAACAAAAAAGGTGATCCAGCCAATACCTTGTTCTCACTATCGTAATTTACGGCTCATTATTGATTTATTCCCAAATCATGTTCAAATTAAGTAATTTCGTAGTGGGGTCAATGATATTATTTTGAAATGAGGTTTTTACCAACCAAATTAAGATCCAATCGGTGTCAGCACAAATTTCTGTAAGCAAAAAATTTGATATGGGAAAAAAATTATAAGACACGACATTTATGTGGAAAATGAACAATAAAAATTAAAACAAAAAAAAAAATAACAATAAAAATAAAATAAATTACGAACGGTCAGTATGCACGTGGTTGATTTCAAGTAAGTAATTTATGCCATAATATGAACATAATATAAAGTTAATTAATCCTTTTTTCCCCATCATGTTTATGGATAAAAGATTATGTATAATATCATCCCCTTCGAGCCAAAAACGCCAATGTGAAAATAAATAAATCGTTAAATGGTTGCACAAAAAGTAATATTTTAAATGTTTTTGTGAAACAACGGAAACCAAATTGTAATTGTGTATTATGAAGGCATGCACCATTCATTTACGAAAAGAAATTTTGAAAAATATAAATGTTTCTGAGCCATTCGAGTCCTTAAAATCTATTTCCCATAAAACATAAAAACACACATTGGCGTTTTTGCCATGAAGGGGACGATATGTGCAATAAATACAGCTGTTGAGATGTTATCTTTATAAACTTTTTTTTTTAATAAATGTAACGGCTTACAGCACTGTTGTGGTACTCTCCACTTTTTTCTAATCAGTGACAAAAAATTAAGAGCTGGCAGTACTTTTTTGATTGCAGTTTATTTCTGTGTAGAAATGAAAGAAGTTTTTTCACTTCTACTATTTTGTTGAAAAGTACGAGCGATTTTCTGTGGACGTCTTAACTTACGCTGTCATGGCGTAACTTTGTTCGTTAAATATCAAGAAACAATTTCGGATTCCCTATCCATAAAAGAAAAACATTAAGAAAAAAGTAAACAATATAAATAAAAGTTCAACATAAGTGAGTGTACACAAAAATGAGTGAATTTTTCAAGTCAGCTATGGGCTATTTTAATGCTGCCCCCAATAGTGGAAACAGTGGAGCTGCAGGCGGCGGAGCCCCAACTGGTGGCTACGCAACCGACAATGAGTTCGTTGGCCAAATAGTAGATATCAGTGGAAATAAACTGCGTGTAAAGCGAGTCATCGCAGAGGGTAAGTTATCCGGGCAGAGAAACAAAGTCTAAACAGGAAACTTCGTAGCGGATTTGCAGATATTAATTACATTGCTTTGCACAACAGTGAGAAGAAAAGAAAAATCAATAGAGCCAACAATGCAATCTAATCTTCTGGGACGTAGTGTTGGGGTGTTAATCAGCTGTTGATATTGATTTCATTATTATTTTGTTAAATGGCAAACTAAGTTCTAAGAAGAATCAGATCAAGTTTAATTTGACTTTTGTAAGAAAAAAAAAGACCTTGAGAAGTAATGAACCCAACTGAAAGTGTATTGCATTCGCCTCAAAACTAAGCAGAGCAATTCTGGATGAGAGCAATTCTAATACCAGCACTTTGTTGTAAATGTGTTAATTACGAAGGTTACTTATGTGGGTGTCGTCTACTGAACTTGTCACTAAGCTGATGATGCTCATGTTGCACTTCTATGCAAGTGCCTTCCTTTCTATATACAAAGTTAAGGCTCAATGGAAAATGTTTTCGAGAATAAAGAGTTTATTTCTAGGAAAAGTTATACTCTAAATAAATTCGTCGCAAATATTGTAAATTGTAAAAATATTTGATTTCTCTTTAGGTGGTTTCGCTTTCGTTTATGTCGCACAAGATATTCAAACTGGCAAGAAATACGCCCTCAAAAGACTCATTGGTGCTGATAAGCAGGCTTGTAACGCAATTATTAACGAAATTAACTTGCACAAGCAATTATCGGGTCATCCGAATATAGTTACATTCATTGGTGCATCATTTATTGATAATACAACTGGCCCACAGCAAAGAGCAGAATATTTGTTACTAACCGAACTCTGCCAAGGTAATAACTCAAATATATTACTCCAAGAATTTGTTTTATAAATCAAACTTTTTTACAGGTGGTTCCCTTATTGATTGTTTAGGATCCTCATTGGAGCTTTCGCTTATCATACGAATCTTTTATCAAGCAGCACGTGCGATCTCTCATTTACACTCTCAAACACCTGCGATAACACATCGCGATATAAAGGTTTATGTTAACGTCAGTAATTATTACAAGTTCTTCTTTAATTCTTTATTTACGCTATTAGATACAAAACTTCTTAATTGGCAATGATAAACAATTGAAACTATGCGATTTCGGTTCTGCAACTGTTGAAACTTTTGCACCCACCATTGAGTGGAAAGCTCAACAAAGAAACCTTCTCGAGGATCAGGTATATTTATAAAAAGTATTTGTTAATCTAAATCTAATAGAGAAAAAATAATAGGTACCTAAATTCAAGGTCGAAAGAAAATACATTTTTTATTATTATAGATTATTGGAAAATAAATCATATACTTCAAATAACGCGTGCATATTAGAATATGTTATGGCCATAACTTTGATGAATTTATTAATTTATTTAATTTGTTGTGAGCCCATACCAGCAAGCTTGAAAATTGTGAAAAAATCTGTAATCTGCAAACTCCTAGTATACAAAAGTTTTAAAAACCCTCGGCAACAATAGGAATACACTAGGACAACAAAGAGTTCTTATGTAGCCTTGACTCTAGAGGCCTAGAAACCTGCAAACGCTTGTTTCTCGAATTCGAAAATTGTGCAGATATATAATTAATATCTAGATAATACTAAGCTTGGGAGTATTTTCTGCTCCAAATAATCTTTGGGTATTCATAAATACAAAAAAAAAAAAAGGGTTCAAAACCCTTGATGGATTTACGGACGGTCTATTTGTGCTATCTTTTTTAAAATATTTTAACTCCTTGCCCGAAATGCCTTGGAATGTCCATGACATTTACCTCTGAGGATGTTTTTAAATATATTGAATCGATCGATGCAGACTTGAGCTCCGGAATCGATGGCATTCGTCATTAATGTCTGTTTTGTATCAAACACTTTCTTATTTATTCAATAAACTAATTCACAAAAGTGAATTTTCTCTTATTAATTTATAAAGATATATTAAAATATTTTTCTGAAACCCGATCGCAGCGATACCTACCGGGTTTAATTGTGAATCTAAACAATCCAGGGACCCACTCATACACACAAAAAACTTCTTCAAAATCAGTCCAGCTGTTTAGGATGAGTTCAATTACAAACACACATGCAGAAGAATTATATATATAACGGTTTATCTTTATCTTTTTAACTCTTTAAATATCAATTCGATGTTTGCAAAAATATAAAAATTCATTTTATTGATATACATAAAAAAATAAAACTCAAAAGTTAAAATTAAAATTACTCTTCTTGCCTTCAAAGATGTCAAGTTTTCAATAACTTCTTCAAAATCTTTCAATTAATAACAGTAAGGGCTAGTTTTTCAGTACGAGTTTAAACTTTAGCTAAATTAACCCGAATTTAACTCACCAAAATTGGACGTTTAAACTCGGTTTAACTAGATATTTTAGCATTCGTTGAATTTAAATTGACTTAAATTATCATATAATGTGTTTCTTTTTTGCCTAATCCGAGCTTAAACTTCCAATTTTAGTGAGTTAAACTCGGTTTAATTGCTCCTCTTACAATGACTTTCAGGTGGTGACTCATTGAACAATTTTTATTTTGAATTAAAGATCTGAGAGAAACTATTTTTAAACAATCTCCACCAATTATTTTATCATTTGGCATGTATTTTTACAGTTGGCTACTGTGACAACGCCCATGTACCGTGCTCCAGAGATGCTTGACACTTGGTCCAACTATGAAATAAATTCAAAGCTGGATATATGGGCTCTGGGCTGCATACTCTACACTTTGTGCTTTCAAAGGCATCCATTTGAAGACTCAGCCAAACTACGTATTGTGAATGGAAATTATATTTTGCCGCCAGATTCGCGGTACAATTGTTTCCATGAGATAATTAAAGGTTATTTTTATCATCAAAAGTTCTTGATGTAGAGATTTCTGAAAATTTCCTTTCTGTTTAGGTTGCCTAGTCGTTAATCCAGCGCAGCGTTTTAATATTTCTATGATCTTGGATCGCTTGGCAGCATTAGCTGAAACTCGCAACTGGCCATTGAAGGGACCAATTGATCTTCTAGGAAAACCAATTGAAAACTCGCCAACGGAAAGTCCAGAAACAGCAATAGACCAAATGACTACACACAATGTTCCACATAGGCCTGCGCCAATGCGTCCCGCCGCGAATGGTCATTCCACTTTCTACACAGATGATCCAATAGATGCTCGCTCAGTACCAATACACCCTGCGCCTGCGTTAATGCAACAGTCAGCAACGCAAGGACAAACTCCAAACATTAATAACCAATCAACATCTTCGAATAACAACAGCAGTTTGTTTTCTTCGTTGCGTGGTGGTGCCGGCAGCTTTCTTAAAAATCTCAAAGATACTTCATCCAAAGTTATGCAAACTATGCAACAAACTATCGCGCGAAATGATCTAGATATTAGCTATATCACATCACGTTTGCTGGTGATGCCCTGCCCCTCAGAGGGTTTTGAATCTGCCTACAAAACAAACAATATCGAAGATGTACGCTTGTCCATTGAGAGTCGTTTTCCACCACATAAAGTGAGCATTTATAATTTCGGTGGGCGTGCCTGTCCGCGTATACCTCCGCCAGTGCGCACTGTTGAGGTTGGCACAATATTTTCATGCGCTCAGTCAAGGGCTCCAAATTTGCAGGTTGGTTTAAAGATCTTCAAAGTTTTAACCTTGATTAACCTATAACTGTTTTAGGGAATTTTTTCTGTGGCTGAGGATATGTATGGATTTCTTAGTGCAGATCCCAAGTCGATTGTTATCATTCAAACTGGTGATGCAGGCGGCTGCTCGGCTGCCACTATTGTGTCTGCGCTCCTAATGTACTCGGATCTAATAAATGAACCGGAAGATGCAGTGCAAGTGTTTGCCGTGAAACGTCATCCGATCAACTTGCGCCCATCAGAATTTCGATACCTTTATTACTTAGGAGATATTTTGCGACCCACGCCCTTGCTTCCCCACTATAAGAGCCTGAATTTAGTGTCACTTTGTTGCCAACCGGTGCCTCGTATGACGAAGGCGCGTGATGGCTGCCGTGCTTATATAGAAGTCTACTGCAATGATCGTTTAATGTTGAATACAGTGCAGGATTATGAGAAAATGAAGTAAAGTGATGGTGATTTAAAACATATTCTTATCTCAACGCTTGTGTTTTACAGACTTCACTTGGCTGGTCCAGGCAAAATAGCATTTCCGATAAATTTGACTGTGGCTGGAGATCTCACCGTGGTACTTTACCATGCCCGAAACGCTCTCAAAGGAATGGTGCGACCTCAGGGTCTGAAGATTTGTCAATTCCAAATACATACTGGCTTTATACCTGAGCAAGAAACTCTCATAACTTTTACTACAAATGATTTAGATGATTTGCCTGATAGTGAGCATGTTCCACAAAACTTTACTGTTTCACTTTCGTTTTGTGTAATGGAGAGTGAGTTACCACCAAGTAGAAATCCCCCATGGCTACCGGCAAAACTTCCAAGAAATCCTAAAAATCTATTCAGTTCACAATTGGAATATGAAGAGATGGTGGACAATTTTGGTAAAACTATGCAGTTAGTTAATTTTGCATGTTAGTGCTAATTTCGTATTTTATGTTTATTTATACAAAAGTCACCAAACCATCTACAAAGACCCAACCAAAACCAAAACAACACGTTTCATCGCAAGACATACAAAAAAGCAGTATTGAAATAAATGCTGATCTAAGTGGGCAAAAACCATTTCGGCCAACTACACCACCATTGATTATGCCGGATTTAACTGAAATCGGACACGACGCAGACACAATTCATCCGCGTGCTGAGCCAACGCCACCAATTGATCTGCTCAATTTAAATCAACCGCCACATCAAATGCAACAAAGTCCAAGTACTTCGGCGATGCCAACAAGTGACTCTAGCTTCGATTTGTTGGGTGCTTTTGGTGATGATTCCTCTGCCGGAATTGGCTCAACACCAATACCGGATATTTTAGGTAACTACTTTATATTACTACGTAATTTATTTCAATATTTTTCGTCAAACCTACTTCATAGCAAATAATTCACAAACTTCGACGGGCGTAGATGACATATTTGGTTCAATTAATGCAGTACCAACGCCATCCTTTAATTTAGAATTTGACGCATTCCCCACACCTTTGAATGCATTTCCACCAAGAGCCAGTCCCAATGCACCAGCATCCACACCGTTCGCTGGTGTTCCCAACTTTACCACAAATGCCACCAGTGCTGAAACATCACCACAACAGGTAAAACAAATACAAATTTTATTAACATTTCATAGAATGTGTTTTTTTTTAGCCAAAGGATCCTTTTGCCAACATTGCTAACCTTGCTTCCGGTTTAAACATAAACTTTAATCCAAACACTCTCAGCGGGAAATCGCCCGCTTCCACACCAGTAGCAAATAGTCCCTACGCCACACAATTCTCAAGTCCAACTCACTCCACAATGCGTATACCTGGACAGCAGGTGCCGACAGCCTCACCGATTCATACAAATGGTGGTATTAGTATGCAGTTTAATTCTGTACCCAGTGCAGCAACAAAAATTCCAAGCCCAAACACAAGTCGTCCAACACAATCATCAACAACACAGCCAACAACTTCCACAGGTGGAAATTCAGGCATGGCCGCACCGCTACCGACACGACCAGATTATAATCGAACTCACTTTGAAACACCGAAAGCCTCGCCGTCAACTGCTCAATCCAAAAATGCCGACATTTTTGCCGATATACTGGGTGAACAAGGCTATAAATTTGGCAGTAAAATGAATCAAGGTCCACGATCAATCAACGAAATGCGCAAAGAAGATATAATCAAAGATATGGATCCAGAGAAAGTAAAAATTATGGAATGGGTATGCATAAAATAACAATATTATAGGATTTTATCTGACTTCATTAATTTGCAGACTGAGGGTAAAAAAAGCAATATACGTGCTCTTCTCTGCTCGATGCATACGGTGCTATGGGCGAATGCAAAATGGAAAAAATGTGAAATGTCAACTTTAATAACACCGGTGGATGTGAAGAAGGCATATAGGCGAGCATGCCTAGCTGTGCATCCAGATAAAGTGAGTTTTAGACCAAAAATAATAGGTAATACATAATAAGCAATAATTAATAAGTATAAAAAATAAAAAAAGAATATTAAATATTGAGTACGTAAAGCGTGGCAACCGTGGAGTAATGGTTAAAGTTTGTGGCTGATATGCATAAGAATCACGGTAGATCCGGGTTCAAATCCCATCTGACACAGAATAGTTTTTCAATAGAAATAACTTTTCTGATCGGCATCACCTCTTTGGAGCAAAGTTCTTTCGAGAGCTAAAATTCGTTTTTTTTTTTTGTAAATAAGTAAAAAATAAATTACGGATAGTAAATAAAATTATAATAAACAAATAAATAGAAATTAAATCGTTTTCTTTTTTCAGCACAACGGCACAGAGAACGAAGAAACGGCGAAACTTATATTCATGGAGCTCAATAATGCTTGGACAGATTTTGAAAATGATGCCACTCAGCAGAACATGTTCAACACGTAAAAATAGAATATTTCCTTCGTTTTTACAATGTAAGTTTTAGTTATTTTTTACGATAGAAAAATTCAATTAATGCAATTTAATATTTATGAGATTCCACAATTTGTGCATATATGTGTATCTATATAAAAAAGAATATTTCTTAAACTGTTGTTTGTAGTTTAGCAAACTTATTACATAAAACGCCAGGACCGATTACTTAATTATTTTAACCTATTCCTTTTCAATTATTTAAAAGTTCGGTTTAGTCTTTTTAAAAATTTTACGTTAATTTAAATGAAAAACATTAATTTTTAACCATCTTTAAATGCACTGACAGTTTTTACTGTATTCAAAACTAATACTAAAATTAATGTATTCATTACGAGACTGCTGAATGTTTTGAATTATTAATGTATGTTTCTTTTATATGCTGCCCCAAATAATTTTTCTTGTAATGCTTAGCATTATTTATACGATAATTATTAAATAATTGGCACAAACAATTTAAAATAAATAAAACTGTGACATAAGTAAATGTAATTAATAGAAATGCACTTATTTATAAAAATATATATATATACTGTTAAATTATTAAAAAAAAAATACCAGCGCTACATCAACAGTAGTTAGGTTTAATGAATTCTATCAGAAGTTATATTATTCCAGATATATATATGAAAAAAACGAAACAAAACTACTTGTTTCCTTCATTCCAATTTTTAATTACTAATGTACATATATATGTATCCGTAACTATAGTTTTTGCCTTTGTAATAAAAATAAAAAATGTGTATGCAGTATATTGTAACTTTATGTAATGTCGGCACTATATACGCATAAATGTTAACGTATAAAAAATTTAAAGATTCATTAGATAATGAATGAAAGATAATGACATTAATTATTGCCGCCTATGCTATTAATTTCGATAAATGTACATAAGATATTTTAATGAAACCATTGAAATTATTTGAAATAAAAAATTAATATTGGTACAAAATTAACTAACTGGTTATGTGAAGAAACAGCTCGAACAACTATTTTATTTTCTTTCCAGCTACAAAAACACTCACAATATTACGATCATCACCAACATAAATAAATTTCTGCACTAATTCCAACAGTTTTTGCTGAACTGTTTTATTTACTGCACACTTAGGAGTATATGCGTTGAAATTGTGCAGCGGATGGATGCTGGTATCGATAAGTAAAGCATCGAAATCCTTGCCAACAACAAAATTTCCGGTTATATTGTCCAGTGCCAAGAGCTCAGCTCCGCCTAGAGTAGCCAAGAAGAGCGCTTGTTTGTAGTTCAAAGGAGAATAATCACTTTTAATGGTTCCCTGAGGCACACCACTACCCTTTATTTCTTGTTTTTTTACAAATTCCAAAGCATGCGAGATGTCAAGTGCACGCAGTATAGCATCTTGAATTGAAATAGAGTTACCACCTGACACATCTAAAATGATCATAGTTCATGACATAATTTAACTATTTCTTTTCTTTTTTATTTATATTACCAGTGCCCAGGCCAACTTTAATGCCACGGCTAAGTAAACGCTTCACATCACAAAATCCAGAACTAAGCATGGTGTTCGAAGCAGGGCAGTGAGCCACACCAGTTCCTCGCTGTTTAAATAATTCAATTTCTTCATCTTCCAAATGCACTCCATGCGCCATGACAGTCTAGGCGAAAATTTATGTAACTTGTTTGAATGTGTTTTTCTATAATATTTGTGACATTTCCACTTAATTAGCCGGTAAATAATTTAAATCATCCGCACGAATGTAAGGATTGAATATGGATGTAGTTAAATTTATATAAAAGAATACCTTATCGGTCAAAAGCCCTGCATCATCGTATACTTTGGCATATGATGTTGAAAATAAATGCTTAACCAAGTCAACCTCTGCAATGCTCTCGCTTATGTGACTCTGCAACCCATCATAAAATAAAAAACGAAAAATATCGAGAAGTAAAGTAATTACCTGCACGTGTAAATTATGCTTTCGTGCTATGCTTCCCAACTCAGTCATAAGCTCTTTGGTACAGCTGAGTGCAAATCTTGGTGTTATTATTGGCTTCACTAAATCTGTTTCTAAATTTTTTAAGTCATCAATAAATTCTTTCGTACCAGTAATGGACTCTTCAGTTGTTTCACTAGGTAAATCAATGCGTTTAATAAATTGTATGATAAGTATGGAAAAAAATTCTCGTATTAATGAATTATATATGAAGTTTAAAAAAGTCTATAACATAATCAACTAAAACGTAAAGCTAATAATCTCTAAAAGTTTGTACTCACATATAAAATTCGGGACAACTGCAGTTTGAGCAAACTTTGCCAACCAAGGCCCGTTGTCCTTGTCGCAAAACTTCTTTAGCGAGTATCACGGTACTGTCTTTATGGTTCGTTCCAAAGTATGACGCTAATGTAGTACCGCTACGAATTGTTGTTTCCTGTCAATGGTAAATACAATGCTAAAGCCAGTAAAAAGTATGTATATTTGTATATTGTAATCTGACACGAGGGTACCTTAAGCGACAAAAGAATTATTGCCAAATGACATTAATTCCAAACTGAAAAACATAACGCCAAATTACTTTAATTTCATATTGGAAGAAGCATAATTCCAACAGACATTGTGGCCATTTCGAAATTGGCCATCAGCAGGACTCGGATTTTGTTATATGCCAACTTTTTTCTGGTCTTAGACATTTTCTGATGATGCAAAAACACCGTTCATAATCTCCAGGTACCGAAACCAAAAATGGTTAGGGCATTTTTATACATTTCTATTATTTAGGTAATTTTTCAAAGTTTAAGGCCATTTTTTCGAGTCATTTTTATGGAGTTTCACATAAAGCATTTTTTATCATTTTTATGTCGCAGGTTCTTTTGTAAGCCTTCAAACCAAAGCAGTTGAAGAGGCACATATATTGTTTATCAACAATGAAATAAAGGGCATAATTCTCAAAATTTTTTAGAAAGAAATGTTATATTCAATCCATAACACGGTCCATAGAAACTTTGCAGTATAACATGATGGATTTTGGAAAATATAATTACTTTGATTTTAAGTAATAAAAAGAAATGCTGGTGAGAATGTATTTAGAAGTTTCAAGTATTGAATAACAATTTGGGGTATGAAGGTGAAATATTAAGTGAAAAAATTGTGGAGATATGGAACTGAAAGGAAAATTGAAAGCAAAAGATACTTTATCTTTTAAATACGCGTTTTTCGTCAGTGCTGAAGTGAAAACAAGTATTTCAATATTTAAGGCAATACCGACAATAATAAATCGGTTTTTTATTTTGATTAAACCCGAGAAACAATTTCATATCTTGTGTCCATAAAGTAGCAGATATGTAGTCGGTCGTTTTTTTAGACATTTTTTCAGTAAATTTTCAGGGAAATGAGTAAAATATCAGGTAAATTTCAGTTAAAGCATCGAGTACTTTTTGCACACCAATCACTAAAATAATTCAATATTCTCGTTACTTTTAGTGGACTTGGAAGCACATTTTATATCGACAATATTCCATTAAAAAATAACCGAAAATATGTAATCATTTAACCCATACTCGGGACTTTTGTGCCTGAGTTCTTTAGTACGGATGTGAGATTCGTTTTTTTTAATCATAAACTTCAGTTTTTCGTTACTATCGTAGCCTTTAAAAAATAAAACTGTGTCCAATACTCGGGACTTTTGTGCCTGCGTTCTTTACTAAAGACACAAATTGTTTCTCGGGATAAAATTTAACATTGTAATTTATTTTAACAATTAAAAATATATCATCAATTTTAGTTTTCATTTAATTTTTATGGGCTCTTTAGGGAATTAGTTTTTAGAGCATTTTGTAATTTTAAAGGTAATGGGTAATCATGTCGGGTACTATCATTTTTAAACCTATTTTGAAATATAAGTATTGTTCAAAGTCTCACCCATTTCAGCAGAACTTACTACAACTTTGGTGTAAACTTGAGCAGCAAATTTTTGATCGGCAAATTTTGCTTCCAATGGAAATGTATATGCGTTGAGCCAATCTAACAGTGGTAAATCTAGGCCCAAGCCAATCTGAGCCACTTGTGGTGCATGAATGTGACAATCTACCAAGCCAGGCATTATAAATTGATCATCTGTCAAACAAACTTCCTTAACAATCTTCAGTGCGAGGTTTTGCGCACGCCATTGATCAAAATCATTGCCCACTCCTGCAATCTAATCAGTATCAAAGGTTATGGAAATAATCAATTATTGCACTTGATCTTTATGTATATTGTAAAATCGTCTGTGAAATACTTACCTTTCCACTTTCGTCTACAACAAGAAATCCATTTACGAATATCTCAAAGTCATTTAAGGATTTTGTATGAATGATTTGTCCAAGAAATACCTGCGCCATTTTAAGAATAGATTTTCAACGTAGTTCTTTGAGTTTAATTCGCTATTTATTTTATATTCAGACTGGTTTCCAACAAATGATAACTAAACCAAAGAATGGAACTAAATTGAATAACGCAAAATTAGTGCCGGTGTTATTTGAAGCAGATGTTGAAATTATGGCGCATGCTTAGTAAGAAATCATAAAAGCAACAAGTGGTTTGTAAAGGGAGATAGCAGATTTTTTTTATACACTACGACAAATAAGTATGTGCACAAATGAAAAATAGTTTGCCGAAAATTGTAGTATGTTACTTCTTGTTAAAGTATTTTATTCGTTTATTTCTATTCAAGATAATTAATACTAAATATTTTTTAAAACAAGATTTTTATTTTGATGTAATTTAATTAAAATATTTCTATCGTTTTTGTTTAGGTTAGATTTTAATATATACATAAAAACATGTTAAGAAATTTTAATTTTTGAATAACTGAAGCTTCTGTTGAAATTAAATTTCCCTAAAAAAATATAGAAATTTGTTAATAACTTTTACAATTTTTTTATACTTTGTAAAATCCGTCGATATTTTTAAAACGAACAGGAATACCATATCATACCAATACCATATCAGCGACTAAAGAATGAATTATTTCGGTAATGCAATGTTCTATTGGACAAAGAGGTAAATGGTGAAGGGATGGGTTTGGAGAGTTGTCCGAGTGCACCTAGGAAACACACGAGCTGGTGGCGTCAGGCCATGTATCTCCCTTGAACACTTCCCATGGTAGTACCTGTATAGATAGCTGAGGCAACCAACATTGCGACAAGGCCCAAGAGAGTTGAAAGATGAAATATTGTCATCCCCTATCAAATACATCGCTGAAACAAATATGTCGTTGCATCTGGCCCCAAAACTCCAAATATAATCTTGAAGCCGGTGCCCAAATGTACGAATTATTCTCTATTTTTGGCCTTATATATGAGGTATAGATCAAAAGAAGATCAGATGGAGTGAAGTATTTCTTACACCGTTTTAAAAATTCAAGGCCCTTGGCTGCTCCTTTTAACACATCAAAAATGTGATAATTTCAATGAAGATCTGTGGCGACATGGACCCCTTTCACATTGGTCAAGAATTGAATTCAATTTTCAGAGTTTGTAGGCAATTCGCAGCAAATCGGAAGCGACGAAGGGGAGAAAAAGTTGACGGTCTCGATGTCTCTATACCGTCAATTTTTTAGTGTTCCCTTTTGTTCTTTTCGCATTTTTCTCAGATTACTTCATTTTATTTTTTGTATATCGTCGTGCATCTCTCTCTCTCTAATTAATTTGTTGGCTTCAGTCGTTTACTTTTGCTTGCTTTAAATTTTAAGAAAACACGCAAAAAAGATATGAAATTGAATTCAATTCTTGACCAATGTAGAAGCTTTCGTCAAGTCCATAAGAGAATGTAAAAAAAAATTGCTTTCAATTCTTGACCAATGTGAAAGGGGACAAAGTGATATTTTATCGAAATTATCGCCTGTCGAAAGTGTTGCAACATACCGATTTTCGACAAATTGTCGAACATCGAAGTTTACGAAGTTATAACATTTCACCACTGATTGCATCTATATGCCCAGAACGTCAAGAGCATCTGAGCATCAAGAGCTTATGGGTTAATTGGGTCTTGCTAGAACTAAATTCTATTCTATTACCAATACCCTACTCACAGATTTTTTTCAAGTCATTATGAAGTGTGTCAATGTTGCTCTTCCATATGTTGCCTCTTCCTATCTATCTCAAAAGAAGTCGGGTGTTTTTTGAACGAATATAAATGGCAAGTTCTGCTGTCGTCCGCAAACGAATAAATTGGGTTGTGAGTCATTGACAGAAGCTCGTTGATAAAAACCATAAACAAAGTTGGCGATAGGACTGAGCCCTGCGGTATTCCTGCGTTGATGGTGTGCTTTCTGGATGATATGCCGTCGACAACGACACGGATCGTTTTGTCCTTAAGGAAGCACGTGGTCCACCGAGCAAAGTTATCATCGACACCAAATGCAGTTAGCTTGGAAACAAACTCTTTATGCCACACTCAGTCAAACGCATTTGAATTATCCGGAACAACAACCCTGCTCCCACCGAATAAGTGTACGCATTGGTATCATTTTTCGGTGAGGAGCGCCATCAGGTCACCAGTATAGCGAGCCCTACGGAAGCCATACTGGCGGTCGCTGAGCAATTCGTCGCGCTCTATATACCACATTAGGTGGAAATTTATATCGCTCTCCATTAAGGTTTTACTTTCAAAAGTGATAAGGATAAGAAGAAGAGCTTCAAACGTTAAAACACTTTAAATTTCTTTGTATGACCGTATAACTTCTAGTTCATGAGATATTTTGAATTGTTTTTGCAACATAAAATAATAATTAATAATATGTAGTTAAAAATTAAAAATGCTTGAACGCCCAACATCAAAAATTTTTCACTACTATTTACTAAAAAGTGTCTATTACTTTTTCAGTTTTATGCTTTTTCTGAAAGGTTTTTTCTCACTTTCTCAAATTTGAATTGTACTAGTTGTTCTTGAAAATATAGGAACATACCACATATTTGTACCTTAAAACATATATACCGCTCATTTTCTTTAATAACGTTTTCTTTAATAATAACATTTTCTTTAAATATGTTTTTTTGGTTTTGGTGATCCAAAACAAGTAAAAATTAAGTTAATTACGCAGAATCTTGTTTAATACCATGATTAATAATGTGTGTAAATTTGGTGACGATATGTTTGCTTTCCGTGAGAGCAGAATATGTAATTACTTAAGATCAATTAGCCTATTCACAGTTTAAACGTATATTAACAAGGCGTATTTATAGCATTTGTTATTTTTGAAACTATGAGCACCTCAGTATGTGTTTGCCGTATTCAATGATTTTGCCACGCTGTTATATATGCTGTAGGTAGGGCAGAAAAATACGAGACACAAAAAACACGTCCAAGGGCTACTTTTATTTACGCTTGTTTGCGTACGTGCGTTTGCATGCAAAACAACAAAAAAGAAACATGCACTTACGTAAGTTGGCTTAAAAATAACAGATCGTAAATTAAACAGGCCTGCGTACTTAAACTGTGAATAGCCTAAATATATATTTATTTTACCCACATTAGAGATGGATAATCTTAGGTTTCATTGTCTATCGGTGTGTAAGGATCAAAATATTTAATATATAGGAGCATATTTAGTGTAATGGATATATTTTAGAAGTGGTAGAGCAATTTCCTACATCTGTTCAAAACTTAAAATGCTTCTCCTGAAAAATCAGATTTTTTGAGTTGTTGCGTTATTGAAGCCAATGAGCGATATGCAAATATTTAGTGTATTTTGTTTCGTGTATAAATATTTTCTTCAAACATTGTTGAAAAGGTTTTTCATTTTGGGGCTTCTACACTGGTGTAAGGCCTGAAGCGATCGATCATCGGTGAGTAAATATATACACATATACAACACTTCAAAAGTTGCTACTTGTTGCAAAAACCTGTTCCCATACTTTTTGCAATTTTTCACACAATGAGAGCAGTATTAGCTTACTCTGCAAATTTTGCAACTTCCGAATTTCTGCAAAAAAGTACGGGAACACACCTTCTATCTCTTCCCGACTAAGGTTGCAACCTTAGTGAAAGGTTATTGCTGAGCCGAGTCAAAAAACACGTTGGAGCAAAAGAGATGCTTGATTTGGTTTCTTTATTGCTCCAACGTGTTTTTCGGCTCAACACAGCAATAAGCATTCTCTTTTACCTCGTTTATCCGACACTTTAAATCGATTCGTCTGAAGTCGTTTGTTTCAAACCTGTGCATAAATCGATTTTCAAACCGACTCGAAAATTTCAAAGCGATTCAATAACATCTCATTTCAATTCGGTTCTTAATTTTTCAAGTCGGTTTAAAAGCTCTCATAAATGGGCATGTTTTTCAAACCACTTGGAAAATCAATTGCTTAGTTTAATTTGTCAAACTTTAAAGCACAAAAAATATTTTAATCAGTTTTAAGAAAGCAAATTGTAAAAAAAATAAAAAGCACATGGTACCTTCAACAGAACAAAAGAAAATGCGATAACTGGAAAGAGGCCATCTTAAATAAAACGATTTCCTGGCCCTGATACGTGTATTTATGTTAATATATATCACCATTGCTTGCCATCTGTGTACGGCAGATAACCAAACTTTCCATCAATAGTTTTCACGACATAAGCACATTTTCTCTTGAAATCGCGAAATTACTCAAAGAACTTAAAATACACACTGAGCCTCACAATATGCATTTAACATGTCTGGGGTATATGGTCGCAACCTAAGAACAGGTCAACATTTTTTGCACTTTGAACCCTTTCACATTGGTTAAGAATTGAATGTAATTTTCAGTTTGCTGGCAATTCGCCGCAAATCGGAAGCGTCCAAAGGGGGAAAATGTTAACGGTACCGATGTCTTTTTACCGTCAATTTTTTGCGTGTTCCTTATGTTCATTTTGCATTTTTGGCTATTTAGTTTAGTTTAGTTTATTTGGAAGTCTTTGAATACAAAAATTCTTACAGACTATATTAGTTAAGAGAAAAATTAAAGTTAAAATTTATAGTAAAAATATAATCTTAAAACTAGGTTAAGTAAATACTATTTACAAAATTCTTAAATTTTTGTTTTGGAGCAAAGAGATCAAAGTCATTAGATTCACTCAGCTCATTGAATAGTAACAAAGCTCTTGTAATTGGCTCATTTAAGGCATAGTTAGTTCTACAATATTTTACATAGAATAATTTGGAATTTCTTAGATTTCTTGATGGAATATGAAAAGGTATACGCTCCAAGAGAGATTGACAGTCCATTAATTAAGAGATAATATCATGTATAAACATCAGTGATGCAATTTTCCGCCTGGAATCAAGCGATTTAAGACCCAAGAGCATTAAACGAGAGTTATAAGGTGGCAAAGGGTCACAAAAGTTAATTGACCGCAGGGCAAACCTCGTGAAGTTTTTTTGTATTTTTTCCAGTCTAAAAGAGGTAGACATATAGAAAGGGCTCCAAACAATGGACGCGTACTTCAATCTAGACCTCACAAACGCATTAAATAGCATTATTAGAGTGTGTGGATCAGAAAAGTCTTTGCAATTTCTACGGATAAACGCTAGTAGTGAGTTATTAGTTAGTATTTATATATTTTGCTATTTTTTTATGTTATGTGAAGTATTATGTTTAAGAAGTAATTTTTTTGTAGATTTTATGTAAGAAAAATTGTTTTATTTCCTTTTTTTTTTTTTTTTTGATTTTGTGGTTTAGAAAACAAGCAAAAATTACTTGAAATTAAATTCAGTGTGAAAGCTTTCGCCAAATTAAAAAAAAAAAACTATGAAAAATTGATTTCAAATTTTAACTAATGTAAACGGGGTCTTTCAGAGGGCAGAATTTTTTGCTGAAAAGAGAAAACGCCATAAGCTCGCCCTAAAGTCGAAGTGTATGTGGTCGATGCAAGGTTGATTTATAAGGTTGTCGCAAGGGAGAGAGCGAGTGCCCATAATTGTCAAATCGAAGTTGACAGCTCATAGAAAATCTGCAAGTGCTCTCTATTATCATCCGTTTTTCTTTCGTAGTCATTCGCAAAATTGGCTGGTTTTGACAATTATGGGTACTGAGAAGAGAGTGCGATCAGCCCTGCGACAACCTTATAAATCAACCTTGGGTCGATGATAAAACACTCTATTTTTCTTTTTTATAGTACGTTCACACTGAGAGATTAATGCGCAGTTACAAAATGCAAAATATATATTTGGCTCTTTTACTCCTTCAAAGAGCATACGGCCATACATTCTAAATTGCCATACATTTCGTTAAATGCGCATTAAGCTGTCAGTGTGAACGTAGTGTTAGGTGGGAGCGCTGCTACTGTCAGAAACAGCTGATAAAAATTTGTAGACTATCTTAATTTTGTTTACTTTCAGGAGTAAAATTTTAATAATAGGAGAATGGCAGATAGGACAATGGCGGATAGGTCAATGCCAGAAGATATTGTTTACGACTGTTTACATTCCGAAATTATAAATTACTGTTTGAAATACAGCAACAATAACAAGGTTAACAAGAATAAATTTATTACCATCCAATTGAAAATCTCCTAATAAATTTATAGGAAAACGATTTCTCCACACTAGAGTACATTGGATTCACAACAGGATATCGATTAATCGAGCGCCTCACACGCGACGTGACTCGCTTTAAGGATGAGCTGGAGACAATGAAATATATTTGCACTGATTTCTGGACGCTGATCTATAAGAAGCAGGTGGACAATTTGCGCACAAATAACCACGGCGTTTATGTGGTACAAGACAAGGCCTTCCGTTTTCTTACCAGAATATCGCCCGGTTCTAAACAGTTGGAACATGCGCCAAAGGTAAGGATCTGACGCATATGGTATGCAGTTAATAAATTTTTGTTTCTTAAATGTTTACGTTAGTTTGTTGCCTTCACTTGTGGGCTGCTGCGTGGAGCTCTTAGCAACTTGGGTATCAACAGTACAGTGACTGCAGAAGTTCAATCAATTCCAGCGTGTAAATTTCACATTGAAGTCAGAAATTAATTGATTTCAGGTGAACATTTCATAATTTTAATTAATTCGATAATTTCCAAAAAATATGAAAAAAATTTTTTGTTTAAATAAGTTTGTATTTTATTTTAATTTAAACTTTTTTATAAAAAAAACAATTGTATCGCCACACAATTGTAATGTGCTTTGTAGCGACCAAGTTGTTTCACGTGGAAATTCAGAGAGCTAGGATCTGTGTGTATGCCAACTTCTGGTGTTAGTCCAATAACTATAAACCTCATGGTTGAGGAATGTCTTATGATTGTTACTTGTAAAAAAATTCGATTGATTGTGCACAATAGTTTTTGGTTAATGGCCATTTAAATATGGAAAGTGAAAAACACCATTTTCGGCATATTTTAGTTTTTTACTATAGAAAAGGTAAAAATGCTGTTCATGCAAGAAAAAATTTTCCGATGTGTATGGAAAAGTGTTAAGTGAGCGCCAGTGCTCATCAGAAAAAATTATCCGATATGTAAAGAAAACTGTTAAGTGAGCGCCAGTACTAAAACTGGTTTGCAAAATTTCTATCCAGCAATTTTTATCTCGATGATGCATCACGTTCTGGAAGCCAGTTGAAGTTGATGAAGATACCATAAAGGTATTAATTCATACCGGTGAGATCGCTGAAAGATTAAATTTATCGAATTCGACCGTTCATAATATATTCAAACGGTTAGGTTTAATCTCAAAGCTAGACATATGCGTTCCTCATCTTATATGGAAAAAATTTCAGCCGTCGCATTGACGTTTGTAATTTACTTCTCAAACGCAAAGAAAATTATCAATTTTTGAAGCATATCATCACTGCGGACGAAAAATGGGTTGACTTGAACAATGTTAAGCGCAAAAGATCCTGGAGTAGAAAAGATGAACCGGCTCAAAACACTTTGAAAGCCAATATTCATAAAAAAAAAGTTATGATACTCGTTTGGTGGGATTTCAAAGGAATTGTTTCTTTTGAGCTTCTACTGAGCAACACAACGATCAATTCAGAAGTGTTATGTCATCAGTTGGACAAATTGAATGATTCACTTAAAGAAAAAACGGCCAGAATTGGTGAATAGGAAAGGTATAGTGTCTATTTATTTATTTATTTATTCATCTAATAGAGATCAACTCTTACTGACTAAACAATAAAGAAATTTATCTTAAACATTAATTAATACTACATTAGAATTTTAACACACGAAATAAAATAGTATTACATAAATTATAATAACTCAAAATAATAAATAAAAAGGAAGGGAAGTTACGAGGTGTTCACAACATTACGCGCCAACAGATGACAAAGTAATTGATTTCTAAGTTGTTTTCTAGAGCAATTTTGAAATAGATCAATGAAGGCTAAAACTGAATTAGTCTCCCTAGTACATCGAGCTAAGGGCATATTAGACGCATAAACGGATCTATATAGCGATTCACTGAAGTGAAATTGGCTTCGGAGGTGCCTTAATGGAAAATGAAAGTTTAATTGAGACAACAGATCATCACACTGAACATTGTGGTGTAAAAGGTCCCAGATGAACAGGATAGAAGACACTTTACGTCTTAATTCTAGCGAGCAAATGCCAATTAGCGAGCAACGGGTATTATATGAAGGCACTACGGGTAAATGCCAATTAAGCTTGTATACCACAAACCTAGTAAATCTTCTTTGAACATTTTCAATGCGATTTGAATGTATCTGAAACAATGGATTCCAGATAGTGGAACAGTATTCTAGATGTGGCCTCACAAGCGCGGAAAAAAGCGTCAGTAAAGCATAAGGGTCCGAAAAGTCTCGAGAGTTTCTTTTAAGGAAACCTAACATCGAATTAGCCTTATTTATTATAAAATCAATGTGATCACAAAAATTAAGACGTACATCCAACAAAATACCTAAGTCTTTTTTAATGAAGACCCTATTAAGAATAGTTGAGTTTATAGAATAGTCCCAAAATAATGGAGAAGAGACCCTACAAAAAGTAAAACATTGGCATTTAGAGATGTTTAATGGTAACTTATTAATCTCGCACCAAGAAATTACATCGTTAATGTCGTTTTGTAATAAGTGAAAATCATTGGCAGATGAGATAGCTCGAAATAATTTTAAGTCGTCAGCAAACAGAAGGGCATTCGAATTTTTGACCAAACTAGGAAGATCATTAATAAAAAGTAGGAATAGAAGTGGACCCAAATGACTACCTTGAGGGACTCCAGAAGTGACAGAAATTGGCTCCGATAGGCGATCACAAATAATTACTTTTTGACTACGATTTAAAAGATACGATTTAATCCAACCAAGGAAGTTTGAGTGAAAACCCAAGGAGGAAAGTTTAAAAAGTAATATATTATGATCTACTTTGTCAAAGGCTTTAGCGAAGTCAGTGAAGATAACATCAATTTGCTGACCCTTGGTAAAGTTTTTTAAAATATAGCTGCAAAAGATAGTAAGATTAGTTGCTGTCGATCTGCCCGGAATAAAGCCATGTTGCTGCGGTGATATGATGTTTTTCACAAGAAAAATAAGCTTTTTATAAACAATCTGTTCAAATAATTTTGGAATACAAAGGAGTTTACTAATTGGTCTGTAGTTGCAGACGTCATGTTTAGGTCCCGATTTAAAAATTGGAACAATATGTGAAACTTTCCAAGCGTCCAGGAAGTGGCTAGTTGATAAAGATTTATTGAAAATTATAGGCAGTGGAAGAGCGACTGATATGGCACAATTTTTTAAAACAATCGGAGCGATGCCGTCGTGACCTTCTTTAGAATTTGAATTAAGAGCTTTTAAGGCTAATTCAACTTCGAACGAATTAATAGTAAGCATACCAATATCTAGGATGGTATTTTGATGTTGGAAAATGTCAGTAGCAAGAGCCTCAGAAGACGGTGCATAAACAGATTTAAAATAATCAGCAAAGAAATTACAGATAGTGATAATGTCCTCCGAATTCATGTCCTTATAGGCCATGGATTTTGGAAGGCCATTGTTATTTCTTTTGTTATTAACAAAAGTCCAGAAATGTTTGCTATTTTGTTTAACTTTACTTTCAATCGAAAATATATATGATTTAAACAAGAATCTATTAAGAGCATCGAACTCCTTTTGAAAGGTTAGATAAGTCGATTTGAGCATTGAATTATCACGATTCTCTCTATAGCGCTTATAGGATTTATTCTTTTTATTTTTCAAATTTGCGAGTCTATTATTTGACCAAATAGGATTCTTAACGGGAGAAACACGCCTATTAGGGACCCATAGGTGCAAACAAACATTGATGACTGAAAGAAAATAACAATACATATCATCAAGTTCCATACCTAAAAAATATTCCGACCAGGGGACAGCGTTCAGAGCATTATTCAATTCATAATAATTTGCTTTATTATAATCTTTAAAAATAGAAACAGTAGAAGTTACAGGTTGATAGCCATAGGTGGAGAATTCCAATCCTAATGGTACGTGATGTTGTGAAACATTCCCTATTAAGGGGGAGGGCGAATCTAGAAAAACAACAAATTCTTTGTCAACAAAGATTAAATCCAAAATACGATTAAGACTATTAAAGATATTATTAATTTGAACTAAATCAAACTGAGAAAAAAAATCAACTACAAGCGCATCAGTTTCAGTATTAACGTTGAAGGGCACAAGATAGAATTCATCACAAACCGGTTTCCAGACAAGTGTACTTAAGTTAAAATCACCGGCAATAATGAAGTGTTGAACTTGAGTAGCGTTTTCTAGAAGCGAGCGACAATTTTCTAAATGAGTATTATAAAGAAGAATTGAACTAGCAGGAGGAATATAAGACACGATAATGAAAAGTTCAAAATTAGGTCTAAAATTTACTTTTACAATGAGTTGATCAATGTCCAACCTATTGACCTCATTAGATCCAAGATGAGGAAGAGTCAACTGGCAGCTAGAAAAGTCATTTCTAATTGCTATTAAAACTCCACCGCCTCTCGATAGGCCCGTAGTATTTGAACAACGATCCTTACGGAAAACACTGAACGATGCACAACTAATTAATTCTGAGGTTAAATGCTTATCGGTAAGCCAAGTTTCAGTAAGAGTAACTATATTATAATTACAAGAATGAGTGGCTAAGAATAACTCAGAAATCTTTGTCCTTAACCCACCCACATTTTGGTAATAAAATGAATTATAAATAGTTGAGGCAGAACAAGATACCGGCAATGATGATGATGATGAATCTGGAACTATATCCGATGACTGGAACGATGATAACAGGCAACTCGGCAATGCTGACGAGTACACTTGAGTAGAAGGCGGAATAGTTGCAGTAGGAATGAGCATTCCAGATGCTGTTGACGATGAGATCGATGGAGATATAGATGAATCAATTAGTTTTTTGACTGAGATGGCAAAACAATTGGCTGCATTCTAGATGGAGGACGTCGACTTTTAGCAACATACTCATGGGCAATTATGCCGCTAGGCCAAAAATCCTTAGAAAGTAACATTTGGTAATTCTCATCAGGAACATATAATCTAAAAGATGCGATCTCACGTGGAGTGCTAAAATTGAATTTCCTACATCTGAAGGATGATGTAGGTATAGATAATGGCAATCTTTGCTTGATGTAGGATAATATAGTTTCCTCAGACGTGTCGGCGGCAAGTCTTGAAAGAAATATGGCTCTATGAAGTGCTCTTTGAACAACAACTAGGTTAACAATTGCTGCTGCAGCTTCAGGCGATGAGTCAGGGGTTGAAATTAACGCATCAACAGCGCATGGTTGAGTTGGTAAGTCCGGAATTGTAGATATAATATTAACAGCAGAACTATGACCAGCATCAGATGATTGCCCATTAGGCATATAATGATGCATAAAATGAGCACCGGCAGCAGGTTGTGTGGCAGCAGTTGGCTGAAACACCGCATAAGTTTGCGTATCAGCAGAAGGCTGCATAGCCAAAAATTGAGCAGCGGCAGCAGGTTGCATGTCAGCAGTAGGTTGAGCACCAGCAATAGTTTGCAATATGGCAGGATGTTGCAAAGCAGGAGTAGATATCGTGGCAAGAGTAGATTGCACAGCAGCAATAGTTTGCGCTGTGGCGATAGAATGCTCATAGGCATCACTATGTGCAACAATGATAGGTTGCGCTGTTGCGAGAGTTTGTGTAGCAGTAGTAGTTAGCGTAATGGCATTAGATTTCCGACCAGCTGATCTCTGCGCAACGGCTATTTGCGAAGTTGCTAAGGATTGCGCAGTTGTAGCAATTTGCGTGGCAGTAAAAATTTCCGCTGCACCGAGTGACAGAGCATCGGCAGTAAGATCAATAGTAGCGAAGGTCTGAGTTTCGGCAGCTGTATACGCTATAGATGCAGGGTTAGAGATGGATGACAAAGTGGCCACAGAGTCAGTCACAGTACCAGTGAGAGGCGTTGCAGAGTTGGTAGGTACATAATCCAGTTGCATATTTCTAGCTTTGGCACGCTTTGATCTGGATGAGCCAACATCATTGGAATTATTATCAACATCGGCTACTGAAGCTGCATTCTTTAGAGATGACAATTCCAACAGCGAGCTGATGTTTAACTCATGATCAGAAACCAGTAATTGTAGTCGGGCTACTTCATCCTTTAGTTTGACGGCTGATGATTTGCTCTTAACTAACAAACTAAGTAGCACTGATGTTGAGAACCTTCTACATGAGGAACAGAACCATTGAAGGCCATTAGAATCATGACCACGAAGAGCATCCGCAATAAGCCCCTTAATCTTGACGCACTTATCGTGGAAAATTCTGGAGCATCCATCACATCCAATGAAGCTGCCAACCGTACTCCATTGCGATTTGCAGATTTCACAGCATGTACCCATGAACTTTGAGGTTAGGTGCAACATTCGACGAACAAAGTTAAATCTATATTTATGTTCGTTCAGCAATCAGTTCACATTCATGGAACACGAGTAATGTAGAACACCAAGTTTCCAAAAATAGTATAAAATACTTTATAAATCACGTAATGATTTAAAAATTAAATAGTTTGAAAAAATTTTCACGGAGCAAATAAAAAGTTAATGGCTGCTAGTGTCAACAAGATAATGCGAAACCACATACAAGTTTGATCACTCGACAAAAGCTTTTAGAGCTTTAAACCTGGAATACACCCAGACAAGCACCTTCCGATTATCGTTTGTTCCAGTCTCTACAAAACTTTTTAGACGGTAAAACGGTCAATCCAAATGAGGTCAAAAATCACTTGGATCAGTTTTTTGTCTGCAAAGGACAAACATTTTATGAGCGTGGAGTCTTGCTACTGCCAGAAATATGCCAAAGGATATTGTTACAGACTGTACAATATTTAATTAAATAAAATATTAACTCACTATAAGAAAATAGTTTTATTTTTATAAACGGAAACGAAATTACTTTCCGTCCAACCCAATAAATTTTTAATTCACCAATTGTTTTAAAACTGTTTTTTATGCAAACATATTTATTTCGAATGTTGTACAGATGTGCTTAAATTTGTACAAACTGTTGGCCAGGTCCATGTAAAACTACGATGCTCTTCCAAACTTAAAGTGTGTCCAAATTTCAACCGCTTCTCCAATTTCGGTGTTTTCCAGTGGTTAAATCATCAATTATATTTCAAATGTACATACTCATATATTATAAATTCAACATATATTTAATGCTTGCGGAAGCTAAGTATTACAGATAAATATATAGAACCTTTTGACCTTGTACACGGTCAATACTGAACACGCTTGCTTTACACAAAAATGGACAAGTGCACAACGATGATGTTTGAAACAAAGAAAACTTCCAACAATTAAAACAAAGCATATATTTGAATTTGTGTAACATTAGTAAAAAAAAAATTATAGATATATTAAAACTTCTATACGTTATAGGTCGTTTGCCAATAAAACACATAATATTTTAATTTTTTGTTAATAATTCTGATATTGGTAGGTGTGTTTAAAATTTTTCCGCCAATGCGTTTCACTAAAATTCGACCGACTTCGTTCTCGCTGTACCACTGGTTTTATTACGGGCAGTGGTGCAACCTCCGCTGTTGTCATTGTCCCAGCCGCCGCCGCTGCAGTATCTAATTGGTTTGCTTCTTCAGCTGAGCTAAGAATCTTACGATACATTTCTATAGGATCGTATTTTTTTCTTAGTTTCTTGTGCAATATCGCCGCATATGTATTAGCGTCAATATTTTGTAAGGTTGTTAACTGCAATGCTTTATTAGTTACATCGACAGCTGGCGTTTTGTCACTGCTTGCTTCAATTTGAACATCCGTGACTAAAACTGGCTCAACGTTACCTACACATTTAATTACTGAGCTATTTTCTACAGTCTTGGGTGATTCTAACTCCATTTGATTTTCTTCACAGCTAAGCTCTGAGAATTGTTCTTCCAAAGTTTCTACGATAGTCAAGTCCAAAGCTTGTGCTGGAGGTTCCACAACTTTTAAAATTTCTACACAAGATTTAGGATCTTTGTGATGAATAACTCTGGCATGCCGCAAAATTGTATCTTTGCGCAAGCTTTTGAGGTCACATTCCGTACATTTGTATTTCATCATACCTATTGGCAGCGATTTGTAAATTTAATATGAATTAAAATTTTTAATTGTTTCACTCGCCCGATAATCTGTTATTTCTAATATAGATAAGTACTAACCTGTGTGAGTGGCACTGTGCCTAAATAAAGTTCCAGCATCCTTAAATACTTTTTTGCAAATTGAGCAACTATGGCTCTCAGTCTCTGAATGCCTTCGCATATGTAAGGTTAGCGAAGAATGTCTTTGAAATTTTTGTCCGCACTGATTGCAATGGTGCTTCTTGTCTGTGTAAAAACGTTCAACCTTGAGAAAGATCATTACAAAGAATCTTTACTATACCAACCAAAGTGCTTTAGCATATGCTGCTGCAGCAGGGAGTTTGTTGTATATTTATGATCACAGTATTCACAGGCAAAACTTAAATCATTATTATGTTTGGCTAAATGCGCGTCCAAAGAGCATTGATGTTTAAATTCTTTGTTGCACTCTGGACAGCGTACGGCAAGTACCGTATGGTGTTTCTCATGCTTCTGTAGTATAGCTAGTTTATCAAAGGTTTTGTCACATTCTTTACAATTATAGCAGTTGCCTTCATGAGATTCCATATGATAGTTTAAATGCGAACGTGACGAAAATTTCTAGAAGAATCCTTAGATCAAAAACAATATTTTAATAAAATTAAAACCATCACGTACCTTTTCACATATTTTGCAAATGTATTTCTTATTCTCATCATTGGCACAGGCCAGATGATAGTATTGCTCCGTTCTACTAAAATGTTTATTACATACTGTGCAGTAGTATTCCAAAAAGCCATCCGGCGATTGTTGATTTTTTATATTGGATGGTGGTTTGCCGGCACAGGTTGCATCAATTTTTCTTTTTCGCGTTTCACTTTCACTACTAATAACTTTAGCTACTACTAGTTTAACCACCTTTTCCAGATCTTCCTGTGATTTATTAACAGATATTTTCAATTTTTGTTCGACTCCCATGTTATGCATGCATTGCATACAATCTGCCTCATCGTATAAAAAGCACATGCGGCATTTGTAATGTCCGCAGATTTCGCTGATCAGTCTATTTTGCTTATTTGGAATTCGTTTACATTGTGGACACTCTATGCAATGAGACGAGCTCATAATTGAATATTTTAACCGAATTTTAACATTTTTAATATATCTTTTAAGGAAGACTTCAAAACAGTAAACAAAATCCTCAAGCAACGTGAAATCCAATTTACTGTTTTCGACTCGTATAAAGTGATGTTAACGCAAATTATAGTTTACAGTGGATCAATGTCAGAAATTATTTTGACATTTTTATTTGTCTAGAAAGTGTTGGCCAAAATCTTTTTTGTTTGCATATGAGCTTATTAAAACCTTCGTACATCCAAAAAATTTTGAGATACTTATTTTTTGTAGTTTGTCGGTCATAACTCATTTATGTCCCAATCGAACTTGTTGGCATTGGGTATTTTTGATTTAACAAATCTGTCTTTAGCAAAAAACGTCTTGAACATGTAAAACTTGGAATTTTGTTAAATCGCTCTTCACACAAATTTTGTGTTTGGTAATTGCTAATTTATTTCTGTTTTAACTATATTATAAAGTTTTATAAAGTTTTTATATATAAATTAGGAAAAGACTCGAGTCGCATGGGTCTTCCAGTGAACGCATATAAGACGAAATATCTAGTGTCCACAAACAAACAGTTTCAGAGTCTTAGCACCCACGTCACTGTTCACAACACCTTCGAGGTTATAAAGGACTACTTGGGATCAAGCATAAACTCTAACAACGATATTAGTAGTGAGATAAAACGAAGGATAACTCTTGCCAACAGGTGTTACTTTGTGTTCAGTAGGTAATTGAGTAGTAGAGCCCTCTCTCGATGAGCCACGCTCTATAAGCCGCTTATCCTGCTCGTCCTGTAGCTCGGTTCTGTAATTTTTGCGACAAATAGTCACTATTCCTGACGTCAAACTGTTTCGTTCCAAAAAACCTCACTTTTGCGAAAACTAGTGTTTCTGAAACTGATAAGTGAGTAAATGAGGTACGTGATAAAAAAGATACACAAATGAAAGGGAACATATGAAATTGTAACAAATATCATAGCACTTTGCTTACAATTCTATGTGCGCTGATTTAGCTAATTAAAGTAAATAAGTATATATTATGCTGTCCTTATAATTATGGAAATTTAAATGTTAAAACATGCTTTTTATTTGCTTGTAACAAACAATATAGGTAATAATTTAATTTATTATAATTTTTAACTGTTTGACACTTAGTGATGTTTATATTAAAAAAGCAAACTCGCTACGTATTGTTATCCGATTACTTCTTTAATCGGGTTGCTTAATACAAATTTTATTGTATAATAAATAAATCGAATATATGAAATATTTCAGTTTTTATACTTACTTATATTCATACTTACTTTAATTGTTATTAATAATAAATGTGTAAACATTTAGAAAAAAATAAAATTTATACATGCGTACCCAATAGAAAGAACAAGTTAATTGAAAATAACGAACATGACATTTTTCTCATCAAGTTAAAACATAGTGACAACTTCATTCGATTCGAATCGGATATTTTAGCTTACAGAAACACTTCGCCTATCGAAGCCCTAGGATAATAGAATTGAAACATTCGAGACGAGTCACCGATTTTTCTCATTTTATTGCAGGAACAGTGCAAGTGAGACTGTCGTCATAGTGACGTCAAAGTGAGAAAATCTGGCGAGAACTGCGGTGAGAAAGTTACAGAACCGAGCTACTGTTATATGCAACACAGCCTCTGAAAAACGTACAATATTTTAAGCGTACAACTTTGGTAACGGTTAAAAGTAAGTATGCAGAAAAATTGGCTGTTGTTTAATTAAAAGGTGTATTAAGAATTTGCTTGTTCTTTGCTCTCAAAATTTACCGTTATCTACAAAACTTGCAGTAAAGCCTTAATTCTACTATAGGAAATAATTATATGTGCATCAGAAACAAAGGCCTGCAAGTAATGGGGTTACGATAGTATTGACCATCTAAGGGCTATTTCCGAAATCATTTTTTCGGAATAAAGAATGCACAACATTTATTAAAGTATTTTCTTTTTATTTTATCATGACGTACTATTTTTTCCCCTTTAAAATGAGATCTCAAATTGTGCCGTACGATGATTTTTTAAGAAATTATGGCCATTTGAAGAAGACGTCCAAATGGACATAGTTTTAAGATAAAGCATCGTACAGCACCACTTTAAAGCTTATTTTATATAGAAAAATAGTACTTCATGATAAAATAGAAAGAAAATAATTTAATTAATGTTGTGCAGCCTTTATCTAACCTCAAAAGTAGCCATTTTTCGTGTACATAACCTCAAATATGTCAAAATCCTGACATGGCGCAATTCTGTGCATGGATTCGGAAATGACCGTTAGCTGGGCAATACTATCGCAACCTCATTATTTGCAGACTTTTGTTGCTAATGCACATATAATTGTTTCCTATAGAAGAATAAAGGCTTACTAATAAGGCAAGTTTTGTAGATAACGGTAAATTTTGAAAGAAGAGAACAAGCAAATTCTTAGTACACCTATTAATTAGACAACAAGCAATTTTTCTGCATACTTACATTTTACCGTTTCCGAAGTTGTACGCTTAAAACGTTGAACGTTTTTTAGTCACATATAATTATTTCGCAGACTGTAGCAACAAAACAAAAACGATCGAAAGCAGCCACCAAGAAGAAAGCATATGCACGTATTAATTTTTTTACTATTTTTGACATCACGCACTTATGAGAAACAGCAATATGAAAAGTAAAAAGTGGACTCCCGAGCCAAAAATAAACAGAAGTTTTCAAACAATTTTAAACTTTTGTGAGTATAATTTTACTGAATCATTATATTCGCTCTTGAAAACAAATAAAATGTTAATTGATATAAGAACGACTTTGATTGGCCTCTTAGATATACGTTTTTTTATAATATAAAAATAAATTTAAAATAAAGGGATAGACAATTTTTTAAGCGAGCTGAAAAAATATTTTTAAATGATTTTAATTTTCGTCAAGAATTCTGCTTTTCACATTTTCTTTTGAACCAAATTTGCACTTTTGGTCAAAAGGTCTTAAAGTACAGTATTTTTTAGAAAGTATTATAGAAATACAGAAGAACTTTTTTATAATTAAATTTTTTAATTTTAAAACTTTCCTTAAATAAAAAAAATAACCTTTGAGTAAAAATATATCTCTTTTAATCTATGTTATGGTAAATATTTAATTTGGTTATATGGATCGTACGAATCAAAACTTATATATTTTATTAAGTTTTTAGTATAACATTAAGTTTTTTTTTATCATTAAGAACATTTCTTTAACGCACTGATGTATTCTTTCATAATCTAGAAACTTGAATTTGAATATAATCTAAAAGCGACATGAGGCAGTTTTGTGGTGATTCACTAAAAACTTTCACTTTTTGAAGTCAAATGCATATACAACACTTTAGAAATCAATGTAACACAAATAATGTTAAAAGTGTCACCAATTCGGGTGATCTCGGCAGGCTTCTACCTCGGCAATCTGTGTACTTCTTATTTACGAGTATATACGTAAATAAGTTTCTGGCATTATCCTGAGTCCAAGGGTATAATTTTTCTCCAATGGCATAAATTGAAGTATTTATTTACTACATTTATGAAATGGTATAACCATTTGTATGGTTTCACCATTAATCGCACAAATGTGCGGTATAAATAAGTAATGCGTAATAAAATAAATAACTAATAAATAAATAAATGCCAAAAATTGATTTTATGGCTTGAAAATTTTTTAAATGCATTTCAGCTAAATCGGATGATTTATAGATAATGCGCCAGCTACAGTAATTGCTTGTAGTGTGGCCAAAATATTAAAAAGCCAAATATACTACACAGACAGTCTGCGCAAATAAAACATTTTTCTTGCCGTGGCGACGGCCATACACTACACTTTACTTCATTTATGACATAGGATAAAGTTCCATGAATTAAAAAAATTTTTTTCAGCTTCCATTTTATTTACTTTTCTTTAAATAACGTATAAGAGCCCAAGTTCATATAGTTTTTTTCTTATTTTTATTAGATGTACATGGGCCTCCTAAGCCTAACGGTGTAATAAAATTTGCCCGCTCTCGTATGGTTTACGAGATAAAAATCGTGAAAGTTTGAAAATTCAATGCAAATTTCTAAAGAAGTGGCCGTAACAACCCGTGTCCGAGTTTCGGCCAACCTCATCAGCTCTCGCCAGTCGCCTCTGCTTTGCGCGCACCTTCTCCAATCGGATACACCAAGTGCGGTAAGGGCTTCCTCAGCCTGGTCCATCCATCGGAGACATGGTCTTCCTCGTCGTCGTTGACCAGCGACCCTCGCCTCGAGCACCTTTATCGCTGGAGCTTCGTCGTCCATACGATGGACATGACCCAGCCAGCGTAGTCGCTGCACAGTTATACGCCGAACACAGTTATACATGAATGTCTTCGTAGAGCTCATACAGCTCGTGGTTCATTCGGATGCGATAGTCATCGCCGACTCGAACAGGACCGAAGATTTTGCGAAGAACTTTTCTCTCGAACACCCCCAGAGCAGCACAGGTACAACGAGCGAAATGTAGAGTGTTAGTTTTGTCGATCGAGAGAGGGCTCTGGAACTTAGTTGCTTAATGAGCCCGTAGTAGCACCTATTAGCAATTATTGTTCTTCGCTTTATCTCCAGGCTGATTTCGTTGTTGGTATTAATGGCGGTGCCAAGGTATACGAACTCCTTGACTACTTCCAAGTTATAGACAAGGAATATACTTGTTTGTAGACAGCATATACTTTGTTTTCCCCTCATTTATCGTTAAACCCACTTTGGCTGATTCTTTTTCGATAGCGGCGAAAGCAGCGGTAAAATCTCTTGGTTCTGCCGACAAAATTAATGTCATCCGCATACGCAAGGAGCTGGACACCTTTATAGAAAATGGTGCCATTACGATGCACACCGGCCTTTCGTACGATCCCCTCCATGATGATGTTGAAGAGATCGCAAGACAGTGGATCGCCTTGCCTGAAACCTCTTTCGGTATTGAAGGTTTCGCTTACTGCTGTCGCGATGCGACACTCCTGATCGTACCATTGGTTCCGAGGTTGTGGGCGCCAGAAACCAATGACTTCTTCAGCGGCAGCGCGCATGGAGCGGGATATATACGCCCAAAGTCCGCCGGCGTCGTCGGGTCCAGAGGTTGGTTGATTGAGTTTAACGGAGAGTTGAGCGGAGTAGGCTTCGGCAAATTTTTCGCCTGCGGCGCTTTAGTACGTGGTTTAAAATACATCAAAAATGTTTATTAAAAATCGCGGCTATTTTTAATAAATATTGTTTTTTAATACACGTTTTAATACACAATTAAAAATTAATGAAAAATTTTTTATTAAAAATAAAAAATGTTTTTTAAGCAGTGCCATGCCATGGGTGTTGAGGAACTAACGGAATTTTTTAAAAGCTGTATAACCCGGTTAGAGCGAGTATGTCATCGTCACCACAAGATCCGAGCACTGATTCTGACGAATAAATTCTGCTGCCCTATTACGACAAGTAACGAAACGAAACGACAAGCCGGTCAAAATTCTTTGGTTTTATAGCCACCGGCTTTTTTGTCGGTTATTACTGTTTTGTCGTCGGTTAGTGTGCATGAATACATAAGAACACAGTGTAGTTATATTTTGTAGTTTCGTTACGTGGCGTAAGTGGGCAGCAACTTAAGTCGATAAATAATTTTATCACATTAATGGTACGTATTATATTCTAAATTGTGAAATTTGCATCCACGCACTAAAAAATTTGCACTGAATTTTTTAAACTTTCACGATTTTATCCCGTAAACCATACGAGATCGGGCAAATTTTATTGCACCGTTAGGTTTAGGAGGCCCATATACATCTAATAAAAATAAAATATTTGAGCTTGGGTTAGAGTACAATTATTCCAACCCAAAATATTTTAATTTTTGCACAGACATCTGCGTAGGCATAAAACAATCACAGTGTTCGACCGTGCTTGCGCAAACAATCTGCGTAGTCTATTTGGCCCTTCAATGCTCAGCTGTTTGTTGGTAAAATTGACAGATTCAAACAGCTGTTCAAATGGTCTGTCCTTTTTTCATTTGTGTTTTGTATGTAAATAATAAATGCTGAAATGTTGGAACAGCCAGAACAACAAATAAGTGATAAAGTTAAAATTCCTACGCAAACGACTGCAGCTATAAAGGCTACCTCACAAAAAACTAACTTTTTATCATTGTGCATCGTTGTACTTCTATGCTTGGCCGGCTACCAACATGCGTTGAGCGGGAATTTTGTGTTTGATGATGTTGTGGCGATCGTTAAGAATCAGGATGTAACAACTCTACCGCTAAATCTGAGTGCCATATTTGTGCATGATTTCTGGGGAGCACCACTGAACGATAAAGAGTCACATAAATCTTACCGACCGCTAACAACTCTAATGTTTCATATGGAATATAAGCATCTAAATCTACTCAGCAAACATATGAAGCTAATAAACTTATTTCTACACTGTCTGAATGCTTGTTTGGTTTGGAAGCTAATAGTGAGCGATGCCATGCAATTTCTGGAAACTATAGGGGGAAAACAAGAAATCGCTATAATCACAGCGGCGCTATTTGCTGTGCATCCTGTGCACACGGAGGCAGTTTGTGGCGTTGTGGGAAGAGCGGATTTGATGTTCTGTCTATGTTATCTCTTAGCACTTCTGTTGGCCTCGACAAGAAGAATCAATATCAAAACTATTGTTATCGGAGATTTGTTAATTGTTGGTTTAGCATTTATTGGTTTACTATTTAAAGAATCGGCAATAACAATTTTACCGACATGTATATTCTTTGATTTTGTTCGCCAAAACCAATTGGCACCGAAAACATTACTGTGGCAATTGCAAGCTTTACTCACCTGGAGAAATGCATTATGGATGGGTTCAACTTTAGTCATTCTTTATTGGCGCTTGTGGTTGCAAAATTTCGAAGGACCAAAGTTTAAACCCATGGATAATCCCATTGCCCATAGTGAACATTTATGGACTAAGTTACTATCACAAAACTTCCTTTATGCATTAAACTTTTGGATTCTCTTGTGTCCACAGTGGCTAAGCTTCGATTGGGCCTTGGGCTGTGTTGAGCTGGTTGAAGGAGTTGAAGACTTGAGAGTATTGAGCATTTTAGCGCTTTATATGATTGTGTGTCCTTTATTGTGGAACCATAGCAGTAAAAGTGGTCTATTTTTTGGCTTGGGAACAATTGTTATTCCATTTCTGCCCGCGTGTGGAATAATAAAAGTTGGTTTTGTTATTGCTGAACGTACTCTTTACGTCCCATCCATTGGATTTTGTCTACTAGTGGCACATTCGTATGTTTATTTAAAGAATTATATCCGGATTCATTCACTTCGTTTATTGCATAAATCGTTACTTATGCTAGTTTTCGTTTGCTTTCTTCTGCGAACAAGAGAACGTGCTACAGAGTGGCTGACGGAGGAACAATTATTTTCATCCGCATTGGCAGTTTGCCCCAACAATGCAAAGGTAAATAAAATTAGGGATCGTTTCAATTAAAGCAACGCACTTTTTATAGTGTTGATTAGAAATGTTAAATTAAAAGTTGTCGATCACGAAAAGCTTAAATTAAACATTATAAAAAGGAATTAAATTGTTCAAATATTTTTAACGCTGAGAGCCATTATATTTCATGTTTTTCAGGTTCACTATAACATTGCTCGCTTGGCAACGGATAAATTTGACAGCCAAAAAGCTTTTCGCCATTATCACAAAGCTATAGAATTGTATCCTCATTACGAGTCGGCGTTAATGAACCTTGGTAATTTATACCGCGAAATAGGAGATCTTTACACAGCTGAAAAATATCTGAAAGCGTCATTAGAGTCTTTACCAGAATTTCCTGCTGCCTGGATGAACCTTGGTATTGTACAATCAGCACGTAAGAAGCACGTTGAAGCATTGGTCAGTTATGAAAATGCACTCAAATATCGAAAGCGTTATGCTATTTGCCACTACAATATGGGAAATCTTTTTCTGGATCTTAACCAATACTCCGAGGCGATGCATCACTGGCAAGAGGCTGTTGCACTGAATCCCAAACAGCCCAAAGCATGGGCTAACATCTTAACGATGTTAGATAATCGAGGTCTTTTCGAAGATGCAGTGCGTTTATCTGCAAGTGCACTAGAACACTTACCCAATGAGACAAGCATTATGTTTATACGCGGCAATGTTTTTGGAAAGCTCAATCAATACATAGATGCTGAGACGTTGTACAAACTTGTTATTGCAATGGAGCCTACAAACATGTTGTATCATACAAATCTAGGAGTTCTCTATCATCGCTGGGGAAAGCTTAATCTCGCAATTGACAGCTATCAGCAGGCGTTAAAATTAAATCCAAAAAAGGCGAAAACAGCACATGAAAACTTAAGTAAACTTTTATCACGCAGAAGTCAAGAGGGAGCAACACAAGGAGGCTAAAACGAGGTCGTTATAGGTAAAGTTAATTAAGGACATTTGGTTATATTGATCTCACAAATTTCGAAATTCTGCCACTACGTAACGCAACATAAATTTAGCTATAAATTGCTTGTGTAGCCACAATAAATCTATAAATAAAAAATACTTAAACAAAAAATTATACTATTTAGGGCTTAAACTAGATTATTTACTTAATTATATTGAATTTTATTCAATACACGAAACAATTACTTTAACATGACAATTTCAATTACATTATACACATAAGTAATTATTTATATATTTTTACTTAATGACCTCGAATGTTAACTTAAACATTAATGATAACTTAATTTATTAATTAGTCTAAAATAAATCGAAAATAATACAGGTCACATATAAAGATGGAATAAAAAATGGAATAAAATTTGCTGCTTATTTACCAGCAACAAATAAAAATTTGAACAATCAAGGTTTATACACATACACGATGGAATATAATAACTAAGTGAAAACTTAAAGCATTATGCTTTTATATAGATAGAGTTTTTGTATGAATTTTTTATAAATTTTAATAAATAAATAACAAGCGCAATAATTTAAATGAATTTAAATGAGCAAAAAAAAGGCGAAGTTAAATTAGTCTTGAACTTTGAGATACTTTGACTCTGATTGATTGATTTTGTTCTTATAGCTGTGAGAAGAAAATACATTTTATCATACAATTTTTAAATTATAGAAGTTCTAAATGCTTTTTGTGTACATAGTTAAATTAATGAAAGCGTTTATATATTGTTAGCATTGCTTGTCTTTAGCTAGTTTGCTAGGCAAATTCACAAAAGAACAAATTCCTCAGTTTCGCCATAATCATCGTCGTTATCATCAGTGCAACCCAATTCCTGACGTATTTCAGCTAGTTGGAGTTGTAATGGCTTATAAAGTGACTCATTCGATTCCTTACGGGCATTATCTAGACAACGTCCACGAGAGAACGTAAATAGAGGATAGTTATTTTCAGCATATTGTGCACCGTTGACATTACAAACGCCTGAGATGTTTGGCAACTGTTGTGAAAATGACATTATTTTATCGCTGGAACTCGTGGCACAACGCACGGGATGTAAGTACTGAGTAGAAAAATTTGAAAAAATAGAAAATAGATGATGTGCATTCATTTTGCTTACCAATTGCACACTTTCCACAAAATTATCAAAATCTGGCTTTGTCTGACAATAGAAGCCGATGCAACAACTTGGATCCATTTTAGTTGTTTTTAACTTTCTGGGCGACTTGCAATGAAAAGATTGAAGAGGGAAATTTTCCTGATTAACATCCACCATTTCTTGACAATAATGCGGATCCAAATGTATGAGTTTATCCTCTGCAAACATCAATAATAGTATTAAAACCAATGAAAGTAAAGTATTTAAAAGATCACAGCAATACCTTGAAATCCTACGAAGTATAGTGCATGTTTTGGTCTACCTCCAATGATGCCAATGCAGTATTCAGTACTAAGTAAAAGTTTCAGGCAATGAGCATAAACTGGATTAAGTTTTTCTGTACCCAAACGTAGTGGAATTAAAACAACCAAAGATTTCCAATGTTGTTTTTGAGATTTTAGCTCTTGCTGCTTGCTTGTCACTTTCCAGGGCACATCATGCTTGGTCTTTTGTTCAGGAATGCAGCATTCATCTTGTACATCTTCCATATAAATTGTACAATCTTTGGCCACATATATGGCAATATTATCGAAATCTGCATTTTCCTGTGCAGCATTTTTTAAGGCTTGTCTATAAAGTACAAAAAAGATTAGATAGATTACACGGTGGGATGACATAACGTCAACGGACATAAGGTTGACATTCGGGGTTGTTGTAGAAACCAAGAGCTCTTGGAATCGAATTGAAACCGACAAATTTTTCGCTTAGGGGAAATCGGATAACACAGGTTTCTATGACATCTACAAGAGACACCGAATCCAATTCGAATATAACATCGCCAAATCAGAATCCATGAGTCCTAAGCGAAATACTTGTCGGTTTCAATTCTGATTCCAAGAGCTCTTGGTTTCTACAACAACCCCCATTGACATCATGTCTGCTTCAAACGGACAAAGTGTCCAAATCAAAATGGACATGCTGGCCCTCGGTCGGTGCGCACAACCATCGCGGCGCGTCTGCCGAGTAAGCACCAGGCGCAACTGCGTTCGTTTTGACAGCGTTAGGTGCGCCCGGTCGTCGGCTCTTTGCAAAATTGTCCCAGGAATAATTGCCTCAAAACGAAAAAATTAAAAAGGCCCAACATTTTATATAAAATGCAACGAAACGCAAAATTGGGGCAATTTGTTAATTTTTTTTTTTTTCTATTTCCCTTTTTAGGTGTGGGGCGATTTTTCATCATGAAATTAGAGCCCAAATTTTTGGGATAATATTTTCTTTTTCTAATGTTTAAAACTACACCGTTCGTTTTGAACGCGTTAGATGCGCCCGGTAGTTGGTTCTGTGCAAAATTGTTCCAGGAATAATTGCCTCAAAACGAAAACTGAAAAAGCCCAACATTTTATATGAAATGCAACCCAACGCAAAATTGGAGCATTTTTTTCCTGTTTTCCTTTTCAAGCCCAAATTTTGGACTTAATGTCCATGGACCTTATGTTCATGGACGTTCTCATTCCACCAGATTACACAACAATTAAATAATTGCCAAACTTCAGCCATGTTCATACACTCACTTTAATAAATACGAAACGGAGGCTGGGCCATACCAATCGCCTGGCTTCTTGCCCATTTCTTGTCCCAAATTGACCATTGCGTGTATAGAGAACGGACTGCTTCTAGATGAGCTGTCGCCAAACCACTTGATAATCTTTTTGTGCATGTTGTCCTCATAAGTTGAGTGTAATTGTGTCTCTGGATCATAGCGCCAGTCTAAAAAAACATTGAGTTAAAAAATTCTTTATTAGCAATAATGTTAACGTAGCTTACTTCTGCCTAAAAAGTGGCAAACAAGCGCCTGCGCTAATAGCATCTGACCACTGCGCAACATGCAACCCCATCCGCAGTCTGATGTATAATTGGAACCGTTCATTATCGGAAATTCTCGTCGGTAGGTCATCCATAGACGGCTATAGAAATCGCGACGAAATCCTTCTATTCCCTCTTCCCATGGATTCTCGACCACCTCATTTTCGGTCGCATCCATACCAAGTTCTTGTGGTACTACGATCTCTTCTACTTGCAAGGGATTAAGTGAAGGATAGATCTGGTTGGGAGCTGTTGAGGCTGAAACATCCTCTGAGTGCGACACATTTTGTGTAGATTCATAAGCATTAGCGGCATAGCTTAACACAGCTTTATTATCTATGACAGCAGCGTTCAATTCTATTGAGTTTTCCATAGATGAGGTTGGCGTGTATTTGCGATGATAGCAGCGCCCCAATAGCCATACGGGCTGTTCCTTCGAGAAGTTCGACTTCATCTTACTACTCCAGCCATACTTAACGTTATGCCACATTGACAACAGCTTTGATTCCATGCCTTTGGTCGGTGTACGACCGGAAGAATTGCTGGGAGATGGTTCCTGTTCCTCAACTGTTGTATTTGTTGCTCCAAGATTTGCTGTAACAGTGGACGCATTGCTAGTTGCAATGACACCGCTTGAACTTCCTCCGTAAAATTGTTGAAAGGCATTTATGAAGCGCGTAGATGTCGAAACTTTGCGTTGCGGTGTGGTTGTTTCAGACTGGCTTGCGCTTTTGGTTGTTGAAGCTGTTGCACGTGGCAGCTGCACAGTTCGAATTACTGCAGCTGGTTCTTCTTCCACCGCTTCATCTTGCAAAGCGTCAATATTAGCTACCCTTGATGTTTTTGCAGCATCTCCAAAGAGATTCATCTTCTTGTCCGTTAGCTGAGAGAGCAGTCCATCATAGTTCATCTGTGAATTTAAAATCATTTTATTCAGATACAAATGCTTAACGTAACCACTTGTGACTAATGCGCGAAGCAAACTGTTCCCAACAATGCGTCTTAGTCACAGCTTTAAATTAAGGCCAATGCTGAAGGCGGCTTACATTCACTATTAATGAAGATAACTGTTATCAGGCTCTACAAAATTTAAAAACTCTTTATTATGATGTTTTCTTTATTTGTTTTGGTGCCCAGCCGAATCGTTTTGATAACAAATACTAATTTTACAGCAAGCAAAAAAATTGCAAAATCGCTCATTAAGCTGTTTATAAGTTTTTTCGTTATTTTGACATAAATTGTAATAGAATAATATGTTAAAATTGTCAATAAATATCCCAACAAACCAGTTCTTTCGAACTTCATTTATGAAACAGCTGATTACTGTCAATTAATTCTTAGAGTGCACGCAAAAGTAAGTTAATCATTTAAAAAATCAATTGTATTTCATAAATTAACATTTTCTTGTAGGAAAACGCGAGAAAAAAGTCTTAGAACGCATGTGATAGTGGGCGAACATTGAAAGTAAAGTGAAGCAACCAAACTACTACTTAGCCCGTAAACGCTTTTATATTTTCAGTAAATGGCGAACGCGAATGGCTCAATTGTCGCAATTCAACCAAAGATGGAATCTGCAAATGGATTCTCTGCTAAAAACACAAAATGGCACATCTAGATCACTGCGTCTACGTAATATTATCTTCACACTAAGGCCGAAAAGCCGCTTTTCGAACAATAATGGCTTTTCAGCTGAAAAGCTATATGATATTAAGTTTTTCGCCATAGAAGAACTGTCAAATGAAAAGCTGATATTTGTTTGCTTTTCAGCGAAAAACTCTGAAAAGTTAGAAAACAACCCTGGTTTGGAAGTCTGTTCGTTGAAGTAAAGTCAAAATCTATTACAAAAATCCAAGTTGTCACTGATATTTGACATTTCGTCTGTCTGTTTTCATTTGTTGTGATTTATAGACAAACTTTCTTCCCAATTATAAAACAACCTGGAAATTGAAAATAAATAATACAAGGAGCGCATAAAGTAGAGTGACTTTCATGAGGCGATATTTGTTTTCTAAGCCAAGCACAATGAAACAAATCGCTATAATAACAAACATATGGCTACTGTCTGTCAAATGAAAAGCTGCTTTTCAAGTGTGAACACCTTTTTCTGAAAAGAGGTTTTTCAGCTGAAAAGCGGCTTTTCAACCTGTGTGTGAACATGCTATTATATGTGGCAGATTTTGTCATGCCGAATACCAATTTAAGATATTGTAAAAGATTTTTGACAGTTCGAAAAATCTGTTATGATTTATAAAAGATTTCATAAAAGATTGTCGTGTAGCATACGAATTTTAGTCTCGTAACAGATTTTTTGACAGCTCAAAAATTTGTATGGGAAATCATAACAGAATAACAGAATTTTTTCATAACAGATTGTGCCGAATAGGCCCAATTGTCTATTATGCATAAAAGTAGATTATCTACATAGTATCTATATAGTAGAGTATCTACACAAAAGTTTTTGAAAGTTTTAAATAAGGGTATTCATGCAATGCCGAAAACGCGCTGAATATGCTGAAAATCGGAAAAACCCATGATGAATTAATTATAAGGTGTTCTCTTCCCATGACATTTTTCAATATATTTTTTGACATGCTGCCTTATTTTGACAATGAAATGTCAAAATAAAGCACCATATTTTTTCTGATTTTCCGGATGAGAACACCTTATATTTATTCCACCATGGAAAACCGTAAACGCCGAATTTGAACTGTCAAAATTTCTATAGATTCTGATATTCAGCAACCAATATTTGCCACCTTTTAAATATTTTACATATAATTATTACAAATATTAAATCATAGTTGCCACGTTTTCAATGCACTTAGGCACTGCTTACACGTCATACAAATTGAAGAATTATTAAAAGTTTGTTGTTGTTTTTCCAGCGATCAATCAATCACAGGGTTGCATAACCAACTTTTCTGATACTTACAACAACACTTTTACTCGGCATTGGCCATTCAATCAAAAAATCGTGTCCGAGCAGCTATTCAATCTAATATCTCTCGAAGAGAGTAAAAGAGAACAAAAAATGCGATATTCTTCATTCGCATTTTTGAAGAAAAACGATAATTTGAATGACGTGTAAGCTCAGCCTTAAAGATCAGCTGATTGGTATACGGCACTAACCGAAAACTACAAACAGGTACCTCATGCAATAACAACGAATATTTTCCGATATACGCAATCGCATTGCATGAAAACCCTTAATGTATTTCGCTTTATTGCTTTCCTGTACTATAAAAAGTAATAAAAGAGAGCGATAATGAGAGCAAACAATCTTCGTTCCTCGACACATGCAACACTATTTTAATCAAGAAAAGATGTCGAGTAAAAGAATTAGGAAAAAGCGGCCGAATGATATTGATGATTTGAGCTACTTTAAATTGTTTTTGTATCATAAATTCTGTGTTCGTAAGCAATAGTTGCTTAAGTCTGATATCTGTGTTTGGAGAAATATTGCTTCAAAGTTTTTAATTGCCATATAAGTTGTACGAAAGCTTGTTTGGGTTTTCATGTCATAACTTTAGGTAAAATTACGTTAGAAGCATGAAATATATGGAGATACTGAAATACGGGATATTGAGTTACTATCCGGCATTCGGCAGAATAGTAAATTTAAACCGAATGGTTTAGCAAGTAATTTAGTTAATTTCAGCAACTATTAATTATTCAAGACAAAAGCAAAGATTGCGCTTGATTATTATTTTTTTATATTATTTTGTGTATTCATTTAAAACAGTCGCATAGTTAAACGAAAACAAAACCGCAAATTATATTGTGACACTTCTTAAAGACAGTGCATGGCAATTATGGGTATTTATACTTCTAACCATTGATGGGATGAAAAAATGTCGTCATTTTCACACCATGAAAATCGTCAAAAATCGTCTTTCACCTCAAATCAGTGTTACAATATAATCAATTTTTTCTTCAAATAAAAGCATATTTATTTATATATATATACATAGGTTAAAATAAAAATTAAGTAACATCTTTAAAATTTCATTGACTATTAATAGGGTGTCCCACATTGGGGTGAAAGGTTATGTTGAGCTGAGCAAAAAAAATCGTATAGAAGGGGGGGTCCATTTTCACATTCTAAGGAGCTACAGGGTAAAACTAACTTACAAAAAACTTATTTTGATAGCTCAATGCAAAGGGGATGAAATCACCTTTCCAACGGTATATAACAAACCCCATCAACTTAACCGTTATCGAGCTGTGCTCGTGTGAAGATGATATCAATCGGTTGAAGCTACCAAATTTCAAATTTGAGTGCAAATTTCTCAAATTTTACGCACGTAATAAATGTGCGTAATGAATGCGTAATAAATGAAATTTTTTTATGATTAATTTTGTAATTTATTAAATTTTTTTTTCAATGACACCAAAAACATAAATATATCAAAAAAATAAAAATAATGACCACACAATTAGTTATGCAGTAGATTAGTGGTATCCAACCGGTAGTTCGCGGGCGCCTGGTAGCTCGCAAACGTATTTTTATGTTAACTTTTTGTAAGTTAGTTTTTCTGCTAGACACAATAACGTGAATCGAAGTCGTGAAATATTAATTAACTCTGTAGCTCCTAAGTATGCGAAAACAGATCCTCCCTCCTATACGATTTTTGGCTCAGATCGACATAACCTTTCACCTCCGCAAATAGTTGCACTCAATTGCGGGACACCCTGCATAAAAAAGAATATAAAATTGAATACATGAATTAGTAAAGGTAAAAAATTATTCGATTTAATTAGTGATTTTGATCAAAAATATCTCAATCATATGTAAAGTACTACATTGGCACATCAGTTTCTATTTGTTTATATTTTTATAATTGTATTTTTTTATTTCTAAATCATAATATCGAATTGTTCATTCTCAAAATATCTATGGTACATAATATACCTTGTAAAGTTTCAGTTCGCAAACGGTTTCTGATTTTCATTTTATTAAAATATGCGTTGAACGTTTGCTGACGAATTAGGCAAGGAAAAAATATTAAAAATTAATTTTCCCATAAGGGGAAATGCTAAAGATTTGTCCCCCCTTCTGATAGAAGAAACCGTTTTCCAGAAATATTCAATTTCCACTTCTTCTAAATCACTAAAAAGATGAACTAATTTATAAATCAGATTAAAAAAATAACGGGTCAACTAAAAATCGTAATTTTCGGCTTAAAAATGAAAAGAAATTGAATTGATGTCAAAAATTGTCAAAACGACGATAAATCGTCAATGTTCTCAACACTGCTTCAACAACAACCGGCGGACTTTCCGTACAGTTTTTGGAAGGACAGACTTATATCGCACATTAAATAAAAAAATTTTTAAATTTGTGGGTGAAGCAAAAAACAATTTTATTTTTGAAGGAACTCCATACAAAGCAATTAGACAAAACTTTGTTATTAAGCTATAGAGAAAAAAGATGTGTAAAAAATGTAGATGATGTGTAACAGTTAAAATATATGATCACTACGACTAGTTTTACATTAAAAAGTAAAAATTTGTAAATTTTCAGTTGACTGTTTTGTATTTAGTGTGCGATATATAAAAACCTTGTCTGAGGAATGGCATGAGTGAACCGTTATTTCTTAGAAAAACAGTCAAGAGCCAATAAAAACGGCTTGTCAACAATAACTCACGAATAGTTGCGCCCATGGTTGATTTATAAGGTTGTCGCAAGGGTGAGAGCGAGGGCCCATAATTGTCAAATCGAAGTTGACAGCTCATAGAAAATATGCAAATGTTCTCTTTTCCACCTGTTTTTCTTTCGTATTCATTAGCAAAAAATTGTTGATTTTGGCAATTATGGGTACTGAGAAGAGAGTGCGATCAACCCTGCGACAAACTTAGAATTCAACTATGGTTTTGCTATTCAGCGACATTTACCATGTGGCATGAGATAGTTGTAAAACTTTAGGATAATGTAGACAAAAATACAAATTTATTGATAAAGTTTGTTTATTGTTTTTATTTGAATGTATGGGTAGCTGCAATAAAAAAATAAATTTGCATGCATTTTTTATACTCTCATTGGCTCTGGTGAAAATCTCTTTCTCAAATTTGCTTTTCAGATCTAGCTTCCAAGCACCAGAAATCAAAGCAAGCAACGCTCGATCAGTTTATGCTGCTGAAGCGTTCCTACCTTCTGCTCCTCTGGCTTGCAAGGGATTGTTGATGTTGTTGTTGTTGTTGTAATCAGCTGTGGTCTAAAGGATTTTTTACAACTAGGATTTTTTGGGAAAATAGTTTTTGTAAAAACCGTTACAACATTTTTTTACAGTGAAACCCGCTTAAGCACCACACCCAAAAATGTCAACATTTTAAGGTACTTGAGCGGGTTGGGTAGTTAAGAGGGTAAACATTCATAAATTTTCGTGGAATATGCCCTAAAATTTTGGGTACTAAAGCAGGTTATGTACTTAAAGGCGGAGGTACTTAAGCGGGTTTCACTGTATATTCTTTTATTGGGTTATAGGGTTCAAATATTTATTTAAAAATAATTACAGTTAGGTTACAGAATTCAAATATTTATTTAGTAATATTATTTATATATTCAGTTCTTTATTATTTTTAAAAACCTCTTAGGCCGAAATACAAAATTATAGAATACAAGTTTTTATGTGTTTAAAGCAAAATATTCATATATAAAGGAAATAAGAATTAAACATTTTTACTACTAATAACAAAAATGAAAACTATTAACTTTGCATTTTTCTTCGTTATATTCCCCAAATCGAAAGGCAACATCCAAAATAAAAATTTACTTAATCGAAAAAATTTATACTGATTTTATTAAATTGAATGGAAAAAACGTTCACAGCGATAAAAAAGTAATAAGCATTTTTGATGTACACAAGCAAAAATGTAACTATCACAAATTTATATCTTGGCACTATGTCAGTAGATTTTTCTTAAATAATTTGAAAGAAGTAAAATTTTTCAAGTTTCTTGGTAATTTGTTCCAGCATCAAGTAGCTCGAACCTGGAAAAATTTTCGAATAGAGAACAGTTAGTAGTAGGTTTTCAAATATTAAGATGATTTGAGCATTTCTTGAGGAGTGGGAAAATACAATTACCTTTTCTAAAATTTTGTTTTACCTTTTCCTCTTATTTTGTTTCAACTTATCTACTTCTAGAGACAGTTCTATTTTTTTGTAAATTTTCATCCTTCTATTCTATTTTCTTTCGACTCGGGCTAGGAAAAAAGGGCTAACATGTGCATTATATCACAAGCAAGTCCATCAAATTTAAGAATTTTCAATTTAAAAATTAATCCATATTCCTAATGATGTAGATTTTAGGGCGGTTATCTATCTTCCTATGTTTTAGTTGTTTTCAAAAATTAAATATTTTTATTATTTTTTACTAACTTTTTCCACATAAAATTAAAAAAAAATACAAGCTTTCGCTTACTCCTACTAAAAACTAAAAAAAAGTCCCCTTTGTAAAAAAATTTCAATATTAAAAATTCGGCTGTTATGCAACCAAAAAACTAGTCACTGTTCTAAAATTCTGACAGCTGTGAAGTGACATTTTGTTGACACAAAAAAAAAAAATCAATATTTCTGTAAAACTTTTCACGTTAGAAAATGAAAGTGTATTCGTGCAAGCATTTAGTTATTCGCTTATTTTTCACAATATTAACTGGTATATTAGTGCAAAAGTGTTGTAAGTTTGTCAATAAACTGTAGTATAATATTTAAAATACAAATTGTTCCCCAATGTTTGCAGCTGCTCTGCACCGGACACTGAGGAAGTACGAGGTCATTAATGCTGAAGATGTGACACATAGAATTATTAAAAGAGGAACCAAACTCAGCTCCAATCCATACAATATCATCAAAGAAGTGGAGTTCAAGATGTTGGGCAAAAATTTTCGCCTTATACTTCATCCACATCGAGAAGTATTGCATAGTCAGTTTAAGGCATTCACTGTGGACGGCGATGGCAATGAGACAGTAGTGCACTTTGGTAAGATCTTTTACTAGTTTTCATTAGTAAAGGGAAATAAAAGAAAGTTCTTATTTTAAATATAGATCACGATAACTTCTTCTCGGGTCGAGTATTTGGCGAGTTGAAGTCTTCCGTTCGCGCGCATATAGAAGATGGTATGATGACTATGTCTATACATTTGCCGGAGGAAACATATCACATTGAGGTATGTGTTGAATATATAATGAAATTAAATTTTGCAGAAATATGTATTTTTTAGCCTTCTTGGCGACATATACCGAAATCTAAGCACAAAACAATGGTTGGCTATAAGACCTCCGATGTAAAGTTGAGTTGGAATATGGCAAATGGCAACATGGGCGGCGCTCCAATGACTTGTGGTTACGTCAAAGAAGGATTGGGTTAGCGAAAACTTTATTTTAAAAATACTCTACTCAAAAAAAGTTCTATTAGAATTAGAAACCGATGACGAAGACGACTACCACGATGACGCTGAACAATCTAATCAAGATCAAGGAAAATTTCCTGTTTTAAACGACGAGAAAATTGTCGATCACAAACGTTCTAAACGACAAGCTGATCAATATGAATACACACCCACAAAGACACGCTGTCCGTTGTTACTTGTGGCCGATTATAGATTCTTTCAGGAAATGGGAGGAGGCAATACAAAGACGACTATCAATTATTTGGTTAGTTAATGCAAAAAAAAAAAATAAATTAAAATTATTTAAATTTTTGTGTACATTTTCTCAGATAAGTCTCATTGACAGAGTTCATAAAATCTATAATGACACCGTTTGGCAAGATCGATCAGTACGTAGAAAAATATTTTGAAAACAGACATTTTTAAAACTATAACTTTTTTTTAAATAGGACCAAGAAGGATTCAAGGGAATGGGATTCGTAATTAAAAAAATCGTAGTTCACTCTGAGCCAACGCGCTTGCGAGGAGGCGAAGCGCACTACAATATGATACGGGAGAAATGGGATGTGCGAAATTTGTTGGAGGTATATACAAATTTTTGAATTTTAGTTTTTTGCGTAATCTTAAAATCACTAAAATATGCTAACAAATTATCTTCGCCAATTCAAACTCTCTATGAAAGTTGTAATTGTAAAAATGACTTGTAATCTATCTGTTAATCAGGTCTTTTCACGGGAATATAGCCATAAAGATTTTTGCTTAGCTCATCTCTTTACTGATTTGAAATTTGAGGGCGGTATACTGGGCTTAGCTTATGTTGGCTCACCCCGACGTAATTCAGTTGGTGGCATTTGCACTCCAGGTTCATAATATTAAAACAATTGTGATAACTAGATGTTCAGTTTCTTGAGTTGGATTAGTTTCTCAGTTTTTATCAGTTTTTTCCTGATATTTTTTTATTCATTTTATTATTGACCCTTCAATATCCTTTGTTTTACTTTTAATACGTTAAACCTACTTTTATTATCTGAAATATTTTGTTTTAGTAAAAATATTACCTAATCCTCAAACTGTTTTATAGAGTACTTTAAGAATGGGTATACTCTGTACTTAAATTCCGGCTTGAGTAGCTCTCGGAACCATTATGGTCAACGTGTGATTACGCGTGAAGCAGATCTCGTTACTGCACACGAGTTTGGGCACAACTGGGGATCAGAACATGATCCAGACATACCTGAGTGTTCACCCAGCGCTTCACAAGGTGGCAGTTTTCTTATGTATACTTATTCTGTTAGCGGTTACGATGTTAACAACAAGGTAAGGTCCAGAGTTCTTATAAAGTATCAAAATATTTTGTTCAACAACTTTCTCCCATCTTTGCCTCAGAAATTCTCTCCTTGCTCTTTGCGATCGATACGTAAAGTTTTACAAGCCAAGTCAGGTCGCTGCTTCTCGGAACCGGAAGAATCCTTTTGTGGCAATCTGCGTGTCGAAGGTGATGAACAATGCGATGCCGGCTTGTTGGGCACAGAAGATAATGATGCCTGTTGTGATAAAAACTGTAAATTGCGTCGCAATCAAGGCGCCGTTTGTAGCGATAAAAATTCTCCCTGTTGTCAAAATTGCCAGTTTATGCCAGCAGGCATGAAATGTCGTGATGCTCAATATGCCACATGTGAACAAGAGGCACGTTGCACTGGTACGCATGCAGAATGTCCCAAATCTCCGCCAATGGCTGATGGAACTATTTGTCAGGAGCGTGGACAGTGCCGTAATGGTAAATGCATTCCATATTGTGAAACACAAGGCTTGCAGAGCTGCATGTGCGATATAATACTGGACGCGTGTAAGCGGTAAAGTTTTTGTCGTAACATCGTTTAAGATCGCTATTAATAGAGGTATATTTTACATGCAGCTGCTGTCGTATGAGCATCAACGAAACGTGCTTCCCCGTAGAACCGCCTGATGTACTGCCAGATGGCACTCCATGTATTCAAGGCTTTTGTAATAAGGTAAGAATAATTAAATTTTATTCAAAATAAGCTCTCCGAACAACTCATATCGCTTTTGCCCTGAAATCAATTTATGTTCAAATTATATCCATTGAATTGACTTTTCCAAATTCTCATCTATGATTAAAATTTAACTATTTATATATTCGTATTATAATTTAATTATTTTTAACAGGGTATGTGTGAAAAAACGATACAAGACGTTGTAGAACGCTTCTGGGACATTATTGAAGAGATTAATATCAACAGAGTATTGCGTTTTCTCAAGGACAACATCGTTAGTAAGTAGAATGTTTTTTTTTTTTAACAATCTTTAACAATGTTGCTTACAGTGGCTGTTGTGGTTCTTACATCAATATTTTGGATACCAGCCAGTTGCGTCATTTCATATTTCGATCGTAAAAATCGTAGACATGAGTTAAAAGAACTAGATTGGAGTCAGAAGTTAGATTTAATACATCCCAGTGATAGAAGGCGTGTTATACATATCCGGTTAGTATTTTGTAATAACTGTCAAATAACTGGTCTTCCGCTGCACTCTGATCGAATAAATTCCTACTTCTCAAACAAATCAATTCCAATAAAAACTTGAGTTACAATTATTTAAGGGGACGTGACATCTTCAAAAAAATTTTTTTAATGTATTAAAATGCGTGAGTTCAATAAAAAATCAGATATCGTTTTGAAAAATTACACATAAACTTTGAGGTAAAAAACTAAAAAAAAAAAAAAAACGAAATGGCCATTTCAGCCCTTGAAAGGACTTTGACCGAGCTTCTAATGACCAATTGTGTTGTGTGTGATGTGAAATGTTTGCACACAAATGATCGAGAACTGGACCTACATGTTTTACGCCGACTCCGAACGGCTTATGTTCTCAAGAAGCTTTTCATGGCAGTTTTTACTCTCTGAGGTTTGCCATTGTCTACAGAGAGGTGACGGCCGAACAGAAAAATTAATTCAAGTGAAAAAACTTTCTGTGTCGGATGGAGGATTCGAACCTGGTTTCTCTGACGTATGAGTCACACACTCTACCCACTACGCCACGGCCGAGGTAAAAAACTACATAAATAAAAGTTTTTTAATCACATCTAAGGTTACTGGAGTTTTTTTTTAAAAACATCACTGCGGGCGCGATTGCGGCTCACTGGAACATCTAAAAAAAAGGGGTCTTAATCAGCATTAAAACCGCCATGGAATGAACTATAAGAAAAAATGTTGGTCGACAAATAACAAAATGGCGGCGTTTTTTCGAAAATGGCCAATTTTTGGGGGACAAAATCGGCCAAAAACTCAAAAACTATATTACCCATCTTTATGTCCATGTATTTGTAAGTGTAAAACAACATATTAAAATTACAGTACGATGGGTGGAGTAGTTTTTTATTTTATCACGCCCGCAATGATTTTTTTTTATAGTTTATTTAAAAAATTTCCAGTAGCCACATATGTGATTAAAAAAATTCAAAAAGCATTGAATTGCATGTGTAATTCTTCAAAATTATATCTTAGTTTTTATTCATCTTATACGCATTTTAAACCATTAAAAAAATTTTTTTTAAGGTGTCACGTCCCCTTAAAACTCAAATATTGGGTTGGTCAAAAAGTCAGTAAGTTTTTTTATTTACACTTTAGACACATTTATTTTATAAATCAAATCAACATTAATCAATTATATATTATATGTTTGCCGTTTTGTTCGATCACCTTCTACCATCTCTGTGGTAGCTTCATTATTCCGCGCAGGTAGAAGTCTCCATTTTTCTTTGTAAAGAACCTCTAAAGGTGCTGTTTGATAAGGCTCTCATTATCGAAGGTTTTACCAGGGCGCAAGGTCTGGACTATAGGGTAGATGGGGCAAAACATCCCATCCAATAACCGAGCAATTTTTGGCGAGTCACCAAACTCGTATGCGAACTGACGTTATTGTGATGCAAGCCCACCCTCTTCCGATTGCCCAGTTTAGGACGTTTGTGTTAGATGGCATCCCTAATAGGCATGTCCGATGACATGTACGATCGTTCGAAAGCAAATGAGACGGTCGGACTGACATGTCGGATCTAAATCAAAAAGTTTTGATTTTTCTGCCGGTCCGTCCGACATGTCGTTCATGTGAAAGCAGCATGTCGGTCCGACTCGGTGCGTTTTTAATTTTATTAAAATCGTCAATGAGTGAACAACTAAGTGGAAAAAATAATAAAAAATATAAATATGGCGTTCTAAACACTAACTTTTGGATAGAATTTATTAGTTTTCCTGAAAAATGGAAAATTCGTATAAAAGCTTACAAAAATAGAGTAAAAATATCGGTCAATTATAACAGCATCCAAAAAAGTTTTAGCCATTACGCCGATGTGTTCTACTCGAAAATCTGCAAAGAAATTAAGTCGCCGTACATGTCCGATTGTTTGAAAGTTCATCAAAATATTCCTAAATATTTCATCTGAAAGCTTCAAATGTGTGTAAATTTAATAAAAATACGGCAATATTTTTAGAGAGCGGCGAGGGAGAGCTTTCAAATAAACGACAAATAGAAATATTTCTATCTTGACGTTTTCGTTTTCTGCCACAATTGTCTCCCATAAGGTTTTCATTGTTTCTGCCAGCGCTCTGCCTGCCGACACGACAACGACATGATTCTGGTCAGACAGTTATGTGGGAATAGCTCGTAGTAGACAGATCCCTTCTAATCCCGCCAGATTGAGAGCAGAATACTGGTGAATGTCTGCTTTTGCATGCCTCCGACGCTTTGGGATTCTTGCACCAGCTTCTTTTTCCGTTGACATTGTTGTAGACAATCCACTTTTCGTCACCTGTAATCATACGCTTTAGAAATAGGACGCTGTTGACGTTTCATGAGCCGATTGTAAATGTCAACTTGATTGACTGAATTTCTTTCAGTTCGTGCGGGACCGACATCCAATTTTTTGATGACACCAGCAGACTTAAATGACCGTTGACGCTGCCAACTTTAAAGTACTCTCAATTTATCTGACTGTGGAATGCTAGTTGGTCTCCACTCACACTGCTCCTAAAGGATCGATAGGTTTCATGAAAATGACAACAAAAACTAAAAATGAGGCTTGATTTGTAATTTTCTTACAATCAATAATATGTTGAAATTTAAGTCGGCGCTGCTCCTTTTTGGGAGCTAAGGGGTTAAGAAGTATTTCACGATGTTGATTCATGCTATTGTTTCTAGCAGAAAAACAAACACACATAATACGTATTTAAAGAACTCATTGGAAAGGTAATAAAATCACCTTTTTAACAATATATCAACCAACATTATAGGCTTACTCGTTCCCGAGCTGTGCTCGTGTGAAGATGAAATCAATCAGTTGAAAGTACTGATTCTGAGAAATTCGCTCTCAAAGTCAAAACTTAGTACTTTCAACTGATTGATTTCATCTTCACACGAGCACAGCTCGGGAACGAGTAAGCCTATAATGTTGGTTGATATATTGTTAAAAAGGTGATTTTATTACCTTTCCAATGAGTTCTTTAAATACGTATTATGTGTGTTTGTTTTTCTGCTAGAAACAATAGCATGAATCAACATCGTGAAATACTTCTTAACCCCTTAGCTCCCAAAAAGGAGCAGCGCCGACTTAAATTTCAACATATTATTGATCGTAAGAAAATTACAAATCAAGCCTCATTTTTAGTTTTTGTTGTCATTTTCATGAAACCTATCGATCCTTTAGGAGCAGTGTGCACTAGCATGTTGATTTTGGTCGTCGTTAACCTCCGAGGGCCTATCAGAAAGTGGAGCATTCATGATTGGAAAATTTCCAACACAGAAACGGACAACAACTTCTGGCATTTACCCCAATCGTGAAACATTTTCCCGCGGGAGTTGCAAAAGGGAGTTTCCGTTTTTAAGATAAAGGTCAAAAACTTTTTTGAAATTTTAAATGCAAATTTTTTTCATCAGTCGTCAATATTCATGTGTAATATAAAAAAATGAGATCACTTCATCTGCCATCTTAAAAACGGAAACTCCCTTTTAAAATTCCCGGGAGAATATGTTTCACGATTGTGGTGAATGTCTTTCTTTAATCACATCTTTGTTATAAACTTCCACTAACTTTTGTCTGGCTTCAGTTGCTTTTTTGAAGTTAGAGGCGTTAACAGCCTAATAGTAAAAAAGGATGAACTAGATTTTTGTTTACTTTTAAAACATTTTATTCAGTTTCACTTCCTTTAACAGTACAATCTTGTTATTGAATTCACACTCACTTCCCATAGATCCGACTGTGTTGAAATTTTCTACAACCATTTAGTTCCGATGACAATACAAAAATGTTCCAACATAAACCTGCTTAATGCAGTATTCTAGTCTTGAGGGAAACATTTTGGGCGTTTTTTAAAATTCAGCAAACCAAGGTTTATGACTTTGTCGAAACTCCGACTAACTCTTAACTATTTTAAGCTGTCTACATGTTTTTATATGTCTGTAACAGGTCAGAATAGTTGCGAATTAGTCGAAATTTCGACAAAGTTGTCAACTTTGGTTTGCTGGGAATACACAAAAAATTTGAAAAAAAAAATAATAAGGGTGCCTCCATCTTGGCACGATTTCATATTTTCTAGTCATCTGCAAAAAGACAAATAAACGGGCGCTGTACTTACTTTTTGTTAATCGGCGATTCCTGCTCCATACATTGGGCCTTCTTTTTCTGCAAAAGAATTATTTTCCACAGTTCTTTCTACTAAATGGTCAGTTTTAACTTCCCAAGAAGCATCAGAAGCTCGTACTTCTGAGCGACCAATTGTGATTCCTATGACGTTCATAATTTTTAAAATTGGTAAAAAGCCTTGATTAAAAATGCAAACAACTAAATAGTTTGCAATTTCAATAGGCTTCACCGCAGAATGAATATTTTTCGGTGCAAAAGTCCAGATTAATAAATTTAACAATTCATTATTATTTGGGTTTCTGACCCCAAACGGTATAAAAAAATTTCTTAAGACAAGCTTTCGTATATTGGCCTAATTGCGTCCAATACGATGTAATTTAGAACGAGGTTTTCATGAACAAAGTCATCTTAATAATTTTTAGAACTTGAAGTATTAAGTATAAACGGCCGCGAAATTTTTGACGCTCTGGCGGGTGTCGCAAATGCGACACATCGCGTAATCTGGTCCCAGCCTAGGAGATGCAAGAATTTCTTCTGTCGATCTTATTGGCATTATGTCTTACTTACTTACTTAGGTGGCCGTGACAACCCGTGTCCGGATTTCGACCGACCTCATCAGCTCTCGCCAGGCGCCTCTGCTTTGCGCGCGCCTTCTCCAATCGGATACACCAAGTGCGGTTAGGGCTTCCTCAGCCTGGTCCATCCATCGGAGGCATGGTCTCCCTCGTCGTCGTTGACCAGCGACCCTCGCTTCGAGCACCTTTTTCGCTGGAGCTTCGTCGTCCATACGATGGACATGACCCAGCCAGCGTAGTCGCTGCACAGTTATACGCCGAACTACGTCAATGTCTCCGTAGAGCTCATACAGCTCGTGGTTCATTCGGATGCGATAGTCATCGCCGACTCGAACAGGACCGAAGATTTTGCGAAGAACTTTTCTCTCGAACACCCCCAGAGCGGCTGCGTCAGTTTGCGAAACTACCCATGCCTCAGCGCCATAAAGCAGCACAGGTAGAACGAGCGTCTTGTAGAGTGTTAGTTTTGTCGATCGAGAGAGGGCTCTGGAACTTAGTTGCTTACTGAGCCCGTAGTAGCACCTATTAGCAATTATTGTTCTTCGCTTTATCTCCAGGCTGATTTCGTTGTTAGTATTAATGGCGGTGCCAAGGTATACAAACTCCTTGACTACTTCAAAGTTATAGCTGCCGGATGAAACGTGGGAGTCTAAACGCCGAGCTCCCTTGTTTGTAGACAGCATATACTTTGTTTTACCCTCATTTATCGTCAAACCCACTTTGGCTGATTCCTTTTCGATAGCGGCGAAAGCAGCGGTAACATCTCTCTTGGTTCTGCCAACAATATCAATATCATCAGCGTAAGCAAGGAGCTGGACACCTTTATAGAAAATGGTGCCATTACGATGCACACCGGCCTTTCGTACGATCCCCTCCATGATGATGTTGAAGAGATCGCAAGACAGTGGATCGCCTTGCCTGAAACCTCTTTCGGTATTGAAGGTTTCGGAGAGGTCATTTCCTACCTTGACGGAGCTACGTGTGTTGCTCAACGTCATTCTGCAAAGTCTAATCAACTTTGCAGGTATACCGAACTCAGACATTGTTGCGTATAGGCAATCCCTTCTCGGGCTATCGAACGCAGCTTTAAAGTCGACAAAGAGATGGTGTGTGTCAATTTGATTTTCGTGGGTTTTCTCCAGGATTTGTCGTAGCGTGAAAATCTGGTCTATGGTGGACTTACCAGGTCGAAAGCCACACTGATAAGGTCCAATCAGTGTTTTTGTAATTGGCTTTAATCTTTCACACAGTACGCTTGAGAGAACCTTATATGCGATGGAAATAAGACTGATACCTCTATAACTTGCGCAGATTGTAGGGTCTCCTTTCTTAAGTATAGGGCACAGTACACTGAGGTTCCAATCGTCAGGCATGCTTTCTGCTAGCCATATTTTGCTGATGAGCTGATGCATGCGCCTTATCAATTCATCGCCGCCGGTTTTAAACAATTCAGCTGACAGGCCGTCAGCACCCGCTGCTTTATTGTTTTTGAGTCGTTGGATAGCAACTCGAACCTCTTCATGGCTAGGTGGTGATACTTCCACTCCGTCATCGTCGATTGGTGGCACTGCACTGTGCTCTCGATGGGCGGCATTGGTGGAATCGTCGCCATTAAGTAAATTGGAGAAGTGCTGTCTCCACAATCTAAGCACACACTGTGTATCCGTATTCAGATCTCCATTTTCGTCTCTACAAGTGGATGCTCCGGGCTTGAAACCTTGGGTTAGACGCTTAACCTGTTGATAGAATTTTCGTGCATCCTTCTTGCCCTGGTATACCTCTAGTTCCTCACGCTCACGCTTTTCCTGCTCTCTTTTCTTGCGTCTGAAAAGGCGCCTCTCTTCCTTCCTCTTTTCGCGGTAGTTTTCTCGCACGGCTCGCGTTGCAGCTGACTGCAGCGTTTTTCTATAAGCGGCGTTTTTTACTGCAGTCGCAATGCGACACTCCTGATCGTACCATTGGTTCCGAGGTTGCGGGCGCCGGAAACCAATGACTTCTTCAGCGGCAGCGCGCATGGAGTGGGATATATGCGCCCAAAGTCCGCCGGCGTCGTCGAGTCCAGAGGTTGGTTGGTTGAGCTTAACCGAGAGTTGAGCGGAGTAGGCTTCGGCAGTCCGTTGTAATTGCAGCTTAGCGACATCTAGCTTTCGTTGCATTCCTGTGCGTATGTTCTTGGCATTGCATAATCGCATGCGGATCTTGGCTGCAACAAGATAATGGTCGGAGTCAATGTTGACCCCCCGAAATGTACGCACATCTAGAACACTAGAGGCATGCCTTCCGTCGATTACAACATGATCAATTTGGTTTCGCGTTTTTTGATCCGGGGACAGCCAGGTGGCCTTGTGGATGTCGAGGTGCTTAAATCTGGTGCTACTAACTACCATGTTTCGTGCCGCGGCGAAGTCGATCAGTCTTAGACCGTTGTTTGTGGAGGTCTCGTGAAGACTGAACTGACCGACAGTGGGGCCAAAGATGCCTTCCCTTCCGACTTTCGCATTAAAATCGCCGAGGACTATTTTCACGTCATGGACCGGAAGGTGGTCATATACGTCCTCAAGACTAGCGTAGAAAGCGTCTTTGACGGCTTCGTCCTTTTCCTCCGTCGGGGCGTGCGCGCAAATAAGGCTTATGTAGAAAAATTTTGCCTTGATGCGGATCGTGGCCAATCTTTCGTTCACAGGTGTGAACCGGGAAACAAGGTGGTGTAGTTTCCGGCTAACGACGAATCCACATCCGAATTCGCGCTTCTCCGCATGGCAGCTGTAGTAGATATCGCAGTGTGCTTGTTTAGAGCAGCCTTGCCCTTTCCATCGCATTTCCTGGATGGCGGTGATGTCAGATTGTATTGTTTTGAGGGCTTCCGCCAGTTGGATAATGGCACCTTCCCTATAAAGGGTCCGGACATTCCAGGTGCATATCCGTAAATCATTGTCCGTTTTTCGTTTGCGGTGGTCGTCAACGTAATTGGGGTTCTTATCCGAGGCTGGTTTAGTTTTCATTGGGCAGTAGTAATGTGGCGGGACCCAAACCCTGCGCACATTCCATGTTTAAGGTCTATGGATCGACCCGCCGCTCAAATTAGCCGTCAAACTGACGGATGCCAGTTTGCCGTTGCCCAGGGAACACCACTTGGAGGTTTGAGTCGACTTGAGACGATTTCGACATGGATAATGCTGGCCTCGCCAGGTTGAGGCGGTCAGACACGTTGCCATGTGAAGGTTCGTCCCCTGTTCCCCATTATGTCTATGGCATTATGTCTAGTGTTCTAAAATTATAATTTTGTTAAAAAAATAAATAAAAATTTTTTTACTAACTGCATCTTGCTGTATAAAGAAACGAGCACTTTCGATCGTGCGGGACACGGTAAGCAAAACATTTTTTCATACCAAATTATATTGCCGCTCGTTTCTTCGTTTGTTATAGGCCTTCGCTTCGTTTTACAGCAGGATGCCGTTACTTGCAGTGAAACATGGGGTCTTTCGTGTCCAGAAAATATTTCAATAGCTCCGTATTTCTACTCTGTAAATCTTAACTCTTGGCACCCTTGGACCCGTAAAAAAACTACTCAAAATAAAAAAACCTTTGCACACGAAAGACCCCATGAGCCACGCGAAGGGTTAAATTTACATTCTTTTTCTTATAAATATTTTTGTTTTTCATAATTTCAGGGTACCCAGACAGAAAATATCGGTTGCACGCATGTAGTGGCAGCACATTTGATTTTTAACGTTTCTTTCCACAAATTTCCGAAACACACAAAGAACAGAAACTTAATTTAATACACTTGTAATAATTAAATTAATCATGAAATATGTATAAGTGTAATTTTATAAGGAAACAAATATAATAATTTTAAATAATGTTAAAAACGTATGTATTTCTTTTAGTTTACTTATTTTATATAATTATTTAAGAAAATAAAATATAAATGTTGCTGTTGTTTTAACAGCAAGCAATGCTTACATTGTTGAAGTATTGAAAAGCTGTGGTGCAAACTTTACTTCAGTTTTTGTTTTAATATTTGTTTAACGATTGCTCACTACATTATAAAATATTTATTTTTTTTTTGTTTATTAAGTAATGTAATTTATAAGCTTAAAATTTTAAACGTAGACAAAATAAAAGATTTATCTGTTTTTCTTTTTGTAACTGTCATCACAAATGTATTTTTATTTCTTTTTATTGCTGTTTTTGCCATTTGTCTGTGGTTGTGGACGCGTCTCGACGTCATAATCTTCTTCTGGCTCTACATCATCGTGGTACCATTCTTCTTCCATGGCCTCACTGACTACATGTTGTCCATAGATGTAAACAGGTCCAGTGCCTTGAATCAATTTAAAGGTGACTGAGGCACTTGGAAATTCAACATTTGGACGTAGGACACGTGTTTCGCCAACCTTCAGTACAGCAATTGGAATCTTCAAAATTTCCTTCTCATTTACCTTGGTCTCGGCCTATGGAAAACAAAGAACCGTTAAGTTAAGAAGTGCAATAAGCATTATTTGAGTATGAGGTGTAAGGTTAATTCGTTCATGGAAATTTGAAAATAACAAAAGGAAAGAGGTATATGAAATGGAATTAAGTGAAATCGAAAATACTGACCACTTGCCAAAACCTAACAAAGGAAGCTAGCAGGGGGATCATGGAATAAATTCTTTACTCTGGGAATTTCGATCTATATTGGGAATAAGGAAAAGGGGCGTATTTTTGTAGGAATTGTTGAAATTATATTCTTTTTCACATCAAAAAAACAAAAAGGACAAAAACAATGAGAAAGCTGTTATCATAAAAGGATTTCCTATCATATGTAAGGAACTCTGATGTGAGATCTATATTGAAATTTTTAAAAACTGCAATGCCAAAAATGATGATTGTTGACCAAAATTTGAGAAGCTGTTTAGATTGTATGCAACTTAACATTTTTTTAAGTAGAAATTAAAAAAAAAAAGACATGCTATGAAATTAATTTATTTGCAAAGGTTTTTAGTACTCAATGAAGGGAATTCGACATGCTTATTTTTAAAGGGGGCATATAGGTTTAAGGTCAAATTTTAAAAAAACATTTTTTCGGGTATTTTTTTCATAGGAGGAAAAAGATATCGATTTGAAATTTTGCACACATTGATTTTTTTTTAAAAAAATGGCAAAAAATGGCGGTGCACAGGATATCACCAATCTGGAACATCAGAGGGGGAAAAAACCCAAATTAATCCTTTTTTAAGTGCCTATCGCCTGAACTAGGATAACTTTTTCCCGCCGAAAAAACAAAATGGCGGATGATTTTGTAACCTCGATAATTGACTTTTTTTCAAAAAGCCGCCATTTGTTTTTTCGGTGGAAAAAAATTATCCATAAAATAGCCACTTAAAAAAGTATTAATTTTGTGTTTTTTTTTCATCAGATGTTCCAGACTGGTGATATGCTGTACACCGTCAATTTTTGGCATTTTTTTAAAAAATCAAATAACGTCAAAAACCGCTGAAAATTTTTTTATGTTCTTTAAATGTTAATAAATATGTGCACAAAATTTGAAAATATTTTTTTCCTTCTATGAAAAAAATTCCCGACGAAAAATTTTTTTTTAAAATTTGTAACCCCCCTTAATTTAACAACTCATTTTTTACTATCATGTGCTGATAAATTAGCTAAGTTAACCAAGAAGTGAGTAACTAAAAATCAGTTCTTGTTTCTTTGAGTAATTATTAATACAATAAAACTTATGAAAGGAAATTTTAAAAATTTGATTTTCGTAGGTAAACTATGTTCAATAAGAAAATAAATAAAAAACTATGTTTTGTGAGAATCTTATTTAATCAGTTGTAAAACAAAAAATGTTGACAAATGCCCCTCAATTGAGTGTTGCATTTAGTTCGACGCATTTATTCAGCACACTACGACAAATATGGTCTTTGTGAATTCTCTAAATGAAATAATTGAAACATTAGAAATATTGTGAAAACAGTGGAAAATATTGAATGGGCAAAACTGAGAAAATTTTTGATTGATGAAAGAGAAAAGGTAAGAAAATTCTTTAAAGTGGGTTTTCCAAAAAAAAAAAATCACTTGAAATAAAAAGCTAGGTTAATTTCGTGTTTTGACTACTGTTAAATAAATGGTAATCGGTCGCGATCTTATTGAAGGATCCCGAAAAAGAAACCAGCCAAAGATGGTGATTCACTGCGTTCGACGTACATAAAAAAATTCACCCTGATTGTGGAAAACGGCGGATCAGTTGCGGCGGAAGTTGATCGGATCCGCACTCCCTTCACTTTTCAAAAAAATCATATTGTTGAAATTTCAAAACAACATCTAGACATGAATTTGATCTTTTCACCTAAAAATTTTAATCCAAATCCGATTGGATGTTGCAAAAAAAGTGGCTAAAAGTTAAATCAGTTTTATTTTTTAAATGCGCAAAAAAGAACTTTTTTATGGAAAACTGAAATTTTAGCTTGATAAAATTGGAAAGTAAAATCTCTTTTCTAACGGATTGATTTATGCATTTAATTTTTTTATTCATTTATTTTTATTAATAATTTAAAAAAAAATTGTGAATAAAAAAAATGTTTACCACAAATTCGAGTTCAGCGACCTTAAATAATTGTATCATATTTTATTATTTAAAATTTGTTTTCAAATCCGCACCAAATTTGTTGCAAATGAAAAGTGAGTAATTTTGTATGGAAATTTTTTGAAATGAAATAAAATGTGAAAAAGAACAGATAAGTGAAGAAAAAAATAGATCAGAATATCTACAACTTAATCAAGTGAGCGAAAGTAGTTCAAAACAACATTCTTTAAGCTGACACTAATAGTAATATTTTTCAAATAGTTGGGTAATGAGTTCCAAAGTCTAATGGTGCCAATGAAAAAGAATCTACTGCTGTTGGGATAATTGTGTCTAGGAACAATGAATGTATAACATTTTTTTGAGATTCTAAAAATTTTTGATATAAAGATGGAATCTGCGGAACTCCGGTAATAATTTGTTTTTCAGTAGAGTAAAGTCCCTTAACTTGATATAAAAAGACCCGATGGGTCAGAAAACTTAATAATCTTTTTAAGACACAGGAGACTTCGTTAAAGGTTTAATTTGTACAAAAGACTGTTTTGCCACAAAGAGTCAAAAGCTATCTCAATATCTAAAACTACCACACCGGTAAAATGGCTACTAATTTTATTCCTCCTAATATTATTAACTACTCTTAAGACCTAGTGTTTTATTGGGTCTGGTTTTTAACTCAAATTGAAACTGGTTTTATGACATTGGTTTCATCAGTGAAACTTTCAAGTCTATCAAAAATAATTTTATTAAATATTTTACCCAGCTTAACAAGCTTATAGGCCGATAGCTTATTCCGGATCTTTGTTCTCTTTTAAGTCAGGCACCACTTTAGTTTTTTTAAAACATTGCGAAAAATAGCAAAAACGCAGACAAAAATTAAAGATTCAACTTAAAACGTTAACAAGAGTCTGGGATACTTTAAGTATTATATTGTGCATCTCATTTTTTATTCTCGTAGTTTTTATTGAAATAGAAAATGTTTATAACTGACTACGTTGGAAAAAATTACAATTGCATTTAAAAATTATCAAAATAAAACAGCTTTTTGAAGACTGGTCTTCATTTCTATCTTTATTTTGGAACTTTATTTTCACAGATTGTTCCAGATAAAATGTCGACAGTGATTCGAAGACCATTTTAGCAGGGTATCTTCACTCATTTTGCGCGGTGTACACAGCCGAAGCTGCTGCCATTTTACATGCCATCAATTTTGCATCAAATCTACCCAGAAAAAATTTATCATTTGCTCAGATAGTCTGTCTGCAATACTGTCCATTAAAAATACTAAAAATAAAAGTTATTTTATAACTCTCATTCGGAATACACTCTTGCAGCACACCAACTCCATAAAAAAAAGTTACCAAGTCACAGGGGAATAAAAGTTAACGAAGAAGCTGATGCAAGGGCAAAAGCTGCAAATGAGGAGCATCTGTGATAGATCTGATCGACAAGAAAGACTTTCTTCGCCTCATCGACAACTATATCTGCACTGCATAAAATCGTTACTGGAGGAAGTTTTGACACCACTACTCAAGCATCAATCCAGTTCTAGCACCAATAAGGAAAACAATATTTCATAATAATAATAGCATTCCCTCAAATCTATTAAAGTCCACTAATGTGAAAAATGTTAAAAAAAAAAAGAATTTTTGTCAATAACCAAATTAAGAAACCAAATCTGATTCATAGCACGTGAAATGCATTCAATTTTATGCAATTTTCAATTTTTTTTTCAAAAGGAATTATTTATTTCATTAAGAAAATTATTTTCTTTTATAATCATTTTACTTGTTTTATTTCATTACCTAAATTATTTGTTAATTAAGGATAGCTGTCTATACTTCGTAACCTAACCATTTATTATAAGAGAGCCGAAGGCCCTGGCAGCTAGTGGTCCTTTTTTTTCTTTTGTAAATTTGTGATTTATCACTTTTTTTTATACTAAATAAAATAAATTCGAAATAGAATGCGAATAAAATTCGCATGGACGATCTACAGTTTTATACCATTTTATTTCAGCGAAGAGTGTGTATAATCTTACCTGCGACATTCGCCATTTCGCACAATTAAACTAAACTTTCAACTCTTCCTTTTTGAATGAAAGAAAACCAAAGAAAGAAACACATTTTTTTTAATTGGGAAAAGCCTTGCGGCATAAAAACCCAATTTATTCACTTATTGCTTTCCGGACCGACGCTCACTCAGCGACGGCCATATACAGACTTAAGGCCTGACTATAATAGTCACATGCTGGCAGACTGATCTGTCAATATAAAAGCGAACCCATATAAATATATGAGCATACCTATAAGGCTCAACCAAAATAGACGTGTTGCTCCGTAACGAGTAGACGAAAATGTTCGCTTTAATGCAATTCAATGTTGCTGCCCAAAATGAACAAACGTAATTTAACGAAGCTGAACGAAACAGCTTGTCCATACCATGGCAGAATTATAAGGTAGGGTCGACTCGGAGAGGAATGGAGTAGAAAGCAGAATAAAGCTACATTGATGTCAAAATCAGCTGTTCATCTCGAATTTCTTTATGCTCACCTTTCGCAGTTGTTTTTAGGTTAAAACTGTTACAGGTTTTTTTGCAATTTTAAGACTTCTTTCACATTTTATAGTTTTTATTACACTTTTTATATAATATTTTCACTCAAATTAGCACAAATTTAACACCCGCGACCGCACTGTTTGCAACTTGGAAACATAAAATATTTTCTTCATTTGCAATTTCTACGAAATTCGTCGTTTTGACATTAATGTTGCTTCTCATTATCCACTCTTCGTTGACGCGTGAGAGCACTCAGCGAAACGGCCCTACCTTATCATTGTATCATGGTCCATACGTTTTGTTCCGTGAGAACTGAACTGCTAGCGTCTCAACTCGTCAGACGTTCGGCAAGTTGCAATCGTCTCGTTTCGTCTATTTTGGTTCTGCCTATAATTGGAATTGCCACAGTTTCGTTAACTTTCATTGGCCTTTTGTAGAGCGATTCAGATCCAAAGAAATAAATGTTGTGAAATTTCTATGTTCAAATCGCTCACAGCATAGGCAAAAGTCAAAAAAATTTTTATTCAAATTTGTTAAATTATTCAAGCAAAACAGCAAAGGCTGCGTTGTTTATTTTTTTTATATTATTTTGTGTATAAATTTTAAAAAAAAATCGCACAATTAACGCAAGCAAAACCGCAAATTGTATTGCGACACTTATCAAAGTCAATGCATGGTAATTATGGGTATTTTTTATTCTGACAACAGCCGGCTGACTTTCCGTTTAGTTTTTGGCATTAGAGTATGCCGGCATGTGTCTATTATAGTTAGGCCTTAACTCTCTGATGAGAATATAAATCAAAATATACTTATACACAGGCATGGTAAATCTCGTATCGATATTTTCTTTATCGATACGATACAGAGTGCACGTAAGTCCGAAATTTTTTTATTAACATTTAAAGAGTTGGAATTTTAGGAAGTTTTTGAAAAAAGTTGTGGCAACACTGATCATCATAATGTAAAAGTGGAAGCTATGTCCCCTTTCACATTGGTCAAGAATTGAAAGCAATTTTTTTTTACGTTCTCTTTTGGACTTGACGAAAGCTTCTACATTGGTCGAGAATTGAATTCAATTTCATATCTTGTTTGCTTGTTTTCTTAAAATTTAAAGCAAGCAAACGTAAGCGACAGAAGCCAACAAATTAATAAGAGAGAGAGATGCACGACGATATACAAAAAATAAAATGAAGTAATCTGAGAAAAATGCGAAAAGAACTATGTCCCCTTTCACATTGGTCAAGAATTGAAAGCAAGTTTTTTTGACGTTCTCTTTTGGACTTGTCGAAAGCTTCTACATTGGTCCATGGCAGAATTATTCATTAGCCCTTCTTATTCATTTTACGCCCTTTTGGAAAATTCTACCGAAAAAAAAATCTGAATTTTTTAAAAGAAAAGTTTATTGGTTAATGTATATGATTTCAATATGCCAAAGAAAAATCGCCGAAAAAATAAAATTAAAATCCCCCAAACGAAAAGAATAAAAAATTTTTACACAATAAAAACGAAAAAATGTACAAAATTTTTTGGGAAAATGTTCCAAAATGCAATTCAGCGGCGTTGTTATGCTTGACAAAAATAAAATTAAACACCCAATATCCGCCGTCACGAAGGGTATAATTTTTCGGGTATAATTTCCGTGATCAAGATTCAATATAAGATTATCAAAGTATACAAGAACAGATTCGAGTAGTAAATTAATATTCCCCTGTAAAAATATCTGCAAAGATTTCATTAATTTTATTTGTTTTTTGATGTAATTCATGAACAAGGGGTCATGAACATTATGTACGGATAAGGTCCAAATGGTGTTTTTTTTTATGATAAAATGATTTGCTCTTTTAAGGAATAATGTTTTTTACCTTCTGTACAAGGGCGAACCATTTTATCGTAACGAATTTGATATTTCTTAACTTTTCGGTAAACAAAAATTCTGGCGTTTTTTTATTTTTAATTTGGCAAAAATGCCCGATTTTTTTTTTGGTCCTAAATTCCAAGCATATTTTTCGTACCTTTTCCTTTTCAAGTATTTGCAAAAAAGATCCTAATTTTATTGGTACAAACACCCGAAAAAATGTCGTTATCGGTAAAAATTGCGGTCATTGTTTTTCGTAGAATTAAGCCTGATTTTGTATGAAAAATTTCGGGTTTTTTTTTATATTTTTTTTCGTTTGTAGTTTCTGGAAGCCAATTGTAAGCTATCTTTGATTTATTTCGGAAATAGAAATATCTGGAGAAAGAAATAAATTATCTTTTAGCGATCATGAAAAGTAAGACAACCGCGGGGGAGAGGTGACGGATAGTCCTCGACCGATTTTAGTTAATTACATATTTGAAATTTTTAAAAAACATGATGATCGAGTGATAAAAATAAAAAAGAGCTATAATTACCATTTCACTAGTAGTTAATGTGAAGTATCAGTTAAAAACAGAAAGCGAAATTGCATCCAAAAAAGTTGGTGATTTTTGTATAAAAAAAACCCTTAGCAAAAAGCGAAATTTCGTTAAAAAATGTGCAAAATTGTCTAATTTTTTCGGTGATTTTTCTTTTGAATTTCCCTTTAATTTTTTATTTCATCTTCAATAAGATGAAATTTTATTCCCATTTCAATTTTAGTTCGTAATATTTTAAATGTACGTATATAAAAATTTGGAATATTTTACTATAAGCTAAAATTAATTTTATTTAAGTTGAATGGAGTTGTTTGGCCATTTAAAAGTAATGTTTTAATGTAAAGTAAGTTTTTGGTTAATTGTTTTTTAAAAAATTGTTCATATATGTTTCTGTAGATAAAAAATTAAAAAACCTCCCCTGAAGATGTCGCCAAGAAAGTGACGAAACGTCGGGAAAAAATTGAATTTTTATTTTTATATTTAAAAATTGCAATTAAAAAGAAATGGCCAAACAACTCCATTCAACTTAAATAAATATATTGAAACTAAAATTGGCCCAAAAAATTAACATAAAATTAATTTTCTTCAACTTTTTTTCGTGGAACTTATGTTTTAAGGCCGCCCTCATTTGGTTTACAAGTTTAGGGTTCCAGAGTTGAAAAAATGGGCTTGAAAAATGAGTATTAAAAGAAAAGCAATGCTATTACCTATTCAATAAGGTATTAACCATAAAATACCATGCATTTCTTTCGACGATATAACTTTTCACATATTATGCACACATGACGGTTCACCCTTTTACGAATTTCAAGAAAAAAATTTCATAGAACAAACCATCTTCAAACGCAAAATTTTTTAAGGACAAAACAGTTAAATTTTCGTAATGGGTGGAGTTTTATGGTAAATAACATTTTCAGTAGTTTCAGGTACAAGCATATATCCACAGGTTGAAGATATCCATAAGTGAATATTGCCCTTAGTACAATTTCACACTCACCTGAACCACATTAAATTCTCCCTCCTTTGCCTCTACACCAAGACAGATCTGTTTGATAATCAATTTTTGTACATCCAGTGCATGTATATCTGATTCGTCCACTTCAAATTGAGCCAAAGGCTCTTTTTCGCTGAGGGTTACTCCTAAAAAGTAAAGTAATTAGCGCTGGATTTTTTTACTTTATTAGGAAGCACGCATTGCAAGTGGCAGACATTTTTAAATTACTGATTATTTTTCTTGCAGTATGCTGCCTAGACTTATTAGTACAAATACTATAAAACCGCTTACCATAAAAAGATTCTGTGTCCATAATTAATTAAAATAACACCTTTAAAGTAACAAAGATTAATAGAAAAATCTTTAAAACTCAGTGGAACGTTTAACCTACACGTGCCCAGCAAACGACGACGAAAACCGATAATAAGCAAATAAAATCGAAAATGGGGGAACACGAACAAGATGAAACACAAAAAGAACAAGAAACATAAAAGAAACTTCAGTACAAGAACAATGCATGAAAAAAGCGCGAAAATTTGCAAAATGAAATGAAAATAAATAGGGATGAATCCAATAGAGCTGCCACCACTTTATTTATTATACAGCAATTATATCCTAATTTCTTCACACCACGTTCACACTGACCGAACGATCGAAGCACCCACGGAGGGGATTCAGATAATAGAACATGCTTTGAAACCTTGCCGTACGGCACCACAAAAACTAAAATGTTGGATCGCTCGTTTAATACATTTGATACATCGTTTTGATACATTCTAGCTTGCAATAAAATTTTTTTGATTTCAAGGCCATCACGAAAATATATTTATTTATTTCTGCCGATTTATTACAATCTTAGTCCCATTTGTCCACACGTCATGTTTAATTGAAATCAACTCGAGTTTGAAGGAAAGAGGAACATAAGGATAGAGGAAAGAACAGACTCGAATTTATCTTCAAGTTTTTGTCATTATGCTTTGCATTTTCGGTCTCCCGTCATTTTAACTCTTCTATTTCAATTGCATACTTGAAACTTTTTTATGTGTAAAGGCCTAACTATAATAGACACATGCTGGCATGCTCTAATGCCATAAACTAAACGGAAAGTCAGCCGGCTGTTGTCAGAATAAAAAATACCCATAATTACCATGCATTGACTTTGAGAAGTGTCACAATACAATTTGCGGTTTTATTTGCGTTTAATTGTGCGATTTTCTTAAATTTATACACAAAATAATATAAAAAAATAAACAATCACAGCCTTTGCTGTTTGGCTTGAATAATTTGTTTAATAAATTTGAATAAAAAATTGTTTGACTTTTGCCTATGCTGTGAGCGATTTGAATCGCTCTACAAAAAGCCAATGAAAGTTAACGAAACTTAACGAAACTGTGGCAATTCCAATTATGAGTATGCTCATATATTTAAATGGTCCGCTTTTATATTGACAGATCAGTCTGCCAGCATGTGGCTATTATAGTCAGGCCTTAACTCTTCTTTATTCTTTAGGACTTGATCTTCACCTCCATGGCAGAATTCTAAGGTAGGGCCGAATCGCTTAATGTCCTCACGCGTCAACGAATAGTGCAAGATGAGAATGCCGGCTAGTTGTCAAAACAACGAATTTCGCAGAAATGGCAAACGAAGTAAATATAAAATATTTTCAAGTTTTAAGCTGTGCTGTCGCGTGTGTTAAATTTTTGATAATTTAAGTGAAAATGTTATACAAGCAATGTTGTAAAAACTATAAAATGTGAAAGAAGTCTTAAATTTTCAAGAAAACTTATAGCAGTTCTAACCAAAAATCAACTGCGAAACGTGAACACAAAGAAAATCGAGATGAACAGCTGATTTTGACATCTAGCCGGCATTTTATCAGCTGTCCACTTCATTGTTCTCAGAGTCGGCCCTACCTTATAATTCTGCCATGGTCAACTCTTGATGTGTGTAAACTGAATCGTCAAGTTTAAAAGGGAATGTCAAAAAATTTATCGTCAAGACTTGACGAGTGGAAACCGGGACTTAATGCGAATTTACACATTAAATTTTTGAATTTGAATTTTTTGTTAATCAATTTTAAATTTACATTATTCAATGTGCAAAATTAAAATTTGGGGGATGATTCGATGTTGAATGATATTATCAAAAATTTTTGATTTCAAGCAAGCAAACCATTATGTTGTACAACAAGTCATGCAGTTAGTAGCGTTGTTCACGTACCAACTTATCGTTTTGGTTTTTGGGCAGTTCAAATAGAGTATTTGTGCACATTTTTAGAGAAATTTGGTCAAGTTTCGAGGAATTAGTCGGTAGTGTGTGCCAAAAACAAAACACTGTACGCGTACATGTTGTAGGAGATGTACGCCTGTGTATGGGCCTTATAAAGTTACATCGTTTTCACAGACATTTATGCATTCAAACATTTCGTATTGAAAGTGTATTATTCTAGTGCTAAAACACAAATTTAGTAAAAAATTTCATAACGTAAAACTGATTTGATCCCGTACTTTTATATTTTTGTCGAATCATTTGGTGACCGCGGTGGGCAAAATTTACTCTATCGCTCCGAAATTTTTAATTTATCATATATCGAAACAAAAACAATGCGTGACCTCATTTCAAGGCCATCACGCAAGGTCTGACAACATTCTTTATCGGGGGAGCCCCATAATAAAACCTCGGTCAAAAAATGTGTGTGTTTTGAAATCAAAACTTTTCAATATCCAAGGCCATCACGCAAGGTTAGACAGTATGTGCTATCGTCTGAACCCCCTAATCAGGTCCCGCGTCAGCGAACAGATAGTCGGTGAGAGAAATCATCGCCATATCGGTACACCGAGAAAAAACAACGTAAAATTAAAAATAACAACGTTAAATTAAAATTCAAAGGTGACTAAAGTAGGGTAGCATTGAACATTTTTGAATCAAAAATAATACTTTTATTTTGAACATGAATTTAATTTTCATTCTAAAATTGGCCGTTGTTAGAATAAAGTTGTTTAATTTTTAATTCTAAAATTTTTAGTTGACCATTTTTGAATTTAAACTGAATTTAAAAATATAAAATTTTTAATATCTAAATCACATATATATTTTTAAATCTTTGATTTATACTACAAAAACGTAAAATGTTGCTTTAAAAGCGTTCGGTGCTAGCATTAAGGCTCAACAATAATGGTAACAAGTTCATCCCTATGAGAGTTTGTTAGGTTATGGATTGTTTAAAAGATAAAAGAAGTATTGATCATCCTCTTGACATAACATTTAAAAAAGAACGCAAGTTCTTCCTGAAACTATCATAAAATAAATATACAATCAATATAGGTTAGCATGAATTAAATAAATGTTACCTTTAGCAAACGCCTTCCGCAAGTTTAATTGTTAACTAAACACGATAAAGATTGACGCAACTTCTTCATGACACTTTTAAAATATTACAAACAATCAATATGGGTTAGCTTGAATTAAACAAATGTTAACTGAATGTAAATCAAGCAAATTTGATTGTTGACTGAACACGATCACTACGTAAAAACGAAGGGGAGAACTTATATTAATTGTTTTTTTATTTATAATTTATTTTATATATTTTTTTTTTGCAATTAAAGAATTTAACATTCTTCGCAGCTTAGTTGCAAAACAAAACTAAATACTGTTATAAGTGTGTATACTATCAATATAATATTACGGTGCTATTTTTATTTCAAAATTGCGCATTTTTAAATCAAAAACGAGTAAATTAAAAAGGACTTTTAAAAAGGACTTTAAAAAGCAACTTTTAAATACGATGGTTCATGATTTTAAAATAAGTTTTTCGCTTAATGTTTGAAATGGGACTTAGTCCCAGCTTACTTTCGTCAAAGCTTTACGGTAAATTTTCTGATATTCCCCCTTTAACTTGAGGCTTCAGTTTACACAGATCAAGAGTGCACGATTAAGGACTAGTTTTTCAGTGTTGGTTTAACCATTGTTTAACTTAAGTTCAGCTAATCCTTGGTCAAAATTGATCAGAGTTTAACTACGGATGCAATTTTTCAGTGTTAGCTTAAAAAAACGAATCAAGTATAAATTATGTGGCAACAATTTTGAACGTCGGGAAATTATTGATTTTGAAGCTTATTTGATTTTGTTTTAATTAAAAATTTGCGTATACAAAAAATTCCGAAACAAAAATGAGCAGCAGAAAAAAGTTCAAAGCAGTAAAAAAAGAAACAACTTCAATTTTATAGAGGTGGGATATTAACACAACCTGTTGTGCGTTCATCTAACTCAGTTGAGAAATTCTCTACTGGTCGTGACGTCATTCTCAATCACTCTACTAAACTTTACCGATAGAAAATAAGTCCTTATGTATATCATGAAACTCATCAATTGAGATATCCGTGATAGATTGACAATTTGACATTTGTGATTGAGAATTTTATTCTTGTTAGAGAAAATTTATGGCAATCAAGTAAATAAAAAAAGAAATTTCTAATCTATTGCATCTACATCAATATATAAGGTAAAAACTGCAGAACTTTAATTTGAAAATTGTTTGTATGATTATTTATTTGCGTGAATTTTAGCATTGGAATCTTGGCAAATTTTAATTTTCTGTATTGAAATACTTGATCGCGTTGTACTTTCGCTTAGTTGATGCTGTCCAGCAGGGCTCGGAATGGTGCGCACCCAAAACCACCAGTACTGGAGCTCTATGTAGTGTGCTGCGCACTCAACAGCAAATACTTCTTAAAAGTGCAAACAGCAAGTCCCGAGCAGCTGCACCAGCACACTTCTTTCGGAGCTGGGGGCAAACAAAATAGCACGTTCACATGTGCAATGTGAAATTATTTTTACAATGGCATAGTTTGTTATCGCGAACGAGCACGAAGCCGCATCTGAAGTTAGAGCACAGCGCAGTGTCGGTGCAGTGTTTCGGGGACTCGTTTCTGGGGCTCGTTTCGGGAGCTAAAAACTTCTTATGTGCGAAAATTTTTTAGGAAATAATGTTTTCATTTCAGTGACAAAGCATGATGAACTTTCTTGCTTCTTTGAGATTTGGCGCTTTTTCTATTCTTCCGAGGTTTTTTTTTTGTTTTTCGATAAAAAGTTCAAAAAATTCTTCAAAAAAATAGAAGAAGCACCATATCTCGTAGAGGAAGCAAAATAGGTAAAAATTAACCATTTTTTGGGGCTTTCTAAGGGAGGAAGTATTTTGGAGACTTACAAACAGAGGGGTCTATCTGCTGCCTTTTTGCCACACTTTCAGGGGTCCCCATACAAAAAATTAAGAAACTAGTTCATATCTCAATATCCCCGTTCATATCTCAATTTTTCGATATTTTACGGCAAAGATCGCGAAAAATCTTGGGAAAAATAGAAAAAGCTCCATATCTCGAAGAAGACACAAATTCCATTATGCCTTGAATGGTTGTCACTTTAAATTAAAAGAAAGAAAATAACATTTTCCCTGTATACGGTATTTCCTAACGTCTAGTCTAGTCAGTCTATTTTAAACATATTTTTAAATGACAGCCCTAGATCCTAAAATATTTTCTCACAGAAGCTAACAATTTTAAGCCCCCGAAACGAGACCCCAAAACACGGCACCGGCAAGCTCATAAGCATGCCCGGCAAGCACTCAAGCTGCTCTACTTCGACTTCAGCTCCGGCTCCGAGCTCGTGCACGATAGCAAATTGTGCCGGGGCAATAATCTCACATTGCTCATGTGAACGTGCTATTTTGTTTGCCCCCAGCTCCCAAAGAAGTGTGCTGGTGCTATTGAAAAAGCAATAGTTAATTTTTCGAAATTTACTTTTGTTGGTTACATAAATAAGTTGTTATTTGTAAATGTCAAAAACTCAAAAATAATGTGTCAAAACATATTAATATTAAAAATTAAATGTCAAAATATGGGAAGAATAAAATCAAAAAATTAATTCTCAAAATCAATACAAAATTTTAGTAATGCAACTGATGAATTTATTAGCAATCATTATTGCTGAATTTCAACAATAATTTTGAGAGAGTGTTTTAATTTTTGTTTGTGGATTTTAGTCACCCAAAATAAATAAAAAATTTTAATAAATTTAGACAAAATAAAATAACCATACTTACAACTCCACTCTCAATCGCAAATTGACCGACTCTACAAGTATAAAGCTGACGAGAACTTTCCAACTAGTAGAAAATACAATACTCAACTCACCACAGTTATATGAACGGTCTAGTTGAGAATGTCGTCATTGTAACGTCACAATCTTAATCAGTTGGGGAAAAAAACTAGTAGAGAATAGTTATAAAGGGTCCGCCAAATAACTTTTTTTTTTTTTAAATGCAAAAAAAAAAAAACTACTGATCCTTCCGGTTAATAATGGAAAATAATTTCATTCAAATGGCTGCCTCGGCTGGCCATGCAGTAGCCTACACGATCGGTCCAATTTTTAAGAACATTATCGATTGTGTGCAGCTGTATTTCACCAATGGCTTCACGAATATTGTTCTTTAAAGCGTCAATTGTCTCTGGCTTGTCGGCGTAACACTTATCTTTGAGGGCACCCCACAAATAGTAGTCCAACGGTGTCAAATCGCAGCTCCGAGGTGACCAAACGACATCAGCTCTGCGGCTGATAATGCAATCTTCAAAAACAGGGCGCAAAACATCGAGTGTAGCTTCGGCTGTGTGGCACGTAGTGCCGTCCTGTTGAAACCAAATGTTGCCAATATCCTCCTCTTCAATTTTTGTAACAAAAATTGGTTCAACATGGCCCGATAACGATGGCCATTGACTGTAACGGCCACTCCTTGCTCATTTTCGAAGAAAAATGGCCCAATTATGCCTCTGAACCAAAATCCGCACCAAACAGTGACTCGTTTTTTGTGCATCGGCTTTTCAATGTATGCGTGCGGGTTTTCTGTGCCCCAAATGCGACAATTTTGCTTGTTTACATACCCGCCAAGATCAAAATGAGCTTCATCTAAAAAGATTATTTTTTGGCAAAATCTTCTGTAAGTCGATCGCAGGCAATATTTCCCAGCGTTGTTCAAGCGTATACACAACCATATTCGTTCAGCGGAAGGAAAAAACTAATTATCTGTCAAATCAGACATGTGCTAAGTGTTACCATTCACGAAATAAGCACTAGTTGAAAAAAAAAAGTTAGATGGCGGACCCCTGCTTCAGATGAATTCTCACGCAGAACACATCGGCGTAATGGCTAAATAGTTTTTGGATGCTGTTATAAATGACCGACATTTTTACTCTATTTTTGTATGCTTTAAATTGAATTTTTCATATTACAGCGAAAACTAATAAATTCTATCCAAAACTTAGTGTTTGGAACGTTTGCCATATTTATATTCTTCATTTTTTTTATCCGCTCCGTTGTTGTTCACTCGCTGACGATTTTAATAAAATGAAAAATGCACCGAGTCGGTCCGACATGCTTTCACATGAACGACATCTCGGTATTCTTTTGGCCGCAGAATATAAATATGTCATCGAATGCAAAAAAATGAATAGAACCAGCCAGGCCCGTAGCCAGGATTTACCTTAGGGGGCGGTTTTGATAAAAAAATATATAAGTAGATACCAGTAAGAAACTAAGCGCAAGGATATGGAAATTTTTCTTAACAAACCCGTTTTCTCTTGAGACTACTCGAGAATATTAAATTTTTTTATCAAATTAGTTTTGAGTACTAAGTTTTTGATATTTGCCTATGGTTTTTTTAAAAATAGTCCAAATTGGGAATATGTTATTGCCTTTTAAAAAGTATAATTCCGAAAATTACCGCAAAAAGTAAAAATTTTTATGACAAAATTTTACTAATAAAACAATATTAGTTTGAAAGATAAAAATAGGTAAGATTTCTTGCAGTTTATTAAAATAAAAATTAGGACTAGCTATGAAAAATTTAGACCTTTTTTTAAAAAAGTTTCCCTGTTAAAACTTGATTCGCATCTTTTACGGGACATTTTACATAAACGGGAGATCAAAAAAATTTTATTTAGATTCGGATTTTATTTGACTATCTCACGCTTTTATTGATCCCCAGCTTGTGCACAAGTATTTGGACCTGTGTGAACCCTAGTTCGAGTTATCATTAAATGCCAAAATATTTGTGCTCTCGAAGATGGTTTCAACAATTGAAATTATATTCAAAAGAAAATATTTTAAAATCTTTAGAAATTTAAATAATGCAAAATAGATTTTGCGTAAAAAAAATCAACCTAATTTTCTATAATTTATGAAATTATATTCGTTCTAGGTATAATTCCAAATATAAATTTTTCCGGATATCAGGGTCTTTTTGAGCATCAAAACCCACAATTGAAAATTGTTCTTTAATATACAAACTCCTTGCAGCTAAATGCCAATATAATGATTCTGACTTGTATAAGCAAAGTTAATCTTTCATTTGGCCACACACATTTTCCATTAATTAAGCGAAGATTTTAAAATTGGCTTTAAAAAAGTTTAAACTTTTGCATCTTCAAGTAAATTAACATAATTATCTCAGTTTATCTTAAAAAAAATTACACTTTGAATTTAATAGTCTCATTTGTGTTATTTTTTCATACTTTCTGAACACTAAAGGGGAAAAGGGGGGTTCGAACACCTAAATACTCCCCTTGGCTACGGCCTGGGACCAGCAGCCTAGACTTGGAGTAAATTGAACAAAGTTCAACACGCAGCTTGGTACTGTTTATAGAGCTGCTGGAACTCTCAATTTTTAAGCACATCTTAAAATTGTTTAATTTAAAATTTGATAAGTTTCAGCATCCTTGTCTTTTTGGAACGATAATGCATACATTTTATTTTTATACCCCAACGCGTACTGCGTAAGGGGTATATTAATTTTGTCATTCCGCTTGTAACGCGAAGAAGGAGGAGCGGCAGGTATAGAAAAATATATATATTTTTGATCAGCATCACCTCCTGAGTCGATTTCCGTGTGTCCGTCTGTCAACACGATAACAGCCGCAATTTTTAAGCTATCGCGATGAAATTCAAAATATAAGTTTATTTTTAAAAAATTAAGATCAAGATCGGAAATAGGTCAAATCGGATAAAAACCACGCCTACCTCCCATACAAAGTGGCTTAATTTTAACCGTAAAATGTCTTTAAAACCCACAAAAATTAAAGAAATGTCTTGAAATTTGGTACGTAAGCTTTGATCTTCAATTTCAATCCTGGCTATGAAATTTGGAAAAATCGGATGAAAACCACGCCTACCTCCCACACAAAGTGTCTTTATTTTAAATGTAAAATCTCTAAAAAATCCACAAAAATTAAAGAAATGTCTTAAAAATTTGCATATAAGCTTTGATATATAATATGAACCACCTCTATGATATTTGGCAAAATCGGATCAAAACCACGCCTACCTCCCATACAAAGTGACGTCATCAAAATAGGAAAACTTTCGTTAATATATAAAACTGAATGTCATGGTGTATGTCGTGGCTAAAGACTTCGAATATACTTCACTATAGCCGCAAGGGGAGGTATTTTAGCTTCGGTGCCCTGCCGAAGCTCCATCCTTACTAGTTTTATTTTGAATTTTATGCGTTTACTTTTTTATATGAAAAACATATGTCCACATCATATTGGAAGTTAAATACCAATATTGGTCGTTTAAACTAAGATTAAACTTTGTTTTGAATTTACTGAAAAATTATATTAATATTTTTGACTAAGCTTAAACTATAATAATAAAAACTATAAAATGTGGAAGAAGTCTTAAATTTGCAAGAAAACTAGTAGCAATTTTAACCTAAAATCACCTGCGAAACGTGAAGGAAAAGAAACTCGAGATAAACAGCTGATTTTGACAGATAGACCGCATTTTCTCTGCTTTCTACTTCATTCTTCTCCGAGTCGGTCCTACCTTATAATTCTGCCGTGGGTACGCTGAAGTCTGTTCACTCCCCTTTCCTTAGGCCATGATATAATTATAAGATAGCATACAGAAACCCCCACACCGACTGCTTATAGGGCGTTTGGGACTATCCTACATTTAGGATGAACAATGTAGGACGGCAGAATAACGGGAAAATCTATTCGAGCTTTCAAACGATTCTACATGTCGGATGGTCTTCATTATTTTTCAGCGTTCAAGAAGATAGCATCGTGCAATGGCAAAACAATTTCTTGCTGCTCTAACAATTGAATAAGTTTTTAAAGAAGAGGAAGAGGAAATACAATAAAACAAAGGATAAAACACAGTATGCGAAACAGCTGGCATATTAATATATTGAACTCTGCGCTTTGTTAACGTTTTTTTTCATATGTTCACTCCACGACGCTTTTTTTTAGAATGAGAAAATATTACTTACTTACTTAGATGGCCGTGACAACCCGTGTCCGGATTTCGACCGACCTCATCAGCTCTCGCCAGGCGCCTCTGCTTTGCGCGCGCCTTCTCCAATCGGATACACCAAGCGCGGTTAGGGCTTCCTCAGCCTGGTCCATCCATTGGAGGCATGATCTCCCTGAGTCTCCATGAGAAAATATATACACCCCTATTCCAGCATCCGTCGTAATAAGAAATTGTTACGAATCCGAAAATTACTATTACGCGATCCGAATCGTTACGTCGTAGTTCGAAATTCGTACCATTTGTATTCTACGATCCGAACGCATCAAAATTTGACAGTCCTTTTTGCATTTATTTTACGAATGTTTGGCGCCATCGGAACCACAACGAATTAGTTTGTTTAAAGTTATATACCATAATATCAGCTTCAAAAAACAATGTAAGTAGCATTTATTTAAAGAAATAAGTATAAATGCTCTATAAATGCATACATCTAGGTAAAAAATAACAAGAAATCGAAACCAAAATATGCGGCTGGTGAATTTGATGCAAGAAAGGCCTGACATCGCGCAAGGTTTTACAAAAAAACCTAAAGAAAATGTCACAAGTTTTTGGGAGGATGCAAGTGTACTACTTAACAATCTGGGGCCGCCAACAAAAGATGCTACGAGTTGGAAAAAAGTAAACTTTCTTATTTTTAAACAATGCATGTTTTTCATTAAAGTTTTTTGTTAATTTTGCAGGTTTGGTTAGACTATAAATGCTATATTAAGCGGAGGTTATCCCAAAACAAATCGGAGTTTAGAGCAACTGGCGGTGGCCCAAATAAATTACACATTTTAAGCGATTTGGAGGAGCTGTTGTTAAATAACAGGTCTTGAAACCTCAAAATCGGGTATAGTTGGAGCAGTGCCCTGTGGGTTAGAATCTGCAACAATCAACAAACTGAGACAGCCTTTATAAATTTTTCTTAAATCTGAAAAGAACATGCAAATATAATATATGTAGAAACATATAAAAATTATAAAATAAAGTTAAATGAATCACAAGAGCAATAACTACATTTCATCGTTCATATCAAAAGGATTGCTCAAGGATTGATCTCAATTTTCTTCGCTGAACCTTCATTGCTCTTCTTTGTAATGTTTCCTCCTCTTGTAATCGCAATTGCAATGGAATCCATAATGAGAAATTCTTTTTAATTTTAATGAACTTTTGAAATCACTTTTGAAAATATTAAATATTTATAAAAAATGACAAGAAATAGCTGTTTTCGAAAATTCGAAGATTAATTTCAATGAGGCAACGCTAAGCATCGTTCCGTTCGGATCCTATCATAGCAAAATTTTCGTATTCGTAGCTTGACTTTGGATTCGTAACTTTGTTACGACGGATCTCGGAATAGGGGTGATAAAGTTGGATGAACGTGCTTTCACACTTACTACATGTAGGACGGACCAAAAAAAATTAAAACTTTTTGATTTTAATCCTACATGTCGGACGGATCGCAGTATTGTTTTCACACTTCCTACATGTCCATCCAAACTGTCAAGTTGATCCTAAATGTAGAATAGTCCGAAACTCCCTAATAGGGGGCTCAGATCATAGTACATGTTGTCAAGCCAGGTGTGATGGCTGGCATAACTGTAAATTTAGCATTGCGGCCAAACAATCCACCATGTTATCAAACTTGAATTAGCAACAAATTTTCAAGCTGCGAGTTTCGTTCATTTAGCCTATGTAAGCAGATAATATTGTGAAAAAATTGTTGCTTTTAATTGCTGCCTTACCAAAAGCCACTAGCCAAAAACCTTTATGTAAAACTGCATTAATTTTAATTATTAATTAAAAATTTATACATAAGCACAACGTGTTAATTTGTGCCTTTTGTAATTGTATTTTTTGTAATTGTAATTGAAATTGTAATTTTTTTAATATGGCAAAGTTCGACGTGTTCGTCCAACACGTGTTCACATGAGTGTTATGACTGCTCATCAAACCTTGAAATCAAAACTTTTTGATTTCAATCCAACAAGCTGTCAGTCTGCTGTTTCTAGCTTTCGAACGGGCAAATACCTGGTTTGTCCTACCATGCGCGCCAGCATGTGCTATCGTCTGAGCCCCCCTAATGTCAAAACCAATCCAAAAAAAAAAAATATAGTCCTGCCATATCTTAAAAGAAAATATGGTATTGCACATCTAAGATTCTTTTTTGACATTAGCAGTCGGTGTGGGGAGTTTCTGTATGCTACCTTATAATTATATCATGCCTTATACTATGTTCACACTGAGTTTTTTATGAATTAAGTAATTTCGTCAGATAATTTCGAAAATACACAAAAGTGTTCACACTGGGGCTTGATAATTTCGTTTGACGTTTGATTTTTTTTTCTAATTAATTATTCTCATGTATAGTTTTTGCACTGAATAATGCAACATGAATCCAGAAAAACTTTTAAGAGTTGTTTTATTATATGTAAATGAGCTAGAAGATGCAGAAAAATGTGTAGATTCTTTCATAAATGATATAAAGCATATGTAAAAAAAATAGATAACGGATAACAAGATAACAAGTTTCTCATTATGTTAAAAAAGGGTATGTTCAATATACACAATTTTCAGATTTCAGGGTTACAAGTGAATTTTGGCATAATTTCGTAAGTAATTTAGACGAATTGCCTTATATTAGATAATCTCGAAATTAAATAGTTGTATGGGAAATTTCCAACTTTATTATGCAATTTTAGACGAAATTACACAAAAGCTCGTATTACGCAATTTGGCTCAGTGTAAACATAATATTAGGCTGTATTACATTGGTCAAGAATTCGCGATGAAGTCTTGCATTTGTGGATGAGAGACGCGGACATCAACGTGAGAGGGTAAATTGTAAAGGGAATTTACACTGATCAAGACCATAATATAATTCCAAGGTAGGAGTGACAGTAGAGATGTTCGTTGTTGTGAAAACATCGATGATGTCATCGATGTTGACATCGAAAGCTCCATGCTTATCGAACAAAAACATCGACTTTTTTTGCATATATGGTTATTAATAAAAATAGCATTGTAAACTCACAGGATTTATTTATTTATAAAATAAATTATTAAAGCGGAAAATACAAGTCATAAGAAAAATTTGTAATCTACAATATTCTTGTGAATGGATTGTAAAAATACTAATTTGGAAGAATATGCTAGAATTTAAAACAATCAGTAATATAACAATATTCACTGAGCCACTGTCAGCGATTTGATAATTTAATGGTTTTTTTTTTAATAAAATAGCTTTTTAATTAAAAAATTTCAACTAACATAAAGTATATTACAGCACACACGTTAATATTGACACCAGTCAATTTTATTATATGTCATTTTATTTATTTTGTAAAATGCTACATTCATGCTACAGCTGTTCTTAACAAAGGCTTTTGGATCAGAGGATAGTGTGTTAAACTTCCGAGTTCGACGCAAGAAAGCTATCTAAAAAAGTTTCGTTTTTGAGATTTCACAGAACGGTGCGTAAAAAGCTTCACTTTTTCAACATACAAAGAACATACAAAGAAGAAAGACATACAAAGAAGAAAGAACAATGAAAATGATGGAGAGCTATTCTTTTAATTTTTTTGTTGTTTTGGAAATTTTATGCAATACTCTGTGAAAGCGTTTATAAAAGAGTAAAATTTAAAAACGTCGATTATACGTTTGTGACATCGATGTTACGATGTTTGAGATAGGGCGTTAAAACATCAATTTTTTGTCTCTTAACATCGATGAACATTGAAAATCGATGAGCATCGAACATTCCTAAGTGACAGTTCTTTTGCCGACCAGCAGTTGTCCAAAACGTATAGAAAAAGATAAAACGAATAAGCAGTAAAACAGATGACAAGTTAAACTTTGTATTGTTTTGGCAACTGTTGGTCGATGGTTGGTAGCTAGTTGTCAAGGCAACTTGGTTGAATTATATCATGATCAAGACTTGACGTCAATTCTTAACTATTCCCTTTAAAATTTACCCTCTCTCACGTTGATGTCCACGCCTCTTATCCACAAAGGCAAAACTTCATTGTGAACTCTTGAGCAGTGTAAAAGAATACTTACGGACGGGATTTTTCTTCCTCAATAATGGCCACACAGACGCCACGCTTTTTTTTGACATTCTTCTTTAGCTTGCGATTTTGTGGCTGTGCACAAAAGAAAGACGAAAAAGTATTCGGCGTTTGCATTTTTTCAACCGGCTACTTCACTCTTTTTCGTTCGTTTTCTGATTTGTCGAACGAGTTTTTACGCAAAGTTAAAAGCGTGTAAATTATAAAATTAATCCAGAAATTCCCAATTAATCATAATGGCTGATGAATCTTTCTATGGTAAATATAAATAGTGATATATTTGGAAAATAAAAGGATAAATTAGTTTCTGCCGGCGACAAAAGCTAATCGAAAAAATTCACGAGTTAAAAATGGCGGCTTGGTCGTAGTATGATGCTTTATGCGGGGAAACATATATATATTAAATAAAATATATGGCTTTGGAAACTGACTATTAATTTATGGTTTCTAGGTGTAACCCTTACTGGGCAGGACAACACAGTGTCTTGGGATGTGCTCTCCAATGACGAAGACTATCCAAGGGGACAGAAACTGATCATTAAACAAATTTTATTGGGCGCTGAGGCCAAGGAGGATGAATTCAATGTGGTCGAGGTAAGTTAAAATTTGTTTAATGGGCATTTATTAAAAAAAAAAATTATGAAAGAAATCAGTGTTTATGAATTTAGTTGGTATTTGTATATATCTTCCAGTAAGTCGCAAAACTCGTCCCCTTTTCACACTTTATACATATCTCAAATTTTCTGTGATACAGTCACATAATTTCATTTTTGCAAATACACACCAATATTTGTCTACACGTAGGTGTGGAGGCATGAAGAAGGTATGATTTGACCTTGCAGGAAGAAAGCATGGTGTTTAATTTGAGCATTTTTCTGCAATCGAATAATATATATGTTTATAAAGACTAGCGATAAAGTTGGCAGGATTGATAACCTTATATCAAAACTTGTTCAAATATAAGGTGGTAATGGCGCAGATTAATTGAGGTAATTCACTTTAATTAATTAGTTTAATAAAAGTCATCATTTAGTTCAGATTCCACTCCTAAACTTAAGGCCACCTAAGTCTAATATTGCAAAAATATGTTGGGTGACAAATGTCCTTTTCAGCTCTTGAAAAGGACTTTGGCCGAGCCTCATGATATAATTGTTTCAAATGTTTAGGACAAAAATAGTACAAATTTTAAAGTTAATGCAATTTTATTTCACATTTAACCCTCTGCAGCTGACGTCGCCGTCAGCAGTCAGTCAAACCTTCGTGTATACAAGCTTAAAATTCGAGCCAAATCTTTTCAAAAAAATTTATTTTATTTCATATTTTTTCTTATGTTAGCCTAAAATGTATTTGCTGTTATATGGAATAAATCAAGAAAGTAGCTTTCAGAAACTTCATAGGAAATCAGTTTAAAAGTGAGGTATGCTAGACCCCACGTCAGTTATATTGTTAAATTTCGAGCACGTCAGCTGCAGATTGTTAACAGCTATATGTACAGCTAACATAAATGTGTTATTTGATAGACTTATATAAGTCTTTAATAAGTACAGTTAAGTAGTTTAAAAAATAAAAATGAAAAATAAAGTATAGTACAAATAACAAAAATATGTACCTATATATTCTCAGCAAATTACTGAATGGAGAAAGTAAGTAATGGTTGTAAAATGAGAATTGAATATGCACTTCAGATAAAATGTGAAAACGAAATTAAACAAAAAAAAACTTAATCACAATTTAAACATCATGTTAATCACGTTAATTAAATTAATTTAAACATCATGTTAATTAAAACATCAATTCTATTTATTTTACATGAAAACTTCTTTTACATGAAAACTAATTCTACTTGTAAATCAGTCAAGCAACTAATATGTGAAGTCATAATTCAAGGGGTAGTAGGAAAATCGTATTTTTTCAGATTTTATTCAAAATTATCTAAACTTAACATATATGTAATATTAGCTTATACCAGTGAGTTGCTACACCCGGCAACTATATTGGAAAATAATAAATAGATTCAAAATTTTTATTTGACCCTCTGTTTGACACCACGCTCATTGTCCAATGCCCGTCCCAATTTCCTGGTAGCAGGGCATCACCAAATAGCAACTATTCTGAATTTCGATATCAAAGTTTGGCTTATAAGGGTGGAGCCACACACCCTTGTTCAATGCCCGTCCAAGTTGTCCATTAGAAAGTGGTAACTCCATTCTGAGTTTCAATGTTCTGCGTTTTTTACTTCCACGAAAAAATGATTTTTAGCTATTTCTGTAGGAGAAATCGTATGGGCGAGAGAGGATCCACTATTTTTGCAATATCTCGCAGATAATGAAATTTATTTTTGTAAAATTTTGCGTGGTTTGTCTGACTGAACACTGGCCATTTTTAGGCGATCACTCTTTCTCAAGTTTGACACATCTGAAACAAAAAATTCAAGAATATTCTTATAAAGTACGTATTTGTCGCATGAACCATTGAGAGCAAAAAATTTGAATATTAAAATGGTGAACTTTTTAATTTTTTGCATTTTTTTTTAGTTAATTTAGTTTTTAAAGTTAGTTTGTTTTTAAAATTTGTTTAATATTGATGAAAAGTTTTGATGGATTTTCATACCAAAATTAAGCATCTGATGAAAATGTATTTGTAGCCACTCAAAAAAAAAAAAAAAAGGTAGAAAACTGCATTTAAAGTTGAAAGCGTACTTTTCACGCGCTTCGATACTTTGTGCCGTATTGCTATTTCGACCTTTTTTGGGTTCGCTCTATAGGTATAAAAAAGCAAAAATTAAACTATCTCTTTCTAAAAGCACTTAACACTTAAGAGGAGGGTCGTTCTGGTCGTCGAGAAAATTAAAAAAGTTTATTTTGAAAAAAGTTTATTGTCTTATTTACTAACAAAATTGTATTATTCGCAGTTTCAGTAGTCGAAACTAGAGTAGTGATACAATTCCCACATTTTCATTTGCATTATAAGTGGTCGAAATTAGTTTCCAAAGTGAGGTGTCACTTCGAAATAATTAAAAAAAATCCAATAAAATGCATTTATAATTTTCTGAAACTAGACTTATTTACGAACAAATTGATACTATTTGCACGTTTTTATTCGCACTTTAATTGGTAAAAGTTTGTATCCAAAGTGATCAATTCCTTTTTCATTTATCTTAGAGTTCGATCAACATATAACTTTAAATTTCATACCAATGCTTTCTTTTACATATTATAAAAACAATATTTACATAATAATAAACCAAAAAAATTGCATAAAAAACAATATCCGTTTTTTTCACATTCAAGTTTTGTTTCGATTGCTGCAAATAATAACTGCTAATTAGACACATTTTATATTCAGTGTGTATCATGGCTTTAAAACATCTGTCAATATACACGAATGCCAACATAACAAAAAACAAAAATTTGTGAAAAAATGCGCAATGTTTTAAAAAACGGTTATTTATTTCGTTAAGAATTTTGTGAGGAATAAAATCTGTTCGAGCCTCCGACAAAATTCATAAGATCTTTAAGAATTACATTTGTAAGCGTTATGCCAAGTAATTCATGAAGCCACCACAACAACAATGTTCTTTACAGAACAAACCATCAGCTAGACTAGATCTTTGCAGAATTAAAGTAGCCAATTTTTTTTAACCTTTGCTTTGTGGAAAATAGTAGAAAAACATTGATTTTTAAATTGAAACGCTCACAATTGCAATTCCGCTTTGGTTTAGCAGAAGTTGTGTCTATTTTATTTTCAAAGTTAATGAACTGCATACGCCAAATAAGATAACGGATGAGTTGGTGTAGCGACTAGCAAAAAAGTTGTCTAGTTTACTGGAGGTTGGTTCTGTTAAGAACATTGTTGTTGTGGCAAATTGTTGCTTCATGAATAACTTGGCATAAAGCTCATAAATGTAAATCTTAAAAATTTATATTTTCATAAAATAAATAAGATTTTATAAATCTTTTAAGTCTGTTGATGGAAGGTTTATTGTTCTCTAGTTTTTGTTTGCCTTTATATGTATTCTTATATATTTTTGACATTCATGTAATTTATGGGCAGTTTTTTTATTTTATTTATGGGCAATTTATGGCAGTTTTTAAATACTACTTTTACCTTTTTGAAACGTTCAATTTCAATTGGATTTCATCAATGCAATTTCATCTGGAAAACCATAAGTAAGCGACATTTTGAAATCGACTCTTCTTAGGCCCAATTTCTTCACGGTACGGTAAAAGTTACCGTCCCGGTAAACTCACAACTTGCTGGGAAATGGTTTCTCTATTTCCGGCTATTTCCGGGTTATGAGATTAACGGATGGTAACTTTGACGCGATAAATCCGGCTATGCTGGAAAAAGTGGTGCAAAATTTTACCGACAGGAAGGACGGTCTTGGCTTAGAATTTAAGGACAATTTTTATTTTAAAGAAATATAAGAGTTTATTAATTGACATAAATTATATCTTAAAATACACTTTATAAGGTAAATATATGTATAGAAATATTTATCATGTAAAAATTTACCAAAATGGCGCATCGGCTATCGGAAGTTAACATCACAATGACAAAATCAAAAGTGAATATATTTCAATTAAGTTAATATGGACAGCTCGGCAAAGAAAATTGAAAAAATAAAAAAAATTTTAAAAATTTTAAAAATTAAAAGAATTTAAAAAAAAATAAAATACATAAAAAAATTAAAAAAATTAAAAAATTTAAAATTTAAAAAAAATTTAAAATATTAATGAAATTAAAAAAAAAATAAATAACTTCACTTCAACTATTACAAAAAATTCTAAAAAATTGTATAAAAATGCCAAATTTCATCAAAATCGGTTTAAAATAAGCTATAAATAGATATATAGCACGGCGCGCGAAAAAAAAAAATCACTTCTCGAGAAAAACTCATTTGAACTTTTTAACATACCACTGTTCACGTGGTATAAACTGAAAGACACTTCCAAAACATTTATACTCCGAAGGGGTTTTAGCAAATTTCCGAGCTTATTCTTCAAGTAAAAAAAAAAATTAAATTGAAAAGTAAAATTACATGTGTCGCTGCACCCCTCCCCCCTAAGCGATTGTTGCTTTTGGGTACATATATATTTATTCAATTTAGTTGTAATTTTGGAGTGCGGATGAAGAAGCTTGCTCCTGGCAATTCAGCATTATTGAATAGAATTGACATTTACTTAAGCTTTGATTATAAAAATTGTGGTTTTATAAAGATTTTCCTAAACACCAATTTTTGGTGCCTCATAAAAATTAATAGTTTACAAAATTTTTAAGACTTTTAAACAGTATTTATAAGTTTTGCCTATTTTCATATCAACAAAAATTTGGCGAAAAATATAAAGTTTCTAAATTACACATAATACACTTATCTACAAAATAACCTTAACGTCTTTTTATATTTTTTGTAGTTAATAAACTATAGTAACTTTATCTTGTTAACAGGCACTGTATCAAATAAGCTGTGAGCCACACTGTACATATGTCCTTATTTGCGACTTAGACTTTAGCTGTTATGATTCTCTCAAAATTTATTTAATTTAATACTTTTTAATATACACGCTATTAAAGTGATACATTAGTATAATTCTTTATTATAAAGGAACTATGGTTGCATCGCTATCGCCATTTGAAATGATTTTTTCCATTGCTTGACTCACAACTTCTGGAAGGCTTTTGGCGTATTTAAACATGTTTCGCTCAAGATGCTGCAAACGGCATATAACACCAGCCGCTGCTATATTCCAATTCCAACATATCAGTTTGCATTTGAGAACTGATAAATCCTCTTTTAGGGAAATAATATTCTGCAAAGTACAAAAAAAAAGGACATTTTTTTTAGTAGATAAAAAAAGCTAGTTTTTTTTGTTCAAAAACTTACAAATGCTACTGTTGAGTCAATAGAATTTATCTCCTCACCCCTTATGACAAAGAAATCTATTTGCTCGCTGTTGGTAGCTGTGAACTTCATAACTTTTGCTTTTAAAAACTCGGCGGAGGAGTAACATAAATTTTTCTGTACAACAACGAGACCAACAACATTGCCATTTATCTGAAAATACAAAATGTTTAATTAAATAGATGCTTAATTTTAGCTCCGATTAGCATTTGATCATAAGACGCAAGGTTGCATATCACCCCCTTTTCAGGGCCTGAAATGACCAATTCGTTTTTTTTTAACATTGGGTTACCTTTTCACTGGTAATTATAATTTTTGGTCTCGCGCTATGATACATAACAAAACTTAGGTTAACTATGATGCCACAAACTATACCATATTCAAGACTCCAGAAGAGGCAAACCAGTAACGTAACGATTAAAGGAATCATGTCAATCTCTGAAATGAGAAGAATAGAAAACAAGTTATTCTTTGAAAATGTCTTCAATGATATATTAAGCGAAATATTTTTCCAACCCATTCTTTTTTAAATATTCACTAAATTCACTTTGATGAATACTCACTCTTGGCGCGCCAAATTTCTGCTATTCTGTCATATTCAACCATGTAGATCATTGCCGCTATGATTATTGCTGCCAGTGTTGCCTTTGGAATATAGTAGAATGTGGTTGTCAGAAAAGCCAACGCCATAATTACTAATGTTCCCGTAACAATTCCGCCTAAAGGTGTTTTAACACCACTCGAATTATTGATGGCAGTTCGTGTAAAAGAGCCCGTAGTAGGCATTGATGAAACGAAACTACCAAGTATATTGCACAGGCCCAATGCAATCATCTCCTGCGATGCATCGACAATTTTTCCCTTTGCTATGTAAATTTTTAAAATATGATTCTATCTATGTCCATACTCAGTTGGCATTTTGAGCTCGCAATACATAACTTTTTTATGCCATTTTTTTTGGGGTATTTTTTATAATTTATCTATACACTATTTTTTGAAGTATATAAAAAAGTAAATATACACTTTTTTAAGTGCATAAAATGCACTACTTTTTTGGTGTATTTGTTACATTTTTAAGACAAATACTTAGACTTTATGGTGTATAAAATAGACATTTGACATTTCTTAGACTTGATTGTGTATAAAATACACTGCTTCTAGTGCATAAAATACACTTTCATTTTTAGTTTATAAAAACTCCTTTAAGTGTATGAAATACAAATATTTTTTGTGTATAAAATACACTTCATGTGCATAAAATGAAGATAACTTTTTAACGCAACTAAATTTTTCTTGTTAACTAATGGAAAAAATATTTTTCATTTCATTTTCATATAAATACTATATATGAAAATAAAAGATGTACAGAAAATCGATGTTATAAAAATTAAATATTTTTCACATGCTTATGCGCGAAATACATGCGAATAAAATTTGTCCGTTAATTTTTTGCGTTTCTACTCGTTTTGGTTGTAAAGTATAGTGTACAACCACAAAACTGTTTTACACCAAACGTTTTAGAAATCCGGTCAAATTTAAAAAATTTTGTGTGTATAAAATATACAAAACGAAGTATTTTGTACATGAAAACTGTAAAGTGCCTTTAATAATAAAAAAAAACGATTTCAGTTTTAAAAAAATCTAAAATTTTGTAATAATTTTTACTTAAAAGACAAAAAAACTATAACTTTTATGATTTTTTTCAAAATGCTCATTGAGTTATTATAATGTTTAATACTTACAAAAAGCCTTTGCCACTGCAATGCTCTCTAAGATTGAAATCAATGGTATTGAAGCTAATGATGTGCCCAAATTTGAAATCATTTCACCAAATGAGACATCAGTGTCATTTTCGTATGTGCTAAAAGGCGGTATTTTCAATGGTGGTAGCCCAGATGTTATTTTACCATTAACTTTAAATGGTAGCCACTCATCATGACTTAAGAAATAGCAGAGTATAATTCCCACTACAACAGCTAGTGCATTGCGTGATAGGGAAATGTATTTAGTTAAGCTTTTACGCCGGCAAGGAATGTCGCGAACTTTCTGAAAAAATTAATAATATATAAAAATTATAAGCAAAAATTGTGCTCCGTCTAAACTTACCCTCAGTAAGAGCAAAGCAATCAGTGTTAAAACACCTAATATAGCATCATTACGGCTGGTTTGTAAGATGTGTCCAAAAAAGTTTCTCCACGATTCAACAAACTCATTGGAGGAACCTGCAATCAATCAACAAGTTGGGAAATTGCTCTGCAAATTTCTTTTTCTTTTACCTACTTTTTATGCCAAACAAACTGTTGATCTGCCCGCTGCCGATTGTTATGGCAGCGGCTGTGGTGAAACCCGTTGTAACAGGTACAGAAATAAATTGCATGAGCACACCTAAATTAAATATGCCCATCAGCAGAATGACACATCCGGCTAGAAAACAGGACAGCACTGCATAATCTGCATTGCCTGCTATTATGTGTGTTTGAACCATTAAGGCCATTATGGCCGTAGGTCCTGAAACAATATAAAATAAACAAAAGATAAATCAAAGAAACTCTTTGTGCGCTTTGTTCTATACCTACCCACTGTAATATCTTTGCAAGAGCCAAATATAACGTAAACAAAGCAACCCAAAAATGCTGAATATAGCCCATATTGCGGCGGTAGGCCCGCTACTGTGCCATAAGCGATCGCTTGAGGTATTGCTGTGAGGCCGACGGTAAGTCCAGCAACAAAGTCTTGTAGCAAAAATTGCGTCTTGTATTTTGGCAACCAGCTCAATACAGGTAAAAAACTCTTAACTGTATCGGTGCTGCAGCATTTTTTGACTTTATTCGTTACAGTGTCGCAAAAACCTGGCAGGTTTTCTTTATAAAAGCTTGAATCTAGATACACAAAGATATAGGATAAAAAGTTAATAAAATAAATTTGCTAAGATCCATATTAATATAACAAGAGCAAAATAGGGAGGTTTAACAGTTAGTTGAGATATATCTCCGATTGACTTGTTTTTTGGTATAGAAAGTTTTTGACAGATATGTGTTGGGTGTACCGTGATAAAATTTTCCAGGTAGCTGCAAGGGAGAGAGTGTAGCGCGTAGAAAAAGAAGAGCACAAGCAGCCCTGCAGCTATCTTGCTCATTATATCTTGGGGTGTACACATAAGTTTTGAGGGTTTTTTGTAAGTTTGAAGCTAATTCAAAGAATATAGAAAATTTCTAAATTTATATACGTCCCTAGAACATACCTATTTACGTTCGCTTTTATTATGATGATGGGTAACCAAGAGAGAGGTTCTTCTTAATCTAGAATATACCTACTATATACATATATGACAAATGTCACTGAAATTTATTTTGTTCTTTTTAGTTCACGTTTTGGTTTTAAATAAAAGCCTTTTTTTAAAAAATTTTTTTATATATTTGTTTTTATTTTTACTTTTTAGTCTTAAAGTTTCATTATGAACATCTTTTATTTTGAAAGCCTTGCATATAGCATTTTAATTTTTTAGACCATTAACCCTTAACAGTACATATTAACATTATTTATACCATTAACATTATTGCATTATATACTTTATTATGATATAGCATTTGTATTGATTTGTGGGCGGGGGAATAAGAGGTGGGCCAAATTTAAACCCCTATCTCCTACTTGATGTTAATGTGCTCCCAAATTTTCAGCTGATTCGGCCTAGTAGTTTTGGAGATATATAATTTTTATTGATTTGTGGGCGGTACAAGAGGGTGTGGCAACATTTTTTTCTAACCCATGCAACACTTGAAGGACATTTACTGCCAAAATTTCAGCTGAAACAGCCCGGTTGTTTTGGAGATATATTAATTTGTGGGCGGTAAAAGCGGGTGTGGATCAAATTTTTTAAACCCCATTTTCTACTTGATGGAAATTTACTACCAAAATTTCATCTGAATCGGCCTAGTAGTTTGCGAGATATAGCATTTTAATTGATTTGTGGGCGCTAAAGGGGGTGTGGCAACATTTTTTCTAACCCATGCAATACTTGAAGGACATTTACTGCCAAAATTTCAGCTGAAACAGCTCGGTAGTTTTGGAGATATATTAATTTGTGGGCGGTAAAAGGGGTGTGATCAAATTTTCTATATTATTGCATTGTCGGCGGGCTTACACATGTATGCTAAATTTCAGCTCAATCGGAGACCCACAAGCTGTTGAAAAATTGTTTGCAAGATTTGCGGACATACATATATATCATACATATATACGAACGAGGCAAGTTAAATAAAAGCTTATAGAAAAAGGCGTTCGACGTCTCGGCTTGAGTTCATACAGAACCCAATTTCGTTGCTTTTGCACTATACTAATGGCCTTGAGACGGTTTTATGGCCCTATCCGTCCGCGAATCGAATTTTTTACTCGAGTCGACTTAGTTGTCTAACTTTTAATTCAGCCCTATCATAGTTTACGAGTCAACTTATTCGACGCAGATTTAATGCAGCGAAAGCATAAAAACATGAAAGTAAACAAAGTTATGTCAAAAAATTAAATTTCGAAGAAAAAAAATTTTTTCGTGTCTTTTCTTCAGTAAATAGTAAAACAAAACATTGTTAGCACTTTCGAGTTATTTTTGGATCAATTGTGTGTGAAACTGATTTTTTGGAATATTTTCCCAGGAACATTTATGCCCTGCTCCAATAGCAGCTGCACAATTTCATGGAACTTCTGAGTGTTAGTGTTTTTTTAAAACACGCATATTAGTGTAAATGTCACTCGCAAGGTGTCAACAAACTTATCTTGAGTTTAGCATGAATCTTGGTCCAATAACGCCTCCTACTCAGCGTATCAAACCTTTACTGGACCCCCTTCGCTTGTTTTGTCACTGGTGTAAAAAATTACCACTATCAAAACGTCGGAACCAGTACTTAAATTTTTTTTTAATGGAGCATGTTCTCCATAGCTTCATACAGCAATCGATGGTCATCAGTCGTAGTTTTCTTCAAATTAAAACAAAAAGCAGCGCTTTCCGCAAATTGTGTTTAGATCACAAAGAAAGTATGTTGTTTATACTACAGCGAGAAGACACATACCGTTTTTTAGAGGGTAATGATGTCACTTTCACACAAATATGCGATTTAATACCAGTAAAGCTATCTTTTGTAAATCCTTCAAAACATATTTGTACACCCGATGTTAACATTTTTACAAAAACATAATTAGGAGATGACTTTGTGCCAAAGATGTTTAAATATTACTCCAAAGATAACCTTTCCGTTTTAATGAAAACACATGATGTAAAAACACTGGTTTTTGTATTTATAAAAATATTGACTGTGTTTGGAGCAATGCAATATTCTCCAATAAGGGTGAATTTTTGGCAGTTTGTCCCACCTAAGTGGTATACATAAGGTAGACAAGCGAAATGTTAAAATGTTTTACCGAATACAATAAAAAAGTATAATTTTGAAGCATGATTCAAGCATCATAGATTTAAATAGATAATATGCAAAGTTTAAAGAGCAAAGTTCTACAAGTACCTAAATTTTATGCAAAGTTAAAAAGTAGTACGGTAGACCTCGGACTCTGTTAAGACAATCAAAGTCAATAATTTGCGAAACAACAAGCAAAATTCCTTGTTTGGCAGGCGGCATCTGATTATTATATATGTGTCAAGACATTATCAACTTTTTCATTTAAGGGGTACAATGGTGTCTTAACCAGCGTTTAAAAACTTTCAGTTTTTTTCAAGGCTCCTGCTACTGCTTTGAAAATCTAATGCTGCGTCGACTTACAAAAGTTGAACAACTGCTGTTACTTCGATTTTGCGAACAGTTTCAGTCAATCAAAACGATGACTGCCGAATTTGTCGACTGCCGAAGCACTTTGCAAACTATTGAAACTAGTTTTCTATTGAACTATTGAAACTATTGAAACTAGTTTTCTGCTTCTGCTGCGACTGTTTGATTTTTCGAAAACACAAGTTAAATCAGTCGATATGCTTTGAAGTTATGAAAACAGTTAGTACTTAAGAAAGCAATAATTTTACGACTTTGCTATTTTGACTTCATCACTGAAAGCAAATTACAATGTGTAATAGTAGGAATCTTAATCACGTAATAAGAACTGGTATGCGCGTTACTTCCGGCAGTTTCTAAGCCGCATACCAAGATATTTTCGAATCTGGCATCAAAATGCGTGAAATGAAAAAACAGAAAAATTTTACTCATATACCATTCAAATAGGTAGGTATGCCGGCTAAAAAATATTGGTCGGTCGAATTTTTTCTAAATCTGAAACAAACATTACGAACATTTAATAATATAAAATTTATTTAAACATATTTTCGGCTAATTAAATCCACGACGACCAAGCTCATCTTATTCCTCTGAGTATTAACTTTTTATTTTCATCAAAAATTTTTAAATCCGCTATCACAGAGCTTTCAGGATTGGTGGCTCCTCGCCTATAATAATTATGACAGATTTTGCAAAAAACTATTTTTAAAAACTGATTTTTTTCATATTTGAAAGCAGAAGCCCCATAACACAAAAACCATTTTAAGCAAAAAAAAAACTAACCAGATGAGAAACATTACAATTAACATTTTTTTAGGTGCACTGATGTTGTTTTAATTTAACTTTAGCACGTATGTTGCTGCATGCATATCCTCTTGAATTTATATTGTTATTTGAGTTTGATTGTGTCACAGAAACTATTTTGCACATTTTAATTTTGTACGAAATTACATATAATTGCTTCATAGAGGCTTTTTTTTTTTAATAGATTCCCACACACGTATTTTTTAGTTCCTCATTTTTTTTTTTTATTGTTATCAAATAATTACCGAGACACGTTTAACCGGAAGAAATTATAGAATTAAGTAATACTTTGTGATAGTGGAATTTTTTTTTTAAGTTCAGCATTAAAATACTTTGATTTGCGAAAAATTTAAAGTATGTTTGTCACGTTGTCTTGATCAGCGCTCAATTTTACGCGTTCATTATTAGTTTGGTAAAATTTGTAGGTTATTAAATAGGAAGCTATTTTATGCTTATTTACACAGATTTAATATCACTAAATAACTTACTACTGCACGATTAATTAGTACATCAGTATTAAGAATTTAAAACGATATGTTTGCTAATATTTATTTTAATGATAATAACCAGTTGTTGATCAGTTTTTAAAATTTTTTTTATACAGATTTCTTTAAATATATACGTATACAAAAAAAAAATAAAGAAAAAACAAGCACCTTCCAACTCAGTCATTTCATATAAAAACAGTTTTTAAACGATCTTTATCTGCACGTGTGTAAGATAATTATTGTTCGAAAAACGCGTTTAGTTTAGTTTTTTGCTGTTTAGTTTTAACTTGCACTGTTTAAATTTACAAAATATTAACTGCTAAATTCAAGTGCTTTCATGTCGACCTCACAATTCCGAATGATATTTAGTACGCGGCTAAAGTTTCTTATTCAGTACGTAGCTGCTACTTTGTTGTTACGCTCTATTGGGTTGTTGAGCAGAATTCATGCAATCGCCCGGCAAACATTATTCTTTATCATCTTTAAGTACAATATATGTACTCTTATTTTTATATTGAAGTACCGGCGGGTTGTATGTTTACCTTCGTGTCCATTCACTTTTTTTTTTTACTTTAAAAAAGAGATAAGAATTAAAAAACGTGGTGGCGCCTCCGACTTTCATTCATAGCTTTTTATGATTTTAGTCAGTTGAGATTTTTTAAAGTGTGTAGCACGTTGTGGAGGAAGGATGCGTGAAGTGATTCTACGATCAACTCAATATCTAATATCTCAAGGATATTATTTTTTGAAATTCTGAAATATTTTATTCAGAAGGTGTGTAATTTACTAATTGTCCCCAGGCATAGCTTTAACTTGTTTTAATCTTTTTCATTAATGCTAAAACACTGTGGAATGCGTTGCCACGTAGAGAGATAAATGAGATAAATAACTTGGACAGGAACTTATAGGCAATGTTTTTTTACTCACTTTTTATTTCTTAGATTCTTTTTTTTTGTATCATGTTAGCTTTAAGCTTCTATCTTATTTGTTATTACATAATTTTATTATTAAATTGTTTTGCTAAATTCCACAGAATATGTGTTTATTTCTACGATTATTAATTTGTTGTTATTTCTTATTAATCAGTTTATAATTCCTTATCAATTATACTATAAAAGAGGTTCGTTTTTATTTGTACTTTTTTATCTGAATAAATTCTAATTAATTATAATAAGCCATGAATATCAACTGAAAATCAAAGCGAAATCGTTCCCAAACTGATTTTTTTTTTTTTAAATGGCGTCGAAATGCTTAAAACGCCCCCAAAAAATCTGCTGAATAAAAAGTTTAGGTCCCACTTTTGACTAGCCAATAGATGAGATAGTGGCTACTACTGTCATATCTTATGAAAATTCCGTACCAGACAAATATAAATTTGTAGAAGGACGTTATCAAAATTTTTGAACAGGTTGGGTGTAAAGCATGTACAGTAAGGTGCCTCGACCTCCATAGAAGAAAAAAGGTGTCGATACCACCGCTGTCACGATAACCGCCAGTGAGCCAAACCATTTTAAAATACCCTCCAAAAATCATGTTTTTCGAAAAAATTTCAGCTGCAATTTAATCATTGATTGTAACTAGTAATACACATTTAAGGTTTATGGGTCAGATATGAAAATAAATGTTTTTTTACATCATATTCTTTTTAAGTTTCAAGTTTCGCGTTGCTTTTTGTTTGTGTAAATTCCATTCAAAACTTTATTCTATTTATATTAAATCACGGGTGTCCACTTGGTCGCCCACGGACGGAGAGCTTACACTAATTTGTTGACACAAATCTGAAAAAGGTTCTAGCAGCGTTTTGTGTTGCCAGATGTCTCGCATTTGACGGGACGTCCCGTATTTTTTACTAACCTTTAAATAAATAAATAAATAAGTAATAAATATAAAGTTGTCGAAAAATAAATTATTAAAAAAATTTTGCGCCGTCCCCACAAATATATTATTCTTCACTAAAATGTCAGTTTGTGGAAAAGCTCACGCTTTGTTTTAATCATTTTTCAGATTTATAAAATGCAATCGGAATGAAGGCATTGTATTACATCCACTTTTTCTTTGAAATAGTAGCATTTCTTAAGTTTTTTTTTAATTAGTCAACAAAATTCAACAAAATAAAAAAGTTAAGGTTAGAAAATTCAATATAAAGGAGCTTTCTCTAGATATACGATTCACTCTTCGAACACTACTTGTGATGACAATTTATCTTCATGCAAATAGATTTTATTTGAATTAACCAGATTCTTTGAATTACATTTTGAAATATGTACTATTTTAGGTGTTAAACATTTAAATTTAAACATTTAACTGATTTTGAGAAATAAAATACTATTGAATGTAAAGGAAAATATAGGAATTATGTTGGAATTATTCGGCCTTGTATGTTTAATGATTTTGTTTTTTGGGCTTTGGCAAAGGAAAATTTTCTTCAATTTTGCGAATTTTTTTAACAATTCAGTCGAAACAACCGCAAAACTTATTAATTTGTACCCTGCAAAAAGTATTTCATTTGCAAAGAACTACTTTCCAGATGCACGATAACCCATCAATCATCAATTTAAAAGAAGAGTCCTTTCAAAAATTATTTAATTCAAATTATGCAGTATTGTATTATTTCCACTGGCTTGGACTGAAATTTACTGATAGCAGAAAAAAACATAAAACAGAATTATTTTTTATATTTAATTTCATTTTAACTTGATTTGAATTTGATACCTTTAAATTCTACTTTACTTTGCGTAAAATCGTGATAAAAACCGGCAGTTTTTTCATAAAAGTGTTTTTGTTTTAAAAGATATATATATATTTTTAATGTATATTTTTTGAATATATATTTTTTATATATATTTTTTTAAAAAAATATATATTTAATATATACTTAATTGACTTAAAAATTAAACTCGTTTATCTTTGTCATATTTTTTATTCCGCCGTGCCGTTAAATTTTTAAAAATCTCGTTTTTGCCATAAAAATTTTGCTTTTGTCCCGTTCTATTGAAAAACAAATCTGGTAATACTAGTAGCTATCCAGACTTCAAGCAGGTAAGTTGCGGTTGCTCGCTGCTTCCCACTTTGCATATAACAATCATCGTATTACAATTATTAAGCATATAACAACCAAGAATTAATGAAAGATTTACTGCATCTTGCTGTATAACGAAACACTTTCGATCGTGCGAGACACGGTAATCACTAAATTTTTTCATACAAAAATATTTTGTCGCTCGTTTCTTCGTTCGTTATAGGTCTTCGTTATACAGCAATATGCAGTTAGATCGTTCATTTAAAATAAACAAACGGAACAGCCTACTTACTAGCACGAATTCTGAACAGCTACTAAAAGCTTTCAGCTTTCTTTTTGATAATGGGTCCAATCACGATACCCGACGGGAACTCGTCGGAAGACTCTGATTTCCGCCGAAAAGTAATTGAGGTGTCCGTCGGAAATTCGAACTCTTCCGTCGAAAAAAAGTGCAATCGAGTGTTCCGACGTATTGAATTTATCTGTCAAATTTACTCACAAAAATTTTTGTCGTGAGATTGAACAAGTTCAAAGAAATTGAATGTTTTTATTTGAACAAATAACCACAGAGGGTTAGTTCAAAAGGAATGAAATAGACATATTCAGCCCAATTATGAAAGATTTTCTCCCGGGAGCTGTAGAAGGGAGTTTCCGTTTTTAAGAGAAGCTTAAAACTTTTTGGAAATTTTTTAATGCAAATTTGTTCATCAACCGTCAATATTCATGAGTGTAAAATAAAAAAATTAAATGTCTTTATCTGCTATCTTAAAAACGGAAACTCTCTTTTACAACTCCCAGGAGAAAATGTTTCATAATTGGGCTGATTAAGTAAATTAAAAAGGAGTGAAAGAAATATATTTAATAATCCAAAGTGCTACATAAATTGCTCCAGCATGATGGCCTCTAAAAGTTTTTATCGAGTTCGAACTTGAGTGCTTCAACTTCACGGTTTGGCGTTTTTCTCTTCTATATTTTTCTCAAGCACTTTTACCAATCGCCGTGAATAGCGTTCATGTTCAGCAAAGCACATGTTTTGTTCTTTTTGGCTATTTCGCATGTCCGTCCGCGTATACTTTTTTTTAATAAATTTGTAGCAAAAATACATCAAATCATTGACTTCACGTTATAAATGTGAAAATACCATAAAATTAACTTTTTTAAAGTTCCTTTTCTCCTATGTTCAAAAAACTGTAACCCTTATTACATTTTTACTTTCTTCGATATTCTGACATAAATATCGAAAATGAGGGATTCCGTCGGATACCTTGATACATTTTCTTTGACGTCGGAAACCATGATTTCCGTCGAGCAAAAATCCGACAGTACCGCGATTGGGCCCAATGGAAGCAACCATAAAAATGCGAATGTATAATTTTGGACACACCCTTGTATTAAAAGAGCATAAGAGCATTTCAAAAATACAAGTTATAGGTATAGACTGAATCGACGACAGGTCTGTTCCCGTACTTGCAAGTTTGTGAAAACTTTCGCTAGTTTTTACTACTTCCTGTTCCCGTACACGAAAAGCTTGCAAAAGAGAGTGATAATGAGAGAGTCATTACCTCCCCTCCTTGAGAAAAGTTGCAAGTTTCTGCTACACAAATTTCGTGTAGTAAAAACTTGCAAGTTGCCATGTGTTGATAGAAATGTCAAAATTTGCGGTACCACTTTCAGATTCATTTGAAACAATTAAATCGATTAATGCAGCTACTTTTTCAGACATTTTCGAAATCTTCAAGACATTTTTCGTCAAATTTACAACATACGTTTTTGACGTTTGATTTTGCAAATTTTTATTAAAAAGCGTTCTAGTACTTTTTGCAAGTTTTATTGCTCAGACAATTTTTTTTTTACTCTCAAATTTTGTAACTGACAAGTATTTGCTACAAAAGTACATACCTGATGACTCACAAAAAAGGGAAAGAAGTGTGAATAACGTACGATCCACATTAAAATATGGACGGAAAAATTTTATTGATAAAGTGTTTCCAAAAATCTTGCATTTATACATTAGTTAATTTTACTTCCAAAAATTATAAAGTAAAATCTATAAATCGGATGGAATTAATTTTTAACGAGGTAATTGAATTTCAATATTCGTATTAGAGGCTGTTCGTAAATTACGTAACATGTTTTTGGCCATAAGTAATTTCTCTACATTTTCGAGAAAGGCCCAACCATGAAATAGGTCAACAGTCTTAAAACAATCTCTAAAAAATAAATATAATCTCTCATAAATACAATAGTGATTGATTGTTTCATATTTTAATGGATGATATGTGTTATCTGATTGACTTCTGAAAAAGAAGATAAGTATTTTGGTGTTAAAAATATATTAATTTTATTCTTTCTTATTGATTTTGTCAACTGATTATGATTCCAACGTCATAATAACAAAATCTGAATTGCTTACTAACACGTTTTATATAAACAATTTTGATTGCATGTACATTCTGATTTGTCAATATAATTTTTTTTCTACGCAAGTACAATAAACCATTTCATTTAATAACAAGGTCAAGTGAGTTAGATTTTTTAATCACCATATTAACCAGTTCTATGATTTCAAAACAGCTAAGAACAAAAAATAATACTTTAAAAAATGCCAGTTATTATTTTACTTTTATACACCTAAACAATGCCTTCTTAATTTGCTTCTTTCGTTCCTCTTCTATTGCAGGTTTACACAGTTAAAGATTCTTTAAGAATTCCAATTGCCGTCTTGAAAGCTGGCGAAACACGCGCCGTCAATCCAGATGTTGAATTCTTCGATACATCGGTAACCTTCAAGCTTATCAAAGGTAATGGTCCTGTCTACATTCACGGCCAAAATCTTAAAGATGAAGTTGAAGTTGTCGATATGGATGACGAGGACACCGACGAGGAAGATGATGGCGAAGAAGAGGAGGACGAGGCAAACCCAAAGAAGAAGCAAAAAATGGAAAATAATACCGATGGCAAAAATGCCAAAAATAAGAAGAAATAAATGAGTACGATTGTCGGTCATAGCAACTTGCTCCATTTCGCTTCTTTAGAAAAGCAGCAAAAGCAGCAGAAATTACATTTAATTAGTTCCTTTTAATTTCTTTCTTTTTAAACACTTCATTTGCATTAAAATTTAAGCAAAAACTACTATTAAGTTAGATTTTCGATTCCCAATAAAACCAAATCAAGCGAAAATAGCGAGAAATAATAAGAAGGTTGCAGCAATTATATTCTTCAAGTATAAAAGTGACGAAACGGATCTGAAGCTACATTAGGAAAAAGAGAACTAAACATTTAAACAGTCTGTTGGAAAACTTTTGTAGCTTTAAAACATTTTGTGCATCTTCCGTGTTTGCTCTAAAGTAATGCAAATTAATAAATATTCAGACTTCTCGAGACTATATGAAATAAATATAAACATGTACCCAATTTACCGTTTGTCTGCAATTCTTATACGTAAATAACATACATATTTCAATATTTGATTATAAATTATACCAACTCGTTTAAAATTACAATAACAGCAATGTCAATACGGATTATTACAGTATATATATACATATAGATATATACACATAGTTTTTTTTTTTTTAGTAATAAACTATTTGCATAATATTGAAATTGTGTAAGACTTTTATCCAGAAACATTCGAAACACTGACATTAAATCTAAATATGTAACAATTATAGGTACTTATGTATCTATATGTCTAACAAGCAAACACTATTGTAATTTGTATATACATAAGTGATAAAACAAAACTAAAAAACGACAAAAAGTGAAAACTCAAGAGAAGAAAACAAATAAAGTTTGTTTACTATTTTTAAAAACTAAAAACTAAAAAATGGATTTTATTCAAAAAATTTTAAAAATTTATAGCTGAAAGAATACATACTAGTCATTAAAGAGGATATTGCGAGGGAGAAAAAGGAGATGCAAGTTCTCACTGTAAACATCCCGTAGATGCAAAAATATATAAAGAAATTTTGACTGAAGGTGTTGCGTCGATGAAGGAGTTATTTAGTCATATGAACAATTCAGTATTCCAGACAATTCAGCGCCCTGCCATCGTGCTTGCTCTGAATGCCAATAAGTCTGGTTTCGAATCGGCTTCGGTGTCTATTTTAGGTGTCAGGAACAACCGATGTTATCTGGGGATACCTAAGCGAAATATTGACGGACGTTTTCTCAGAAAAGTCTGAGACCCAGTCTGTGAAAGACCGTGACCCAAAAATTAAAATGTATTAAAAACTTATCTTACAATAGCTGAGAGAAACATTTTAATTTAAGCAATTTGTTCAAAAAATCATTTACCATGATGATCAAGTCGTCTGCACTGTTTCACAAATGTTGGTTTTCTTTTTAGTAAATGTTTCGTAAAGTTTTTGTTTTAGTAACAATCGAAGGCATTGGCTAAAGCTAATGAAAAATGGTTGAGGCAAGGAGAGACAAATATATTAACTTTTTTTAATTACTAAATTACATAATTACTCAATTGAATTATAATGGAAATTTAAGTAACGAAACCCATGAACGTCACGATACAATGTAGAGACGAAAATGTAGAGAAATACATTTTTTTTTATTACAATTTTTATTTTTTTTAAAAATTTTTATTACAAAAATTACAGTTATATACAAGAGAGCGAGTGAAAACTAATACTTAAGAGGTCAATAGATAATAACAGAATGATATTAAAGAATATTAAATTCAAAATCATTTAGATTGCCTATAATACTAAAGTACAAATTAACTAAAAAATGAAAAGGAAACTTTAAACTAAAATTTAAAATTTAGGAATGGAAAAAATTTAATTTAAAAAATAATGGAAAGTTTCAAAATCCATTTAAGTTTGTCAAAAATTTTTAACTCAGTTTTTTAATTTGTCAAATTTTACGGCAAAGAATTAGAAAAAAAAAATTAATTGAAAAGCCATTTGATTAAATAAACATTAAAATAGTTTTTTTTTATTCAGTTCAATACAAAAGTGATAAAAGAACTATTGAGATTTAATAGTTTTTTTTTGTAATAAAACAACTTTTAAATTAAAAAATTTAAAATAAAGTTTAAAAAACACGTTAATATTCACACCAGTAAATTTTATTACATTTCATATTATTTTACTGCATGTTACATTCACTGTTATTTCAAAGCACTGCAAAATCTTCAATCAATAAAAAATAAAACAAAATTTGACACGACAATAATATTATAGCCCACATATCGTTACCAAAATGCACAAAGGCCTTAAACGACATTTTTGAAATTTTACAGGAGAAGCAAAAAACTCTGAAATCTAAAAAAAAACAATTTCGTTAATTTATTTGATGCAGTTTAGGCATAAATATATAGTCCAATGTGATCCTTGAGAAAAAATTGAATATTCTGATTTGTCTCAAAATGGCATTTAGAGCTTTTGTGCAATCAAAACCGTGAAAAAATGGGTGTTAGGGCTTTTGGTTATAGTATGAAAAACGGGGTTTATTTCATTTGAAATTAATCTTAACATAGAAAAAGAAACAAAATTAACCGAAGTTACATTTAAAAAGAAGCAAGAATACAAAATTATTATAAAAATAGCAAAAGTCATTTCTTGGTGCATGGTACAAATGGTAAATTTTTGTAAAAAGTTTGACAATCAAAAGGTAATAAATTTTTGAGTTCTTGGAGATGGTCGTACTTCTTCTGGGATATAGGAAGTTGTTTCGCATGCAAAGGCTTGGGTTCAACTGCTTCGAAACGCTTTCTGGATTTTTGAGGAAGAGGTTCATATTCGGAAGTTATAAGTGTTTTATAAAATATTAGTCCTGATGCGTCGTACGCTAAGGCACGAAGCATGTTTACCGTCGGATCTCCAGCACATCTACCTGAAATAATTTTATTTTTTAAGTTTGTATTGAGTTTTAGAATTTAATATTTTTCGCATACCTGGTCGAATCGAATCATACCGTTGCGGGATGCTTTCATAATCCAGAAAGTAATCAAATTGTAAATTATGAACTTGGAGTGGGCCGGGAGTCTTACGTGCTTCACGAATAAGCTCTTGAAATTGCGATGGTAGATGTATTTCTCTGTTTTTAATTTTTCGTTCTATTAGAGTGCGTGGAGTCACATTCCATTTGTGTATGTCCTTTGATTAAATATTTTTGTTCGATCGATATTTTACTCGCAACACAGAAGGAAAGCAAAGCGTTGGATAAAGTAGCATTGCGGTTTTGGTAGTTGCAGCCATCTGAATAAATGATAATATGATGAATTTCTGGTGATTTTGTGATGATATTTTTGAGGTGCTTAATAATTATCGTAGCAAAATTTGATGCTACAAGAGTTCCATTTGTTTCATCCCAAACATAGTTATCTGATTTATGGGTAGCTACATTATATACTGTGAAATTATGCAGTTGTAGCTTCGATTTGTAATAGGTTGCGTTAGCGTTCAGTTGAGGGAGTAGTTTAACTGCTTGCATATCGACACAAAGTACCACACATAAACCAGAAAGAGCATTTGCGATATCATTGCGTTTCTCATCTCGCATTAACTCGATTTCTTCTCGATGTTTTTGATATGATTCTTGAGGTACATTTTTCTTTATCTGATTCGCATTCATCCACATAGAACTTGTAAAGCTCATTATAGGACCTAAAGTTACCTTCAATGTATAATTTTTTGGTTTTTTTTCTGCAGTAATGGGATTCCATCATTGGGAGATTTTTTAACCAATTTTCTAAGTGAAAACGCTTTGCTTGATTCCTTTGTCCAGGAAGTGATAATCGCTTCAATTCAACTTGCACATTATTTCTTAATTCACTACTGAATTCAGTGCCATGTTGTCCAGTGTTATCTATCCAATTTCTTATCATTTTCTCTTTTACACCCAAAGTAGATAGAAACATTTGGCGACAGACTTGGAATCGAGTTTTATCATTTTGCAAGAAAAATTCCAAAGTTTTTGAGCGTTGAGAGTTTTCGGATCTACGTCGCTTTATTTTAATACAATTGATCAGGCCACTTACGTACATTTTTTTCTGTTCCCAGGACATTTCCCAAAAGCAATCGAAAATTTCCTTGCGAATGCTTTCATTGAAGCTTGAACAGTTCCGTTTAGTACTTATTTTACAAAAATTCGAATTACACGAAGGTCCTAGAGATCTGGCTGGTTTTTGGCAGTAACCTTCTCCGTTTTTTGATCTTCCAATGTACTGTTCGCCACGCATGCGTTTCTTCAGACATGTTTTACGTTCGTATTTACCTTCCATTACCTCAACTTTAGAATCTTCGAGGTGTTAAACACTGTACATTTAAAGCAAATATTGATGAAAATTTAACTTCACCCGAACCGTTCCAAAACTTAAATTATTTAATATTCAAACACGACTACGATCACAAGAAAACTTAAAAACGTAAAGTCAAGAACACAAAATCGTTGCCAACTAAAAATTTTACTAATCATCAAATGAAACAAGTGTTGCTAATGCATGAGCAAAGAAATTTGTGTTAGTTAGGGCTTTTGTGGATGCAACTCGTTGTTTTTTTTTGCGCAATGCTATGTTTTTGGAGAAAGGGCTTTTGTGTATTTGCTATAACAACGTTGTTTTTCACACCAGGGCCAAAAAATTTTGTGTGGATGTGTATTTCAGTATTGGCTATCAGAATTTGCAAAAAACCCATTTTGAAAAAATTGTCGTTTAGGGCCTTTGTGCATTTTAGTAACGATATAATATATACATTAAGGTGCATTGAAAAAAAAAGTTGCATTTGTGCCCATCAAAAAATTAACCTTGATGTGTTTTATTTCGATTACCAAAATATTTTGGCAATAACGAAAGCCTCTAGTGAGCTAAACCATTTTGCAAAAACCTCCAAAAAGCATGTTTTTCTTAAAAATGTTGGCTTGTGTAATAATTGTAAAAAAAAATTGTCGCAAATTATTGGCCTGAAAAAGTTCTTCCAATCTGAATCAAAAAATTTTAAAAATTTGCAATCTGATTAGAGATAATACTGTTTTTCATTAATTTTTCACCTTCATGTCCGTGCGAGACACGCTAAGCAATCAGCCCTATTATAAATAAAATTTCCCCCGGAATTGAAAAAAAAAGTTTTAATTTTTTAGACGGGATAATACTTTTAAAGATTTTTTTCTAGTGATCTTAAAAATTGACAATGAATGCAAATATTTGTGTTAAAAATTTTCACAATTTCAATGAACATTGATAAAAAAACAAAAATTCCCTTGTTGCGGGCGAAATTTTATTCACAATAGGGCTGAATAAATTTTTTTTATAATTTAAAGAGTACACAAATTTATTCTATTGTCCAAAATTCGATCTAAAAGAAATTAAAGCATTAAGGGCGTTATCCTCTTACCTGAACCTAAATTTATTGCATATAAAAACTGCGGTCGAGAAGCACCACTCCGCCCCAACACTTGGTTGAATTTTTGATAGAAAGTTAAATGCTTTCTGTAGGTAATAGCCTTTACCACATCCATTAGAAAAAATTGGGCTTAGATTGCCTGAACGAACGAGAGAAACCTCGGTCGTTCGCTCTGTTAAAACACTAACGGCTTCATTTTGTATTCCTATTCGATCAATCGTTTCGCTCAAAACAGTGTTCGTTCGTGTTTTTGTAATTCGAACAGAATCAAACAACGATAACAGCTGATCAGCCAGCGAACGATGCCGTAGTACAGTTACATATTTGCAATATGTATTTCTAACGATTACTGAAACCACGAACATAGAGTGTAAATTATTATCTAGAGATTTGCATCAACTCTGCTAAATCTCTGGCATGTGTTAACAGATTTATTTTACTTAAAAACATGAAGAAAAAGCCCGTTTCATGAAATTCTCATCTCATGAAATGAGCTGTCAAAATATTTAAGTGTGTGTGTGCGTTGTTTGCAATTGTTCGCAAAAACTGCAAAAAAAAGTGCAAAAATATAAAATGAAGTGGCGAATGAATCAAACTATACAGATAATAAACTTTTATAAACAATTCGGCTGCTATGAAACTTTAAAAGTTCCAATTATAAGCGAGTTTATCTGAAACAATCTGCTCGACGCCATGCTCAAAATTAAATTTTATGAGATGAAATGCCCAACTAAAAATTTTATCATGAAATCTGGATTTCATGAAATTCAATTTGACAGATCGCATGCAAGCAAATATTGTAAGTGGAGACGGCCTGTTACGCATCCTCTACGCAACTTTGCTGTAGTTGTTATTCATAAACATTTGGGCTATTCACATGGCAGAATTATAAGGTATGCTCATCACGGAGAGGAATGGAGTAGAAAGCAGAATAAAGCTACATTGATGTCAAAATCAGCTGTTCATCGCGAATTTCTTTATGCTCACTTTTCGCAGTTGTTTTTAGGTTAAAACTGTTACAGGTTTTTTCTTGCAATTTTAAGACTTCTTTCACATTTTATAGTTTTTATTACACTTTTTTTATAATATTTTCACTAAAATTAGCACAAGTTTAACACCCGCGACCGCACTGTTTGCAACTTGGAAACATAAAATATTTTCTACATTTGCAATTTCTACGAAATGCGTCGTTTTGACATATATGTTGCTTCTCATTATCCACTCTTCGCTGACGCGTGAGAGCACTCAGCGCAGCGGCCCTACCTTATCATTGTATCATGGGCTATTCACAGTTTAAGCACGCAGGCCTGTTTAATTTAAGATTTGTTATTTTTACGCCAACTTACGTAAGTGTATTTTTCTATGTTGCTGTTTTGCATGCAAACGCGCAAACACGCGTAAATAAAAGTAGCCCTTGGACGTGTTTTTTGTGTCTCGTATTTGTATGCCCTATCTACAGCATATATAACAGGGTTGCAAAATCATTGAATACGACAAACACATACTGAGGTGCTACAGTTTCAAAAATAACAAAAGCTATAAATACGCTTTGTTAATTTACGTTTAAACGGAATTTTTGAATGCATTATTTAATTTTGCAAGGTTTGTGTCTAAACAATGGAAGATATTTTACAGAAAACAATGAATTCTTGAAAAGAGGCTATAAATGGCGCATTTGGAGCATGTCTATGATATAAATATCATAAACATCAACCTTAATCGAAAAGGCGAAAACAAATTTTAGGTTAAATTAACGCAAATTTCGGCGTTTTAGTTACGCAGATCTAAAAAAGCCGGAAAAACCATTATGAATAACGATGTGTTGCTTAAAGCTTGTTTAAAGTTACGCAGCCTATTAAATGAGAAATGATTAAGGCTGATTATTATTTTAAGCTCAGTATGCTGTAGAAACGAAAACAAATGCCCATAAGAAGTACATTGAGTTTTTTGACAGCGAACAGGCAGCGAAATTTTTTTTTTGCTAGGCATTTATATGTCCGTACATGTAATTGCCGCGGAAATTTGACATTCAACAATAAAAAAAAGCAGTATGTGTTGGTGTTGAATTTGTTATTAAACAAGTTTATTTAGTTTATTAAGTGCTTCTTCTCCACACAAAAAATTTTGACTCTACACCAAAATTTCGCGTGTAGAATTATATGCCCAAAAATTTGCGTTCCTACAGTATACTAAGCTTTAGAGGCTGCTTAACTTTAAACCAGCTTTGAACAACACATCGTTATTCATAAAGGTTCTGATTTGTTTGAGATCTGCGTAACTTAAACGCCGAAATTTGCGTTTAAAGCAGTGTCGGCCAAAAAACAATTGCACTGTTCTTTCAGTTGTGTGCTAGTGCGCCCACATGTGAGAGCGACAGAAACAGACAGCGTTCACGTTGCACGCGTACATAGGCGCTGTCCCACACTGGTTTAAAAGCTGCGTAAGCTTAACCCATAATTTTTTGGTCGTCTTCTCCTTTAGGGTTTTTGTTTATGATATTTATATTATAGACATGCTCCATATGCGTCCTTTATAGTAGTATTATCAAAAACAAGATGTTCATTTCCGCGCCATATTTATTTCGAGTGCTTGTTATTTAAAATGTAATAATTCAAATGTATAGAAAAAAAAACTTGCAACGCTAACAAAAATAACAAACGTGTAATAAGGTGTTTGATTTTGTGTGTGTGTGTCCGATGGACGGCACAAGCCAGAGAAGTTGGACCCCTTTTACATTGATCAAGACTTGAAGTCAAGTTTCAGAGTTTGTAGGCAATTCGCCGCACATCGGAAGCGACGGAAGGGGGAAAAAAAACTTGAAGCTGTACCCATGGCAGAATTATAAGGTAGGGTCGACTCGGAGAGGAATGGATTAGAAAGCAGAATAAAGCGGGATTGGTGTCAAAATCAGCTGTTCATCGCGAATTTCTTTATGCTCACGTTTCGCAGTTGTTTTTAGGTTAAAACTGTTACAGGTTTTTTTTGCAATTTTAAGACTTCTTTCACATTTTATAGTTTTTATTACACTTTTTTTATAATATTTTCACTCAAATTAGCACAAATTTAACACCCGCGACCGCACTGTTTGCAACTTGGAAACATAAAATATTTTCTTCATTTGCAATTTCTACGAAATTCGTCGTTTTGACATATATGTTCCTTCTTATTATCCACTCTTCGTTGACGCGTGAGAGCACTCAGCGAAGCGGCCGTACCTTATTATTGTATCATGGCTGTACCGGCAATTTTTTCGTGTTCCTTTTGTTATTTTCGCGTTGTTGACAGTACTTTTTATTTTATTTTTCGCATCAATGTGAGTTTGTTACACTACGTTCACACTGGCAGCTAAATGCGCATTTAACGAAATGCATTTTGTAAATGCGCATTAAGCTCTCAGTGTGAATGTAGTATTAGACTTCAGTTTCAGTAAAATTTGTGTGTGAGTTATTTGATGAGGTTTTTGTAGATATTTTTAATAATAATATATTTTTATAGCCAAAAATGTCGTTTAATTGGAACAAGGAGCTAATAGAAATTTATTAAAATTCAGTTTGCTTCAGTTTGCTTGCTACCTATCTCGCTTTATTTTTTAAGAAAACAAGTAAAGAAGACAAGAAATTGAATTCAAGTCTTGACCAATGTGAAAGTTTTCGTTAAGTTCAAAAGAGAACGTCAAAAAAACTTGACTTCAAGTCTTGATCAATGTAAAAGTGGTCTTGGTAACATAAAGCAGCAACATAATTTTTGGCTTCATTTGTACGGCCTAGTGTTTCTTGGGCATTTCGATAGCTGTGCCTTCTGTAGAATTCTGCTCATTCCCAGCTTTAAATCACAAGTTTGCATATTAAATAAAATATTTGCGCCAAGTCACGACCGAAGTTTAATACGTCAACATTTTCAATTGTCAAAATTTCATCGTCCATTTGACACAGTAAAAAAGACAACTTTAGTTCAACACACAAATCTCATTCAACTTGCTATTTTCTTTCCTACCACGAGTGAAATTTCCGATTGACATATACCCGAATAAAAGAATTTTTATGCATAACAATTTGAGGAAGGTTGCGCAGAGAACTCGTAAAGCATTAAACAGTGCGTAATTAAACAAGGGTTAAACGATTGCTTAAGAAAATCTATTGAATATGATTGGAAGAGTTTAGTTTGTGTTCATTCGAAGCAGTTCACTTGCCCATTCCTCAAAACAAAATCGTTCAATATTCCGAACGTACCTTGCGATCTATTACGTTGCATCTGAACGTACCTTTTTATCAGAACACTAGCATACTTTTAGGCACTTCTCAAATTCAGTTTTAATAAATTCAGAAAGCAAGCTGAGCTTAGTTCAAGGATAACAAGATAGGAAACTTAAAAAACATAACCTCAAAGAAGGTTTGCATGTATTTGTGAACCGAAATATGCAACCCTGAACGTCACTCTTGTTCTTCATCGGCCGCAAACTCTAAAATAAATCACTTTGCAACCCCTTAAAATAATGCATATCATCTATTTTTTATTGTATAAATATTTAAGTTGGGTTGCAAGTACCTGTTTGCAACCTAAACTGATTATTTCATCCCCTTATTTTGGTTAATATATGCTTTCAAAGTTTGCCAATATCTTCAGTTGTTGTATTTGTCAATATTTTTGGAAAATTTAATTTTTCACAAGCCCCCGTTAGTTTACACAAACCCCCGCTATTCGAGGTGAGATAAGAAAAAGGAACGCTCTTCTTTCTTCTGAAACTTCGTTTTCAAACAAGAAAAATAGTGCATGGATTGAGTACATTAATGTTTTAGTCTTTAAGTTGTGTTACAGGAATCTGTTTAACACCCAAATAATTACATGCATGCTCTTATTTTAAGTTTTATCGCCAAACAAAGTTTGCATATTTCCACATAATAAATTGATTTTTATTTTCACCACTACCGACTTGTGAAGGTTTCATGCCATCAGAGTTGCCAGCTCTGATTGTTTTCTTAAGAATTCTCTTGGATAGCATAAATATTGCGCTGGTACGAAATGGCATATGTATGTTTATCTCTAACCTTTATAAAATTGCATTGATCATGTATTTGCGTAAAATATTAAGTTGGATTTAAAGGAACTACTTAAAACTGTAAATATTATTTCTTCTTTAAAATGCATATTTAGAGGCAGTAGAAGCAGGGTTCGTATTGGCTCTCATGAAGTTTCATGAATATGAGGAAATTTTTTGTTAAAAAAAAACCTGCTCATATTAATTTTCGTGAAGAGCTGACTACATTCTTTTGTTCATGAACTGTAGAAGTAACCGCATAATCATAGAATGCTTTGGTATTGTATTTTAATTGCCCCGCTGCTTAACATACATACACACAAAAATTTAAGACATTTCGATGCCTTGAAGTGAGGGTTAGGAAAAACTCTCAAGTGAAGAGCATGATTACACTCCTCTTCATCAATATTATTCAAGTCACGAACGGCTCACTGTGCTTTCTTTGCCTTGAAAAAACTGCCTTGAAGAGCGCTCTCTGCATTTTATTCATTTAATGTTTCTCGTTCGCAAGTTTTGGCAATTCCAAATTCAATTTATTACAATTTTTGCACTACCTCAAAAAAGGTCCTAAATAGGAAAAAAATTAACGAAAAAGATTTATAGCTCCCCGGGGTGCACCATAGAGGGGTAAAATGTATGACCAGGTCCTATTATATTTTCACCACCAATATACATTCTCAACGTCCTCACCTTTCTCTGTCACCTTCTTGGGGGTCCTCCTACAAAAACACAAAAGAGATAAATGTCGAAAATGGCTTATATCGTCCGTAACTGAACCCCTAGACTGGTCAAATGTTTTAGCTGGTCCTATTATTTTTTGGTCCACAATATTTCTTTTGAACATACCTACCCCCTATCTGCCACCCATTATGTGCGAATAGGTCAACTTAAATTTTGCATCAAATAAAAACAAGTGATTTAAAAATTCACGAGCTATAATAAATCCAGCACATCGCACATAGAGGCCGCTTGTATGGGAGGCTTCGCCAAATTGATTTTTTAAAAAAAAGGATATTTAAAAAAAATGTTGGTGCATTTGTAATAAAAAGGATATTACTAAACGGATCAGATTCTGCGTTTAGTATATACAGTTGTTGCAACTTACCCCTTTTTGGATATTTGAAGTCTATTTTTATGCAGTGCAAAAATTAAGCCACTTCAAAAGTATCTATTTTTAGTTTAGGAATGTGCTATTGGAAAAAGGGTATATTTTTCGTATAAAATACAGTTTTATCATTATTTTAAATTTTTTTTTTATAGATTTTACATTTCTGCTTAGTTTTTAGAAGTACAAAATCAAGAGACTTTTAAATTTCTTAAAAAAAATTTTAAGGCAATTTTTTTTAATTTGTGCAAAGCGCAAGCATAGTTTTTATATGATTAGTTAAATATAGTTTATTGTGTAGTGGTGTCAAGGTACCACTTGAAAAACAACATAAGAATTTTAAATTAATTTTTTTCACATAATGTTTCATAGAAACTGCTTCAAAATAAAAAATAGTAAAGCTCATCTGAAAAATATAAAATTTTTTAAATTATAATGTGAGAAAAAAATGTTAAGAAACTATTAAAAATAAAAATGGAAATATTAGCGACATAGTTTAAACTCAATTTAGGCAAAAAAGAAACACATCCATGATAGTTTAAGTAAACTTAACTTATACGAATGCTAAAATATCTAGTTAAACCTAGCTTAAACGTCCAATTTTGGTGAGATAAGCTCTGTTTAATTTGACTAAAGTTTAAACTCGAACTTAAAAACTGGCCCTAAGTATTTTATTGTATAATTTTCAGGTGAAATATAATACGGTTAGTCAGTAAACCTTTTAACTGCAATTTCCAACATTACGTACTTCATTTCTGAATTTTACGGGAATAAATGTTACATATATAAATATATTTCGAACACTATTTTGTCTCATAGAGAATAAGAACATATGAGCAATAATGAATACATACTTGGGCAAGTAATAACAAAATATTTTTACCTACGTGATTTTATAATTACATATCAGCATGTTTTTTGACGTCCCGTAGACCCAATTGATTTTCTTTGATCATCGTTGAGGATTAATAAAAGATATCCAAAATTATAATTTAGTGGCTAAACAGACCGCTATAACACCTTATCTATATCTTAAGTTGTTTTTTTCATATTAAAAGCTAGCCTGAAAAAAGTGAAATTGGCAACTCTACTACTGACAATGAAATGGAAAAAAATTTATTTCATTCATAAATTTAAACAGCTGATATTTTTAACCCGAACCTTTCATGTAAAAGTTGTTTACTTTTTGGGAAAAAATAATGTGTTTTTTATGTATAAAAGTACATTTAACATGAAGCTACAGTACAACAATAAATATATTTAGCCTATTTGATAATAATTAATGCACTTTACAGATAACTCTTAAGTAGCATAATTAGCAACTGACATATTCACCTCACTATTTTTGCAAATTGACAGTTGAGCAAAATCAAAGTCAGATGAGTGTTAAGATATTCGTGGTGAACGAATTTTTCGTGTACGTGTGTTTTACTTTAGGTGAACAAGGATTCCCCACAGAAGTTTCCTATCTTGTTATCTTTGGTTTAGTTCAGTTTCATCTCGCACGAGCTTAGCGGCAAAACTTAACTTTTTACTGAAAACTCAACTCTCTGTGTAGACGTAGCTGCAAAAATGTTTTGAATAGGTTAATTTTGATACAATTTTTAAACCTTTGGCGACCAAATATGACAAGTTTCAAAATTTGTTCTAGGCATTAGTTTTGTCAGCATATAGCAGTTGAGAATAACTTAACACATTGCGTATGTCAGAAGTAATGATGCTTCCAAATTGAACCTAAATATTTCATTTTAACCTGACCTAAATCTGGCCAAATTTTCAAAGTCCTGAAAACTCTTTTTATTAATTATTGCTGCCACTTCAATCAAATAAAGAGAATTTTAGCATCGTCAGATTTCTCCGAAATATCTATATTTAACCCTTTTTATTCAATTTAGGCCTTTGGGACATAATTTCCAAAAAAACCCCTTCTTAGTAAGTGTCTACACTATCAACAGTACATGTCTATCAAATTTCATGTTTCTAGGTCAAGTCGTTTGGGCTGGGAGTCTCGCAAATTTTGAGAATTGCCGAGAAAAGAAGTTTCATATAAATATGCATTCTGTGTACGCTCACTTTACCAAGTTGAAAATTCCTAAGAACTAATGTTTTTCAGGCAATTAAATTTTGTATATTTTATCTAAAAAACATATCCTAATTTTATGTTTCATTCAAATAAATTTTGAGCAGTCTTTTCATAAATTTGCATTAATCTGCAAGTTAAATTTTCATATAAAAAAATTTTATTTTATTTTCATACTATAATACATTTACAATTATTACACCGCTTATATATATATATAAATATATTACCATCTTAGTTCACGCTTTGGGACACTTTCTTCTATGGAAGATTCTTCAACCTCAAAATTTTGTACTCCTCCATTTCGAGGTAGTACAAGAGATTGTGCTTTCGCACCTATTTGATTAAAACTTTTTTTAAATCTTTACTTACTTCTGATGGTGGAACTTCTATACAAAGTATAGCTCAAAACTTAAGTGTTCCATATCTACTTTGTTTCATTTTTATTTTACTGTCGTTAAAAAATTCCAAGATACAACAGCAAAAGTCAAAATTAAATAAGAGTTTTAACACGCACGTTATTGTATGTATATTTGGATTATTTTCGCTATAAATTGTACTAATAACTACTCTACTTAAATTTTAATGCAGCTCTAAGCTAATTTGCAGTTTAAATAGGTGCTGCTCTAATTTATTGATTACTGGTGTAGTACAAGCGTTTTTTTAGAAACGGCAAGATATTTATATTTTGACAAACTCGTATTTATCGAACTCGGCTAAATGCGAAAATTTGCCTTGATGCATCTACATTTCGGCGTTCAAATTTAATATGAACGTGGTTAGCAGTTTATATTTATCTTTACTTAAAAAAAAAAATTGGGTTTTAAGATCGAGCTGATGCAATTTATTTCAATTCCGTGAATCATTTAAATCTATTTAATACGATTGAGAATTGCGATATTTTCTTGACGAACACCAATTCGCGTTTTAACTTAAGATTTAAGCAAAGACTTTTTATAAAAAAATTAAATTTTAAAGATTTACATGTTTTTTTTTTGTTTTTTTTTGGTGACCAAGCGTTTTAAAAGTTTGTTTGCAATTGCTGCTTAAGGTGAAGGACATACTTTAAGACGGTCGTAAGCAGCTTGTTCCAATTTTTCGCGATGGTCAGGATGCGCAATCTGTATAAGTTCGTAGGCACGTTGGCGTATGTTTTTGCCAAAAAGCGAAGCAACGCCATATTCAGTGACCACGTAGTGAACGTGAGCTCTAGACGTAACAACTCCGGCACCTGAAACAAGAAATTTTCACATGAATTATCACCTTGGAATAGAGAAAGCAAACACATCGTAGGTTGTACCTGGTTTCAGGGTGGGGACGATCTTACTTTCGCCCTTTTTAGTTGATGAAGGCATGGCAATAATTGGTTTGCCTCTGCCATCGTAACCTTCGGCTGCACCTCGAATAAAGTCTACTTGTCCACCAAATCCTGAGAAGAAGCGTGTACCAATCGAGTCGGAGCATACTTGACCAGTAAGATCCACTTCGATACAGGAATTAATAGCAGTCATTTTAGGATTGCGCGATATGATACCAACATTGTTGACATAATCGATAGCCAACATTTCTGCAAGTGACAAAATTTATGTTAATAAGAACGCACGTCCAAATGCGTGTTTGTTTCATACCAATGAAAGGATTATTGTCGACAAAATCGTAAAGTGCTTGGTTTCCAATCAAGAAAGAACCGACGATTCGCCCTTGATGATGTTTCTTTTGATTGTTGGTTACACAACCTTTTTTCACCAAGTCAACGACACCATTAGCAAACATTTCCGAATGAATGCCAAGATCTTTATGGTTGTGCAGTGCATTAAGCACGGCGTCGGGAATGCTGCCGATACCCATTTGCAGTGTGGCACCATCCTCGACGATATTTTCCGCAATAATTTTGCCGATTTTGGTTTCAACTTCATTTGGACCCTCACCGCCATGTTGAGGCAGCGGTGTATCGATTTCAATGGCGGCATCAAAGTGAGAGGAATGAATGGTGGCATCGCCAAAGGTTCGCGGCATTTTGCAATTGATTTGAGCTAAAAATTTAAAGGAATTGTTTTTAATATTTTTTGTATATACATATTGTGGAGTTGCAATATTACCAATTATTTTTTTCGAATGAAGCAAAGCTGCGCGAACGCAATCCACACTAGTGCCCAAGGAACAATAGCCATGTTGATCTATTGGTGAGACATGTACCAATGCGACATCGGGTTTGACAATTTTCTTGTAAAAAAGTTTTGGAATTTCGTGGAGGAAAATAGAGTAATTATCGCCACGTCCTTCAGCGACGGCTTTGCGAACATTGCCTCCCATAAAGAATGAATTCGAACGAAAGATTTCTGCATTCTCCGGATTACAATATTCTGCAGGACCTTCAGTGTGCATATGACAGACAGTTATGTCTTTGAGGCAATTATTTTTTCCGTGTGCCACCATGGCAGTAATGAGTGCATTAGGGGTGCCAGCAGCCCCGGAGCAGAAGACAGTGTGACCTGCAAGCATGTTTATATTCAATATTTAATGATGTCATATAAAAGGTTTTAAGATGTAGTATAAAACTTAAATATATTAAATACTACCTATTATTACACTGAACAGTATTTAAGAAGCGTCTAGAATAATTTAAATAAACTTAAAATAGCTTTTAAAAAAACAAATAATGTGACTCACAAAGTCCGTTTAATATTTTTTATAAAGTAAGAGCATTTTATAACATTTCCTAGATGTGTGAAATAGCTTATTAGATATTAAAAAAATAAAAAATTAATATTGAATGAAACTATATAATAAGTTCTATTTGCGGAATTGTAAACGTGTAAAATAGTCATGGTTACATAGTAAGGAAGTGATGCCATATTAAAATTAAAACATGTTAATTGTAATGTCAAACAAAACATTTCTCACTTTATATGAAGCAAATTGATTCTATTAATGACAAAATTAGTACAAAAAAACAAAAAATAATGCTACGTTGTGCTAATAACGCTAAATTTATAAATTTTCATATGATAATATGAAAATTCCCCGAATTCGAATAAAACACGTATTGAGCAACCAAACAAAAGTAGGCCAAAACATGACAACCAGCTTAATTAAATTGGAATTGATTTTAATTGGAATTGGCTCTGAGATTGCCAAGAACTAAATTTCATAGTTTAACTGTAAGGGAGATGAAAGATGTTATGAATCAGATAAATTTAAGCAAGTCATATGGAAGGGATGAAATTATGCCATGTGTCGTTAAAAATTCTTAAGTCGCGATTTCAAAAAAAAAAACACCCTTTTGACAAAATAGTACTTTTTCGGGAATTCTATGTAAACTTTGTGGTTTGTGCATTACTATAAATATAGGCTGCATATAGTTGCATATAAGACAAAATGCAACGCCATCAGATAAAGAAGAAAATAGGAACTAATACTTAATTTAACATGAGCATGAGCAACCCAATTTAACATGGTTACATGGACCAGTGGGTAGAACATTCATCTGAAGATCGACAGGTAGTTAGTTTGAATCACGCTAGAAACAAGGAATATGAAAAATTTTAAAATAACAGGTTTTAATAGCGTCAAGTGCGGCTTTTAAAACCAAAAAACAATTACCAAAAAATTTTCGACATTCGAATGACAGTATTTTTTATAGGAACCATTGTTCGTTACATCGGTTTTATCACCTCATCTAATCCACTGTGTTGTTGTATATGTGGCTAAGAATTTTCACTTCAAAAATATTGTTAACAAAATTACATAATTGGTACTATATCATGATATGGCTAAAGTTTTTTATTAAAGAAAACCAGCAAAATGAAAAAACTCCCATAAAAATGATTAAACTTTTCGACCCAGTTTAATGTTCATAATTTTTCATACAAAAAATTTTTTGCTAGTTACTAGTTACACTTTGAATTCTAGCTTTGCTTTTTTTTTTGTCGTGAAACAGCAGATTTTAAATGAACTTCGAACTTTCAAAAATTCTTATCATCGAATTGCAGACAAACAACTTATTCATATTTTTTACTTAACTTAATTCATTGGTAAATATGAAAAGCACGCATTATTTGCTTTTTAAAGAATAGAGACAATAATCGAAATATATTAGAATACTCTAGCATTTTTGTTTAAAACTAATTTGTAACAAACATTTATTTGCATAACCTAATTTATGAGAACTTTAACTAAAATCAGTAATTTAAACTTCTCTAGTGTTTAAGCTAGAATTCTATTTAAAGCACGTAGAAACATCTGTGTTGGGATTAATTACAAGCATATGCAATATATCGCACACTAAATACAAAACAGTCACAATTCAAAATTTACAAATTTTTACTTTTTTATTTAAAACTATTTGTAGTTTTAAAAAGACGATTCCTTTAACTGTCAAAACTTTGTTCACTTCTTCTTTCTCTACAATTTAAAAAAAAACTTTGTCTCATTGTTTTGTATGGAGTTCCTTCAAAAATTAAATAGTTTTTTGCTTCTCCTAGAAATTTAAAAATTTTGAGTTGTGACTGTTTTGTATTTAGTGTGCGATATAATTTAACAAACATATTCACCAGAATTCTACATACAAATAATGTAAATAATGTGCGATAGCAAATGTAGAATCATAAACTGGTTTTTTGTCTTCATCAATGCTACGTTATCAGTTTCTATTATAAAAATGAATTAAAAAAAAAAAAATTACAAGTATCAGATTGTAAATTATTTATTTCTATTAGTAGGGTATACATATTTTTAATCACATATGAATTGTTATACTTTCGAGAATTAATAGCACATAATCATTAAGAAGTGAAATTGCTGATCAATCCGCTTGCACTTTCGAATGTAAGGTAGACGAATTAGTCAGAAGTCTTATTTTACATGTATAGAATAGTAAACAAATTATTACCAAACATATACTGTGTTTTTTTAACACTTTGTGTTTCAATTTTAAGATATTCCCTTTAAAGTTTGTGGATTTTAAGACGAAGATGTTTTAATTGTTTCACAACTATCGAAAGTATTCTTAGTATAACCAAATAAATGGAAATATATAAGTTTACACTGAAGACATTCTCAAAATGGAATAAGAGAGAAAATATAATAATGCTATTTAATTTCGGTGTAAATAAAAAACAAGAGTAAAAGTGGTCGCTAATTCCGAAAGTATTTTTTTTTTCCTGTCACTCCGTTTTCGAGATATTTATTATTATTATTATTTATCTGTTTATAAAAAACAAGTGGCGAAAGTAGTTTTACATTAAAAAATATAAAGTTAAATATTATTAAGTACGACAGTGGAGTAAAAAAAAAATAAAAGAAAAATAAAAACTAAAAAAGTAATTAAAAATTGCAAAATACATCAGACGAAAGCGAATCAATATCCTAAAAACTAAACTTGAAGAGCCATGAAGTCACTACTTTAAGAAAAACATTTATGTGACGAATGCAACGAACATCGGAAGGCAAACAATTATAAAGCCTAGGAGCAACGCAAGAAAAAAAAGCATAGTCATTATTCAAGTTTGCATAAAATTTGTATCCAGGGATACTAAATAAAGTTATTTCGAAATCATTTATCCATTTTTACATAAAGAATATGAAATCAGGCTTGTTAACAAACGAATCCAAATGCAAAAGGAAAGTATTAACATTTTTTCCTAAGCTTCTTATATTTTGGTGAACTAGTTCAAAACTGTTAGTTATAAAGTATCGATGAATTCGAGTAAATTCAAATTATTGCAATGCGCAACAGGAATATTAAATAGAGATCCAAGAGCATTGACATTGTCCGTATTCATATTAAATTATTAAATTTATTAAAACAGAAAAACTTTTTTAAAAAATATTTAAATCCTTATAGGATTTTATAACCAAAGCATTTTCACCATCCTGTTTACGAATTAAAATCTGACCATTACTAACCCAAAGATATTTGAATTGTTTTTCGATTTTAAGTTTAAGAGCAGCATTAAAAAGTAATCTGTCTTGAATACAGATATTGCCCACTGTAGTTTTTTTCTAAAAAAAAAAGTTGGTTCAACCTAATTGCATATATCTCCAGACCCAACAACAGTAATCAAACAAATGATATATCAAAATAATCTAATAAAATTCCCAATAGTCGCGTATCGTTCCTTCATCCTAAACTCCAATTGCCTTCATCTTCTGGTGAAATATTTCCCCATGTTCGTCACTCTATTCGCCGAGATTCTTCGGAAAAAATTCAAATCTGAGTGCAGAAAGTAAATTTTCAAAGATATATTTACGCCTGTTATTTTATAGCTCCTGATTTATAAAGAGTAAGATTAATTTTTATTGTCCCGAGGAAGCTAGAAACAGCCATCCTAAAAGAATTTACTTCCTCAGCTCCCATTTTAATTTTTTACGCACCCTAACCCTAACTCGAGAGTCGAATTTTTAGTCGAATAGAATTTTGTTTTCGATGCAGTGCATGCAGATTTTAATTGTTAAAAATGTAAGCAATTTATGATTTTTTTTTTTTTTGCTTTTTACGACTATAATCTAATTTTTAACTATTTTTGTGAATTTCATGCCGGTCAAAGTTGGTGAGCAACAAATCGCAGAACTTTGGCCAATTTTAATGCGCTTGGAATTGATCTTGCTCGTGCGCATTCATTTAGCAATTCGCCTGTAGTTGTCATCAAGTCCACAAACGCCTCCTTGGACAGTCGGAAGTTTTGTAGAAATCTGTAAACAAATTTGCTAAATGTTGTGGATGCCAAAACTTTTATGAAAGGCTACACTTACGCGTTCTCTCCTGACAAATCGTCGAACCATAATTCTGTCGTAGTCATAACTATTTTGCTCTTATTTTCAAATAGTATGTGGTTTTCAAAATGACGATCAGCTGATAGAAATAGACTATCGTAAACAAGGCCAATGAGCGAAATTCACAATGGCACTATTCTTAATCGAAAGCAAGTCATAAAAAAAAAGAAATGGCCATTTCAGCCCTTGAAAGGACTTTGACCGAACTTCTTATGATCAAGACAGTTTTTACTCTCTGAGGTTTACTCAGCACGTTATAATACCAAATGCAAATTTGTTCGATCAGCCCATTCGACTACAGTCGAAGATCAAACGCAGTTCATAATAGTCTTGCACTTCAAATGCAACTTTTTTCATTTAAAAAAACTTTTTACAAATCTTTTTAAAACATCTTACAAACCTTTTTAAAACTTTTAATTTAACCAATTGCTTACCAATATAAAAATATCTTATCTGTCGTATAAAAATGGTAAAAATAAAAAGCACCATTGCAAATATCAAGTCCCGATGCAATTCCCGGAATCAATTGGGTACTGTTTAGGAACGTATTAAGGAGCTGTTCATAAATTCCGTAACATGTTTTTGGTCAATTTTACACCCCCTCTCCCCTATGTCACACTCCGTCACAAAGTCTTGACCACCCCCATGCAACCTTACTCTTCTGTTTTTTTAATTTTTTGGGTTTTTTTTTGCAGTTTGTTATGAAAAAAAGCATAAAACAAGTTATATGGTTTGGTTTTATTATTATGGCGGCCGTGGCGTAGTGGGTAATGTGTAACTCTTACGCCAGAGAACCCAGGTTCGAATCCTCCATCTGAAAACAGAAAAATTATTCAATTGAATTAATATTTCTGTTCGGCCGTCACCTCTCTGCAGACAATGGCAAACCTCATGAAAAAACTGCAATGAAAAGCTTCTTGAGAACAAAAATCGTTCGGAGTCGGTATAAAACATGTAGGTCCAGTCCTCGATCATTTGTGTTCAAACATTTCACAACGCACACAACACAATTGATCATAAGAAGCTCGGTCAAAGTCCTTTCAAGGGCTGAAATGGCCATTTCATTTTTATTTTTAATAGAATAAAACATAAAACTGCCGAGTGCGACGAATTTTTGTATTACACGTTACATCGCTTTTACTACCCATTCCATTTTGCTGTATATGCGGCGGAAGAAGTATCACTTCAAAAACATCACTTCGATTTCTTTTGGTTTTTATTTTGAACTATATTTATGAACTACAGTACAGTCTCGCTAATCCGGACACATATAGTTTCAGCGTATATCCGTATTACTAAAAGTGTCCGGACACATAATATAATATACATAGCGCCGTTGCCATACGCACTACAATAATACACTGATTCGGATTGAAAAAACGAGTCAAATTATAAACCAAACATGCTAGAATTTTTTTCTGTCCGAACTTAAGCGGTAAATATTAAAAATGTCCGAAGTGTACAGATGTCTGTATTACTGGGAAGTCCGGTATAGCGAGTGTCTGGATAAGCGAGACTATACTGTAGTTTATATAACAACTTATCACCTCTACGATAACAACTTGATATGGAAACGATATATACTGGTTTACTGGGTAGTTAAATTAAATTGTTGCTATTCAACATAATCATAAGCAATTTCGTTTGGATGCATTTATCTGTGTGTGTCTTTCAATTAAATCAATTTAAGCACATTAAATAAGGGCATTCACGCCTTGAGCTTTTTTATCCAGATGAATTAAGTTCTCAATATAATTTGTACACAATATGCTTGTACGAGTTTATGGCTAAACATTTTTCAAATCTTAAATTTTCTTCTATAAGTTTTTAGCTTTAACACCGAATTAGTTTATAAAATTAAGAGATGGCACCAATGTTTTGCGTGTCTTGTGACTTATCTCTTTATATTTAGGTGAATTATTATCACCTAATTGTTATCTTATCAGCGAATACAACCATTATCATATCATTTTCCCAAAATATTTTTTTAAGTAATTTAACAAGTGTTGACATAAAATAATTGGGAATAATAAAGAGCACAGATAGCTTAATATATATGTATATAATTTGAAGATCAATCATTGCCAATTAGCAACAATCAAAAATTAATGACGCAAAATTATTTAATTACAACTTCTATTGGCGACCGGTTTATAATGAAACGAAACAAAACAATTCTAAATATAGCTGCTTGCAATGTATTGAGTGCTGGTTATAAGTGAGCGATATAAAACATGAACTACTTAAATTTACATACATATGTTTACATATATATAATTATATTAGAATGCAAACTCTACGCTGTACTTATAACAAACTGTTCTGGTATGTTAGTTAAAACCGGATCTAATTAATAATTATTGAGCTATAATAAACATTGTGTTTTGCCCTGTTATTATAAAATAAACACAAAGTTAAGAGCACGAGAAAATCGCTGATTTCTCATTTTACGCGTAAAACACTAACAACAAAAATAGTCAACCAAACATGCTCATCATTACCACGGCCAGATCGCCAGATAAAATTACCACCAAATTTTTTTTTCTCACACTTAATTCTCATAAATTACCACACTCGCAAAATACCACAAAACTTCCACAAATTACCACAATACCTTAAATTACCACAATACCTCAAATTACCACAAAATCCCTCAAATTACCAAAATATACTTAAATGCAATGGTAACATTAAACCAATTTTATTCTGACAGCATCTTAACATAATTACCAAGATTTTACTATATTCAATAAAAAATATTAATTTTAAAAATTATTCAGTTCTTTATTTATTAAAAACATAATAAGCATATTAGTTCAGTTCTTTTTCTTATACTACGTTCACACTGAGAGCTAAATGCGCATTTAACGAAATGCGCATTAGCAATTAAGAATGCGTGGCCGTATGCTCCTCATAGGAGTAAAAGAGACAAATATATACATTCGATTTTATAAATGCGCATTTAACTCTCAGTGTGAACGTAGTATAAAATATTAATTAAATAAAAATATATACACATAATAAATTAGTTAAAATTGATTTGTACAGAACTTAATTAATTTTTTATAAATTTTGCTAGAATAGTGTCAATTCATTCCACATTAGCTAAAGAATGAGGAAGGCAAGATATTTGGGGTAATTTGAGGTATTGTGGTAATTTGAGGTATTTTGTGGTATTTTTTTACACGCGTGGTAAATATCGCACATGTGGTATTTTTATTTCCACGCGAGAGATTTTTACCACAATATACCATGGGAATTACCACATCCCACAATCGTTGAAAAATACCATAAGTACTATTTAGAGTGCTTTTCTGGCAACTTTACCACGGCACTAGTGAGACGCATCCCGTTTTATAATGAAATTGTACATCGCGGACTGTATGACATGGTTTCTGAATTGTTTAGAACATCTAACATTGTCTGGTGCAAAACTAAACATTCCTCTTTGAGACGCCAATGTAGGCATCAATGTATGACGTCAATAAAAAGTTTCCTTAATGGTGAACTCATATTTGGAAGAGAAAAATCAAAATTTTTTATTATTCAAGGATTTATCGACAAATTATTGTGCTACGTTGTTAAAGAAGTTTCACTTTAAAAACTTTACTTTGATTTCATTCTGGTTATTATTTTGAACTATATATAACTGTGAACTAGTTTATGTCTCAATTTATCACCACAATGACAAGATGTTGTGATATGGAAACGATATATTCTGGTTTGCTGGGTAGTTATATTAAATTGTTGCTAATCAACATAATCAAACAATTTCGTTTCATATTTCCAGAATTTGACCTGCAAGGTTAGCTAGTAGAAAATTAATTTAAATAACAGTCCAAATTGAAAAGCGAACTTTGTTCGACGTAGCGATTTTCGTGCCGCTCATATCAAATTAATACATTATATAACTTAGCTAAGGCGAATAACAAGCATTCCATGTAGCATTCCTCAAACAATGTGATGAACTTACCTGACTCTATAACACTAACGGCTTCCTCAGCTGTCACAATGGGACACTTGCGATCCAATGGATGGCTCAATTCATTGACGTAGGTAAAAAAATTGTTAGATTTTTGCAATGAGGCCACTGCGGATGTAGCCCTCAGGACAGACCGATTCAGCTGTGCCAATTGTTTGCTCATTATTAAAGCCATGGTTTTTGTTGCTGTTGCACTTTACGGTCTTCAACCTAGATTATATTAATATGTTAAAAATGTTCTGAATTTTAATTCGCTTGTATTCACGAATGTTGGGTTAGCTGTATTAATTAAAATATTTAAAAACTAGACTTGTCCGCCGACGCAGTACACCACTATTCCAGCACAAAATATTTTACTAAATTTCAAGTTTTTTATCGGTTATCTTTTGATTCATTCTTTATTACGTTCTCTTTTGTTCAGCTAATTCGCTACAATAAAAGCTCTTTTCGAAAGTGCAACGCTGAAAAAGCCCTTCTTTTGTTTTTGTTGGCAAATAGTTTGAAGTTTGTTACGTCGATGGTTTTAAGTGCTTACGTAGTAATAGCGAAAGCCATACGTCGTAACGCTGGTTAGAAATTCCAAAACGTAAACTTGCAAAATTTAGTTTATAATTTATATAGAATTTGAAATCATTTTGAAAAACTGAAAAATATAACTGCAATTTTGATGTTTAAATAACTAAAAGACAACGAAGGCAAATGTAATTTGATTTATAAATTTCAAATGTGTTGTTGAAGACATTTAAAATAAATTTCAAGTGTTGTAAAGTTTAAAGGCATCATATAAACATTCCTAGTGACGTACCGTGTTAAAATTTTTTCAAAGAAATTTTGTGCGAATTATATAATTAGGCTCGGTCTATCCATGCGGACACACGTGCTTAACTTGCAAGTAGAGAATATATATTGCCTTCGAAAAAGTTCGAAATAAGCTAATAAGCTGCAATATATATTTAACAAGGTAGTGTTATCTCGGAACGGTGGGTACCTTGTGGTGGGCAAATTGTGTTATTTGTTTTGATTTTTTTCGTAAAAACCGGTACCGGTCGAATGCGAAGGTTCTCGCTGCAATTGCAGTATTGCTTGAAATGAAGAAGTTAAAGTGAGTACACATTGGCCATGGCGATCAATTGTAAAATGGTTCTCTACTTTGTACTATTTTTGACAAACTATGATCGCCAAAAGACAAGCTTTACAACAATAAAGCTGTGAGGGCCATAAACGTCAAATGATAAAGGCAACAACTGCAGTTAAGAAAACTAAAGAGCTGATTTTGACATAGTTATAAAAATTATAGTTCACATTAGTGGTGGAAAACTATGGATGGTACTATCGTCACTATCGATGGCTTATAAGGCTACCCTGCAAAAAATCACTAACCGATTTTACCATCACTAATAGAAAACTTCAGCTTTTCACCAACACATTGAAATAAAATTTTCACCTCACTTCATTTTGAAAAAAGACAACTATATTTTTTTATGTTTAAGGAAGTAGTCTTTCAGTTTTTTGTAAAAAAATTGTTTGTTGTGTTTCTCTAAATCGTAATCCAAATCCGATTTGGAGGTTGGAAAAAAACGCGGTTATTGATAAGGTTCAATTGCATCAAATAAGTCAATGAAATTATTAGAAGTCAGTTGAAATTATGTTTGAAATCACTGAAATTGAGAAATTTCTTGAAGTCAATTAGTGCTTTTTGATTGCATTCAAAAATCTTTGAAATAATTTTTTTATGCAGAATAAAATTTTGCTTAATCAAGCAAAATTAGGCCTTGAAAGTAAAAATGGAAAAAAATTTTGTTTTTTGAAGAACACTCAGAGACAAGGACTCAGAGACAAGAAACAAACTTAAAGATTATAAATTTTCCACTAAAACTATAAAGGAATATAAAATTACATACTTATATTTTTACTCAAATTAAAAATAGAAAATTACTTAGAAAATTTTCTTATTTTAAACAATCAAAACAATAACAAAATCGTTGGAAAATTAAAAATTTTGTTTTTGAATTCAATTTTTTTTGTTACATATTGGCTTTTGAATTTGTTTAAGTTATAGATTAAGTTAAGAAATTATATATATATAGTGGTAATTAATTTTGAAAGATTGCAATCATTTGACTTCAAAGACTTAAAATTGATTTCAAAGGCTTCAACAAAGGCAAAAAATCATTGCAAATTTTCAGAAAAAATTAAGGAATGAATTAATTTAGTTTTGCAATCATAACTGCGATTTCAATTTTAATGAAATCAAATAACAAATTTTTTTTGAAGCGAAGCTTTTTACTCCTCGTTCTGATTTGCTTGGAGTGAACTCTGAAAAATTTTCGACAGATTTTTTCGCTAAAAAATTTGTTCAGTGCAGCCAAGCTCAAAACCATGCGTGGAGAGTTAAAACGGATAGTCGCTGGCATTATATGCCCGTATATATTATATGCCCGCGTGGAAATTTGACATTCAACAATAAAAAAATAAGCAGTAAATATGTTTTCTGTATATATGTAATTTTTTTTGTTATTTTAAATTTTTGAATTTAAAAGTTAATTTAATAAAAAGAAAATATTATTAAGCTATCAAATCTATGTAACAGCGAAAAAACTTCGCTTCTACCGTGTGTCCAAAGACGCACCTGTTTTTATTTTTTAAAGACTCAATTTTTTTTTTAAATATTTCAGTTTTTCTTCTTCACTATTTTTAAATTTTATCACGGTCGTGGCCGAACGGTTGAGTGCGTAGACAGTAGACCAAAGTATCGCGTGAGATTCGATTTCAAATTCCATCTAATACAGAAAGTACTTTGAATTAAAATAAATATTTCTGATCGGCTGCCACAGCAGACAAGGGAAAAATCGAAAGAGTAACAATTGCAATGGAAAGCTCGTTGAGAAAATCAGTCTTTCGGAGTCTGCATTAAAATTGTAGGTATAGTTTTTGATCATTTGCGTGCAAGCATTTAATAGCACGCTCTCACGGCAGTCTGAATTAAGTAATTCGGCCTAGAATTACGAATGTGAATTACCCTGTTCTCACGAAGCAGTCGTAATTCGGTTTGACAGCTGTTCTTTGTGTACTATATTTTAATTTTATTTGATTTGTTGTGGAGAACGAAAATGGGGAAAAATGTGCAAAATAAATATTTGTTTATTATATCATTTATTTTTTTAAGCAATGATACTCACTTTGTCTGCTGACTTTGAGAATTTGACTATTTGTTTTGTCTTGTTTTTATTTCTTCTCGTGTTTTGCTTGTGGTTTTCGATTAATTTTCGATAAAAATTAGAGATGAAACCGATTTCTACGTAATTCGGATGTTAATTCAAACTGAATTACCTTCAAATGAGGTAATTCGCTTGTCACATTTTGTATGGAACATAGTTCAGCCTCGAATTACGAATGAGAGCCGAATTACGTTGTTCAGGGTGCCGTGAGAACATGCTATAATAACATGTACAACACAATTGATCATAAGAAGCTCGACCAAAGTCTTGTCAAGGGCAGAAATGTCCAATTTGTTATTTTTTTTTTTAGTTTACATATAATTACTAATTTGATACTATCGAAAAACTATCGATAGTATTTATCACGATTATCGTCACTATTTTTGGCAGCCCACAATCGATAGTCATAATATCGATGCTCCCGAGTACTTCATCACATAATTCAATGCGCTACACAAACTCATCCTGGGATCATAGCATATCAAATTATGCAAGTCATGAAGCAATTTGCGTTAACGTATTACGCTGATACAGTATTACGCTGCACTTGGGCTGGTGTATCAGCGCAGCATTTTTTGCTGCGTTACTCATAGCTTATCAGAACTTACCGCTTCCTGAATTCATTTTTTTTTATGTTGAAGAAAACCACACAATGCAGAAAATGTTATTAAAAGTAGAGTTTGGATTATATTATAAATTGTATTTATTTATTTTAATTTTTTATTGAATTGCACTACATATTTTTACATTTTGTTAAAACTAATATTCGTTTTTGAAATTAAAGAAATCTACATACATTTGATTAGCACTTTAAAAAATGTGACATTGATGACTAGGAAGTGAGTTGTCGCTTTATGTATGTATAAGGACGATTTTGTTACAAGTTTAATTATTTTACAAAATATTTTAAATTAAAAGAAGTTTAAAAAGTATTTAATATAGAGAATTTATACAATAATTAAACATTGTTATCGACATACATAGATACAGAATTTGATTCTAGTTCTTGAAAATATCAATTATAATTTTATTAGATTCTAGATATTATTAACAGCGACACAAAATTAGTGCTATACGTTCTATAAAAAGTTATATTTAAAGCAAATTTAAATAATAAATATTATTTTGGTAACGAGTAATCAATATACATACCTAAAATATAGTCTTCAAAAATCATGAAAAACATTCCTGTTTTTGGGTTAAATTTCGGTAATGTTTGTAAGCAATTAATATTGATAGTGACATTGCGCAAACATAATCGCCAATTTGAAAAATTATTTACATACAAGTTTGCGAACATAAAATTTGTCTATAATCGTTTTTTTTTGTGGCTTAGGCTTCTTAAACTATCGATACAATGTTGATACAGACACAAAAGAAAAAACAAAACAAAAAAATTAAAGAAATTTTCTTAGTAATTCCAGCTGCAGACTGTGTATTTTGTCTAATATTTTAAGATTATGCGCTATAAAAGATAAAGATCCATACAATTAAATATATTACAATTGTTCGAAAAGCTTTTTGCTGAATAAATTTAAAGACTGTATAAGATAAATTCAAAAACCAGTTCAGACGACCCATTATAGCGGCAGAAAATTGGAAACAACTCTAGTTTAATGAATCCGCTTAAATTTCAAAAAGGTGCTTTGTACAAGACATGGCAGAATTACTCCACCTCCTCCCCGCAAAGCTTCTTGAATATATAAGTTCTCTAAGCTTGTCTCAGAACATATTCAAAACAAAGCATTTGTACATGAATATTTATTTTAGCGTTACCAAACAGTTGATGAATTTAATAATATAGTATAACGCAAAACATTTTCAAGAAATGCTGTTGGTACTATGAACGAGACGATATCGTTCTTTAATGCCTCGGCGAAGCATTCCAATACATTAAAAAAAAAATAATGGGTAGACAGTTATCTAGCTTGTGTGAAACTAAATGGATCGAGAGACATGATGGAGTTTTGCAATTTCGTTTAGCGATTGAAACCCTGCCTATATATCCCAGTGACAAAATTCAAAAACGTCGCCAAAAGCAAACGCTTTGAGAATTGTTCTCTGTGAGACAAACTTTTTAGTTGCAGTCGCTTGCTTCTCTAATGAGTAACACACAAGCTCTAAGCTATTTCCTTCGGAAAAACAAATTGATGTTAAATCAGAGCAGGGCACGATTCAAGATACTTTAAAATTTTTACAGAAGAAACGAGAATCCTGTGAGATAAAATTTTGAACTCTTTTTAAAGAAGTTGAAAACATTGCAAATCATGTTGGAGTAGAAATTAAAATGCCACATGTAACAAGTTTTCAAAAGAACCGCAATAATTATCCAGTAAAAGATCCCATAGCATATATTTGTAGTACTGTTTCCTTATTCCATTACCTCGAAAAGCATTACATTATATACACAAGCTATAGGAAAACTTTGTAAAAGGTATTCCATTTTTTTTTTAAAGAATCTGCAGAGGTCTTAGAAAGATCTTTGATTACTGAGTTGGGTATGTGATGCATGCAATGTGAAATGTGAAAGAAAAGTATTATTCAAGTACTAGTGCCATACAATTATTAGACTGCTGTGATGCTGAAGTATATCCTCTTGTACATACTCTTTTTAAAATTTTAATAACAGAATCTTCAAGTATATAGACAACAGTATAAGCAAAAAATTTTATTCTTTCCTCTTATTTTTTATATAAGTTATGTGAAATGTTTTTTTATATTTCATGTACACACAAAGGGTGGTGTGAATAAAAACTGAGTAGACACTCTGGGAGGATTCTCTTGAGAAGAGTGTTTCGTTCAGAGTGAACACTCAATTCGGTGTGAATAAAAATTTCCTCTAATTGCTTGCACTCACTCAATAATAATGAGATGAGAAATGCCAATTTTACAAAAATTAAACATGTTCATTAATATTGAAAACCGTAAAAGAAAAGTTAATAATATTCGACGCTTTTGCAGAACAGGCGATAATTTCAAATCATTGTATCATTTCCTATCCAATGTTCCTGGAGAAACGCGTGGAGGACATTAGCATTTATATAACAGCAATTTCGAAAATTGTGTGGGAAGTATGTTGTGCTATTTGTGTGAAGGTAAGGGAATGGATTAAATTTCCAATCACCTTTCAGAAAAAGAGAGAAGCAAAAGGAGAGTGGAAATCTAACTATAATTTTTCTGACACAATAGGTGCTTTAGATTTCATGCATATTAAAATATTAAAGCCACGCTCTCACGGCGATGAATACCTAAAGGCCCAACCAAAATAGACGAAACGAGACAATTGCAACTTGCCGAACGTCTGACGAGTTGAGACGCTAGCAGTTCGGTTCTTACGGAACAAAACGTATGGACCATGGTATATTGATTTACAAGGTAGGAGTGACAGTTCTTGTAAATTATTGTATCATGGTATGGACCAAGATTGATTTATAAGGTTGTCGCAAGGGAGAGAGCGAGTATCCATAGTTGTCAAATCGAAGTTGACAGCTCATTGAAAATCTGCAAGTGCTCTCTATTATCATCCGTTTTTCTTTCGTAGTCATTCGCAAAATTGGCTGGTTTTGACAATTATGGGTACTGAGAAGAGAGTGCGATCAGCCCTGTGACAACCTTATAAATCAACCTTGGTATGGACAAGCTGTTTCATTCAGCTTTGTTAAATTACGTTTGTACATTTTGGGCAACAACATTGAATTGCATTAAAGCGAACATTTTCGTCTCTACTTGTTACGGAGTAACTCGTCTATTTTGGTTGTGCCTTAAATCGCAAGGGTTATTTTTCATTAAATGTGCAGGCGACGGTTAATCCACAAGAGCAATTTATAGGTGTAGATGTTTAGTTTCTACATTATTTTCGAGAAATTCCTCGTCCACACTTTCATTAAACATTTCTGACTGCATATTTGTAAACAAATAGAAAATCCTTCAGGCAAATAGCACATGGAAGCAGGTAGTCACCACCCTCAACTTTTGTTCAGTACTCACTCAAGCAGAGCTTTCAAATTTAAACTTTATTCACATCAAAGTTGAGAGTCCTCTCAAATGTCAAAAAGAAGGAGTGGAGTATTTTCGTTAAGCTTAACGAGTCACCACCCTCAACTTTTCTTCAGTACTCACTCAAGCAGAGCTTTCAAATTTAAACTTTATTCACATCAAAGTTGAGAGTCCTCTCAAATGTCAAAAAGGAGTGGAGTATTTTCGTTAAGCTTAACGAAAGTAGATTTTATTCACGCCAAATTGAGTGTTCGCTCAAAAAACATGAGTGAACACTCGCACTCAGTTTTTATTCACACTACCCAAAGTCATTTAAATCTGGCTAACAGTTTTTTATTTAATATATTCGAAAAACTAATTTTTAAAATAACGCTATTTTCGGGTTATTCGACAAAACGATTTTCACAATTTAGAGAACATTTTGTTGCTTTTGATTTAACGAATTACGAACTAAAAATAAAGCTTCTGGATCCGCCACTGTGTGAACGCCGGTTCAGACAGGCAGGCATATCAGATCAGAAAACACATTAGAGCAAAAGAGATTCAAGACTTGGTTTGTTTATTGTTTCAATGTGAAATCTGCCAGCCTGTCTGAACCAGCGTTCACTATGTTCGCAACCTTAGCCGTTCATGAGCTGCGCTCGTGTGAAGATGTAATCAATCCGTTAAAACTACTCAATTTCAATTTTGAGTGCAAATTTCTCAGAATTTTGTGTAATAAATTGAAATTTTTCTTATGAGCAATTTTGTAATTTATTCAACCGATTGATTCCATCTTCACACGAGCACAGCTCGGGAACGGTTAAGTTTTTGCTTTTGCAATGAGCTCTCAAAATAAATTTTCTGTAAGTTCGTTTTTCTGATAGAAATAATAATGCGAATTAAAATTTTTAAATACTAATCCTGTAGCTCCTAAGAGTGTGAAAATAGTGTGAACCCTGTCCCCCCATACGATATTTTGCTTGACAGTCGACATCACCTTTCACCTCCGTAAATAATGTTGTTAAAAATTCATAAAAACATAAATTTGACAAACTTTGTTTTGCTCAGGGGTTTTGCTTAAAATTTACCATCTGTTTTCTGACAGATCTAGACAGATCCATTTTTGCGAGAGAGGTGAATAATAAGCTGCCACCTTGTTTCTTACACCCATGATATAATTATAGGGTAGCATACAGAAACTCCCCACACCAAATGCTAAGGTCAAAACCAATACAAAAAAGAAATACAGTATTGCCGGATCATAAAAGAAAAGTCGTTATTGCACCGCTATAGTTCATTTTGACATTAGCAGTCGGTGTGGGGAGTTTCTGTATGCTACTTTAAAATTATATCATGCTTACACCATGGTTGGAAGTATGCGTAGTCGCTTACTGGCAGTTATTTAGGCCAAAGGGAGTCTAACCAAATATTACGAGTCCAAAAATCGGACTTTTGTCGAAATTTATTACATGTGTGCCTAAAATATTTTGATTTAAGGGGGTCTTCTCATTGAGCAACTTTTTTTTTTCAACTTTTTTTTTGCATTTATTTATAGCTTGGGTAGTTGTGAATATGCCCCTAAAAGGATTTTTAGAAATTCGAAATACTTTAGAAGATACAGCCTTTTTTGTGAAGCAAGGTCTGATGGACAAGAAGGTGATGGAGGTAATAAAACCAGCTTACGAAGCGCTGTCGGCAGATAATTTGCTTGAAAGATGCCTTGGATCTGAAACCCAGAATTCCAATGAGTCCTACAATTCTGTTCTTTGGTCACTTTCGCCCAAACACATCAACTCAGGCGCACGCACCATCGAAGTGGCCAATTTCATTGCAACGTGCCTCTTCAACGACGGTTTTATACCCATACTTAAAATTATGGGTTTGATGGGTATTGCGATTGGCAAAAACGCATACGAATACGCACTATCTCGCAATGAAGACAGATTGAACCGATCAGAGACTCGAGCTGCGGCATCATCAAAAGCTGGCAGAACGGCTCGCAGAGCAGAGAGGGCAGCAGAAAGCAGTTTCTACGAAAAAGAGGAAGGTGGCCTGTATGGAGCTGGCATCGCCGACTAATATTTGTAAGTAAAAATTGTCAGCTCTTTAAAACTGCATTTAAACATTTTTGATTTTTATTTTTTTTTTTCCCAAAAAAATTACTTCAAACTTTAAACGCGTTTATCTCGAACCAACGTTTTTCGAACTGGCGGCCATGATATCTCCAGTTCAACTGAACCGATTTTCATGAAACAAAGTGGAATCGACGCAGAATTGTCACCATTCTCGGGTGAACCTCGACCATAATTTTAAAAAATTTTTTACTATTTTTTTTTTACACTAAACTACAAAAAAAAAACCCGAAATTGAAATTTTTTTTTTGAATGGCCGCCATTTTGTCAAAAAAAAATCACAAAATTAAGCTTGAGGTTCACCCGAGAATTACATCTATACTGATTATAACCCCGTTTTTTTTCATTTCAGACGCTCCGGAGACCCGGAATCGTGGCCGCCGTGACGACACCTTTTTTTTCACCACCAACTTTGAAGTCTCATTACTTTTTGAACAGCCCACGTATCGAGGCAAAAAAAATTTTTTTATTTACTTTGAACCTTTTGTAATACAATAAATAAAAAAAGTTTTCAATTATTCTTTGCGTTTTCAAATAAGAATTTTTTTAAAAAGGGTCCAAAAAACGGGTTTTGAATGAGAAGACCGCCTTAAAAACCGTGCATTTTTTTTTAATTTTTGTAGTATTTCACCTAAAGAAAAAATAAAATTTAAATATCTTTTGTTTAAATATTTGGTAATTTTCCTTATTAAAAATAATATTTTAATTCTTTTTGTTGGTTAAGTGGAAATACGTTTTAACAGATAAATTTTGAAAATAGCGTTTCTAAATTTTTTTTTTTCATACACAAATGAAAAAATTCGCTAATTGATCAAAATCAAATGCTGTACGAAGTGGTGCAATGAAAATGACTTAAATGAAGTATTAATAAATTTTTGGCTTACTTTTTTCGAAAACCTTCTACATACCTACTTTGTAACGTTAACTTAAAAGTTTAAACATTACTTTAAGTACGGTATTTTAAAAGATTATGCGTAGAGGCTATAAATTGAAAATTTATTTGAATATCCGAAAAATTTTATGGACGGAACTTAACAATAGTTCGTAAATTTACGCTTTCTTAATTTAATTTTACTTTTTGTTGTAGATATCTGCTATTTTCCAAGAAAGCAAACAGAAGAAAGTTGTATGTATTTTTGTAATAATAAGCAGTAGATAAAAAGTTTTTACTATTTAAGAACTTAGTATTTATTATGACTAGAAAATGCACCGAAAAGAATATTCAAGTGCATTTGGAACTGTATATTTTCTCAGCTTAAGCATTGTTTCTTTTCTTTTTTTTTTTGTTGTTTGTTTTTGATTAAAAAAGAGATTTTTAATAGATATGAGTAGAATTGAAATTTCCTAATTATTTTAAAATTACATAATTACACTTCTTATAGCATAAATCATACTCAAAGAATTATAATAAATATTCGTTTTAAGATTTTTTGTTCGTATGTTTGGTATTGAGTTTCATTGTAAGTTTGACGCAGTAGAATAAGTATTCAGATATGATTTGCAGATTATAAGAACAAGAACAGATGTGATTAAAATATTTTGAACACCACAGATGTAAATAAGTATCTCTAAAATAACAGCTCAAAGTCGTAAGTAAGAATAAACCTACTTTTAACATTTTGTAGTATAGTAGTGATCCTTCTGAACTCTGATTACTTTCTCCACTGCCAATCAAATCTTATATCTTCTTATTTTCCTAGAATATTCACTAAATCTTAGTTTTGTTCGTTTTTTTTTTGTATTATTTATATGCGTTGTTTTTTTAATACTAAGTTTAAATTGCGTGCGTTTGTCTTAAATACTAATTTCATTTATTACTTCTTTCGAGTTATTTTTTTATCCCTACAAATTGTTGGTTCCAATTCAACTTACTGCTGCCGTTCCTGGTGTTGGCTGCATCATGCTGATGCACAGATTATGGTCACGTTCATCGCCCCAACCGCCATTGCCTTTACGTAGTTTTGTCTTCTTGATCAGACTAGCTACTGTGAGTGTTAAGGATTTGGGATACATTTGTCCAGCATTGCGTGCGATGCGCAACACTTGCTGCACCTTCGATATAACTTGATTTGATTCACAGTTTTTCTTTTTATGATGCACACCGCTATACAAATAATCACAAAATGAAAATTGCTTTGTATATTTTTAATCAAAAGTCAACACTACTTACCACTCTCCTATGTGAAAGACTCTTGGTCCCTTCACAATCATGGCATGTAGCTTCTTGGGCAGACATTGTTGCGAGACATGTTGCAGCGACCAGTCCCAATTGTAATCATCGTATGTACAAAAATGTTTGCCACACCTACGAATGCCAGACCAGGTGCTGCGATTGAAGGCGAAACCCATGTTGTGTTTGCTGCTTATCCAAGGCATAACTTCGACCTTTTGAATAATGAGACAATGATTACTGCTTTGTGATGCCACATTTGCAATATATTCATAAATCTTGAGAGTGTCTAGTTAAGATAATTTCGCAGGAAACAAGCATTGGACTATTTAACTTAAGACTTAAACTAAGCGTCTAAATTAACTTAATAGAGCTCTTTACTTAGTTTATTTATCAAGAACTGAGTTAGACTTAAATACATGCTTTTGAACTATCATGCAATCACTTAGATCATGTCTCAGATTAGTGATATTTTAAAAAAATTTTAAAAAAGAAAAAATGTTTGCTACTATTTTTTATCGTTTTTTTATCAATTTTTTATCGAAGAGCTTACCTAATCTCATAAATTGCATTCAATAATTTATCTACCACTCGATTTTCGAGTTATAACAGAGCGTGCCTACTAACTAAGGTCTAGTACTAAGTAAGTTTCTATGAAGTTTTATAAAGAAGTATTGTTTATGCTAGTCATTGTGCTATAGAATAAAATTTAGACTTTATTCCAAAAAGTGTTGATTCAAAAAAAAAAAAATCAAAAGAAATCTATTGTTTTATTTTTTGTTAATTATCTCTTGTGCAAAATTATTTAACGATTTCAAAGCCCAGCAAACATTCTTACTGTTATGTCACTTTTAATACTTATGTAAAAGGTGTGTTTCAGAAGTTCCCGAACTTTTTAATTTCATTGACCTTGTGTCAAAATTTCATGTTATTTAGATAAATATAAGCTGAGATTTTGAGCCTTTTTTGTAAGTGCGTTTTTGCTGCCGATAGAAAAATGAGCATCAAACATAGAGTGAATATTTTGTCAAAAAGGAGGGTTTTCCTTCTAAATTTTGCAAAAAAGGAGGGTTTTTTATTTCAAAAGGAGTATCAATATTTAACGATGAAAAACATTTTTAGATGACCGCGGAGTCATCTGTTGTGAACTACACCCCGTGTCAAAATTATAAACGCACTAGATTTTTACCAATATATTTTGTTGTGTGCAGGAGAACATTTTTCTACTGTTACCGTTAGACAAATGTGTTCAGACCAATTGTTATATATAACGAACAACAACAACATTAAGAGAGAAAGTATATGCATACGAAAAATAACGCTGTGGCAAAATTATAAGCGCACATGGAATTTTTTAATAAATCAGAAAAAGCAGATAATTTTCTTTTATCGTTTGCAAAATTCCACGTGGTGGAGAGTTGACAGAGCGTGAAAAAGGTCAAATCAAATTTTTTTTTTTCAGAAAAAAGTCTTCGAGAAAAAAGTCGCTAGATCGGCAAAAGTAATCGCGAAATTTTGTAAAAGATAAGGAAAATTATTATTCGAAATTACTAATAGCACTAAAAGTATGCGAGAAAAAAAAGACAGAATGCGCCTTGGATGCTTCTTGAAGCATAATTCGCCATGTTTTAAAGAATTCCGGGAACATATGGTTTTCTGAAATGAAGCCGGCCCCTCGACTAAGCGACAAGCATAAAGAGAAGCGTAAACAATTCGCTCGTAGCATAATGGAACGTATGTAATTGAAACCAGGAAATGTTTTCGTAAAAAGTGTAGCTTTTTATAACATTCCCGTTCTTAAGTGGCCACCACTTTTTATCACGTTTTTTTTTTTTTTTTTTTTGGAGAAAATACCCAATACTCTACGAAAGTAGAGCTGCTACAAGCTATTCCACAAGGCTGGGACGACTTCAACGAGCAACAATTTTAGAATTTATTTAACTCAATGCCAAACCGATTTTTTGAGGTTATAGAAAATAACGGAAAGATAGCCCAGTACTAAATTTAACAATACAACTAAGTATGCAAAAAAAAAAACATATTTTATGAAGTGCGTTTATTATTTTGGCACAGCGATATTTTTCGTATGCATATATTTCTCTTTTAATGTTGTTGTTGCCGTTCGTTCTATACAACAATTGGTCCAAACAGATTTATCGAATGGTAAAAGTAGAAAAATGTTCTCATGCACACAACAAAAGATATTGGTCAAAATCTAGTGCGTTTATAATTTTGTCACGGGGTGTATTATGGTAGCGATACTTGGTGAGCGATGTTTTTCTCTGAATGTGTTGTAACTCTTAGCGTCAGAAAAGTTGTCAAAATTTAACCCTTAACTGGTACACTTGGTCTGTGGGACCATGCTAAAAAGAAGAAAAGATTCTATTTTTCTCATTATTTTACTATTCATTCTCTGCATGCTTTCGCACTGATCAGTCTTCAGTTAATGGTTAAAGCACTCAACAGTTGAGTTCAGGTTGCATAGATTTTTTTTCGCTCGATAAAATGGCTTCCACTACTTGATCAGTTTTAGTGAGCACTGCCATAATTGTATCATTCAGCGAATATTTACACAACTGCTGCCAACTATTGACTCCGCTGAATGCGGCCAATGTTACGTAGGGTACTATTTATATTTCGGGAACTGGCAATACTTATGTCAATAGCTAATATCTGGCATTACCATAATAAAGTTTGACATTTTTTAGCATAAATATACTCACAACGTTTTGATGTACAAGTGCTATTTGTTTTGTTTACAGTGAATTAAGAAAATGAATTAGTTCAAAAAATGGAAATTTCAGAGAAGGCTTTTGTTGGATTATTTTTCACAACTTTCGACGAGATTATCTCAACAAGAATGTGTCGATGAACTCAGTTTTTTGTATGATGATAAAACACCTTCAAAAACCACAGTATATATATCGCTGGTATAGTGAATTCAATCGTGGTCGTAGTTCGGTCGCCGACGAATTCCGTGAAAGTCGTCCAAAATCGGTTGTTGTGCCACAAAACATCGATGCAGTACGTGAACTAATAATGCAAGATCGTCATGTGATATATTGTTAGTTTCACTTCATTAGTTCCACATTAGTTCCACTTCAATGCATTCGATTTTGCATAAACACAAAATTTGCTCTCGTTGGATAAACCATAATTTATCAATGGCTCAAAAAAAGTCTCGCGTCGATTGGTGTGAGGAAATGATTAAAAAGTTCAATCGTGGTGCTTCAAAAGACGTGTATAAAATCGTGACAGGTTACAAATCATGGATATATGCGTATGAGCCGGAAACAAAACAGCAATCGACCGTGTGTGTATTCCAAGACGAGGCAAATCCAACAAAAGTTGTTCGCGCACGAAGCACTGCGAAGCAAATGGTCTCCTGTTTCTTCCACCGAATGAGACATGTGGCCACTGTTTCACTTGAGCAACGTAGGACGGTGAATTCTGAATGGTACGCGAGCATTTGTTTGCCGAAAGACTTCGGAGAAAGTCGCAAAACCAACCGCCAAAGACGAATCATCCTCCATCATGACAATGCGAGCTCTCACATATCTCATCAAACAGTTGAATTTTTGAGCAGTCAAAACGTCGAATTGATGACTCATCCTTCATACAGTTCATACAGTACAGTGATTTGAAGGCATTTCCACCTTCAATTCCACTTCTTCAATCAAAGGTAAACTGCGTGATCAAGATTAACAAGCGCCGGAGAAGCAGTTTAAGCGTTCAAAAACAATGTTTTGGAGGTGTCTCAAGAGGAATGGAAAAACTGCTATGACAAATGATTTGAACGAATGCAAAAGTGTATTGATCATCAAGGGGAATATTTTGAAAAACAATAAAGCCATTTTCATTTAAAAATGTTTATTATTATTTGCTATTCCCGAAATATCAATAGTACCCCTCGTATAGCCCGAACACATTGAGCGCCACAGCACGTCTCCACTCTGTCTCCAAAAATAAATGCGCGACACGATTATAATGGATGCGACAGCAGCAAGTGTTGCCGACATTTACAAACAATTATTTTTGCTAAACTTTTTTTGCGATAAACTTTTATTCACTAATGTTTCAGCAAAAATATTCAGAAAATGACAGCCGTACTAAAACATTTTGATTTCTCATCTCTGATGATGAATCTTATGTCGCCTGGCAAATGAAAAAAAATATATTAGTAAGAAGGTTTTTTTTCAGAAGAACTTCTCTTATTATATATTCATTAGTGGAATTCCTGGGAACAATCTCGTTTTAAGTAACACTAAGTTTTCAGAACAGAATTTTAGAAAACAGATTTTTGTAGTAAGATGTATGTTAAGCCAAATTTCTCTACTCTGGATTTTGGGTTTAAAAATGTGACTGATAATCAATTTTTGATTTATTTAACTATTCCAATAAAAGTAAGATCTTAAAATTATGTTTTTCAAAATTCTTGAGACTAAAAAAATTGCATTTTGAAGTAACAGAATTTATTTTTTGACCTTCAGAATTTTACTACAGCAGATATATCTGTGGTCGCAAGTCATAACAGCCTAACTCAAAATGTCGTAAATACGGGATGTTTTATTTTCCTTACATCGTTTGTTTCCCAGAATTTAACGGAACAATAGAATATAGATCTTGTAAATACGGAGATGGTTAACGGAAAAATTGAACATGGAACTTGTAGATACATGAATATCCCTTGATTTGTGACCACAGATATATATACAGCAGAGTTTTTAAATATATTGATTAGAAATTTATAAAAATTACCTTGTGTATTGAAATTGATTTTATTGTTAAATATAATATTGATTAAAAACATAAAAATAGTTAGAAATTTTAAGTTAACATCTCTATTAGAATTCGCAAACTATCGATAGTAAGCGATAGTTTTTACTAACGATCGATAAACGTTCGATAAACGTCGATATCGATAGTAAGCTATAGTTTTTACTAACAATCGATAAACTATCGATAGTATTTATGTTTACATGTGGTATTCACATATCTAAGCGATATATGGTCGTTTCTTGAAAAAATCTGCTTTATTTTCTAAATTAACTCTTTAACGCCCAAATGTTCTGATTTTTACCTTTGCTTTCAACCTCGTGTAACATGATGATAAAAATTTAATACAATTTGAAAAAGCTACATAAAAAGCACAAAATTTAAAAAAAAATTTCAATTTACCCCTCATTTTTGCAGAAATCCGCTTACGCGAAATTTTAGGTTTTTTGCTAATAAAAAAAATAAAATTAAAAAAAAAAGTTTAAACCAATAAATAATACCGTTCACCTCATCGTGGTGGAAATCGGACAACTTTGAAGACTCAAAGACAAAGAACAGGCTTATAGTAAAAGCTGTGAATAATTTTTTAGAGTAACAAAATTCAATTTTTGTTAAACTTAAATTTTTTTATAAGTTTAATACGTATAACACGTTATACGTGTATTTCAATGCACTCAAGATGCCGTTTAATCGAGAAAATCGCGATTAAAAAAAAAATTAAATTTGCATTTTTTTGGGGTATTTCTGCAAGAATTAGTGGTAAATTGAAATTTTTTTGAAATTTTATGCACCCCATTGCATTACATATGCAAAAAACAGCTGGACAAAATTATTTTATAACTTTTTTGGACTTATGGGATCAAAACAAGAAAAAAATTGTTCTAGAAGGGGAGTCGGATATGTACTTTTCACCAGATACTGACCCTTAAGGTATAATTCAATGTTTTTCTACTTAAAAAAAAAAACATTGAAATTATGCATCTAGAAACGTTATGTTGCGCATTATTAGTTAAAAATAATTTCAAGTTTGAATATAAACGAAACCGAACCAAAACCACGCCTACCTCCCTTGCAAAATGGCGATTAGAATAAACCAAAACTGTCTAAAATATCACAAAACTGTTTTATGAAGTTTTTGGCCTAATGTAAAAACAAGAAAAAAGTTCTAGAGGGAGGTGGAATATGTACCGTTATATTTTTAAGGGTTAATTTAATGTTTTTCAACTTTACGAAATGTAACATTGAATCGGCTGCATCTACAAACGTAATATTGCTTATTTTTTATTAAAGTCTTTCAAGTTCGAAGATGAGTCAAATTTAACGAAAACCACACCCACCTCCCATGCTAAATGGTGACACGAAACATGAAAAATAGCTCCACAAGTGACAAATTTCCATTGAAGCCAGTTATCTTAGTGCTTTTAAGAAAAAGTCTGTCATTCAAAGGTCCCATTTTTTTTTCAATTTTCCGAGAGAAGTCTTTAACTCTTTGCTTAAAAATATTCTTTTGTCCCATCGAACTATTCTGGATATTAAATTTTTTAACTAAAAAATCAAAAACAGCTTGCTTTTTGAATGCTTTGGGATGTTGGAGTCAATTTTCTAGGAACTCATACCGAGCTAGACGATAACAGGTATCTTTAAAAAAGTGAAAAAAACTAGAAGTTGCGGGGAATTGCAAAGCTTAAGACTATGAAATCTACATCTACTTGAAATCTACATTAAATTCCACTTTCCATTAAATTCCACAAATAGAAAAGAAGAACCCATGTGTTTACACCGTCACCCTGTATTTAAGTTTAGTTTAAGTTGAATTTTAATAATTTGTATTTGCTTAAACAGCTAAGTGCGTTGAGTGAGTTTTCAGAGTTATTCCGAAAACTCCAAAAAAAAAGAGCGCTCTCGTCGGCTTGTCGATGAGAGTGCTATTTAATATCAAAAGCGCAATCCAGCTGGTAAGTTCCCCCCTCTCTCTGTATTTTTCTAAATAAAATTTCTAAAACCAAATCTCTATTGTCTGTTTCTTCTTTTTCTGGAAAAAATTAAATCTGGCAAAGATCCGAAACCCCATCAAGGAATATTTATTGGTCCTTCGAGCCGGATGTTGCTTCCTTTGGAATTGTGGCTGATTATCCGGCTCGAAGAATCAATAAATATTCCTTGATGGGTTTTCGGATCTTTGCCAGATTTAATTTTTTCCAGAAAAAGAAGAAACAGAGAATAGAGATTTGGTTTTAGAAATTTTTTCCAGAAAAAGAAGAAACAGACAATAGAGATTTGGTTTTAGAAATTTTATTTAGAAAAATACAGAGAGAGGGGGGAACTTACCAGCTGGATTGCGCTTTTGATATTAAATAGCACTCTCATCGACAAGCCGACGAGAGCGCTCTTTTTTTGGAGTTTTCGGAATAACTCTGAAAACTCACTCAACGCACTTAGCTGTTTAAGCAAATACAAATTATTAAAATTCAACTTAAACTAAACTTAAATACAGGGTGACGGTGTAAACATTGCCGCCCACCTTGCAGCAAACTGCAAAAACCTAGAAAATTATTTAAGTAGATATATAGGATAAAAACTAAAAATGCCTTAAATAAATAAACCTATTCAGTGCAGTTTCATTTTTTTAAAATTCAGTGTTTATTTTCGGTGTAAAAAATTATAAAAATTAAAATTCAATTTAATTAACAAAAATTAAATTATAGTGAGCATAAGCCCGATAGCACCCATCCAAATATGGTGCTCTGAGCGGTCAACTGGCCGGCAGGAGTCGGAAATAGGCCCGGGAGCATTATTTTGGAGTAAACTCCCACGCCCAACACTAGACTGACCGGAGCCGACTTGAAAAAGGCCTGATCAGCCAACAACAGATTGGCATACGGATCTAGTATGCGCGCATCAAGTGTCTGAGCTGGCGTTACACACGAGTAACCACGCTTCACCTGAGCCATCACGCTTATTCGGTCACTCCTTTGAAACTTGCCGCGAATCTCCAGGCAACACATGCTGTCCGATCCCGATCGAGAGGTGGCCAAACGCAGCGAAGCAACCAAGGCCTCGGAAATGACCGACACTGCTCGACACGGGTCTATGAGGGCTCGGACCATATGGACCCGACCCTGTGCTACAATTTTTACCGTCGCCGTGGGAGAAATCGCGACAGCACACTGCGTGACTGTTATGGGCATCTGTCGTCCAATCATTGCTCGTGCGTCACCCTGGAATCGAGGGCGTTTCACTTCCGAGCGGACTAGCGCCGGTTGGCGGTTACCATCTTGCCGATGGTTTCTTTTGCGTCTTTCGCGTCTGCGCTGAACACGTGTTTGCAGTCTTCGCGCTGCTGAGTTTAGTGGTGGTCTGAAGGGATGCACCAAGCTGTTTTGGCCATTGGACGGTTCAGTGGTCGTCAGCCGAGACGGACTGGGTCTCGGTCCAACCCACTTCGCAGCGCCCTCAGCCATCTCGGGCCCAGCGTCATCCGTCAGGGACAGCCGAGACGGGCTTGGTCTCGGTCCGCTCCTTTCGGACAACTCCGAGCTGTCCGATGAACTCTGTTCATCATTAGCCGGCTGCAGCCTAGACGGGCGAGGCCTAGGTCCACCGCGGCGACGTTTGCCGAGAGGCCTGGATTCATCCAACTTCTCCTGAGAGGGCCCATGCAACAGGCTATGGTGGTTTTCGCCACAATACTTGCACCGTATTTCGCTATAACACCTTGCGGTGGTGTGGTTTGGCGATAAGCAATTGGAGCAGTAGCGATGTAGCACCACTACGCGCAGTCTTTCGGCGTGAGTTTTCGACCGAAACTCTGGGCAAAATCTTAGCGGGTGCCGTTTATAGCACAATCGACAGGCACCTTCGACGACTTCCTTCGGAGTTCTGATATTACGGCAGTTGACCATTTTGAGCTGTAAAAAGGGGTTGAGATGTAGAAATTTTGTCAAACTAGGGTCCTGGCAACGCAACCAGCTTGACGATCGGTCGTGTTATTAAACCGCGTTCCGTTCGAACGTCAGCCACTCGTACCCTCGCATCTTTTCCGTGATATAATTTTGTTATTCGGCCCAACCGCCATTCGTTTGGGGGTAAAGTTTCTTCTTTCACAACAACTAAATCATTTATTTCCATATCTTTTTGCGGATATTTCCACTTATAACGCTTGTGAAGCTCTTTTAAATATTCGGTTTTCCACCGTTGGCAAAATGTTTGATGTAAAGCTTTTATCTTTTGCCATCGGTTTACGATTGAGATGGGCTTTTCTGTTATCTCAGGTTCGAACGGGGCTAGAATAGGCGCACCAATTAAGAAGTGGCCTGCAGTTAAGGGAGCTAAACCATCCGGATTCTTAGACATCGGACTAATCGGTCGTAAGTTTAGACACGCTTCAATTCGTGAAAGCAATGTCAAAAACTCTTCGAACGTGTATTTCATGCCACTAGCTACTTTCTTGAAATGGGATTTGAAGCTTTTGACACCGGCTTCCCACAAACCTCCCATATGGGGAGCGCCCGCAGGAATAAAATGCCATTCCAGTTTTTGGTGAGAATAGTTGGAAACAACTACATCACGCGTTGAGCTAAGAAACGCCTTAAATTCGCGTTTAAAAGTCCGTGAGGCTCCAGCGAAATTCGTCCCGTTATCTGAATAAACGTGTGCTGGACAGCCTCTCCTTGAAGCGAATCGAGAGAATGCTGCCATGAAGGCAGCAGTCGAAAGATCACTGGTAGCTTCAAGGTGTATCGCTTTTGTAGCAAAGCAGACAAAGACACAAACGTAGCCTTTTGTAATCAAGCAGGCTCGACCCGTATAGTTCTTGATGTCAAACGGGCCCGCGAAATCAACACCGGTTGATGCGAATGTTCTGGTAAGAGTGGTTCGCGAAGGGGGTAATGCCGCCATGATCTGCGTACGTTCCTTTTTTCGATTAATGACGCATACCTTGCAGTTATGAATCGTAGTTTTTATAAGGTTCCTTGCCTTCAAAATCCAAAACTGCATTCTAATGAGTCGCAAAACCAACTGGTTACCACCATGTAGGGAAATCTCAGGCGTAAACTTTATCAAAAGTCGCGAAAATTGACAATTATATGGCAATATGATTGGATGTCTTTCGTCATAAGAAAGTGCGGGAGAGAACGCTAAGCGTCCTCCTACTCGCAAAACGTTAATTTTATCCAAAAATGGATTCAAGGTTAGCACTGTGCTTTTTGTACTGACAGGGGTCTTTTCCAAAAGGCTGTGATATTCGTCCGGAAAATTGACCTGTTGACATAAAACGATTAATCGATTTTTGACAAAATCAATTTCCTGATTTCAGACCTGACCAGTAGGAATACTTAATTTTTTGTTTTGAACCCGATGGTAAAAACGAAAAACTTGAGCAAGGACTCGTAATGCTATAGAAAACGAGGAAAACCGATCCAGAACGTCTTCGTGGTTATTGAAGAAGGAGAAATGGGATTGAACTGGTTTTCTTTCCATTTTTGTATCCAGATGCGTTTCCTCTGTAAGTTTTGGCCATGCCTTTTTATCTTTTGTTAGCCAAGAGGGGCCATGCCACCACAGCTGATTTCCGATGAGATCCTGAGGCATTACTCCTCGGCTTCCTAAGTCAGCAGGGTTTTCCTGGGACTCCACGTGGAACCAATTATCGTTACCGACCTTCTCGATAATTTTTGACACTCGATTGGCAACAAAAGTTGTCCAAGAGCATGGTGGTTTCCGTAGCCACGCAAGAACAATGGTAGAATCTGTCCACAGATATAGAATGTATTGCTCTACGCAAAGTTCTGGAATCAGGAGCTCCACCACATCGGCGAGCAGAGCCGCTCCACATAGTTCCAGTCTGGGAAGCGAAACGGTTTTTACCGGTGCTACTTTCGTCTTGGAAGTGAGTAAATGTGAAGTTACCTTCCCATCCACACCCTCAACACGAATGTATCCCGCCGCAGCGTATGCCTTTTCAGAAGCATCGCAAAATGAATGGAATTCTATCTTGCTCCATGGAGAAAAGTGTACCCATCGTGGAATTTTTACTTCATTGATGTGTGGATAGCTGTGTAAAAATTGCTTCCACTTTCGAAGACTTTGGCAAGTTAAGTCATCGTCCCAATCTATTTTTTCTAACCAGATTTGCTGCATTAGAATTTTGGCAATAACGATTGTGGGACTTAACCAACCAGCTGGGTCAAACAATTTTGCTATTGTTGACAAAACTTCTCTTTTCGTGAAACTATTTTTTATCTCCAATGGCTTTGCTACAAAGTAGAAACAGTCTTGACTTGCATTCCAACGAATACCTAAAGTCTTGTTTTGGAATGTCAGCGATGACTTCTTTACAGTTGGCTGTCCACTTCCGTAGAGCGAAACCAGCTGAGCCCAAAGCCGAAATAAGTTCGTTTCGGGTTTTGATCGCTGTCAGTATATCGTGCGCACCCGCTAGCGCGTCATCGACATACATAAAATTCCGAAGAACCATTGAAGCAACTCTTTTTTCACATCCTCAGCAAGCTGATGGAGTGTTCTGATTGCCAAAAACGGGGCACAGTTGAGTCCAAATGTGACTGTTTTAAGCTCAAAGTCCTGGATTTGATCGTCGGGAGATTCTCTAAACAGAATCCGTTGAAACGAAGTCTGTTTCGGATCTATTCAAATTTGACGGTACATTTTTTCAATGTCACTATTGAAAACCTATTTAAAGAATCTCCACTTAATAATCAAACGTGTCAAATCAGCTTGTAGCACTGGACCCGGGTACAGAATATCATTTAGACTGATACCGTTCGATGTCGGACATGAAGCGTTGAAAACTACTCTTACTTTCGTCGAGACGCTATCAGGTTTTATTACCGCGTGATGAGGCAGGTAATAATTAGTCGGAGCCTGTTCATACCTGGGTGCCGACACCTTTACCATGTGGTCCAGCTCCAAATATTCTTGTATGACGTTGTCATACGTTGATTTGAAATCAGGTCTTTTCATGAGAGCTACTTCGTTTCTTATAAACTGCTTGTAAGCACATTGGCGAGACTGACCCAAGCTCACTTCGAGAGGGAATTCAGTCTTAAATGGCAATGAAACTACATAACGACCATCCTTATTGCGTCGTGTTGTTTTGATGAAATGTTCTTCACACCATTTGTCTTCTTTAGTTTTGAAGACGGTTTTCTGGGTTTCCTCCAACTCCCAAAAACGTGAGATCTGCTGATCGAGCGATATTTCATTAAAATAAGTGACGTACGTCGTAGACGTCGGTTGATTATCTAATGGCATAGGGCCAGTGAAAATCCACCCGAAAACCGTCTCTTGCGCAATCAGCCATCCCAGGACATTCCTACGAATGCCATCTAAAATTATTTTAGGGTAAATATCACCTCCAATCAGAACATCAACCCACGATGGCTCTCTTTTTTCACAAAAACTTTTTTGGAAATAGTCCCTCCAAAACTGCAAAATTATTGTTTTTCTCTTAAATTTATATATGCTAAATACATTGAGCTTAGTTCTCCATAACGACAGCAATAAAATTTACAGACTTTTATTTGACTTTTTTAGAAATTCACAGACTGCTAATTTTTTCCAATAATTAAGGAATAACTGTTCTTTTGGCAGTGGTTTCCCATTTTCGGTATTGCCAGATATACCATAATAAAAACAAGTGTTTTATGCTAAATGGAATATTTGTAAAAAAATGGCATACAACATTTTTTGGAATTCCATTTCTACTTTTGCCCCTCTAGATTGCCTTTTCGAAATATTTGCGCTGGGATACAGAAGTATTAGGCACGCAACTTTTTTAACCGACTTCAAAAAGGAGGAGGTTCTCAAGTTCGTCGGTTCCTCTGTTTTTTTTTTTTTTTTTTTTTTTTTTTTTAAATGTATGTATGTACATCAATAACTCCTAAACCATATGCCTGATTGCCATAATTTTTGGGGAACAGATAGATATCATAAGCATGCAGGTGCCCGTACAAAAGTGGGCGGTATTCGAGAACTGGGCGTGGCAATAATAGATCTCGCAATACTAGATACTACTGTATCTCGAATAATATTGACACTAGAGTACTGCAATTTAGTGTAGGGGTAGGCACAATTAATACAAATTACGGGCAAGAAAATGGGCGTTATTCGACAAATGGGCGTGGCAATATTAGAAAAACAGTGTATCTTGAACAATTTTGAGGCTAGAGTACTGCAATTTAGTATAGGGGTAGGCATTATTATTATTACAAATTATCATCAATAAAGTGGGCATTATTCGACAAATGGGCGTGGCAGTATTATAAAAACACTGTATCTCGAATAATATGGATACTAGGGTACTGAAATTTAGTGTAGGGGTAGACACAGTTAATACAAATTACGGTCAAGAAAATGGGCGTTATTTGACAAATGGGCTTGGCAATATTAGAAAAAGAATATATGTCGAGTAATATTGATACTATAGTACTGCAATTTAGTATAAAGGTAGGCATTACTATTACAAATTATGGCCAATGAAGTGGGCGTTATTCGACAAATAGGCGTGGCAATATTATAAAAACAATGTATATCGAATAATATGGACACTAGGGTACTAAAATTTAGTGTAGTGGTAGGCACAATTATCACAAATTGCCGTCAACAAAATGGGAGTTTTTTGACAAATGGGCGTGCCAATATTAGAAAAAGAGTATATCTCGAATAATATTGATACTATGGTACTGCAATTTGGTATAGGGGTAGGCATTATTAGTAAAAATTACGGTGAAGAAAGTGGGCGGATTTTGACTACTGGGCGTGGCAATATTAGAAAAACAGTGTATCTCGAATAATATTGACATTAGGGCACTGAAATTTATTGTAGTACAGGGGTAGGCAGAATTATTAAAAATTATGGTCAATAAAGTAGGCGTTATTCGATAAATGGGCGTGGCAATACTAGATAAACACTATCGCAGTTAATATTGACGCTGGGGTACTGAAATAAAGTACAGGGGTAGGCACAATTATTGGAAATAACGCTCCAGAAAGTGGGCGCTTATTTAACAAAAGGTGGTGGCAATATTTGAAAAACACTATATCTCGAATATTGACACTAGGGTAATAAAACTCGTTACAAGAATGGGTATAATAATTTCAAAACATGTGACATCTAATTTAAATTTAAGAGGCAGATATTTGAAATAACCAACAAATTTTCAGATTTTAATAGAACAAATTTTTTCGGAACAATTTTATTTATGTTGTTTATACACTTTTTTCGAAAATTTATCATATTCTCTAAAAAGGAAGAAATAAAAATTTTAAAAAAAAAAACAACCGACTACAAAATCACTACAAAGTAAAAAATAATTTTAAAAATACTTTTCCTTTTAATTTCTTGGTCATATTTGATAATTTATTTAAACATATTATTATATATGAAATCTTACTATCTTAATATTTTTCTTATTTGTTTTATTATCATAAATATATTAATTTCTTGATGAATACAAAGGCTTTGAAGTTGGCGCTCCTGATTAAAAGTCTGATTATATTAGCGCCAACCTTATAAGCTTTTGTATTCATCAAGAAATTAATATATTTATGATAATAAAACAAATAAGAAAAATATCAAGATAATAAGATTTCATATATAATAATATGTTTAAATAAATTATCAAATATGACCAAGAAATTAAAAGGAAAATATTTTTAAAATTATTTTTTACTTTGTAGTGATTTTGTAGTCGGTTGTTTTTTTTTTTTTTAATTTTTTATTGCAATTACGTCGTCATCTGACTCAGAATATAACTGTAACGTTTTTACCTCTTAAAACTTTGTTTAAAAATTTGTCCATTTTTAAGAACTTTGCAATTTGTCTTCAATATGAGAACAAACTGAAAGCTTTCTCGCACTTTCTTAGTTTGGCTCAGTGCTGCCTGGTTCTCTGCGTTCCCTCCTAAATCATGGTGTCAATGAAAAAGATATATAAATACTATCGAAAACCATCGATAGTCTGTTCAAACCTATCGATAGTCGCGATAGTGTGAAACCATCGATAGTATTGATAGTGCCATCGATAGTCTGCGAACTCTAATCTCTAACTTCACTCTATCTCGAAACTACCCAATAAGTAAACAAATTATATATTTGTGTAGAAATTTTGGATTAAGAAAATCTGCTTCTATATATTTAGGAATCTATTAACTTAACTTCACTAGCATCAAAAATTTTATATATTTTGCTAGCTTCAGGTAAAAATAAAATTAGGTAGAATAATTTTTAAGTACCTCTTTGAACTTAATTGCACTTGGCTTGTTTATTTTTTTAGGCATGCGATATACAACCTAAACATTTTTTTTTACAGTTGAAAAGGTTAAACATCAATACAAAAGTTATAAAGGTCACACATCAATAAAATCTTGGAAAAAAAAATGATAATAGACACATAAATTCATAAATACATAGAAATAATTAATGTAATGTATAAAAGAGAAACATTTCACGATAAATGTAGATAAAGTGTGACTAAATGTGGGCAAATAAGAAAGAATTTTTTAAAATAAACACGTCTAATGCACATGATCCTAAAGACATTTTTGATAAAAATGCATGCAATTTTGATGAAAGAATAAAAAAAAATGTCTAACGGCAAGACGCAGTGTTTCGCAAAGAAAAATCTAGCTGGACAAAATTGAATACTTTTATTTATTAAAATGTTAATGGAGATAAGGTCTGCGTACTTTTAAACAGGAAAATTTATAAAATGTAACTTTTAAACGCTTGCGTAAAAAGACAATATTTATTTTGGAGTTTTTTAAGGTAGGTACCAATAAAAAATTATCTGTTTCTGATAATATGATATTTTACATTTTTACCCCACCTTGAAAATAAGTGCGTACTTTGCTTTTGATGCCTCTCTTTACGCTCTGCACACTTGTTTGAGTAACCGAATCTGAAGCAGTGACCAATTTTTTCTTGAATCACCAGATGTCTATAGCTTCTCCACCCTTCTTTTTAAGATTTCTCTTCACAATTGTCCAATATCTTTCAATCGGTCGTAACATTTGAAGGGTTGCTTTCCTTCGAAACATACTGTACGCCATTAGTTTGAAGCCAATCCTTGACTATGTCAGCATAACGAGAAGTAGCTAGATCTGGCCAAAACAATATGGATCCTTTATGATTTTTAATAAATGCAAGAATTACAGGCGTCTATTGTTCTTTTAGTAATAAAAGGTATTGTCCACATGAGCAGATTGCCGAACCATTTATTTGGACACATATTTTTCACAATGAATGTGTTTAAATTTTGCTTTAACGTTTCTTTTTCCAAAAGCAATATAAAATTGTTTGCCTGGAAGCTGTTTGAAATCTGTTTTGCAATAAGTTCAGTCTTATCCATCAGGATACAATCGAGTTTTGACAGTATACAGGCTGCGCCATCTTTTGTGTCGGTATGTGAATATTGAATAACTTAAAAAAAAAAAACAACAACCGAACTCCTTATATGAGTCTCTTCATTTAATTTGTTTTTTTACAATTTATTTGAACAAGTTTTTGAATACAACTTTAATCAAGTGGTCACCTCTGGCCAAAGGAAAATGTGCATTTTTTGCTTCGTTTTCCATCACTTTTTCGAGCATCTCGTTCGGTATAACCATGAGTTCAGTACGAATGTTTGCCTTCAGCTGGTCAATGTCTGAGTCTTGCTAACGTACACTTTGCTTATAAAATTACCCCTAACCTAAAAGAATTCCAGATGGGTCAAATCTGAAGATCTGGCTGGCCAGTCAATAACGTCATTTTCAGGGAATTTTGCAGAAACTGTATTGTTTGGATTTGCAGTGTGACATGCCACATGCGCACCGTCTTGTTGAAAGCAGTACTTTTCCAAGCCTTTTTCACATATTTGTGGTAAGACATAACTAACCAACATCCACCGATGTCGATACCCATCGACTGTTTCGTCTTCTGCGAAGAAAAATGGATTTTAGCACAAACGCCGGATCATCGTGTGGGGGGATCTCCGTTCCCCAAAAGTGGCAATTTTGCTTGATAACGGCGTCAGAGAGTGTGAAACGGCGCACAGTGTTTCGAATGGACTAGTTAGACGGAGATAAATCTGTAACTCGGGTTTGAGGGCACGAAATCGTTCGAAATTTGGAATTAAAGCTACTGAGTGACATATCTTCCTTCCGTGAAAATGTCATACCGATAGTTCATGTGGAACCGAAGTTAAAAAAATTTGAATGGGAAAATGAGCCTTTTCGCTTTCCCACTTTCTTTAAAATATCATAAATTCATAAGGTTATGATGTCTACTTTTATAATAAAAAAAGTATAGGATTCTCGTGACTTCACATCATATTAATTTTTAATTTTTTTTTTTGCTTCAAAACATCACGATTTCCCCACTTTTTTAAATTGATATAACTCCTGAACTAAGAGTTGGACAGAAAGCGAAGACCACTTGTTGTAAACGCGATGTGTTTTAGTTTTATTGTACATCGAAAAATATTTAATCTATTAGTTATATGTTTTCTGTTCATATTTAAACAAATTTTGTAAACTTAAAATGTTATATTTTTAAATAATTAAAAAAAAAATAAGTTTGCCTCTGCCTTTGAATTTTTATATTCATAAGGTTTGATGTCTTTTTAATAATAAAAAAATTATAGGCTTCTTGTGACTTCACATCATATTTATTTTTTATTTTTTTCGTGAGGTACTAAATTGCAACCTCCATGGAAATCGCATATTAAATGGTTTGTTCTGCTTGACAAGCGTCTGTTATGCAATTTACCACAGTCAGTACCACAGTCAGTAAGAGCTACTATGACTTATACTAATGAATTTTGTTTTTACAAAAATATTTTGCATTGTTAACCGAATCATTGAGAGGGAAAAATGGTTTAAATGGTTTATTTAAAAATCAATTATTGGCTGTGTGTTTGTTGTATTGGGGCTACCACGCTCCCTTGTCCGATTGCGTCTAAATTTTGGAAATTGTTTAGAATTCATATAATTGGCGTCTACCTTTGATTTTGTTGTTGTAGCTTTTTTAATTTCGAAGATATAGCGCAAAATATGTTTAAGTTGCATGGAGGCTACCACGCTGACTTGTCCGATTGCGTCTAAATTTATGAAATTGTTTAGTAGTCATATAATTGGCGTCTACCTTTGATTTCGATGTTGTAGCTTTTTTCATTTCGAGGATATAGCGCAAAATGTGTTTAAGTTGTATGGGGGCTGCCACGCCCACTTATCCAAAATTTCTGAAATAGTTTTCTTTAACTTTCCTTAACCTTAAACATGGAAAACTAAAAAAAAAATAAACAAAATAATTTTCTCCGTCTAACTTGTATGAATCGCAACACTGTGTGAAGTCATGAAAGTGAGATATGGGCCTCGTTGTTCATCAAAATTTGCTTCCAAAAAGCGGGTTCAGTGTCGACCATTCGAGAGGTTGTTTCGCTGTATTTCAAGCGACGTGGACGGTTTGCCGGCAATATTCTTTAAGTCAATTTATACAAAAAGAAATGAAAATCATCGTTAAAAATGCATCCAAGTGCTGAGCGCGGTGACGATACGACACATATGGGTTCTCGGCAACACTCTATCGTACCGCTTAAGCCAGTTTATTGGAACATCTTGGGCGTTGATGAACGGCATGTGAACGAACTTCAATTGTCCCGTGCTTAGTAAAATATGACACCAAATGAAGAATAGTGTTGTCAGACGGTGCTTGTTGGCCACGATCTTTTCGACGATATGCACGTTGAGATAACACGACTGAACGGCTATTTTCAATGTGCAGCGTCACTATTTCGACGTGTTGTTTCGGTGCGAAGCGATTCATGGTTAAAATCAGAGATCGAAAACTTCGATTTTAGACTGTGGGAAAGGGATAGCTTTATGCCCTGCTTATGTTAAATGCAAGTCAATACCAACACAAAATGTTCAATGCTAACACGATGATACAATAATAAGGTAGGGTAAGGAGAATCACCACACCGACCTGGAATGTCAAAATTATAAAATACGGTGCTGCCGTATCTTAAGAAAACATCCATGAAAAATCGATGCTTATTCTTAATGTATTTGATGAATTACTTAGCTGCGGCGACATGTTATAACTTCGTAATCTTCGATGTTTGATTTTGTCGAAAATTGTTATGTTGTAACACATTCGACAGGCGATCATTTTGATAAAATATCGCTTTGTTTTCTTTTTTCAGACAATTCTATTATTTTTTTTTATGTTCTACATACTTTAATATTGATATTTCGCTTTGAAAGTAAGTTATGACATGTAGCCACTGAAAAACGCGGAAGTACATTATTTTTCTATTAGAAAAGCTTTGAAGTTTTTTTTGGGTTTTTCCTTTCGCCAGTAGGCCATAGGTCATTTGCTATAAATCTATTCTCTGATATAGTAGTGCCCTTAAGTTTTTGTGATTTGTGAATATATTAAGTAAATATGTGTTTATAGTTAATTTAAATATTTTTGATAAGGTCAAAAAGAAGTTCTGCCATCTGTCATATAACATGAATCATAGATAAGACTAAAAAAATTAAATAAAAGCAATGTGGTAATTTTCAAAAACAAATTTTTAATTTATGTTCAACAGTTTCTCTGTCTTATGGCAATAAAAAAATTATGTAGTGCATTTATGTTGGACGAAGAAAAAAAAAACGAAATGGCCATTTCAGCCTTTGAAAGGACTTTGACCGAGCTTCTTATGATCAATTGTGTTGTGAAATGTTTGAACACAAATGATCAAAACTGTACCTACCAGCTTTATGCCGACTCCAAACGGCTTATGTTCTCAAGAAGCTTTTCATGGCAGTTTTTACTCTCTGAGGTTTGCCATTGTCTGCAGAGAGGTGACGGCCGAACAGAAAAATTTATTCAATTGAAAAAACTTTCTGTGTCAGATGGGGACTCGAACCTGGGTTCTCTGGCGTATGAGCCACACACTCTACCCACGACGCCATGGCCGCCGACATTATGGTGGACATTCGAATAAAAATTTTATATAAAAAATTAAGAACACAGAAAGCTAAACAAAAACCAATCGGCAATAGTTATTTGCTGAAAACAAAGCTTTATCAGCAATTTATTTCATTGTAAATACATTTGTACTAAATTATCCTATTTATCCTACAAATAATTCCCTTTCTTATTATTTGTCCCACATGTATCAATAAGGCAGAAAAGTGGCAATGCTGAAATACATTTTGACATTCGAGGTCGGTGTGGTGAATCTTCTTACTCTACCTTATAATTGTATCATGTATGGGCATTTAATTGCCAGCGAAATTTTGACATTTTAACCCTCCACACATGGTTGCCATGATATAATGATTTACAAGGTAGGAGTGACAGTTCTGTTGGCGATTTGGAGTTGTCAAAAACGCATTGAAAAAGAGAAAACGAAGAAGCAGCAAAACAGATGAAAAGTTCAACTTTGTATTGATTTGACAACTTCAAATCGCCGCTCATGAGAAAAAAGGTGGTTGTCAAGGCTACCTTGTAAATGATTGTATCATGCATGGTTGCGAACTTGGCTACACTGAACATATTTTTTCCTTCAACAGAGTACTACCTAGCGAAATAAAATTCCGCTGCCTGTTCGCTATCAAAAAACTCAATGTACTTCTTATGGGAATTTTGTTTTTGTTTCTAAGCAATTGTTTGCTCTCACGATTGCACTCTCTTTTACTATTTTTTCGAGTACGGGAACGCTTCTTGGACTAAAACCAGCAAAACTGGTAAATTGGACTAAAACTTTAGAGTACGGGAACAGACCTTTAATGTTTTCTTTAAGTCTTAACACCAGTTCTTTCGCAGTTTTTGCACAAAACATGCATAATATTCATATGAAATATAAATTAACCCCATACTGGCTAAAGAGAGCGTCCGCGACCCGGTCTCTGCTGTAATTATTTGACTTGATAGTTACAAAAAAAAAAAAAAAATAGTAGGAAATATAAAATTGCCCAGCTAGCTTATTCTAGACGAAACACTGTGAAACGTTTTGAAAAGTATTAAGTTTTCTAAATGAAGAGTACGAGTAGTATTTAACTTTGAATAAAAAACTTGATTTATGTGTAATTTTTTTTAATAATATTTCAGACTTTTGATCCGCTTAATCTGGAATGTAAAGATTCTTAAACAAATTCAACAGTCCAAATGCTATGTTTATAAGACTTTATTTTGTTCATAAGAAATAACATTTCCTGCGAAGTATTCAAAAGGATAAAGCTGTTAAAAAAATAAGATGAAAATCATTGAATTCTTCGAATCTTCAACTAGATGTAATATATTTTGGAAAAAAAAAACATTATTGCAGATGATATGGAAAAAGTCATGCAAAATATACGAGAACAAAGCATGCTTCAATTTTTATGTAGCTTAAAGTAATTCAATAATAAGAGGCTTCACTGAAGTAGTTTAAAATTTTTATTGACATTGACATTGAGGCGAATGGAGCCACCAGTGATACCTCTTTAGTTTGGGAACAAATAATAACTTTGGGAAATGGACGAGCACCAACTTCTTAATGAGACATACTTCAACGGGCAAACACACAATCACACACATAATATTACTAATGCATTCATGATAACAACTAAGGATCATCTACTGCAAAAGCTAATAATGAACCAATGGTTTTTTTTGTATGGTATAGAAAGATTAAAGAAAAGACACATAGAGTAAAGACTACCTTCTGATAGACTGAATATAATGACGGAAGAACGTGATAGCTCCATGTCTGTTGTGCTGAACTCTTTTCGGTTGGGTATGTGTTTGCATTTGTATTGGTATTTAAATTATTTTTATTAGTATTCGTATCACCGACATACTTTTTCGAATTAAAATTATTTTCGTTAAAATGCGAATTTAATCTATTGGATGATGACGGCAATGACGATGATGACGTAAGTGATGACGATGATAAAAGTTGCAGTGAATTTCTATTCTTATTATATCCTAAAATATTGTTGGATGAAATCAGCGAAGAAGAAGCATACTGACTGCTAAAGGATTTCTGATAAGTCTGCAAATGTTTAAAAAATAGACGATTTGATTTGCCAAGAAATTAAGCAGAAAAAGGAAAAGAAAGTAAGTATGTCAGTTAGATGTAATGTGACAGTGAGTGAGTGACTCAATGAACATAAACAAAATCACAAATGAAAACATACATGTATATCATAAATATGTATAAAGTTAATAACATTAATCGGTGCACTTAAAATACACAATTATTTTCCGAAATTTTGCATCGGCAAATGCAGTCGATGGTAGAAGCTAAATAAAAAAATAAAAGCTGCACTTTGCACTTGTCAAAAAGTAATTGAATATTTTAAGGTGTTCGAAAGTATTTCAAGTACACTAGAATTAAATATTAGTAACTTACTTTGGTATTGTAGGTGTAGTAATTGAAAGTCTTCAAATAAGTGCCCAATGACAAAATATTACACTGCGGACACAAATCCTTTGTGCGTTGTTGCATCATTTGGAGTAGATACAGAAAGTCTTCGGCAACGTAGTGATCCTCCTCAAGAAACAGTACCAATCCTATCAATGTAAAGAAATAATTGATATGTTTAAGAAGTATTTAAAGACTTAAAATAATGCTATCAATTTATGTACGAACATTAAGGTAGTATTCTTGTGTAGAATTTTTAAAAAATCGTTTTTTTTTTTTGCATATTTTCGGAGATATCGTACACTAAATTCAAAACAGTCACAACTTGAAATTTACACATTTTTACTTTTTAATGTAAAACTATTCGTAGTGAGCATATACTTTGACTGTAATACATAAAATACATTTTGTACACATCTTCTTTCTCTATAATTAAAAAAAAAAAAATTTGTCTCATTGCTTTGTATGGAGTTCCTTCAAAAATATTGGTTTTTACTTCACCTAGGAATTTAAAAATTTTGAGTTGTGATTGTTTTGTATTAAGTATGCGATATATCCTCCAAAGGAATTTTTAAGATTCTAATTATTCACAGAGTAATTGATATTTTAGTGACGCTGCCAGGGGGTATAAAACTCGGAAGAAGTACGAGCTTCTGATGCTTCTAAGGACGCTAGAACTGATCGCTTAGCAGAGCTGTAAAAGAATGCAATCATTTGTGAATTAAAATCATTTAATTACCAATCAATGATTTAAAAAAATGAATGCATTCATTTTGAATATAAATCAGATTTAAAATCACAAATGATTGCATTCTTTTACAGCTCTGACGCTTAGCAGAAAGAACTGCTGAAAATAATCATGTTGAAGTAGAAGAGGCCCAATGTATGGAGTAGGAATCGCCGATTACCGGAATGTAAGTACAGCGCCCAATTACAAAAACTCTGATTGGCCTTATCAGTGTGACTTTCGACCTGGAAAATCTACCACAGACCAGATTTTCACACTACGACAAATCCTGGAAAAAACCCACGTAAGCCAAATTGACACCCTTCATCTCTTTGTCGATTATAAAGCTGCGTTCGATAGCCCGAGAAGGAATTGCCTAAACGCAACAATGTCTAAGTTCGGTATACCTGCAAAGTTGGTAAGACTTTGCAGGATGACTCTTTAACATCATCATGGAGGCGATCGTACGAAAGGACGATGTGCATCGTAATGGCACCATTTTCTTCAAAGGTGTCCAGCTCCTTGCGTACGCTGATGATATTGTCGGCAGAACCAAGAGAGATGTTACCGCTGCTTTCACCGCTATCGAAAAGGAATTAGCCTTAGTGGGTTTGACGATTATCGAGGGTAAAACAAAGTATATGCTGTCTATGAACAGGGGAGCGCGACGTCTAGACTCCCACGTTTCATCCGGCAGCTATAACTTTGAAGTAGTCTAGGAGTTTATGTACCTTGGCACCGCGATTTACAACAACAATGTTGTCTGCCTGGTGATAAGACGAAGAATAATAATTGCTTAGAGGTGCTACTACGGGCTCAGTAAGTAACTAAGTTCCACAGCCTCCTCTCGATCTACAAAACTAACACTCTATAAGACATATGGGTAGTTTCGCAAACTGACGCAGCTGCTCTGGGTGTGTTAGAGAGAAAAGTTCTTCGCAAAATCTTCGGTCCTGTTCGAGTCGGCGATGACTATCGCATCTAAAAGATTCATGAGCTATATGAGCAGCTCTACGAAGACATTGGTTTAGTTTAGCGTATAAATGTGCAGCGACTACGCTGGCTGGGTCATGTCCATCGTATAGACGACGAAGCTCCAGCGAAAAAGGTGCTCGAGGTGAGGTTCGTTGGTCGATGACTACGAGGGAGAGCATGCCTCCGATGGATGGACCAGGCCGAGGAAGCCCTAACCGCACTTGGTGTATCCGATTGGAGAAGATGCGCGCAAAGCAGAGGAGCCTGGCGAGAGCTGATGAGGTTGGCTGAAACCCGAGCACGGGTTGTTATGGCCACCTAAGAAAGTAAGTATGTGAGTACAGCGCCCGTTTTTATGACTTTGACTTCCTGTTTCTTTGTTCAAAAAGAATATTAACATGGGCTGCTTAATAATTCCTTGTTAAGTTAACAAGCAGAATAGAGCTGTAAGTAACAAGGTAACAGATAATAACACATAAGACACATAAAGTAATTATTAGGTAAATACATAAAGTCATACAAATTAGTATACAAGAAAACATTGAATGATATTGGTGTTAAATCAAAGTAACAAAAAGGTAAATAAGTTATATGCTAAGATAGAGTGTAGGAATTAACGGATATGGTGATAATACAAGGCACCACACGTTCACGCGCAATGTAAATTCAAAAACAAAACAAATTTTGCTTTTGTTTGGAGATTCCCCAGAAGGGTGGCAGATAGGAGGTGGCTGTATTCAAAAGAAATGTTCAGGGGGAGGAGGGGGGTAGGAAATAATAGGACCAGCTCATACATTTGACCTCTCTAGGGAGCAATTATTCGGGACAGTTATGAACTATAATCGACAATTTCTTCAGAGTTTGTATTTTTTGTAGAGGAACCTTAGAAGAGTGGCAGATGGGGGTGGGTGTATTTAGAAGAAATGTTTAGGAGGAAAATAATAGGAACCGTAAATACATTTGACCCCTCTAGGGGTCATTAAATACCGTAAATACATTCGGCAGAGATATGAACTATTCCCGATATTTTTCTTTTTGTGTTTTCGTAGGGGGGGGGGCCCCTAAAGGTTGGCAGATGGGATGTAAATAGATACATTGGGTAAAAATATTGGGGGTTAAAAATCTAAGGGTAACATCGGGGGAGCAATGAATTATTTTCATTTCCATTTATTAAACGAAATTCAATGATTTCAATGAAAAATTCATTGGCTCAAGGAATAAATTCTGTAGGTTTCAATGTTTTCAATGTGCTGTTGTACATTGCACCATTTCATGGAACCAATTTATTGGGGAAAACAACTAATTCTTTGATTACTTGTACGTTTTCGGTTGAGTAATACTTTTAACGGAATGAGCGTAACTAACACACAGCAAACTATCAAAAATTCAGCCCCACCTACAAAAATTCAAATTGAGATTTTGGCCGCGGTGACATTGACGTCATTTATGACTTTTCTGCGTGTTGTTTAGAATTATTCTGTTCACGACATAATGTTTTTAGTTTTTTTTTTTTTAAAGAAAAACCTTTCAAATGTTCCAAAATATGACCGTTTCAGTAATGTTAAAATTTAATATAAATATTAAAATACACACCATTATGGTATCTTGTTGCATCTAGCTTATTGAAAACAAGATTCGCCTTCCACCACCAGTGATGCTTGGTTTGAGTGAAAGGTGCCTCTCGATAGTGTCCATATAAATCGGGATGCAAGGCATTATTGCACTTTCGTATTATAGCTCTGTGAAAAAAAAGATGGAAACATGGACTTAAAATTTGCTCGAGTTATTGATTGTATTTTTTAACTCACTGATCCTTTTTAATATCACGTGGACAATCGTTCGGATCAAGTCCAGGAAAAGTATGCGGATGCGTTTGTATAGAAAAGGGATAGAATATCTGCAAAAAGATATTGCATAAGTAGTTTCGAAATTGCAATGTTTTAACTTATTACTAATTTAACATGTACGTACCTGCATCACTTTGCAGAAATCGATTGTTTGGACTAAATCATTGATATCCTCATCATAAAAATCATGTGAAAATATTAACAGTGTCTTTGAAATATCCCTCGCCTGTGCAAGACTTACAATTAAATGGCGTAGGTACGTAATACGTTTGTGAACCTTGGGTAGAAAAATTTAAAGAAACAAATTTGTTGGTATGTAATTTTTAATTCATAATGCATTCGGTCAAAAATGAAAACACAGTAGTTTGATAAGTGTAAAGATTTTGACTATCGTCAAATAAGCTGATTATATTATTCAAGAATATCTTTATAGTTTTTGTTGTCGTTCAGTGTGTGTCGCTCACCTGTACTACGATTATCACAGAATCATTTTGAAGTGGTCCAAATACATCCTCATTTAAAACCACTTGCATTTCATTGTACCTTGCAACCCTTTGCTTTATCTCCGATATATTTGGCTGATGATAGATATCGCCGTTAGGGGAATTTGTACCTCCATCGTATACTGTTATGAATTAAAAAAAAAAAAAATAAATCTTAATAATCGCATTAAGCAAATGCGTTATAAATAACTTACATCCTCCAACCAAGGATTGGTTTCTGGATCTGGGCGTCAGAAATTTATGTAAAACTGATGGCACCATAGATAGTATCGCGGCATTGGAATCATTAGTAGGTTCACCCACAACGGGATCACGAATTTCAGCTAAATATTAAAGTTTTCTTGCTCTTAGTATTGTGTTTTATATTTTTATGATCTGACTTACTGTAGTTGAATACAACGTGCAGTAGTACGAACAGAATCAGCGATATCACGATGATGCCACGCATATAGTAGCTGTTCGTCTTTCGATGCATTGACCCGGTACTGGGTAATGGCAACGGAATTCTGCGACCTAGAAGTGAAGAAGAGAAACAAAATATTATGAGTGTTCACGATGCAGTGTATTCAGTCTTGTCTTAAATATTTGTTGTATATAATTTTGTAACTAATTTTATAGGAGATTAATAATATATACGTGCTCATGGGGTATTCATGATGTGATGTATTTTTGATATATTTTTTAAATACTTCCAATATTAACGTTATTGCAGTAGGTCCAACCATATGGCAATATGGAGTTAACCCTTTAGGCCCATCAAGTTCAAACTTACACTTGAAATATGTTTTTTGTGACTTTATACCTAAAGTGACTATTTATTTTTTTCCTCAAAGCAGAACAAATTTTGTGTTTTTTAATTAATTATAAATTTTGGTATTTTTCATACATAACGGTAGGTGACGACGACTTTAAATAAGTATAAAATTTCAGAGCATTTTTAAGATCTAAAAAAACATCTTTAAATCTTTGAAGCGTACAATTAAATTGTATCGCCTTCAAAGTAATCCAATCAAAACATCCAATCAAAACATTTTCGGAATCGACTTCAGTTCTCGCCGCGAATTATTGATAAAGAGCAATGTTTTTGTTCTTTTTTGTTACAAAATAGTCATTTCTACTTTAACTGCATACTTAAATTTTCATTAAGATTTGCAGAAATCAAAAATTCGATGCTGTATGTAGACTTTTGTCCTTCATTGTAAATAAACTAGCTCTATAAATATATTTGTTAATTTCAAAAATTTTTAATAATAAACAATAATGTACAATAATCGGTTTAAAAAAATGTATGTAAACATTAAAAATGTAAGCGAAAACATATACAACAATATCCGTATATGTTCATTTGAAGTGATAATGATTTTTTTATATTTAAAATTTTACAATTAATTTTTAATCAAAACCTCTTTCCCCCTCCTAGAAACCATTTCTGTCTACGGGCCTGCTGTAGACTATAGAACTATTGTCGGCAAGCAAGCAAAGAATCAATTGGTCAAACTAGCTATTTCTATCTTGCTCGAAAAATATATTTTCTTTTAAAAAATTTTATCTTTTAATTAAAATTCTTAGACAAATGCGAATATTTGTGTTTAAAATATAAATTTACTTTAATGACTAAGGAAATTTTAAATTTCCGAAAGAAGAAATGATGGTTTTTTGATTTTAAGGTGGGACATGACATTCGCGGCAGAGAAAACAGACCTTTTTTTAAAAATTCATAACTGAGTCAAAAACAAACATTTTTTCAAAATTTTTATTATTGTAGAGAATTGAACAAATTACAAGAAAAAAAAAAATTCAAAAAAGTATATTTTTCACTCCAACATGGTTTTATAGAGCTCCAAACTGGTGGCAGAGAAAAAAACGGGGCCACGTGGTTGCAGCGCTGGGAGTTGCAAAAATTGTCCGTTCTGGAAAAACAATGACTTTTTTAAATCTTAACAAATTGGTTATCGTATGACACGATTTAAATTTTTTTTTCAATTTTTGGAGATGTTCCAAATTTGAAAGTGTGTTTTTTCGAAAAAAATATTGACTTTAAAAATTCATAAAAAAATCGAAAAAAAATTTAAAAAAAAGCTCGTGTCATACGATAGCGAATCAAGTTTAAAAAAAAACAAAAAAAATGTCTGCTTCGTACTGTATGCCTTCGTTATCTTGTGTTGTGCTGTTTCTAATAGTTTTTTAAAGGGTGATTTTTTAAGAGCTTGATAACTTTTTTTTTAAAAAAAACGCATAAAATTTGCAAAATCTCATCGGTTCTTTATTTGAAACGTTAGATTGGTCCATGACATTTACTTTTTGAAGATAATTTCATTTAAATGTTGACCGCGGCTGCGTCTTAGGTGGTCCATTCGGAAAGTCCAATTTTGGGCAACTTTTTCGAGCATTTCGGCCGGAATAGCCCGAATTTCTTCGGAAATGTTGTCTTCCAAAGCTGGAATAGTTGCTGGCTTATTTCTGTAGACTTTAGACTTGACGTAGCCCCACAAAAAATAGTCTAAAGGCGTCAAATCGCATGATCTTGGTGGCCAACTTACCGGTCCATTTCTTGAGATTAATTGTTCTCCGAAGTTTTCCCTCAAAATGGCCATAGAATAACAAACTTTTTGTTGCCAAAAATGGAAGAACTGAACTTGGTTGACATGTGGTTTCAACAAGATGGCGCTACATGCCACACAGCTCGCGATTCTATGGCCATTTTGAGGGAAAACTTCGGAGAACAATTAATCTCAAGAAATGGACCGGTAAGTTGGCCACCAAGATCATGCGATTTGACGCCTTTAGACTATTTTTTGTGGGGCTACGTCAAGTCTAAAGTCTACAGAAATAAGCCAGCAACTATTCCAGCTTTGGAAGACAACATTTCCGAAGAAATTCGGGCTATTCCGGCCGAAATGCTCGAAAAAGTTGCCCAAAATTGGACTTTCCGAATGGACCACCTAAGACGCAGCCGCGGTCAACATTTAAATGAAATTATCTTCAAAAAGTAAATGTCATGGACCAATCTAACGTTTCAAATAAAGAACCGATGAGATTTTGCAAATTTTATGCGTTTTTTTTAAAAAAAAAGTTATCAAGCTCTTAAAAAATCACCCTTTACAATCGTTTAGCAATTCGTGCTTCACCCTTCAAGTAAGTACGAAATAACAACCACCAAAAGTCAGGTAGCAAGTATATACCAGCTGCCGTACGTAGGTAGCGCAAAAATTAAAAATGTGCTCTCACTAATCCGGCTGTAACTTTTGAACCCGTAGGAATTTTTCCATGTATCCATGAATTTTCCATGAAATTTTTCTTAGAATCTTAAGAATATTTACTAAAATACAAAATTATTAAAAAAAAGTCGATTTCAAAAAAACTGCCAATGTCATGTAACCCCTTAAACTAGATTTTTTTTTTGAGTATAACTTCCATACAAAAATCTATTGCTTCTTGTGTCTTTTTCATTGTTATTGTTCGTTTTCGTAATACAAAATGAAGGGGTAAATTTCGAATAGCACAGTAGTGTCGAACAGTAGATATTCAAATGAAAACATATGTATATTTTTACAAAACTCAATTATTTTTTTGAATTAAATTTGCTTGTTATACTTTGCATTTTTTATTTTTAAATTCTCAACAATCTCTTGATGAACATCAACATTGATAGATTTTCTTTCAATGATTTGAAAGATTGATTTGATTTGAAAGGAGCTCCAATGTTTAAAAATAAGCTCGAGTAGTAGATAAGCAGAAAATTTAAAAACTGCTGTTACTCGCGATCTTGAGCTTCAGAAAATTAAAAAACGGCTCGGGTTCGCGAGCGAGAGCTGAAAAAAAATAAAAAAAATAACTAAAAAGCCGGGGGCATTAAAAGCTATTTTCATGCTACTATTACTACATTTCTACTACATTTACTTCAATAACTACTATTATTAACTACAATTTTAGTATATTTTACAACGAATTCACTTAAACTCACCTCGCATTTTGCGAAAGATTGTATTTTTAATAGCTTTTCTTCATCACATTTTGTTGCTTGTTGTTACTCTGAAAAACTATAAAATGAAATTCAAAACTGTAATTTGTATTTAAATTTTAATAAAGGCTGACAGTTGGTACGCCTATTTAATTAATTTTCAAAGGAAAATAGGTTTTATAATTAAAAACTGTAAAAATTACATGTGTAGATTTTTAGCAGAGAACTTTTTTATGCATAACTAAGTTTTGTAACTTACGAAATATCAAACGATAGTTGAGTTTTATATTAGTAGTTTTTGAGCAAAAAGTCATTTGACAATGTCTGTTATCAGTTGTTTTTACCTTATTGGCTGTATGTAAAAAAATATTAAAAAGCATGTAACAATATGAGAACAATATCATAATAAGTGTATCAACATATAAGACAGAGCCGTAGGCAAGATATTCTTAAGAGCAGGGAAGGGATTTTGGGCACAAAAATATTCAAGTATAAATATAAAACAATTGGAACAATATGGAACATTTTCCAAGTCAAATTGAACAGTTAAGAAGTTCAATGTGACTTTATTAAAACTATAAAAGAGTGTAAAAAATTTTAATATATGTAAGATACAAGTAGACATTTCTTATTTTTTATACCCTCATCCCTAATGTGAAGGGGTATAATTGTATATTAATACTTGAACACAAAAATTTAATTCCGTTTTTACCCACTTGGAAGACAACACATTCGAATAAAACCCGAATAATTTGAACGCTCTGGTTCATACCAAGTGCACAGGTAGTTAAAATTAGAAATCACAAAGGATTCAGTACAAACAAGAGTTTCTGAATTCCCGGGGAATTTCGATTCCCGGGAGAACGGGAATTTTTATTTCTCTTCTCGGGAATTCCCGGGATCCCGAGATAATTTTTCTTGCATCCTGTATTGCCATGAAAACGCTTAGATTCTAACTTTTTTATTGAACAAAAGATATACAAAAATAATGAGAATATAATAGGGGTATTCAGGATTCAGTGCACTTGCCAGTGCAGTTGAGGACTTGGGCACTTTCCAAAAACAAAATACACGTACGTCAAAAATTTTCACACAGTTGTGTACATTTAAAAATTTTACATAATCTTTATGTTTGGTTTACGAAATCTTTTCTTTTGCTAGCCAATAACAATAATAAAAAACTGTTTTTGACAAATTAAAAACTACTTCAATAAATTTTTCAATCACAAGAGCGGACCGTTCACGGAAACCTATCTGCTCAACAGAACCTTAGCACCTCAAACACAAGTCCTAAATTCTTGTCTTATAATTGAGATAATGACCGTTAGTAATAAAGAAATTCTATAAATTCGACTTCAGCTTTCAATAAATTATAGGCTAAAAGTTGAGTTTAAGATAAATTTTACTTAGAATTTTTTTATAACTAAAGACAAATGTATTCAATAAGGAATACATTTCTTTTTATTTTTTAAAAAAATAATATTTTAATGATACCAACGCATTTATGGTTTGGTCCGAACCATTTCGGATTTTTGAAACAAAATTGCCCGCAATAGAAAAAACCCTTTCGCTTTTTAATGATTTTGGTTTAATTGTTGACAATGGATTTTAAAAAGTTCTGTTCCATTTCATCTTATTGTTAGAAAACTATCGATAGTGTTGATGACCTTGTAGTTAAATGCTAGAACAAAATTAAACTTTATACATTGTTTTTTCTCAGACTAAAATGAAAATTTTTCCCGGGAATCTTTTTCCGATTCATCCCGGGAAAGAAACTCTAGTCCAAACCAACTGATCCAACACTGGTTGCTCAAACATTTTGAAAAAAGTTGATATTTTTATTAACAGTTGTCCATTGTATTTGAAGTTTAGAACTGCTTTCAAAAAAATTGTTCTTCTACGAACGAACGAAAAAACAAAAATGTCCATATCAGCCCTTGAAAGGACTTTGACCGAGCTTCTTATGATCAATTGTGTTGTGTGTGTTGTGAAATGTTTGAACACAGGTGATCGAGAACTGGACCTACATGTTTTCCGAAAGGCTTATGCTCTCAAGAAGCTTTTCATTGCAGTTCTTACTCTTTGAGCTTTGACATTATCTGCAGAGAGGTGACGGCCGAACAGAAAAAAATAATTCAATTGAAAAAACTTTCTGTGTCAGGTTTGACTCGAACCAGGGTTCTCTGGCGTATGGGCCACACACACTAGCCACTGCGCCACGGCCGCCACTTAAGCGATGACATTTGACAGAAATTAACTGAGCTGGTCAATTGGAAGGGGGTGGTCTTCTACCACGATAACGCCAGGCCTCATACGAGTTTGGTGACTCTCCAAAAATTGCTCAGATGAGATGTTTTACCCCATCCACCTTATATTCCAGACCTTAGCCCTCGTATTACCATATGTTTCGCTCCCTGAAAAACTCACTTAATAGGCGTATTCACACCGGACTCGTTAGTTTGTTAGTTGTTACTTGCTATTTTTTTTTAAATGCACTTTGTTTTTGTAAAATTATCGAACTGGTGTGAATACCCCCTTAACTTTAAATCCTTAGATAATGAGGACCTCATCGGACCTCAGCGCCTTGAGAGAAAAGTGAAGATTTTTATTTGAACATACTAATAAAGCTACCACAGACATTGAAGAACGTGATCGAACAAAGCGGTCAATATATAATTGATTAATGTTGAATTGAGTTATGAAATAAGTGAGCTTAACTGTAAATAAAAAATCGTACTGACTTTTTGAACAACCCAATATGTGAAATTCATAAGCCGAAGCTATAATTGAAATAATTTCATTAACTAATAAAAACGCATCTATTTTTCTGTTCACATGTGTATATTATCTAATAATTTATATATTACACAATATTTTAAGTGAATTTATTCTAAGCAGCTAGATTTGAAAAGCTTTATCTTGGTCAAATAATAAACAACTATTTTAGATAGCAGAATATCAATGTCAAAATGATTAGGCAAATAAAATTTTAGCCTTACTTTTTTTATCATTCATTACATAAGATCTACGTTTGTTCATAATTCTACTTACACACAAAAAAGTTATTTTCTATAAAATTTATACGTATAAAAGAATATATAAAGAAACATAAAAGATACTTTTATTGAAAACTTTATGCAACCCATAAATTACACTGTGCGACACGATTTCAGTACCCATGATATTGGTTCCCATGATTGCTATAAAATATTACTATAAGACAGGCCCGTAGCCAGGATTTACCTTAGCTATAAATTAGCTATGAAAAATCAAAACATTTTTTATAAAAGTCCACCTGTTGAAGCTTTTACGGGAGATTTTAAATAAACGGGAGAACAAAAAAATTCTAGTCTTTAGATTTGGTTTCTTTTTGGCTATCTTACGCTTTTATTGATTCCTAGCTTGTGTACAAGTATTTGGACCTGAGTGAACCCCAGTTCGAGTTATCATTATAGGCCAAAATATTACTGCTGAAATTATATTCAAAAGAAAATATTTTATAATCTTTAGAAATTGAACTGTTCCATTGCCCCATAAAAAATTGATGTCACGACTGACAAAATCATTCAATTCCAATAACAATTACTATATACTTTTTTTTTATTAAAATTTTTTGAGCAGAGGAATCGACTCCGATAAAAGTCATATTTAAATCTCAGATTATTTTTCCAAAAGCCGTTTTTCGAAAAACAGGTTTTTGCAAGGCACCAATATCTTATACCCAATATATTATTTAAGTTATCGCATCAAAATAAGTATTTCTTGGAAAACCATACTCCTCAGCTGGATAAATTTTTATTATACAGTAACTTTTTCTTGGATATTTAAGAATTTAATCAGTCGTGGATTTAAACTTAAACTATTTGCATATTAAAAATTAAAAATAAATTTGAACTTCTAATTTGTTTTTTAATATTTTAACATAATAAAAAAAAAATTTTAAAATGCCGAAGTTTGAAAACCTGTAATTGTTAATTTTTCTTATGAGAATTTGGTAACATGATTAAAAAATCATCAAATCCTCATAGAATTGGACGGTATAAACTTGTTTAATCATCCTTTTTCGAAAAAAAGGATATTTAGATTTTAGGTGATATTTCAAAACCTGTAATTTGGAAAAGAATTTTTTTGTGCTAAGTTTGAGATTTTACATGTCTTATATACCAAGAAAACAACAAAGTAGAATGGGCAAACTTTTTAGTCATCTGCTTTACGTGGAATACCCCATAATGTGTCAAATTTCGTTAATTTTGCATTATAGAGCTTTTAAAAATTAAAAAACCATTCAAACAAATGCTTTCTCAAAGGTTTTTGGTCCAATAAGCTTAGATATTGCAAAAAAAAAATCAACCTAATTTTCTATAATTTATGAAATTATATTCGTTCTAGGTATAATTCCAAATATCAATTTTTCCGGATATCAGGGTCTTTTTGAGCATCAATATCCACAATTGAAAACGGTTCTTTAATATACAAACGCCTTGCAGCTAAATTCCAATATAATGATTATGACTTCTATAAGCAAAGTTAATCTTTCATTTGGCCACACACATTTTTTTATTAATTGAGCGAAGGTTTTTAAACTGGCTTTGAAAATGTTTAAACTTTTGCCTCTTCAAGTAAATTAACATCTTTATCTCAGTTTATATTAAAAAAAAATTACATTTTAAATTTAACAGTCTCATTTGTGCTATTTTTTTCATACTTTCTGGAACCTAAGGGGGGGTTTGAACACCTAAGACCCCGCCCCCCTTTGCTACGGGCCTGCTATAAGCTGTAGAAGAGAGTACTTTATTTACACGGTTTCACTTCAACACGGTTTGGGATTAAAAAAAAATGTCTGCAGTAATTTGTTAATTACGTTCGCTTTCTAACATTGGGGTCAGCCCAAATGAACTGATCCAAAAAAACGAGAGTTGGTTCCTCGACCATTTTTCAAAAAGTTGATATTTTTATTAAAAGTTGTCCAATGTATTTGAATCTCAGAACTACTTTCAAAATGGCGGCCATTTTTCTTTGCTACCTATGGCGATATATGCGTTTGTGGTAACTCATTTTTCTAAGCTGCTATTATACACAGTGTGATGAATTAAAAACGATAATATTAAGCACACTTTGGCCATTAGTCTGACATATAAGAGATGCTTATAAAATAGTTTCTTCATATAAAAAAAAAAAATTATGTTTTTGTGTTCAAAATATGATATCTTGCAACTTTAAGAATTTTTTTATTTTATAGAAAGCAGTTAGTCACAGTCATACATTTTTTTATAGAGTACATTTTAACTAGTTGTTAAAACATATTTTTTTTAACTTAATTTTTGTTTACAGCCTCTTAAAAATTTGAATTTTGAAAATTTTGCTGACTTTGGGGTCAAGTATCTCTGGTGAGCACGGATATGATACTTGATATTTGCTTCGTTTGGAAAATACAGCCCTTCAAACTTCGTGAAAATTCACCTCATAGTATGTACATTAAGGTGGTCGTTATTTGCCTTTTTTTCGAATTTTAATGATAGATGGTTGTTGATTGACACCAAATATCAAAAAACAACTCTGTATGTAAAACTACTCGGACTCTATTTAAACCGTATGGTGCATGCTCCATTATTGCACACCGACAAAATTTCTTGTTTTCGCGGGTAAAAGAAATTACTGGAAGAAATGGAGAGAGCTTCTCTAAAGAGTATTTGGAACTATCCAAATTGTACTTCCAAGCAACCGGCAAATTATATTCAGAGTCCGAAGCTGAAAACAATTTGTACAACTGGCAGAAAACAGGTTTTGAACAGCAAACAGAAGAAAGAATGTTGCCTTCAGCCTTGCCAAGCAGAAAACTAAGTGTAGAACACCGTGGACAATTTTGTCTGTGTGCAATAGTGGAGCAAGCACCTATGCAAAAGGAAGGTTTTATTTCGAGCTGACGCTGCGGCAGAGAACTCCGCTGACTGCTGAACATTCTGTTCAGGCTGATTTAGTGCGTTCAGCCAAAAACCAAACAAAAAAAAAAAAAATTAATTTTGATATGGCCGAATTACAGCCACATTCGATAATAGTTTTTTTTTTAAAACGGTGTCTATTCCCCGCGCAAAAACAGATTTAAGTGTATACTTATTTTGCTCATCCATTAAACTGTTATCATCAACAGCAAACACTTGTCAACAATAACTTTTATTATGAAACTTTACTCTAAGTATTTTTCAGGGTATGAAATCTGTTCAGCAACATAAAACATTTTTTCAGATATAAAAGATATATTTATCAATTTTAAAACTCGTTGTTCGTGCAACAGTTGTTTACGTTTGTTGTTCCGTATGAATTTCCTTTCAATTGCCTGCGCGGAATGTAAACAATTATCTGTTTTCAAATATTAAATTTTATTCCGCCTGTGTTGAAAATTTCCAGAAGTTTATTTGAAGTCAATTGAAAAAAACCAACTAGTTTGTTTCTAGTGCAATTTGAACTAGCTTTGAACTAGAGCAAAAGATGTTCAGCGTAGAACAGTTTGACTTTGGCGTTTGACGTGTTGTGGACTCGTTTTTGTTTTATTTAGTTTCCGCACACAAACATCTAAGCCGTAGAAAGTAAGTTATTGCATTATAATTGTAATTGAAAATAGTTATAAAATTATAATTTAACAAGAAATAAATAAAGGAGCACCAACAGCAAAGGAAATTAGTTTGAAAAGCGGAGGTTCAACTTAGAAAAGTTGCTCAAAAAGAACCACTTTTAGGTTGTACCAAAAAGTAATACAGTGATAGGGTTTCCTTTATACTCAAACTTTTTTTTTTAATAAACTGAGTATACCGAGAAAAAAGCTTATGTTAAATTGAAAAAAACCTAGTATGATTTATAAGATGGCTTTGGCAGTTTTCAAACTCCCAAGTACTTCATCAAAACGCCTAAGTTTTACATGTTGACTTGTCAATTTTTGTTTGGGTAATAAATTAACCAAGTATTTGGTAATTTTTTATACACTTTCATTATTAATTTTAAAAATATAACTTTTTTTCGGGTTTTCATTTTTTTTATTTTCCTTTTTTTTTAAGCGGCCGCCCTCTCGTTCTGTGATCTGCTTGACTGTAATCGGCAACAACACAAAACTTTCTTTTATCAACACCGTTTTTTTCTTAGAAATTAATGACTTCTCGGCTTTTCTTGCAAGGTATCTATTATAGCAAAAACATTAAATTAAATTAAATTAAATCAAATATCAAATACAAAAATTTTAACTTCGCATGCCGTTGAGATTCAAACCCACACCAACCACCAACCACTGTGTATGAAGTCACTGCACTACGTATTGAGCCAAACTCCTTCGTTACGCGGAGTGATTTATTCAATATTAATTACAACTGAAGCTATACTGCAGCATAACACAATAATCTATTAAAAGATTTTTGTTGTATGGCTATAAACAGAATACTGCAACATACTGCATCTGTTAATACAGCATCTGTTAACATAGCTGCAGTTATGTCAGCAAGTAGTAGCAAGGCTGCTTGGATCAGTGGGTAGAGCGATGGAATGTCAACAAAAGTTTCAGGTTCGATTCCGAGCGGCGGGCAAAGAATTTTTTTTTCTTTTCTTTTTGTTGATGAAATGTAATAAAATTTACTGGTGTGAATATTAACGTGTGTTTTTTAATTTACTTTGTTATTTTTGAATTTAAAAGTGGTTTTATTAAAAAAAAAAACCATTAAATTATCAAATCTATCCTTCTCTCGTGTGTCTAATGAAGCAGATGTGTTTTTTTTTTGCAGAATCTAGCTATTTTTGCAGAAATAGAAAAAAAGAAATATATTTTGCAGAAAAATAATAATATTGTTTAATAATGTATTTAACAATAAATTGCTTAGGTGAATACGCATATCTTTATAATTCCCATACAATTACTAAGGTAATAAGCCGACTAAGGTGACTTACCTAATGCTTTTTCTCGGTGTAGGTCATGATAGTTTTTAAAATTTTTAATTTTGTCACATATGCTCTGTGTTATTTCCAGTATGAGTAATGTGACCAACCGTACTGCTTTTGGCAGTACAGTATTGCTTTTTCACCTATTGTACTGCGTTTTACGTAGTACACGCATTTGTACTGCTTTTCTTTTTAACAACCTATTTTGCAAACTTTGATTTCCTTTTGTCAAGGATAACAATTTTTAAATAAGTATTCCAAATAGCCATGGGTAAAGGTGCAAAGCTAACTGATTCTGAACAGAAAATAATTAAAATTTTGAGAGCCGAGAATTATTCCAACAGGCAAATTGCGAACAGAATAGGCAGTAGTGAGGGAGTAATAAGAAATTTTTTTAAAAAGGGGCCAAAATTACGGCGTTAAAGCTCCAACTTGAGGAAACACGAAGCTAACGTTGCACCAAAAAGGACAAATTCGTCACGAAGCAACCCAGAATCGATTTATCTTCTCGATAAATCAAGGATAAATTGGATCTACCCGTCACTCCCTGAGATGCACGAGTTTTAAGCGGCATACCTACGATAAAATGGACAAAACTAAAGGGAAAACCACGCTTGACTGATTCTCATAAGAGCAAGCGATTGGAGTTTGGCCGCAGATGCATGTCCTGGAGTGAAGAATGGTTAAACGTTATTTTTTAGGATGAAAAAAAATGTAATCTGGATGGGCCGAACTGTTACAATTGCTATTGCCATGATTTGAGCAAACCCAATGGTCAAAACGAAATTTCGGTGTAGCAACGGTAATGGTTTTGGTAGCCTTTTTGTACTTTGGAGCGACACCAATTTGCTACATCGCACCGAAAATTAACTCCAAAACATACACGGAATTATTAGAAGATGTTTTGGTGTCTTATTATTGAAACGATCCTGAGAGAGAGTTCATCTTCCAGCAAGACAATGTGTCAATACATGTTTCAAGGCAATCGAAAGAGTGAAACAACATTTTTTTGTTTAGCTAGTTTTGACAAATAGAGGTGTGCGTATAAACGAATGTCTACCACTGTATTTAGGAACTATATTATGAAACTAAATCAAATATGGGCAAAATGTTTATGAGAACAATATTATTTTACTATAACATCAACCCGTCAAAAAGCGTCAGTTCGATCAATGTAAAAGCCCTGCAGTTATTTTGGAGTCAATTAAAAAAGTGAACTAGTTCATTTTTAGCGCAGTTCGAAGTAGAATTGATAAAGTACAAAAAGCGTTCAGTGTAGAACAGTTCACTTTGATTTTGTTTTCAAAAGTATTGCTGACAAAAATTTAATGGAATCTGATCACACGTTGTGGTATAAAACGCATTGCGGTAGAAAACGAGTTGGAGTTGAAAACGCGTTGGGGTCGAAAACGCGTTCTGGCTATTTTTAAAAATTTGACAAGATTGCACAAGACGGAATCGGTTGTTGCTCTGTGAAATTATTTAAGTTTTAGTTCATAATATTAATAAAAAAGATATAATTAATAAATTTCTTCTTTAAAAAGTGTTGTGGATGGAAAAGATCGTGCAAAACAGGTCTTTAGGACCTTTGCTCCAGTACACTAAATTTTTACACTTTTAAAATGTCCACTTTAAGACTAGTTAAAAAAGAACCATTTCTAGACTACTGCGAAAGCAACCAGTTAAAAAATGTTCCTAGTGCAACTGGTTCAAATATGGGGAAAAAGGAGTGTTTATGGGGACAATTGTCTTTTCCTATGACATCAACCCGCGAAAAGCGTCAGTTCATTCAATGTAAGGGTATTGTAGTAGAACTAGTGCTGGTCCTTTTTGGAACTAGTTCAGAACTATTTCAAATTTAGTTCACTTTACTTCTGGGAGGCTATTGTTGTGGGACCAGTACTAGTACTTTTTGGAACTAGTTCAGAACTATATCAAATTTTACTGCACGGTTGAGATATTGACACATTAATTATCGCCAGTACCATCTCATCAATCGCACCTTATTTTCCATAATGTGAAATCAATAAAAAAAAGTATGTGATAATAATGAAATCCACATGCTATTAAAAATCAATTCACTGTATTCGGAGGTCGATGAAAGAAAAAACAAATAAAATTATCTACAAATGGTCGTCAGAGGTTGACGACGTACAAATCAAGACGCTAGTAGAGACAAACAAGCATTCCACTGTCAGAGAAATTGCGAGTACTCTAAATTTATCCAATGGTAGCGTTCACGATCATTTAAAGTCCGCTGGATTCAGCAACAAATTGGATGTCTAGGTCACTTATGTATTATGTACGTCCTCGTATTGCCATATGTTTCGCTTCATGTAAAATTTACTGAATGGTAAAACCTTTGATGAGGGCCTTATCAAACAGCACCCTGAGAGTTTCTTTGCAGAGAAAAATGAAGCTGCCACAGAGATGAGAGAAAGTGATCGAACAAAATGACCAACATATTATTGAAAATAAAAAACCGTACTGACTTTTTGAACAACCAATATGTAGGCATTAATTTAATTTTATTTCAAAAATTGTTTTTAGCCTTTCAATAGCATTGCCCAATACATTATCGAATTATGAACAATTGCATTTTGCACATTTATTCTGTAACGAGAACCAGAGAAAAAAAGGAGTTTAAACTTTTTTTATTAAACCTATAACATTGTTTTTGGTATTGAGCTTGTCAATTTTCATTGCTCTAAGGTGAAAAACGAGCAAATTATTGATATGAGACGTGTTCCAAACTAAGTAGGTAAGTTTAAGTCATTTGAAGGGGGTCAAAGCATGAAATTATAATTTACCGATCAAATAAATTGACACAAAAAATGTTGAGCAAAAATACAAAAATCATTACAGAACAAAGTCAGTTGTCAGTTACACATTCACTTCAATTGAAGCGATTGCACAATTGCAAAATTTACGCTTTAATGGCAAGTTGCAAGCAACAACAACAACAACAACAACAACAACAAGAGCAACAAATAATATTAAACAAAATTTTCAATGACCGTAAATGCGTTCATCATCGCACAAAGCATAGTGAGTAAATGTGTGACAATGTACAGCTATGGGAAATAAAAAGCACACATTTTATACGAATTACATATCCTATGGGCATTTCCACAGAAAAGTCCGCCATGTCCCAAAAATTAAAAGTTATTAAAAACTTATTACTTTCTGATATTATCTCAGAGAAACATTTAAATTTTATTTTTTAAAGCCATTTATACAAAAATTCATTTACCATGATGATCGCCTGCATTGTTTCTCAAACGTAGTTTTTCTTTTTAGTAAATGTTTAGTAAATGTTTCGTAAACGTTTTTGCTTTAGTAAAAATGGAAGACATTGGCTAAAGATAATGAAAACTGGTTGAGTTAAGGAGAGTAAAATACATTAAATTTGTTTTTTAAGTATTTAATAACATAATTACTTAATCACCTAATTACTTAATTACTCAATTGAATCGTAATGGAAAAAATTTCACTTTCAAAATGGCACATATCGACTCAGAATATGATTAAAAAGAAAAAAGTACAGCAGATATTTGAATCAAACATTATAAAGTTACATTATTTCATTAGATTCTAAAATTAGTTCCACTGAAAAATTGTGACAGATTTCGCTGAATTCTGATTTTCTACACACTTAAAAATTTATTTATTTACTAGCAGGAATACCCGGCGTTGCCCGGGGGTGGTGTAGCATTCATGCCCAGCAAACCATATCTCGGTAGAAAAATTTTATGATAGGCTAATGATATCGTTACGATATCTTTACATATAAATACGCGATATCGTCCCGATAGTACAGTTAACGATAGCATTTCGATATCATAACGATATCTATATTACGAATTCCTAGATATCATCATGAGAGTATATTTGCCATGGCATTTCGATATATAGTAATAGATATAGTCGGATGGACATGTAGTTCGACAAAATAACGGCACTTTTTTCGTTGGTGCCATACGGTCGCACATGTCGGATGGACTTAATTTTTTTATAGTTTTCAAAGAGTGAACATTGAGCGCAGTAGATATTTTATAGGGTATAGATGACGAACGCATTGATTGTAGCAATAATTTTTGTACTCTACTTTTTATTTTCTAAGTCTCCGGGAGACTTCTAGAAATACCGGAAAATTATTTTCAAAAATTCAACATTTCATTATGTTACGTCTTTTTCCGCGCGATGTGTGCCTCTCTTGGATAAACACGCACACAAACGATACACATTTCGGATGGACGGACAGAAACGTCAAAAATTTTTGTCTTTCATCGGACATGTCTATCCGACTTGATTTTTTGCACACAACCGATACTACATATGTGATGACATGGCAGGTCCATCCGACATGTAGTATTGTTTGGGGGGCTCTTAAAAGTGCTCCGAACCCAGTCAAAATTATCAAACAAACCTTTTTGTCACTTCTCCTTTTTTTCAACTTTAAAGGAGTGGATCTTATGTTTTCCAACAAAAAATAAGCAAACAATATTTGCATCGGTAACATACTGACAGGGAAAGATCATGTATATTAAAATTGGCACCTTTTTTGGCTTTTTTTGGCATTTTTTGGCATTTTTTTGTCTCCAATATGGCACGTCATACCTTATAAAAGTTGGCAGCTCTGTGCTGTATTGATATTGAAAGTAAAGTTATTGGACGTCCTGGCCAAGGATAAAGCGTTGTGTAGATTCACATAAAAAATAACTGCAGCAATAAGATGTTAGCAATTAACAACTTTTTTAAAATAGGCAGTTGGGACCAGGAACTTTGTGGCAAAAGTGACAAAAAAGGAGAAGTGACAATAACAAATTTCACTGTAGGAATAGTATTTAGTTTTGCCAATGCTTTTAAGGGCTGACGCCATACTTTATTGGGTCTGTACTGGTACTTTATTGGGCCGGAAAAATGCGTGGTCGACCAATTGATGGATGGTAATGCAGTCTTTTCTCATTTTCAGCACGATTTCTAATGTAATAAACTGTTTGTCTTGTACCAGAAAACATTTCGAATAACTCTTTAACAGTTCTCCCAATGGAATGATTATAATAAATTATCTGAATTAACAGTACGTTCAAAAAGTCCATAGGATGTCACATAGATGGCGTTACTAGATTTTTTTCCATATGATTTTTATTTAGTACCAACCTTCAAACGATACGTATAAAAATTTAACAACAATCTGACAATTGATTCGTGAGTTATAGCATTTTGTGTGCAACTATTGTTATTGAAAAAAAAAAAATGGAAAAAAGTGAATTGATGCTTCAGAGGAGTGTTTGGCGCTGTTAAACTGCAATAAAATCGAATTCTATCATCGATATGTGACAATGGACAAACAGTCACATTTGCAAAAGAAAAAAGTTTTGTTTCACCAAGACAATGCACTGTGTCACAAATCGATGAAAACGATGGCAAAATTGAATGAATTGGGGGCTTCGAATTGCTTACCCACCCACCGTATTCTCTAGATTTAGCAACCAGCGACTTTTTTCCTGTTTTCAAATCTCAAGAGAATGCTGAAAAAAATTCAAGTCCAATGATGAAGTAATCGCTGAAACTGAGGCCTATTTTGACGAGAAAGAGAAATCGTACTATAAAAGTGGTATCAAAAAGTTGGAAAATCCCTATACTCGTTGTTGAACTATGGTCAACTATGTTGAATAATATAATCGAGTTTTATCAAAATTTTGTTTTTTTCTTACTTATCCTACGGTCTTATTGAATGGCCTGTTATATCAAAAGATGTCCTTTTATCGGGCATTTTTATTTCCGTTTGTATTTAGTTTTATTCTTATAAATATTTACTGTATAGCACGATATCTAAAGCGCTACAAAAGACAAAACAAATAATAATTTGCTCTATTTGCTTTAAATCATGAGCCCATCTCTGAAAAAAATAAAACCAATCCTTAAAAAAAATAAAAAACGGTAAATCCTTTCAATAGATTTAATATAGAAAGAGAGCGAAATGTAAAAACACTTTTTCTTGGCAGGAAAATTTCGAAGTGATTTCAGTTTTTGTTGTTGCTTTTGCTACTACTGATTTTTTTTTCTTTTCTCACCACTACATTTTTGTCATTGAATAAATTATACTTAATTAATAAACAAAAATAATCAAAACTAAAATCATGATATTTTTTTTTTAAAACAAAAATAAAGATTATAATTATTTCACTATGTAAAAACACTTTCTTGACAAACTGTATATAGATAGATAAATAGTGTGTAATTATTTCCCTTAGCTGTATGTAACAATTTTAACTCGAATACAAGTGTGATTGCCAATCGTTTCGTTCAAAACAGTGTTCGTTCGTGTTTTTGAAATTTGTAATTCGAACAGAATCAAACAACGATAACAGCTGATCAGCCAACGAACGATGCCGTAGTACAGTTACATATTTGCAATATGTATTTCTAACGAGCACTGAAACCACGAATCCAAACGTCAAAATCAAACGAACACTTTTATGCTATCGTTGTGGTTGCAAACTTTAAAAGAATGGTTAAAAAATTAAAAAAATCTGAACCTAAAGGTAAATAAATTATGAAATATATAAATATATACAGTGTTTGAAGGCTGTGAAGCACTTGAAAAACATAAAATAAAAATAAAAACTGCAATAGCTGCATACATTTTATATTGTTATGTCAAAAGCAAACACAAACACTGAAAACAATAATAATGAAAAGCAAGTCCGCAAACCACATAATTGCTCAAAGTTTATTTATTGAATACACAAACCGGACAAAACCAAAAAGCACTGCCAACATATAAGAAACGAAGCAACATATTAAAAACATCTTTGAAGTAAGTAGACAAAATACAAAAAACTTCCCTAGTGTTTGATATGGCAGTGCCACATTTGACAACTGCTTGTGTATAACAGTTTGAGTGTACATATCAAACAAAAGCTTGACGAATGAGCCAACGATAAGCTTCGTTCGAAATACAGATTTCCGCTTGAATTCAACATCGTTCGCATAGCCATCGTTCATTGAATGCTTCGTTAGGAGTACAAAATAAGGCTATAAGTATCCCGCCAGAGTCGAAAGTAATCAATTGCAGCATTCTCATTAGCTATTTTACTGGTACTATACGAACTAGCTACTTTTTTGACACAAGGTAATGCGTAAAAGGGTCAGTTCAATCAACTTCAAGCTTGTACTGCTCACTATTTAAGATTTTGACGTCTTAATTTTACTTCGAAGTAATATTTTCGAGAAAATATAATAAATAACAATATTTTATTTCGGTAAACAATATGACTAAAACCATTTTGATGAAGAAAGTAGGGGAAAGTGGGGAATCGTGAGCCAATTTTATATTTTGCTCGATATCTTTAACAAACATCAGAAAATTTGGAAATTGTATTACGGTATGATATTCTGCGTGGACAAACGTAAATTTTGACCATTACAGTATTTTATTGTTTTTGTTTTGTTGAAGTTTTTGAAGTTGAGTTGAAGTTTGAAAAAAAATCAATGTTTTCGAGATTTAAAAAAATGATGGGGAATCGTGAGCCACCGCCTTAATTTAATCAAAACCAAACAATTACGATGCAAGACTTTATTGAATAACTGGAAATGACAAATAAAGTAATTTAAATTGAGAAAATTAAAAAAGGGTTATGCACGATCAATCAGATACGCAATTTGGGCACGTAAGAAAAATCAATAATTTTATCTTGTTTTGCATAATAACGTGGGATGGTGAATGAAAATTAAGAAAAAACAGATAAATTTAATAAAAATATTTATTTATTTATTCACAGCCCCCATTGTGTATAAAAAATCATGAATACACCAAAAGTGGCCCATGATTGCCCACAAGCTATGGCTTGCAACATGGCGGTGTGTGAGAGTGCCTTATTGAAATGTCATGCAAAATTTATTTTATATGTTGAAAGGCCAAGGTCCAACGATAATAATTACCATATTTACCTGTGTTGGCTCGTAGCGGGCCGTTTAAGACTGATCCAAGCCAAGAACGTAGAAAAAGATTTGCAGAAACTTATTTTCGGGGGAGTATCGTACAGAGCAAATTGTACGCGTACACTGGCTAACTACCAATGTGGAAATATGCTTATGGTCCAATTAGCCTCGCATAGCTTGGCAGCGCATGGAATGTAGATAAGCGGCTAGCACATGGCAAAATAAATGGTGTTTATGCAAAACATAGCTAAAAATAGCACTTGGTCAAACAAATAACAGAAATAACTTTAATTGTTATAAAACTATTTTATTTTCACAAACTTATTGCTTTCCACAATTTCCAGCAGCCAGTTATTGAAGATGAAGTGTTAAAAACATGAAGCATGCACAAATATCAAACCGAAACAGAACTTCTGTGTTTATCTATGTATTCAGAGATGATTTTCTTTTTTTATCTGAGCATTGCCATGGATTGTCATGTTGTGCATAACCAGATGCACGCAAATGCCATTAAACAGATTTCTGATGTGACACTTGTTCAGTCATGCGCTGCTACATACGCTGCTACATACTATGACTTTTTGCTACCAACGTAACAAAATCAGCAAGTGTCAAATAAATCACTAGATCAATTAGTTTTTCATCGTCTACCATTCTGAAACATATTTCAATTATTAATAAAAAATCAATTTAAATTAAAATACTTAAGATTTCGCTTCAATAAATTAACGTAAGCAGAGAAATATTTCTCAAAAACCACAGTGCTATGCTAACAACCTTACAAAAAGCTCATTGTATACTGAAATGTCAGTCGACGTAACACAGAAATCAAAATTCAACAGACTTCTACGTCGCGTTACGTTTCGGCTGATTAGATACACGAAGAATGCGTTCGGTTGATTTGTATGTGACAAAAGCAACGGCTGTATTGCGTAGATCTATGTTTGGGTAAGAAACGTCGTTGACAGTTGTGTTGAACTATCTATCTTCACATACTGCCGAAAGATGGCAGTGTCTTTAACAATGTCTATTTTTTTCGATTCTTTATCTTTCCAACTAGTGAATAAGTTGGCCCTATAGCACGGCTATGTGAAATAAAGCCACAGGAAATAATGCTCCAAAACAAAAACGTAACAAGACCCCAAGAATGGGGGTTTTATTTCATTATTAAAAAACACCCTACGGAATAAAGCCCCAATTCGATGAAATAGCACCCCAACAGAAGGTATGTCCATGGGGAAATAAGGCCCCAAAACAAAAACAAAATAAGACCCCAAAAATGGGCCTTTATTTTATTATTAAATAAAACTTTACGAAATAAAGGCACAATTTGATGAAATAAAGCCCCAACATGAGGTATGCCCTGCCCGTCTTTTTAAACTTATTTTTAGATTCAGACCAATAACGTTCGCTGGGGCGAAGCTCTGGGGAGTTTGGTGGATTCTCCTCTTTACAAGCAAATTTTACCCCATTTTGATTCAAAATATATAGTTAACTTAGCGTAATGGGCTATTGTCAATTCAGACCAAAATATTGTTGAACCTTTATGGCGCTTAGAAAATGGAACAGAGTCGTTTTTCAAGTACACTTTCTGATCTTTCTTTCAGTACTGTGTCTTTTGTAAAAAAAGTTGATGTTTAAAGGCCGCAACCGCAAACACCTTTTCAAACCAGAACTTTCTGACCAAATTTTTTCAGTTGAATTTTGCTGAGTCATCGACAGTTTGGCCGTTATGTTTTGTATAGAAATGTGGACCTAGCAAGGCTGTAGATTCCATTATTATGTATGTCTGATCGTCCATTATAATGCAGTCAATATTCTTAAACAAGACGTTCGTGCAGCTCACGAAGCCTGGTTTTGCACGTCGGAATTTGTTTTTCAGACTTTTTCGAGCATTTTCGTTTCTAATGTGTCCTTAAGTTGCCTTTTTTCTTGACTAGTTCGAAGTTATGTGTCCTTTGCACACTTTTTTCAACCCAATTTTGATAAATCCGTGACAGTATACCTATTCCCTAACTAAATAATAGTTTTTACCGAATCCTGCTTAGGATTTCTTAAGAGATCCCGTGATGCTTAGTTTTATCTCTTAGGATAGTTTTTAAGAGATCCCGTGATGCTTAAAATTTTTTAAGCTTGGTCAACCATCAAAGATTACATGAAATGTTATGCAATGTGGTAGAATGAATCTTGTTTTAGAATGAATCTCGTTTCATTGTGAAATGATGCCGCATTTTTAAAGATGAAATAAAGCCCCAAAATAGGAAATAGTGCCCCAAATTTTCGTGTTGTTGTTTTGTATAGAAATGATTGGGGCCTTATTTTATTTGTAGTTTGGGGGCCTTTCTCCTGGGGCCTTATTTCATAGAGCACTATAGCACTAGTGAATTGGCTAGGGAATAGTAATGCAAGAGGTAGCAATTGATCTTTGCCTATGATACATGTTCACGTAAAATTCTCCAGTTGAATGTAAAGAGAGTAGATTGAAGTGAAACAGTACTGGTTAATTAAGGACTAGTGAAATTGGTAATTCTGTACTAGTGTAATTTACTGCAGGGATGTTAATAAATGTGTGCAGCGCCCGTTCGCTGCCGCCAACTGTATCCCAATTTTTGTGCTTGATGCCAAATTTTTCCAGTGTAGCCACCAATATACAATGTAACAACACAATCATTGTATAAAACGTGATTTAACCAAGACGCACAACATCGTCAAAATAGCAAAAATTGTATTTGTAATCAGGAAAACGAGCTAATGAGCGAGCAGACCAAAACCAGATGACTTCTGCCTTGAGCGACAGGCAGATGGCTTTGAAATTGAACTTTGTGCGATTGATTTTTCGCAACTGTTTGTTGCTTGCCTACATTGACTTTTTTTTTTGTTTTCCTATGCGTTATTTGTTTACAGTTTATGTAAAATTGTGCATACATAACAGAGTAGATACAATGTATCGGTGAGATAAAAATACCGGATTTTTATTTTGTGTTACTTCGGCAACAAATATATTTTAATTTATTGGTAGTTCCGCGTTTCTATGTAATCAAAGTAAAATATGATGATGATTTTACCTTTACCCATCGTTGTATTTGTATTCGTTATCCCGAAAGCAATGTTGCACTGACAAAATGATTTTTGGAATCTAGTTTTTGGCCAAAATCGATTTTCCCCTAGATAACAACGCGTATCTTTGGAATTGGTTTAGTTTGTGTAATGCAAACGTTTGGTATTTGCATGGTGATGATGATGATGTGTGTGCAGATTGTGTGTGCAGATACATTTTTTTTTCTTTATTTTTGCTTCGCACGCTGTCAGATACACTGCCTCAATTGCACATAAATTGAAATCATGCCACCGTTGACAATTAATTTTAAGTGATATAAAATTGAATTGAATAGATTTTTTTTAAGCCATCAACGATTTTTAATCTACATGGCGATGTTGTCTCCCGACCGATCCCACTTTGTTTATTTAATTCGAACAGCACTTGTTATTGATCAAATTTCTTGCTGTATTGGTCAAGTTATGTGATATTTTCAATAGCCACTTTTTTCTTTTACTTCATTGTTATGGCTAAGTAAACACTCGGTATAGCAAATATCGCAGGATTTACGATAATTATACACAATTTTTTTTTCGGTTACGTTTATTTCGGGAACTATTTTGTTATTAAACGCACGCATTTGTATGATACTTTCATAGGTCTCCGCTGCTGTTAAGACAACTTTGATTTATTTTTATTTATTTATTTATTTTTTTTTTTTTTAAATAAGCTTACTTCGTTATTAACAGCGCAAAGTACATCGCGTAACTAAGCACGACCATACGAAAAATATTCAATTTACGTACGACGCAGCGCTGCCACATTTCCCAGAAAATATAATTCCCAGAAATTTGTGAAAATTTGAACAAACGTTTTTTTATAGTATTATTAATGCTATTTGTTATAAAATCTATAACTTTTGAACGGTTTACGATTTTTCAATACGGTTTTTTTATTTTTCAGAAAATTTTTGGAGTGGCTCAACAAGGAGGTTGAATCGCACACGTTCATTTTTATGTTTTTTAGGAAATCATATTTAAAGATATGAATGGCTCAGAAAAACTTCCAAAATTCTAAAGTTTTTTTTTGAAATGGATGGTGCACGCCATCATAAAACACATTTAAAACACAATATTACTTTTTGTGCAACCATTTAACAAATTATTTATTTTGCACATTGATGTTTTTGTCATGAAAGGGATCGAAAAGGATCTTACGTCCTTGTCGCTTGTGTCTGCAAAAAGTGCCGTTATTGCTATGAATTATGAAAAATTAATTATTGAAGCCTGAAAATTTATCTTTCATTTGATATATGGGCATTTCCGTGGTGGCGCACGTGACGATCGTACGACTTCAATGAGTCAAAAAAGATTGAAAAATTTGACTTACAAGTTCCTTTTCTTGGTTTTCGAATAGCTTACTAAGCACACTATACAAGGTGTAAAACCTAAGACTTGTCAAAAGTTCGGCTCTTAGAAAGAAGCCACCAAAAATGATACGTTATGTGACAAAAAATAGAAGTGGTTTTTGACTTGGATCACAAAATTAGTAAAATTCTGTAAATTGGCAAGAGTTTTTGTAAAAACTTTTTTTAGAACGATTTGAAATAGTATAAGTTTATTTTCAAAGTAATCAAATTTAAAAACTTTTTCTCTTTTTTTTTTTTATTGGTATACTTTTTTTATTTAGTATGAAACGTTACGTGACATGGCGTTACGTGACATTTTTTCCATTGTAATTCATTTAGGTAATTAAATAATTATGTGATTTAGTTATTAAGAAACAAATTTAATATATTCTGCCTCTCCTTGCTTCAACCATTTTTCATTACTTTTAGCCAATGCCTTCCATTTTTACTAAAACCTAAACGCTTGCGAAACATTTACAAAACATTAGCTAAAAAGAAAAATTACATTTGTGAAACAGTGCAGACGATTTGATCACCATGGTAAATGAATTTATATTTAAATTGCTTAAATCAATAGAATAAAAATGTTTCTCTAAGATAATATCATTAAATAATAATTTTTTAATAGCTTTTCATTTTCGTGTCACTGTGAACTTTTCGGCAGAAATGCCCATATAATATATAGAACTTTTCCGATTTTTTTTTGTGTTTTTTTTTTAAGATGAAATGATTTGCTCCTGTACGGATTGTTGTTATTTCATGCATATTAACATTAACATAGTGCAAGTTTTTGTATATCAAATTAAAGGTAAAGTTTCAGCTTTAAAAAAGAAATAGATTTTAAACACTTTAATACTGCAAGTTTTTGAGGAAATGACGGTATTTATCAACAATAAAAAGTAAATATAATATGAAATCGTTTATAAAATTCAATATATTGCTAAAATATATTGAGTTTGTATTTTTTCTGAAAGATAATTTTATTATCTTTTAAATAAGTTGTCAATGTTTAAGATCCATTGGATATTGGCAAAGATATAGATGTTTTTTTGAACAGAACTTGCAGCAAGGAAAAAATTTTAAAAAATCGATAACTCGGTAACTAGTTCGACCAAAACTATTTTTTTGTTGTTTTAAATAAAAAAACAATTTCAAATCGCGGCGCCCAAGAAATCGTCAACGTGCCATTTCCGTGCAGAGTATCGAAGCTAAAATACCCCCGCTGCCGTGTTTTTTTTTTAACTAAATCAACGCTCAGGGGATGCCTCATTTAAATGCGGAAGAATTGCGTTAATTCGGCAGACGGGTGATAGTTAGTTGGAAGGTGGAAAGATGGAGTAGTGACGGTGAAGATTTGCTTTAAACTTACACAGATCAAAACTGTCGGGAACACGCTCACAGGAAGATTATTCCACAATCTTACTGTGCGACTAAAAAACGAACTATCTCGGTATTGCGTGGGTCTATTGGGCTCCGATGCAATGGTAAAGGGATGGGCTTAAAAAGTTGCCCGAGTAGATCTAGGAAATACACGAACTGGTGGCGTCAGGCCATGTACCTCCCTTGAACATTTCCCATGGTAGAACCTATACAAAAGGCTTAGGCAACCAACATTACGCCGATGTCCAAGAGAACTGAGAGGAGATAAAATGTTTTCTTATTCTATCATATATATCGCACGTCTTTGAATTCGGTCCAGAAGCTCTAAATAAGATTTTGAAGCTCCTGCCCAAATGTGCGAATTGTACTCCATTTTAACTACAGTTTTTGTACTTAACTACATCCGAAGTCTTTATGTATAATCTGCGCAAAATACTTATGCCATACACTTAATTAAATTTAACATTTAGTTTTATTCAATTTAAATTTAACATTCAGTAGTCCACTTGTTCTTTTTGTCCATTAAAGTTTTTAAGTTTTTAGGCTTTGCTTTTTATTTTAAATTTAAAAGGTTAAGATTAATGGTCCATTAGAACTTTGGCGCATATATTTAACAAAGTTCATATATTTTGGTAAGTCAGAAAATTCAATCTCATGTTTTGAGAGCGATGTTTTGTCATTGGGGCAACGAGTTACCCCAGTGTGGCATAAATGTTACTGTTTTTAATAACTTACATCTCTAAAAAAACAAATGCAACAGTTTATCTTTATATAAAATCACGTTTAGTTATATCAATGAACAGAAACGTTTAAAAAACCAATTTAAGTGAAATTAAATGGAGAATGGACATATTTCTCCTGAGATACAGTTTTTAAAGAAAATTTCTACTCGCTTTTCTAGTCACGCCTACGTTTTGCACGTTTCTTAGAACAGCTTCTACCAACTCCTAAGCCAAATATCAATACAGTGGTGCAGATATTTAGTGTGATAAAGCATTAAAATTAAAGTTACATACCCACCTTGTCTAATCCCGCTCACTTTTCAAGACTACGGACCATTCATAATTCCAAAGAATATATGTAAAAAATTTGTTGGAAGTCGAACAAACGGTGTAAATTTGGTTGAATTCGAAAAAAATGTTGTAGAAAGAGTTCGACTAAAATTAAAGTGCCACACCTCATACCTCATCCCGCCTACTTTTCTGGACTACGAACCGCACATTATTCCAAAAAAATTTATGTGGAAAATTTGGTTGAAGTCGGAAAAACCCTGAAGAGGTTCGTTAAAACAAAAGAGCCACGCCCCTGAAATGCCGCCACACACAGTAGAAACTTTTACCCAAAAATGGAATTTCTGGGAAGATCGCTAATTTATTTCATTAACATTCCCTCCTTCAGAGCAACCAAATGGTTAAAAAGCAGTCTGCCTTCATACCAGTAGTAGTTCAACTGTCTATTTTTCATAAAGCCAATTAGTATTTTCAACATGGCGATATCATGGGAAATATCAATTGTCCCTTTTGTTTATTGGCAGTTACTGAAAACTTCAATATGCACGTACAGAATTCCATCGCAGTTTTTTTTTACTTTCGTGACACAGTTGGTTATCAAGAGGATGTATTATTTTGAGTAGTACCCAGGCTCGATCCTCATAGCACATACAACAGATCTTGCTGTTTTATTTTATTTGTTAATTATATTCTTATTTATAAATATTTAAAAGAAAAAATTTGTCGAAAAACCTGTGACGAGAATAATGCATTTTTCCCTTTCCGTACTCGCATCGAACCGCGTAGAATTCGGCTGCAAGTTGAACGTGCTACCATCGCATTATTGTCTCCCTTGTACGAACAAGCCCGAAAGCAAGCATAGCATGCATCTTTCAATTTATTTCATAGGATTGATGACAAAAAAATGATTGCTTATCCAAAATAATCATTAATCGATTATAACTCGGGTTTTATTTATATAATTTATTTTCAATTTTTCTTAAAAAAAAAAAACAAAAACTGCCAGTATAATTGTGAATATTAATAATTAAAAAAAAAAGCACAAATTTCAACTGCAGAAAGGAGCACTAAGCCTTTGCTTCGTGATCAGAAGCACTGACCTTTACTACCGCGCAAACTTGCTTAGGTTTATTTCACCGTGCCTACACAGTTAAAAATGTTGATGTGTTTTTCGGTACAAGATTTGCATCGTAATTTATGTTGCATTTGCGACGATATTCCCCAGTAGTCCAAGTCTTACAGAATTGATAAACGAATCAAGAACGATTTTTCTTCATCTTTGACGAAACATGCTGATTCGGCCATACATTTCATTGACGAAGATCCCATTTAAAATCCCCACGATCGCAATACAGAAATGTTGAGATTTTTCGTGCATGAATATATTACTGAATCGTTGCGGAAGTTTCGTCAAACAAGCAAGACAAAAATATGAAAAAAGAATTGTTCTCTATTTTTATATATTCTTTGATTTTATTTTATATGTTTTTTTGGATCAGACTGTTTTTTATTTGTAATCTTTGATATATAAAAAATCAAAAAAATATATTTTTCACTCCAACATGGTTTTATAGAGCTCCAAACTGGCGGCAGAGAAAAAAAACGGGGCCTCGTGGTTGCAGCGCTGGGAGTTGCAAAAATTGTCCGATCTGGAAAAAAATGATTTTTTTAAATCTTAACTTTTTTTTTAAATTGTTGGTGATGTTCCAAATTTGAAAGTGTGTTTTTTTAGAAAAAAATATTGACTTTAAAAATTAATAAAAAATCAAAAAAAAATTTAAAAAAAAGCTCGTGGCATACGATACGAATCAAGTTTAAAAAAATACAAAAAAAAATCTTAAAAAAATCTTAAAAAAGTGCCGCAATCAGTACGAAAAACATGGTTTCGAGATAAACGCGTTCAAAGTTTGTGAACAAAGAAAAAAAAGGTTACCTTCAATCTGCCATGCCTGCTTCGTACTGTATGCCTTCGTTATCTTGTGTTGTGCTGTTTCTTATAGTTTTTTGCAATCGTTTAGCAATTCGGGCTTCTTTTGAAGCCTCATATGCCTTCACTCTGGCGCATTTCAAACGATTTGCATCATTTCCTTTGGAAAAATTCAATGCTGTAGCTCCTATGGTGATACCAAGTAGTTGAAAAATTTGCAAATAACTAGGTACGAAATAACAACCACCAAAAGTCAGGTAGCAAGTAAAACAAGTATATCTATACCATATATATACCAGCTCCCGTACGTAGGTAGCTCAAAAATTAAAAATGCGCTCTCACCAATCCGGCTGTAACTTTTGAACCCGTAGGAATTTTTCCATGACATTTTTTTTCTTAGAATCTTAAGGATATTTATTAAAATACAAAATTATTAAAAAAAAGTTAAATCGATTTCAAAAAACTGCCAATGTCATGTCCCCCCTTAAAGAATATTCTGCAAGTCTGTTATTGACGAATACAAGCCAGACGCGTTAAATAATATTCTGCAAGTCTGGCTTATGCACCAAGTTTCTTTAATTTATTTTAAAGCAGAGTAGGTAGGCCGGAAACTCAGTTGATAATGGAAGAACTTGTAACCATTAGGTTGTGTGTTCAAATACCACAGCATGCTATTTTTTTTAAATTTCAATATAAATGTGTGTTAAAAATTGCATTTTTATTATATGAAAATTCACAGATCTCAGAGTAAAACATTATTTAGATTCAAAGTTGCATTCGTGAATATTGCAGCATGTGCTGTTTCCAAATCTAGTAATGCAAGGTCTACTTCGAAAATTGCTTTCTGAATTTATCAAAGCTCAAGCTGAGAAATGCCTAAAAGTATGCGAATATTCTGAAAAAAAGCTGCGTTCAGATTCAAATTTTTAGCACTGTTGCCAACTTGGTGCTTTTTCCCACCAGATTTGGGGTATTTTGAAAATTTCGACGCAAGAAAAATGAGGTTTGGTGTCTGGTGTATTTTTGGCGTTTTTTTTTTAATTTCGGTGGCACCAAATGTGCCTTAGTTTAAAACAGTGATGGACACTCAAATACTAGTATCACTCTCATTTCTTTTTCGGTGCATAACAATCAAGTTTAATAGCCTAGACACATGTAACGACCTATGATATAATAATCCAGGTAGCATTGATAAGTGTTGGTTTTCTCTTCTAAAGGCATTCCATAAGTTGTCATAAACAGCTGTTTATGCAACACAGCTAAAAGTGAAGCAAATGAACATACACCCATTGGCTGCATTCAGCGGAAAATTTGCTACGTAGCTGTTAAACAACTTTCGGGCTGAATGGTATGTAGCATAAAGCACTCACACAATATACATATTCCCTGAGCGGTTACCTTTAATATAACACGAAATTCGTTAATGAAAATATATTTAATTTCGGTCTTATGCATGTGCAGCTGCTAAGGTTGTTCTATTGCTGCACTTGTACATTTTTAACATTTTTTATGTTTTCACTAATTAATTAATAACAGTTTATTATATTTACAATGACGCAAAACATGGTACATATTTGTACGTGAATAAGAAAATGTTTTGTTAATTGCAAACTCTGAAAAATGACAATGGCCGACTGTGCTCGCTCTCTTCTTTGCCATGATAAAATTATACTTCCTGCTAAATAACATGGAATTAACAAATTACTTAACTTCCACTAATAATCACTCACTATTATTGCAATACTCACTATTAATAATAAAATAAAAAAGGAAATATTTTATAAGCAAGTGTTTCTTCTTTGCAAACTCTGAAACATAAACGATAGCGATAACTTCTTTGCCTGTTTATCATGTGTCCACATGTGCCAGTAATCACTTGCAATTGGAGAATATATATTGTCTTCGAAAAAGTTCGAAATTAGCTGCAAGTTGCTTCAGCGTCCACATGTGCAAGTGGAAGTATTTCTAAAAATGTCGGCGAATGCGAAGGTTCTCCCAGAAATAGAAGTAATGCTTGAAATTAAGAAGTTATAAAACGAGGAAAATATGTAACTAATGTTGCTTCTTCTATATACTTGAGAAAATCCCGGAAAAACCTACAAAGCCTTTAAAAAACATCACTTTTATCCCCTTTTCTGACATTTACTAGCAGCAATTCACTGCTTAGGAAATTTCCGTGCAAGTAGCGCTGCAAGTCCGAAAATGTGAGTGTAATAGTAAAAATGTTTGGATGTATTGAGTTTTTCGAACACTCACTTGCACGTGAGGACGCTAGGTTAGGTATTTGATTGTAGTAACTTGTAGCAGTTTCCGTATTTTTCTAGCTCAAAAGAGATAGAAGAACAAGCACAAAATCACTCTCTCGATCAGGCTTGATATGAAAAAAAAGTCATTTTCGTACTGTAAATTTCGTAGTTTTACAATAAATTTTTCTTTATTCATAAGCATATTTATACATATAGGTTTTAATGAAAAATTAAACAGGACCTTTAAGAGTTTATTCCGGTTATTAATATCAAATAAAATAACTATATTAATAAGGTTAAAAAATTGTCAGATTCAATTAAATTTGTATTATATTGTATTTGTTTGTTAATTTTTTCCTAATGTCCAAATTATAACAAGACGAATTCTTCACTCTTAAATCAACGTTTGTGTGCTCAAAATGCCTCAGATTTTTGTTTATTTAAGTTTATTTGAGAAAAAATACGACCAACGTTTGCTGACGAACTAGGCTAGGTCAAAATTTTAAAAATTAATTTTCGTATCAAAGAAAATGCCAAAGATTAGTCTCCTCTTCTGATTGAATAAACTGTTTTCCAGTAATATTCAATTTCTACTTATTCTTCTGAATCACTGAAAAGATAAGCAAAAACTAAATTTAAAACTTCAGAATCAAGACTTCGTTTTCTAAAACCAGATTAGGAAATAGTTTGAGCAAATCCGCAAGTATTTTTAAATGTCAGTTTCTCTATTGGACTTATCGCATTTGATAATTGCTATAACTTAAATTTTACCTCAATAGCAAAATATAACAGCTCCAAGCATACAAATCAAATTTGAATCTGAACCTAAATCTCAAATTTTAAATAATAAACGAAAAGCGATTTAACCAAAAAACGTAATTTTTGACAAAAAATTGAAAGAAAACGTCAGGTCATAATTGCATCAAAAAAAAAAGACGAAATGACGATAAATCGTCAATAATACCAACCCTGCTTTATGCTATATACCATTCAGCCCAAAAGTCACGCAACAGCTACTTACCAAATTTTCCGCTGAATGCAGCCAATGTGAATCAAACACAGCTTATAATAAACGCTCTCTTTCTTGGCATTTTTTTGACAACTTATAGGATGCCAAGGAACTGTCACTTCTACCTGTATTCTTGTATCATGGTAACGACCTAAGCACATTGATTGCGGCTGCAACGACAAGCTGTCAAATTAGGAACGATTCTATATCGACGACAAAGCCGCAGCGGCAAGGGCGGCATTACACCAATTTTGCTCCATAAGAATTCATGCAAAAAATTTTGACAGATGCCGCACGGCCGCAGCTGCAGTCAATGTGGTAAGGCTATAAGAAATACATGCCAAAAATTTTGACAGATGCCGCACGGCCGCAGCCGCAGTCAATGTGTCTAGGATATATATCTTACGACCTAAACAAATTGATTGCGGCTGCAACGACAAGCTGTCAAATTAGGAACGATTCTATGTCGACGACAAAGCCACAGCGGCAAGGGAGGCATTACACCAGTCTCTCCATAAGAAATACATTTAAAACATTTTGACAGATGCCGCACGGCCGCAGCCGCAGTCAATGTGTCTAGGCTATAAGCATCGAGTTAACTCTAGATAGGAACTCAGTAACTGCTCGCATTCGTATTTTGACACTTCTTTTCCAGTGAGGCCAAATCTGATCCAGTGCCACGGGAATGCAGTTTATGTATGATAATAATTTAAAACAATATTCCTATAGTATATCTTCGGAATAACATTAATATTATGATGTGGCAGTAATAAAAAAGTGCAAACACACTTTGGGTGTGAAAGAAATTGAAACAGATATAATTCATTTGGAAAACTTTCCATTTTGTTGAACGGTGTGTAGTCTCACACCGTGAGTCTCACGGTTTCTTACGGTATTGATGAAACAGATATGTTGTTAAGAAGTTTACCCTGTTGTTATAAAAATACAAGAAAAAAATTATGGCACACCGCAAAATACTAGCATGGTTACTTTATGGAAGATGTTTAATATTGCTATTAAATTTGTGAAAAATTTCCCACCATCTGAATATTTCATATTTTTATAAATTCCCCACAGTGGCAATGCTGGCATGACGACTATCATTGCTATAAAAGTCCGTTTGGGTATCTGTGAGATACTTATTTTTGCATGGATTTTGTTATCGGCATAAAGCTGTCGCTCTCTTTTGACTGTCCGATTAGGCCAGTTCACATTATCAAATTTTTTGTCAAATTGTTGGTCAAACACAAAAGAACAACGTGGAAATTCCATGAAATTTTCATGGTAATATTTGTGCGTTAATAAGCAAATGTTTGGTTAATTGCAAACTCTGAAAGAAAAGACAATGGCCGATTGTGCTCGCTCTCTTCTTTGCCATGAAATAATTATACCTGCTGCTGGGATTGCTGCACTCAAACGTTTTCAACAATTTTTTTTATGCTTACACTTAATAACATGAAATCAAAAATTTTTTAACTTCCACTAATAATGATCCACTATTTTTGCAATGCTCATTCTTTATAATATAATATAATAGGACATATTTTACAAGCAAATGTTTGCTTCTTTTCAAACTCTGAAACATAAACAATGGAGAAAACATAAACAATAATAAACGCACTCTTTCTTGGCATTTTTTTTTTTGACAGATGATGGCTCACAAAGCAACTGTCACTTCAACCTGGTATAATTAAATCATCATTAATATTATTTTTGTTTTAGTAAAAACCATGGCAGAATTATAAGGTAGGGCCGACTCGGAGAAGAATGAAGTAGATGGCAGAAAAAATACCGGCTAGTTGTCAAAAGCAGCTGTTCATCTCAAGTTTCTTTATGATCACGTTTCTCAGTTGATTTTAGGTTAGAATTGCTACAAGTTTTCATGCATTTTTCAAGACTTCTTTCACATTTTATAGTTTTTATCATGGTAGAATTAATACAGGTAAGCTCGCTTGATGAGAGCGTACTGCCGCGAATGTCAACACGAAGTGTTTAGATATAAAATCTCAAAACTATGAGTAAGATGTGAGAAAGCAAGAATTGTCAAAATGTAAACGAAGTTAAATTTTGAAATTGTCTTGTTTACTTAATTAAAACTAGTAAAAAATTTTTCTTTTTCGTGTTTTATTGGTATTTAAGCAATAAAAAATTGCTACAAGACAAACAAAATGGAAAAATAAATAAATAAAATATCAATTGCAAGCAGGGAGCGCCATTGACAATATCGGCAGTAACGAAGAAGAGAGCGCAATCAACGCTTCATCTACCTGTATTCTTCTACCATGGTTTTTATTACATTGTTTTCATAATATTTCCATTGAAATTATAATAAATTTAACACACGCGACAGCACTGTTTACATCTTGGAAACATTATTTATTTACTTCGTTTGCAATTTCTACGAAAGTTGTGGTTTTGACAACTAGCCGGCATTTTCATTATGCACTATTCGTTGACGCATGAGGACACCAAGCGAGTCGGCCCTACCTTATAATTATGCCATGGTAGAAACTTGCTGAAGGTGGTCAGTGAATCCGCCTTATGTCTGATTCTCTCACGGACTTAAAATCAGTGAGAGATACAGAGAAATTAAGTGCCCTGGGTATCTTGTGAAGTAGATGCTCAAAACGGTGCAACTTTTTTTGCTATGTTATCAAAATCTAGTTTTCTATCATTTTTGGAGTAGCCACATAGGAGCGCTATCTTTTTAGCACTATATCTCTGAAGTGTTTTTAATCCAATTATTAATACATGGTACAATTATCAATTATATATCAGTGTTTTTGACATAAACGTCACTATTTTGTGGTGTTTGTATATTACCTTAATACCTTGATGAAATTTGGTCATTTGATTGAAGTCTGAAACAATATATCGAACCACTTGGTAATACTGCTAGTCTCCGCTCTTTGATTTTTGCTTTAATATGGCATTTTTTGTTGCTATGTTGCTGTTGTTTATTTGTTGTTTGGTGGTTGTGTATAGAATTTAGTGAATGATAGCCTAAACATATTGGCGACGGCTGCAGCCGTGCAGCATGTCAAAATTTTTTACATGGATATCTTATGGAGAGAAAGTGGTCTAATGCCGTAGCTGGCCACAGCGTCTTTGTAAATATTTGCATGTAGTTCTAGTACATTATGAAAACTTGAGCTCAGTGCGGACTTGCTCCATCGAATTGGCACTGTTTTATCGACAGCTTTTTATAGCCAGTTATCGAACCGGAAGTAAGCCATTTTGAGAACAAGAACCATTTCTATTCAATCTTCTATATTACTATTACGCAAGGGCAATTTTTGTGTTGACTATCAAATCTATACTGTAGACGCGATTTTCAAAAATAGGGTAGCAATTCAAAGGTTTTGCTCTGTAGGTGTGCAATAAGGTCTTATTTTTTCTTAAAAATTGTGTTCTTTTTAAAAAAAGCTGAAACAATTTTCTATGAAAAACCACCAAGTTTCTTTGTGATGCCTTAAAGTATGTGATAGATTTTTATTGTAATGCTATAAGTAGTGGCGGCCGTGGTTAGAGTGTGTGACTCATACGCCAGAGAACCCAGGTTCGAATCCTCCATCCGACACAGAAAGTTTTTTCAGTTGAATCACTTTGCAATCTCTTGTGAGCGTTTGTTATGTGAGCGTTTGTTATGTGAACGCTTATAATAAAACGGAACGAAACGGAAGTGGCACGCGACATTGGCTGAGGTCAGATGGTGATCGTTTGAATGGCATTCAATGAACTATTTCTACCCTCCTTTACATTGATTGCTGGTCGGTCAGACGGCAGCGAAGTGATTGGCGTTCAATTTTTGACATTTCATAATTTTCATTAATTTTTGTACTCATTTTATATTTCGTACTATAAAAAATTTGCTCCTACATTGTATTTTACATTTATTTTTTTTTAATTATTTTTGTTTTCTATTTTGTATTATTTTTAACAATCTATTACCGCCAAAATAACTGTCACTACCACCTTGTTAGTTGCATCATGCAATTATATTCACACAAACGGCGACTATAGGTTATCATTTGGTTGTATATTTAACTTTTTACTTACTTTTACTTTTTTTTAATTTTCTACATTGTACCATTTTTGACATTTTATGATCACCAAAAGAACCGTCACTACTACCTTGTTAGTTGCATCATGCAATTATATTCACACAATCGGCGACTATAGGTTGTCATTTGCTTGTATATTTAATTTTATATTTTTTTTTTACTTGATTTTATTTTCGACTTTGTACCATTTTTTACAATCTATAAAAAATTTAGAAAATTAAAAAATGCAAACAAAAATAAAAAGTTAAATATACAAGCATATGACAAGTAATGGTTACCGTTTGTGTGAATATGGCCAGGAACTCTTATTTTTATGCAACTCTTTTTGTATTATAACGGAATGTATAAAAGTAGTACTTTTTCTTTAAAAAGGACTTTTTACATACTAAATGCCAGCACATTCGTTATTCCTCCACCTTGAAACACTGTTCTGAACGAGATTGCAGTCATGTTCAGCGTTCAAAAATGAACAAATTTTGATCGCTCTTTACTTTATTTTAAAACTTTATTTTATTGTTAAAAATTTGCACTTCTACTACATTTACAAAACCAACAACAATTCTTTATTTCGCATCAAACAAAATTGTTAACATGATGGCAGTTAATTATGAAACAGAATCGATCTTCGAATTCGAACATGAAGACGACAATTAAGCCCCATACACAAGGTTACTTTTTTGAGATGATTACTTTGCACTATATACAAAATGGTATTTTTAAAATGATATATTTTTAACACTTACTAGTAACAACATTACGCTTCAGTTACAACTAAAAAAGCTTAATTATGCCAAATTTAATTAACAAAATTTTAAAATAAAAATTGAAATTTATCTCGCCAAATGACATAAGAGTCCGCACATTTGGCGGGAAATCTGCTGATATGGCAATAGTGCTGACACGTCGGCTTGTTCTTTGTGTTTGTTCCCCTCCCCTCCCCCCACTCTGAGATATTCGAAGCCCAAAATGGGTGATAAAGAAAAATCTTGGGTGTTTGATATTTTAGCTCTTTCAACATGATGCATGCAACAAAACTTTAAATTAAATCTTTTTCATCTTTCTTATGGTGAGATAAATTCCGAAACGCATGAAATAATTAAAGAACTGCATAGAAACAAAACCGGAATTGTTGATTAAGTTCAAGTAACGGATGTTTTTATTATCACTTATTTTTATGTAAAATGTAAAAATATATATAATATGCAATAAAAAAACAATATTTTTTAAATTTGACGCTTGGATTATATTTTATGCTTGTCTAACTTGAAGCCTTCTACTTTCCAATGGATGCCGTTTTTTCCATTTGTTTATTCAAAAAATTCTCATCCGCTAGATAATTTACTTTACCCGTTGGCTTCATGGTGGTAGTATCAAATTCATAGATGCACGGTATGCTATTTGGCACATTGACAGTCGCTATATTCGCATCGGATACACCTGTTAATTAATCATTTCATTAAATTATATATTCTTGATTAAAATTCTTTTAAAATTTTGAAACCTTCAATATGCTTGATTAGAGCACGCAACACAGTGCCATGGGCTACAATTAGTACACGTTTGCCGCTCATTATATTACAGAGTATCTCATGTTCCCAAAAAGGTATGACACGCAGCATTACCGATTGTAGCGATTCCGTATCGGGAAACTGATCTGTGGGAACTTTACTGAAACTTGGATTGTTTCGTATACCACTGTAATAGGGATTGTCTGGAGTGATTGGTGGTGGACAAACATCAAAGCTGCGTCGCCATATTTGAACCTATATGAGCAGGTAGATAAAAAAAAATGATGTTGCATTAATTTTCTAATGTATTCATTATCTTAAACGTTAAATTTTTCTGGTTGATATGAATTCGAAAAGTATTTCGTAGGGGTAAATTGGTCTCATAGTTATAAATTATTTTTTACAATTTATATAAATGCTAAATAGGGTATGGCAAGTGGCATTATACATTTGCAAAGTAGACTCACTTTGACAGAAACAATTATCTTCCAAATCCTTCTCGCAGATACTGACTAATAGGTAAGACTTGTATATTTTTAGTATTTAAGCAAATTGAGTTCAACTGATCACATCTTTTTCTATATATTTTATGTGGATGACACGATTTCGATATTACGACTGATTCTTTCGATTCATTTAAAAGTTGCGTTAGTTAAGTTTTTTTGTCACTCACCTGCTTCTCGCCATATTTGTCGGCCATTTGTCGTTTGTTGTAGCCGATTAGATTGCCATAATGACGTTCGTTGAGACGCCAATCGTACGTGATCGGTAGTTCAGACAAATTCAACTCCTTGAGAATAATATTGAGTGAGTGTTGGGCGCGTTTCAATGCCGATGAGTAGGCGACATCGAAATGCATTTTGTGTTTGATCAGGGCATTTGCGGAGATTTTTGAAGCGTCCTCAATGCCTTGAAAAGGTGTGGAAAGAAAAGAAGAAACACAAGAAAGCACTGTATAGTTTTCAATTTTATAATTTGCCAAAACAAAACTAAATTTTAAATAAAGAAAATAAATATGAGTCAAGACCAAAATTTTTAAAAATTGCAAAGTATAGTTAGTCGATTTGACTTGTGAATGGCTTTGGACGATATATTAGAATGTAATGATGGAAAAAAAAGAAACGCAAGAGGTGGTAAATAATTGCCCTAATTTATACATTGTCAGTTACAGTTGCTTGCAGTATAATAATCATTAAGTCAATAATAATAATAATTATTAAATAAATTGCCTGGTAAGCATACATTTTTTTATTTTATCGGTACTAAAGAAATTAGTTATTATTTATAACGGGTGTTTTTTAAACCAGTACTTACTTCTGTCAAAATGAAAGCCGTCGAATTAGGTATTTAAATCAAACATGCTCATCCAGTAGCCCATCTGGCCCGCTTTGCCCGCCATACAAATTTTTTTCTATCATAAGCTTATGGAAAAGCAAAACCACGTCCAAAAAGCAACAACACAAGAAAAAGTTCGGCCGCGTGAACCACCATACAAATTATTTTTCTATCATGAACTTTGTGTTATGCAAAAAAAAAAAAAAACACGTACATACCAAAAACAGCTACACACCCAAGTAGAATTTTGCGACCACAGGTTACTTAGGACACATTTTTAACGCGACGACATTGCTGCGATATTGATTTGGAAAATATTTTGTGGGAAAATTTGCAAAAATTTTTATTAAGTTTTATTTCCGTTTTAGGAATAAAATGGCACACAATTAAGTTATTTTTTCCAAAATTGCTACTATATTGGCAAAGTTCCTATCGTTCCTATTGTTACCATGCCTTCAATGTGACATTTCTTTTTATTAATACTACTTTACCAATAGGTCACACAGTGTTGTAACCATGAATAAAGTTTTACCTTTAAAAAATGCATCACTCAATTTTGTAATAATAACTTAAGATGTAACCATTTTATAACAATTAGCTAAATGCGTCCCATGAAACTTTTTAAAATGGTGGACGCAAATAATTCCTATATTTTCCAAATTATTTTATATTGTACTAGCTGAATACCTAAGCTCGGCTAAGCTTGGGAGTTGATACAAATAATTTTCGATTTCATTCGTCGATTTGCATCCTTCAAACCGGTAACTTCGGCGAAATGAGCAAAATGTAGCTTCGACATCTGAAAATTATGAGAAAAAGTTAGGGAAATCGTGGCTGCGTACTCAAATACCACAGACTTCGGCATCAGCTGTCCAGATTTGCGAAAAAAGAAAGTTGAATATAAATACACATAAAGAAGAAAAGAAGATATTTATCACCCTTCGCGCTTTGCTACGCCTTACTGTATTTTGTAGTACCACTCTGGGGTTCAAGATATAGCAAAATATATAACGCCAAAAGACTCACCGCACCCGAAAACCACTTATAAAAATCATACTTATCGGGTGAGTTGTTTTGAGTTTTTTTGCGGCATTTGTACAACAGCGTCTTCTGGTTTCGAGATAGAATAAAAAAATAACGCAAAGCTCGATACCCGATAATCAAATCCTATATATCCGATATACAAATTTTCATAGAGATCGGAAGAGCGGTTTTTGAGTGTTTCACGATTTCTTAAGTGATTTGTACTACAGCACCATCTGGTGTTTAAGATAGCGCAGAAAAAAAGTCGAAGATACCCATCGTATCCGAAAACTCTTATGTAAAAATTTGTACGCAAATCGGATGTACAGCTAGGACTTTGTCGATATTTTTTAAACATTGGTACTGCAGTGCCCTCTGGTGTTCAATATAGAACAAAATAGATAAGTCATAAAAACTACTGTACCCGAAAACCCCTAAATACAAATTTTCATGTAAATCGGATGGATGGTTTTGGAGATAAACTATAATAACAAAATTCGTGGAACACGATCGTAGCGCCACCTACCGGGTCCAATTGCAAATCGGAACCATCCAAGGATCTACTTGAACACACACAAAAAATTTCATCAAAATCGGTGCAGCCGTTTAGGAACAGTTTAATAACATACACACGTACAAATGGGACAACAGCGCCCTCTACTTTTCAAAACAGAGCAAAAGCGATAACGCTAAAACTGTTGCCGTACACGAAAATCCTTTAATAAAATTTTTCATCCAAATGGGATGAGCGGCTTTCTACTTTTCACGATTTCTTAAGTTATTTGTACTACAGCGTCATCTGGTGTTCGATATAGTACAAAAAGGATAAGCCCAAAACAGTCACCATATTAGAAAACCCCTATATACCAATTTTCATGAAAATCGGATAAACAGCTTAAAAGTTTTTTAAAATATTTGTACACAGCGCCCTCTGGTGTTCAAGATAGAACAGAGTAGATAAGTCATAAAAACTCACCGTATCCGAAAACCTCCACAAATTTTCATGCAAATCGGATGAACGGTTTCTGAGATAAGCTATAAAAACAAAATGCCTTAAACACGATCGCAGCGCCACCTACCGGTGGCCAATCCAATTGTGAATCTGAACCATCCAGGGATCCACTCAAACACACACAAAAAATTTCATCAAAATCAGTGCAGCCGTAAAGGGACAGTTTAATAACATACACACGTACAAATTGAACAACAGCGCCCTCTAGTTTCGAGAAAGAGCCAAAAAGATAGCACCAGAACCCTTGCCGTACTCGAATAACGCTATTTACAAATTTTCATCCAAAGCGGATGAGCAGTTTTTGAGTTTTTCACGATTTCCTAAGATTTGTACTAAAGCGCCCTCTGGTTTTCAAGACAGCACAAAAAAGATAAGTCCAAAACACTCACCGTATCAGAAAACCCCTATTTTCCAATTTTCATACAAACCTGATGCACGGTTTAGGAGTTTTTCGAGGTTTTTCAAAATATTTGTGCTACAGCGCCCTCTGGTGTTCGAGAAAGAAAAGAGTAGATAAGTAAAAAAAACTCAGCGTGTCCAAGAACCTCTACATACAAATTTTCATGCAAAACGGATGAACGGTTTTGGACTTTTTTGACGTTTTTAAAATATTTGTACTACAGCGCCCTCTGGTGTTCAAGATAGAACAGAGTAGATAAGTCATGAAAACTCACCGTATCCAAAAACCTCTACATACGAATTTTCATGTAAATCGGATAAACGGCTTAGGAGTTTTTTGACATTTTTTAAAATATTTATACTACAGCGCCCTCTGGTGTTGAAGATAGAACAGAGTAGATAAGTTATGAAAATTCACCGTATCCGAAAACGTCTATATAATAATTTTCATGTAAATGGGATGCTGTATTTGTACTACAGCGCCTTCTGGTGTTCGAGAAAGAACAAAGTAGATGAGTCAAAAAAACTCAGCGTATCCGAGAACCTCTACATACAAATTTTCATGCAAATCGGAGGAACCGTTTCGGAGATAAGCTAAAAAAAATAATGCCTGGAATCCGATCGCAGCGCCCCCTATCGGATCCAATCTGTTTTTCTGGATAAAAAGTAGCCTATATGTTGATGAGTTTCATTTAAATCCATCCAGTGGTTTTCGCGTGATGCTTTAACAGACAGACAGACAGACAACAATTTTAAAAATGCGATTTTCGGACTCAGCGTCATTCAAAATGTCCATCGCAAAAGGAATTTAAAAAAAAAAATTTAATGTACAGATTTTTTTTTTTACAATTTTATATATATAGATTGTTAAGCTTTTTAACTATGTTTCAATGATTGCTTACATTAAAAACTATTACTGAAATTTGTATACAATATTTTTTTTCTCAAAACTTTCTAAAACATTTTTTATTAATATATGAAATTATTATAGAATTTTCTGCATTTAGCTGGCGCTTTATTTTTAAGAAATTTTGGCTTTTATTTTACCGAAAATCTTCTGTCCCATCTATATTTTTAAGGATGCATTTACAAGGATGTTAAAATAAATCAATTAGCGCGATTAAATACGCAGGATATCATCCGCATCGCCCCAGCTGTCAGAACGATCGAACGAGTCTAATTGACAAGCTGCTGCAGCTCCAACTTTCAGTGACGATATTCGAATTAATGATTTATCATTAATTTTACGTGCCTCATGGCATCAAGGAAATGAAGAAGTATTTCAATCAAGATATGCTGGACATAAATCTTGCTTATCTTACCACCGAATCAATGGTATAATAATACTTTAAATCAAAATTTGGAAGCTAGGAAACAACCAAATGCTTTTCCAGTTGATGATCGCGGGTATTTCGAAATAAAAAATCTTGATCTTGTTAAACACGACATTCTAACACGTTCAAACACGTGACAGAGAAAACGATGGAATTAGCTTTCTAACTCTTCGGGACTCCGTAAACTTCTTGTTTGCCAAACATAATGTTGGACTTATGATTGTTGCTGTAAATGCATATGGTTTCACGCATTATGATAACAAGTTTTACTTTACCGATTCCCATTCATGCGGATCAAGGGGAAAAAGCGGAGCACAAAATGGAAAAGCCTGTGCCACCGAATGCGATACTATTCACGAATTCCTTCGAATTATCCGCCGGACAGTGCATTCCAATGTTGGTACACAATTTTGCCATCAAATAATGCCATCAATGGGTTTTTCACAAAAGGATTAGTACCAATGTATCAACATTTAGAGGACTTCTATCCAGACGTATCGGGAAATTATCGAGAATTGGTTTTCCACTTGATTCCCAGTATCATCGCAATAGGGGGGGGTTAAGACGATAGCACATGTTGTCAAGCCAGGTGTGATGGCTGGCATAACTGTAAATTTAGCAGTGCGGCCAAACGGTCCACCATGTTGTCAAACTTAATTTCGTTCATTTAGCCTATGTTAGCAGATAATATTGTAAAAAATAATTGTTGCCTTGCCAAAAGCCACTCTAGCCAAAAACCTTTATGTAAAACTGCATTAGTTTTAATTAATTAAAAATTTCTACATAAGCACAACGTTTTCTCCCTTTTGTAATTTTTTTTAATATGGCAAAGTTCGACGTGTTGGTCCAACACGTGTTCACACGAGTGTTATGACTGCCCATCAAACCTTGAAATCAAAAGTTTTTGATTTCAATCCAACATGTTGTCAGTCAGCTGTTTCGAGCGTTCGAACAGCCAAATACCTGGTTTGTTCTACCATGCGCGGCAACATGTGCTATCGTCTGAACCCCTCTAATTGTACTGATAATAAAAATATAAAACCTTCAAAATCTATTGTAAAATTTGACAAAGACTAAACATCAGAAAATAATTATTTAAGTAAAAAAAAAAAATTTTAATATACTTAGTTTTTAAAACGAACTAAAAAGTATAAAATAATTTATCCTAGAGTGGGGATTTTAGTTTCCTAAAAACTTGCGGCGCATGCTATATAATCCATGGGAGGAGTTCTATTTTAACAGTCAAAGAACCTGGGTTAAGACATCATTTCTTCACTAACGTACTACAGTTATTAACAACACTCCTTACTATTCCTTACTATTCCCTATTCAGATGTGCCTAATTTAATAATGTTCAAAAAACTCCCGGTGGCCCTTAAGGACCTACTAAAGTTTTTCGGCGACCAAAAATCAAATTTTATTTCTTACATTTTTCGAATGTATAACATCTTAAAAATATTCTCAGAAAGTTTTGAGTCGATTAAATAAAAATTGTTGTAGTTATAAGCACAATCGTCCAAAGAGAAGACACTGTACTTGCCTCAATGTACTCATACACTCAAGTGTATTTCTTTAAGCTAAGACACATTTGGTGCCACCGAAATTAAAAAAAAAAAGTAAAAAAATGCACCAGACCCCAAACCTCATTTATTTTACGCCAAAATTTTTAAATTTAAGAACAAGTGGAAAAAATTCATGTATACCTAAATAAACTAAGTCTTAAACTTTAAACTCGTTTTTCTCGAAAAGGCTGTTTGAAACCGGTGGACAGCATTACTAAAACTATGGCAAGGATCGCTACCAAATTTATTTAACTTGTTAAGCAAATATGATCGGTACTTTTGATCAACTCCGCCAGGTTTCGGCCTGCCTGTCCCAAGCCTGGATAAAGGAGGAGGGTTGGTCATGGGATACGTCCCATGCCGTAAAAAGTTAGAGCCAACCAAGAGCTCGGGGTGGCGCCCATCTTGGTAGCAGGTCAATATGTATATCATATTGAAAAAAGCCTGCGATGGAATAGCAATGGTCCATAAAACTTGTTTGCACGGGGATAGTCAAACCCGTCGAAAAAAGTGAGGTGACCTTATCTATCCACGGCATGGAGACATGGCCTATATGGTCAACAAAAAGACAAAAAATGGTGTCTTAGGGCACAAGGAGTGTCACGTATGTGGGCACAAAGGCGACCTGTGACGCTGGGCACAGGTCAAATTAAATCGTAGGCACTTCATATAGGGTATGGTGATATAACCATGCCTTGTATGGAAGTGCCAGTCAGATACGAAACAGTGCTATGTGCACGGTCAAACACAAAAGTTCTTATATATGTATTTTATATGTATATAAGAATTTTTTGTCTCTTTGCTGGGATGTTGTAGACCCTCATTTTCGACGGGACCGAGTTGCCCAGGTGACTATCATGGGTTGGCCCTTCGGGGAGACTCGTGCTGGCTGTGGTTTGTGCACATCGCTTGCACAGGTCTAGATTGACCGGCGGGGTCGCGCAGTTGTACGACCGGGCTGGCATACCTGCTTAGTATGCAAGAGATTGGATAGGTCTCGTGGTCTCAACCAGTAGATGGTAATGAAGGTACGCCATCTACCGGTAGCCAAACTGGTACTATTAAGGGCAGTATGGAATTCTTATTGCATACTGCTTTTACAGAATAGGGCACAGGGTAATGCTATTGTGTTTATGAATGTGACATCTAGTACGTGGTTGCTTTTCTAGTGTCACTTGTATAATACAGGTCTGTGAAGAGTATTTCAGGTGCATATCCTTTTTGGATATGCATTTTTTAATACTGCTATATGTTCATTCATGAACTATAACTCCAACGTCTGTGGACCCAGAAGAATTAAGCCTTAACTGGCAGGGGTCTTCTTAAAACACATAATATAGGTACTTTTGATCGTTTGATTTTTATTTTAGAGCAATACTTCTTATTTTAAAACCTAAAAACTATGACGTTTTTAGTCAAAAATTAGTTTTTTAGCTGTCATATTGATAAAAATCACAATTTTTTTAAAATCTTAATCATTCGTTTTTTTCTTTTTAAGATGAACAAGCTGTGAAAAATCGTGTCCACCGCATATTTAAGGTACCTTACTAAACTACGAATTCCTGCTATATGGTTGAATATATATTATCCAAAAATTCAAAAACTTTTCTTCAAAACATATATAATTATAATGTAAAAACAAAATTTATCTAAAGAAAACCGTAGCTTAAATATAAAACTTTTAATACAGGGGTTTTTTCCCTTAAAGCCAAGTCAGAAAATTTTCTTTCTGCTGCTGCAGATCTATGGGGTAATGATATCAAATTGAAAACAAATTTACAGAGTTCTTCATAAGAAAACTCATCTCATCTGTGAGTTTTATATGCAAAAAATTTTTCATGTTTTCAAAAATAGAAAAATAAATCTACCAAAATCAACCAAATTGAAAAAAAAAGAGCAAACTACCAAAAACCGATTTGGAGATTATATAGAAATTACCACGTTTGGTAGAATTCTAGAAATCTTTGTGTTGGAATTGTTGGCAACAATACTGACAGGTAAAGTAAAAAAAAAAAATTCTCAATGCAATGTAAACGTTTGGAAAGAGAGTGTCAAGGCTTTTAGCGTATATAGCATTGCACAAGCCAAATAGAGAAAGATTTCTTTGAAAACCTTTTGATATTATTTTTGATATTTGTGATATTATTATTGATATTCTCAAAAAATCCTGGGTGTCTCTTAAGACTCTGGACTCGGTGGGAGCATCCCATTTTGAAGCCCCTCTCCCCTCCCCTCCAGGTCCCACACGACGGCCCTGGTCATGTATCTTGTCACCAAAAGTAGCAGTAAGTACATGCCTTCCTACGAAGAGGTCTAGCCTAATTGCCCATTGGAGTATATCTGCATAAAATTTATTTTTCATACATACTGTGAGTCAAAAAAGTTTAGGCACAGTCAATTTTTCTGAGAAGAACTTTCTCTTTGATGCAGTTAGTATCATTAGATCAATTTAAATTGAAATACACAAAAAATTCCTTTACTTTACACACTACTCGAAATATAAGCGGAAGAAGAAAAAATGCATATGAAAAAAGGTTAGGCACAGGCTGTATGTGTACCTTGTTTTTGCAAATATAACGGTAATCTATAAGTTCTCTTTGATCTATTCCGTTTTCTGCACATAATTATTGCGCAGCCATCCAATTGTTAATTGATTTAAGTTAGTGTTGATCTTCATGTGCAGCAAAAATCTTATCGTGAATTTGGTAATATAGTGCAGAGGCCCTATACAAGTGTGCGAAACATTATAAAACATTACATAAATACGGGAAAATTAGAGCGTGAAAGCATATCTGGACGCCCAAAAATATTAACACCACGCCAGGAGCGCACTGTAGTAGCTGCAAATGCCCAAAATCCTAAAGATTTTGGCTGTAAAATTATGCAATGAAATGCATCATTAAAAACTTCGATCCCCAAACAATACGCAATACTCTGCATAGAGCTGATTATCATGAAAGAGTTCCTCGGCGCAAACCATTTATTTCGGCTATTAATAAGAAAAAGAGGCTGGAGTTTGCGAAACTTCATGTACATCAATCAGAATCATTCTGGAACAGTGTAATATTTAGTGATGAATCGAAGTTCAACCTTTTTGGATCAGATGGCACACAAAAGGTTTGGCAGAACCCAAGCAATGAGCTCCGAGAAAAAAACGTAATTAAAGCAGTCAAACACGGCGGTGGTAATGTCATGGTGTGGGGGTGTATGGCGGCTACTGAAGTGGGAAATCTTGTCTTTATAGATGATAAAATAAATAAGTGCTCTTATTTGAATATTTTGAAAGACAATTTGTTTTCTAGTGTTGAAAAGTTGGGCATGAAAGGGAAGCCATTTTTCTCCCAGCAAGATAACGACCCGAAACATGCGTCGTACCTTGTGCAGGAATGGCTTATTTACTTTTACCAACATCTCAAAACACCTTCACAGTGACCAGATATGAATGATATTGAACATATTTGGCAGTTACTGGAGAAAAAAATAAGGAGCCATCGCATATCATCAAAAGATTCACTAAAGCAGGCCCTTCGCCAAGAATGGGAAATTATAACACCCGAACAGACATCAAACCTAGTTGGGAGTATGCAAAGGCACTTACAGGCTATTATTGAAGCCAAAGGAGGCCTAACAAAATATTAAATGTATGAAAACCAAAAATTAATTAAAATTTTTTATACATGTGCCTAAGCTTTTTTTATGTAAAATTGTGACTTTTATTTTTTAAATAACATAATACATAAAACAAAAATGAAAAATGAAATATTTTTGCAGTGAATAATAAAAAAAATTTTCAATTTACAAATGATATTTTTTTTTTCGTTAGGTGGAAAAAGTTATTTAGATACAAACTTTGAGAATAGCTTGTGCCTAAACTTTTATATGTATATGTATAGATTAAAGTTGTACTCGTACAATAAGAATTACCCTTTAATTTTGTATCAAAAAAAAAAAAAACAACATCAACTATAGGCAAGACAGGAGAAGCAATACAATTATCCATACAAAAAACTGTTGCTTCTTGTGTCTTGCTCATCGTTAGTCTTCTTTTTCGTGTGTTAGTACGACAATAGAAATCAGCGATTTTTATAAAAACAACTTAACTGTAGCATTTGTTTTGAACAACTCAACTCTTCTACGCAAAAGTCAGCAGTAGAAATGAGCTATATAATTGGATTTCCCAACTATATTCAAAACAGCTGCTGAAAATATTGACTTTTTCTTTTGTTTTTTGGCTAAAACGACCTTCAGATAAGGTAAACATTATTTTTTTTGAGGTCGTAATGAAAGTTTTAAGCCTTTTTTATATGTTTAGTAACATGCAATAACAATAGAGTTCAGCTACTACAGCTTTTTCGCACTTCCTCAGCATTAACTCATCTAAAGCCACGACCCAGTAATCATTGAAAAATATCAATTTTTTGGATACCAGTGACCACAAAAAAGTTAATGTTTGAAAAATTATTTAATTTATATTAATGTTTAATATAAAATGTTGAATAATGTTTAGCCTAGGGCTAAAATCGACACGGGGCCTACTTAAGGACAGAGCACTTAACTTGGATCTTTAAATATTCAAAATATTAATTTTTATGCATTAATGTCGCATTATGTCATTAATGCTAATTTTTCTTTTCAGTAATGCAAAAGCAAAAAAAAAAATAATAAAGGTTTCACATCAACAAAAACAAAAACACCTACTTAACCATGCTTATGACAACGTGTGGTAAGTATAAGAAACATTGTTTTCTACTATTTTTTTTTGGTTCGGATAGCTGCTAATGTAATCAACTTTGCTTATCGAAGGGTGTTGGATTTGTGGTTAGTGTATAAGACTATTACGCGATGGAGTATGATTTTCATACCCATAAAGGGCAAACAAATTTTTTTAATATTGCATCCGTTTGCTTTAATAGACGCAAGCAAAAAGAAACATAAATAATAAGAAACAAAACTTTAAGAAAATGCAAATTTTGTTCCTGAAGTTCCTGACAAAACTTAAAGAAAATGTAAATTTTGTTCCTGGATCGAAAAATGCATCAAAAAAATCAAATTAGACATTTTGACACAAGCGCCTGCGTGGCCGCTGCCTGCTCGGGGCCAGAGAATGCAGCCCCTCCTATCCCCCACTTAAACCCGCCCCTGAACAGAAAACGTAACAACTAACCATGCGTATCCATACATAAATCTAATTACACAACTGCTTTTAATGTGGGTGTTTTTTTTAGAGGTATAGAACTTTGAAATGGAATAAATCAAGCATGAATTTTTAAAATTGACATGAAATTGACTTTATACAAAAGATAATCTTTTGGCATTATAATTTAAATATGATTTCTGGCATATGACCGTCACGGCTGGCTCGGGCGTAATCTAGTCTGGAAGTCCAATTTTCAATCACTTTTTCCAACATTTGTGTCCATATATTGTGGCCACAGAAAATAGTCTAGCGGCGTTAAATCGCACGATCTTAGAGGCCAATTCACGGATTCGGAAAGTGAAATTATGCGGTTACCAAACGTTTCCTTCACTAAATCCTCCAGCTCCTGCACATCATGGTTGTTCAATTGAGGAGCGAAAAAGTCAGTAATCATGGCTCTTGAGCGGTCACCATTGACTGTAACGTTCTGGCCAGCATTACTTTTAAAGAAGTACGGATCAATGATTCCACCAGCTCATAAAGTACACCAAACAGTCAGTTTTTCTGGATGCTACGGTGTCTCAACATACACTTGAGGATTATCTTCACTCCAAATACGGCAGTTTTGTTTATTGACGTAGCCATTCAACCAAAAGTGAGCTTCATCGCTAAACAAAATTTTCTTATGAAAATCGGGATCAACCGCAGTCTTGTTTTGGGTCTCTTCACCGAATCTACCTAGCTTTGCTAGGTGATCGTGTGGCTTCAATTCTGGCACGAGTCGGATTTTGTAAGCACGCAAAACAAGATCTTTCCGCAAAATCTTTAATAAAGTGAATGGACACATATCCAATTCCTGTGCACGATGGCGGTTTGACTGATTCGGGTCTTCCTCTACGTTACACTCTACAGCAGCAATAGCTTCTTCTGTACGCACTGTACGATGTGTCTGTGGATGTGTATTATCATTTAGAGTAAGCGTGGTGCGAAAAGTGGCGGCCGTGGCGTAGTGGGTAGAGTGTGTGACTCTTACGCCAGAGAACCCAGGTTCGAATCCTCCATCCAACACAGAAAATTTTTTCAATTGAATTATTTTTTTGTTCGGCCGTCACCTCTCTGCAGACAATGGCAAGCCTCAGAGAGTAAAAACTGCCATGAAATGCTTCTTGAGAACATAAGCCTTTCGGAGTCGGCGTAAAGCATGTAGGTCCAGTTCTCGATCATTTGCGCAAACATTTCACATCACACACAACACAATTGATCATAAGAAGCTCGGTCAAAGTCCTTTCAAGGGCTGAAACGGCAATTTTCGTTTTTTCGTTCGTTCGTGGTGCGAAAACGGTCCATAATTAGTCGAATTAATTGCTCTGATGGACGATTATGTTGACCTTGATACGTATTTCGAACAGAACCGTTATTTTTAAAATAAATTCGCACAATTTGGAAGCGTTGTTCAGGCGTCAGTTTATTCATGTTGAAATGTCAAACCAAACTAAACGCAAATCACTTGACAACTTACAAAAACAGGCCGCCAGTTAAAACAGTGTTACCAACTTAAAGTTTTATGCCTCTAAAAAAACACTCTTTACTTTTGAGTTGACCTTTTGACAAATTAGCATTGAAAACGCTACAATTGTTAACAAAGGGACAAAGGGATGCAAACAAAAGGGTTAACAAACAAAGGGATGTGGTTTAAAAAAGCAGTAGCCATATAGTTTGTTCTACTAAATGGTAAATAAATTAAGTTGTTAGCGTTTCTACCGCTTAAGTTAGTGTTAAAATTTATATGAGAAAAATGTTCTGGAGAATCGAATACACCTACTATGGTGTAAATAGACAATATCTGCAGATTTCCTTCAATCACTTAAAGACTGCATTTTTAACAGCTTCAAACGATCCTCATAAGGAGGAAGGTCTAATATGTCCGTTCCACTTAAGTCCCTTAGAGCAAATCGGATCGCAAATTTTGGATTCTTTCTATTCCATCAACATGCTCATTTTAACTTGGGGGCCAAACTGGACTTATATACTCCATGTGAGGACACACGATTGCATAATACAACCTTGTAGTTGTAATCATGCTATTAAATTCATTGGCCCAGCGTTTTATAAATCCAAGCATTGGAGAAGCTTTTTTACAAACATAATCAATGTGAATGTTAAACGCTAGCTTATAATACATGCATATACCTAAGTCTTTGAAGGTATCTACACGACTTAAGGCAGTATCTTTTATCTTATAATCAAAAATAAAATTATACCTTTTTCGCGAAAAGGTCATAGTTTGGCATTTATCTGGATCAGGAAACATATTATTTTTAGAACACCCACAAACTTCAAAGGATTTCAGATCAGACTGGAGTAGATCTGAATTGCCTTTAGAATCAACCGTTCTGTTTATTTTCATATCATCCGCAAATAAACAGAAGTGAAACAAAGTTCCTACGCTGAGGAACACCTGATTCAGCAATAAATTCAGAAGACAATACGTCTCGGAAACATATTTGATATGATTTGATATTGTGGAAATCCCATTAACTCGAGTTTAAAAAAGATTAGCTTGATTAGATTAGATTGTGTGGTATGATCAAATGCCTTACTAAACGTCAGTGTAAACACAATCAACCTGGATACCAGAATCAATTGAATTTAAGTAGAATTTTGTAAAATCGAGACGATTAGACATATCATGCATATGCCATTCACAAAACCATGCTGACGAGTTGTTATGACTTCCCCACAGTGAATTTTCACCTGATCATACACGATCCGCTCAAAAATTTTTGGAATCGGTGAGAGCTTAGCGATAGGCCTATAGTTATTGACATCGTTCGTACAACCCTTTTTATAAATAGGACTTATAAATGATTTTTTCCAAAAAAGTTGCAATTAACTTTCGTTAATAGTATAATTGTATAGTATATAATTGTATAATTGTATAGTAGTACAATAATAATAATTGAATATTAAAGAAAGTGGTTGACTCAAAACGGAACCGCAATGTGTTAGCGCTGCGGCAGGAACACCATCGGGTCCAGTGCCAAAATCTTCATCGATCGATACAATATACATTAAAATATCATCTGATGTGAAGGATTTATGATCCAAAGAAACTTTGGATGCGGAATTCATATATTCAAAGTACTCTCTATCAGGAATCAAAGAATGTGAACAGAATGATTCTTTAAAAAGATTTGCAAATAAGCCAGAAATTTTGACGGGATCGGATCGTCAGTAAAACCATTAATAGTTCTAAATGACGAAGGGAATCCATCAGATTTCTTCTTTGAGTTTATGAATCCTCAAAATTTCCTCAAAATTTCATTTGAGCCCAAGCTATTGTTGCGAAGGGTCTTTAAATCTTTTGTGTACCAGGGGTACGCAGAATTTCTCGCAAATTTGAGGATATTAGCTTCGGACTGAGGAAACGTAGAAAAGAGTTCCATATAAAAAAATTAATGGAGTTATCAAGGCGATTTCCATTTAAGTATTCTAAAATTATATTAATTTTACTATGAAGTAAATGATTCAACTCAAAAAGTCAGCTTTTTTAAAACTAAATCCATAAATTTTATCTACTAAAATCGAATTCACTATATTTTCTCTGTCGGATTTGTACCAAATACTCAATGGTGGATGGTATTCATCAACCATCCACCATTGGTATTCTCATAGTATATTTTGTTTTAAAAATACCGTTTGCTAAACAAACCTTGCGTTCCTAAAGAAAAATGTTTTTTAAAAACTTTACACAAAATTTCTTATTTAATTTTTCTTAAGATAATTATTTTAATAATGCATATTTTTGCTGTGTGTCATAATATTTTATTAGGTGAAAGTTCTTAGTCAAAATAAAATAAATAAAAAAGCAAAATCTTTTTTGATTCGTTTTGATTTATTTTTATTCATTCTACATAGAGCAAAAAACCACCACGTCAAATCAAGAAGATCACCTTATTGAGCTATTTTATCAGGTCTTCTTCTTAATAGTACCAATTAAGAAGAATTTTCCATAGAGAAATCTTCTTATTTCTACATAGAAATCTTATTGTGTATTATCAAACAGTGCCTAATAAGATTCGTTATAGAATGAAGGAAATGGTGTGGAAATGTTTTAAACACTATTGTCATCTCATTAACTCTTATAACTAGACCAAATAAACCTAAGAAGAAAGGGTTAGCCTTTTTTATGTTTACATAAATACATAGCAAGATTTGACTTTTGTAAGATTGAAATTGAAATGTTTTGTTGATATGTAAAAAAATGTTGTAAAATTTCTATTAATATTGTCTTTATTTCCTATAAATAAATAAATAAATAAATAAGCTATCTTATTAAAATATCAAGAAGAAAACGTTAAAAATAAAATCACATATTTTAAAGAAGACTTTCTTATAATTTTAAAAAGTTTGCTTTTAAAAAACAAGAAGATTCTTTTTGAAACTATGTGATTTTCATAATAAAGTTTGACTGCGTTCTAATAAGATTTTCTGTGTGGTTTTAATAAGACAGTCTTTTTGGATGAAAACCATAGACAAATCTTCTTGATTTTGTTCTATTTCAATAGGTTGTTTCGGCTCTGTCGAAAATTGAAAAATTCTATTTCTTTTTTGCATGTTTTAAGATGAGATGCAAATTTTTGCACATTTAAAAATATATCCTCCAAAAAAATTTTTAAAATTTCAATTATTCACGGAGTTACAGCTATTTTGCTGTCATCACAGGGCACTGCTTGATACGGAGACATGCCCACAGTTTAGGAACTATTACAAATGACTTCTGTAGAACAGGGTTCATTAAGAGTTCGGAGAGGTTTCATTTGGAACGAAGGCCTGTGTGCAGTGGTATCACAATGGACCCATCTGGTCTAAGTGAGCTGGTGTATGGCTGTATTTCTTTATTCATTCCGGATAAAGAACGGAACGAATAGAATAGGCTGTTCTTTAACCAGAACAGAATGAATAAAGAAGCAACATTGGAAAAGAAAGAACAAATTTGTGTTGTTGGTAACCAGCAAACTAATGCTAGTAGCATCAACGGTTGCCGAATTTTTCTTTATGAACACAAATATGTATGATTTATTTTTTGTATATATACAATTATGCAATAAATTCATATAAAAGCTTAAAATTGCAAAAATGTACCAATTTAACTTTATGCCATTTTGCCTTCAATTGAACAACATTGGATATAACCTCAAACACAAGGAATATTCTTTTTATTCTACCTCAGTTGATGGTACAAAAAGAACGCGTTCGGAACATGCCGTATGAACAAAGAAACACAAAACGAAATGTTCCGGATAATCAAGAATGAATAAAGAAACATAAAAGTCAGTTCGAACGTATGGAATGAATAAAAAAATACAACCTATAACTGTGTGCATGCACCGACTGCCGCCTCTACCTAACCTATACCTATTTTAATGACGCTGCCAGACGGGATGAAACTCGGATACGTCAGTCAGAAGTATTAGCTTTTGATGCTTCTAAGGAAGCTAGAACTGATCGTTTAGCAGAAAAACCTGCGGGAAATAATTATTTTGAAGAAGAAGGCCCAATTTATGAAGCAATAAGTCGCCGATTAACGAAATGTAAGTTCATTGCCCGCTTATATGACTTTGCCTGCCTGGAACTTTGGTCAAATCTTTAAACGCGTTTTTCTCTAAACTCCTTTTTCCAACACGTTTGACATGATATCTCAAGTTCTAGTGTACCGATTAACTTCAAATTAGTCCAAATGTGGACTAGAATTGTGTCAACATTTTATTTGTTAATATTTTTAAAAAATTTCAAAACTCTGGGAAAAAGACCATAAAATTACATCTTTTATTTTTTAAACAGTCGCGATTTCGAAAAAATTTTTCTTTCACTAGCTATATTCTTAATAATTAAAAAACTTTTTTTAATCTGACTAAAGGGGTTGAAATCGTGTCAAAGTAGAGGTACCATTTTTTTAGCACCCCCGAGTGGGCGGTCTTTCTCTACTATACCAGCCTGTAATTTTTCAATTTTTAATTTATTTTTTTTTTTAATTTTTTGTGTATTATCGAAATATTAACAAACATATGGGTATTTTCATAAGTCGAACGTGACCGTCGCACACATTTAAAGTGAAAAAAAGGCAAAGTAAAACATATTTGCATTTCCTTTAATTAGTGCCAAAGTTTATAGTAGGTTTATAGTAGTAGTATATAGTTTATGGTAAAAAAAAAGCAAAAAAGAAGCAATTCGAACGTGACAAAAATGGAAGTAGTTTTCGTGTCCATATATAGAAAGTCAGAAATTAGCAAAGTCTGTCACAATTTTTAAGTGCAACTAATTTTAGAATGTTATGAAATAATGTATTTTATTTGATTCAAATATCTTCTGTACTGTTTTTTTTTTAATCATAATCTAAATCGATGCGTGAAATTTTGAGTAATTATTAGGTAATTAAGTAAGTAGTAAGTAATTCTGCAATTAAGTAATTAATAAACAAATTAAATATATTGTTTTCACCTTCCTTTAGCCAATACCTTCCATTTTGACTAAAACAAAAACATTTACTTAAAAAAAATCCTGCATTTGTAAAACGATGCAGACGATTAGATCATCATGGTAAATGAATTTATGTATAAATTGCTTAAATTAATAAAATTTAAATGTTTTTCCAAGATAATAACATAAAATAATACGTATTTAATAACTTTAATTTTTTTTTGTTCAGGGTGGAATAAAAAAATGTATACTAATATTTTTTTTTTTTTTTATTGAATTTTAAAAACCGCTCAAAACTTTTCTCTCTAGACTAGAATACTTCCTTAATGCTTTTCACTCAAAATTGCGCAGGTTGTTGCTTTTTGTTTTGGAATTGTTGGCAACAATACTGACAGGTAAAGTAAAAAAAAAAAAATTCTCAAGGCCGTTTGCATTGCCTTGTGTCAAAGAAAGAGAGTGTCAAGACTTTTAGCGTAAATAGGATTGCGCAAGCCAAATAGAGAAGATTTCTTTGAAAATTGGCTTTGTATAGTAGAGTATGGTGCGTTAAATCTTTATTCGACACGTTTATAATAGTGGTATTCAATGAACGATGTATTTGTGATGTAAACAGCGTATGTGTGGTAAGTTGTATGAACCCTGTAGGAAAATCAACTAATTTAAAAGTAGTTGATAAAGTAGTTTTTTGTCAACTACAACTAGTTGAAATTCTGACTTTTTTCCATAGAACGAACTAACTTATTTTGTATGGTGATGTCCGCTAAAAAGTCAATTGACTGTCGTCTGCATATATTTTCAACTAGTTGTTAAAGTAGTTACATTTAAATTATTTTTTTAATTGCTTTAAAATAACCAATTGAAAACTATTACTGATGGCCAAAAGTTAATAATATTTGATGAAATAACATGGTTAAATATATATAAGCTTGTAATCTAATAAAAATTTTCAATTAAAACATGCCAACATCAGAGTAGTTGCCGCCTTAATATAATTCAAAGTAGTTTATCAATCACTGGTTTTTAAGTAGTATTTCAATTACTTCATATATTGAAGTGGATGCCGCCTTAATATAATTCAAAGTAGTTCATATACTGGTTTATTTTAAACTAGTTTTTTAATTAGTTGTTTTTAAAAACAAGTTAGTTTGTTCCTATAGGGACCTTACGGCACATACGCTATTTACAGTGTAAATGTAAAAAAAGTGTAAGTGTAAATTTTACACCACAAATACGGCGTTAATTGAATACCACTAATATATCCCTCCTGTTTCCAACGTAGAGGTATATTTGAAACATTTAGTTTCGATAAATAAAGTGTGTTTAAAACTTCAGGCTCATGATCACTGTTGGCAACCCTAATGGATTCAATTGTCATTTTTATAACTGTTATTATCAAATGTATTAAAATGTATACTATTTGTATGTAATGTCTTTTGTCGTTCTTTTTATGTCCGGCCAAAGAACAAACAACACGTCTGCATTATACGCGGTACGTACTTTAATTCGAATCTTTTTATATTAATGTAATCTTGTATTTTTGTAAATAAATGCTAACCTTAGGATACTCAACCAATTGCTTGTATCAATTATAACAATCACATACTAATAACGGGTGACTTTAATCTTCCAAGTGTCGCTTGGAACTGCTGCACCGAAAATCCTGCAATATTATTACCTTCGTCTGAATGCTCATCTGTTAATTCATTTTTAATTGAGCTTTTAAGTCGAGGACTTTTTCAATTAGACAGCCACTTAAACAAGAATAGCCGTTTGCTAGATCTTTTATATTTCAAGTACAGACCCACTCGTGCTCCCTGAAGATCCGTACCATGCAACTTTAGAAATTGCCCTTAATTTTCCTTAACAATCTGTAAAGAATCGTATTGCTCAACCTCGTACTGAGTTTGATTTTAAAAGAACCAATTATGTTTTGTTAAAAAACTATATATGGGCATTTCCAAACTGGCGTTACGTACGATTTGTACGAAAAAATAATACAAAAATTAACTTTTTAAAAAAATTTTTTTATATTTGCGTAGTAATTAAGTAGCACTATATTAAGTAAAAGAATTACAATAATCGATCCTAAGGATTTAAAGATATAAGCAAACCAAGCTCTGGCGTGACGTTACAAAAAACAGAAGTAGTTTTAGACATCGATTACAAAATTTGCAAAACTCTGCGAATTGGGCAAGACTTTTTGTATAAAACCTCTTTTAGAAGGTTTAATATAAATAATATAAGTTTATTTTGCAAATAATCAAATTAAAAATCATTTCCCGTTTTTTGTTATTAGGCTAAGTCATCTGACGTTACGTTACTTAAATGTCCATTGTAATTCAATTAGGTAATTGAGTACAGTCGAAACTCTCTATAACGAACTCCTATATAACGAAGTTTTCTTTATTGTGAAGCAATTATAAGAACACTGTGTTTTGGTTCCACTTTGAGTGTATTATGATCTCTATAGTATAACGAATTTCCCTATAGCGAATATTTCCTCATAACGAAATATTTTTGCGACCGTTACTTTAAGATTGAAGCGTTTTCAATCTCCATATAACAAATTTATTCAAATAATTTTTCGTTATTATTTATGTACTTGTTTTATTTACCATAGAATTGAAAGTATATTTTGGGGAATCACCGAACTATGCAAATGACAACTGGAATCATTACCATCTCTCACATTTATTGCAGTCGCTATCAGTTTACCTTTGCATATCGCGATAGTACGTTGTAAAATGACTCCGCGCATAAGTATTACTGTGGAAAAAAGGCTATTGATCATAAAAGAAATTGAAAAGGGAAAAGCTCCAAAAAAAGACATTGCTAAGCAATTTGGAATTGCTCCCAGTAGCTTATCTACGATTTTAAAAAATAAGGATAAGCTTTTAAGCAGTGTCACAGATAATGCATCCAGTATTAAACGCAAGAAGCTTCGAACTTGTACCTTTGAGGATATTGACGAAGCAATGCTGAAATGGGTATTCGCCGCACGTGGTAGAAATCTTCCTTTGTCTGGACCAATACTGAGAGAAAAAGCAAAACAATTCGCTGAAGCATTGGGCCACGGAGAATTTGAAGCAAGTGTAGGATGGCTTGAAAAATTTAAAAATCGTCACGGTATTGTTCAAAAGACATTGTGTGGTGAAAGTGCTGCCGCCAACACCGAAACTCGTGATGACTGGGTGACGAATGTCTTTCCAAAATTGTTAGAAAAATATGAGGAAATCGACATCTTTAACGCCGATGAGACTGGTTTATTTTTTAAATGCTTACCAAATAAAACGGTGGCGTTTAAAAATGAAAAGTGCTTTGGGGGGAGAAAAAGCAAAGAGAGGATAACTGTTATGGTGGCATGCAATATGACCGGATCGGAAAAAGTTAAATTGCTTATCATAGGAAAGAATCCAGAGAATCCAGAGAATCCAAGAATCCGGGATGCTTCAAAGGAATCAAATCTCTAGACGTGGATTATGAATTTAATACGAAAGGATGGATGACAAGCAACATTTTCTTGAAATGGCTCTTAAAATTGGACCGAAAGTTTGCTTCTCAACAAAGGAATGTGTTGTTTTTTGTTGACAACTGCGCTACGCACCCTAGGGATGTAAAGGACAAATTGAAAAATATTAAAATTGCTTATTTTCCACCCAACATGACTTCGTTACTTCAGCCAACGGATCAGGGAATAATTTGTAACATTAAAACGCATTACAGAAAACGAATTTTGACAGAAATTTTGACACAAATGTAGGAGAAAGAACCTCTTACGCCCATAAATTTGCTGGATGCCATACGAAACTTAAGCAAAGTGTGGAATGTCAATGAAAAATCCGAGACAATTTTAAACTGTTTTAGAAAAGCAGGATTTGTGAAAGTTGGCACCACAACGAAAAACAGTATGCCTTGGCATGAAGAAGACTATCTACCACTATCTCACTTCGCCTTTTTAGAGTCTTCATTTAAAATAGTTGCTAATATTAATGCAACATTTAAAGACTACATCAATGTTGACTGTGATGTCATTACCACAGACAACCCCTCCGACGAAGATATTCTCGAAAGTGTTCAAGAAAGTTTGGGAGCACCACCTATCTCAGGTATATAAACAATAACAAAGAAAGTCCCTGGCTAATAATTTTCTGATGTACATTAACATTTCTCTTTTAACAGATTCAGATGAATACGAAGAAGAATCTGCCGATATTGCTAAGCCGTTACCCACATATGTACAACTTTCTTCATCAGTTGAAGGTTTCCGCACCTATTTGGAAATGAAAACCAACGTACCAAATACTGTATTTGCTTCTCTAAATGTATTAGAAAATTATATTGAAGAAGAAAAGTTTAAAAATGTACTTCAAACCAAAATAACTGACTACTACAAATAAAAAATGTTAGAAGGAACAAAATTGTTTTTCTTTTCTATATAGCAAATTTTCTTTATAGCGAAGTAAAATATCCAGTCCCTTGAAATTCGTTACATAGAGTTTCGACTGTAATTAGATAATTATGTAATTAAGTATATAAAAAACAAATTTAATATATTCTGCCTCTCCTTGCCTCAACTATTGTCCATTGTTTTTAGCCAATGCCTTCCATTTTTATTAAAACAAAAACGTTTACGAAACATTTACTAAACATTAACTAAAAAGAAAAATTACATTTGTGAAACAGTGAAGACGATTTGATCATCATGGTAAATGAGTTTATGTTCAAAGTGTTTAAATCAATAAAAATTTAAATGCTTCTCTCAGTGAAAATCATTAAATAATAAGTTTTTAATAACTTTTAATCTAATATTAACTGCACATCCGTACTAAATATCGTTAATACAAAAACATCGCCAAAAAACCTTGATTCGGCTGTCTCTGCTTTTAATAGAACTCTCAATAATTGTTTTTTATCATCAGTACCCCAAAGAGAAGCCCGTTTAACATCTGGTCCTGTATAGTTCACTGAAGAACTGAGAAAACTAAGAAACTTAAAATCTATGCATTATTAAAAATTTAAAAAAACTCATATCATTACAGATTATGATTCTTATACCTCTATTTAGTGCGAGTATAGTCAATTATGCAAGCAATCTTACGATATTTGTTTGATAAAAGTAAAATTAAACATCAATCCTGATGCTAAATCATTCTGGAACTTTGTCAACACAAAACGCAAGATTGATACCTATCCTTCTTTTATAAAATATAAAACTGTTGAATCGGATAACGAGAAAAGCATTTTCTCGCTGACTTATTTAAAGCGACCTATTCATCTTCATCCTATCATAATCTAAGCTATCCATTTAGTGTTCAATATGGAGATATTTGTCTCCCAATAATTGACACTAACATGGTTTTATCATACTTAAAAGCTCTTAAAACGTCACATAAAAGTGGTCCCGACAATATACCGTCATGTATATTAAAATCCTTCTGTGATGAATTACGTATAGTAACTTCTATCACTTTGCTTTTATCTTCTTCATTAAAATCTTGCTATTTTCCAGTTGCCTGGAAGTCGTCTTTAATTATTCCTTTGCACAAGTCTGGTAACAGATCTTTAATTGATAACTATCGTGGAATTGCAAAATTAAGCGCTTTGCCTAAGCTTTTCGAGGCAATCATTACTTCACAATTATCACATAGTGTTAAATCTTTATTGTCTCCACTCCAACATGGATTCGTTTCTGGAAAATCTACGGTTACAAACCTACTTGAATTTACTTCCAAAACCATTGAGAATTTTGGAAAAGGTTTACAGACTGATGTTATATACACAGATTTTAACAAAGCTTTTGATGTTGTTAATCATAAACTCTTATGGCCGTATTGGTTATTTTCTGAGTTGCTGGTATCTGAAACTACTGAAAATCTAGTACTTTATACGCTGGTTAAAGATATTCAGAGGTGAACAATATGGCCCTTAGCCTAAAAGTTATCTCTTGCTGGATTTCCCACAACAATAGTAAGATGGATTGAATCTTATTTATGCAATAGAACAAAACGTGTTCAACAATACGGCCCTTAGTTTTAAAATTATCTCTTGCTGGATTTCCCACAACAATAGTAAGATGGATTGGATCTTATTTATGCAATACAACACAACGTGTTCTTTTTATTCTTGTGAAATCACATGAGTTTCCTGTCACTTCCGGTGTACCTCAATGAAGCCACCTCGGGCCTATTCTTTTTTTACTGTTTATAAATGATTTGCCATCTGTCATGTAGCATTCGAGTATTTTAATGTACATACGCAGACGACGTGAAAATATTTCTTCCTTACAAAAATGCTAATGATGCCGTTCTCTTGCAAATTGACATAGACCATCTTTATAGCTGGTGCAACGTGAATCGTATGAATCTTAGCATGAAGAAATTCAAGCCCATGACCTTCAATCGAAAATCTCCTCTCACATGTATTTATAAATTCTGTGACCATAACATACATTAGAGTCTTTAGATATCTTTCATGATCTTGGAGTATCTATGAATGCTAAACTTCGCTTCCATATTCATATTAATAAAATTATAAATTGAGCAAATAGTACTTTAGGTTTTATTAAACGATGGACAAAAGAGTTTAATGATCCCTATATAACAAAAATCTTATTCACTACTTCTAATGCAACTTGGATTTTTAAACTTTTACATGGATATGTAGACATTCAATATCTACTGAGCAAAATTTTCTTTAATATTCCTCTCCGACCTAGAAGATCTTTTGAGTTACTTTACATGAACTTTTGTAGAACTAATTACTTGCAAAACGAACCACTCAGAGCGCTTGTGGGGACTTTAATTTTGTTTCAGATGCAATTTCTTTAAATGAATCCGTTTACTCAATTGAACATAATATTTTAGATTATCTACAGTACCGCCACTAATCTGGAGCATGCTTTCCAAGGATACTTCATATTTTCCTGTGATGTTTGGCAACACCGTATACAATCTCGCCGTCACGCCTGGCATATGCCGGTTTGATGCCGTACGACTAGCTAGATCTAATCCATATTTATATAGATATACACGCTATAGATATATTTTGATTAACCAAAGCAAGACCTCGCCTGTCTTGCCTAGCACATGTATGAGCTCGACTTCGTCCGTCTAGCCTGGCATATGTGAGCACCGTTCTAATCAATCATTCTATTTACTACTAAAGCACCCCACACTTTTATCAACTTACCGACCAATTTCGACAGAACTATCAGAAATCTACTTGTGTGTGGCGCAGTCAGTTGATTTATTTGGCAGTTGTCGAGTTGGTTGAAGAAAATTTTAAATATTTTGTGTGGTCAAATATATCAAATAGTGTGTGGCGAAGTCATCGACTCAAATAACAGCCAAAGCAAAATAAAAGTTGAATGCTAAATTATTCTAATCGATTGAAATGTGTGTGGCCGAGTACAAACTCAGTTTTCAACTCAGTTGTTAGGTAAATTGATAAGTGTATGGGGGCTTTAAGAAGCTAACCGGACAGATATACAACTGTATATACCTGAAAGCCTGACAGTTTTACATTTTTATAAAAATTGAATTGCACATAAATAATTTGTATTAATTTTGTCTAATATGAATTGCTATAAGGCCATAAGTGCTAAGCATTCAAATAAATATCTATCTATATACATATAAAATTGTAAAAAAAAAAAATCTGTACATGAAATATTTTTTGTCTGTCTGTCTGTCTGTCTGTTACAGCATCACGCGAAAACCACTGAATGGATTTAAATGAAACTTGGCATCTAGGTTTCTTATATCCCCGGTCAACATATAGGCTACATTTTATCCAGAAAAAAGGTTTGGACCCGGTAGGGGGCACTGCGATCGGATTCCAGGCATTCTTTTTTTTAGCTTATCTCCGAAACCGTTCATCCGATTTGCATGCAAATTTGTATGTAGAGGTTGTCGGACACGCTGAATTTTTTTACTTATCTACACTGTTCTATCTCGAACACCAGAGAGCGCTGTAGTACAAATATTTTGGAAAACCTCGAAAAACTCCTAAGCTGTGCATACGATTTACATGAAAATTGGTATATAGCGGTTTTCGGATACGGTGAATTTCCATGACTTATCTACTCTGTTCTATGTTGAACAATAGAGGGCGCTATAGTACAAATAATTAAAAAACGTCAAAAAACTCCTAAGTCGCTTATACGATTTGCATGAAAGTTGGTATATAGAGGTGAGTTGAGACTCTGTTCTATCTTGAACACCAGAGGTCGCTGTGTACAAATATTTTAAAAAATTTCTAAGCTGTTTATCCGATTTTCATGAAAATCGGTATATATGGGTTTTCAAATATGGTGACTGTTTTAGACTTATCCTTTTTGTACTATATCGAACACCAGAGGGCGCTGTAGTACAAAACTCTTAAGAAATCATGAAAGTAGAAAGCCGCTTATCCGATTTGGATGAAAAATTTTATTAAAGAATTTTCGTGTGTTTTTCAACTGTTTTGGCGTTATCTCTTTTGCTCTGTCTCGAAGAGTAGAGGGCACTGTTGTACAATTTGTACGTGTGTGTGTTATTAAACTCTTCCTAAACGGCTGCACTGATTTTGATGACATTTTTTGTGTGTGTTTAAGTGGATCCCTGGATGGTTCAGATTCGCAATTGGACCCGGTAGGTGGCGCTGCGATCGGGTTCCACGAATTTTGTTATTATAGTTTGTCTCCAAAACCATTCGTCTGATTTACATGAAAATTCGTATTTAGGGGTTTTCGGGTACGGTCGTTTTTATGACTTATCTTTTTTGTTCTATATTGAACAACAGAGGGCACTGCAGTACAAATATTTTAATTTAAATCTCCGATTTGCGTGAAAATTTGTACATAGGAGTTTTCGGATACTGTGGATATCTTGGACTTTTTTTCTGCTTTACCTTAAACACCAACATCTTAAGAAATCGTGAAACACTCAAAAACCGCTCATCCGATGTAGATAAAAATTTGTACATCGGATATATAGGATTTGATTATCGAGCATGGAAAGGGCTTTGGCGTTATTTTTTTATTCTATCTCGAAAACCAGAGGGCGCTGTTGTACAAATACCACAAAAAACTCAAAACAACTCATCCGATAAGTATGATTTTATAAGTGGTTTTCGGGTGCGGTGAGTCTTTTGGCGCTAAGTATTTTGCTATATCTTGAACCCCAGAGGGCGCTGTACTACAAAATACAGTAAGGCGTAGCAAAGCGCGAAGGGTGATAAATATCTTATTTTCTTCTTTATGTGTATTTATATTACATTTTCTTTTTCCGCAAATCATGACAGCTGATGCCGAATTCTGTGGTATTTGAGTACGCATTAACACATGCGCAAGTCAGTAAGTTGGCGTTGTTTTGACATTTTCAATTTCTATTTTCAATGCTTTTTAATTTTCGCGCAGTTTCCTCGCGAATTGCCAAAAATTCGTTTTTGCTCTGATTTTTTTCAAAAGTGTGCAATCTATCGAATACAATATAAAACTTGAAAATTATATTTTTGCAAGAGATCGGCGGCACGCACACGCAAATTACGATTTCCTTAACTTTTTCTCATAGTTTGCAGATGTTGAAGCTACATTTTGCTCATTTCGCCAAAGTTACTGGTTTAAAAGATGCACACAAAATTCCTTCTACAGTTTGTGAAAAGTTTTTTCAAATCGACGAATGAAATCGAAAATTATTTATATCAACTCCCGAGTTAAGCCGGGTGTTCAGCTAGTATATAATAATAATAAAAGTACCATTGTGATTGTGATATTATTATTCATATTCTTAAAAAATCCCGGGCGTCTCTTAAAACTCTGGACCCGGTGGAAACATCGCATCTTGAAGCTGCCTTCCCCCTCTCGAGACCCCTCACGACGGCCCTTGTCATGTATCTTGTCACCAAAAGTAGCAGTAAGTATTTGCCTTCCTTCGAAGAGGAGTACTTCTAAACAAATATTATTTTCATATATGTAGGTATAGATTATTATTAAAGTTGTTCAATAAGATTTACCCCTATAGTTTGTATAAAAAAAAAATAGGGCCTCAACTATAGGCAAGGCAAGAGAAGTAATACAAAAATCTATTGCTTCTCATCAAGCGCGGATTCAGGGGCAATTTTGGGGCTTGAAACACCCCCGAAATTTTTGGAAAGCCTGCATTTAAATTGGATATGCTTGTGTTTATTATGCGGGCTATGACTACCAACAAGAAAAACATTGATTTTTTCATAATTTTTTTTAAATATTCCTACTCCTATGCTGCAAACATTTGTAGCTGTTTCTATTTCTAATGCACTGAGTTCTGGGGCTATAATTTTAAGTGATTCTGTAAACTGAAATGTTCACTGACATGCTGAATAAAAAATAAAATTGCTGACTTAAAATTTGCGGCTATCAATTTCAAAATAGTGATGAACAAATTTAAATTTTTGAAAAAATTAATTCAATCGTAAATATAAATAAACATCACTATAGAAAAATATAATTTTTTTATGTGAAGGAAATAAGTTATTCCTTTGCTGATGATAAAATTTTTAAAAATACAATCCCAAATTACGGCGGGTATATCACAACAAAAATGAATTAAAGCTGTTGATTGCGTATATTTTTTAAAAGTTGAAAACTCATTTTCAAAGTACTAAGTAAATCGGAAACTGTATGTATACACAATATTTAGTGAATACTGTTTTTTCCACAGTTAGAGAATCAGTTAGGGACCCTGTTTTTTATGTTTTTATTTTTTTATATTGCGCCTTTAGCTGTAAACAGTCATACATACAATCGCAATCTGAAGTCATAAAAACTGCGCATTTTTCGGGTCAAATATATCCTAATACCGCACAGTGCGGTCCATATGTACTCCATATTTTTGCAAACACTGTTTGAAGAATCTAAAAGAAAAACTATCGAAATCATTTATTGATGCTTTTAACAACTACAACAAGCAATTCTACCCATCAAAACATCGGCTCCTACAAATTTGCACAACCCTTCCGATTTCGAGGCTTCAAGCGAACGCTCATTTTCATCTCTAGGCAGATTAAAACCGTACCCGTGAAGCAAAGCAAGTGAAGACCGATTGAACGGGTTGGCGTTGTTGAACGTGCATTGTGACGTTGAAGTAACGTGCGAAAATGTAATCGAAATTATGTCGTAAAAGCCAAGAAAAATTAATATAATTTTATAATCTAAAATACAGTTGTTTTGATTTACTGATTACTTATTTAATAAATATACTATGCCTATAAAAGTGGTCCATATTTTGATTTTTTCTTATATTTGACCTTTCAGAATTTTTTGCTAGAAGTATGCCGTTTTGAAAATATCGAGTTGAGTATTGAGTTTGAGCAAAAATACAAATTTTGGAAAATCAATCCAGAAAAACAACTAAAAATAGTTTTGAGCTCTTTTGTTCAAAAAATTTAAAAAAGAAACAAAAACCGGATAAAAAATAGCTGCTGAAACATTCAAAAATCTTTAAAATGCTCTTTACACAGAAAAAGAAAAAAAATAAAGTTTGATTTTCATATTTGATAACTCATTTCAAAGAAAATTGAAATATAAATCGAATTGCCTGCCAGTTTTTAGAAAATATGATCTTAAAAAATGTAATTGGGGTTTTTTTGGAAAAACAGCTTTTCACTAAAGAGGTCGCTACAGTATTAAAATATCAATATTTTTTCCTGAAAATTTCACAATTTACTTTTTTCATGTAAGGGTACAATCTAAGCTAACCTATGCACATTTGAAATTTGTTAAAAAAAATTTGTTTTTTTCCATACAGCTAAGGGCCACTGTAATGCAGATATGCATTAAAATACATATATGCATTACATTACACTTTTTAAAACTCCTTTCCAACGAAATATTTTCCTGGATCCGCCCCTGCTTCTTATGTCTTGCTAATTGTTCCTTATAGGAACAAACTAACTTGTTTTTAAAAACAACTAATTAAAAAATTAATTTAATATAAACTAGTATATGAAGTACTTTGAATTATATTAAGGCGGCATCCACTTCAATTCTAAATAGTTTTTATTGCAGGGTCCGCCAAATAACTTTTTTTTTTTTGAAAATGCAAAAAAAAAAACTACTGAATATTTTCTCAAATTCCTTTTTTTATTTGAATGTACAATTCTTCCGATTAATAATGGAAAATAATTTCATTCAAATGGCTGCCTCGGCTGGCCATGCAGTAGCCCACACGATCGGTCCAGTTTTTAAGCACATTATCGATTGTGTGCAGCTGTATTTCACTAATGGCTTCACGAATATTGTCCTTTAAAGCGTCAATTGTCTCTGGCTTGTCGGTGTAACACTTATTTTGCAGGGCACCAAACAAATAATAGTCCAACGGTGTCAAATCGCAGCTCCGAGGTGGCCAAACGACATCAGCTCTGCGGCTGATAATGCGATCTTCAAAAACAGGGCGCAAAACATCGAGTGTAGCTTCGGCTGTGTGGCACGTAGCGCCGTCCTGTTGAAACCAAATGTTGCCAATATCCTCCTCTTCAATTTTTTTGAACAAAAATTCGTTCAACATGGCTCGATAACGATGGCCATTGACTGTAACGGCCACTCCTTGCTCATTTCGAAGAAAAATGGCCTAATTATGCCTCTCGACCAAAATCCGCACCAAACAGTGACTCGTTTTGGGTGCATCGGCTTTTCAATGTATGCGTGCGGGTTTTCTGTGCCCCAAATGCCACAATTTTGCTTGTTTACATACCCGCCAAGATCAAAATGAGCTTCATCTGAAAAGATAATTTTTTTGGCAAAATCGGCATCTTCTGTAAGTCGATCGCAGGCAATATTTCCCAGCGTTGTTCAAGCGTATACACAACCATATTCGTTCAGCGGAAGGATAAAACTAATTATCTGTCAAATCAGACATGTGCTAAGTGTTACCATTCGTGAAATAAGCACTAGTTGAAAAAAAAAACGTTAGATGGCGGACCCGTTATATGAAGTAATTGAAATACTACTTAAAAACTTGATAAACTACTTTGAATTATATTAAGGCGGCACTACTCTGATTTTGACATGTTTTCATTGTAAATTTTTGTTAGATTACAAGTTTATATATATTTAACCATGTTATTTCATTAAATATTATTAACTTTAGGCTTCACTAAAATTTTGTTTCAAAAAGATATATTTTTTTTATTTACGACATTGAGCTGCAAAACTGCCTTAAAGCCCTGTGAAACAATTAAAAATTCTTTATTATTTAAGATATTCAAATTACAAACTGGTAGTGTTTAGCAAACATTGCACAATTTGGACTCTGTACGGAAATTGATGCATTGCTTAACCATTCAGCAAACACCTCATCACTTCATGATTTATGTATTTATGTATTTTTCAAAACAGTCAAATAAATGATCTCTTTGATCATTAATTTATGCTTTTAAATTCATCTTCAGTAAGTGAAATATTGAACAGTTTTCAATTGGTTATTTTAAAGTAATTAAAAAAATAATTTAAATTTAACAAGTTGTTGAAAATATATGCACACGAAAGTCAATTGACTTATTTAGCGGACATCACCATACAAAATATGTTAGTTCGTTCTATGGAAAAAAGTCAGAATTTCAACTAGTTGTGGTTGACAAAAAACTACTTTTTCAGCTACTTTTAAATTAGTTGATTTTCCTACAGGGTTAGTCTGCTTTTTCCAGTGTCTAAGTGTTAGACAATAGAAATTAACAGCGGTCCAACTTAACAGTAGTATTTGTTTTGAACAATTCAAACTCTTCTATGCAGAATTTTTTTGTACTAGCTCGCAACTAGCTGTATTTGCAGTAGAAATGAGCTATATAGTTGGATTTCCCAACTATATTCAAAACAACTGCTGGAAATATTGACATATACTTTTGTTATTTGGCTAAAACGGCTTTCAGTTAAGACAAACATATCTTTTTTTTTTTTTTGCGGTTGTCTCGCTGGCGGTATAACGAAAATATTTTATATTATTTATTATGATAAAATATTTATGAATTTTTATTTAACTGATTAATTTGTTTTGAAAAAAATTAACATTTAAAAATTTACTTAATTAGGATAAAATTAAAAAAAAAGGCACTCACCTCGTTCACTTAGATTCGCATCATGCCAGCCACAAAAGAGATTCTGCTTATTCCATTCGCTCTCACCATGTCGTATAAAAACCACTTTTGTTGTCTTCATATCTGCAGGATACTTCGTTGTAGTGGTCCAGTTAAAATTAAGGCTGTGAATATTGCAAGTATTTAATAAAAGTGGTTGGAGCGGTAAACTGCGAGATGCTTGATGCACTCTATAGTTTTATTAAAGCCAAATCCAATTGTTATCAACTGGCTGACAAAGCAAAAGTAAATAACAAAAATACAAATAGCAACAGTTTATAATAGAACAAATACTCTATTAAGCACAACAACAACAACAACAAGAAATACTGTTTATAACCACTCGACAACTCTGCCAAGAGTTTGAATGCGCATCTGCGAGATGCAACGGTAAACAATTAAATCTAAAGCACCTGCACCTGAGCACGGATTCTATTTATTTAATTTTTATTACAAGTCTAATTTTATATATAAATTTTTTGCATTAATTTGTTTAAATTTATTTTTTTAAATGCTTTCTTTCCTTTATTTAAATGCTTTTTATATTTTATTTTGTTTTTAACTTTGTTTTTTAGGAAAAGGCTGCTTAGCTGGTTTCGGCTGCCTTGTTTTTGCTTAACTGAACTATTTGTACGAAATTTGTCGTTACGTTAGCTTTTATCAACTATTTTATTGAAATTTTCTGTGTTTTGCTATATTCATTCGTCCAGGTATCGTCAGTGTGACTCTTTCTGCCAACTTGTTCACGCTCTCTCGTTCGCTCTGGGTCGTTCTATGGTATCGCAATGTTTTACCAACAAAACAACATCTAGCTATTCTACCACATGGACAAGACAGCCATGACGCAGCGGCTATGGCGCTACGATGTCTAAACTTAATTTATGCAACAATATAAGCAACTGCCTGCCAAGAACAAAATAACAACAATAAGAACCTAAATTATAACACCAAGAAGATGATGTATATGCTAGACAATTATCTTGGAATGTCGGGAGTGTCGTTTTTTGACAAAAGTATTTTTTAAGTAGCATAAATATGTGTGAATAGAAGAACGATAGATTAGATTGATTGATTTAAGTATTCAACGTCCATTTTTTATTATGTTCATTTAAGATGTTGGTACATATACACAGCATTTACATATAACATACTTAGGTCAGGAGCGCACCCAGAAAAAAACTTCTTGGGGATATTTTATGTTTTTATTTAAAGAGTTATCAAAATTTTTATATTCATTCAAGAATCTTTAAAGAAAAATATCTTTTTTTCTTTTATTTTGGACCATTGTATTTCAAATGTCCTCAATATTCACGTCTACATCCCTGTGAAGATTTAATAGAACTAGACCATTGAGAGTCTTTCTTCTCTAGTTTTTCTTCTAAGGTATGTTTTGAGTTTTCGTAGCGATATGAAAGTAGGCCAATATGATACTTTTAAACCATTGATTTCCACGTTTTGGTTCAATGTTCTTACCCAGCAAACCAAAGTTGAATACTTTGCCGAAATCTCGACTAAGTCGTAACTATTTCGAGCCGTCTTAAAGAAATCGTTACAATTTCGTTACAGCAAATATCGGAACAGTTTTAATTTTTATACGAATTTATGTAGAATTTCGATATTCGACTGTTTGTACGACGTATTGAAATTTTAAGTGAAATTTCATTTCTTTCGAACTGTCTGAACGAAATCGCAACTTTTTCGTAACCTTTTTGTTAAAATTCGTTACGAAATCGTTACGACATTTTGTTACGAATCTCCGATTTCGAAATCCGATTTCGTTGCGAAATCGTAACGAAAATCGTATGAAGGGGTTGACACGACTTAATTTAATGGATACAAAATACTGTGTTCAATCCTCAGAGGAAGCAAAAATATGAAAAAATTTTAAATAGCAATCTTTTCGTTTTTAAACAACTAGTGCGGCGAATTGCTGTGTTGTTTTCATAAGAACCATTGCGTTACATTAGTTTAACCCCCATCTAGCTCGCTGTATTGTTGTATACGCGGCTATAAAAGTCTCACTTCAAAAAGACCGCGTGAAAAGAGAGTTCAGTGTATGTACAGCCATGGACACATAAATAGCACAAATGTCAACTTATTTTTTAAACGTTTCGTTTGAACCTAATAATGCATATATTAACTGTAGTTATTATTTTTTGAGACTCCAGTGTGACGTTGTTTAAAACTCCGAAAGAGATGTACGGTTACTTACTTTTATTTGCTCAGGTCATCTCTTTCTGTATAGGCATGTACGATCTGCTGTGGTCATATAAATAGCACACATGTAAGATGGTGAATAAAAGTTAAAAATATCGGGTGTTTGTAAAAATTGTAGAGTTGTATTCGGTTAATTTCGCCGATTCTAAATAAACTGGGTCGTGGCAAACATTGCACTCCGGAAAAAAGGTCTATAATTGACGAACTAAGTGAATAAGCAAAAAACCATCTGAAATCGCGGATATTCTCAAAATTTCGCCAAAAATGGTCTATAATGCATTCAAGCTGGTTACATCAAATGGTTAAAATAATTTCGAGAATAAGCCGCGCAATCCTAGACGTAAAACCAGCGCTTCCACTGATTTATTGTTCTGAATGACTTTAGTTCGCAAAAGTAAGGCTGATCCTTTCAAGACAGCAAAGCAAATTATGAGGGAAATAAATGAAGAAAATAACCTTAATGTTGCAAGAAAACTAGTATCAAGGAGACTACATGAAGCTAATCTTAATAGGCGCCTTAGCCGAAGAAAGCCGCTCTGAACCAAAAAAAATTTAAAGGATCGGTTAGCGTTTGCAAGGGCCCATGTGAATAAAGAAGACCAGTTTTGTAAGAACGTGCTCTGAACTGACAAAACTAAATTTAATAGGGTTGAACCAGATGGAAAAACTTTTGTTCGGCGCCCCAAACGCCAAGAGTTGAATCTGAAGTATACAAAAAAAATCCTTAAAGCATGGATGAGGGAATTTAATGACTTGGGGAGCTTTTTCCTGGCGCGGATTGGGCCAATTTTTCGTATACCAGGAATAATGGACAAAAATATGTATTTAGATATTCTTAATAACCAGATGGAACCATTTGCATTTGAGAACATGCCTATTAGGTGAATTTTTATGCACTCTAATGATCCAAAACACACAGCAAAGGTTGTGATTGATTGGCTAAAAAAGGAAAAAATAAATATTTTGAATTGGCCGGCTCAAAGCCCAGACCTCAATCCCATAGAAAATTTATGGAATGATGTGAAGGTCAGCATAAGCAACCAAAATTTCGAAATTAAGATGAGTTATGGAGTGGAATTGAGAAGGCTTGGTACTCTATTCCGAAGGATTGGGTCAGGAAGCTTGTGGAGAGTATGGGACGAAGAAGTCGGGCTGTTTTGAACAATTCGGGATACAGTACCAAGTACTAGTAAACATATTCGTAAGCTCATTGTAAAATAAAAATAAATCACTATGTCTTCTTTTCAGAATCCAACTTGTGCTATTTATACGTCCACTTCAGCTAAGGAACAATTTCAGATTTTTCGTTAATTTTCTAATTTTTAATTCGTAGTTACAAAGTTACTACTGATTTTAAGTTTATAATGTTTAAACTCAAATACCATGAAATAAATTCTTGTTATCCTCTATGTATTTTATTTAAATTTATGTGAAACACCCTACATGTATTTTTGTGCTATTTATGTGTCCACGGCTGTATATACGCTACATTCATTGTCTTATCTTGGTAAATATCAAAGATTTTGTTTTTTTTTTTAATAAATTATCATTCTAATTAGGCTGCATTTAGATGCGTTAAGATTCTTAAGTTTTACAGTAATGAAAAATTGATTTTTGTTGCATGCACCACGCATGCTTATGAGCATAAGGCGTGAAACAGAATGCGGTGTAGTTGTAGCGATTCCATGTAGCTACCTCATCAGCTGTTCAGTGTGTAGCATACAACGCCGAAAAATATGTCCACAATGGAGTGAGCGCTTCAAACAACACTTGTTTATCAATTTCTACGATTTTACAAAAATTGTTTATTTCAAACACTTATTTCGGTACCGACAAAGTTTGCAGTATCGATTTTATATACTCAATCCCTAAAAAACATTAATACAACTTTCAGAGCAGCATGGTACTCAAAAGTTAAAGTTAGCTCAACTTGCGCTACAACTACAGCTGCAAGCCACAGACGTTCTACGCATTATGTGCGATCCCATGCATTTCGTATATTTACATTTTTGACAGCTCATACTACGTACTACAAACTACACCATTCTGGTTCCCACTTAACAAAAGAGTGAATTTGCTAAGTAGTGCATTGTGCAACTACTTACGAGATGAGCATGCAAAAAAATAAATAACGCAATAAATAATAGCTTAAAATATTACAACTTATATAAATAATAGTTTATAATTTATAATCGTTTTAATTTATACGTTTTACTTTATTTTTATTTGTTCATTTGAGGGGGTGAGGGAAGGTAAACCCCCAAAAATTCCCTTATGTGCGCCCCTGACTTATGTAAATGTATTAATGTGTATTTTGTCGCTTTATCTTTTGTGTCAAATAGTTTCTTTTTTTGTAAAACTTTGTTTTTGTTGCCATTGACTTAACTAAAGTTAACTTAAACCTTTTAATTAAAATACTGAATATACTTATTTCCCTTTAAAATTAGCTCTGACATGGTGCCGTACGATGATTTATTCAAAAACTATGGCCATTTGAAGAAGACGTCCGCAAGCAAAAATGTATGACAAAATCTAGGTTTGCATATAAAACTGGCATATAAAACAAATGGCCCTTGTTTTTGAATAAATCATCGCACGGCACGATGTCAGAGCTCTTTTTATGGGGAAAGAATAGTACTTCATGATAAAATAAAAAGAAAATAATAAAGTAGAAAAAATTCTACCAATGAACGAACGAACAAAATTTTAATTTCTATTAATTTTGAACGAACTACAATTTTCTACGAACGAACAACTATTTTCTACGAACGAACATCTATTTTATTTTGTTTGTACACTTAACTCTCTTTTTACGCGGTCTTTTTTTTGCATCAACATTTTTTTAACACGAATTTTTCGGTCTCGCACGGTGAAAAATTTTTTTTCACCAACAATTTTTATGCTGTATTCAAATCTGATCGGTTTATGCCCACACGTGTGTGTATGGCACAAAATACACTTTAGTGCTGAGTCTGCGTGAGCAGTCAGTTATTCAAAAACACACTGTAGTGGTCAGTCTTCGTGAAACCAGTTTTGGTTTTGTGTACATGAACTGTGTTTGATTGCATTAATGTGGTAATTTTTGCGAACCCCTAAATAAAATATGGCGACTTGGCTTGTGTCTGCGTGTCAGTCATTCGTCACTACAGCTTTTTCGGTGCGTTAAATTTCACGCACCTCACGTCGCCTGCCTTGTCTCCCTTGCCTAAGAAAACCGGTTTCACGCAGCCTGAGCACTAGTGTATTTTAGGCCTATTTTTTACACGAATTTTTTTTACACGTTTAACTTAAAGCTATGTTATGCTGGCGGTCATGGGCACGTCATGGGCACGCATTGTTGTTGTTTCAATGCAAATTGAAAAATTGAGAGCGAGAATAAATTTTGCCCACGACGGTCACCAAGTGATTCGATAAAAATATGAAATCACGGGATCAGTGACAGATCAGATCAGTGATCAGAACAGTGTTGCGTTAGTGAATTATTCACAACATTTGTGTTTTAGCATTAAAATAGTACAATTTCAGTACGAAATGTGTAAAGGAAGTAATGATGACCTGCTTAACAGCAACACTCAACCATGTTCAACGATGATACTTTTTTCGGATAAAGTACAAAAAGTAGCAAAAATAATGCTAATGTTTGGGGATCATATGACCGTCTGTATAACATACTTTGGGCACAGAGCTAATCAAACGAAAAAAGAGAGCAAAAAGTGACGTGACCAGGGATCATTTGACCGTCAGCATAACATCACCCATAGGAACGTATCTACCGTCTAAAAAGAAAGTTGAGTCTATTTGTATTTTGTTTGTAAGCAAAATATTTATTTTGTTTTCTTTTGTTTGAGAAAAAGAGATAGCGGACAAACATTCAGACGTAATGCGCAAATTTAGGGCGGTAATACATTAAGAGACATCCTAGAATCGAAATTATTTTTGATTTTAAGTGACTTAAAAACATCTCAAAAATATGTTAAAAAAAATTTATAAAGATAACTTGAATATTAAGAAAGTGATAAGCTTGAAAAGAGACCCGCACTTGAGTTCGATATAATATAAATATTAAGTCTACACCTCCTTTTTCTTTATATCCTTTATATTATCTGCTCAAACCAGTATATTTGAGAAGCGGAATATTCCAAAGAATGCTATCAATAATTATTTTGTGTGTATATAAAATGATTTAATTAAGTTTTGAAGATAAACATCTTCGTATTATTTGTTTCGTATAACTTTAAAGTTGTTTTTCTCAAAACTAAAAGAAAAAAAAACGAGATGGCCATTTCAGCCCTTGAAAGGATTTTGACAGAGCTTCTTATGATCAATTGTGTTGTGCGTGTTGTGAAGTGTTTGAACACAAATGATCGAGAACTGGACCTACATGTTTTATGCCGACTCCGAACGGCTTATGTTCTAAAGAAGCTTTTCATTGCAGTTTTTACTCTCTGAGGTTTGCCATTGTCTGCAGAGAGGTGACGGCCGAGCAGAAAAATGAATTCCATTGAAAAAACTTTCTGTGTCGGGTGGGATTCGAACCAGGGTTCTCTGGCGTATGCGCCACAAACTCTACCCACTGTGCCACGGCCGCCACAATGCCGGTTTACTATTGTTAATTTTCGAGAATAGATATGCTAGTTTAAAATCCTGTCTCATTCACATTGAAGATATTTTCAAATCGTTTTAAAATTTAAAAATTCTTTTTCAGGTCAACCTAGGAGCCAGCAGAGTGCCCGCAGCGTGAAAAGAGGTCTTTTACAGCAATCGTTGTAGCCAGCGCCATCTTTGTTTTTGACAAAAAAACATTTTTTTAACGTAAATGTATATTTTAACAAATTTGAAAATTTTAAAACTCTAAGCCTATTTTTTTTTTTATAAAAACCATCACCTCAATATCACTCTTTTTTACTCTCCTCTAATTGTATTGCCGGCCTTAACTGTTATAAATAGCACAGATATAGATGTTATTTGCGATTCTACTTCGGAGCATCTTTTTTGTACGAACGAACGAACAAGTATTTTCTACGAACGAACATCTTTTGTTTCTCTGCGAACGAACAAACAAAATATTTTTATTTTTTTTTTCTCCGAACGAACATTCGTGCAAGGCTCTGCCCTAATGCACAATTATTTATACCTTCATAGTAGCGCAAAGTGCGAATTAATTTTTTGTCACTCCGTTCCCAGTTTCCAATAAAAATAACGCAAATCAAACAATCTTATATTTTTAAGTATAAAGTTTTCACATAATAATTGTTCTACTTTTATAGAGTAGGATTGTAATAAACGCACTAGTGTTTAGATCCACTACCGCAAAGCAAATTCTTAAAATGCTGGGTGTTTTATATTTGCATTTGATGAGTATCTGAAATTTCATGATGTTTTGGAATACTGTACACTGGACTAAACAATATTAAAACAATATAAAAATAAAAAATTAATGACTTAAGAAATTTGTTGTCCTCATTGAAATATACTTAAGTAACTTCTATTATTCTGCACAAAGTTGCACATACTTGCCTACACAATATTGTGCAGCTATGATGTACAACTTCTACCGTGCCAGTCCTTTTTTGTACTCGATAATACAATTACTGAGTTCATCAAACAGTAAAAAAATTGTGTTTTTATTGTGTAACAACCACCACCGTATATAGTTTTTATGTTTCTCACCCTCTGTACTATTAGTTTACTAAAAACCGCGTTTATTCTGTTTATAGACTTTTAAAACAGTCGTTTATGGGTGCTTAAAAACAAATGATGAATATTTGTTGAATTGAGGTATATATAGAAACATATGTTGATGCAGTCAAAAGATTGTTATACAATGCTTCATAAAGATTAAATCGAAATCTTGTTGCACTAGACTGTGCCATAAAAATATATAAAAGTACAAACAATTCCTACTTGTATAGATAAATAAATTAAGCCTGTTAATGAAACTTAACTTCACCCGTTTTTAAAAACAAAGTATGTTATATAGGTGTTTATCCGAAATAAAATCTTATCTAAATTGTTGGATAGGTTATTTTTGAAGTCATTACATTCTTAACCATGGATGTGTTTCGTTAGTCGAATCGACTAACAGTGATTATTTTTTTTTTTAATGAAGTCACTGATTTTTTGTTTGTTCACTATTATACAGCTATATTTTTTTAGTTTATTTAGTTATGTACATAATATATATTTAATATAAGTAATATAATATCATAGTCCACAAAAAATGGTTGAAATAGCGATGCACATTCAGGGTTAAATATGTAATGGTTTTCCACAACATCTCGATATTCTGATGTACAATTGAATTGAAGATATTTGAGGGATTTTAGGCGATTTAGTTCAAACTCAAATGACTTATGGTTCAATTAGCCGTTAATAAGTTTTTAAAACCATGTTATAAAAACAATGCTAAATTCTACAAAATAATGGTAAAAAACAAGTAATTAATTCTAGATGTGATTTGAATTTGATATCTCATTTCTAAGAATTGTTAAATCTAATAGCCGAATGCGTCCCAGTATCTTGTTAACTCATTTAAATCTGTTGATTAGCATGTGATAGAAGAAGTGTGCGAAAAAATACTCAAAAGATTATAAGAAAAAATAAAAATGAAAAAATTAAATTTTATTATATAACATTCACAGTCATAAATAAACTGCGCAAAGCTGATCACTTCCACAAAGAAGATAAAATTAAAATGGATTAAAAAATCTTTGATTTATTTGATTTTGGATTTTATTAATCAATAAATTAATTATTATAAAACTGTTTCATCAGCTGTTTGACTGTGCCTTTGAATTCTTAGACAGAAGTTATAAAAAGGGGTAAAAATATCATTAAGATAACTAAACTTCTATAATGCATATTTTCGGATTCAACGGATTCATCGCTTCACATACAACCTGTCTAATCTAGTTTTAATTATTTAAATTTGTTCCAAGCTCTATATCGTAAGATTTTAGGACGAAAGTTGTGATAATGAATATCAATATTTGTATTTTGTATTTTGTATTTATTGAGCCTAATTGTTGACAAATAAGATTACTCTTTTGAATGCCCCATTGAAAATGGATATTACAACAGATAAATAACAGCATTCAGATAAATTGCAATATTAAAGTTATACAACTTAAAAACGGAATAAGTATAAAAATCATGTAAATAGCAATATTAAAGTTATACCAAAATATTAAAGGAGGTAATAACATGTTGTTTAGAAGAAGAAGATAGATAAGGAAAAAAGAAAAAAAAACAAAATTTAAATTTAGGAAAAGTGCTCATAAACTAAATGTTTAAAAGTGTTACTATTTGAAACAAATAGAATGTTAGTTGGTAAAGAATTCCACGATCTGATTGCGCTCACGAAGAACAATCTGCTGGAGTTAATGAAATTGTACCTAGGTATTAAAAGATTTAAGTTTCTACTTGATCTACAAAAAGAAAGTTTTCGTACAAGTAACTAGGACACTGTGAATGGACATCCTTATGCAAGAAAATACAGGGGTGGTATCGGCTAAAGTGATAATTGATAGTTGACAATCAAAATCGTCGCTTTTGCTCCATGTAAGGTGATTATCAAATTGACAATCACTTTTTTTCCTACTGATTTCATGCGATAGGTATTTAGGTGTCGTTTTCAAAAATGACAATCAAAACAGCAACTGTCAACTATCAGGCAAGCATAAAACAAAGCAAGCAACGTTTTTGTGTTTTTTGTATGGTGACCCTCAGAAGGGTGGCAGATAGGGGGTAGATGTGTTCCGAAGATATATTGAAGGGAAAAAATAACAGGACCAGTTCATATATTTGACACATCTAGGAATGTGGCGGCCGTGGCGCAGTGGGTAGAGTGTGTGGCTCATACGCCAGAGAGCCCAGGTTCGAATCCCTATCTGACACAGAAAGTTTTTTCAATTGAACTAATTTTTCTATTCGCCCGTCACCTCTCTGCAGACAATGGCAAACCTCAGAGAGTAAACACTGCCATGAAAAACTTCTTGAGAACATAAGCCGTTCGGAGTCGGCATACATGTAGGTTCAGTACTCGATCATTTGCGTTCAAACATTTCACAACACACACAACAACACAATTGTCAAAATAAGTCCTTTCAAGGGCCTGAAATGGCCATTTAGTTTTTTTTTGTATTAGTAAAAAACAATTTTTCATAAATTTTCTAATAATAAATAAAAAAAAGTCCTTTTGAAACTTAAACATGTTTTTCTCAAAATGGGTTCTCAAATCTATTGCACCGATTGTCATAAAAATTTATATGCATATTTTTTAAGTCATTTCAGTTGGAATGACATCGCCTTTTTTTTAAATTTACAAAAATAAATAACAAAAATTTTTAAAAAAACTCAGTCACTACTCCGGCGTAAGAGTTTACTTTACAAATAAATATTTTTATTTCAGATGATTACCGATTATGTTATTCTGCAAGCAAAATGGTCCTACTCTTCTCGCATCGCTTCATGATAACGTCACGTACACCCAAATGACGCCACAAAAACAAAAAAAAAATGTTTTTTATGTACATTAATAATTGTTGAAATCAATAAAAAAACTTTATATAAATATCTCTGACCACCAAAAACGCCTGCAGAATGAATAGCTTATCTTACATAAAGGTACCCTTAAAACTGACAATGGGCACTCGTCGCTTTTTATGCTCAATGTGTTTGGGCTACTATCGTTAAAACATTTTCGCTATAATTTGGATTTGAAAGGAGGATTCAAGATGAAAAAGAAGGTTCGGAAGTTTGCGAAATTTTTGGCTTAAAAAGGAAGATGCTCCTGCCAAAAGGAGGATAGATTGGATGGTTATCTATGCTACACAATGGTCTATCAAACCTATACTTACAATACGGTAATATACGCTACGTTAGTGTTTATTTCAGAAAATAAATGCTAACGTAGTTTATGTAAAGGTACTGTAGCGAAGATTTTAAAAAAATATACATTAACTTTGTGTATCAATATATGACTTCAGACATTATTTTTAGCGTTAAAGTTAAAATTTCGTTGGAACTAGGAATTGATAATTATAGATCTCAATACCTCAGGAATGCAATTGGAAAAAATTCAATTACATTACAGGAATTTTAATTGGTAATTGGACAATTCAATTTCTCAGGAATAGAATTGGAAAAAAATCATCAATTCCGATACAGGAATTATAATTGTTGGTTGAAATTTTGATTAAGCATTGACTACTTATTTATTTTTTTTATTAATTTTATATAAATTTCATTATTTATAAGAAGACTTTGAAAAATTACTTTTAGAAATAAGCCCAAAAACACATGTGCGTCGTTGGACACACGAGAGAAGCGAAGTTTTTTTTGCAGTTTCATAGATTTAATAATCGAATGTTTTTTTATTTAATAAAAAGCTTTTAAATTAAAAAATTTAATATAACACAAAGTAATTTCAAAAACACACGTTAATATTCACACTAATATTCATTATTGTTTTATTTATTTTATTACGAGCTAAATTCATTGTTATTTCAACGCACTTATGGGCAATTGTTAATTTTTGCCGATGCTGATGACATCTTCTAGGTAGCAAGTAGAAGCAACATTTTTGTTATATTTGGATAGCTGCTAAATATGTTGGTAATATAGAAAATCCAATACGCAATCGTTTTAATATATGCATTTTTCAATCTGTTGTAATTTCGCATTTTGCAAAGCAGCATAGCTTCAGCTGTAATTTATTAAGGCACCGATGCTGGGGACATCTTGTAGCAAGTAGAAGCACATTTTATGTGATATATATTTATATGTGAAATGTATTTATAGCCAATATACAATCCTCTATCTATTAAGAGATTATTGTGATCTATTATTATGATCTATTGCAAACAACTCTGCTTAACAGGGGCTTTTAGATCGTTGGATAGTGTGTTGAACTCCTAATCACAATGGTGCGAGTTCAATTCCCCGCTGTGGATCGAAGAAATATTTTTTAATATATTGAAATATTATATTTTCTTGTTATGAAAATGAAAATTGAAAATTGTTACGAGGCGTAAAAAGCCTCGTTAAAAAAAATTCGAATAAGCCCTAGAAAATTCCTATACACACATTTTTAGAAATAAGCCCCAATTCTTGGGGGTTATTTCATCTTTTTTCGGGAATATTTCAATTTGTTTTCTTGGGGGTTATTTATTATTAATAAATAATTTATTTTGAGTTTAAAATTTTTTTGGGCTTATTTAATTTTTTTTTTTGTGTTATTTCATACACGCTGAAAAAGAATGTTTGGGCCTTCCCAAACATTATTTGCAGGAAATATAATATGTTCCTGTATGTTTCTTGAAAACAAGTAATCATAATTGGTTCCACATATAATATGATTAATTAATGCAATTTTTCTTTATATATATATTTGAATCTTAACATTATTTAATTGTACCTTAGCACTTCTTGTTTGAATTTAAAAACAATATAATTTGTTTTAAAGAAAATATGTTTTCATATAAATATATTGTAATTATAAATGGACTGAGAACACTTTTAGTCTATTACTATTTGTTTGCTTGGAAATATAATTTAGTCAAGAATAACATTAAATATTCACGGACAAATATATATTAATTGGAATCAAAACGATAATTAAGAACAACATAATATATTTACCGATAATTACACTATATTTACTTGGAAACATTGCTTGGAAAGCTAGCGGAGCACCCACTTTGCCAGCGAAGCACCCGTTTTATAAGCAAAGTTACTTCAAAACTCACCTATTCTTACTGCTGAACCGCCGTATTTTTCTTTTATTTCGTTTTTTATTTTATTAATTTGAAAACAAAACACTTTTAATTTAAACAAACATGTTCAGAAACTCTTTTCACAAGAGCTAAACTTGAGCTTGAAACTTAAAATGACGCCAAGACTTGGCAACTGTTAAAAACAAGCGCATAAAGCAACAAGGTTCCCGCTATTTTTCGTGCAAGTGCAAAAGAAACAGATATATGTATGTCTAGACGAAACACATAAAAGAAAGGAGTTATGTTTGTTTTAAATTTGCAGAGATCTGTTCTTTTTGAGTTTAACAGTGATGCAAATATATTTTTATTGGGTAGAAACACACAATTCTATTTTGTCACAAGCATATTAATGTAGACGTTAGTTTTTTAGCTAAGGCAATAATTATATTAATGTTGGACACAACTAATATCTTCTTATATCGAAAAATAATGCAATTGAAGGAAAGTTCCTAATCGTTAGGTGGTTCCCTCTGAATATTTTGTTTTTGAAACCAAACATATATAAACATATTTTTTCTCTGCGTGTAATGAAATAAACCCAAAATTTTGGGGTTAACAACTCCCAAGGACATAATCCCCAAAATCGATTTGGGGATTATTTCCGATAAATTTGCGGTCATAACACCCAAAACGATTTTGGGGTTTATGTCAGTGTGTCCAAGAGACATTATGATCTATTTTACAAGAAATGCAAATTAAATTGAGCTACTGTAAATATAATTTCCTTTGTACAAAATGTCTCCTTGTGTCACACATTTTTTGGGTGCTATGACCTCTTGCAGGTCCTCCAAAATCGTTTTGGGGATTATGTCACGGCACCGTGTGGGGTTTATTTCATTTTCGTTGGAGCTTATTTTATTGGGCGTTATTTCATTTTGGGGGTTATTTCTTCGGATCGATACCAAATTGTACACATTTCTTTAGGAACTAAAAATGGTGCTTTTGACAGCTATATGGACATTTCCACAAAAATGTAAACAAAAAAAGATTTCTTGTGTTTCGAAATTCAATTTTTTTATCTAGTCAAATACTGATATGTATATATGAACTTCGCATTCTAAAAATTTCAATGCCTTTACTAATATTAAAACCCTCGTCTACTGACGATATAGGAAACGACACCTAGTAAGCTTCGACCATGGCCGAACTAAGATGTTAGTTACTTTTCTTAAGCTCTTTTCTCTCTTCTTTGATTACACATTATCTTAACGGTAATTTTGTTGCGTGAGTTACGGCAAATATTTTTTGGGAACTCAATATATTTTTGAATAAGCAAAGTTCATCGGTAAAGTGGGTTTATTATAAAACTTCACTGTTTTCCCATTATTTAGAAATTAAAAACAAACAGGTTAAGGTAAAATTCGCTGAATTTTTACAATCTAAACGTGCTTGCAAAACACAGTTCCTTTTTTTGTCGCGTGAGTTACGCCTATATTTACCACTGTTATTCTTAATTAGTTACAGGAATGATAATTTTGGTATATCATACCATTACTATTTCTTTTATGGCATGCTTCCGAGAAATCGAAGCTTTAAGTCGCACGCATGTCGCATAAGTTACGCTGGAAATGCCCATATATATTTTTTTTTACATCCAATTTCTATTTATAGCGACAATGACTGGACTTTGTTTTAGTCTAAAATCGGTACTACTTCAACTTTAAGCATCTATTATTTTGATAAAAATCCAGAATTTTCATCAATTTTCGATTAAAAGCAGAAAAAGTTTTGGCAACAAATTAGTTACTTTTTTTTAAGATGAACGAGCTCCGAATAATCGTTCTCACCGCATATTGCACGTCTTTCATGAAATAATGAAGTCATCTTTTCGCTTAAGAAATTTTAATGGGTCATTAATGCATCAAGATCTTAAAACACTATCTTACCGTGTGATTAAAAATTTTTTAGAATCATATATTTAGATCTAAGTGTTTGTATGCTTATTTCTATCAAATAGAAGAATGTTATTAAAAATAACCTTTCTTAAGCTAAATTTACGCTCGTGTCAACAATTATATTTAAATAAACAATACAATCTAAACTAAACCGATAAACTACTTGGAATGGATCGTAAAAATATTCTTCATACGATAAAAACCAGATTTTTGCATCATATAAAATATTACATTTTTTTCAGCAGTAAGCGAATCCGCTGGATGCTGTAGTCAGTTGGTGAAGGTCTCATGAGCCTCTAAAACACAGATTAGTGTCACATTTCGCTGTGTTACAGCTGCTGATATTAATTCTGACAAATTTGTTATTTAAAGAACTATTTATTTCACTTTTTCTTCGTAGGGCTACACGCGGTTGTTACGAATTATTTGTTAACGCAATCAGGTATTTAAGGTATTTTAGGTTGTAATTGTTTTTGTATAATTTTTGTTAGAAATTTTTATGTTTTTTTTTTAATTAATGTTTTATACAGGTTTTATTTGACAGCATTTGCTTAGGTATTTTTGTTAATAATCAATATTGTTGAGCATAGAGTACGTTAAAATAGTACAGTGCTACCTCGTTAGTGAGAATTAGCTAGATATGCCAAGACAATTCCTTATCATACTGGGTGTATGAAAAGATTTTTTTTTAATTTTTTTTGCAAAATACTTTGTAAGAATTACAAAATACTTTGGTAATTTCGTTAGAAAATATCTTTAAAAAATAAATATTTCTAATGATGATGTATTTTTAAACGTTTTGCAGAAACTATTTTTGATAAGCATTTTGTTTTTAAATAGGAAAAATATTTTATACGAAAGTTTCGATAAGGGAAACTCGAAGAGAAAGATCCCAGATGATTCCACTCTCACAGATGTTTATTCACCCTTGAACGGAATTCTTTCATCATAAATTCACCAGAAGCAAAGTCTTGGACATTGGAATTCAAACCAAACTTCAAAACAGCTGTTAGGTGCATTAACAAGTTTTTGTTTTATACAATTTATATAATAATAAACTTCATAATGAAATTTCCCAGGAGATTAATCTCCAAAAATTTTCATTCTTCCATTAACAAAAATTTTCCAGGAGCAAAGATATGTTATATGTCATAATCAGATGCATTTCACTGTTCTAGTTCTATGAAATTCCCTTTTACCAAATATTCTTTATTCTTATTCTTAGAAAGTTAATGATATAACCGGGCGTTTATTATCAAAATTGAGCAGAGTACTCATGTGAAACTTTCGATAAGGTTGTAAATCAGCTGGGTCAAAATGTACCTATTACAACTCAATTCCAATTATTTGGTATTCGGAATTGGTAATTGGATATTTCTATTCCTCAGGAATGTAATTGGGAAAACTCGTCATCGACTCAAAACTTCTTCATTCTTTATTAGAAGCACTTTACAAAAAGTGGGAGGGATTGGACCAAGAAGCGTAGCAAATATATATGTATTTTTCTCTAACCCAAAAAAAATTAAATTAGAACACTGGTTTCTTCTTTGTTAACCCCATTAATGGCAACGTATGATATATCGTACGAGAGATATTGCGCTAATTTTTTTATAGTAAAGGGAAAAAATGGGTCTAAGCAAAAAAAAAAAAAAAATTAAACAGTGTAGTTTTCCGCGGTTTACCTTTAGTTTGACAAATCAGAGTTTTTTTGAGTCGAAAATTGCTCAGGAAAAGTGCTGCCAAAAATAGGCAAATGGGAAAAAACGGAAAACGCGCACCTTTTCCAAAGAGCCTAAGGTGTCTTCTATGTAAGTAAAAAAACTGACAGCGATTTTTCGACATTCCTGGAAATCTCACCTGCAATCTCACCCATATCATATCTCAGGTGTGTGCTCAGGTAAAAAAATTTTATTTTTTCTATCAACTTCAATAGTCCCCCAGGTTACAGAACTGCATCAAAATCGTACACTAGTGGCAATTCCCATAAACTCAGTTTTGCGTAATTTAAAAAAGAGAGCTAATATTCTCTATTTTGGCATTAAGATTAGAGCTTAGAGATTAGTTTTTGTTGGTTTACTGAAAATAACCGTATGTGTACCGTTATTTAGTGATCGTGTCATTTGAGTGATCGTACAAAAATTCAACTGAACTAATGTTTTCGCAGTGCTTCAACGTGGCAGTTCATATAAATTCAGCTAATTGAATTGCTTAGTTTAACGAAAATTTTGCTAATTCTAGGTAAGAAATGACTTTTTATAGTGTTTTAGTCTTTTTTGTGGCTACAGAGACCGTGTTCGTTTCATCTCTTTTAGAATTGTGAAAATGCCGAGAGGAAAGTTGCTGTCGCCTGAAGAAAAAGCTAAAATTGAGGCATTTAATGAAGTAGGGCTATCGACGCGTGAAATAGCGGTAAAAATTGGAAGATCTCAAACCTTAATTTGTAATTATTTAAAACTACGCGAATCTTATGGTAAAAACGTGAGATATGACCGAAATACTAAAGTTACCCCAAGGCAAAAACGAGAGATAATCCGATTAGCCACGAAAGAGAAGATGATGTCGGCAGAGATTGTGCGAAGTCTCGATTTGCCAATAAAGAGCAGCCGTGTTCGACAAATTTTGAAGAAATCAGACCGAGTTGTTTACACCAAACGCCTCAAAAAACCTCCATTGACTAATGCTCATAAAGCCAAGAGATTGGAATTTGCGGAAAAATATATTCATTGGCGTGAACAGTGGTCCAAAGTTTTATTTAGTGACGAAAAACGCTTTAATTTAGATGGTCTTGATGGCTTTCAATATTATTGGCATGATAAGTTGGTCGAAAAAGAAGTCTGCATGAGTCGAGCATCGTCAGGCGGATCGTCAGAACTCCTGGAAACGATGATGATAGAGAGGGCAGAGGAACTTTGTGGTCCAGACTTCATTTTTCAGCAGGACAACGCCGCAATTCACCGCTCCAGAGAAACAATGAACTTTTTTTGCGAGAAAAATATTAATGTTCTTGATTGGCCCGCCCGAAGCCCAGACTTGAACCCTATAGAGAACCTTTGGGGAATCCTTGCTCGTGGTGTTTACGCAAAAGGACGGCAATTTCATTCAGTGAATACCCTGAAAATTGCAATAAAAGAGGTCTGGGCTGGAATTTCGACTCAAACTTTGAAAAACCTTGTATTATCCATGCCAAAAAGGTTGACCCAGGTTCTAAGACGTAACGGAAACAGTACCGATTATTGAAATAAGTATTTGAAGTTTGTCAACTATGAAAATTAAGTTTATTTATCAATTTATCTTAAGATTAATATAGTGAGTTTATGTGAATTGCCACTTTAAAATATTTCTTTTAGTTTAAAAATGAGTACAAAAAATTAAAAATATTTGAATTTGTCTTTTTAAATGAGTTTTTATATTGAAATATAAATATCCAAATACATTTGTTTTGCCTGAAATAACTTTTTTTGAAAATAAATGAAAAAATTCGAGAAAATTAATGTGAGTTTATGGGAATTGCCACCAGTGTACCAGCCGATCTATGGGCAGGCCTTAATGGGTTAATCTATATATATATAAAACAAAGTGATGAAATGTGTTACTAATTGTTACCCTTTCACCGCTCACAAATCAATAAAAATTATATATTTCAGATAGTTTTGGATATCAATGAAAATGCTGCATTTCAAGCGATTTTGGTCGTATTATACTTTTATTTTGTTATTTAGTTCGTATGGTTATTGTCGGAAACTGTTATAAAAATGGGCGTAGTCAAACTATAGAAACACCCACTTTTTCAGAAATCATTACATTGACTGCTGGGCCGATTGTCTTCACATTTTGGCCTAAAATTTTATTCGAGTACGGTATAGTTGAGAAAAAATTATCACACGCCTTTTTCTAAAAAAGTGAACGTATTCGTAGCTATAGTTGGACCACGCCCATTTTTGGAACAGCTTCCGATATTAACCATACGAACTCAATTATCAAATTACAGTCTAAAACTAACAAAACCATCTGAAATATATTATTTTTATTGATTCGTGAGCGGTGGAATGAGTTGCGACATTTTATTGATTTGTGGTCAATTATTAAGAAATTATAACTTTTGATAACTCACAAAGCTTACGTCAACAAAAATAACACATAAACTCCTGTGCACAAGTTTAATAGCCTGAACACATTGGACGTTACATCAACATTACGACACGTGGTCAAAAAGTGTGCATTGTGATGTATGAGAAAATTTACATAAATACTTGATAAAAATTTTGTGGTTTGTGGTCTGATTTCTACGAAATTTTTTCCAATATATCCAATCTATCGAATAAAATATAAACTTTGAAAATATTCTTTTGGAAGCTATCGCCACGCACCCATTAATCACGATTTTTTTAACTTTTTTTCATAATCCTCAGATGTTGAAGCTACAATTTTGCTTATTCCACTGAAGTTACGGGTTTGAAAGATATTTTATTCCTTCTTAAGTTTATGAAAAGATTTTTCAAATCGGCGAATGAGTTTAAAAATACTTATACCAACTTCCGAGTAACGCTGGGCATTCAGTAAGTATTTTTTAAATAAATATTTAAAATTAAGTGTAACAGAGTGAGCCGAATAAAATCTTCTAATAAATTATGAAAGTAATTGAAATTGCAAGCTCCAATTACAATTCCCGCAATGAAATCGACGATTTTTCCAATTCCTTTCCTGAGGAATTGAGGGGTCTAATTGCCAATTACAATCCCTGTAATGTAATTGAGTAGTTTTTCCAATTACATTCCTTAGGACCGAAGATGTCCAATTACATGTGGGGTTTATTTGGATTTTAACAAATATTGAAGTACTGTGAAAATGTTATGAAAATTTAACACCGCCTCCAAATTATTTCATAAATTCGGGAAAAAACTACGTAAAAATTAAAACATAAAATATCACGTTTTAAAAGTTATTGTTGAAAGACCATTCGTTTTAAGCCCTTTAAGGGGGGAGTAAGGGTTTGCACTTTTTTCAGTTAAACATCTGAAGAATATAGTCCCGAAATTTAAAGTCAATCAGAACAAAACTCTCGAAGTTATTGACTAATTAGTCCCCTCTCCTTTAACACTGTAGCTGCGATAGCGAAATTTTAAACGCACTTTCCCAAAACTACTTTTTAAAAGTTTATGTTCACTGTCATTTAAAATCTACATTTCTTATTCATTTCAAACTTGGTACATACTTTCTGCATATAAAAAAAAACCTAAAACAATAAGTTTTAGAATTTTCTTCAAATTAAGGTTTTCCAATTACAAACAGGTGGAATTTTTTGTGAAAAATGGCATTTTGTCTTATAATAATCTGAGAATGTTGGGGGGAGGATTTGATGATAATTCGACTAAATGTTAATGTTTTTTGATTTCAGATATTTTCCAGCTGAGATACAGTGAACACCGCAAATCGTCTTTTTCCAAAGATGTTCTTAAAAAAGCTTTGTCACCGGGTTGTTTGTCGATATTTTTTGCATAAAATAATTACAGAATGTTACTTATATGATACTTTATAATGTACAAAAGGTTTCAATGAATTTGCTTTATCCATGTTTGTAAAAAAAAAAGAAAAATGTTTGAACTTTGAACTTGCTCTCCCTTTAAATTCGCTGTTATGTTATTAATTTAATCGAAATTAAACAACCGACTGTATTATTGCGCTATTGCGTAACTGAGTCAATTTTATTAAACCAAATGTATCAGCGCAGTAATGCAATGCACTCGTTTTGAAAGATTCGTGACTATTGAAACCATTTAACGGATCATAAAGAAAAATTGAGTTTCATCTAAGTTTTACTTCTAATGAAGTGATATGTATTTTGAATATTTAATATGCCATATATAGATAACATAAGTTTGTGGGTGTAACAAAAACGAAACGAAAAAACATTTTAAAACAAAACAATTCATTTTCTCTGAAAACAAGTTAAAAATTATTGAAAAACTAGAATAAATCAATAATGAATTAATAAAGAAAGAAGCATAAAATTAAAAAGGTGGTGAATACATTGGGCTGGTTGGGCTAGTTGGACTGCTTGGAGAACTGCTGGGATTGCATAGCGGTGATGTTGGTGTTGGTGAGTAATTTGGACTTACCGGTGAATACATTGGGTTCGATGTAGTAGACGAATAATTTGGACTAGTTGGTCAATATCTTGGACTAGTCGGTGAGTAATTTGGGCTAGTTGGTGAGAAATTTGGACTTGCTGGTGAATAAGTTGGGCTTGCTGGTGAATAATTTGGACTTGTTGGTGAATAATTTGGACTTGTTGGTGAATATTGATTTGCTCCAGTGGGTGAGTAAATTGGTGAAGTCGGTGAGTAACGTGGACTAGTTACCGAAGAAGAATACTGTGGTGAAGCCAGGGTCATGTATTGCGGACTGACTGTCGGTGAATAGGCAATGTTCGATGGCGAATAAGTGGGACTAACAGGTGAATAGTGCGGACTTACAGCAGAGTAGCTTGGACTTACGGGCGTATAGCTGGGACTAGATGGAGTGTAGCTCGGCGTTGATGGCGAATAGCGTGGTGTTTGTACTGTATACGTTGGACTAGCGGGCGAATAGATAGGGCTTGTAGGTGAGTAGGTAGCATCGCTTGATGGCGAAGTCACTTTGTCCGCATAGAAATAGGGTGTTGAGCGCAACTTTCGCTTAGGAGCTCTTCTTGAAGATGTTGTTGTAGCGACACTTTGACCATTCTCCTGTGTGGATTCCGGTGTTGATAAAGGTGAAGAAGGAGAATAAAGTGATGTATTATTGCTGGTGCTCTTTGATGATATGCTGGATTTGGTGCTACAGTTTTTTTGTGGTGAATAAGAGGGTGACGAGGGTGAGTAGCTGTTGGTTTGTGGTGAGTAACCTGGCGAGGTCGGCGAATAACGTGTAGAACCAGTGACGCTATTGTAGGAAATTGTTGGACTTGTTGGTGAATAAAAACTTGTGCCGTCCGATGAAGGCGTTTGCGGTGAATGAACTTGCATCAATCGTTGATAAGTTGGTGAAAATTCTGGAGATGTCGGCGAATATCTTGGCGATTTCATGAGATTCGAAAGCAAATCATTTTCGGCATGGACACTGGGTGAAACATTTGCATTATTTTCATATAAATATACTGGTGAAGTAGGTGAGTAGAACGAAGCACTGCCATCGTAGGAGGCCATGGAATGTGTAGACGGTGAAGAATAGGGTGAATTGCAATAATCTGGAGTTGAATTCGGTGAATTCACCATGGAAAGTGGAGAAAAACAAGCGGAACGGGCTGATTGTGGTGTAAGCCCGCCACCACTGACAGCCGGCGAGAATTCGATGAGACTATTGTGTCCACTACCCGGCAACACATTTGGTGTAAACATCGAACCATAGAAGAGCGCATTTTTTCCATTTGCACCATCGATTTCCATCGCAAACTTGCACTTGCTTGTATCGAGTATCATATCAAAACAGCCAGTACCCAAACGTGGTAATTGGCCCATTATTATATTCTCTGATACACCGCGCATAGGATCACATTCACTATGCGCTGCTGCATCCAACAGAACATCCACAGTTTCCTCGAAGGAGCAGCGCATTAGGGCACCAGTTTGTTGTCGATTAATGCCATGCCTAGTGATGGCCATTAAATGGCCTTTAGCTGTCATTATGTCGCACAGTAGCGCCAAGTGGCGATAGTTTACATATAAACCTAAAACAAAAAAGATAAATATATGCATATAGAAAGCTCCGCCATTATTAACTTTAGTTAAAAAAGAATATGTGCTGCAAAGTGCGCGTTGTGTGCCATCATGGACCACATTGAAAAACTTTATTGATGTTTTTTTATAACTTTCCGCTATTACTTTTTTTAAGAAACTTGAAATTTGTGCTGTAATCTGTTCAGGTTGTGCTATCACCAGTCATTTGAAGGTTAGAAAACTATCGACATTTTTGCAGTAGCACGATAGCATACATCGAATAAAGTGCAGCACATATTTTTCTTTAGTTTAGCAAAAATTGCGTAACAGTCCAATTCAATTCACCATAAAATTGCAACACGTTGTTCATTTCTTTCTCTATAGATTTTCGCACAGCCTCAATGCCCAACACGGTGAACATTTCACATATATCATTGCTGAAGGTACGTGTCTGATCTACATTACGCTCGCTGAGCACGCGCATTAACGCAGTTCCATCTGTTTCCAATATCCACTCGGCAACCGATTTAAACTCTCCATTATCGGTTACATAAATCTTTTTCTTGTTTGTTGTTTGCGGCAAATGCATATAAACCTTGGAGATCGATTCAATGCCTTGGAGTGTCATATCAGACAACATATTGCTTTCAATGCAGCGTAGAAACATGTTGTCATCGAGCCGTGTCAATGAAGCTGCATCCTCTTCGTCGTAGCCATTGAACTTACCCTCCTGGGAGTTCATAATGCGTATGCGCATTATTAGACGCGGTGCGTTATCGTCGTTAAAGATGCATTTAAGATCATCGCCGAAGGATATTGCAATGCGTTCGGCAATATGTTCCATAGTGAGTTTCTTTTCTGTCATGTGCTTGCGATCCAATTCGATGCGCAAGAGCCAAGGAGAAATATCACCTGCACGAGTTTGTAGATAAAGGGAGAGAAAAATTTTTAAAAAATCGTTCAGAAGTATTTACAACGGTAATGAAATATGGGCTCTAGGAAACAATGCCAAAAAAATATATTTTTATTATATATATTTAGAAATGCTTAGGCCCTTATTTCATAGAGCCTGAAATATGTACCAGGATTAAAGTCGGGAATTTCATAGTATATATTGACAAATTCTTGATCTTCAAGCACCACCGTTTGCTGCGGATTTGGATCGTAGTATATGGCTGTATTAGCGGTAACTTTACGCAGTGTCGTATGCTCTAAGCGACACAGCACATCTTTGGCTTTTTCAACGTCCCGGGCTGGACGTCCAGTTAAAAAGACAGTCAGTGACGGTGAACGTGGTCGTTTGGAAACATTTATTATCTCCTTAAGGCGTGGAACGCCCAAGGTAACATTCTTCGCTGACACGCCGGCAAAATGGAACGTATTCAATGTCATTTGTGTGGCCGGTTCACCGAGTGACTGTGCTGAAAGTGCACCAACCATTTCACCAGGCGCTACATGCGACAGTTGAAAGCGTGTAGCAATTTCACCGAGCAGCATTTCAAATGCTTCTGGCGTAAGGCGATGCTTTTCGGCTATAACTTTCGAACAGAGTGTAGAACGCACTAGACATTGAAACAGGAACGTTGCATTGTCGTTAGCTTGTTGTGAGATATAATCCGTACCAGCCACGATAATACACTGTTGCAAAAGTTCGCGTACACCTGATATGGAATCATATATAAATCAAACATTGTTCAAAGTATTTAACATGCTTACCCTTTACCACATCTATGGGATTTAAGTTTGTCGTAGCGCGTGTGTCTATGTGAAAGATCTTCTGTACATTCCATATCATGCGCTGCAGATTGCATGGTAGTACAACTTTCGAATCACCTGTTGGAAATATCATTCTCAACATTTGACGATCTCGATTTAACTGATCCCATTCCTCCTCTAGGTGGGCAATAATTTCTGATGATTCGCTGATTTCGCGTGCTGTCTCCTCGTGGAAATACTTGCGCAGTTGACGCGTCTGCGAAACGTCAAATTTGAATTGTTTTTCAAAAGCTTTGTTCGACAGCTGAATGGTGGGCAAGTTTTGAAATTCCACTGCTTCGCCGCAGAGTCCATCTTCCCCATAACGCAACTGTATGATGTGACCCTCTGCATTGCGTACTGTACCATCGTACTGTACCATTGCAGATTCCATTGCCTTGATAAGGCGACGTTGAATATAGCCAGTTTCTGCTGTCTTAACGGCGGTATCAATTAGACCTTCTCGTCCGCCCATGGCATGAAAATAAAATTCACTTGGTGTAAGACCAGCCAAGTAAGAGTTTTCCACAAATCCGCGTGCTTCGGGACCATAGTCATCTTTTATGAAATGCGGCATGGAACGTTTACGAAATCCATACGGAATGCGTTTGCCTTCGACATTCTGTTGGCCGACACAAGCGATCACTTGCGATATATTGATGTTGGAACCCTTTGAACCGGCTACCACCATGGCCTGTAAAAACATTGCAATCGTTTTTATTATCTATACATCTCAATTGATTCTATATACTAGCAATGGATGAAAAATAATATTGTGTAAATGAGTTTACTTTTAGATTGTTGTATTCCGTTAAGGATTTTTTTGCGGATCCGCCAGTTTTGTCGCGTGCATCATTTAAAATACGATTTACTTGATTTTCAAAAGTTTGTCTCAATGTATTGCCCGGTGTTGGTTCCAACTGCATGTGATGCGCCTTCTGAATGACCAGCATGACATCATTTTTCGCCTTTGCAATGGCATTTTGAATTTCTTTATATGTGTTTGGATCAGCAATGGTGTCGCCTATGCCAATGCTGTGTCCTTCCAGCAGCAACCAGGCGTTAACAACCTTTTGAATATTGGCATAGAAATCTCCAGCTATTTGGTGGCCCAACTCTACGAATGCAATATGTAAGAGTGAGCCTGCAGAAGCACCCAGTGATCGTTTACATAAAATGCCCATGATTAGCTCGCCATACTCAACCATGACCTAGAAAATATCAAATAGTAATATAAAAAAAAATATTTCTTAATTTATATAAACCATGCCTTAGTGTCCCCGGGAGATATCCAACGATAGGAACTGTCATCTTCCTCATCTGGATGTGTAGAGTGTGTGCGTATCATATTGAGATTGCCCGGTATGATCAGCGAAAATAATTGCTTGCCCGACCACAGTACTGTTGGCTTGCAGATGCATGGCTTTGGAATAACGCCATCCCAACATGGCAGATGCATTAAAAGATTCATTATCTGCTCACGCGTTATGAAGACATCACGTTTGGTCATTTTGCAAACACCGGTTAAGCAGTCCTGCACTATGCCCATCACTGGTTTGTTCGACTGCGGTGTTACAATATGACGTGATGTAATATGCAAATTTTCGACTTCAGCGCGTGTTTCCATACTTTGCGGTACATGCAGATTCATTTCATCACCATCAAAATCAGCGTTATAGGGTGTAGTACATGACAGATTCATGCGGAATGTAGACCAAGGCAATACCTTAACCCGATGACCCATCATCGACATTTTATGTAGTGTAGGTTGACGGTTAAAAATTACCAAATCATTATCGCGCAAATGCCGTTCTACCTTGTAGCCGTATTCTAAATGCAGATCACTGGGTTTTGGATGAAAACGCAAATCTATACGATCGCCATTGGTGCGAATTATATATTTTGCTCCAGGATACTGACTGTTGCCACGTTGAACGAGTGTTTGCATTAGCTTTGGGCGAGACAAATATTGGGAGAGTCATAAATGGTGATATCTAAGAATAGGTAATTTTTAAAATTTGTAGGTATTTATTGCAACTTTCTCAAACGTGAAAAGAACTCTTCTTTTGGAGCCGGTATTTATATGTCTCTACCTTAACTCTTTAAAGCCCAAATGTTCTGATTTCGAATGGGGTGCATAAAATTTCAAAAAAATTACACTTTACCCCTCATTTTGCAGAAATACCCCAAAAAATGCAAAATTAAACTTTTTTTTTAATCACGATTTTCTCGATGATACCAGATCTTGAGTGCATTGAAATGTACGTATAAGTGTTCCCAATGGTTTGACTTCAACGATATGCAATGAGAATTTTCCGAGCAATTTTTTTTTTTGATTTTTCATTGTTTCCCAATTTTTCGAGTAATGATAAAAAAATTAACCCTTAAATCATTTCTTACGTTTTTTGTAAACGTATTTTTTTTTTTTGTAAAAATATATATATAATTTTATCAAAAATTAAATTATGTTGCTATAAAAGATTATTCACAACTTTTATTATAAGCCTACGAGGAGGTGAACGGATAATTTTTTTGGTTAAACATTTTAAAATTTTTATTTTTTTTTTATTAACAAAAACCGTCTACAAAAAATGTAAGAAATGATGTAAGTGTTAATTTCTTATCATTACTCGGATAATTGAAAAACAAAAAAAAAATTTCTCATTGCATATCTTTGAAGTTTAACCATCGCAAACACGTTATACGTGCATATCAATGCACTCAAGATATCATTGAGAAAATCGTAATTTTAAAAACAAAAAAAAAAAAAAAAAATTAAATTTGCATTTTTTGGGGTATTTCTGCAAAATTGAGGGGTTAATTGCAATTTTTTTAAATTTTATGCACCCCATTCGAAAGAGTGATGCTCAAATATGTGGCTTTTTCAAATTGTATAAAATGAATATAGATTAATATAGAAAGGCCCTAACTCTATTTTTTTTTTTTACATTATAGGATAAGAAAAAAAACTTGATAAAAAACAAAGTTCTGCAATTACTGCATTAAAAAAATTGTAACATTACATTACTTATAGTTTTTAATAAAAAATTAGATTACAAAAAATTCGAAACTACGGATCTTTATTTTTGTATAAAGGTTTTCGTTCTCCTATTAAGTTAGGGCCTTTCAATTACGTTTTCTTCTAAAGTATCTGTATCTTCATCTTATTTTTGAGCATAGAATAAGATTAGGATTAATAAACAATAACAACAGACATTATATTTCATAGTCACTGATTAGCTCTCTAATTTTCAATCCCTCATACTATTATTTTCGAGTACGGAAATGCGTTCAAAATATATAAAAAAAACTTTCAAAAACTTTTAGAAACTTTGTGAACGTTAATGTATTGAAACGTTGTAGTTTTTGAGAAAACTTACATATATTAATTTTTAAATCCAAGCCTGTTTATGTAGCATAACTTTTTTGGCAACTAAAAAAAAAACGGCCATTTCCTGAAAGGACTTTAATCAAGCTTTTTACGATAAATTAAACTAAAACCAAAAAGCAAAGAAAAATAATTGTTTTAGCATTCCAAACACATTGATATACGGAATGGATTTTACCGTTTATGTAAAGATTGGTATGCAGTTAGAACTAATAATGAAAAGATGAATTCCAATTAAAAACTGCAACATAAATATTATTATAGAGCTCCTTGGCACTTAAGGGGTTAAAAACATTTAAAATTTAATTATAAGAAAGCCTTATAATCAGGCCTACAAGTATTTATTTTTTTGACCGGAATCCGAGAAGGGAATATCCGTTTCATAAGGTCAAGAACTTTTGGAAATTTTTAATGCAAATTTGTTAATCAACCGTTAATATTCATATTATGTAAATATGAAGGTGAAGTCTTACATGTTATCTTAAAAATGGAAATTCCCTATTTCGATTCAAATTGAAAAAATTACTCATGACAGGCCTGAATTTGCACCAACAAATTTTGCGTATAATTACCTCGATATTAAAAGGCGTAACAATTTCCGGAAATGTCAAATTTTGTGCCACGGATCGTGGCACTCCAACTTGATCAATATTCAAATTCGGATCCGGAGTGATAACTGTACGTGCAGAGAAGTCTACACGTTTTCCCATTAAGTTTCCACGTATGCGGCCTTCCTTGCCCTTGAGACGCGTCTTTAAACTCTTCAAAGGACGTCCAGACTTTTGTAGAGCCTTTGGTATACCGGGCAAATCATTATCAATCAGCGTTGCCACATGAAATTGTAGCAAAGCCACGTTTTCACGTATTAAATGATCAGCGGCACCAGTTTCGATACATTTACGTACCTCATTGTTAGCTTTGATTATATCTGCCAATTTGTGTGTAAGATCGTCATGACTGCGCGATGTGCCGTACATTAGAACAGCAGGTCTTACTGATAGTGGTGCCACTGGCAGCACTGATATCAGCATCCAATCTGGACGGGAGTTTTTCGGATCCATTCCGAGAATTAAACAATCTTCATCGGATATATTGCGAAATATTTCAAGAACACGTTCGGCGCTTAGTACAATGTGTCGCTCAGGTTTATGTTCCATTAACCTTTGCCAGGTTGCCTTAAGCTCCAGTTGATTGCGCTGGATGCGTGGTTGATAGTTACCGCATCCACCATGTTCGTTTTTAGCCGCTTGACTATCAATGTGGCGCAAACTGCGAACACCTTCTATAGGTATATCAATATTTTCACCGCCTTCACAGATAGTTTTTGATTTGCACAAATCCTGTATTAGGTTAAGACGCTGACGCGGACGTCCTTTGGTACGTATGACGATCTCCTTTACTTTTGGACTCGTCGCAGAAACAAGTAGTTTGGAACAAAAAAAGCATACGCACCGCAAAATTTTAATAGTTTTCAAGAGGAATCCTATATGAAAGACTGGCAAAGAAAGCTCGATATGGCCAAAGTGACCGGGACAATCCACAAAAGTGCCCGCACAGGTCAAACAACGTGAATCTCGGTCCACAACGCCTTGTCGAGGATCCATAAGGCCACCCAGAGCTGGACGCCCATCCTCAACGGATATTGCACGCGTTATACCACCATCGGTCACGGATATGCGACGTATTTCATTCGGCGACAGTATCCCAAATTGTATGCCTTTAACCCTGCGCACTGGAATCGTGCCAGAGCCACTAGCCACCGAACTACGATCCATAATCTTAAATGCGCTTTAATTTATTCAATACTTTTATTCACTTTTTTAAATATTATTACATAAGGAACAAATTTAATTGATAGGACTAAAATGAGCTTAATAATTGAAAATTTTCCAACGCTTGACTGAAAAATAATTCGAAAAAATTCGCAGCAATCAAAACGGAAAATGAGCAATTAACATGATCGTTATTTGTTTGAATTCGGAGGCATACAGCGAAAGTGATTACTTGAAATCGCTCATATGTATGAAACTCTAAATAATTTCGTACTGTACCTGTACAGTACTGCTGCATCAAGTACAGCTGCTCATACACATCTTACACATACACCATTAAAAGTTATGCAAAGCTTTCATTTAAACTAGTATTAGAACCAGTATTTAAATTTTTTTTTTGCTTATATTTTAGTTTACATATTTTAGTTAGTATATTTGATTTGCACCATTAAAAAAAATTGGAATAATTTTAATTTATGCTCCTTTTGTTATTTTGTTTTTGTTATTTCTAAATGTATATTTGGAGACCCTAAATCTAATGCTGTAAAAAAAGGTCGGTCTCAAATGGTTTAAGAGATAAAATTCGTGAGTTTGTGCTTTATATGCAAAAAGAATAATATGTTAACTAATAGTAAAGTATGTAATAATGTAATTTTATCTCCTAAGCCATTTGAGAGCGACAAACTATTATTGCACAAATAAGAGGCCCATATACATATAATAATAATTAAAAAAAAAATATGAAAACATGGACTCTAAAGTAAAATTATGCCAAAAAATTATACAAACTTTTTTGAACAAAAACTAAAAAAAAGCTCTTTTTCAATGACACAAAATTGAGCATAAATGAGAAAAAAAATTGAGAAAATAACACATTAGAAAACACAGTTTCTTATGTGATTTGGCTGTTTATATTCTGTTTTTTTGAGTTGTTACAAAAATCGACTGCAGAAGAAAACAAACAGATATTTCCACTAGAAAACTTATTATAACACTGTGCTGTGATGGAAAATCATATCGGGAAATCGCAGAAATTGTTTGAAGAACACATTCTACGGTACAGAAGATAATAAGCAAGTGACGATACGAAGAAAAACTATAAAATAATCTTTGTAGAAGCAGGAAAACAATAATAAGAATACTAAATGAGCGCTTTATTGTCCGTAAAGATACTTCTTATTCCAAAACAAGTATCCCGAAATTGTCATCAGATCAATTGTAATAATTTTTATAATGTCAAATCAAAGGAGACGTTGATTTGAAAAAAAAATTTAAATTTGGCAGTTTATTCTTACATTTCACACACTTCTCCTGTCTCATTACCTTTACATATTTCAGAAGTTCAACCGCAATGCAACAAAAGAAGTACAACTTTAAAAACACTTGTACGAACAGAACCTCTAACTTTTAAGAGATTTTTATTTATATATTTATTTATCGGCCAAACATGGCAATTTACTTATTCTAACTTATTTTTATTTGTTTTTATTTCTTCTCCCCTTTCCTTGTATTGGTGTTCAAAGATGTGCGAATTGAAGTGGGCGTAATTTGCCCACCTGAATGACATGATTTCACGAACACGTCAAGAAAGAGAGGCAAAAAGAGAATTAAAAGTAAGAGAACATATACTTAATGGTACTTACATATCCTTAGTTACTTAAGGTACATACATACTAGAAAGAGGGAAAGAAAAGAAAAAAGATCAAAGGCTGGGTTAATTAGGAAGAGAGAGAGACTTTGATAGAGATCGCTTGAACGAGGATTTGGACATGGAAGGTGAGTAATGGTCGGATATATTATTAAATTATCATTAAATCAATTCATTGTTCATTACTTGAATATGCAGTATGATGCTGATATTCTGTTAACAGCCGAGTAAGCCTTGTACGTCTTATAGGTTCATTGAAGATAATCTTGTTAGAGATGTCTTTGCAGTTAGTTACACCGTTCAGAACATTGAAAGTAAAGCATGAATCCAATACCGTTCTTCTTATTGATAGTGGCATCAAATTTAATAGGCTGAGTCCGTGTTCTTACGGTGGAAGGCTACAATAATCGCGGGTGTTAAATGTTTCTCAGAGCGAATAGTAAGAATTGCTTTTGAATGGATTCTAATCTATCACAATGGGATTCAAAAGCTGGATTCCAAATAATGCAGCCATATTCGAGTATTGGGCGCACTAGCACACAGTACACGGATGTCGTGACCCACACATTCATCAATTCACATGCTTGTCTGTTAATGAAACCGAGCTGTTTACTGGCTTTGTATACCATCCTATCATAGTGTAGATTAAAGCGCAGTTTGTTGTCCAAGACCACTCCAAGATCAACTATATCATTGACACTGTTAAGTTCAATATGGTTCAGGCGGTAGTTGTGAATTATAAGTTGGTTTCTACGGGAAAAACTTATCACATTACACTTATTTACATAGAGGTAAAGTTTGTTTTGTGTACACCAGTAGCAGGATTCCCAAACAGTTAACGATAATCATAGTTGTCGTTATCGGTCATTGTGCATGCACAGTTTCATAGTAAATGACAGTTTTCGCTAGTTAACTACATCTACAATCGTCGATAAGGCGTTTGGGAATCCCGCAACAGGTCTCAAGAAATGAGAGGCTTAACCGTAAGAAATTGGCATCATCCTGTGAATTAATTACGTGGTAAATTTTTAGGTCGTCCGCATACATAAGATGTGGAATAGACTTCAACACTATCGACAAGTCTTATATGAAGATATTGACGAGAAGAGGCCCAAGGTGACTACCTTGTGGTACTCCAGAAGAGACCTCGATTTTCTTCGACACAATTCCTTGGAATTTAACATACTGCGATCTACCACGGAGATAGGTTGATAGCGAACTAAGTAAAGGTTCAGAGAAACCAAATTTTTCTAATTTATGTATTAAGATGCCGTGATCAACATGATCGAAGGCTTTACTGAAATCAGTATAAATAGCATCTATTTGGTCTCCTTTCTTCATCTTGCTTAAAATGTCAGAAACCATTATAATAAGGTTAGTGGTGGTGGACCGACTTTTTCGAAAATCGTGCTGCCGTTCGTTTAGTCGAGGATTGATAAGGTGTGTAAACTTTTCACAAATAATTTTTTCAAATAGCTTTGGTATGGCTGGCAATATTGCTATGCTTCTATAATTTTCATCTGAACTTTTAACACCTTTTTTGTATATTGATATTAGGTGGGAAGTTTCCAATAAGAGGGGAACACTCCAAGAAAGAGTGATTTGTTAAATATTATATATAAGGGCGCAAGTAGTTGGCCGAAGCATCGCACCAGTAGCGCTGAGGAAATTAGCTCTGGTCGAGGTCCCTTGATTGTATCTAAGCCTTTTATTGCACTTGATATACCTTCTTTCGTCAAGTTGAAGTTTTCAACTATATGTTGCAAATTCGGAGTGGGGCGAACAATATCAGACTGAGTAGTTGGTGGGCAGAATACCTCATTAAAATGATCTGCAAAGAGGTTGCATATTTCCTGAGGGTTGGAGGAGACAATATTACCTTTAAACATGTATAAATGGTAACCGGCTGATTTTCGCTTCAAATTAACAAAGTCAAAATATGTTATGGTGTCCTGGACAATTTTTTCTCCAATTAAATTTGTGTGAAACTTGTACGCTACTTTAGATTTGAAAGAGAACTCCTTCGACAGCTCATCATATCTGAGCCTCATTTCTTCGGTTACATTTGCGGTACTTTTGTGGAGTTTGTAAATTTTGTTTCTCTGGTTTCTCAAATATCTGAGATCTGCATTTAGCCAAGGTTCTGAAAGTTTGTTTTTCTTCCTTACTTTAGGCACATACCTTTCGATAGCCGTGGAAATGTAATGATAAGAGCTTGAAACAGCGCTATCTAAGTCTAAGTTCGATAGAACGCAATCCCAGCTAATAGAATCTAGAAGAAATATTATGCTTTTGTAATCGGGATTAAGGAAGTCGTACACAATGGAGTTATTGAAAGACTGGGTAAAAGAAATATTTATATCAGAAAAAATAACTGTTAAGGCTGTATGGTGGATAGTGTTAGTAAACAAATTTTCTGGTTCGTTGGTTGGACCAACCCTCACTTTGTCGTTCGAGTTAGTAAAGATTAAGTCTAACCACTTGCTGTTTTGGTTTTGTGTTGCAGAGACTTGCTGTAGATCATTGCTATAAAAGGTACTCAGTAATGTAAAGTCTATGCTACTAGAGAGGTTTACAGGCAGAAGATAGTTGTCATTTTCGTCAATGACAAATGATATATTTGGACGGTTGAAGTCACCAAAAAGAATTACTCTATCTTCCTCATTTAATGTTGCCGTAAATGTAGTGATTGTTTCACATAAGTCATTGAATGCTGACTCACTACAACTTGGGGGGATGTAAATGACACCAAAGTACATAAAAATATTTTTCCTATATACACTTTTACTATACGGTGTTAAAAGAGTTTGTGAGTAGGGGTTTCTATAAGCTCACTTGAAGGAGAATTATGGATAGCAATTAGTAGCCCGCCTCCTCGTGAGATACTTGTGGAGTAGTCGCGGTCCTCATTTCCTCATTTTTAAAAGTCTCGTTTAACCAAGTTTCCGTAATTACAAGAACCTTGAAGTGACAAGATTTGGCGTCAATAAATAGTATATTTAATTTACCTCTCATACCACCACAGTTGTGATAAAATATTTTGAGAGAATTAATTGAGGTGACAGGATCCTTGGACATTACTTGAGAAATGCTGTAAGGTGACTTTGGCTGGTTTTGAGCAGTAGGGGTTGTGTTAGGGTGAAAGTTAGGAGCAATTATACTGCTGATGCTCCTTACGTGACTTTTGCGGAAATGACACGTGCTTCGATCGGACGTGAGCCCCATAGGTGTCAAGATCCTTCATGACTTGGCTTATCGTCAGTCCAAGCTGCTCATGGAAGCAGTTGAATAAGTGACGCAAGTCATATAACTCAGTAGATAGACCTTCCTGCTGTATCAAGACTTTGAGATTAGTCTTGGTCTTACTCGTACCTACTATACATGTTGAGTCAGGGGCATTGTGCATGTATGCGAGAAATAGACGAACGTTGTTGTAAACACTATTCTCCCTAAGACGAGACAGGGCATATCTGTTCTCAGTATCTGCACAGGAATTCTCAGTCAGTTTAACCCTTGGGGATAAAATAGCATCCAAAAAGGACTTTGGGCTACAAAGTTGGTTAGATGGCTCATTTATGACAGAAATGGGCAAAGATGGATTTATAGTATGGGAATGGACAAAGTTAGGATAAAGTGTGTTTGGAGTTTTTGGATTATTCCTTCTTTGTTTGAAGGGGGATCAGAGACTGGGTTAAGGTTAAATGAGACGCGATTGCAATGAGAAGTTAGGGGTTTATTATATGGGATATAGGAGTAGTTTGGAGTTGGGACAGTGTCATTGTTAGGTATTATTTTATCGACTGATGCGTTAGGCCTGGTGGAAGAATGAGGTTGGGCATGGAGATTTCTAATGTATCTAGGTTTTTTAGTGCTAGAATTAGGGTTAGAATTTAAGTTAGCATCATGTGATGTTGTTTTTATTTTTTCCTATTGCTTATTTTAGGGTTATAATTAGAGAAATCGTTAGAATTAGAAATAATATTAGGTGTATATGAATTAGACTTAGGTTTAATAGTATTTTTTAATTGCGATCCGTTCTGAGTTCTACCAGGTTTGTCTATCAAATCGAGATATTTTGACAGTTCCATGATTTTGCATACCATCGGAAGCGCTCAGGCCCATCCAAGCGTATTTAGATGTTGAGTTAAGTTTAAAACTGCTAACCTTTTAGCGGGTCTTAGATGTTTTGTGGCACTCGGATATGCTGATACGAAACTTTTTTAAAAAGTTCCCAAATATACTTGTATTAGAGGGAAAACCTTTAACAAATACTGTTGTACACTCCTCTTCATTGACCGACATTAGCTTTTGGATCCGTTTTTCCCATTCTGAAATCATCCACGAAGTTCCAAAACGTTCGATAACTCTTTGAGGAGCGTCTAGTGTTGTAAGTATGGAGGTGTCTGAAGCAGTGGAGTAGGGGCAACAGATGGAGAAAGTGAAGGTCGCTGTGAAGGAGAATGCATGCACACAATGGGGGCTGTGTTTTCAGGAATGCTCAAGATCCTGTTGGGTGCATCCGTTAATTCTGCCAACGTCGCCCGGAACATGTCCATATCGCTACTGATTTCGTTTATTTTGTGATACAACAGTTCAATTAATGGATCTGGTTGACGGGGTGATGCAGGCGATTTATTTGAGTTGGACTGGATCAAGATGTCGAGATCACTTTGAAGATGCGCGAGCTTGTCGTTTATATAATTTATCGCTTTAGATGTTTTGTTTTTTTTCAAAATTAATTATTATTGATTCTTTAATGTCATTAATCTCGGATTCAAAAGAGTTCACTGTATTTAAGTAACCGGCCATAGAGTCTGCAACTTTTGGCATTCTTTTCAAGATTTTATCCAGTTTCAAGCTCATGTTTATTTTTTCTATTTCAAAGAGACTATTGAGCTCCTCAGCCGTTTTGAGCACTATCTCCAGTTTCAGGGTCTGATCAACAATTTTTTTTAGACAAAGCTTATTGTTAGATCTTATTGCATTTGTAGTGTCACTAAGACACTGCACCGCGAGAAGAACATGAGACAGTGTGATTACTTTACATTCATCACAATAGAACACAAAGTTTGCTAAATAGTCATTTATGTATGTTTAGCTTCTCTTGGATAGGCCAATACATAGGACGTGGAATGATTTTCCACAAAGACCCCTGCATGTCACCAAAGGTGCATTACGGTCATCGACGGAGCAAGAAGATGAAGCGCAAATTTTTTCCATTTTTGCACTTTATTATATATATGTTATATTATTTATATTTTTTTTTTCTTATATATTTTTAAAAGAGTACAGAGTTATTTAAACAGCAAATAACAAACAGTGCACTTTTTATTGATTATTATTTTACTGGGTCAAATTTTTTTTTGCAGTTTTAGTTCGCTTGTTTGTATGCATTTTTTTTTTTTTGGTTTTTTTTCTTTAACTGTATCGAACTGCTGAAACTAGCACTTGCACTTTGTTAAACATCAACTAGCAAACCCTTTTATTATTATAATATTATTGGGTCAACTTTGTTTTTTTTCAGTTTAAGTATGCCTGCTTAAATTCGCTTTTTTTGTTTTAGATTTTGTTTTGTTTTTAACTATTTCGGACTGTTGAAACTAGCACTTGCACTCTTTGAGTGAAGCGTTTTTAAGAACACGGTTATGATTTTCTTATATATCTTAAGTTGGAGCTGGCAGCTCTAACAGCTGATTTCTTTGATAACAGCGGAACTGTTTATATTTGTATTTGTTTTGAATTATAAAATTGCAGATTCGATGAAAATTGAAAATGATAAAAAATGGACAACATTAAAGAAAATGTTAAAAGTACAACCAGTAATAATAACGAAAATGTGTGGATAAAGCGAGTAGATGAGCAGGAAATCGGTTCTGCACAAGCTCAAGCAAAATTGGCAATTGTGTATTCAAGAAATTATGGAGTACATTTCTGTGGTTTGGAAAAACTGCATCCTTTTGATGCAGCGAAGGGCCGTAACATACAACAGGTGTTTACAACTATGTGATCTAAATTAATTATATTTCTTGTTGTTTTCTACTTAGTTCCTAAAAACTGATCTGTCACTGCAATCAGGACAGTTTTACGAGCCCGTAGAAGTCACCAAAGAAGAGCTGCTTCAAGTGCATACAAGAAAATATTTGAAAAGTCTTAAGGTAAGTTTTATTGACTTTAATTTTGGAACAAAATCTTCATTCATGTCTACTAATAAAGTAATACTTATTTATTATAAGATTGCGCCAAATTATCTACAGCTTTATAGGAATAATTAATAAGGAAGTTTTTTTCCTGTTTCTTGCTTTTCCAATAGTGGAGTTATAATGCTGCAAGAATCTCCGAGATTCCGCCGTTGTGTATGGTGCCAAACTCAATTGTACAACACGGTTATTTGCGACCAATGCGTTTCCAAACAGCTGGATCCATACTTGCCGGCAAATTAGCACTTCAAACAGGTTGGGCCATCAATCTAGGTGGCGGATTTCACCATTGCTGCTCTTACAAAGGCGGTGGCTTCTGTCCGTATGCTGATATTACTCTATTAATACATCGTTTATTAGTGGAAGAACAGAGAATAGTCAAAGCAATGATTGTTGATTTAGACGCACATCAGGGTAATGGACATGAGCGTGACTTTGAAAATCAACCAAATGTTTATATACTGGACATGTACAATGCTTCAATTTATCCACGAGATCATACAGCGAAGTTAGCCATACGTTGTGCTGTTGAGTTAAAGCCACATACTTCAGACGAGCTCTATTTGAAGAAACTCCGAAGGTTTGTTCTATCGTAATGTACGTGCAGTACGATGGTATAGGTGCGATAATCTCTACTTTTCAGCTCCTTGCAACGTTCACTACAAGAGTTTAAACCCGATATTGTTGTATATAATGCTGGAACAGATGTGCTTAAAGGCGATCCTTTAGGTTTACTGGAAATAACACCTCAGGTTTGTTTTGAAAAAAAAATGAATATGTAAAAAGATTTATTTCTCTTTACAGGGTGTCATCGAACGCGATGAATTTGTATTTTCCACTTGTCAGCAGCAACGAATTCCTATAGTTATGCTGCTAAGCGGTGGTTATTTAAAATTATCGGCTAGAGTTATAGCCGACTCCATTGTAAATTTAAAACAAAAAGGCTTGCTGCAGTGAACTTCCTTTGAATTTAGTGAGCTATATGAATGAGAAGTTGAAGGTACCTTAATAGAATTTATATGTGAATCTAGTTGGTGAAGGAACAACTGGAACCAACCGGCAGCAACAGTTGTAAAAAAAAGTCGCAAACTTGAAAAATTCGCTGGTTGTGCTCATATTTAAAATTGAATTTTTGGCGTAGTTTTTTTTTTAATATTTACAGCTGTGTGCGAAATTTTGAAAAATTACATTTTTCTACATATAACAACTGAAATTTAAAACTTATCAATCTGTCTTAAAAGCAATTATTTAAAAATATATTTTTGTCCTAGTTATAGCATGTAAAAAGATCTGCTATTTCTTCCACAACGCACTAGTTAAATATGCGAAAAAATGCCAGCGTGTGCGAAGTGGTCTGTTTTTCGTTTAATTTGGATTTAAATATTTTTCGTTGAAGACGAGTTTTATTGATGTAGTAGGGCGTTGTAAGCATTGATCCAACAAAAAGTGGGACAAAGCAGTTTGGCTTCAAAAGAAAATCACACAAGGTTTTTTTGAGAGCTTCGCATAAACTATATCAAATGTCAAAAACAGGCCGTAAAATAGTTTTTTAAAGCCAGGAGTTAAGAAGAATTATGAGTTTAGCACAACAAAATTTAAGATGAGTTACATCTTAGCGAGAGCTCATCTGCAGAATTTTTCGACAGACAAGAATCAAATTTACTAAAGATTAGGTGGATTGTGCAGCTCAAAAAAGGAACTAAATATCATGTTTAGACTTTTATAATATACTTTTAATATATTAAAAATATATTCAGTTTGGCTTTTAAGGACACAGCAAATATGCTAAATACGTTTTAAAATCTATTAAGCATGATGGTCCTAAAATAAACGTCTTTTGTTGTCTCTCTTAATTTGGCTTGTCTCAAGGAGCGATCTATTGGATTAAGAGAAATATGGACTTAAAATTGCACATGCAAATAGTGGAGTCAACTATGCTACCCTATACTGTGATAACACATCGCTAAAATGGATGTGTTTGGCGGAGAATGACTCATAACAACTAGCAAGTTGGCAAAAAATTGCCATGTTTCATAACTAAATAGGCTGGTTCAATCTCATGACCTGAATCTCATCCAAAATCATTTGGTTGACATTGAAGAAGAGGTGGGTAAAAATTCTAAATACATAAACAGGATGAACAGTTAATTCATATGGTGAAATACAAATGTTTGATGGATCAAAGTAACGCAAACAAAACTTACCGCTCAGTTTAGAATAAGGCAAATTAATAATATATTTTTTCAATTGGTAAAATAAAAAGCTTTATTTTGGCTGTTTTTAAAACTTCTCATTGTTTTCTTAATTTTTTTTTCTTATTTTTGTTACACATTTGTTAATATATAAAACTATTTTTTTTTTAAATAATTTCTTCGAATTATGTTTCTGTTTGAGTGCATTTTTTTTAAACCATTTATGTACAAATAGTAGCATTCGTTTGTCTTAACTATATTATAAAACATTTATATGGATTTCATATGAGAAAATTGAAAAAGTATTAATACAGAGATAACACCTAATTGAATGTGAAAAAAACCACAATTTAAAAGTCGAATAAAAATATTTTGTACGCATATTTTTACAAACTAACTAATTTACAAATACTTAATATTAGTCGTATTATTTAAAATTTAATATCAAAATATGTCTTTTTACGCAGACTTTGAATAAGTTAGAAATGTCATTTAATTTAATTTGCAAGTAGAATCGAACCAAAAGCAGAAATCTATAGTATTATTTGTCAAAATTTTCTTAATGAACTATTGTTCTTTTTTCGTTTGTGTTTATGTTATATAAGAGGTTTGCCTTACTTTTTAACTGGCAGTCTTATTGTTTATTTTTCATGTTTATGTTAGTGTTTTTCTCGCTGAGTTGCACGCTTTAATTTGTTCTTTAGAGTGTTTAGTTAATAAACAAAGCTAGAAAACGTATTAACAAGCTGTAGGCTGCGTTAACCTGGAAGAAAGATCCAAAATAAAATCAATATTGATAACAATAACATGCAGAATTGACGACAATGTTCAAAGCTCTATGCTCTCAGTTGTTTAAATATTATTTTTTTTTTTAAATGATATATTTTTTTCAACTTCGGGATTTAATAACAGAATGACGAAAGCGGAAAATCGGGATGAATAGTCGCCAGTAAAAATAATTCAATTTACTTTAATGACTAATTTTTAAAACGTTAGCAGCAGTGATATAAAAATGTCGAAATTTAAGGCATGAATTCTACGATAAAAGGGAGAGCATTCAAAGAGACTAAAATTATTTTTTACGAACTTGCATATTGATTTACGGTCAACTATATTAAATACATTTAACATTCTCATGATATGTAATTAATTTAAAAATAAATTGTTTTCAAAACAATCCATAATAAGTACTCGAAAGAACATTACAATCGATATGAGACTTTATGAACCACACTACAGCATTCATCAAATGGAACTTCAAACTATAATAAACATTGCTGCATTGCTTATGTGCGCATGCTCAGCTACTTACGCATCGGTGCTGCTTGGAGCATCTTCAAACAATATTTCGGAGCGGCTACTTATAATATAGACTAAGCAGAATGATATAATTAAAACAACAAAACCAATCGATAGTATCACAACTTCGTGAATTCTGGAAGGTCGTAGAAATATTCGCGCGCTGAACTGCGACCAAGTCGATTCAGTCCAAGTAGAGTATTGCCCAGATTTCCAATCATAATCTAAGAAGAAAGCCATTAGTTTCGATATTGACGAAATTTAAAGCATTTCATTAACCATCAATTAAAAAGGCAGGACTTAATGCTTGGCTAAAGTTTTGCGTGGTAAGACGGCATTCACCTTGGCCATCAAAACCAGCAAACCAATGTCGTGGTAGCGTAGTGCAGTTTTCTTGAGATACTTTCGAAAGCTTTTGTGAAAGCAAGTAGCCGAGCAGGCGGTAAGACCAACCTGAAGCTTCTTGTGACGCACCCGAAACGCTGATATAACTGAAAATTAATTAATTTTATATAAGTAGACATTAAGATTGAGATATAAAACATGATGTGTTGTAATCATACCGCATTGGTGGCAAAGGTAGACCTAGTAACTCGTTGGGGTGCGAAACAGCTTTAAATAATGGACAGTCTGCTGACTCCAAGAAGCAATAGAGAAATTCATCAATTAGTATTGGATTAACTAGTTTTGTGCCAGTGTAGGTAACACCAGTTAAAGTTTCGTACAATGCCAACGCTATAGCCGAGGACACATTACGTATCTTCATTTGAATTGAGTTCATATCAAAGTAATCATGAGCCAGTATTTGATCCATCAGTCCTGTGTAGTCCAACGAAGTATTGACATATTTAAAGTTGCTGTTCTCAGCATCATCATAGATGGAATGATAGAATTTATTGAGTGGTTGTGAGTTTATCACAAATGCCGGAAATGATATATTTTTACGTAGAAATGATTGCGCTGATGTTGGAGGCATATGAAAGCCAATCGCTGATATAAAATTAGTTTGCAAGTCAAACGCTGACTTTGATTTTTGTAGTTTTTCCAGGAATCCTTTCGATTCGGCACTCTCCGCTATAGAATGCAATTGCAGCGAGGAAATCTCGTCCAGTGTGCCAATATCAAGTAAGAAATCAATGTTTTCTAATGCAATCGGTGTGGTGTGGGTAGATTGTGTTGGGAATGCAGAATTTTGCAGATCGTAAACGAAGCGCTGCGAGCCTATGTAGTCGTATGACTCACCATTGAATACAACAAAGAGTACATTTAGCTGCTTATTGGGTAGATTATGCTGTTGCGGCAACAGCTGAGGAAGCATGTGAGCTACACCGACTAAAGTGGCATAGCCCAAGAGTGAATCCAAGGCTCCCAAACCTTCAAACAAATAATGTAATATTTAGTGCAGTTTAAAAAATAATACATAATTTGCAAGTTTCAATTCAAACAGTACCAACATATTTAAAGAGTTTTTCGAATGCTTACCGACACCGTCGAACATTGAAGTTGTGTCTAAGCGACAAGCCACCAATATAAATCGCTCTGCAGCATTTTGTTTTTTCTCTGCCGCCGCCGGTACCTCTGCTTCTGAAGTTATTTTGCGAGGAAAAAGCGTCGCATAAACATTGCGTCCCTCTAGCGGATCACAGTATCTAGTGTTGCTCAAATTGTTAACAAAATTTGTACGTCGCATGCATACTTCTGAGCTCACAGCTGCATACATGAATGTATTCATCTCGATGGCACATAAACGACGTTGCGCATGTGTTTGATAATCAAAATTATTGAATTTTTCAAAACAGTTGATAATTTTATCCATTTCATCCTGATCGGCTAGGTAAAAAATCGGAAAAGGAAAATCTTCATGCAGCAAACCACTGCCATAAGGATTCCACGTATCTGCCAGCTGACGCGCATTACAGGTAGCAGTTTCGGAGCTATTAGGCAGTAAAATACCGCTATATTGATTCGGGCAGTTGAGTTCATTCGAGAAATGTGTCATTTTGCTACTTTTATTGATAAGCAAAACGACAGATATGTTGCGTCCAGTCTCATATTTCAAACGCAGCATATTTTTACGAGTGAAGAGATGAGGTGGTATAATTGGTGCATACGGCGGCGCAGGTGGACTATTAAGCAAAAACTTAAAATCGTCCTCATTTTGTATAAGATGCAGTACACCAACAGAGCCAGACCGCTCAGCTGTTTGTATATCAAGAAAAATTCATCACAAGATATAAATAAACTTCATAAACACACGAACTACTTACACGAACATCCCGTCTGATGTGTACCATTTAAGCGGCGAAAGCAGCTGGCTCCGCTTATGGAATCGTACATTCTATCACGCGTCCTTTGTCCACAAACTAAAATTCACAAAAAAAAATCATAACATGTACGTCTTTTTATGCATGCACTGTGTATATGGGGATGAAGCTACAAGATGACGATTGAGACGTGAATCAGAGATAATAGGATTATAAATAACCGGCTTATCAACGCTATACAGGAGTAGCTTGCCAAGAAATTAGAATGCGAAAAAACTCATCTAATTATGACTCAGACTGGCGTCATTTAAGGACCGCACCGCAGTTTAAAGGCCAACAGGAATTGACAGCACAATTGCTGTCGATAAAGCTACGAATTATATGCCAAAAGGCGACTTGCACCCACCCACGGCAATTAAACTACGAGTACGCAGCCTTGTTCATTCACTCACCACAAACAATTTGTATGAGCAGCAGCCAGCTGGCACTTTGTTCCAAAACCTTCATTTTAATATTAGAATGTTAATATTTTACTATATTTGGTATTTGTTTGCGTAACTTTTATTTGCAATTATAAGTAAAAAGTATATTTCTTCACAAGATCTCAGTTAAACTTTTCACTTTTTGTTAGTGTTGGAGCTGTCAAAAATTCACATATGCCAGGGACGCCAGGGCTTCTTTACATCTGCCAGGGGCGCCAGGTGATTACACTAGATAGTAGTATTAACCCAGCAAACATTCTGAGTCATATCTCTTTTAAGACTCATCTATACTGTTTTTGGAGTCTTATTTAAAAGCCTGTCTTTTTATGTGAACAATGCATGGAACATGCAAAATGGCCGATAACGAAAACTATTATTATCGTTCATGATACAAGAATATAGGTAGTTCCTTGGCATACCATTAGTTGTAAAAAAAAAAGCCAAGAAAGGAACGTTCATTATTAGCTGTGTTTAATACACATTAACTGCATTCAGCGGAATATTTGCTAAGTAACTGTTGCACGACTTTTGGGCTGAATGGTATGTAGCATAAAGCGCTCACACAACATGTTCCCTGAGCGGTCACCATTTTATGGAGTAGCTACTTCGTTACTTGATTGCTCTTTCGCATAGAATGCAGCCGTTGTCGAGCATAGGTCAATCTGAGAGAGTTAAATTAAATTTGAGAACTGTGTCAATAGTACGGAAATAACTTCTAGCTAGTTTCAAGTAAAAAAACAGCTGATTGCCTATCAAATGTAAATAGAGCCAATTTTAACTTGTTGCAAATATTTATAATATTTATTTATTGCTACTTATTTATGTTTATTTAATTTGTTTATGTGTATTGATATTTTACAATAAATATATTTATTTTCATAGCACAACATAAGCAAACAACAATTGACAAATTGACATTTGAGTGTTAATCTTGATGCTTATTCTTCTTGATGCTTGCTCTTATGAAACTCGAAAACATTTCTTCCAGCATACTTCAAGCCACTTTCGAGCCCGAGAGCATGGTTGCTATTATTGACGATTTATCGTTATTTCGACTTTTTTGATTTCAATTATGACCTGAAGTTTTTCTTTTAATTTTTTGCCAAAAATAACGTTTTTTATTTTACTCGCTTTTCTTTTACTATTTTAAATTTTAGATTTAAGTTCAGATTCAAATTTGATTTGGCAGCTATATTTGGGTGTTGAGGTAAAATATAAGTTAGAGCATTTATCAAATTCGATAAGTCCAATAGAGATACTTACATATAAAAATACTTGCCGATTTGTTTAAACTATTTCCTAATCTGGTCTTAGAAAACGAAGTCTTGATTCTGAGTTGCAGGAAGTTTTACATATAGAGTTTGCTTATCTTTTCAGTGATTCAGAAGAAGAAGTAGAAAATGAATATTACTGCAAAAAATTTTATTCAATCAAAAGAGGAGACTAATTTTTGGTATTTTCTTTAATGGGAAAAGTACTTTTTTAAAATTGTGACGTAGCCTAATTCATCAGCAAACGTCGATCCCATTTTTTTTCAAGTAAACTTAAATAAAACAAAAATCAGAGGCATTTTGAGCACAGAAACATTAATTTAAGAGTGAAGAGTTCGTCTTGTTATAAATAGGAGATAAAGAAAGAATTAACATAAAAATACGATTATACAATCCATTTCAAATTTAATGGAATCTTATAATTTTATAACCGTATTAATATATTAATTTAATTTTATATTAATAACATGAATAAATTTTTAAAGGTGTTATTTAATTTTTAATTTAAACCTTTTATGTCTAAATATGCTTATGAATGAAGAAAAAATTTATTGTATGTAGTACTGATTTGTATTGATTGACGATTTTGACGATTTTTATGGTGTGAAAATTCTTTTTTTCATGCCAAGCCTGCTCGAGAAAGTGATTTTATGCTTGTTCTTTTCATCTCTTCTGAGCTAGAAAAATATGGAAAGACCTTCTAGCAACTTGTAAGTTTTTACAATCGAGTACCTAACCTAGCGTCCACACGTGCGAGTGCATGTTCGAAAAACTCAATACATCCAAACATTTTTACTAACACACTCACATTTTCGGACTTGCAGCCTACTTGCAGCGCTACTTGCAAGGAAATTCCTAGGCAGTGAATTTTTTCACTTGATGCAAGTAAATATCAGAAAAAGGGATAAAAGTAATATATTTTTTTGTTGTGCTTTTGTGGATTTTTCGATACAATGTTGTACAAGAAGCAACATTAGTTACATGTTTTCCTCGTTTCTAACTTCTTCATTTCAAGCAAAAATGCAATTGCAGGGAGAAACTTCGCATTCGACGACATTTTTAAATTAACTTCCACTTGCACATGTGGACGCTGTAGCAAATTGCAGCTAATTTCGAACTTTTTCGAAGACAATATATATTCTCTACTTGCAAGTGATTGCTTGCACATGTGGACACAGGGTAAACAGGCCTATTGTTTATGTTTTCGCTATCGTTTATGTTTCAGAGTTTGCAAAGAAGAAACATTTGCTTAGTCCCATGTTAGACATGCCGATATGACGACGATTTCTCTCACCGGTTTTCTCTTCGTGAACGCGGGGAACCGAGGAGAAGGCGTATATTAATATCGTCTAAAAATCGTGAGTACCAGCGATTGCGCGACGATTTATCGTTTTTACTCTTTCCATCACATGAAAAAAGAGTGACACAGCAAGCAAACATCGTTCGGCAAAATCGTCGTGTCTACAAGCAATGGACGACGAAACAGCGAAACAAAAGAAGAGATAATAAAATCGGTGAAAGAATATCGGCGTGTCTAACAAGGAACTTTCTAATTTTTTTTTTTTATTTCCTATTTTATCTTATTAATTATAGTGAGCATTGCACTAATAGTGAATGATTATTAGTGAAAGTTATGTAATTTGTTAATTTCATGTTAAAAAGTTGAAACCGTTAAGTGCAGCAACCTCAGCAGCGAGTATAATTATATCATGGCAAAGAAGACAGCGAGCACAATCGGCCATTGTCTTTTTTTCAGAGTTTGCAATTAATCAAACATTTGCTTATTCACGTACAAATATTTACCATGTTTTGTTTGATTATAAATAAAACAAACTATTATTAAAACGAAGATGTAAGTGTTAATTAGGAAAAAATATAAACGTTGTTGAAAATGTTAAAGTTCTTCAATAGAACAACCTTAGGAGCAGCACATGCATATGATATACTTTCATTGGCGAATTTCGTGTCATATTAATGCTGACCGCTCAGGGAACATATTGTGTAAGTGCTTTGTGCTAAATACCATTCAGTCCGAAAGTTGTTAGTTGTACAGCTACATAGCAAATTTTCCGCTGAATGCAGCCAATGTTTGTATGTTAATTTGCTTTTTTTTTATTTATTTATTTATTTAAACTAATTAGTCTATGCAACAATATTACTTACAGACTAAAAGATATAAAAAGCCTTACATATAGTAATTTTAAGTTTAAACAACTGAATTTAAAATTGATCTCATATAATTTTTTGAGGCAGAAAAATCTAAATCATGAATAGAATTTATGGAATTAAACAATACTAATGCTCGATTGATTGGTGCATAAGCAGCATAATTTGAACGATGCGCTTCCAAGTAAAAAGGATCAAAGTTTCTTAATATCCTAGAAGGCGCATTGAAATCAATCTTACCCAAAAGTGCAGGGCAATCCACCAAACCATTGATAATATCAAAGACAAACATCAAGGACAAAACACTTCTTCTACTCTCCAAAGTTTTCAATCCTATCAAAAGACATCGGGTATTATATGAGGGAGGTAAGCCAGAAGTATAAAAAGAGCGCAAGGCAAACCTTGTGAACGATTTCTGAATTCCTTCCAGTCGAATTTTGTGAGACTCATAAAATGGATTCCATATTATTGCTGCATATTCTAATCTGGATCGCACGAGTGAATTAAACAAAGTTTTCAAAGTATATGGATCTGAAAAGCAAGCACTGTTTCTTTGGATGAATGCTAGCATGGCATATGCTTTGGGTATAATATAATCAATATGAGGAATAAAAGAAAATTTACGATCGAAAACTACACCCAAATCCTTGTATTGATCAACGGATGCCAATGGAGAGTGAGCAATATGATAGGCGGACGGACGGAAAGTTACAGATTTTGAGAAAGTCATAAACACATTTTTTAAGATTTAAATAAAGACCGTTATTACAGCACCAATAATAAGGCTTATCGACATCATTCTGCAAAAGTGCAATGTCATTTAAATTACTTATTTTTAGAAAAATCTTCAGATCATCAGCGTAAAGAAAATATTGACAATGAGAAAAAATGGAGGTAATATCATTAATAAATAAAACGAAGAGAAGTGGCCCTAGGATACTTCCTTGCGGAAAACCTGAAGTTGCCAATTAAGAAAAAGATTTTACGTTATCAAAAGCCACTACACATTGTCTGTTTACTAAATACGATTCAAGCCAACTTAAAAAACTAGAGTGAAACCCCAAATTTCCTAACTTTTTGACTAAAAAAATGTGAGAGACTTTATCAAACGTTTTAGAAAAGTCAGTATAAATTGCATCCACCTGACATCCTTGAATAAAAGCAGATATACAATATTCTGAAAACAAAACCAAATTTGAAATAGTAGAGCGACCAGAAACAAAGCCATGCTGGCAAGGAGAAATAAAGCGCTTTATTGAAAAGAATAACTTTTCCTTAATTAAGGACTCAAAAAGTTTAGAGACAGTAGTGAGCTTAGAAATTGGTCTATAATTCGCAATATTTTGTTTAGATCCAGATTTATGGATTAGAGTAATAAAAGCTATTTTCCAACAATCAATAAAAGTCCCAGATCGCAAGGACCTATTTAAAATAAGAGTTAACGGATAAGCTAAGCTCAACGCACAATTTTTCAAGAAAATAGAACAGAGACCATCGGCATCCAAACAAGTTGAAGGTTTCAGACTACTGATTACATTGAAAACATCAGCAGTAGACAAAGAAAAAGCTCCAATGTCAATAACAGGAAGTACGTTGTCAACGCAATCAAAATTATTAATAGTAACATTTTCAAAATTCGACTGAAAGAAATCAGCAAACATGTTCGCAATATCTGACGCATTGTTTGAAGTCATGTCGTTTAAAAACATACATGAAGGTATATTAGACGAACTCTTCTTAGATTTAATAAAATGCCAAAAAGCTTTTGGATTAGGTTTAATATTACTTTCAAATTTAGATATATATTGTTTTTATAAGAATTTGTCTAAGAAATTAAAGTCCCTCATGTAATGCCGGTATTTAAGGAAAAATAAATTTTGATTTGTTAATAAAAACTTCTTATAAAATTTGTTGCGGAGATTTTTTAATTTCTTTAGTCCTTGAGTGTACCAAGGAATTTTACTAACACGTTCCTTTAATTTAGGAATGTGTTGCAAACACACAGATGATATTAGATGTTTAAATATATTAAAAGATGAAGAAGTATTTAAATGTTCAAGCTCACTATCCCAATCAATACAACCAATAGCATTATTTAAAGTTTCAAAATGACAAGCTTTGTAATTGAAATTTGTACACATGCCATTTGAGTTAGCCAAACTAAAAATGTTATAAAAATTAAATTGAATAAAAAGAGGAATATGGTGAATAGTAGCAGCAGATATTGGAAAGGCGGATTCAGTTACATTATAATTGAAATTGTTAGTAATAAAAACCATATCCAATAATCTATTTAACATATTAAAGCAATTATTTATCTGAATAAGGCCAATACTTAAAAAATTATCAATACAATACAAATCAATATCACTCTTAACATTTGAAGGCGTAAGATTGTTATCATCAGATTTAATATTCCAGGTAATAGATGGAAGATTGAAATCACCCATTACCATTAGCTGATCCTCTTGGTGTTGAAAGTTTGAGTACAAAGATAATATGTTATCCACGTGCGCTTTATAAAGTTCCAGTGTACTATTTGGTGGAATGTACGAAACACAAATATAAAGGGATTCAGACGAACCTTTAATTTTTACACAAATTTGGTCAATTACACAATTAGTATTTAACAGTGCAACATACGAAGAAATAAAATTCCTTTTGACGGCAATAAGAACACCACCTCCACGAACACATCCAGTAGCAGATGCATCACGATCCTTGCGATAAACATTATACAGATTGGGGTCAAAGAATTCTTCATTATTGAACATATTATTAAGCCATGTTTCTACCAGCACAAAAATGTCATAATCGCACTGCGATGTGGCAGCAAAAATGGACAAAGATTTAGTTCTCAAACCGGATACATTCTGATAGTAAGCCTTTATGGATTGAAATTCTAAAAGAGATCGCGACTTTGTTATTGCAACATTTGTTGGATTAACGGCCTTTGAAAAAACTGAAAATGTTTAATTTTGACCTCAGCTGGCCATAGTTTTGAATCGACGATTTCATTATAATGGCTTTTTGAAATTCCAAGCTTGAAATTAATGAAACGTAGTGATTGCGGCAGCACATCTCGTTTTACCAGTTTTGAGCAGCTAAGAGTATGTTTAGGAACTGTAGTATTTTTTACAATAAAATCAATAATATTATCTTCTGTAACAGACGGCTTAAATGAAGATAAATGTAAAAATATCTTGCGTTCGAATACTGCTAACTCGTTGTTTACATTTTGCCCAACAACAAGCGAGCACTTACTTAGATGTGTTGCATGAACAGCTGTTTTTGACAACTTATGGTATGCCTTTAGGGTGATGTTATGCTGGCGGTCAAATGATCCCTGGTCACGTCACTTTTTGCGCTCTTTTTTCGTTTGATGAGCTCTGTGCCCAAAGTATGTTATGCTGACGGTCATATGATCCCCAAACACTAGTATACTTTTTGCTACTTTTAGTACTTTATCCTAAAAAAGTATCTTCCTTGAACATGGTTGAGTGTTGCTATTAAGCAGGATTCATTACTGCTTTCATATATTTCGCACTGAAATTGTATTATTTTAATGCGAAAACACAAATGTTGTGAATACTTCCACAACGCAACACTGTTTTGATTCCGTGATTTCATATTTTTATCGAATCATTTGGTGACCGTGGTGGGCAAAATTTTTTCTCTCCCTCTCGCTCTCAATTTTTCAATTTACATTGAAATGCATGCCTATGACGTGCCCATGACCGCCAGCATAACATAGTCCTTAGAAGAAAAAAATCAACTCTTATCAATGCTATCTTGATTCTTATATCATGATTATCGTTAACTCTTTGGGAATCCAGCTACATGCACCCATGGTGGAATAATAATGTGTTATTAAGTTTTTGATAACTCCAAGAATTACTTTCATTCTGTCAAAAAAATGTGAGCGAAAGAGCGGAATTGTTGATAGTTGTCAAATTGTATTATTTGCTTGAGTGGCTAGGTTATGATGTGCTCAGCGTTACCATATGGCCAGTTAATCCTGTTTTGGGCAGTATTTTGAGCAGGTATACAGGATCATATTTCTCCCAGGATTTGGGCAGGTTTTTTTTTATCTAGTATTTTAATTTTCGTTGAATAAAAAAAATAGAAATTTTATGTTTATAAATTATATGTAAGTACTTATATAAAAGTAGCAAATAAAGTTGCTACTACTTTTTACATCCTTTCAAAAATTTGATCATGTGGCTGCGCTTTTCCCGTCATTGTTGCTGTCATAGTTTTTGTTAATTTCTTTTCGCTAGTCTTTTGCAAATTACAAATGGAAAAATACTTAACAAAACCTGGAAAGATAAGGAATATTAAAAATGTTATAATAAAAAAATTTTAAAATATTTGTATTTAGTCCTTTTATAAGAGCAGTATTTTCTCTAAAAATACAGGATTTTTTTTTGAAAATTACAGGATTTTCAAAAAAACATGGCAATGCTGGATGTGCTATAGTTTTTATAGTTTATTGAGATTGAAAAATCTATATGGCAGAAGGATTGTGTATTGGCTATTCTACATATCCGACATATTTAGCAGATATCCAAGTATAACAAAAATGTTGCTTCTACAAGATGTCATCAGCATCGACAAAAATTAACAATTGCCAACAAGTGCGTTGAAATACAAATGAATAATGTTATGTAATAAAATTTACTGATGTGAATATTAACGTGTTTCTTTTTAATTTATTTTATGTTATTTAAAATTTTTTAATGAAAAAGCTATTTTATTAAAAAAATCATTCTATGAAACTGCAAAAAATAACTTCGCTTTTCTCGTGTGTCCAACGACGCACTTGTGTGTGTTTTTTTTTTGCTGTTTGTTTGCTGATAGTGGTTCAGTGAATATTGTTAGTAGATCACAGATTGTTTTAAATTGTAGCATATTCTTCCATATTACTATTTTTGCAATCAATTTGCAAGAAATATTGTAGTTTAAAAATTTTCCTTGTTACTTTTATTTTTCGGTTTAATTATTTATTTTCTAAAGGAATAAATCCTGTGATTTTATACTGCTTTTTTTATTGATAACCATGTATGCAAAAAGGTCGATATTGGCCAACATCTATGTTTTTGTTCGATAAGCATCGAGAATCGATTTTGAGCTTTCGATGTCAACATCGATGCCATCATCGATATTTTCACAACATCGAACATCCCTAGTGTGAACGTACTACTATATAAGCGAGTTTTCCCGGAAAACTTTTCCGTCCTGCAAATGCTCATTGATCTAAGTATGAAATATGACTCCCATAAGGGCGTTTTTTCGAAAAAATTATGGTTTTTCCCCTTTTTGATAACTCTGCATTTTTTTCATTGTTTTTTTATCAAAAGAAAATTCTGACCTCTGAAATTGAATCCGTGTTCTTCTCTTGAAAATCTTGACACAAAAAGTAAAAAAACGCCGAATATTTCTCCCTCTTGTCTCAAGATCAATGGCTCGAAAATGCTGCATTCAAATACTACCAACTTAATGCAAAAAAAATATATAAAATACTAGTGATAGCGCCCCGAAAATCGGGTGTATTTCCTTACTTCGCTTTGGAAATCGCATATTCTCATTCACTTTAGAGCGAGTTCGTGTCGTAAGTCTTTTTGCCAATTTTTCAACTTAAAACTGCTCAACGGTACCTTTCAAAAATCTAATTCTTTTCTGCTTACCTACAGCACAAGACCTTTCTTATGATATATCAAGTGTTGCTTTAACGTTTGTAGATTTGCTGGAATAAGGGGACCCTTACAGGAATAAATATATAGAAGAATTATCTTCGACATTTTTTAAAAAATTACGGAACATGTTTATTTATCTTAACAAATTTATACAGGCATTAGAAAAATAAAAATGTATTGGAAACTCTTTTCATAACTTACGATAAATAAGATTCAATAAAATTTCTACAAGTTCAAATTAATTTTAGAGTTCTAAAATTTTTTAAAAAATGTATAGTTTTTTTATCAAATAAAAGAAGTGGAAAATTAAATAATTTATACAAATAAATTTACCTTTTCCTAATTTTTATTAATGCAACAGCTTTATTCATAAAATATGAATAATGATGGATCGAGGTCTATATTTATCATTCCAAATTTTATTTAAATGCTTTTTGGAATGCTGAAGCAACTCTGGGTATTCCAGCTAGCATTTTTCTTTCAAAATTCGTCGGTGCTTCTTCCTATTCTGATTTCTTTAAAAAATCAACAAAATCTGTTGAGAAACACAGGAAAAAATGGTACCGAACTGTTTTGCCTTAGCTTATCTATATATAGATATATATTAACAATTTTATAGAAGCTGACCTCGATTGGTAAATGAAGCAGATGTCGTGATGCATATTGCTGGATGGCCGCTGATTGCAATAAGCTTCATTTTGGCTCAACAAAATCGTTGTGATGGAATTAGCGAGGCTGTACTGTAGAATGTTTTTAAAGAACGCAGGATTTTACGTAAACTTTTATTTAGTTGCAACTTAAAATAACATAAAAACTACTAGAAGAGCGTATCTTCCGATCGAATATATTCGCCAATATCCGATTGATGGAAGCACACAGTCGTCATAGGATCCGCAGCTTTACATTCCGTCGTTGAACGTCCGAGAACACCAAAGCCAAGCGGCAAATCATTCATTGAGTAGACTACAACACCTTGGTACTGACCGGCATTTTCTGTGATTCTTCCCAGACCAGATTTGGGAATGTGATTGCCATAAAGATATTGCTGTTCGAACGATGGCTTGACCCAGACTTTATATTGAGCATAAGGTGCCAAATAGTAGAGCGCGGTAATGTGGAACTTTAGTTTATTTGTTTTGGAAAATTTGCCAAAGCAGGTGCCGACGCAGATAAACTTATCAGGTCCCAAACATTCGGATAGTTTTAAAATGCGCTCTGAAACGTAGTAGACACGATCACGGTGCTCGCGGAAGCAGTAAGAGCCATCTGGGCGATCTATAAGTTGCTTCACATTGGTGCCAATGCTGTGTTGAAACGAGGAAAAGAACTTTAGTGTAATGAATGCTTAAAATTGTTGTTCTCTTACTATTTGGAAAGCTTTTCGAAAAGAATTTTTGCGCGTTCATCACTCAAACGTTTCATAATATATCAAATCTTTGGGTTTGTTAAATTTGTTGCTGAAATAAAATAAACACGGGGTAACTGGAATCACCTGGCTATGATGTGGTTGAAATGTCAGAGATTTTTTATTTTGACACCACGTGTGATGTCGATGTACAGTACGCACTATAAGTTGATACGGGCTAGTTAACAAGGCAGAGTCATGGTAGAATAAGACAAGGTAGTGTTAGTAGTTAAAATTCTCTCTTGTGCTGGGTACCGCACCTGTCAAAACCAGGTTTTTACGAATAAAAGCAAAACAAGTAACAAAATTTGCAAATGATGATATACTATGTGTTTAACAGCTGCGGTACCCACTGCTCCGAGACGACACTACCTTGTTAAATATACCTTGGGCAGAGTCATGATATAATAATTTACAAGGTAGGAGTGATTGTTTTTTGTCGACCAGAATTTGTCAAAAACTCAGAAAAATTTAAAACGAATAAGCATCAAAACATATGAAAAATTAAACTTTGTTTTGATTTTGGCAAGTGTTGGTCGACGCTCTGAGAAAATATACTACCTTGTAAATTATTATATCATGGGCAGAGTAATGGCGATATTTTGACACTAGGTATCTGTCAGGATTTCTTTCTACCGACTTATTTAAGACCGCCTTATTTCGACGTCCGAGAATTGTCAATCTATTCTGTTGTTAAATTTCGCAAAATTTATCACTTTGTAAGCTTAAAATAAACAGCAATGACAAAAAAACAAAACCAAATTTATTTCATCCAAAACACAAGAGAAACAAAGAGGAAAATGACAAACAATGAAACTTCAAAATAACAAACTTCAAAATGAGTCGCAAAATTTTTAAAAAAAAGCTGCCTCACGTTACTTGTCACTTTGCCTCTACCCACTTTACCAGTATTCGTCTAAATTAATTCAATGCGCAGCCTGCGAAGGCTTTAAAAAAAAAAAAATAGATTTCTGATTTTTCTAGCTGAACTGTAGTAGTGCCGTTGTAAGAGAGTTAGAGTGAAAATTCTGAGGACCAATGCTCGTTTTTTCTATACACGTGATGCAAATCATTAATCATGATTGAAGTTTCATAGTAGAAGATATACATTTCATGTGGGTTTCTTCAGTTATTTGAATAAAAAAGGCAAATAAAATAGTAAGTTTTCGGTTTATTAAATACAACATGAATTCTGTGGCGAATCCCAGCAAATAAATGTAATGCACATTACTTGTATGCACATAAAGAGCGCTTCATTCTCCTTGCAAATAGTGCTGCTTGTATAGCGCTATATATGTAGCACTTTCCGTAACGACAATGTTGCACTTGAAAATAAAGTATTAAATTTTAATGAAAAAACTAGTAAGGGTGGAGCTTCGCCAAAGTACCGAAGCTAAAATACCCCCCCGCGGCTATATTGAAGTATTTAGCCACGACATACACGATGAAATTCAGTTTTATATATTAACGAAAGTTCTCCTATTTTATGACGTCACTTTGTATGGGAAGTAGGCGTGGTTTTCATCCGATTTTGCAAAATATCATAGAGGTGGTCTACGTTAAATATCAAAGCCTATATGCAAAATATCACGATATTTCTTGAATTTGAGCAAATTTTTACTTTTAAAATAAAGCCACTTTGTATGGGAGGTAGGCGTGGTTTTCATCCGATTTTTCTAAAATTCATAACCAGGATTGAGACTGAAGAGCAAAGCTCATCTGCCAAATTTCTTTAATTTTTGTGGATTTTAAAGACATTTTACGGTTAATATAGTCACTTTGTATAGGAGGTAGGCGTGGTTTTCATCCGATTTGGCCCATTTTCGAACTCTTCCTTTTTTAAAAATAATCTTATATTTTGAATTTCATCGCGATAACTTTAAAATTGCGGCTGTAATCGTGTCGACAGACAGACGGACACACGGAAATCGAATCAAGAGATGATGCTGATCAAAAATATATATATTTTTCTATACCTGCTACGCCTATTTCTTGGCGTTACAAACGGAATGACAATGTTAATATACCCCTTACGTACTATGCGTTGGGTATAAAAATAATTTCAAGAACTGTAAAAATTATCAAATCGTTCCACGTGAATAGTTGTCTCCGCGCTTTCATTCGAAAAAAAAAATAAAATTAATATTTTGGGAATAAATAAAACTAATATTTTAAGGGCTGCTTTCTCCGCATTTTATAGAAAATTTTGTGAACGTCAAGAAAATTGCTAATCTTGAACAAAGCTAATTTACATTATTCATTGTAAATATCTATTATGAAAATAGGTAATTTCAATTCATACTTAGAATTATTTCTCAAGACAAATTATGTGATGAGTTAAAAATACAAAACATTTTATTACTGCTAATTGTAAAAATCAATACTTTTTAATCGTCTTTCGTATAAGGGCTAAACGCTGTTTGTGCGCTTCTGTGATGGCGGCACGTTTATAGGGCCTTAGCTCATCCGTACCGAAGCCAGGTATCCACATGTTCCATTTTCGTTCCAAATGCAGTTGAACATCACGCACTTCCACTTTAGAGACCTTACGATGTTTGGCAAAGGCGCATGTTGATTTCACCGCATCGTCGACAAAATCATCTGCAATCTGTAGCAGCAACTCCTCCACGTCCTCATCTAACTGCGCTGTCACATCTACTTCCCGCACTAGTTCTAGCAGGCGTGGCTTTGTTAGTACCTACAAGCATAAGTTTACAAGTATTTCTTTAAGAAGCCTATATAAATGGCCATAACTTACAGGTTGATTTTCTATGGCAGCGGACGACTTCGTGGGTGCTGTAGCACTTGAACTATTTGAATTTTGTGAAGCGTTGTTATTATTGTTGTTATTACTGTTACTAGTCACAGCGCCACTGCTGCTGGAAGTGGAATTCGCCATTGGGCTATTCTGTGAAGGTGTAGCCATAGCTATGTCCTGAGAATCGTCCTCAGCGCCGTTACTATCAAAATTTGTAAAAATGTCCGACATTTTTGGGATGTATTTCTTTGTTTTTTTTTTTTAGCACAACAATTGTTTTTCTTGTTTTAATATTACAATAAAAATAACTGCTGCGAGTTTGGATGGAGCTGGAACTGGAGTGCTGGATCAGGAGGTGTTTTGTTTGTTTTTTTTTTTTTGGTAATGAGGTTTAGAGGAAGTACAAGTACTGAGTATAGCAAAAGAAGTGGTTGAAAGATTTGTAGAAGAACAAACACCTACAGTAGAATAGTAGTTAGTGACTTGTGTAGTGCGGATTGAGGAGTATGAAGAATAAATGTCTGTGTAGTTCTTTCTTAATATATTTTTGAAAATGTGAGACCTACGAATAAAATAAAAGTGTATAAATAAACATAATAAGAACCCGAAAAACCATTACTACTAATTATTGGATGTTGGAAAATAACTTGAAAACACTTTGTTTAGTTTATGTAAACTGTGCTTTAAACAGATTAAATAATTTTTCACTATTTTAACTAACGTATACCTTTAATTAAAATAAATAAAATTTATGGAATAATTAACCAGCAAAGTTTCCTAAGTATATTAAATGTTTTTTTTTATAATAACTGTCAAAATGCATTATAAATTAGGGCTGCAATATCTTCATATCAAAAACAGGGCTACAATTTGTAAAAGCTTCAGGGTGTTGCTCGACTACTGTTATAGATTTGACACATTGGCATAGGTAATCTTGATTATCTTTTGTAGTTTAAAATACAACCATTGGGGATGAAACACTCAGAGAACGAAAATAAACGAAACGATATTCGAACCGATCTCTCAGAGAGTGATACAAAGCCGATATTTTTCATTCGAATCGTTAGTGAGGACCATGGCAGAATTATAAGGTAGGGTTGACTCGGAGAGGAATTGAGTAGAGAGCAGAATATAGCGAGATTGGTGTCAAAATCAGCTGTTCATCGCGAATTTCTTTATGCTCACGTTTCGCAGTTGTTTTTAGGTTAAAACTGTTACAGTTTTTTTTTTTGCAATTTTAGGACTTCTTTCACATTTTATAGTTTTTCTTACACATTTTTTATAATATTTTCACTCAAATTAGCACAAATTTAACACCCGCGACCACACTGTTTGCAACTTGGAAACATAAAATATTTTCTTCATTTGCAATTTCTACGAAATTCGTCGTTTTGGCATATATGTTTCTTCTCATTATCCACTCTTCGTTGACGCGTGAGAGCACTCAGCGAAGCGGCCCTACCTTATCATTGTATCATGGTGAGGACGAACGAAACAGGAAACCTTTCAGTGGAAGAGAGAGCTAACGTAATTTGTATAATTGTTGCTTATGTGTCAGTATAAAAAACGAAACCAAAGCATGCATTTCATTAATGATCATTGTTATACATAAGGCATTGAACGATAACACAAGACTTGTTTGCACACAGCGTGAGCGTGGCTTTTGTTTTTGATGTTTCACAGCAAATTATTAAATCAAAAAACAAAAGAAGGAGAGAATTTTGCTGAGAATTTGCTAAAGAAACGAAGCAAAAATACAAAGAGTGCAAAATAATGCGAAGTAGAATATTTATTTTATTGTTATCCAACAATCGTTTAACGAATCATTGTTTCGGTTTCATTTGTGTCTCTTGGTCCCCTTTTGCCCCCATCAAGTTTTCTTGAAAGCAAGTCGATATTGTGGGATAACGGAACATTAGGAAAGGGGAAGGAACAGACTTGAATGTACCATGATACTGTGATGACCTATTTCAGTAAACTGAAATAGGCCCACACATGGATCGACACACACATAGATCGACACACACATGGCGCCCTGAAGAAGCCAGAAGTGAAACAGGCAGTGCCGCAGAGGCCAAGAAAAGGCACCCAACATGGTTAGAACTCAAAACCATTAACAGTGGTCATGTCACGAAATAGGCCCACTGTAAACCTACGTAACGAGCCCCACAGTATACATGCCAGCTAGCAACATGTGTAGCAACAACTACGTAAGCCGCTAGAGGCAGAGCACAAGCAACATGGTATACGGAGCATGCTGCGCAACAAACTCGGAGACAGAACTGCAACCATAGCTGCGCACACATCTACACCACCACATCTACACACATTCCAACAGGCAAGAGAATGCAGACGTTAGCAACATATACTATGTATGACGCTCATGTTGAGAAATGAGTCAACATATATTATATGCACGCTAACCAATAATTAAGATATTATATTATTTATGTTATTTGATAATTAAACACATATTCTATGCAATGTATAATACATTTAAATCACTGAACTGAACCACTAAGCATGAAGCGAAGTTATTCTAAGTTTATCTCTTCTACTTACTAAACTTAAACCTGTATATGAATTACTATCAAAAACAATGTTATTTAAATGTTAATATAATTTTGTTACTATTACCATATTACAATTTGTATTTGCTTCATTTATTTAGTTAATCATATTAACTATTAACATATTATCATATTAATAAGCTTATAAACAAATCTCAGTGAAATCATTTAGTTTAAGTTTGCTATGAATATACACACACAAACATTGTTGCTATCACTAAAACTAAGGCAACAAGTTGCCACACATATTATGTTTAAGAGTATATTAAGTGATTGAGTTTTGAATAAAAAGTGAGTCGAGTACGGACCACCAAACAAATCAGACGTCTTTATTCTTTCGCATCCAGCTTCGAAGCCAACCGGTCGCCGCATCTTAAATCAGTTGTGCTGTGGCTAGAAACGGAGAACAACGTGCCTTTCCTATCTCTCCCTATCCCTCTCCCATTGAGTAGACACTGGGGTATCTCGGGCCGCCGTAACGGATATCGGCCCTCTCACGTGTGCTCTCACTCTCGCTCTACACGAGTGACTCTCTGTGAGTTTCCTTTCCGCCGAATAGACACTGGGGTATCTCGGGCCGCCGTAATGGATATCGGCCCTCTCATGTGTGCTATCTCTCTCATTCTACACGAGTGACTTCCTTGAGCCTTTTCTTTTCTGAGTGTATTGTCACTCTCGCTCTATACGAGTAACTCTCTGTGAGTTCTTTCCGCTGAGTAGACACTGGGGTAACTCGGGCCGCCGTAACGGATATCGGCCCTCTCACGTGTGCTCTCCCTCACGCTCTATACGAGTGAGTTTCCTTTTGAGTAGACACTGGGGTAACTCGGGCCGCCGTAACGGATATCGGCCCTCTCATGTGTTCTCTCACTCTTGCTCTACACGAGTGACTCTTGTGAGTTTTCTTTCCCGTCGAGTAGACACTGGGGTATCTCGGGCCGCCGTAATGGATATCGGCCCTCTCATGTGTTATCTCACTCTCGCTCTCCACGAGTGCTCACCCACACACATTCTCATCTAACACATAGCTCCCCGACACGACACGACGGACAAGAGCCAGGCACCCAAGCACGCGACAACAAGATAGCGACATTCCACGAAGAAGCCACCTAACTAAGGAAAAAGTACAGTCACGCAACCTGAGAAAAGCTACCCCGAGAGGAGCCATAAGTTTGACACGCCACATATAGTGTCAGATCCACCAGCCGTCCCAGAGATCTCGACTCATAATTCAACGAAAACAACAAAGACAACTACCCGTGGACACACCCACACACCATCCCTCGTCAACGAGGAACCCTCAACCAGAAAACCTTGGTTGAGCTTGTAAGAACCCTGGACAGCCGCTGAGGATACCTCAGCGAGTTTGTTGTAACGATCAGAGGTTCGTTACAAGTGGCGCCCGAGCAGGGACCCTGCTCTGCATCAACAGCAGAGTCCCACACCGACAAACACATCGAAAAAAAAAAAATATCAACCGCAATAAACAACGCAGCATCAGAACACCACTCTGCATATCGACACTCAGAGCCACGTCATACGCACGCATCGTAATCATCAAAGATTCCCAACGCAAAACAACGTAAAACCTCTGCTAGCCATCACGCAGAGTCATCTCACGTCTACACCATTACACAAGAAAAAAAAAAATTAATAAATCAACGTCAGCATCGTAGCTAATACTCTGTCCACTACCAAGCAGAGTCGTCAACAACGAGAAGATCAAACCCACGGCTACGTCGAAATAAAGTTTTCCGTCAGCCAAAATACAGAGTCACCAAAAGCAACCACATCAAAAGGATTACCAAATACAGCAACATGAGCACCCCGAAGACCACATGGGTGTATGGCTTACGCAAGGAGGAGCTCCTCACTTACCTGCGGGAGTTCACGCTCGAGGAAAATGGCACCGTCGAGGAGCTGCGGAAAAGACTCGCAGCTTACATTAACGAAGGTGAGTTCGAAGGCAATAATTTAAAACGACTACTCGAACTTGAGGTTAAACACGCAAGGGCCGTGTCACCAGCAATACCAGGCAACGAAAATACGGATCATATGCACCTAAAAGCGCCAGTCGCCAGACAATACTATTACACTGATATACACCAGCAGGAGGTACCCTCTTTCAGGGAAAACGCAACAGCCAAATATTTCGCAGTCATCGACCGCGTCCGGAAGTGGAACCTACACTCCGAAGACGACGAGGACCCGATCAGCTTCATCGCAAGGATAGAAGAACTGGCAGACGCTTATGGCACACCGTTGAACTCAGTGATACGCACTATGCCTGAACTCCTACGAGGCAGAGCTTCAATTTGGTTCCGGAATAACAACCGGCAATGGACAGACTGGGAGTTATTCAAAGCCGACTTCCTAAGATTTTTCTTGCCACCACGTTATTTAGAGCGGCTCGAAGACGACGTCCGACAACGAGAGCAACGGCCAGGCGAACCATATAAAGTTTTCTTGCTGGCCATCCAAACAATGATGCGCCACGCAAGGTACAACAAGGCACAAGAACTTGAACGAGTTTACCGCAATTTACGCGAGGAATACCAACTCTATATACGCCGCAAGGACTTCGAGACGATGGAAGAACTCACCACACTGGCAGAAGAGTTCGAAAGTATCAGCGCCAAGCGTCCACACCAGGCTAGAGACTACAGGTCGCCACAGGACACACGAATGCCACAATACTACGCACCACATCCATGCGACAATGCATATAACTCAGTCGCATCAGCGGAAAACGACAGAGTCAGTCCTAGGGCATGCCGACGATGTGCCAGAGAGGGGCACCACAAAAATGAATGCAGAAACCGGCAAGTTCTGTTTTGTTGGGACTGCGGACAAAGGAACCTTAAGACCATAGACTGCTGTCGCCGAGGAGCGGGAAACGCCAGCAGACCACGCCTAGATTAGGGGCAAGCGTGGTCAACAACTCATCCAGCCCCACACACATGTCGAATCGTACGCCAGAACCACGAATAGAGCCACGCACGGGCGCACAGATTTTACAACGCACCAACGGCCGGCTAGAAGATCTAAAAATAGCCAGGGAAAAGGTCAGAGCAGCCTCGCAAACAGTCCAAGTTCCAAGATCTGTCGAAGTAGTGAAACAAACACCGTACACCGAAGACCGACCCGAGAAAGCGAGAACCCGCTTAAAAGATCTCGCCAGGCGTTATAAGACGGAAGAGGAAACAAAACAAGCGCAACAGTGGAACCGAAGCTCATCATCTGAACCCAAGAACCTGCGTGTCCAACCAGAGACACCCACGCCAAAAAGAGAGCTATCTTACCCATACAATTGGGCCGTAGGATCATCGGACGACGAATATGGGTCCGAAGACGAATTTGACGAGTACATCCCACCCATTGAGGTGACAACAGCACGCGTACAACAACGTGCAAAACAGTCAACATCCTGCCATAAACGCAATTCGGTAAAAGATGGCGAACCAAGGAAAGAAAGCCCTATGAAAAACCAGTTATTAACGCCATACGAACATAATACACAGTCTTGCAGTGAGCCAACTGTACCAGAGGTAAGAAACACATTGGTTGAGCCAACTCCAACAGCCACCAGCGCCCCACAGCCGTGTAGTGAGGAAATCACACCAGTCGAGAGCTGCACGGAGCCGCATCGTGTCGAGCCACCAACACCCCAGCTAGCAACACCTGCCGTGAATGAAGTACAACAACAAAGCGAGCCAGAAACAATCGACTTAGCACCGTGCACAGAGCCGTCATCGGAAACCACAGATAATCAATCGTTTCCTGTAGAGCTGCCTGAAACAAGTACAAACGATCACACGCCTTCCATCGAGATAACGACAGCTTGTGACCCAGCGCATTACATTGAGCAGCCAGAAATCCTCGTGCACTCTCAAATACAGCAGACAGATACATGCTCGCCATGCCTACAAATAGAACCAGTTCACCCAAGTTTGTCAGCACCAGTGGCACCCCAAGTAGAGCATCATGCTAGGTCACCAGAACTACTCGATATTCACGAAGTCACCCGGAAGGATCTTGGTCAACAGCGAGAGCAGATTCACGTCAGCCTTCTACCAATACTGGCACTGCAACGAATACACTACACAAGGCCACCCGATGATCAGATGATTCTCACAAATGGCCTACAACAACAACAATATTCTCGTGCAAACCCGACGACTCAATTGGTTCTTCAGAGCAATCACTACACCAGGCCACCCGATGATCAGATGGGTCTCACAAATGGCCTACAACAACAACAAGATCCTCGTGCAAACCCGACGACTCAATTGATTCTTCAGAGCAATCACTACACCAGGCCACCAGAGCCACCCGACATTTTAAGACGTGCTAGAAGAAAACCACCCAGGATAGAAGAGGACAACACTCAAACAGCTGAAGGCAAATACGGTAGAAGCGAAACAAAATACTTTCTCAACGAAACGTTCAAATCAAAGGAACGAGCAACCTGGTTGATGTTTATGCAGAAAGCAAAGAAGATCATTATAACACTAATCTTGGTTTTCCTGCTTATTACCAATGATGACAACCACATGTCAGCAATCCTAGGATTTCCTTCAACCAAAATTGACACCTCGTCCTCAGTGAAAGGGAAAATGTTCGACCGTATAAAAAGTGTACCTATTTGGCAAAGCCTTTCAGTTCATTTTCATCTCGGCTCAGTCAGCAGATTAATAGCGATAGCAGGAGTTTACCCACGTCGCTATTTCTGGGATCCTGGAATCGATGGCTACGACAACAACGCAATAAAATAATTCATTTTTCCTGCGCGGCACCACCCGCGTCAACAACTGGGACCCGCGGCATCACCCGCGTCAACAACTGAGACCCGCGGCATCACCCGCATCAACAACTGAGGACGCGCGGCACCACCCGCGTCAACAACTGGGATCCGCGGCACCACCCGCGTCAACAACTGGGATCCGCGGCATCACCCGCGTCAACAACTGAGGAATCGCGGCATCACCCGCGTCAACAACTGAGGATGTGCGGCACCATCCGCATCACCAACTGGGCCCTGCAGCCGCACCTGCACTATAAACTGCACGCCTGCAGCCGCACCTGCACTATAAACTGCACGTCTGCAGCCGTACCTGCACTATAAACTGCACGTCTGCAGCAGCATCTGCGCGAATAAACTGCAAACACGCAACAATACTTGCAACAACCGACACAGCAACATTTCGCCCGCTCGATAACTGCGATGTCAAGAACTAAATTTACATTAGGGCCGCAACCAGAGCCTACAGCGAGGCTCGTTGCCAAAATCCCAAAAAGGTAAATTCACCACAAAATAAGGAAGAGGAACGCAATACAACCAGGTCACAAGCGACCACAACTATGCAAAACATTCATGCCATTTTTCCTGCGCGGCACCACCCGCGTCAACACCCGCGTCAACAACTGGGACCCGCAGCACCAACTGCGTCAACAAAAGGGAACCGCAGGCCCCACTGCGACAACAATTGGGCTCAGCATACAACCACGCTGGCAATAATTTAGTTGCAATATCGCATGCCTAAATTAATTGTCACCCTACACATCAAATTTGGGAACAGGCAACCCACGTCTCCGACGAAAAGAATTCCATTGAAAGTGACACTTGAAACCAGAACACTATCAACGCACAAACGCATCGTCACCAACAGCAGAAACCTAACCTCAAAATACTTTGTGACAAATAACCTCGCCAAATTGTTTTTATAAAAACACCAAGCGAAGTGAAGCAAAGTTATTTCAGCCGTGCCATAATGGATAAATTCCAACGCACGAAAGAGACGTGTCTAAACCAGTTTAAAGCTATGGCAGCTGCACAACCCAGAGCCATACTTTTAACTGGGCCATTGCCCCAACCACCACCAGCAAAACGACAACGGCGCTCTGACGAAAGAGCCATTTCAGCAGCACCACGCATCAGTGCCATACAGCCAACCGAGCCAACAGCCAGCCACTCCATGTTGGCCAGTGCTGATGTTCTGCAACCACTATACGACAATACGCAACACGCCAGCAGCGGCGTACAAAGCGGATCTACTGCAAGTCAACAAGCACCGATCACGACAACGAGAACTGTCGCAGAAATCGATCTCTGCGACGAAGACGACGACGACATGGGTGAAAGCCACCTCATCTTTGTATACCCACCGGGTCCAGGTGGTGCCGCTGTCACCATACCAGACTACTGCTGCCTAGCCACCGGTACCTACCTAAACGATCGCATCATGGAATTCTACGTCCGATGGATTAAAGAGGTACTCGCACCAATCGATCGAGCTGTAGACTACTATATCTATAGTCCTTTCTTCTACGAGCGGCTGATGCAACCGAAAGCAGCACCAGGCGATACACCCAGCACACTTGGCCTCCGCAGATATGCTGGCGTTCAAAAATGGACCAAGCACGAGACGATCACCAGGAAGAAGTTCCTCATTGTACCAATCAATGAGAAGAGTCATTGGTTCGTGGTCGTCATCTGTTTTCCATCATTAAACGGGCCACGATTTTACAGCGACCCACCGCAGACCATATCTGGCAGCGAGCACCCAATCATGCAGCCACTCATTTTACTGATGGATTCACTAGCGAGCACAGATCGCTCACACGTATTCAGGCCTCTGAGAAACTATCTCAGCTGTGAGTTCCAGGCCAGTAAAATACAGCAGACGTTCACCGAAACAAACCTACCGGGTTACCGTGTCAAAGTGCCACAGCAGCAGAACTTAACGGACTGTGGGCTATATGCACTTCAATTCATTGAAAGCATCATGTGCGGCCCAGTCATCGACTGCAAACCACCATTTGAACATGGCACCTGGTTTCCAACAAGTATGGTGAATAACAAGAGAAGAAGAATCAGTGACCTTGTCCAGCACCTGGCAGACAAGCCACTACCAGCCATCCCACTACCAGACATCGACACCGCTGTCGACAACGATACCAATGCCCAGCAGGCGACTCCGAGAGTCTTCGTACCGTTTCAACAAGCAACAAATTCAACCAGCTGTCCACACGAGATGTCACCGGCACATCCATTATCAGAAGCCTCAACGGCCGACAGCAGCAGCAACGATAGTACCAGCAGCAGCAACAACGACAGCAATAGTAGTAACAACAGCGACCGCAGCACTAACAAAAGCAGCAATAATGACCATGGCAAGGGCCTCAGCCAACACGACGATAGCAGCGCATCGGAAACCTGTCTCGGTTGGCTCCTGGAGAGTGAAGAGATCATCGAGACCACCCCAGCGCCTAGCGAAGCGCCTCCAAAGATAGACGACCTGGCCATCAGCGTCATGGCAATGGAGCCAGCTAATAATAGCCACTCGCGCGATGAGCAAGCCGATATTCAATGGCCACCAGAACTGTGCGAACGAATAGCCGATGCTAACGCACGCAGGAAGGGAGGCAAGCGGACCAGATTTAGGGTCAGAATCGGAGACGCCGACTACACGGTAAATCTTTCACGCAACGGGGAGGTAAGGGTTTCTGTTCTCCCCCGAAATAAAAGGGTAAACTTCAGTAAACTTTCAGTAAACTGAAATAGGCCCACACATGGATCGACACACACATAGATCGACACACAAATGGCGCCCTGAAGAAGCCAGAAGTGAAACAGGCAGTGCCGCAGAGGCCAAGAAAAGGCACCCAACATGGTTAGAACTCAAAACCATTAACAGTGGTCATGTCACGAAATAGGCCCACTGTAAACCTACGTAACGAGCCCCACAGTATACATGCCAGCTAGCAACATGTGTAGCAACAACTACGTAAGCCGCTAGAGGCAGAGCACAAGCAACATGGTATACGGAGCATGCTGCGCAACAAACTCGGAGACAGAACTGCAACCATAGCTGCGCACACATCTACACCACCACATCTACACACATTCCAACAGGCAAGAGAATGCAGACGTTAGCAACATATACTATGTATGACGCTCATGTTGAGAAATGAGTCAACATATATTATATGCACGCTAACCAATAATTAAGATATTATATTATTTATGTTATTTGATAATTAAACACATATTCTATGCAATGTATAATACATTTAAATCACTGAACTGAACCACTAAGCATGAAGCGAAGTTATTCTAAGTTTATCTCTTCTACTTACTAAACTTAAACCTGTATATGAATTACTATCAAAAACAATGTTATTTAAATGTTAATATAATTTTGTTACTATTACCATATTACAATTTGTATTTGCTTCATTTATTTAGTTAATCATATTAACTATTAACATATTATCATATTAATAAGCTTATAAACAAATCTCAGTGAAATCATTTAGTTTAAGTTTGCTATGAATATACACACACAAACATTGTTGCTATCACTAAAACTAAGGCAACAAGTTGCCACACATATTATGTTTAAGAGTATATTAAGTGATTGAGTTTTGAATAAAAAGTGAGTCGAGTACGGACCACCAAACAAATCAGACGTCTTTATTCTTTCGCATCCAGCTTCGAAGCCAACCGGTCGCCGCATCTTAAATCAGTTGTGCTGTGGCTAGAAACGGAGAACAACGTGCCTTTCCTATCTCTCCCTATCCCTCTCCCATTGAGTAGACACTGGGGTATCTCGGGCCGCCGTAACGGATATCGGCCCTCTCACGTGTGCTCTCACTCTCGCTCTACACGAGTGACTCTCTGTGAGTTTCCTTTCCGCCGAATAGACACTGGGGTATCTCGGGCCGCCGTAATGGATATCGGCCCTCTCATGTGTGCTATCTCTCTCATTCTACATGAGTGACTTCCTTGAGCCTTTTCTTTTCTGAGTGTATTGTCACTCTCGCTCTATACGAGTAACTCTCTGTGAGTTCTTTCCGCTGAGTAGACACTGGGGTAACTCGGGCCGCCGTAACGGATATCGGCCCTCTCACGTGTGCTCTCCCTCACGCTCTATACGAGTGAGTTTCCTTTTGAGTAGACACTGGGGTAACTCGGGCCGCCGTAACGGATATCGGCCCTCTCATGTGTTCTCTCACTCTTGCTCTACACGAGTGACTCTTGTGAGTTTTCTTTCCCGTCGAGTAGACACTGGGGTATCTCGGGCCGCCGTAATGGATATCGGCCCTCTCATGTGTTATCTCACTCTCGCTCTCCACGAGTGCTCACCCACACACATTCTCATCTAACACATAGCTCCCCGACACGACACGACGGACAAGAGCCAGGCACCCAAGCACGCGACAACAAGATAGCGACATTCCACGAAGAAGCCACCTAACTAAGGAAAAAGTACAGTCACGCAACCTGAGAAAAGCTACCCCGAGAGGAGCCATAAGTTTCTGGGTCATCGTGACAACAACGCTACGACCTTGGAAGAGGTCACCACCGCAGATTGACACGCCACATATAGTGTCAGATCCACCAGCCGTCCCAGAGATCTCGACTCATAATTCAACGAAAACAACAAAGACAACTACCCGTGGACACACCCACACACCATCCCTCGTCAACGAGGAACCCTCAACCAGAAAACCTTGGTTGAGCTTGTAAGAACCCTGGACAGCCGCTGAGGATACCTCAGCGAGTTTGTTGTAACGATCAGAGGTTCGTTACAATACAATGATAAGGTAGGGCCGCTGCGCTGAGTGCTCTCACGCGTCAACGAAGAGTGGATAATGAGAAGCAACATTAATGTCAAATCGACGAATTTCGTAGAAATTGCAAATGAAGAAAATATTTTATGTTTCCAAGTTGCAAACAGTGCGGTCGCGGGTGTTAAATTTGTGCTAATTTGAGTGAAAATATTATATAAAAAGTGTAATAAAAACTATAAAATGTGAAAGAAGTCTTAAAATTGCAAAAAAAAACCTGTAACAGTTTTAACCTAAAAACAACTGCGAAACGTGAGCATAAAGAAATTCACGATGAACAGCTGATTTTGACATCAATTTAGCTTTATTCTGCTTTCTACTCCATTCCTCTACTCCATTCCTCTCCGTGATGACCTTACCTTATAGTTCTGCCATGAAATGTACCTTCAAGTTTTTGTTCTATTTCACTTGCACACATGAATCTTTTTATGTGTAACTCTTTCTTATTCTTTCAGACTTGATCGTCAACTCTTGATGTGTGTAAACTGAATCGTCAAGTTTAAAAGGGAATGTCAAAAACTTAAACGTCAAGACTTGATGAGTGGAAACCGGTACTTGGTTTCACAATTTTTTTGTTTTGTTTATAGTTTTGCTCGTAACAGCAAACAAAAAACAAAACAGACGCCCAATCGTTCTTTTATTATTTCAATCGTCTTTGTTTCGTACGCTTGAAAGACCGAAACGTAACGAAATGGAACGATTTGGTATTGTTTATTTTCGTTCTCTGGACACACTCAATATTTTCCTTAACTAGTTTAAAAAATAACGAAAATTTTAATTCAATGGGTGAGCGAATAACACTATAATCGTAAAATTTCAGCGCGTGTGCTCGAGTGAGAGCACAGTAGTTATCGATGAAAGTGTAGAAAGATAAATGTAAAAATCAGCTGTTAAGACTCGTTTAGCTGCAATAAACGACTTTATAAACTAGTTTTGACAAAACGAGTTCTAAACGTAGTTTAACAAGAAATTTAACTAGAAAAGCGAATTAAGCAAGTTTAAGTCTGTCAATGTGTCAAAGGCATTACATTGCATCCTAAATAAAATTTTGTTTTGCCTTTTTTACACCATGTTGCATTTTTATACGTTTTTGTATCAGTTAGAAACATTTTTAGCATTTTTAAATGATGGAAATTTTTAACATAGGATAAGTATTAATTTTTTAAATTTTTTGTTTCTCAAAGTAATAATTTACAAATGCAATTTAGCGAAATCAGTAAATTAGACAATATTTATTGAAATATTTTAATTTATGTTAACTTGAAAAAATGTTACTCTATTTTGCGGCAAGTAACAAGAAGCTTCTACTCTCTCGCCTATTAAAAAAAATCGCCAAAATATCTGTGTTTGTAAGAAAGCTCCATTAAAATTATGTGTAGAGTTGTGCGACGAGCTGTATGAGCTCTATGAAGACATTGACGTAGTTCGGCGTATAACTGTGCAGCGACTACACTGGCTGGGTCATATCCATCGTATGCACGACGAAGCTCCAGCGAAAAAGGTGCTCGAGGCGAGAGTCGCTGGTCAACGACGACGAGGGAGATCAAGCCTCCGATGGATGGACCAGGCTGAGCAATCCCTAGCCGCACTTGGTGTATCCGATTGGAGAAGGCGCGCGCAAAGCAGAGGCGTCTTGCGAGAGCTGATGAGGTCGGCCGAAACCCGGACACGGGTTGTTACGGCCACCTAAGTAAGTAAGTAAGTAAGTAGAGTTGTGTGTTTTATTTATACTGAAACCTTCACATTAAGCATCTTGCTCGCAATAATTTCTCGACACGTTCTTGGCCTTTTCAATATAACACGGCTTGTTGCAATTTACATCACCGTTTTGTTGAGATCAGTTTGGTTGCTTTAGTGAACTATTTTGTGAAATATAGTAATTTTACAGAGGTAAATTATCAGTTTCTTCAGTTATTAGTCCCAATTTACAGAGGTAAATTATCAGCTTTGCAAATTTCTTAATTAAATCAGTCTTTGGCAGGGCTCTATAGTCATCACACATTTTTTATTTTAAATGAGCAGTAAAATTTTTCAACCATAAAGGTTGGACATTACAACTTAGTAAAATTATGACATTACAAATAGTTAAAAAAGTAAGCAAAAAAAGTAAGTAAAAAATCGGAAAGTCACAGTTGATAAAGTAAAATTAAAAAGTTAAAAAATGCATTCGAAAACGAAAAACTGAACACAAATGGTTGAAAAAGTATTATATAATGTATTAATAATGTATATGTATTGTTTAAAATGTTTAAAAATTTCACAAATTGTTTTTTTTTAACATTTGAGTTTAAAATCTCAACTTAATAGTTTATTTATTCAACTTAGTTATGTAAAATTTTCATTAGAAAATAGTTGAAATTCCTCATATTTTTTGGAGAATTTTTAATTTTTTGGATACGATGTATGAAAGTAAAGGTACGTGTACTATTTTGGTGTTGGGTAGTTAAAGTTTGCAGAATGGGTCTTTTTTTTTTGGTCAGCCTTTTAAAAACAGTGGAAGCAAAAGGCACACCAAGTAATGTTTAATTGAGCGAAGTAAGACGAAGTTTTTTTTTTGCTTATCACTTTTGAACCGACGGGAAGAAAAGTAGGTAATAAGATGTACATAAGAAGCCAATGTTTCAAAAACCAAAATTTTCAAAAAAAAGTTTTTATTTCCAAGGGAAAAACATTTCCAAGAGAAAAAATTTTATTTTTGTTGTACGTTTTTATTTTTCTCTGATACCACCTTGGCTCTTGTATTCGACATTTTTAGTACATTTTGCAAGTTTTGCGACTTTAAGTCCGAAAAGCGTTCTTAAACTCGAAAAAATGGTAAAAATTGTAAGAGAGTGAGAGAGTTTTAAAAATGTCACCTTCCTGTCAGAAGCTATAATTTTTTATTCCAATAAATTTCTGCAGGCAGAAATCGTATAAAGAATTCATTAATTTTCACACAAACGTTTTATATAATAATTTACACGTTTTAAGTCCGAAAAGATTTTTTTTTATTTTCTTTGGTTTCTGAAGGATTTTTTATTTCTTTTTCTCTAACCTTAAACATTTTGCCCATTTTCAGTCTGGAAAGTAAGCAAAAGCAAATCATTTCCCCTCAACATCAGAAGCTTACATTTTTTAATTCAGAGATTTTGTCGAGTGAAAAAGTGATAAGAGTAAGAAAAAAAGCTTCAAACGTAAAAATATATTGAAAAATTAGCATTTAATTAGCATGAACTGTGAATTGCCCAAATATTTTTCCGAACTGATCTTTAAGTCATGGAGAACATATTTGTGGGAATGGAGCGAAACATTTTAAATGATTTGTTTTTCCGATAACTTTAAGCGACAGAAATGCTGTCACTAGACAACTGGTAATAGAATATATTTGAAATATATTCTAAAATAAAATACCAGACATTTGGAAATACTAGTGGGGCTAGAGAGGAGGGCGTCACAATATCTAGCATCTCAAGTGAATGTCATTATTCTTGTAATACTGTATGTTCGCGATATTTTTCTCAAGAACTAAGGCAGTTACTGTCTTAGCTCCGTTTTTCCTAGCCAAGTACATATTAAATAAGTTTTTTGTTGAATGATACAAGTTTCTTAGGTTAATTAGGTAAAAATATGTTTTTTAAAGTAAAACTTCTTAGGCGACGATGTGGAGATTTTTATTGAGGGAAAAATTTGAAAAAAACACGTATTAACATAAACATGTAGCAAAAAAGTGAAACGTTTTTGTTTATAAACAGGTAACAAAACAGTGAAAACCTTTTTTGTAAACATTGTATTACAGGCATGCTACACAGGCCAGTATACTGGCTGTGTAGTTCGAAAAACTCAATACATTCACACTTATTTGCAAATACACTCACACTGGATTCTCTTTCCACAGCCAGTGGATTTTGACAGCAGCGGCTAGTGTATGTCAAATAAGGGGATATCAGTGTTGTTTTCAATTACTTTTGGTGGTTTTATTTCGGGTTTTCCTCGATTTCGTACAGGAAGAACACTGATAGCTTGTTTGCAATTAAAAGCAAATGAAACAAATGTGAAAAGTGCAAATAAAAGTGAAAAATTTACAATTAAAGTAATGGAAAGAAAATCAAAAATGGAAAGCGGGTATTGCATTTGCATACGATGACATTTTGTGTATACACTTTTGAAAACAAGCACAAATTTGAAATAAAGTACACGCAAACTGCAATAGCACCGAGAACCTTCGCATATAATGAATTTTTTTAATGAACTTTCACTTGCATGTGTAGCACCTCTTGCTACTAGCATGAAAGTTCGAAATTTTTCGAGTCATTCGAACAGTACACGTATTCTTTTGCAATACCCCAACGCGTACTGCGTAAGAGATATATTAACTTTGTCATTCCGTTTGTAACGCCAATAATTAGGCGTGGCAGGTATAGAAGAGTGTATATATTTTTGATCAGCATCACCTCCTGAGTCGATTTCCGAGTGTCTGTCTGTCTGTCCGTCTGTGATCACGATTACAGCTGTAGTTTTAAAGTTATCGCGATGAAATTCAAAATATAAGCTTCTTTTTAAAAAATGTAGATCAAATTCAAATTCAAGGGGAACAGGGGGCGAACCTTCACATGGCAACGTGTCTGACCGCCTCAACCTGGCGAGGCCAGCATTATCCATGTCGAAATCGTCTCAAGTCGACTCAAACCTCCAAGTGGTGTTCCCTGGGCAACGGCAAACTGGCATCCGTCAGTTTGACGGCTAATTTGAGCGGCGGGTCACTCCATAGACCTTAAACATGGAATGTGCGCAGGGTTTGGGTCCCGCCACATTACTACTGCCCAATGAAAACTAAACCAGCCTCGGATAAGAACCCCAATTACGTTGACGACCACCGCAAACGAAAAACGGACAATGATTTACGGATATGCACCTGGAATGTCCGGACCCTTTATAGGGAAGGTGCCATTATCCAACTGGCGGAAGCCCTCAAAACAATACAATCTGACATCACCGCCATCCAGGAAATGCGATGGAAAGGGCAAGGCTGCTCTAAACAAGCACACTGCGATATCTACTACAGCTGCCATGCGGAGAAGCGCGAATTCGGATGTGGATTCGTCGTTAGCCGGAAACTACGCCACCTTGTTTCCCGGTTCACACCTGTGAACGAAAGATTGGCCACGATCCGCATCAAGGCAAAATTTTTCTACATAAGCCTTATTTGCGCGCACGCCCCGACGGAGGAAAAGGACGAAGCCGTCAAGGACGCTTTCTACGCTAGTCTTGAGGACGTATATGACCACCTTCCGGTCCATGACGTGAAAATAGTCCTCGGCGATTTTAATGCGAAAGTCGGAAGGGAAGGCATCTTTGGCCCCACTGTCGGTCAGTTCAGTCTTCACGAGACCTCCACAAACAACGGTCTAAGACTGATCGACTTCGCCGCGGCACGAAACATGGTAGTTAGTAGCACCAGATTTAAGCACCTCGACATCCACAAGGCCACCTGGCTGTCCCCGGATCAAAAAACGCAAAACCAAATTGATCATGTTGTAATCGACGGAAGGCATGCCTCTAGTGTTCTAGATGTGCGTACATTTCGGGGGGTCAACATTGACTCCGACCATTATCTTGTTGCAGCCAAGATCCGCATGCGATTATGCAATGCCAAGAACATACGCACAGGAATGCAACGAAAGCTAGATGTCGCTAAGCTGCAATTACAACGGACTGCCGAAGCCTACTCCGCTCAACTCTCGGTTAAGCTCAACCAACCAACCTCTGGACTCGACGACGCCGGCGGACTTTGGGCGCATATATCCCACTCCATGCGCGCTGCCGCTGAAGAAGTCATTGGTTTCCGGCGTCCGCAACCTCGGAACCAGTGGTATGATCAGGAGTGTCGCATTGCGACTGCAGTAAAAAACGCCGCTTATAGAAAAACGCTGCAGTCAGCTGCAACGCGAGCCGTGCGAGAAAACTACCGCGAAAAGAGGAAGGAAGAGAGGCGCCTTTTCAGACGCAAGAAAAGAGAGCAGGAAAAGCGTGAGCGTGAGGAACTAGAGGTATACCAGGGCAAGAAGGATGCACGAAAATTCTATCAACAGGTTAAGCGTCTAACTCAAGGTTTCAAGCCCGGAGCATCCACTTGTAGAGACGAAAATGGAGATCTGAATACGGATACACAGTGTGTGCTTAGATTGTGGAGACAGCACTTCTCCAATTTACTTAATGGCGACGATTCCACCAATGCCGCCCATCGAGAGCACAGTGCAGTGCCACCAATCGACGATGACGGAGTGGAAGTATCACCACCTAGCCATGAAGAGGTTCGAGTTGCTATCCAGCGACTCAAAAACAATAAAGCAGCGGGTGCTGACGGCCTGTCAGCTGAATTGTTTAAAACCGGCGGCGATGAATTGATAAGGCGCATGCATCAGCTCATCAGCAAAATATGGCTAGCAGAAAGCATGCCCGACGATTGGAACCTCAGTGTACTGTGCCCTATACTTAAGAAAGGAGACCCTACAATCTGCGCAAGTTATAGAGGTATCAGTCTTATTTCCATCGCATATAAGGTTCTCTCAAGCGTACTGTGTGAAAGATTAAAGCCAATTACAAAAACACTGATTGGACCTTATCAGTGTGGCTTTCGACCTGGTAAGTCCACCATAGACCAGATTTTCACGCTACGACAAATCCTGGAGAAAACCCACGAAAATCAAATTGACACACACCATCTCTTTGTCGACTTTAAAGCTGCGTTCGATAGCCCGAGAAGGGATTGCCTATACGCAACAATGTCTGAGTTCGGTATACCTGCAAAGTTGATTAGACTTTGCAGAATGACGTTGAGCAACACACGCAGCTCCGTCAAGGTAGGAAATGACCTCTCCGAAACCTTCAATACCGAAAGAGGTTTCAGGCAAGGCGATCCACTGTCTTGCGATCTCTTCAACATCATCATGGAGGGGATCGTACGAAAGGCCGGTGTGCATCGTAATGGCACCATTTTCTATAAAGGTGTCCAGCTCCTTGCTTACGCTGATGATATTGATATTGTTGGCAGAACCAAGAGAGATGTTACCGCTGCTTTCGCCGCTATCGAAAAGGAATCAGCCAAAGTGGGTTTGACGATAAATGAGGGCAAATCAAAATATATGCTGTCTACAAACAAGGGAGCTCGGCGTTTAGACTCCCACGTTTCATCCGGCAGCTATAACTTTGAAGTAGTCAAGGAGTTTGTATACCTTGGCACCGCCATTAATACTAACAACGAAATCAGCCTGGAGATAAAGCGAAGAACAATAATTGCTAATAGGTGCTACTACGGGCTCAGTAAGCAACTAAGTTCCAGAGCCCTCTCTCGATCGACAAAACTAACACTCTACAAGACGCTCGTTCTACCTGTGCTGCTTTATGGCGCTGAGGCATGGGTAGTTTCGCAAACTGACGCAGCCGCTCTGGGGGTGTTCGAGAGAAAAGTTCTTCGCAAAATCTTCGGTCCTGTTCGAGTCGGCGATGACTATCGCATCCGAATGAACCACGAGCTGTATGAGCTCTACGGAGACATTGACGTAGTTCGGCGTATAACTGTGCAGCGACTACGCTGGCTGGGTCATGTCCATCGTATGAACGACGAAGCTCCAGCGAAAAAGGTGCTCGAGGCGAGGGTCGCTGGTCAACGACGACGAGGGAGACCATGCCTCCGATGGATGGACCAGGCTGAGGAAGCCCTAACCGCACTTGGTGTATCCGATTGGAGAAGGCGCGCGCAAAGCAGAGGCGCCTGGCGAGAGCTGATGAGGTCGGTCGAAATCCGGACACGGGTTGTCACGGCCACCTAAGTAAGTAAGTAAGATCAAATTCAAGAATGAGCCAAATCGGATGAAAACCACGCCTACCTCTCATACAAAGTGACTTTATTTTAACAGTAAAATCTCTTAAAAATCCACTAAAACTAATGAAATGCCCATGGCGTATCCATGACCGCCAGCATAACATAGCTCTTATAAAACATAAAGTTGACGCATGAACGATATGTCCCGTTACGATAAATGATATGAGTTTGAAGGTTAAAAGGCATGTAACACATTAGAATAAAATTTAAATTAACTTTAATAAAATTTTCCACAAATCATGTTACAAGTGAGAAAACAAAGTGTCAGAAGCGTGTCAGAAAAACCAGTTCCAACAACAGCATGCATCAATATTTACCCAACATGCAACAGCTCTGATATATTTGCAATAAATAGATAAATATTTTGAAATCAATGCAAAAAAAAACTGAGCTCATTACAAATGCGTGCCATTGTTTCACAAATCACAAATCACAGCACGTTGCCGTTGACCGTTAGGATAACTGAAGAAATGTGATCGATCAAATACATTTGAGTTATTGAATGAAAGCGAAACATGTCCAATTTGCGTGACAACTGAGTGGAGTTGATAAAAAAAAAACAAACAGCTGAATTAGTTTGCTATCAAGCACATATTTGTTATTGTTTATATATTATATATTGCAAACAACAGTGCCTTTTGTTAACAATTTTTACAATAATACAATAAAAATATAAATTATAATCTAAGACTTAGTTGGTAATAATACTAGAATAACAACTGCACAAAAACTAAGCACATAATTTATGGAAATAGTTTGCTAGATTTTATAATAAAATAAATAATTTGAAAAGTTTTGTTGTGTCCAAGCGGAGAAAGGAAGTTCAGTAACAAATACTGCAAAATTTAACCGCTTAAACTAGCAGTAACAACAAATATAACCACAATATATCATTTACAATGCTAATGGACATATTTTTTTAGATTTGATTAATAGCTTAAAAAAATTATTCTTTACTTCTCGTTTATTTTATTTCTTTCTTCATTTTCTGATGAAACTAATTTATAATGGATAGATTCACTAGCTTGTATAACACAGAGTTTATTTAACATCTATTTTTGGTTTGTTTCGTGTTCTTAACTAATACTTTTTTCTTGAAACTAATTTAACTTATATATTAAACTTAGCAATTAACTTATACTAATAAAATAGTTAACCAACCAGTTTGTCACAGCATCTTATGTTTCTTATCATCGTATCATACTTCCAACTATCAATTATCTTCTAGATCAGCTTAGATCTATATTCCAATTATCATCTAGATCAGCTTAGATCAGCTTAGACTGACAGCACCTTTTTTTGTTCATAGTTGCGCTCCTTGAGTAGCACGTCCAGCTGCTCCTCTTGATAGTAGACAACAAATTCAGCGGGTGACAATGTTTCGAAGATCGTGCATATACTCGGCTTCAGGTTATAGAAGAACAAAAGTTGTTGTCGATTCGAAAAATCGTTCAGCAATGATTCAATAACTGTTGCGGCCGTAAAGTCGGAACCATAGATGTGTGAAGCATCGATAACGACGGGCACACTTTGTCGCATTGATTGCTTGGTCACCAAATTGCGCACATAGTCGACGGACGGAAAAATGAGACAACGATCGGGTGTAATCATCAGATATTCATGACCGTTCTGTGTCCGAAGCAGTTCGGTAGAAATCTTGGGACGCGCCGCATGGTAGAGTATGAAGATTACATTTACGCCAACACCGAGCATAATTCCCAATTCTAGAGGTAGCACCAGACATGCTAAGAATGTAGCAATACCGGGCACTAAATCGCTCTCTGCGAAAAAGAGAATAAAGAATTTATTAAATTTATTATTTTTTGTTTTAGAATAATTTCACAAACTAACTTTTGGCACGCCACATCGGTCTGACCACTTTGACCTCGACCATAAAAACGACGGCAGCAATAATGATGGCGGCTAGTGTGGCCTTTGGTATAAAATAGAAATACGGCGTGAAGAAAACTAAAGCGAGCATAACTAAAGCGCCCGAATAAATGTTACTCAAGGGAGTGCGCACGCCACTGGCATGGTTGACAGCACCACGACTTAAGGCGCCTGTGCCAGGAAAGCCCTGCACAAAAGAGTTGGCAATGTTGGCAGCGCCAATAGCAATGAGCTCCTGTGAAGCATCAACTGGCTTGCCATTTGCTAGAAAAGAAACAAAGTATTAAGAATCGGGCACTGTAAAAATCTTGGGGTTTAATTCCTGTTCTGTGGTGTGATAAAAAGGCAAAGTTTTATTTGCTTTCCTAAAGAACAACCTTTTTATTTTATTTTATCTATTCCCAGAACGAGAAGTGGCCGCGTGATTTATTTTTTTTTTATTTTCATTGATTTGACCTACCGAATGCCTTGCAAATGGCTATGTTCTCCATTAACGATATCAGCGGCACGACAATCAGGCCTGAACCCATGCTTTTTACCATCTCTACAAACGATTCACCATTTTCTGCCATCGTTTCATTAGCACCTAGGGAAAAAGGTGGCAGCTGCACCGTGGGCAGACCTGTTGGAATGTAGCCGATTACTTTGAAGGGAGTGTCTGCTGTCGTTGAGTGTAGTATAAATCCCATGGCGCCACAGAGTATAACCAATATGGCATTACGCGAGGTACCAACGATCCATATAATTTTGTTAATAACATTTTGAGACTTTGAACGTAACGCAGCATCTTCGGGACCAGTTTTAAAGGTAGCCAATAGCTAATTTTTAAACACAAATTTTTAAATGAATTATTTGCTTCAGCTCAATTAATATATATAACAACCTACCCTCATCATCAACAGGACCACTATGCAAGTCACTCCCAACAATGTATCCGAAGCTCTTGTATCGCTGATATTGTTAAATATCTGCGTCCATATTTCAATGAATGTGCTGCCCTTGGCAGTCACTCCGAGTATATCCTTGACTTGCGATGTTACAATAATTAGCGATACTGCTGACGTAAAGCCCGACGAAACCGGACCAGAGACAAAATCAATTAAGAATCCCAGTCCAAATACGCCCATTAGCAGCTCCACAATACCGCTCAAGAAGCACAATAAAACAGACTTCTGCCATGAGCCCTGCGCTGTCTGAAAAGTAAGCAGCGCCACTATGGCAGAAGGACCCATGGGCACATCTTTGCAGCTGCCCAGAAATATATAAACGAAACAACCCAGAAAAGAGCCATACAAGCCATACTGCAGTTAGGATAAAAATAAATAAAATAGGTTAAAACTTAAAAAAATAGTTGGACTTTTCTCAAAACATACCGCAGCGGGTAGACCGGCAATGCCCGAATAGGCCAAAGCTTGTGGTATTATGGTGAGACCAACTGTTATGCCGGCTACCAAATCGCCGACAGCATCTTCACTAGAGTACCTGGGTAGCCAGTGCAGGATAGGTACACGTTTATGTAGCGTCTTTTTGGTGAAGGTACGATTGCAGCGTTCTTTTAGCCAGTCCTTGGCATAGTCAAGACTTTTGACGGGCGGCACAATCTTTTTGCCATCCTCAGTTACTGAAATTGAGAGGATACATTTTTACTTTAAGTCAATAAAATTAAATATATATTAGATTTATTCACTAGTTTACAGCAGAATCAACCCAATTTAACAATATTTAACGCAATTAAGCGGAGAAATCAGTGATCAGAAAACGAGAAAAGTGTAGAGCTAGGACATCCCATTTTTAAAATTTTTTTAAACTACTCTTGTCGAATCGAAATCAACTATCTGTAATAATTGTAAATTCATTTAAATAGGTTTGTGGTCCCAAATAATAGTGAAGTCTTTAAACTTTATAGAACTAATCTGTCTGAAAAATTAAAATTATCATTGATTCCATTGCGCATATTTTTCCCACACCTTATTCTCAATCCCTATCGAACGATCTTTATTATTAACGCAGCCATTTGTTCATTCATTATTATTATTCTTGTGCAAACTCAAAATGTAACTTTCTTTGTTGCAACATGTAAACTCATATAGGTCACCTACAACCCTGTTTTCATTTAGCTCATAAGACAACACTGTTTCTTTGTCTACTTGCCACTTCCCTATAGGAACAAACTAACTTGTTTTTAAAAACAACTAGTTAAAAAACTAATTTAAAATAAACTAGCATATGAACTACTTTGAATTATATTAAGGCGGCATCTACTTCAATTCTAAATAGTTTTTAAGTAATTGAAATACTACTTAAAAACAAGTGGTTGATAAACTACTTTGAATTATATTAAGGCGGCAACTACTCTGATTTTGACACGTTTTAATTGCAAATTTTTATTAGATTACAAGTTTATATATATTTAACCATGTTATTTCATCAAATATTATTAACTTTAGTCTTCACTAACATTTTGTTTCAAAAAGACATTTTTTTATTTACGACATTGAACTGCAAGACAGACGTGGTAAACACACTTTAAAACTGATAAACTGCCTCAAAACCCTGTGAAACGATTAAAAATTCTTTATTATTTAAGATATCCAAATTACAAACTGGTAGTGTTTAGCAAAAATTTCACAATTTGGACTCTGTACGGAAATTCATGCATTGCTTAACCATTCAGCAAACACCTCATCACTTCATGATTTATGTATTTTTCAAAACAGTTAAATAAATGATCGCTTTGATGTATAGAAATTTAAAATTTTTATGCTTTTAAATTAATTTTCAGAAAGTGGAATATTAAAAAGTTTTCAATTGGTTATTTTAAAGTAACTTAAAAAATAGTTTAAATATAACTTATTTAACAAGCAGTTGAAAATATATGAAGACGAAAGTCAATTGCTTATTTATCGGACATCACCATACAAAATATGTTAGTTCGTTCTATGGAAAAAAGTCGGAATTTAACTAGTTGTGGTTGACAAAAAAACTACTTTTTCAACTACTTTTAAATTAGTTGATTTTCCTACAGGGTTCTTACTTATTTTCTTATTGGTAGAGTTTATACGTCATTAAGTTGAATGAAGAATATCGCATTTTTGGTTCTCTTTTACTCTCTTCGAGATATTTGATTGAAAAGCTCCTCACACGTGATTTTTTGATTGAATGGCCGATACCGACTTAAAGTGTTGTTGTAAGTACCAAAAAAGTTGATTCTGCAACCCTGTGATTGATTAATGCAGGTCTTCAGCTCCATCAAATTTTGATCGATGCGATGAAGTGTTGAAAGTTCATTTCCGCTCTCGCAGAGAGTTCATCTTTTTTTTCGCTCGGAAAACAACAACAAATTTTGAATGATCCTTCAATTTGAATGACGTGTAAGCAGTGCTATTCTTGCTAAAATCAAATTAACGGCGGCGTCGATGACCAAAGTAAGTGCAATTTTAAATATGAAACCTAGAGTAAATATTAATTAGATAAACTCTTTTAACTTGCTTATAAGTGGGGGAGGTCATAAAGTAGGAATATTGAAACAATCTTGATATAGAATAAAAATCTTTAAAAAATATTCTTAGTTATTTAAATCAACTTTTCGAAACCGTTTAGAAGTTTTTAGAGGAAGACTAGGGAGTTTTGGACAAAAGTGCTTTTTAGGCGACACCGATTCGTCTTGACAGTGCCAGGATTGATTTCACTATCCACAACCTGTGACCGATCCGGTGTCGTATGGCTAAGCTTTCGCAGAATATCCTCTAATTTCATGGAGCCGGGAATAAAAACAAAAACACGGGCATTGAATCTTATCAGTGTGGCTTTCGACCTGGCAAATCCGCGTAGATTTTCACACTACGACAAATCCTGGAAATATCCCATGAAAACGAAATTGACACCTATCACCTATTTGTGGATTACAAAGCTGCGTTCGATAGTCCGAGAAGAGAAAACCTACGTAACAATGTCTGAGTTCGGTATACCTGCAAACTTAGTAAGACTTTGTAGGTTGACGTTTAGCAACACATGCAGCTCCGTCAAGGTAGGATATTACCTCTCCGAAACCTTCAATACCAAAAGAGGCCGATCCACTAGCTTCCGATCTCTTCAACAACATTATGGAAGGGATCGTAAGAAAGGCCAGTGTGCATCGTTAGCTCCTTGCGTACGCTGATGATATTGGTATTGTCGGCAGAACCATCGCAGAATTATAAATTAGGGCCGATTCGCTTAGTGTGCTCACGCGTCAACAAAGACTGGATAATGATGAAGATACCGGCTAGTTGTCAAAATGGCGAAATTCGAAGAAATTTAAAATGAAGCAAGGTTGATTTATAAGGTTGTCGCTGGGCTGATCTCACTCTCTTCTCAGTACCCATAATTGTTAAAACAAGCCAATTTTGCGTATGACTACGAAAGAAAAATGGATGATAATAGAGAGCACTTGCATATTTTCTATGAGCTGTCAACTTCGATTTGACAATTATGGGTACTCGCTCTTTCCCTTGCGACAACCTTATAAATCAACCTTGAAATGAAATAAATTTTTAATGTTTCCAAGTTGTAATCAGTGCGGACGGGTGTGCTAAATTTGTTATAAAAATAGTGTAAATGTTGAAAAAGTATTCAATTTGCAAAACAATCTGTAACAGCTTTAACGTAAAATCAATTGCGAAATGTGAACATAAAGAAAGTCGAGATGAACAGCTGATTTTGGCAACTAATCGAATTTTTTCTGCTTTCTACTTCATTCCTTTCCGAGTCGGCCCTACTTTATAATTCTGCCATGGGCAGAACCAAGAGAGATGTTGCTGCTGCTTTCACAGCTATCAAAAAGAAATCAGCCAAAGTGTGTTTGATGATATGAGGGTAAAACAAAGTATATGCTGGCTACTTAAAGAGAGTGTGGCGTCTATACTCCACGTTTCATCCGGCAGCTATAACTTTGAAGTAGTCAAGGAATTTATATACCTTGGCACCGCCTTTAATAACAACAATGAACAACAACAATTGCTAATAGGTGCTCGTACGGGCTCAGTAAGCAACTAAGTTCCAGAGCCCTCTCTCGATCGACAAAACTAACACTCTACAAGACGCTCGTGCTTTCGGTGCTTCTTTATGGCGCTGAGGCCTACGTAGTTTTGCAAACTGTCGCAGCTACTCTGGGTCTGTTCGATAGAAAAGTTCTTCTTCTTCTTCGATAGCAAAATCTTTTTCGTTCGAGTCGGCGATGGCTATAGCATCCAAAAGAATCATGAGCTCTACAAAGACATTGGGCGTAGTTTAGCGTATAATTGTACAGCGACTACGCTGGCTGGGTCATGTCCATCATATGGACGTCGAACCTCCAGCGAAAAAGGTGCTTGAGGCGAGGGTCGTTAGTCAACGACGGAGAGGGAGACCATGCCTTCGATCTATGAACCAGACCAAGGAAGCCCTAACTGCACTTGGTTTATCGGATTGGAGAGTCCGATTGGTAAGTAATCTCCGCATTTTATTTCAATTCAAAGTTCTGCAACTCTAAAAAAAAAACACCCATTATAATCTAGATTTTTCTATTTCCAAGGATCAAATAAGATCTATTTTTAATTCTATTATTTGGAGATTTTTTATTATAATTTATAATAATAATAATAACCTTTTTTGCATTGATTAAAATTTAATAAATAGATAAATTATTAAGGCTTCATGGCTTCAAATGGTTTCATATATGAGCTGCTCAGAGCACAAGTGGCGTAAGTCCATTTGTTAAGGAAATTAAGCTAAGTACATAGAAGTGAAGAGGAATATGTAACCTTTTTATGACTCCGGGTTAGAAACTCCTAGCTTATGTAATCTCTGAATAAAATGCAATACTTAGTTATTGTTCTGATAAATTATATAATTTTTTCAGAGGACAAGTGGCGTAAGTCCATTAATTGTATATCTCCCTTAATAATGAAGATAGTCACTACGTGGAAGTTTTGTTTGACTTCTGGAACTAAATGCTATCATTCCTCATCAAAACATTCTTAAAAATATCTCGAATTATATATCTGCATCGGAAATGAGAAATTTCTAAAATAGTTCGGAGGAGAAGTGGCGTAAGTCCATATCTCCCTTAATAATGAAGATAATCACTAGCAGGAAGTTTTTTTCGTCTTCTGAAACTAAATGCTATCATTCCCCATTAAAATATTCTCAAAAATATCTCGAATTCTATTTCTACAGCGGAAATGAAATTTAAAAAAAAAAATTTAGAGGACATGTGGCGTAAGTCCATTCATTTCATATCTCCCTTGATAATGAAGATAATCACTAGGGGAAAGTTTTGTTTGACTTCTCGCACTAAATGCTATCATTCCTCATCAAAATGTTCTTAAAATATCTCACATTAGATGTCTACAGCAGAAATAAGAAATTTCAAAAATATGTTCAATTTAGTATGCAATATTCTTCATTATTTTTTTGTATTATTAAGTTAATTTTTTACGATATGAATAGCTCTTTTTATTCTCTTGACATAGCTTGTAAGCAAAACTGAGTTCTTTATACATAGAATTTCTAATAAGAATTTTTCTAAATATTTCATTTTCTCAAAACTGCCAAAAGTGGACTTACGCCACTTGTGCTCTCAGATGTGGCATTATTTTAAAGTTTGCAACTGTCATACAAATGTTTTGAGAATTTTCTTGACACATTATCAGTTTATTTATTTGACATGTTCCGAATGCTTTGTGTTTTAAAATATGTTTAACTTTATTCTTTTCGCACATTCATGGTTTCGGTTTTATGTAACTCTATTTCATTCGGAATATTCCCACGGCATTCTTTTCATATAAAGAAAACATTGTGAATACTTTTAATGGATAGGGTGAACATTTTTTAAAATTTTATTGATATTCGGGTAACATGCGTTAAATTTATCACAACATTAAATATTTTACGATTTTCTCTACAATCCTCTGAATCTAACTTGCTTTTTTTCACTCTCGTTAATATTACAAAATGAGCCCCAGCAATATTTTTCGTTTATTTTCATTTTGTTGTGCTTAAAAATGATATTAGTAGATATATTTCATTCATAGTTAACATTTAATATTCAATTATTTTCTTTCTAGTATTAATTATTTTTTACTTTATTCTATTTCGGATAAGTCGAATAGAATTTAATGCTGTTTTATTTCATCTATATCGTTTACGGGATGAATAAAAATAAAAGTACTGTTTGAATATTTTCACATGAATTTATTAAAAATTTCATTTGACTATTTGGAATAGATTGTTATTACAATAGATAGATAAGCCTTTGTGAATATCCCTATTATCTTTCTGATCAACATCTCCGTACAAAAATTGTATTTTCTTACAGCTGTTATAATTAAAAGCTAAAATTATATTACTACAAATTAAAAAAAAAAAAATCACATTTTAGCAGGTACAGTGACAAATAAACCTGAAAATCGGCCACTTCTTCATCCCCCTGCTCCTCTGCCTAATCTGTTGAACCCTTTTTTATTTCGTTGCACTTAATTTGCTTAAAATTTGAGGTAACAAGTTAAGGAATGTTAACATATCTGTATCATTGCTCTGGAATGCATATTAACGAGAATACATTCTAAAAAATATTAACCAAATACCAAAAAAAAAAACATGTGAAATTTTTTCAAAAACACAAAAACACGTAGAAAACAAACAGTACAATTAAGACAAAACTTTAAAATATTTGAACCCACGATTAAGTGAATCACAAGCACGTTCAACGTTTTTTTTTTTTAGTTTGTTGTTTTTTTTTAATAATTAAACGTCGTTCTAAGCAATGATCATGATAGTAACAGCTGTGTGAACACCCATATATACATATATATGTATGGGAATTTATAGACAAACGCAGGCAATAGATTTTTGCTGATCTTAACGGTTTTCATTGCCAAGGTGCCGTACGCTGCACTGAACTAAACTGGGTCTACTACGATAGTCACTTGATTTTTATTGTTGTTTTAACTACAACTATCTATCATATGAAAGCTTCTTTATAAACTGTGGAATTTGGTTGTGAAGTTATTGTGCTGATATTTATGCTCGAATGATTTTCCTATTGAGTTAATAATACAAATATTCTGAATATTATTTGTAGAATTGTTGAAAAAAAAAAAACACTCGTTTTTACATGTTGATTATCTCAGCGTGATATTTTGTTAATTCTGTGAATTGGGTTTTAATGGTTATTTTATTTAATTGTGAAATTATAATTACAGAGTAGGTAACTAGATGTGAAGTAAATATATTTATTTTAATAATATAGAATAACGAATTTTATGTTGTTTCCCTAATCGTTTTTTTATTAAAATTTTTGTTCAACTTAACTTGTTTTTAAATAAAATTTCTTCTCAATTCAAAAGACAAAAAACAAAAATGTGTTCGTTTAAGAATTCATTGAAGCGTTTACAAATATGTATAGTCACGCAATGCGGAATAGTTTTTTGACAAAGAAATACAATATGCGAATGTGATCTGAACTCAAAAATTTAATAAAACTAAAAACAACTGCTCAAATGGTGGAAAACGGGGTTAATTATGAACATTGTTTTAGACAGTGTTCTTTCATGATATTTGTATGAATATTTAATTTAAGACAAAACGATTTAAGGTCAAGAATAGGTGCAACTCCTAATACTATCTGTATGCACCTTTAAAGAGAATAAAATCCACCCCTAAGCAATATCGAACTATGCATCAGTTTTAACAACTAGCGAAAGTACTGGAAGCTGATGAATTTTGTGCAGGGACGAAAATCACGAAGTTCGTCCCTCACAGATTTACTACAACACTTCCAATTGTAATTCAGATAACATCAATGAAAATTTAGAAAAGAGGAAATAAAAAACAGAATTCCATTGAAGTTCAGAAAAGATCAATTGAAATTCTGAATTCCATTTGAAATTCAGAAGAAATCAATTAGTAATTAGAATCCCACTTAAAATTCAGAAAAGATTAATAAAAATTCGGAAATTCCATTTGAAATGAGATCAATTGATCTTTCCTTTTCTGGAATGATACACATATGTGGAAAGAAAAAAATGCTAAATCATAAGATTTTTTGTAACAGAAAAGTTAATTTTAGCAAAAAAAAAGAAAAAAAAAAAACCAGCTTGGCCTCAAATCGTATCAAAATCCACCCCTTGAATGGATACTCTTTAACAATTGTAAGCTACTTCTATGTTCCAGGATTGTAGTGAAAATGTTTTTTCATTGATCAAGTTTATTTTTATAAGGGTATATTATTTTGTATAACGTCTGTAACATCCATATGGAGTCGTGACAGGTATAGAAAAATATACACACAGAAAAATACCTGCGGCGTATTACCTAAAATGACTTGGGTCACTATTTTTGTATGAAGCCTAGGAAATTTGTGTAAATTTCATACGTTTTTTGTAAACTTAGGCATGCCAAAATTACTTGGGCGCAAAAACAGATTGGGGCTTTTACAATCTTTTATCTTTATGTCATACGCGGTTATTATTTACTTTCCTTTTCTTATCATTTGTACTAACTTGCATGTATTTCGCAGTAATTTATTCGTTACATTGACGAAACAAGTAGAACATAAAACATAATAGTGGTTAACAGCGAGAATCACACAAAACTACTAATGAGTTGACATTATTAAATAAAAATTGAGTTAATTAAAATCAAAAAAGTGAAAAAAGTGTAAAACATAACAGAAAAGATGAAAAAAAAAAACAAACAAATCATAAGAGAATAACGCAAGCGCTTGTTGCAAAGGTCTTAGGAAATCTTCCACTAGTATATAAGTATAACTTAACTAAGATTTATGATACCCGAGTTCCTTTTTGAATATTGTCTAAAATCTACGGCAACCCATTTTAGCAGAAGACCTTCAACAGAACACACAAGTTCTATTATAAATTGCCTAATGGCAAAATAATGCCACTACCTAAATTTTTTTTGTTGTATTATACAAATACTTAGATAACCCATTCTGGCCGAAGATTTTAGGCAAATTATACCCGAAAATTTTGTAATATTACACTTTTTTTTCTCTGTGTGTACTCGTACATATCATATATATTTGATCACCCCTTGAGTCGATTTAGCCATTTCTGTCTGTTCGTCTGTCCTTGCCGCTAGAAAAGAAGTAGTCAATCTGACACAATTCTCAAAATCAAATGCTCATAATTTTCTCAATTTTTTTTTTTTAAATGCTTTTAAAATTGTGTTATCTAAGATTTATGTAAAAGTGCTTACATAATTTTATGTTTAAATTTATTGCTTTTCAGTTTCTAAAAGAGAAATGCACTGATAGATTGAATTAAAGTATAAAGACCTCAAATTTTAAGAACTGATGCTATGACTAACTACATTTAAAGAATATTTCTGATCAAAAGTTTTTTAGGAATTCTTTTATTTAAACATTTTTTTATCCTTAAAAATCCCAAAAATTAAGAATTTATTAGCCGCTACACCAAATCCTCAGCAGTTTTCTATAATTTCTGAAGTCCACTAACTTTAGACGAAACATAACACATTATTCGACAAAATCAATGCGGAATATAGGTGTTTTAATAATTAAAAATATTTTGGATCAACTCTAGTTTAATGAATCTGCTTAAATTTCAAAATGTTGCTTAGTACCAGGCAGGGCAGAATTATTATTGTATCATGCATACACGGTAGCATTTTTTTAGTAGATTATAATGGTATTGAAAAAAAAGGCCACAGTGGGCCAGCCAGTTCTGTTTGTGGCCAAAAGTCAATATCTCTGCTTAACATAATGATAGATGGCCGAAATTTTCTACATGGAGTATTGAAGTTATATCAAAATAACTCACTCCTAAGTCTGTAATATATGTGTAGTATACGTTTTGATTAACAAAAATTATTTTGCCACGCCCACCTCAAATACTTTTTACACTAAATTTGCATAGCATTAAGAATGAGTCGTCGTATATCAATAAAATTTGGTAAATAAGTTGAAATCTGCTATATAAGATCACAGACGAAAATATTTGTAAATCCGCCCGCAACCACGCCTACTTCCCATATTAAACAAAAATTTAAAACATTTTAATTTTTTTTCGTATTGAAGTTATGTTAAAATAACTCACTCAAAATATGAAATATGTGTGAGGATTAAAAAAAATTGCCACGCCCACCTCGCATATTTGTAATACGAAATTTGCATAGCAATAAGAATAAGTCGTCTGATACCAATGAAATTTGGTATATAAATTGAAATCGGCTATATAAGGTGACTGACAAAAATATTTTTACTCTTTGGAAAGTAGTATTGTATTTATATGGATAAAAATATTCCTGTCAATAGCCTATAAAATCCAGTGTAGTTTCCAGGATCTACCACGAGGAGGTGACAGGATTTAACAGACCACATATATGGTATACATCTTTTATTTGTTTTGTTTTTAATTTTTTTTTTTTTGTATTATTTTTAGTTACTTTTTATATGTTTTTTATTTATTATTTGTTTTTTATAGCTTTACTAGTAGGACCCAGTAGTCCGCTGCTTCGCCACTGACGTTCCAGCAACCATAATTTTTTTATTTGTTGGTGGTGAAAGGGGGTGTGGCAAACATTTTTGTCCGTAAGCTAGCTCGTGCTCGAAAACAATCTATTGCCAACATTTCAGCGCAATCGGCCCAGATGTTTTGGAGTCATAATAATTTCTTAAAAATGGGCCTAATTATAGTGCCACCACGTCAAATTTTAGGACAGTTGCCGACGGTAAGCATACAAACCCAATTACCAAATTTCAGTCTTATACCACCAAAATTGTCTGAAATATAGCACTTTCAGTGATTTGTGAGCGGTAAAAGAGGGCGTGGAAACCCATTTTTGATACAATTGCCGAAAGTAGTCATACCAATCATATTACCAAATTTTCGTCTCATACAATCGAAACAGTCGGAAATATTGCATTTTTATTGCTTTGTGGGCGGTAAAAGGGGGGAGCGCGATTAAAACTAAGTATGCAATAACCTAATCTAGAACGCAAGTAATACATTTTTTAAGTTTTAGCGAAATCCGTTCAGCTGTTTAGATTTGTATAAAAGTCAAACAAACAAACAAATAATCAAACAGAAAATGATTTTTTTAATATAGATAAAAATAGATAAAGTTTTAACTTAATAAAAATTATATTTTGGGCATTTTCTAGTTTAAGTATATATAAGTATAGTATAAAAATATTTTGACATTTAATACTTTTGAAAGCTTGGGAAACTCCGCGGAATTATCTAATAGAATAGAGTCTATTTACTTATCGCACACTAAATACAAAACTCACGAAAGTCATTTTTATGTTAAACTATTCGTAGTTTTGAAAAGAATATGATTCTTTTGATTAATAAAATTTTGTACACATCTTCTTTCTCTATAATTTTAAAAAAGTTGTATCCCATTGTTTTGTATAGAGTTCCTTCAAAAATAAAATAGTTTTTTGCTTCTCCAAGAAATTTAAAAATTTTGAGTTGTGACTGTTCTGTACGTATATTTAGTGTGCGATATATTGTAATATTTCTGCGTATACACTGAAAATTCATTGCATTGTCTACGAAATTAGAAAATTTTATATAAAATTTTCGAATTCGAGGTTTTGTGAGGAAATTTTTACTAAAATAGATATTCCAAAGAATATTTTGGCATGTTTACATTTTCGATAGCTTGGGGAAATTCGGGGAACTTTTGAATCAAAATAGTAATTCATCTAAAGAACTAAGATTTTGTTATGCATTAATTTTTTTCATCACAAAAACAAAATTTTTTCGAAGCTTAAAATTTTTTTTTTTGCTATCATATATCTAAGAATATAGTTACAAGAAAAATAATTTATATTCAAGGTATGTGCCATTTTTATTAATATTTTCGATAATTTTATTCAGTTTATTTTATTATAATTATTTAATTCAGTTGAAAATTTCAGTAGAGACTAATTTTTGTAATTTCTAAAGTTTTTTATTCTGACTTATGGCCACCGAATGGCGTTGCTGGCCTTCTGTGCTGTGGCCAGCATTACCATATGGGCAGTTAATCCTGTTTTGGGCAGTATTTTTAGCAGGTAGACAGGATCATATTTCTCCCAGGGTTTGTGCAGGTTTTTTTTAATCCAGTTTTTTAATTTTCGTTTAATAAAAAAAATAGAAATTTTAAGTTTATAAATTATATGTAAGTACTTATATAAAAGTAGCAAATAAAGTTGCTACTACTTTTTACATCCTTTAAAAAATTTGATCATGTGTCAGCGCTTTTTCTGTCATTGTTGCTGTCATCGTTTTTGTTAATTTCTTTTCGCTAGTCTTTTGCAAATTACAAATGGACAAATACTTAACAAAACCTGATAAGATAAGGAAACTGTCGTTTATTTAATGTTTTAACTTAATTTTTAAATTTTTAGACTCTAGTCACAGTTAAAAAAGTTTGACTTTGACAATGCTTTTCTAAAATGTGTAGAACTTTTAGCACCTTCAACTGTTTTAAATAAAAAATATATCTCTATTTTAAGTTTGTGTACTTTTCTTCCTAATGTAATTAAATATGAAGTGGACGATGAATGGCACTAGCTGCGCCACTTAAGTTTCATAGATTTAAATCTTATAAATTAAAAGAATATTGAAACTTTTTGGAAAGTAGTTTTTGATCAAAAACGTGTAGATAATTCCGAAGTTTTTCCATTACTAAAAAAAACTTGTTTATGCTATTTTATCGATTCCAGTAGCAACAGCAAATGTTGAACGGATTTTTTCTCAAATAAATGAAAACAAAACAAAAATAAGAAATAAATTAGAAATTCCCACCTTGTGTGGGATTCTTCGTACAAAAGATTATTTAAGAAAAAATTTTAAGAATTGTACAAATTCGAAACGTCAGCAGAAATGATGAAGAAGTTTGGGAAAATTTCTTATAAAAAATAATGAAATATTTTGATTATATAATTTTAATAATCCCAACAATGTGAATTAATTGCATTAAATATAATTTATTTAAGGGGACATGACACCTTCCAAAAATTTTTTTAATGGCTTAAAACGCGTATAAGTTGAATAAAAAATATGATATAATTTTGAAAAACTAAACATATATTTTGAGGTTAAAAAAATTACACAAAAAATTTTTTTTAATTTTTTAATCACATATGAGGCTACTGGAATTTTTTTAAAAAACTCATTGCGGGCGTGATAAAATAAAAACTACTCAACCGATCGTACTGAAATTTTAAGTACGAAAAAACACTTTTTTCGAAAAAAACACCGACACTTTGTAATTTTTCGACAAACATTTTTTCTTCTAGTACATTCCACGGCGGTTTTGATATTGATGAAGACCCCGTTTTTTGTTTTTGTGTTCAGATGTTGCAGTGAGCCGCATCACGCCCACAGTGATTTTTTGATGTTTGTTAAAAAAATTCCAGTAGCCATATACATGTGTGATTAAAAATATTTAGAAACATTTTTTTTGTGTATTGTTTTTACCTAAAAATAGGTGTGTAATTTTTTAGTGAACTAATACGTATTTTAATACATTAAAAAAATTTTTGAAGATGTCATGTCCCTTTAATTTATTTTTGTTAATTTTAATACATTCTTAGAATGTGATTCTGTGATTTGAATAGTCTTCAGAAATGGTTAAGAAGTTTGGAAAAATTGTTTATGAAAAAAAAAATGTAACTATATATCGCACACTAAATACAAAACAGTCACAACTCAATATTTGTAAATTTCTAGGTGAAGCCAAAATCAATTCTATTTTTGATGGAGCTCCTTACAAAGCAATGAGACACAATTTTGTTTTTTAACTATAGAGAAAGAAGATGTGACCAAAATTTATTTGATGTGCTACATTCACTGTATATGATCACTACAAAGAGTTGAAAATTACAAAGTAACAATTTGTAAATTTTGAGTTGTGACTATTTTATATTTAGTGTGCGATATGTTCAATGATCTCAACATTGCGAATGAATTGCTTTAAAAACTTATTATTTAATTTATTTTTTGTTAATTTTATTACATACCGAATAAGAAAGTGATATTTTTGTAAAATTATAACTTACTTAAAATAAAATATTAAAAATGTTATAATAAAAAAATGTTAAAATATTTGTTTTTAGTCCTTTTATAAGAGCAGTATTTTCTGTAAAAATACAGGATTTTTTTTTGAAAATTACAGGATTTTCAAAAAACATATGGCAATGCTGGCTGTGGCCCAAACTACGCCCAAAAATTCAGCAGGTTCATTATAGTAGACATAAGCCAAAATTTTTATCATTTTAATTTTATCGTTTTAAATATCGCGAAATTTCAATAACGATATTCATAACGATACTTTTTCGATAGTTTTATCGTTCTAATTATCGATAAATTATTGCTAACATTATCGGGAAAGATAATTTCTTCATAATTTCCCGATAATTTTGTACTATTCGAAACTATAATTTATCGCTAATAAAAATGTCTGTGACCCACCTTTCATTACCCTGGCTATGGTTTCTTTCAAATGAACGATAGAGCGATCGTATTGTTGTGTATGTGTTTGCGTTCGTGTACACAAACATACTCGCTACAGAATGAAGAGTTATGTCATCTAAGGCACATTTAAATATCGTACCGTTTATTTTCGTACACTGCTTACAATTATATTAACTTACATATAAACTCATTTGATCCTTGTGATCCTCCGATATCGCCATTTTGGTCGGTTATATTTGTTGTTATGCTTATGGAGGAACACTTGAAACCATCGTTAAAGTACACGTGATCGGATGCTGGATTTGTTTTCATTTTGTTTTTAAAGTTTTCTTTTCCAGTGCCGAAAAGTAAAAAAAAAATATTCCACACTTTTGAATTTATTGACCACCTTATCACTGTTGTCGTTGTTGTTATTGTTGTTGCATTTATTTTAAGAAATCTAAAAAAGAACAAATTGAAAACATTGTTTTAACACTTTTACGTACCCAGTTTTTAATTTTATTTCTATGAATATAATTTTGAATAAATTACTTTAAACGGATGTCAGAAAAAAAATGAAAAAAATTTCATCTTTAACTATCATATTTGGGATACTTTTGTGGCAAGCTTTAAGCAATATCATAAATGTATAAAAAAAAAAAACATCGAAGACTTATTTGAAATTGTAAGAGCTGGGTTTTTAATATTGTTTAATAATCTGGTTAACTTGAATTGAATTTAACTCATCGAAATTCATTTTAGTATTCATTTGTATAAACTTCACAAAATTAATTTTAATATCAAATTTAAATGAGCATTAATTTTGATGAGTAGAACTTGATTTAAGTTAACCATGACTGAATAAAATGGAAAACTGATCCTGAAATCGGATATAACGATTCAAGCAGGAAATAAATTTTGTAGTAAATATGGGTTGATTTATAAATCAATTAAAATGTTTTGGTTGGATTTTATCATTGCAGTGACCTCACTCAACCAGTGCTATATGACTATGACTGCACCCATTTACACTGGCGATTAATGAAAGTTTGAAATAAAGAACTTCCTACAATTTTCTTAAAATTTTAGTGGAATCGTAATTATTAAAAACCACCACTTATTAAAAACAAAACCTTGTTCAAAGTTAAGTCTTGTAAAAATGACTTTCAGGGATTTTTGCTCTGATTAAAAAACATAAACGCAACATGGCCGCTGTGGCAAAAACAGGATATACTACAAGTGTTATTATTATTACTATTATTGTAAATGCACAATAAATTAAATTAACACGGTGAGTATGATAACTTCGGCATAGTTTAAAATGTTGAAAGCATCGAAACAAAAACACGATTTTTCAATAACGTCTTAATTCATTCATGAATGCGTTACAATTAAATACCATTTATTGGTTTTTTCCGTTTATTATTGATCACTGAGGCAGAAAACTACAATATTGTTTTATTTTTTTTTTTTTTAATTTGTTGTCAGCTATTTTTTCATTTTGTTTTCGGATCTAATTTAAGCCATATATTAACATTGGATCATTTATTTATTCTTGTATATTAAGAAAGCACAGCAAATTAATTTTTGTTTAGAAATTAATGTTTGGTTTAATTTAATTCAAGCTGCAGTCATTAAACACAATTTATAACTTTCAGGCGCTTTACGTCAGACATTTTACGTAAACGCAACTACTTTGTTTTAAGAGTTTTTTGATAACTTGAGATACAAGTTTTTTTTTTTCTTTTTTTAATTAAAAGCTTAAGAACAATACGGAAAGTCTTAGAAGTCAACAGATTTAAATGATTTAAAAGAAAAAAAAAAGGGCTTTAATTTAAAACATTTTCATTCTAAGCAGAAGTCGAGAATTTTTCAAACTATAATTTTTAAGCACTTCGAATCATTCTTACTTTTTCAGTTTTGTTTTCTTTCAAAATTTTAAAGTTTTAGATCATAATAAATCTTTTGATCTTATATAAGGATGATCTTTCAATATTCTTTGTGTACTTTTGGCGCGTTCTTTGAATTAATTCTATCTAAGCGTTCAAGCCGCTTTTTAAAGCACTTAATTCACTGTTCTCTGACGTACGCTGAAAACGTCGTTTATCGTAGCGGTTACTTTTGTCGTCTCTGAGCGACGTTATAAATGAAACTGTTTTCGAACAAGGTTCGGACCTTGTCTTTTATAATATCATAACTAACAAACACCTCGTGCTGTTGCAAACAATCCGACTGACGCGCTCTCTGCGATCTCGGTCTCAAACTCAGAGTCTTGCTTTTAATGGATGTCACTCGATCGATATCAACGATGATAGAGGCTGAGATCTCGGTTTTGGTATCGGTGTTGTTTGTTCCGTAGTCAAATTAGTCAAATTAGCCGAATTTTTTTGTAATTTTTTTTTTTTAACTTATTGTTATAATTGTTTTTGTAAGTGGAGAAATTTTTTATTATATTTTCTTAACTATTGTTGGTTTTTGTTTAAAGGACGTTGTTTTGTTCTTTTATTTGCGACGTTATTCTATTGAACCTTTGAAATTTTTTTGTAAAATTTTTATAGCACAAAACAATACTATCCGGTTTCCAGCTGTTTGGTTTTTTTTTTTTTGCTTTTGCTTTTGTAAACAAAATAGCAAGATGGAAAATTTTGAACATGGATGTGTAGAATAAAAATGTTAGAGAAACTTTGTAGCTAATCGATTAAAAGCTTCTCGACTTAAAACTGCATTGACTGAGTTTTTCAGTCGAAATCGTGCGAAAAGTAAAACGTGTATGCAGAAAAGGTTTTAGTAGAGATTATTTTAAAAGATATAATTTTGAGATAAGATTTTTTTTAGTCATGCAGTCTTTTGATTTATTAATAAATTAACTATTGACCAATACTTAAATGGAGGTTTGCTCCGGATGGCACTATATCGAGAGCAGCACCGAAGCTACCATTACACAATAAGATAAAGTTATCAAAAATTTGTGTATATGTTAATTTACCTAAAAAAAAAATTATATAAAATACTTAAATGATTTATTATAGTAAAAGACTTCAGAGTTTTGTCTTCATTGCTTCTGGGCACAGAATCATTGAATAGACATGTAAAAAAAGTCGTAAATTGCAATTCTGCTGTGAATTCAATTGCGAATTCTGACGCTAGTTGTGACTACAATGATGACATCCACACTGAGTACTCCCTGAGGATGTCAACACATAATTGACGAAACGTTGGGAGAAAAAAATTGAATTCTTGTTTTTATATAAAAATTAGATTTTTAAGCTTTGCTTGAAGTCTTCCATTTTCTTGTGTAATTTCTTATACAAAGCTTAATTTATTTAAAATAAACAATTTTAGAAAAAGTAAATTTTTTGCGAGTTTTTGGCCAAATAAAAGTATGTCCAAAAATTCCTATCTTTTTCTGCAAAAACTTTTTAAATTTACAAAATTTCTGTTCTAAATTAAAAAAAAATTAAAGAAAAGTGTACTTGCAGAAGTTTATGTAATAATAATTTAATTGAAATCTGATTTTTTTTCACATTTTTCAAGTTACTGAATAAGCCTTGAATAAAAACCAAAAAAAAATTCTTTAATAAAGTACTTAACTTCAAACCACTTTTCTCCTTGCATAGACATTGTATACAACTTGTTTCAAGGATTATTCATGGAAGTTAAAATTCGCCTCCCTACATAAATTCCTTGTATAAAGCTTTTCTCAAGGCTTATTTAGTTGGTATTGTTACCTGGGTTGCCAATAAAAAAGGAGATATTAAGAAAGGATTTTAAGAAAAAAAAAATTAAAATAAACAATGTTTGAATACAATATTAAAGTCTCCATAAGAAGTGAAATATGAAATAACAGTGTTTTTTAAAATTTTCAAATTATTTGTAGTATCAAATCATTTTTATTTCAATCGAATAATAAGAATTAGTCATTTCAGCCCGTAAAAGGACTTTGACCTAGTTTGTTATGATCAATTGTGTTGTACGTGTTATTAAACGTTTGCACACAAATGATCGAGAGCTGGACCTACAAGTCTTATGCCGGGATTTGAACAGCGGTTCTTCTATATACGGGCCACGCACCTTAACTAGTATGCCATGATCGTTATCATATTTTAGCCATATCATTTTATTACAAAAAGGATACAATGGGCTTAGGGAAACTAAAATAAGAAACAAATATTTCTTTAAGTGTAAAAACCGCATCGATCATCATTTTATATTAAGGGGCTGTTCATAAATTACGTAACATATTTTCGGCCAGTTTTGAGAGTTTCGACTTTGCCACAAAGTCTTTAGCACATTATAGATACGTTTTGTAATTAAAGTTTTGAGACATTTTTTTATTTCTAAATAAAAAACGAGATAAAGCTTCAGCTCTTACAAATTGCCTTATGCCGTGGTTATGCCAGGCTAACATGTTTGGTGAGCTTTTTTGTAGTTAGTGTTTTACGCGTACGAGAAAAAAGCTTATTTCTCATTTTAATGTTCTTATTTCTTTGTTAAACTAAACTTTTTGCGAATTACGAATAAAAGGATTTTTTTTTATTTAAACATAGCAAAAACTTCTTTAAGATCAATAAGGATATTATTATTTAACCCATTTCGTTTCGCTGTTCCTATATAGGAACAGTAATTTAATGTATTTTAAAAAAAATTAAAATAATATATTTTAAAAGTAACAGTTAATAAAATATTTTTTGATTATAAATATTTGAACCTTTAAGAGCCAGTTTTTCAGTACGAGTTTAAAGTTTTGTCAAATTAAACCGAGTTTAAGTTACCAAAACTTAACGTTTAAACTCAGTTTTGGCCAAAAAGAAACACATCACATGATAGTTTAAGTCGATTTAACTTTCACGAATGCTAATATGCAGTGGGTGATCATATTATTAGAGCCACTTGCATATTTTCACAATTTTTCACTTTCCAAAGTTATAGTTGAACACAAACGGATACTTGCATGTGCTTATGATATTTTTAAGACATAACAATGTTTTTAAAAAAAAAATATACAGTTGGCAACGCTGTTAATTTCATAACGTGGCAAGTCGACGCAATTTTGTAAGAGTAGCCGTTATTTCGTTCGAAGAAGCGCTTCAATGCCACGTGGTTCATTTGTGACTTATTAAATTTAATTCAAGTTTTTGAAGTTTTTGTTTTACTTTTTTAATATTGTATTGACATTGTGAAGGTATGTAAATGTTTTTTTGTTTCTTTTGCCTTTTTACGGTGTGGTATTACATATTTTTTAATCGTCTATTGAAAGATTCTTTTTTAACTATGGGAAAGTCCAAAGACCTGTCTCCAAGTAAAATTTCGGAGATAAAAACACTCCTAAAAAATACTGAGCACTCTCAAAGAAAGATAGCGTCGATTGCTTCTGTCTCACGAGCCTCAGTGGACCGAATAAAAAATAAACTTGATAAAAAAATGAACTTAGCACCGAAACGTTTAAAGAAATGTGGACGAAAAAAAATTACGACCTGCCGTGACGAAAGAAAAATTAGAGACATTTGCTCGGAAAACAGGAGTGCATCTCTAAAGGATATCACAAAAATTATGCAGACTGCTGGGATTCAAATATCTCCTATGACAGCTCGTCGACGAATAAAGGACTTGGGCTTCGCATGTCGCAGACCTGCAAAAAAACCATTTCTTACACCGGCAATGCAGCAAAAACGTCTAAATTGGGCTAAAGAACACGCAAAGTGGACAATAGAAGACTGGAAAAAAGTATGTAAATTAAAAATTTTATATTTGCTACCATATTTTGACAGTATACTATTTTTGAAAAATTTATTCAAGGTTTGCTTCTCCGATGAATCTTCAGTTCAGATTTTATCTGACAAATCTCAATTCGTTAGGAGAAGAGCTGGTGAGAAATTCAAAGATGACTGCATTGTGAAGCGAGTAAAGCATCCTTTAAGCATCATGGTTTGGTCAGTCATCAGCAGCCAAGGCACAGGTCGCCTGTACATTGTTGAAGGAACGATGAGACAGGATCAATACATCAAGGTTCTAGACACAAAAATGCTACCGCAAGTTCAGGAATGGTTCCCAAACAACAAATTTATTTTCATGCATGATTCTGCTCCTTGTCATAAGGCTAAGAGAGTCACAAAATTTCTTAATGACCAAAAAGTCTGTGTTCTTGACTGGCCTGGAAATTCTCCGGATCTCAACCCTATTGAGAACCTCTGGGAACTCATGAAGCGTGAAATTTCCAAAGAATTCGTGACCAGCAAACGCCAATTAATAGAGCGTTTGATTGAAGTGTGGCACCGAAATGAATCCATAAAATTCAATTGCATCAAATGCATAGAATCTATGCCAAAACGAGTAGCAGCAGTCATTGCAGCAAAAGGTGGAGTTACCAAATATTGACAAAAATATTTTTTAATATATTTTTCTGCAGTTATAAAAGCTTAATGTTAATTTTTTTCTATGCTTTATTACATGTTTTTTACTAATAAAATAATTGTGATGCAAAAACATCGACTATAATGCCTTTTATTTAACCCGAAACTTAGAAAATACGTTTTTTTTAAGGTGGCTCTAATAATATGATCACCCATTGTATGTAGTGACACCGAGTTTAAACGTCCAATTTTGGTGAGTTAAACTCGGTTTAACTTAACTAAAGTTTAAACTCGTACTGAAAAACTGGCCCTAAGTTTCAGAAAACACTTTAAAATGGCAACCACTAGCCACGCCTAGATGGGCGGGTAGAGTTTTAAAATAACCTTAAAAAAAGGACATTTTTAATTGAATAATCAAAAATTGTACCACATGTAAAATTACAAAACTAATTATGAGGTGATCTTAGCTAGACTTCAATCCATGAGTAATAATGGTTTTCTATAAGATATGTTGCAAAGAACTTACACTAGATTGCAGCAGTTTTGACTGTTCCTAAATAGGACACTGGCGTGTATTTGACAGAAATGTGGAAATAAGATTTTCCAAAAGCGTTTACGTGCGCAAAAGTGCATTCAGCTTTTCGATTTCATATTTAACGAAAAAGCTTTCTTTACATTCGTATTATACGAAAAAGCTTTTTTAAGACATTTCTCACTGTAAACATTTTTTTGAGCGCACAAGTGCTTAAAATTTTCTTATTTGCGGCAGATTACAATAATTTTTTGTTAAGTTTTAATTTATTCGTCCACTTGCTGAAATAAATAATTGAGGTAAACTTTTGTTTTTAAAAGAGTGCAAAGTGCAGAATAGAGTGTAATTTGCAGTTGGCAGGACAGTAAAGAAGTTACGATAGCCACCAACTACGATACTATAAATCCAACACACACTGTAAATCACTGGCAAAAGAATAAGGTGAAGTTAGATGGATGAGTTCCAATTTGAAAATATGTAATGTATCAACAATCTAAAGTGTTTCACAATTGCAATCAAGGTGTGGGTGGAGTAGATCTACACGACAATTTCATTCAAAATTATAGAATCATTATTCTATTCAAAAAATGGTACTGGCCATTGTGGCTCTCAAGCCTCGACACAGCTGTTGTAAATACTTAAAAATTACACTGCTTCATTGCGGCTTTCTTTATCAGCTCTAATCACTAATTTGAAGAAGTACCGTTAGTTAGCGTTGAAAATCACTCATTTCTGCTTAACTGCAATCGTATCAAAACTATACGATAGTCATTTAAAAGTTCATCGATAGAGAGGTCGAGTCATTGTGAGTTTGAATATAAACATCAATTGTAACTCCAAGAGCTTTTTGATTAAAATATCGCGCGGAACTTTGCTAAAAAAAAAATTTGTTGTACACAACTGCTCTAAAAACTGCTTCGAAACTGTTTGAGACTCGCTAAACCGTCATTTTCGAAACTGATTGGCTGCATTTGCTAGAAAGTTGGGCACAAGATATGGTTGAATTTCTGGCTTTTTTAGTAATCATTTGCTTATCACGCTCCGAGAGCTTAGCTTTAAGACGTGTTTTGTATTTTTTGCCGTTAATTTTCGGGTTTTTTAAAAGAGAGGGTTTTTTTAAATTTTTGAAAAATTTAGCCCCTGGCTAAATGAAACTGGCACTTTCTTCTTTGGATAGCAAATTCTATCGCGATATTTTAATCAACAAGTTCTTGGAATCACAATGATGTTTACTTTAGACTGACAACGAAATGAACTCTTGATGATTGAACTATTGATGAACTTTAAAATGTCTGTCGAATAGTTGTGATAGGCAGAGCTTATACGTCATTCAAATTGAATGAAGAATATCGCATTTTTGGTTCTCTTTTACTCTCATCGAGATATTTGATTGAATAGCTGTTCACACGTGATTTTTTGATTGAATGGCCGATGCCGACTAAAAGTGTTGTTGTAAGTACCAGAAAAGTTGATAATGCAACCCTGTGATTGATTGATGCAGGTCTTGAGCTGCATCAAAATTTTGATTGATGCGATGAAGTGTTGAAAGTTCATTTCCGCTCTCGCAGAGAGTTCATCTTTTTTTTTGCTGGGAAAACAAGAACAAATTTTGGATGATCCTTCAATTTGAATGACGTGTAAACAGTGCCATACAATTGCAGTTTAGCAGAAATGAGTACTTTTCTACGCAAGCTAACGGTACTCCTTCAAATCAGTGGCAAGAGCTGATAAAGATACATCTAGACTATTCACAGTTTAAACGTATATTAACAAAGCGTATTTATAGCATTTGTTATTTTTGAAACTGTGAGCACCTCATTATGTGTTTGCCGTATTCAATGATTTTGCAACCCTGTTATATATGCTGTAGATAGGGCATACAAATACGAGACACAAAAAACACGTCCAAGGGCTACTTTTATTTACGCGTGTTTGCGTATTTGCGTTTGCATGCAAAACAACAACAATGAAAAATACGCTTACGTAAGTTGGCGTAAAAATAACAAGCCGTAAATTAAACACGCCTGCGTACTTAAACTGTGAATAGCCTAATTGTTTAAAGTAATACAGTTTGTTCTTTCATTCTGTGTTTGAGCCTTCTTCTGATTATAATCAACATAGATTTGGCGAAAGTGCATAATAAAATTTGTTTGGTGTCGTATAGTTTTGATAAGCCCCTTAGTGTTATTGTGTTTACAATATTTTATATCTTTGTAATCTTTTTATTACTCACTCAAAAAAAATTGCAACGCATGCATGCTTTAAATTATGCAATTCAAGCCAGCGACTGTGAGTAAAAAACGAGTAAAAATTGCGTTCTTATACACATAACACGCCCGAAGTTATTTTGACTATAAAAAATTTCTTACTATGATGACACATGAATGTGAAATATGATACCATTATTTTGACTAAACAAGTGGAGTGGCTCAAAAACAACTATGGTGTGACTAAGTAATGATCACTGGATGTTATAATCCATATAAACACCAAAACGTATTTGGATTCGTTTCGAATTCAAGATTTCGGTTTCGCTATCGCTCGTTTTGAAGAATACGAAACGAATTCGCAAAATGCTAATAAGTTCATCCGACAATTTTCGGATAGACTTTTCCGTAAGAACATCTTGAAAAAATTATGCGTGAAAATAATTGATATAAAAAACAAACATTCACATAGTCATTCAGATAAAATATATGAAAAAATAAACATTTTTTTTATAACAAATTTATAAAAAAAAACTTATTCATTTCAAAGACGTTAAATTTTTTGTTTTAAACTTTTCATATTAAACAGTTTCGTTACGCATTCGAAACTAGTTCGAGAAAATGCAAATTAGCGAATCTCAGATTTTTTCGGGTAGACATTTCCATATGATTGTTTTTTTTAAATAAAGTATTTTTTACCAACTTGCTGTTGTTTATACGACATTTCAGTGAATCATTTTCTTTTTTCATAAATTTTATATGAAAAATATTTATATATATTTTTTTTACTCTTTTTTATATGAAAAATTTTTGGTGAACATTTTTTTCTTCTATTATATTATTGGGTCGTTCACAAAGTCAATAGGTTAGGTTAGGTTAGTATGGTTGAGACGGCTGCCCGTCTCGTGCACTTAGGCCAATATAGGCCCCTTGTGATACCATATAATCTCCTTTAACTTGGTGTTATAAGAGTCCTGTCTCCACTGAACCATCCCGTGGACTTAATGAATCTGTCGATTTCCTTTGGATCTATCTTTGAGATTGAAGCAAGAGAGTGAAAGAGGGGTCGACTGAGGGTATTTCGTCTCCTTCTACTTAGAGCGGGGCAGTGGCAGAGAAAGTGTTGTACGGTTTCCTCCTCCTCATCATCTCTGCAGAAGTCGTTGGCTTCACAGCCTAAACGAAGATCGTGAGCTCCTATCAAGCAGTGTCCGGTGAGTACCCCTACCAGAACAGAGAGATTCGGTCTTCCGAGTCCCAGTAGGGAGGAGGTGCGATTGCTGTCGTAGGAAGGCCAGGTAAGTTTAGCTGTGGCACAGGTGACAAGGTTATACCACCGCTCATTGGACTGGCGCAGCGTGTTTCGCCTGCTCTGGAGTTTAAAGGTGGCCAAGGGTATACCTACCCCTTTCTTTTCTGGAAGGATAGCGGCGGTCGTACCCCTTCTAGCCAGTTCGTCAGCGTTGCAATTGCCTTCTATGTCTCGGTGCCCGGTAACACCCATACAAGGTGGATCCTGAATTGCTCAGCCATCTCGTTGAGAGATTTGCGGCATGCAGCAAGAGATTAAGAGTTTTGGGTATAGGAGCATAATGCTTTTAGCATCGCTTGACTGTCCGAGAAAATATATATAGCCTTCCCTGAGGTGCTCAGCTGGTTGAGGTTCTGTGCTGCTTCCTTGATGGCTAAGGCTTTATGGTCCCCTCCATATAGTGAGGCCTGCTTTCCCACTCCTGTCGTGTAGGAATGCGGACATTATATTTTTTATCAAAGCTTACCTGTGGTGTGCGGTATTCTCTGTTGGAAGGAATAGTGGCCGAGGCCAATATCTCTGAGTGTCCGTTACCATCTCCGAACCAGGATTCAGCCTCCCTTAGCCTCAGAGCTGTGATAGTAGCACCTTCAATGGCAATTAGGTCTAAGGGAGGTAAGTGTAGGATGACATTTAACGCATCCGTAGGAGTAGACCGCAAGGCTCCTGTTATACATAGTTCTGCACTTCTCTGTATTTTGAGAAGCTTATTTAGTACAGAAGACTTACGAGTGGCCTGCCACCAGATAATCACTCCGTGGAGTATAATTGGTCGGACGATAGCAGTGTAAATCCAGCGGACTATGATGGGAGAAAATCCCAATTTCTTGCTTATTGATTTCTTGCAAGCGCAGAGCGCTATGTTTGCCTTCTTGATGCGTTCCTCAGTATTCTCACTCCATAGAAGTTTTCTGTCTAGGATCACTCCCAGAAACTTTGCGCTGTTGCTGAAGTTAAGCCTGACTTTGTTCAGTTTCGGGGGTGTTAGTTTAGGGGTTTTGTATCTCCTGGTAAAGAGAACCAGTTCCGTCTTTGCCGGGTTTAATCTGAGTCCGCAGGTTCCAGCCCAGCTGGATAGCGACCAAAGCACTGACTCCATGATGTTACAGAGTGTTTGCGAGAATTCACCACGTATGACGATAGAGACGTCGTCCGCGTGCGCTATCACCTGGTGGCCATCCTCTTCCATGCGTCGTAGCATCTGGTTGATCGTTACGATCCATAAGAGTGGAGAGAGGACCCCTCCCTGAGGGGTACCTCTGTTGACGTACCTGCGAGCCGAGGAGCCTCCTAGTTCCGAGCTAACTGCCCTGCTGGTAAGCAATTGGCCGATGATCGAAACTAGCGATGCCCCGACTCACAAATCCGTCAATGCCAGGGTGATGGCGCTCGGAAGGACGTTATTGAATGCACCCTCTATGTCCAGGAATGCCAATAGCGTATATTCCTTAATTGAGAGTGACCTTTCTATAGTCGAGACTAGGGAGTGGAGGACAGTGTCTGTGGATTTACCCTTGCTGAACGCATGTTGAGCACTTGAAAGTTTCGAGGGGTGGATGGTTTGTCGCAGATAAACTTCAATAAGTTTTTCTACAGTTTTTAACATAGAAGAAGATAGGCTGATTGGCCTGAAGTCTTTTGGACTGACATGAGAGACTTTGCGTGCTTTAGGTATGAAGACTACCTTAGCCTCTCTCCAACCGATGGGAGTGTGGTTTAGTAGTAAGCAACTGGAGAAAATGGTCTGAAGCCATGGCATTATGTGCTGTAGGATATGTTGAAGCTGGGCCGGCACAATTCCATCAGGACCTGGAGATTTATAGGGCTGGAATGTGGTCACTGCCCATGTAATCGTCCTTCTGCCTACTATGGAATGCACCAGTTGGTATGAGGCACCTATGGGCGTTGTTGAGGCACTCGGTGTGTCGCTTGTACAGCCGGGAAAGTGGGTATCCATGAGGAGGTTGAGAGATTCAAGGATTAAATCTGTCCAAGAGCTGTCACTTTTTTGTATATAGCTTGGCGATGTGGGGAATTTGGATAGAATTTTCCGTAGTCGAGATGCTTCCGACGTTGATTCTATATTGCTGCAGAAAGTTGCCCACGAGGTGCGTTTGGCCTTTCTTATAGCAAAGTCAATACTGTAAAGGAAATTGCGAGTGCTCTAAATTAGTCCGTAGAAAGTGTTCACGGTCCTTTAAAGTCCGCTGGTTTCATTTGAATATTTGGGTCCCGCATGAATTTAAAGAAATTCACAAAGCCAATCCAAGTTATTTTGACTATAAAAAATTTCTTACTATGATGACACATGAATGTGAAATATGATACCATTATTTTGACTAAACAAGTGGAGTGGCTCAAAAACAACTATGGTGTGACTAAGTAATGATCACTGGATGTTATAATCCATATAAACACCAAAACGTATTTGGATTCGTTTCGAATTCAAGATTTCGGTTTCGCTATCGCTCGTTTTGAAGAATACGAAACGAATTCGCAAAATGCTAATAAGTTCATCCGACAATTTTCGGATAGACTTTTCCGTAAGAACATCTTGAAAAAATTATGCGTGAAAATAATTGATATAAAAAACAAACATTCACATAGTCATTCAGATAAAATATATGAAAAAATAAACATTTTTTTTATAACAAATTTATAAAAAAAAACTTATTCATTTCAAAGACGTTAAATTTTTTGTTTTAAACTTTTCATATTAAACAGTTTCGTTACGCATTCGAAACTAGTTCGAGAAAATGCAAATTAGCGAATCTCAGATTTTTTCGGGTAGACATTTCCATATGATTGTTTTTTTTAAATAAAGTATTTTTTACCAACTTGCTGTTGTTTATACGACATTTCAGTGAATCATTTTCTTTTTTCATAAATTTTATATGAAAAATATTTATATATATTTTTTTTACTCTTTTTTATATGAAAAATTTTTGGTGAACATTTTTTTCTTCTATTATATTATTGGGTCGTTCACAAAGTCAATAGGTTAGGTTAGGTTAGTATGGTTGAGACGGCTGCCCGTCTCGTGCACTTAGGCCAATATAGGCCCCTTGTGATACCATATAATCTCCTTTAACTTGGTGTTATAAGAGTCCTGTCTCCACTGAACCATCCCGTGGACTTAATGAATCTGTCGATTTCCTTTGGATCTATCTTTGAGATTGAAGCAAGAGAGTGAAAGAGGGGTCGACTGAGGGTATTTCGTCTCCTTCTACTTAGAGCGGGGCAGTGGCAGAGAAAGTGTTGTACGGTTTCCTCCTCCTCATCATCTCTGCAGAAGTCGTTGGCTTCACAGCCTAAACGAAGATCGTGAGCTCCTATCAAGCAGTGTCCGGTGAGTACCCCTACCAGAACAGAGAGATTCGGTCTTCCGAGTCCCAGTAGGGAGGAGGTGCGATTGCTGTCGTAGGAAGGCCAGGTAAGTTTAGCTGTGGCACAGGTGACAAGGTTATACCACCGCTCATTGGACTGGCGCAGCGTGTTTCGCCTGCTCTGGAGTTTAAAGGTGGCCAAGGGTATACCTACCCCTTTCTTTTCTGGAAGGATAGCGGCGGTCGTACCCCTTCTAGCCAGTTCGTCAGCGTTGCAATTGCCTTCTATGTCTCGGTGCCCGGTAACACCCATACAAGGTGGATCCTGAATTGCTCAGCCATCTCGTTGAGAGATTTGCGGCATGCAGCAAGAGATTTAGAGTTTTGGGTATAGGAGCATAATGCTTTTAGCGTCGCTTGACTGTCCGAGAAAATATATATAGCCTTCCCTGAGGTGCTCAGCTGGTTGAGGTGCTGTGCTGCTTCCTTGATGGCTAAGGCTTTATGGTCCCCTCCATATAGTGAGGCCTGCTTTCCCACTCCTGTCGTGTAGGAATGCGGACATTATATTTTTTATCAAAGCTTACCTGTGGTGTGCGGTATTCTCTGTTGGAAGGAATAGTGGCCGAGGCCAATATCTCTGAGTGTCCGTTACCATCTCCGAACCAGGATTCAGCCTCCCTTAGCCTCAGAGCTGTGATAGTAGCACCTTCAATGGCAATTAGGTCTAAGGGAGGTAAGTGTAGGATGACATTTAACGCATCCGTAGGAGTAGACCGCAAGGCTCCTGTTATACATAGTTCTGCACTTCTCTGTATTTTGAGAAGCTTATTTAGTACAGAAGACTTACGAGTGGCCTGCCACCAGATAATCACTCCGTGGAGTATAATTGGTCGGACGATAGCAGTGTAAATCCAGCGGACTATGATGGGAGAAAATCCCAATTTCTTGCTTATTGATTTCTTGCAAGCGCAGAGCGCTATGTTTGCCTTCTTGATGCGTTCCTCAGTATTCTCACTCCATAGAAGTTTTCTGTCTAGGATCACTCCCAGAAACTTTGCGCTGTTGCTGAAGTTAAGCCTGACTTTGTTCAGTTTCGGGGGTGTTAGTTTAGGGGTTTTGTATCTCCTGGTAAAGAGAACCAGTTCCGTCTTTGCCGGGTTTAATCTGAGTCCGCAGGTTCCAGCCCAGCTGGATAGCGACCAAAGCACTGACTCCATGATGTTACAGAGTGTTTGCGAGAATTCACCACGTATGACGATAGAGACGTCGTCCGCGTGCGCTATCACCTGGTGGCCATCCTCTTCCATGCGTCGTAGCATCTGGTTGATCGTTACGATCCATAAGAGTGGAGAGAGGACCCCTCCCTGAGGGGTACCTCTGTTGACGTACCTGCGAGCCGAGGAGCCTCCTAGTTCCGAGCTAACTGCCCTGCTGGTAAGCAATTGGCCGATGATCGAAACTAGCGATGCCCCGACTCACAAATCCGTCAATGCCAGGGTGATGGCGCTCGGAAGGACGTTATTGAATGCACCCTCTATGTCCAGGAATGCCAATAGCGTATATTCCTTAATTGAGAGTGACCTTTCTATAGTCGAGACTAGGGAGTGGAGGACAGTGTCTGTGGATTTACCCTTGCTGAACGCATGTTGAGCACTTGAAAGTTTCGAGGGGTGGATGGTTTGTCGCAGATAAACTTCAATAAGTTTTTCTACAGTTTTTAACATAGAAGAAGATAGGCTGATTGGCCTGAAGTCTTTTGGACTGACATGAGAGACTTTGCGTGCTTTAGGTATGAAGACTACCTTAGCCTCTCTCCAACCGATGGGAGTGTGGTTTAGTAGTAAGCAACTGGAGAAAATGGTCTGAAGCCATGGCATTATGTGCTGTAGGATATGTTGAAGCTGGGCCGGCACAATTCCATCAGGACCTGGAGATTTATAGGGCTGGAATGTGGTCACTGCCCATGTAATCGTCCTTCTGCCTACTATGGAATGCACCAGTTGGTATGAGGCACCTATGGGCGTTGTTGAGGCACTCGGTGTGTCGCTTGTACAGCCGGGAAAGTGGGTATCCATGAGGAGGTTGAGAGATTCAAGGATTAAATCTGTCCAAGAGCTGTCACTTTTTTGTATATAGCTTGGCGATGTGGGGAATTTGGATAGAATTTTCCGTAGTCGAGATGCTTCCGACGTTGATTCTATATTGCTGCAGAAAGTTGCCCACGAGGTGCGTTTGGCCTTTCTTATAGCAAAGTCAATACTGTAAAGGAAATTGCGAGTGCTCTAAATTAGTCCGTAGAAAGTGTTCACGGTCCTTTAAAGTCCGCTGGTTTCATTTGAATATTTGGGTCCCGCATGAATTTAAAGAAATTCACAAAGCCAATCGAATTGGCATTTGCGATCGGCTCATGAAACGTCCAAGCGAAAAAAGCGACCCATTTCTCAAGCTGATAATTGCAATTGACGAACAGTGAATTGTTTGCAAGAATGTCAGCAGAAAAAGAAGTTGGCGCAAGAAATATGAAGCTCCAGAGAGGCAAGCTACTCCTACTGTGTGTGTGGGCAACTATAGAAATTGACCAACAGAAACGTCTTGAGCTGGTCAATCGGAAGGGGATAGTCTTCCGCCACGATAACGCCTCATATGAGTTTGGTGACTCGCTAAAAATCTCGCCTCCCTATAGTTCAGACCTTGCACCTTCGGATCACCATATGTATGTTTCGCTCCCTGCAAAACTTACTGAATGGTAAAACCTTTCATATTGAAGGCCTTATCAAATTGCACTTTGAGAAATTCTTTGCAGAGAAAAGTGGAGACTTCTACCTGAGCGGAATAATGAAGCTACCACAAAAAATAATTTTTCTTTTTTTTTATTTCGTTTACATAAAGCAGAAGTTAATTTGGATTTTGAACTGTAGTTCAACAAAAACAAGTATTTGCAAATATGTGATATTTTTGGTCAATTTGAAAATGATTCGATTTTTAATGTTCACGATTCATTAACGATTAATTTTTTTAAATTAAACAAATAAATAAATTGTGAGAATCTCTCGATAGCGAATTCATAAACGAACCGATAGCGAAATTCGTTTAGGAATAAAATGTCGAATTCGAAAGGAAGCCTTTTGGCTTATTGGGAATTTCTCCTGTATTGTTCAGGAACCGTGCGCCTATAAAGACAAACTGTAATATTATAATACGTTATCCCTTTAAATTTACTAAATGTGTACGGTAAGATTAATGGTGGGTGGCAAACCATAAAAAAGTTTTGTTTTTATAATTTTTTTATTTTTTTTTTTTTTTAAATGAATCTATAGTTTTTTTTTTATGGTAAAAGTAATTTAAAAGTGACATTTATAAATTTATTGTTATTGCAAATTGATTATTTAATGCATTATCGAAACTTTATCCAATCTAAGATACGAACCGTGCCCTTAACAAATTATCCATGCCAGTCAATAAAACTTCCGCAGAGCCATTACTCGCGTTAAAAGATTAAAAGCAACCCGTGCTTTTGAATTGCTAATAGTTTAATAGTTTTAAGGGTTTTCAAAAAGTTTTCATTAAAAAATTGATAGTGGGTAGGCTTGATTTTTCGCTACCAAAACGATTTTTTATTGTTTAAGTAATACTACAAATTATTAACCTTAAGATTGTTATATCATCTGATAGGAAATCGAAAACCTAAATTTTGGATTTAAATTTTTTTACAACAAAAACAACTTTTATCCAATTTTTTGGCTTAAACTAAAAATTTTTGAACATTTTTTAAAAAAATTTTTAAAAATATTAATACTTTGGTTTAGTAAAAATTTCATCTTATGTTTGAAGGATATTTTAACAAGCAACATTTTTCAAAAAAAATTATTGAAATCCATTGCAAACTGACTGAAATATTTGCCTTCAAAGCTAAAAGTGTGAATTTCAAGTCGTTTTTCTCTCATTCTCAACTTATAATTAATACTAAAAAGATCTGGTACTAAAATTTTTCACAGTTTTCAAACTACATACATGATTTTGGTATCAAATTGAAGGAAATTTAAAAGCGTTTATTGATTTTGTTCTCGTTTAACCGAAGTGCAATTTAATCCATTAGGGCCGAAAGAAAACCATAAAAAACAGACATTTTTAGACTTGAAGCAACATTTTGGTGAAAACTATGTATGCCATTGAGCAGAAATAAGTTATTATTGCATGCTAATTTTATTTTTTTTAAAAAACTGGCACTTAAACTTTTGAAATATTATGCAGTATTTAATGAAAATTCGAGACGCATATGTTTCCATATAGTAACATTGGTTGTTAATGGGTTAAAATAAAGTATCCTATTGCACTCTCTGCTGACCTATAAATATGTGTACAAAATTTTATAAAAATCTGAGTTGTCGTTTAAACGTGATGAGTGAACATAAAAAGTGGCTACAGATTTATTAATAGTATAGATAGACAAAGAAAACAGATAAAGAAGTATTAATAGTAGTTTTTAAAGTATTTTCTAGGGTTAAATTTTTTCCGTGTAATAATTACTTATTAATAATCACTTTCTGCTTACCGGCTTATGACACGCAGAATTAAGCACGTGTTATAATGTTTGACTGTTCGTTTAAAAAACACGTTTTTTTTTTGTTAATTAAATATACGCCGGATAGACTTTAAGTCGGTCGATCAACTCAGAATAAATTAATTCATTTTATTTTGAGAATTCTACGCACAATTTACGCAAAATTAACGTAGAGCAAACTTAAGTTTATTTTACAGAGCATCCAAATATGAATATATAATGAAGTTATCATTTATGTACAGTAAGTTAGAAAAGAGTTAATTATGAGCAAACATTTTCCATTAAGTGCGCAATAAAAGTATTTGAAATAATTAGTAATCAAAATTCTATTCCAAAACGCGTGTCGAACATATTATCATTTCTTTATTAACATATATTTCTTGGCATATTAACACTTTTCATTATTAACATACTTAATTTATGCAAATCCTCTTATTAGTTCAATATTTGTCACGTTTTTGTATAAACTTAAAACGTATTTCTGTACAAATAAAAAGTCGATTGTAAGTTTGTTGATAAACTTGAATTTTTGTTGATCAATTCGATAAGTTCTAAACAGAAACAGTATCCAACATTTTTATAGTATACATATATCATATTTGCGTGGAAAGATGCAAAGAAACATTCGGGGACAAGGCTTTTTGTACACCCACGCTTGCTGCGTAAAAACTTGTCTCCGTGTTTGGAACAACGTTTGTCTGACCATCTGACCATGATCGCAAATACGAGTACAACTGTCGGGTTGAAGCTATCATAATGAAATTCGATATATAAGATTTTAACTAAAAAAGTTCGGAAATGAGTGAAATCGGATGAAAACCATGCCTACCTTCCATACAAAGTGACTTTATCAAAAAGGTTATACCTCTGAAAACTCCAATGAAATTAATATTGACTTAAAATTTTAATTTTGAGAAATTTGACAAAATCGAATAAAAACTCCGTCTACCTCCAATACAAAAGAAGGTATTGGACCAAATAGCAATATTATAAATATTGACTTGATACAATAGTGTGCAATTTAGTGTGAACACATCATAATTTTCACACAATTTTAAAAATGCCGAAGTTTAAAAATTGAACTGTTCCATTTTCTCATAAAAATTTGATATCATGACTGAAGAAATCTTCCAATTATCTATAATAATCACTGTATCATTTTTTTTATAAAGTTTTTTGAGACGAGAAATCGTCTCCGATCAAAGTCATATTAGAATTGTAAACGATTTTCAAGACCCGTTATTTGAAAACTGGTCATTGCACAGAACCAGTATCTTATACCTAATATCTTATTTGAGTTATCAAATCAAAATAAGACTTTTTTGAAAGCCATTACTCAGCTGGATAAATTTTTATAAAAATAATATAAAAAAAAATTTTTTAATATCCAAAAAGTAACTTTTTTTGGATATTTAAGAATTTGTTCAACGTGGATTTAAATTAAAATTACTTCAAAGTTGTTTTTTTTTATAGTTTAATATAAAAAAAAAAAATTTAAAAATGCCGAAGTTTAAAAAAATGTAATTATTAACTTTTCTTATTAAAATTTGGCAGCATGATTAAAAAAAAATCATTAAATCCCCTATAGAATTGGACTGTATAAAATGTTTTAACCTTCCGTCTGACAGATGGGTCTGGCCAGACATATTTCGTTTTTCGACGATCTATCGATCTATTCATAGTGACGAACAACGGAGATACAAATATTTCACCTTCGGACCGACAGATGGTGCCTGGCTGGACCCTATGTATTTTGTATGGAAACATGCGACCAGGGATCGCAAATAAACTCTATAGAAAAGTATTTTTATGTTCTTTTTGTTTCTTCTTAAGACCACAACAAGTGTTTTTTTTTTTTTGTTTTCGCTCTCCGATCAAAACAGTAACACAAAGGAGGTGTTCATACGTCAGTCAAATGATTGAATCAATCAAAATTTGTTGTTGCTTTCCTATGTAAAAAAAAAAAATAACTTTATCTCAGAGCGAAAATGAACTCCAAAATCTTCTCTCGTCAGTCAAAATTTTGAGTGAGCTCCAGACCTGCATCAATCAGTCAAAGGGTTGCATTATTTTACTTGTCTGCTTTTTAGTAGGCAATTGTAGCAAAACATGTAGTAAACTGGAAACAAAGGTTGTTTTTTGAAGTGAAAAAGAGTTGTAGTTTCTTCAGTTCCTGCCATAATTTCATTAATTCTATTGTTTTTTTATGACTTGCATCCGATGGTCATTCAAATAAGTATAATTTCCGGCGTATTGATTTCCTAATGTGACCAATTTTAATCCTAAAATATCAACTATATTTCCGCTATTGTTTTCCATTTTCTAAAATTATTATGCACACAAAACAACTTAATAAAAGAAACACCCAAAATAAAGTGCTGCACACAGCACGATATGAATTCACAAAATAGTAGGTAACAGAAAAGTAACAAATGCCTGCGTCGGAGCTTCAATCAAAAAATCGTGTGAGCAAGCGTCAATCAAAATTTTAAGAGAGAGTAAAAAATCCCGATATACTTCAATCATTTGACTGATGTGTGAACACCTGCATACCGAAGCAAGCAGAGATGGACAGAAAAGCAAAATGCAATGTTTTGCTTTTGAAGTAGAAAACACTTCCTCTCACTGTTATGCTTTTGAATCGCGGACACAAAAACAACGAAAGAAAAATATCTTTAGCGATCTTTAGCATGTTGCTGAATGCACACACTGTGGACAAAAGTCGAAAAATATTTTTTGTTGGAATTTAAAACGACTAAGTATACTGAATTACAGACAGCGATTATCCTCATCGTTTAAATATATATTTTTGGATCAACGAAGCAGGCTTTCTCCGTCCAATTTAGAAGTCATTTTGTTAGTAAGACTAAATGGAGATTTAAATTATGAATAACTTGAAATAATTACACTTAAGTGTTATTTTTACCCTAAACAATGAATTATTTAATGTTGCTTTTTTTATGTTCTTAATTACCATATTTACTTCTAATGAAAAAATTTTTTCTTATCAATAAATTAGGAAATTATTTAATACAATTATTTAATTAATAAATAATTTAAATAAACTTATAAATATCAAAAATTTTTGTCCAATTTTAAAATCTGAAAACAAGTGGCGCGTGGGCAGGACAGACATATTTTGTAAGAAAAGGATAAACGTTGCTACTTTTTAATATCTGGTGTTTTTAAGAGCAGCTGCATTAAATAAATGAATATTAGCTACACACATCACTTCCAATTCAGCATACATATATATTAAATAGTTTTGTTTACTGTAAAAATGTCAAATTATTTATTAACAGCACATTAAATATATGATCGAAACTTAACGAAGAACGAATTGAAAGAAACGGCAAAAAAAAATGCAAAGAAAATACAGTCCGTCCTACAAATTTTTCTCCAATTCGTACTATATGCGTACTCACTCACACCAATTGAATCCATGCATTCGTGCTATTTGAACTGCTCTAGTTATAATTCTCAATGATCAATTTAATTAAGTATCATACAGGCTTAAGGAGATAGTGAAACTGTTTGCTAGCAGCTGTAGGGTTGGTTATTTCGTACAGTTTGTTTCCAATCTCTGCATGCGACATATACGTATATTTTCTATTTTTGCCAGTAAAATACGGCATCAAAGTTTGGTGGGCATGTGATTCAAAGACAAAATATCAATTGCAAGGCCAATTATACACGGGCAGAAATGAAGGAGAAGAGCGTGAAGTGAACCAAGGCGAAAATGTATTGTTACAACTTGCAAACCTGTACAAAAACAGTGGACGAACAATTGTGGCTGACAATTTTTTTACAACACTGGAAGGAGCCAATTGGTCTCCTCGTATTCGGGCGAACAAAAGATGTTTACCTGAAGAAATGAAGAAGAATCATACATGCTCTGTGCTTTCATCTCTTTTCATAAAAACCTCGTTGCACTTTGTAGCTACCCAGCAAACCACAGGTGTCGACTTTGTCGAAATTTCGACTAATTCGTAACTATTTCGAGCTGTCTTAAAGAAATCGTTACAATTTCGTTGCTTAAATATTGAAAAAGTTTCACTTTTTATACGAATTTATATATTATTTCGTTATGCTACTGTTCGTACGACATATTGAAATGCGAGCAGAGTGAAATTTCCTTTCTTTCGAACTGTCTGAACGAAATCGTAACTTTTTTGTAACATTTTCGTTAAGAGTCGTTACGAAATCGTTACGACATTTCGTTACGAAGTCGTGTCAACCGCAACGAAATCGGATTTCGAAATCGGAAAGACTTCGAAATATTTTTAACGAAATCGTAACAAACATTTCGCTATCTTTCCAATTTCGTAATCCGATTTCGTTACGAAATTCGATTTTTTTATTGAGAAATTTTTTTTAAAAAAAAAAAGCATATTTAGATTTTAGGTGATTTGCCGAAGCCTGTAACTTGGAAAAGATTTTGCAAATGGCAAAATTTTTGTGTCAAGTTGGAGATTTTAGATGTCTAACACACCAATAAAGCAACAATAGAATGGGAAAACTTTTTAGTTATCCCCTTTACGTGGAATACCCCATGATGTGTTCAAAATCGTTGTTCATGTATTTACATTACATTCTACAGCTTTTCTACGAATGCTTTCTAAAAGATTTCGGGTCCAAAAAGCTTAGAAATTGCATAAAAAATGTCAACCTAATTTCCTTCAATTTATAAAATTATATTCGTTCCAGGTATAAATTCATAAATCATAATAAATATTTTTTCGAATATTAGGGACAAATTAAATATCAAAATTCATAGTAGAATATGGCTTTTTAATATTCAAACTCCTTGCAGTTAAATTCAAATATAATGATTATGACTTTAATCTTTCAAAGTTAATCTTTCGTTTGGCCAAAAGCTTTTCATTCATTAAGGGAAGTTTCTTTAATTTGTGTTGAAAATGTTGAATCTTCAAGTAAATTTACATCATTATCTCAATTCTTCTTAAAAAAAATGTTCCCTAAATGACTATGAAACCCCTAAATCCCCTCTCCCTTGACTACATGCCTGACCTATGGGCTATTATAAAACCTAGATTTCCTAAAAAAGATTGCACAACAAAAATAAAACTAATTTAAGCTGTAATCCATACATGGTTTTGAGACCAGCAAATATCCGGAAACTGTAAAAAACTTGTTGATTCTAAAAAACTTGTTGATTCTATGCCAAAGCTTGTTGAAGAAATTATAAAAGCTAAGCGAGGACGTATATCCTATTAAAACCATGAAAATGTATTTTTTTTATCTGTTTTCTTCGTCTATAATTAATAAATATTAATTTTTCCAAATTATTACTTGTGTTTACATTAATAAGTTTACAGTACTGTAATTTATACATATATTTTGATATTTAAAACATAATGACCATACATATGATTAATATGACCACTTTTTTCAGATCATTTTGTTACTAATAAATATATATTATTATTATATATATATAGCTCAACAGAAAAGCAATATATTTTTAACCAAGATAGAATTCCTTTTATTTTTTTTTTTATAAATACTTCCTTTTGTTTTGTAGTACCTTTTATATTAACTAAATGTAAAGCTAAATTTTTAACAAAATACTGTTGATCAAATTGTTATTTGAGTTCAAATTTTTTGTGCAAATCAGTAAAGCTATAGGAATGAACTTCTTTTGCATGCCGAGAATAAACTACATAATAATAATATTAAATAACAACAAGCAATGAATGTCAATTTTAAAAATAAATAAATTAAAAGTGATTTAAATTAAAAACAACTCGTATTGCCAGATTTTATTTTAGCTAACCTCATGAGATACCTTCACGCTTACAAACTTTTTTCTGATCTTTGGGAGCATCTTTATGAATCCTATCTATCCTATATTCAAACTCAATTTTTAACTGATGAAGTTTTACCAGTTCATTAATACCAAGAAAAAATCAGACAACTATCCGACCACCCTTAAACTGTCAGATATATCGTCGGATGTTCCTGAAATAATTGCAATTCTTTTTGCGAATTTTTTCAATTAGTCATATACCAGCCACAATGATAAACTGAATTATGAGTACTTCTTTTATTTATCTAAGAAAATGTGCCCAAACGTCGTTTATCTCGGTCAATGTCATTGAAAAGTAACGAAATTGAAAGGATGATTATGGATTAAGGATGATAATGAAAGAATGAAAAATATTTACAAAATTTAGTGGTATACCATTACAATTCAGTATGTAGTAATGAAAAATTTTAATGGGAAAGTCATTTGTTTTCATTGCCATTAAAAATGAAGTGGTAATGCAAATTTTTTCCATTATCATTAAAATTTTTTATTACCACTAAATTTTAGTGGTAACGCATTTTTTCTTCCGTTATCATTACATATTAATGGCAATGCAATTATATATTAATGGTAATGCAATTTTTTCCCCCATTACCATTACATATAAGTGGTAATGGAAATTTAATTTGCATTACCACTGGATGAGTAGTAGTAATGATATTTTTAATGCACTATTAATTTAATGCATTATGCCCATCTATGACCATAGGAATGCCAGCTACATTTTTTTACTTTTACGAATTCAGTGCTGGGGCGAACAGTAGGTAAAAATGGGTCACTGAAACCGCATCCCTTGTCAGAATTTAGAATACTGTTATTTTTACACCCCATAGCGTACTGCGTAAGGGGTATATTAACTTTGTCATTCCGTTTGTAACGCCAAGGAGGCGTGACAGGTATAGAAAAATATATATATTTTTGATTAGCATCATCTCCTGAGCCGATTTCCGTGTGTCCGTCTGTCTGTACGTCTGTCGACACGATTACAGCCGCAATTTTAAAGCTATTGCGATGAATATTCAAAATATAAGTTTATTTTTAAAAAAGGAAGATCAAGTTCGAAAATGGGCCAAATCGGATGAAAGTCCCATACAAAGTGACTTTATATTAACAGCAAAATGTCTTTAAAATCCACAAATGTAAGCTTGTGAGCTTTGCTCTTCAGTCTTAATCTTGGCTATGAAATTTGGAAAAATCGAATGAAAACCACGCCTACCTCCCATACAAAGTGGCTTTATTTTAAAAGTAAAAACTCCTAAAAATCTGCTCAAATTAAAGAAATGTCTTGCAATTTTGTATATAGGCTTTGATGTATAATATAGACCATCACTATGATATTTGGCAAAATCGGATGAAAACGACGCCTACCTCCCATACAAAGTGGCTTTATTTTAAACGTAAAATCTCTTCAAAATCTGCAAAAATTAAAGAAATGTTTTAAAATTTTGCACATAAGCTTTGATATTTAATATAAACCATCGGTATGATATATGGCAAAATCGGATGAAAACCACGCCCACTTTGAGTGACTCTTCGCTGTTGCGGCACAATGCTGACATGACGTACAACATTGTTTGAGGGGCACCTAGCCGGTAATTTAATATGTCAATCTCGCCCATAGATCTATAATAAGTAAATATTAGGGCTCTCGATTTTTTTCGTTCTTTGTTCGAGCGAACACTAGGTAAAAATTGGTTGCTGAATCCAAATCACAACACAAATAGAGGGGTATATCTGTCCCCCATTTGCCATATTTTTAAGGGGGACCGAAACACGTGTTTGGTTTACAATTTCACTTACAGTGGACAGTTAAACAGGTGCTTCGATGTTCTCCCCCTAAAAATGTGGAAATGTGGAAGACCCCATCTATTTGTGCGCCTAAAAAATCGATCCCCCCCTTAGAAACCCCTAAAAATAGTTAATTTTTACCTATTTTGCTTACCCTTCGAGATATGGCACTTTTCTATTTTTTCGATGATTTTTCGAGAATTTTTTGAGGATTTTTCTATATCTTTCGATTTTATGTTGTTCCATATCTCAAAGGGCAAGCAAAATAGGTAAAAACTAACCATTTTTTGGGGGTTACTAAGGGAGAAAGCATTTTTGAGACACACAAATAGGGGGATATATCTGCTCCCCATTCGCCATATTTTAAGGGAGGTGCCGAAGCACGTGTTTGACTAACAATTTCACTTACAGTGAACAGTTAAACACGTGTTTCGACGTTCTCTCCCCTCCCTAAAAATGTGGAAAATGGGGGATGATATACCCCTCTATTTGTGCGTCTCAGAAATGCTCCCCCCCTAAGAATTCCTAAAAAAATGTCAAATTTTTACCTATTTAGCTTCCCTTTCGAGATATGGCACTTTTTCAATTTTTTTGGTTGATTTTTTGAGAATTTTTTGATATCTTTCAATTTTATGTTGTTCCATATGCCAACATGTCGCGCTAGCAGCTACGTAAGTCATGTGGATATTTTCCATGACTAAATCAGGCCTGGGCGCTCCATAGCTCACTGAGCGCTCTTTGAGCGTAACTTTTCACATGCTCACAACACAAGAGAATATAATTTAGTCGTTCGCTGACGATGATGCTGTGACGTTCTATATCGCTTTGCGCTGCAAATTGTTTGAGCTCAGTGTGCGCGATTTGAGAACGCACCTATACTAACAAGACAAAATAAAATGTGAAATGAGTATGAGAGAGTCATTGAGCCAAACTATTTAAAGCAGTGATGGGTACACTCAAGGTTCATAGGTTATATTTTGCTTGTTATATTTTGCGTCTTACTGCTTGTTAGTGGAATATATTTTTGTATTTATTAAATTAAAAAGAAAAAATGGAATCGTTTTGCACAGAAAAGTTGGTTGATGCAGTAGTTCAGCGTTAATATTTATAAAATTAAATTTAAACAATGTAGAAAATATTGAATAATTTTGTAGCCCTGCTTACTCTGAACGTAAAACGCAATTATTGTACTCTGCAATCATTTTCTTGCGTAAATTGCGCCAGCGAGTAGACGGACGCAAATGCAAACGCAGTTAATGAACTTCCAGCTCAACATGATACAATGATAAGGTAGGGCCGCTTCGCTGAGTGCTCTCACGCGCCAACGAAGAGCGGATAATGAGAAGGAACATATATGTCAAAACGACGAATTTCGTATAAATTGAAAATGAAGAAAATATTTTATGTTTCCAAGTTGCAAACAGTACGGTCGCGGGTGTTAAATTTGTGCTAATTTGAGTGAAAATATTATAAAAAATGTGTAAGAAAAACTATAAAATGTGAAAGAAGTCCTAAAATTGCAAAAAAAAAACCTGTAACAGTTTTAATCTAAAAACAACTGCGAAACGTGAGCATAAAGAAATTCGCGATGAACAGCTGATTTTGACACCTATCTCGCTTTATTCTGCTTTCTACTCCATTCCTCTCCGAGTCGGCCTTACCTTATAATTCTGCCATGATTGAAATAACTCCAAGTCGAGTCTCACTCTCAAGCACAAAACTACAGAAAATATAATAGTGTTAGTGTGCCCATACCATACCAAGGTTGATTTATAAGGTTGTCGCAAGGGAGAGAGCGAGTGCACATAATTGTCAAATCGAAGTTGACATCTCATAGAAAATCTGCAAGTGCTCTCTATTATCATCCGTTTTTCTTTCGTAGTCATTCGCTAAATTGGCTGGTTTTGACAATTATGGGTACTGAGAAGAGAGTGCGATTAGCCCTGCGACAACCTTATAAATCAACCTTGATTTATACCAATGTTCATTAATATAGGTTAAGTCACTTGAGAGAAAAGCACTCTTTTTCTGCCTTTGCTCGAACTGTCAAAGTAGCTGTTAGCTAAAAATTGTACAGATTCATGGCAGAATTATAAGGTAAGGTCATCACGGAGAGGAATGGAGTAGAAAGCAGAATAAAGCTACATTGATGTCAAAATCAGCTGTTCGTCGCGAATTTCTTTATGCTCACGTTTCGCAGTTGTTTCTAGGTTAAAACTGTTACAGGTTTTTTTTGCAATTTTAAGACTTCTTTCACATTTTATAGTTTTTATTACACTTTTTATATAATATTTTCACTCAAATTAGCACAAATTTAACACCCGCGACCGCACTGTTTGCAACTTGGAAACAAAATATTTTCTTCATTTACAATTTCTACGAAATTCGACGTTTTGACATTAATGTTGCTTCTCATTATCCACTCTTCGTTGACGCGTGAGAGCACTCAGCGCAGCGGCCCTACCTTATCATTGTATCATGTACATACAGATTCAGGTTTTTTTTTTCTTGATTTTCTTTTATCCATTCTGACAGTTCGACCGAGCTTCTCTCAAGTGACTTAACCTGTATTAATGAACCTTTATTTATACTTATTATTTATGAGCATACTTTGAGTGCTAAAAAAGCGATTCATTGCAGTTCTCTGGTTTGAAACCCTAAAACCCGCCTTGACTATGGGCATGCTTCCGTTTTCACCCGTTTTCAGTTGATAGAAGACATTGAAGAGAATTTGTGGCGAAAATTAAAGTCGACTCCGGAAAATGCGTTTGAAAAATGTTTTGATTATTGGATTATTCGTTGGCAAACTTGTATTATTTCGAAAGGCACCTACTTTGAAGGTGATACAATTAACTTGAATGAATAATAAATATGTTTATATTGACCAACGTTTTATTGACCAATTCTCGGTACTTTCATGCCAGAAGGCCTCTAATTAAAGATGGTTGACAAAAACAATTTATTTCCTATTAAATAACAAAGTTTTAAGAGCGCAAACTATAAATATTATCTTCTTAAGAGAACAATAGTGTGTGTCAAACTTAACGCAAAATGAAAGAAAACAAATTCAAAAATTTTGGCAGATGATTATGCTTTATTATGGGAAATATAAGGTCAAAACTTTTAAATTTAACAAATGAAGGTCTATCGATATGATAGAAAGTTAAATATTTATCATGGCAATGCATTTGAAGCACAAAGTCTGCAGTTAAAATACAACAAATAAGCTTGAAATTCCAATAAAATGGTTAATTATGCCAAATGATACCACTTAATTGATACAATTAAGCTTACAGAATGCTGCTTTAATTTGTAACATTCATAATAATTGTTAAATTCTAAATAACGGAAAAAACCCGTCAATAAAGAGGTTCTTTCTTTAGAGGTTTTTTTTGAAAATTTTAAAACTCTTACTCACTAAAAATTCCTACCATAAGTTGCAGGCAAATTTGCTACTCATTAATTCAGTTTATGAGTATTTATTTAAGTATTATTATTTATTAGTTTAAATAAAACCAAATCAAGGCCCTGAATTGTAAAAAGTTTAAATTTTAATGATATTTCAAAAATAACGCGCAGTATTGGTGCCTTTTTATACCTCCTGAGTGGTAATATTTTTGCCACCTGCACTTTTTTCTGCTAATGCTTGTATAATTTTCCATTTTTTTGCACTAATTAAATCATCAATATTTAATGTAAAATAGCTCGTGCTCATAGTTAACAACTAATAAATCCATGCAATGATTATAATTTAAGAAAGCTCATTGTTGTGTACCGAATGGTAATAAATAAATTAATGAACGACACTAGTCAGATCACTTAAAAGACGCCGCCCATAAAAAAACAAACCCAAATCGTTATGCATAATTAGCATACTAGTTTTACGTAACGCGGCATCACTCGCCGCACAAAATTAACGACCACAGAGCAACTCCAACCGTTTACTAAAATAGTAAAAAATGTTTTTTTTTCTTCTGCACACAAAAACCGTAGCCTCTTTTCTTGCAAGTTTTTGCAATAAAAAAACAACAAACAATAAACTTAAATGCGAGGATTATGCAAAATCGCAATTTTGAATGAGACGTTGACATTTCAAAAAGTAAAAAACTATTTTTGTTTTTATGCTTTAACAATACATGAACCTGAACATCAAGCCTATTCAAGAAAAAAAGCCAATTTTAATTAATGGTTGTATTTGTTAATCAGCTTCTGTCACTTTGGTCATAAAATCCACACTAGCTCTATGACTAAAATCATCAAAAATCTTGAACTTGCTTAGAGTATTAATGCTTTTAAATGTGGGCTTTGACTATGAACTTCAATAGTCAGATTATTTAACTAAATCTGACAGCTATCAGTAATAGCTCGTTGTTGCTTTAGCCGATTTTGTTCTTTTTTTTCGGAACATCAGGAAATTATAAAATAACGCTATAATATTTTATATCGAAGAAGAGCTTAAAAGGTGTGTTAAACTTATAAAAGTTTATGATAATATAAATGTAGCTTGCGTAGGTTTTTAACGTGCTTACTTGAATTATTCGTTAATAAAACATTTCAAATTTTCATTTCAATATACATATTAATATTCATAAAAAAACTGACTTTAATTTCGATCTATTTTCGTATAGTCTCTAAACATGAATGAACTTTGAAGGTAGAGTCTCGAAGATAACAGCTTCTGCAGATGATATGTATAAGCAAAATTATAGTGGGAAAATTTCTATCAACAATAAGCTACATAATGGAGAGTACACCCAAAGAGCGCTGATCGGGAGGTTTAACTATCAAAGCAGAGTCATAGCATATACGCTAGAGCACCCCGTGCCAAAATTATAAACGCACTAGATTTTTACCAATATCTTTTGTTGTGTGCATGAGAACATTTTTCTACTTAATTGTTGCATATAACGAACAACAACAACAACAACATTAAGAGAGAAAATATATACATACAAAAAATATAGCTGTGCCAAAATTATAAACGCACATGGAATTTTTTAATAAATCATAAAAAGGAGATCATTTTCTTCAATCGTTTGCAAAATGCCACGTGGTAGAGAGTTGACAGATTTTTCACTATCTCAAGGTCAAATCAAAGTTTTCTTTTCAGAAAAAAAGTCTTTTCGATAAAAAAGTCGCTTGATCGGGAAAAGTGATCGAGCAGAGCGAAATTTTGTAAAATATAAGGAAAATTATTGTTCGATAAACAATCAACATGGACGCAAAAAAATTCTTCGCAATTATGAAATTCATCGTGTTTTACGAACAGTTAGTAATAGAACAAAACTTATGCGAGAAAAAAGACAGAATGCGACTTGGATGCCTTTTGAAGTACAATTCGCTATGTTTTAAAGAATTCCAGGAACATATGATTTTCTAAAATGCAGCCGGCCCCTCGACTAAGCGATAATCATAAAGTGAAGTGTAAAAAAGTCGCTCGTAGCATAATGGAACGTAATTGAAATCAGGTAATGCTTTCGTAAAAAGTGTAGCTTTTTGCACATTGATGATTTCTCTAAATTTTTTTTGTAAGATAATATTTTCTGGTGAAAAGAAGCTTAACTTGGATGGACCAGATGACTACGATGGATACTGGCGGAATATAGGACATGAACCTTGATATTTTTCAAAGAGAACTTTCGGTGGCGGGTACCACTGATGGTGTGGAGTGCACTCCGTGTTCTTGGGAAAGGTGAATCTTTATTTTCCAACCGCTCGGATAAGCTCAGAAGATAACATTGGTGTGCTAACTAAGAAATTATTGTCCTTTTTGAACGAAAGTGCAGACGAAATTCTTGAATTTCAACAATACAATGCAGCATGCCACGCATTGCGCGCCACTTGACGTTGGTTTCGAAGCCATAACATTCCCGTTCTTGAGTGGCCACCACTTTTTATTGATTTCAATATGATGGAAAATGTGTGGGGTGCTTTAGTTCACGTTTTCGTTATTTTTTTTTTGGAGGAAATACCCAATACTCTACGAGAGAAGAGTTGCAGCAAGCTATTCTACAAGGCTGGGACGACTTCAGCGAGCAACAATTTTAGAATTTATTTGACTCAATGCCAGACCAATTTTTTGAGGTTATAGAAAACAACGGAAACATAGCCCATAACAAAAATTAACAAAATTAGTTTATACTTTTGGCACAGCGATATTTTTTGTATGCATATATTTTCTATTTTAATGTTGTTGTTGTTTGTTATATACAACAATTGGTCTTAACACCTTTGTCTAACGGTAAAAGTAGAAAAATGTCCTCATGCACACAATAAAAGATATTGATAAAAACCTATTGGTAAAAAAATTTGTACCGCTAGAGCTAATCAGTCAGTCGGTTTTGAATTAAAGCCTTAAAAATGGGCTTAAAAACAGTTCAAACAGGCATTGCTCTATAACTTTTATAAAAAATATTAATGGTGGTGTTAGTCTTCTAACGTAAAGGGTGAAAAAGTTATCAAGCTCTTAAAAAATCACCCTTTAGAATGAAGAATAAATAGACACATATATTGAGTATAAAGTTTCTTCCCTAAGTTCCATATTTTTCGGTGTTTTAAGAGGTTATAGTTGAATTTTGCAAAGATTTTTGGGCACAATTTTTGCTTAAATAATTCCCATAAATTTTTAAATAGTGATAAAATCGATTGCTTTACGGCATCAGAAATAAAATTTAATGGGGGCTTAAATTTTAAAGCCTTAAGTCACCATTTTTTTTCAATATTTATTTTTATTATTTACTTACTTACTTAGGTGGCCGAAATTTATTTTTATTACCAAGTAAAAAAAAAACGTTTGAAGTTGAATAAATTTAAATTTTTTTTTATTCAAGTTCAAGTTATTTCAAAGTTTCGAAAGATGCACTACAAAGTGAAAGTGGATTTGACTTAATAATATTAATGCTAATGCTAACATTACTTACTTACTTAGGTGGCCATAACAACCCGCGTTCGGGGTTCGGCCGACCTCATCAGCTCTCGCCAGGCGCATCTGCTTTGCGCGCGCCTTCTTCAATCAGATACACCAAGTGCGGTTAGGGCTTCCTCGGCCTGGTCCATCCATCGGAGGTATGATCTCCCTCGTCGTCGTTGACCAACGACCCTCGCCTCGAGCACCTTTTTCGCTGGAGCTTTGTCGTCCATACGATGGACATGACCCAGCCAGCGTAGTCGCTGCACAGTTATACGCCGAACTACGTAGAGCTCATACAGCTCATGGTTCATTCAGATGCGATAGTCATCGCCGACTCGAACCGAACCGAAGGACCGAAGATTTTGTAAAGAACTTTTCTCTCGAGCACCCCCAGAGCAGCTGCGTTAGTTTGCGAAACTACCCATGTCTCAGCGCCATAAAGAAGCACAGGTAGAACGAGCGTCTTGTAGAGTCTTAGTTTTGTTGATCGGGAGATGGCTCTGGAACTTAGTTGTCTACTGAGCCCGTAGTAGCACCTATTAGCAAGTATTGTTCTTCGCTTTATCTCCAGGCTGATTTCGTTGTTAGTATTAATGGCGGTGCCAAGGTATACAAACCTTGACTACTTCAAAGTTATAGCTGCCGGATGAAACGTGGGAGTCTAGACGCCACGTTCCCTTGTTTGTAGACAGAATATACTTTGTTTTACCCTCATTTATCGTCAAACCCACTTTGGCTGATTCCTTACCGATAGGGAATGAAAGCAGCGTTAACATGGTTCTGCCGACAATATCAATATCATCTGCGTACGCAAGAAGCTGGACACCTTTGTAGAAAATGGTGCCATTACGATCCCCTCCATGATGATGTTGAAGAGATCGCAAGACAGTGGATCGCCTTGTCTGTAACCTCTTTCGGTATTTAAGGTTTCTGATAGCTCATTTCCTACCTTGACGGAGCTGCATGTATTGCTCAACATCATCCTGCAAAGTCTAATCAACTTTGCAGGTATACCGAACTTAGACATTGTTGCGAATAGGCAATCCCTTCTCGGGCTATTGAACGCAGCTTTGTAATCGACAAATAGATGATGTGTGTCAATTTGGTTTTCGTGGGTTTTTCCAGGATTTCTCGTAGTGTGAAAATCTGGTCTATAGTGGATTTTCCAGGTCGAAAGCCACACTGAGAAGGTCCAATCAGTATTATTGTAATTGGCTTTAATCTTTCACACAGTACACTTGAGAGAATCTTATATGCTATGGAGATAAGACTGATACCTCGAAAGTTGGCGTAGATTGTTAGGTCTCCTTTCTTATGTATAGGGCAAAGTACGCTGAGATTCCAATCGTCGGGCATGCTTTCCGCTTGCCATATTTTGCTGATGAGCTAATGCATGCACCTTATCAATTCATTGCCGCCGGTTTTAAACAATTCAGCTGACAGGCCGTCAGCACCCGCTGCTTTATTGTTTTTGAGTCGTTGGATAGCAACTCGAACCTCTTCATGGCTAGGTGGTAGTAAATACTTCCACTCCGTCATCGTTGATTGGTGGTGCTGAACTGCTTTCTTCATTGGTGGAATTGTCGCCATTAAGTAGATTGGAGATGTGCTGTCTCCACAATCTCAGCGCAGACTGCATATCTGTAACCAGAACTCCATTTTCGTCCCTACAAGGGGATGCTTCGGGCTTGAAACCTTGGGTTAGACGCTTAACCTGTTGATAAAATTTGCGTGCATCATTCTTGCCCTGGTATAACTCTAGTTCCTCACGTTCACACTTTTCCTGCTCTCTTTTCTTGCGTCTGAAAAGGCGCCTCTCTTCCTTCCTTTTTTCACGGTAGTTTTCTCGCACGGCTCGCGTTGCAGCTACAAGGGGATGCTTCGGGCTTGAAACCTTGGGTTAGACGCTTAACCTGTTGATAAAATTTGCGTGCATCATTCTTGCCCTGGTATAACTCTAGTTCCTCACGTTTACACTTTTCCTGCTCTCTTTTCTTGCGTCTGAAAAGGCGCCTCTCTTCCTTCCTCTTTTCACGGTAGTTTTCTCGCACGGCTCGCGTTGCAGCTGACTGCAGCGTTTTTCTATAAGCGGCTTTTTTTATCGCGACACTCCTGATCGTAGAATTGGTTCTGAGGTTGCGGGCGCCGGAAACCACTTACTTCTTCAGCGGCAGCGCGCATAGAGTGGGATATATGCGCCCAAAGTCCGCCGGTGTCGTCGGGTCCAGAGGTTGGTTGGTTGAGCTTAACCGAGAGTTGAGCGAAGTAGGCCTCGGCAGTCCGTTGTAATTGCAGATTAGCGACACCTAGCTTTCGTTGCATTCCTGTGCGTATATTCTTCGCATTGCAGAATCGCATGCGAATCTTGGCTGCAACAAGATAGTGGTCGGAGCCAATGTTGACCCCCCGACACGTGCGCACATCTAGAACACTGGCGGCATGCCAAATTTAACACAACGAGTAACCAGCAATGAGCAAAATACCATTATTAATTAATTCCTATTTTTTTCAACTGGTCAAATTAAATTGAAAATATACCAAAGAAAGGCAAATCGTTTTTAATACCTTAAAAAAGTAGTAATACCAAATGTCAGTTCTGAAGAGGTGAACACTTGTATAAAAAAAATCAGGGCTGTTTCCAAGAAAAAGCCAGATCTCGGTCATGCCTGTCAGGCCTGAATTCCAGTCTGATCAGGCATTACATTGTCTGCTGGGTTGTATGTACGTTAGACTTGCATATTCACAGTATGTTTGACAAATTCATTTATTGCTTATAATCGCTAGCATTCAATAATCGTTTCTAATCAATTGAAAAAAAAAAACGGTTATTGAAAGGAAAAAACACAGCCATGCGACTGCAATCACCCATGTTGCAGGTGCTTACCGGTACACGATTACACGGAGGTGAATATATTTTGTGCGTGTTACATGTGTGAGTATATGTTATGCTTGAATGATACACAGTTCAACAACCAAAATAGTTGCATACTACGATTAACGGATTTTGGTCGAGAAGACTAAAAAAATTGCAAGTTTATCGGCGTTTTAAAAGATTACTTCTTTAAGCCCATACGATACTTCATTTTTTTGTCCAATTTTAAAATCTGAAAACAAGTGGCGCGTGGGCAGGACAGACATATTTTGTAAGAAAAGGATAAACGTTGTTACTTTTGTATTTCTGGTGTTTTTAAGAGCAACTGCATTTAATAAATATAATAAATATATAAATAAATATAAGCTACACACATCACTTCCAATTCAGCATATATTTATTTTAAATAGTTTTGTTTACTCTTAAAATGTCAAATTAATTATTAACAGCACAGTAAATATTTGATCGAAACTTAACGAAGAACGAATTGAAAGAAACGGCAAAGAAAATACAGTCCGTCCTACAAATGTTTCTCCAATTCGTACTATATCCGTACTCACTCACACCAATTGAATCCATGCATTCGTACTATTTAACTGCTCATGTTTTCATTTTCAATGACAAAACTTGAGCAAAAAAATGAAGTATCATACAGGCTTTACTTATGTGACGCTTACAACCGTAAGTCGGTTTTGGCCTGTTGTAAGAATTTGTGCCAGCCATTTCTATTTTGCGCTTGATGGTACCAGTTGGAAGCCCCAAGTTACGTCAGGTTGTCATCTACTTGGTGCTTCCAACGAAAATGCGGTCGTCCTCTTCTGCGTTGGCCGCCGTTGGGTAGCGAATCGAATATTTTTCTTCGCTGCAGCGTCGCCTTACACCCGCTCAACATGCTCTAGCCAGCGAAGCCGCAAGATTTTTATGCGCTTTATTATGTCGATGTCGGCGTATAGCTCATACAGCCCCTCATTTTATTGTATTCGTTACTTGCCATTGACGCAGATTGGTCCGTAGATTTTACGAAGGATATTTCCCTCGAAAGCTCCCAAAGTCTTTTCATCAGAGCTGCTCAATGTCCAGGCTTGTGCTGCATATAAGAGGATGGGCATGGTGGGCTCTGTTTCTTAATTGCCTACTGAGCCCAAAGTAACTGTTGGCAAGAGTTATCCTTCGGTTTATCTCTCTACTGGTATTGCTTGTGGAGTTAATGCTGTATTCTAGGTAGACAAAGTCCTTCACAACTTCGAAGGAGGTGTTGCTAACAGTGACGCTGGGACTGTTTGTTTGTTGATACCAGATATTTCGTTTTATCTACGTTCACTGCAAGACCCATGCAACTCGAATTTTTTTCTAACTTGGAGAATGCTGCACTGACTTTGCGTGAATTATGGCCAATGATATCAATATCATCATCAATTAAGAGCGGTAACACGTTTTTGTTAACTCTAACAAAAACTTTTAAGCGTCGTTCAAACGATCACAGTGTGACATAAGTCTTGAAGACAATGCATTTGAAACGAAATAAAAAAACATTGTTTTCTTTTGTTTTGTTTTGCAGCTCAGCACTGCATTTGTATGTTTCTCTCGTTTCGCCTTGAGCGTGGCTCAACTGTTTTTTTATGTTGTGCTCAAGGTCATGATACAATGATAAGGTAGGGCCGCTTCGCTGAGTGCTCTCACGCGTCAACGAAGAGTGGATAATGAGAAGGAACATATATGTCAAAACGACGAATTTCGTAGAAATTGCAAATGAAGAAAATATTTGATGTTTCCAAGTTGCAAACACTGCGGTCGCGGGTGATAAATTTGTGTTAATTTGAGTGAAAATATTATAAAAAAGTGTTATAAAAACTATAAAATGTGAAAGAAGTCTTAAAATTGCAAAAAAAAAACCTTTAACAGTTTTAACCTAAAAACAACTGCGAAACGTGAGCATAAAGAAATTCGTGATGAACAGCTGATTTTGACACCAATCTCGCTTTATTCTGCCTTCTACTCCATTCCTCTCCGAGTCGACCCTACCTTATAATTCTGCCATGCTCAAGGTTGATTAATAAACTTTAAGTCACTTGAGAGAAACTCGGTCAAACTGTCAGAATCATGGCAGAACTATGAGGTAGGGCCATGGCATAATGATTTACAAGGTAGGAGTGACAGTTCAGTTGGCGAGTTGGTGTTGTCAAAAACACATTGAAAAGAGAAAACGAAGAAGCAGCAAAACACATGACAAGTTAAACTTTGTATTGATTTGACAACTCCCGATCGCCGCTCGTGAGAAAAAAAGGTAGTTGTCAAGGCTACCTTGTAAAATATTGTACCATGGGTAGGGCTGCTTCGCTGAGTGTCCTCACGCGTCAACGAATAGTGGATAAAGAAAAGGTTGGTTGGTCAAATCGACAAATTTCCTAGGAATTGCAAATGAAGAAAATATTTTATGTTTCCAAGTAGCAAACAGTGTGGTCGCGTGTGTTAAATTTGTGATAATTTGTGTGAAAATATTATTAAAACAGTGTAATAACAACTGTAAAATGCGAAAGAAGTCTTAAATTGGCAAAAAACACCTGTAAAAATTTTAACCTAAAATCAATTACGAAACATGAACATAAAGAAACTCGAGATGAACAGCTGATTTTGACATCTAGCCCGCTTTATTCTGCTTTCTACTTCATTCCTCTCCAAGTCGGCCCTACCTTATAATTCTACCATGGTCACAATGAATGAAAAGAATTCAAGAAAAAAATAAAAACCTGAATCTGTACAATTTTTAGCCAACAGCTACTTTGACAGTTCGAGCAAAGGCGAAAAAAGAGTGCTTTTCTCTCAAGTGACTTAACCAATATTAATGAACCTTGGTTGTACTGTGCGGGCTGAGCGGAAAAAGAAAAGAGTAGAGAACAACATGGAGTTTATTGAAATTTTCGCAACACAAACACGTGGAAAGACAACGATCAAGCAATTCGTGGCATCGGGAATGATTTATTTAAAAATTTAATACTTCAATTAAACATACTTATTATTAAAATTTTGAAATAAAAGTACCCCTGTGCTGTACTATAGCACCAATATGATATTTTACAACTTATTTCATAAAAATCGACCCAGTACTTTTGGAGTTTACCTGGACACATAAATTTCCACTTAAATTTTATATAATAGTATAGATAGATTGCATTTAAACGATCATTTTTTACCCTTTTAATGGGTGTATTCAATTCTTTGAACTAGTTTTCTGTATAAAATAAATATATCAATTGAAAAACGTCGCGGCCGTGGCGCAGTGGGTAGAATGCGTGGTCCATACGCCAGAGAACCCTGGTTCAATTCCCACCTGACACAGAAAGTTTTTGAATTGAATTAATTTTTTTGTTCGACCGTCACATCTTTGCAGACAATGGCAGCAAACCTTAGAGAGAAAAAACTGCCATGAAAAGCTTCTTGAGAACATTAGCCGTTCGAAGTCGGCATAAAAGTTGTAGGTCCAGTTCTCAATAATTTGTGTTCAAACATTCACAAAACGCAAAACACAATTGATCATAAGAAGCTCGGTCAATTTCCTTCCAAGGGCTGAAATGACCATTTTCGTTTTTTCGCTCGTTTTTTAATAATTAAAAAATTAATAAGAAAAAAAATTTAAAAACATAGACCAGTTTTCGATTGGTATGTGTAATTTTTTTCAGAATTATGCCTTTTTACTTGTTCAAATAACTTTTCTTTTCAAATATGCATGAGAGTTAACCCAAATTTTGGATTTTTTATTTTAACCTGTTTATCTTTTAATTCTTTGAAGCAAATTGAAGACATGAAGTGCGATTCATTGCCGATCGATCTGGCGTGGAACGCCCCATATATGTTTGATCAGAATTACTACCTGAGTCTATTTAGCCATTTCCGTCTGTCTGGTTGTCAGTAAAAACTTACAAATCTTTCGTTTTCTTTTACATTTTTACAATTTCGTACAGAAGTACGATTTATTCTTTCATATAAAAGTTCAATCTACAGTGGACAAAATTTTGTCCAAAGATGCTTAAAGTGAAATTTTCCAAGGAACATTTTTGTAGAGGGTGCTTTTTAAAATTTTTTTTTTTTTTTCAAGAAAAAAAGAAACTCATAAAATCTCATAAAATTGTATTATAGGTTTATGAACACAACCAGTATGTCAAAGACATGAAATTGTTAAATTAGTATAAATTTAGAATTCATACTAAAAACTACTCAGACGTAAACTTTTAAAACGTTGAAACACGTGTAATCCTCTTTTATCTCCTCTATCAGAACCCCTTCAGTGATATCTGTAATTTTGGAAAAAGTTCAAATATGTCGTACAGTGTAATGTGCTTGTATATTTTAGTGCAACGATAGTAAAACAGCAACAACTAACATAAAGCTCGAGTTACATAAACCTGAACTTGAATAATTTAAATATCTGTTAACATTATGCATTGATTACGTTGCTGTTAATATAGGTATTTTTTTTTTCTTTAACTATTTTTTGAATTGATCGCAGAGCGAAGAAAAAAAAATGTAATTTATAAAAAATATCGATTTTGTTTGCATGCTACTGTTGTTTTTTTTTATTTTTATAATTGTTGTTTTTGTCATTGTTTTGGAAGTTTTAATATGTGCAAAAATATTTTGTAATCAAGAAGTAGGAGTTGTTGTAAATCACGTGACTGCATTTTATTAATACAATACTACAAAAAGTATGTCGATAAAATAATTGTTTTTTTATTTTATTTCGTTTCTGTTTTAAACACAGGTTAATGTTTTCATCGAAGGTTCAATTAATAAATACTGGCTACCAGCTTGTCAAGGATGAAAATTTGCTGTAATTTATTAAAAGTTATTGGTTTATGCGTTAATAAACGAATAGCGGAAAATTATTTGCAAAACATGTTTTTAATAAAAAAAAATAATTTTAATGTTTCAGATTCGCATTTCATTTTATTCAAAAAAACAACTGGCAGGCAATCTTTTTCTATGGTAAATTATTAAACACTTTATTTATTAGCATCTGACATGATACAATATAAGGTAAGCTCACATTTAAATGGCTGCTCAAACATCAAGTTTTGCAACAACAAAGCTGTGAGAACGCTAAACGTCAAATGATAAAGGCAACAACAATAATAAGAAAACTAAAACTCTACCAGCCGATTTTGGCATACAGCTTCCTTTTTACTTGAGTCTACCTTGAGTTTACCTTATAATTCTGCCATGGCATCTGAAACTTTTTTTCAAACTAACGGGATTTTTACTCTTGTGTTGAATCGTTGAATCGAAGCTTTGAGAAGGCACGTGTGAAAAGTTTTGTCCGTCAGAAGATTTTGTAAAGTATTTATTTCAATTAATAAAAGAAGAAATTTACTACAAGAAAAGTAAGTAAATATAGTGTTTTTATTTGCTTACAATTTAAAACTATAAAATATAACATTTAATTAGCTTTTCAGTCACTTTATAATGGGAAAAGCTCTATTTTATTCGCAATGCAAAAACAAAAATTAGAGCCAGCTCTTTTCCTGTCTCTATTTCTGATCTTAAAATGCTGCCAAGTTTAAAGCTCTTTTTTCAAAACGAACGTAGTTGGCAAATCTGAATTACTCTTATTCGAGTTTTCGTCTCACTCAAGGTTGATTTATAAGGTTGTCCTAGGGCTGATCGCACTCTCTTCTCAGTACCCATAATTGTCAAAACCAGCCAATTTTGCGAATGACTACGAAAGAAAAACGGATGATAATGGAGAGCACTTGCAGATTTTATATGAGCTGTCAACTTCTATTTGACAATTATGGGTACTCGCTCTCTCCCTTGCGACAACCTTATAAATCCATGGCAGAATTATAAGGTAAGGTCATCACGGAGAGGAATGGAGTAGAAAGCAGAATAAAGCTACATTGATGTCAAAATCAGCTGTTCATCGCGAATTTTTTTATGCTCACGTTTCGCAGTTGTTTTTAAGTTAAAACTGTTACAGGTTTTTTTTGCAATTTTAAGACTTCTTTCACATTTTATAGTTTTTATTACACTTTTTATATAATATTTTCACTCAAATTAGCACAAATTTAATACCCGCGACCGCACTGTTTGCAAATTGGAAACATAAAATATTTTCTTCATTTGCAATTTCTACGAAATTCGTCGTTTTGACATTAATGTTGCTTTTCATTATCCACTCTTCGTTGACGAGTGAGAGCACTTAGTAGCATGGGCCTACCTTATCATTGTATCATGTTATAAATCAACCTTGGTCTCACTGCTCGCATTCGTATTTTGACACTTCATCGTTAGTGATGCCACATTGTAATAAAGTTGAACTAAAACTGTTCCACTGAGATTTGATCTGATCCAGTGCCACGGGAATGCAGCTATTATCGCTATCGCCTGCTGTTGCGCGAATGGTCAGGCGCTTAATCGTTTAAAGAGCAACTAATATTGCGGTGGAAACAAGCAAAGTTATTAGAGAGGTCCATGGAGTCCACGTCAGTGACGAAACAATTCACAGAGGGCTAAGCAATAACGTACTCAAAGTTAGAGTGATTTTAAAAAATAATTTTTAAATGAAACGCATCGTGAGGCATGTTCAAAAATTTCGCTAAAATGTATCAACATTTCACCATCAATAACGTAGTCCAAGGAAGTAAGGTACTTAGTCCAATGAAACTAAGAATAATCGAGTAGGGTTGCATGGGCGCGCTTATGGACATGGATTGATAAACAAGTTGTTTTAAAGGATAGCAACAAATGATACACTCTTAAATTTGGAGATGTATTACTCATGGTTTGGGGATGTTTCCGTGGTAATGAGCTCGGTGTACTTCAGCGCATCAGTGGAATTATGCGTGCCCCAGATTATATTACCCTTTTGGAGAACTCGTATCGCCCAAGTCTAGACATACCACCTTGTTCAAAAAAAAAAGGTTCATTCACACTGTGAATCGGACTTAACTGTCCTATCAGCGTCTCTCGTTGACATTTGGTAAAGTGACAGAGTTTTGTTTACAACAACTTTTTTCGTGTCTTCAATTTTTACGATGGAAAGAAAAAATTGAGCCTGATTCACTCGCCTGATGCCTGGTTTACGTGTCATACTCGTATACCCATGTCTCATCACCATTAATGATGGATTCGATGAATGATTCGTCGTTTTCGACCATTTCCAGCATGTCTTTCACGATAGCAACTCGGTCTCTTTTTTGCATGAAATTGAGTTCTTTCGGTACCAACTTTGCAGCGACACGTCTCAAGCCCAATTCATTCTTCAAAATGTTCTGAACGGATCCAATTGAAATGCCGACGCACTCTGCTATCTCTCTAATCTAATCTAATTTACGATTTTTGACCAACATCTCTTTGATATTATCAACGTTTTCTTCGGTAGTCAAACAAGATGGCCGCCCGGTACAAGGGTCGTCTTCTACTTCGTCTTGGCCAATCACAAATCGGTTAAAACACTTGTTTGCCTTCTGATACGATAGAGCAGAGTCACCGTAACATTTCACCAACATTTTACGCGTATCGGAGCAATTGAAACCATTTCTCACAAAATTTGATACACACTCGTTGCTCAATATTTCTTTCATCGTAAAAATCGAAGACACGAAAAAAGTCGTTGCAAACAAAACACTGTCACTTTACCAAATGTCAACGAGAGACGCTGATATTTGGCAGCCTTGTCATAGACACATGTGGCAACCTACTAAAAAAAATGTTCGAATCGGGCAGTTAAGTCCGGTTCACAGTGTGAATGAACCTTTCTTTTTGAACAAGGTGGTATTCGGACTCGAACGGGGGCAAGGCGACATATTTGTGCAGGATAATGATTCAAGCATAACAAAATACATATAACACAAATATAATAAAAAAACTGGTTTGTTGATAATCGGAATGATAATCGAAGCAGATAAAAAGTCGCGTGGCATTCATACACAATATTAATCTGTAAAAAACTCAGCATTTAAGTCAAGGTTCTGAAGTGTTGATATCTGCAGTTTTTGAAAGATAATTGTTTCGGATTAAAAAATTTAACATTTTTGATTTATTTGTTGGTGCTGTTAAAACATTGATTCCGCATTTAAAATTTATTCAACTCTTCATATTATTTAATAATATTTTTGCGTCTTTATGAATTTTTTTTATTTTCGTGAACTGTTTTGTTCTTTACTGTATACACATTAACATTAATTAAAGCCTATTTATGACTTCAAAAAGTGTGAAATTTCTGCGGATATTATGAGCGCTCATAATAATGAGTCAGAAATGTGTCTTATTTATTAGGATTTTACGAACGGTTACGACAGAAATTCCGGGCCTAGATGTGATAGTTGCTTTGTATAATTCCCTGTTTTTATGCATTTAAATGAACACTTTTTTCAAACCGTTAATGTCGATTATTTCGAAATTTTTATTATATGACTTTTAAAGAAAGCCCTACAAGTACTGTTTCAGATTAATTTTCATTATTAAAATCGGCATCGTATTTTGATCTCCTTTAATAACTTTTACTTATTCTATAATTAACTCGTAGAACATCGGTCAACTCATTTTTAGTTGATGCACAGTGTGATATTTGGTCAATATTGAATAATAAAATTCTAAATATTTATAAGATCATTCCTTGAAAATTTTACCTAAATCGAAATTCGGCCTTTTTTTAATATTTGACCGAAACCGAAACTGACTATATGGAAAGAAAACATTTTTTTTTTAATAAATAAATTTTTTTAATAAATTCAAAATTAAATTTAAAATTACAAATAAAGTTTCCAGAAAACCACATTTCATATATAAAGTATGTGTGTGGCCGTCACGCCAGATGTAGATAAGTGAAATTTCTACCCAAAAACGGAATTTCTGTGATTGCTTATTTATAGCAGTAACACCATTTTTGGCCCAGCCTAATACATATAAAGTTTTCCTAAAAAACACAACAAATATTAAATTGAAATATTATTAACTTGCAAGCTACGCAAACAAACAAAAGAAACCAATTAAATCAACATTAGAAGAACATCTCGCCAAAACATGGACATTAAAAATGCCCGAAATGCCTTTTTTGGGGTGTTTATGCCAATAAATTTCGAGTCGTTTTTCCAAATATTTGAAAAGGAAGAGAGGCCCAAAAAATAATCTTGGAATTTAGGCCCAAAAAAATCGGGCGTTTTTGCCAAATTAAAATATGGAAAAAACATCCGAATTTTTGTTTACCAAAAAGTTCTTACATTGAATCTAGATCGCGGAAATTATTCCCAAAAAATTTGGAAGTAATAAAACTTCTTCTACTCCAATAAGCTGTTCGAAGTCGGCATAAAAGATTTGTGTCATTTATGTTCAAACATTTCACAACACACACAACACAAAATTTCACAAGAAGCTCGGTCAAAGTTCTTTCAAGGGCTGAAGTGGCCATTTTGTTTTTATTTTTTTTTGCCTTCAATAAAAACAGCTGAAAATTTCGGGCATAGTTTCCATTTTCCTTCGATATTTATTTTTAAGTCATCCGGGTGTAATTTCCATTTTTTGGGCTCAATTGCCATTTTAAATTGGGGCGTTTTCTAAAATTCAATACTTCAAAAATTTCAGCTATTTTGCCATTTTTTTCGGTCGTCAGCTCTTCCTTCTTAAGTTGCGGGAGCCATTTTTTGTCATATTCATAAACTATCCTAGTCTTTATAACATTTTCGTGAATTTCATGTTGCAGTGACATTAATCTTGAATAGTTCTGGGATTATTTGTAACTATATCTATTAACCTGCTTTTAAACATTGATTATATACAAATCAATTACCACGCTATTAAAACAGCGAAGTGGGGAATGTTCGCAGTGTCCATTCAATATTATAATTATTCAATGGCAATACATTTTAATACATGTTCGGAAATTTAATGTGTTAACCTTTGTGGTTTGTGCATTACTATTAACATAGTCAAGACATAATCCAAGGCCATCAGATAAGGAAGAAAAGAGGAACTTATACTTTATTGTTAATCAGCAACTTCACTTGACATAAGTATGTTGATAAGATAGTAGAACATCCGTCCGATGATCGGGAGGTTGTGGATTCGAATCGCAATGCGAACAAAAACATTTTTGAAAAAACAGTTTTGTTGTTTTTATATTACCGAATGTGGTGCATTTTTGTATTTTTTTCGTTGTTATTGAAATCTTTCGTCGCATCGATTTTATCATCCATCTAATGCGCTGTATTTTATTTTTTAACGTGGCTAAAGAACTTTTACTTCAAAAATTTAATATAAAATTCATAATCATTGAATTTTTTCTATAATTTTTTGATGTGTCATACAAAATATGAGATTTTTAAGTTTCGGTTTCGGCCATATTCAGGCTTCACAGCCGTAACTGACGACACTACTAGGAACATAAGGAATCCACATGCCAAAATGGTTCCTCGCGTGATGCAATTACAAACAGACATATAGACAACAATTTTGGTTTCCACATCAGTCAAAATATTCAGAGCAATAAGATTTTTATTACACTCATTTGCATACTTTCAAAAAAATTTTCCATTACGAAAAAATATTCAAAAGTTTACAAGATTGGTCAATACACTTAATACAATTTGAGGCTAAGAAAAAATTTATTAATTTTAAAATTATAGACATCAAATTATAAACATTACAAGGCCATGTTTATATCTTTATTTAATATTTTAGATATTTTCTGTGTAGCTATATTTTAGAAAATACAAAATTTTTATTGTTAATAGCATCGCTAGATTGAAAAAACCACACACTGTGCGGCGTTCCTTTCTAATCTACGCGATAAGATTTTCACATAATTGGGTTAATTTATAATTAAAAATAATAAAAAAATTTATTATAGGTAGATGTTGATTAAATTTAATTTTTTATAAAAAATGCATAAAAATAAACTTCTTAAAACTGACGTCACGATCTGTAATGTTAATTCACATTTTTGTCGAGTGTCTGTAAGACACACTTTAAGTTTGACAACAATATACATACATGCGACAAATTGTACAGATATGAGGGAATTTACGAATTCACATACTCGTATTAAACTCGATTTAATTTGAAAGTCAAAGCTTTATATTTTAACATAGCAGGTTTCTACATTCGCCGATGACGTCTGTTGCAGACATATTTCAATCAATAAAAAAAATAATACTCACACATTGCAGTTAATGTGTTAATTCTTAAAAACAACAACGGTAACGATCGCACAGTGTCCCGCCATAACCGGAAGTGATATACATAAGTATAAACAGCGGTTCTTAAGGGTACTCAAACCATTACTATGAACTAAGAATCAATTCTAAATAACATAAAACTAAAAAGTTATATGAGTGGAAAGTGGTTAATAACAAATATTTTGCCGAATTAAGGATATCTGAATGCTTAAAATTGTTGCAATTCTGGGTCATTCAAAGTATTGCAATGACATAGCGGCAGGAATGCTTTGATGTAAAATAAAGGTCTGCAAAGAACCATCCAAGCATACTAGTTATGTGCAAGATTTATTAATATAGGTTAAGTCACTTGAGAGAAAAGCACTCATTTTCCGCCTTTGCTCGAACTGTCAAAGAAGCTGTTAGCTAAAAATTGTGCAGATTCAGGTTTTTTCCTTTCATCCATTCTGACAGTTTGACCGAGTTTCTCTCAAGTGACTTTACCTTTATTAATCAACCTTGGCTATGTGTTATTTTTTTCTTATATCAACTTGCATCAGTTTCGATCATGATACAATAATTTACAAGGTAGACTTGACAACTGCCTTTTTTCTCACGAGCGGCGATCGGGAGTTGTCAAATCAATACAAAGTTTAACTTTTCATCTGTTTTGCTGCTTCTTCGTTTTCTCTTTTCAATGTGTTTTTGACAACTCCAAATCGCCAAAAGAACTGTCACTCCTACATTGTAAATCATTATACCATGAATACTAGTTTGAGAACATACGCAAAAAACAGATATATCGGTAATATTGTTATCTCTACTTGGAACATCTGGATATGTGACTTCAAAAGCATAAAGAATAAAGAGCGAATTATTTTAATAAAACAATAAAAGAAACACTTCATATAAGTGCAACGCATTCAAGTTTTAAATGTATTTCATAAAAAAAAAAAAAAACAGAACAAAGGCATTTTTGTCATCAACTTATGAAATTAAAAATTAATTTAAAATTAGTAAATGTGGCACAAGTACCTTATATAAAACTATCGATTTACAGAATCCATATCCATTACGCCATTACTTTTTTTAGTAGCATAGAAAAAGTAAAAGCACAAGATGAACACAAAGAGAACTATCTAGAATACCCATTTTGAATGGATATATCCATTTAAAAAAGAGTTCAAACAGATACTCTGTTTAGTGGAGCCGATAAAAAGAAAAAAAGCTTACACTACAATGAGAGCCAGAGAAACTCTGCTTAATGCATGGAACACATTGATGGCGGCAACGGCTTTACTACACGACAATAGAGAGAAATGTAGTCATACCGATGGCTACTCGATTATTTTGAAAGCGACACAACAGAAAGCTTTCCCACAATTAATGCCAAATTATTAAATGAATAAAGCTTTTGAAATGCTCTCTAAGCAATAAAAATAGAGCAATATTTGACGCCTGTCAAAATAGAAATAATTCTAAGTCGGCGACATCAACAAGAGCGACAATGTCGTTGAGACATATTCATCAAACTCACCTCCATAAGAAATACATGCAAAACAAATTTGGCAGATGGCGTAACGTCGTTGCCGTCGTCAATGTGTTCCATGCATAATCCAAAACATGTAAGCATAAGTTAAGCTCTACTCGTTGTTGTATTTGTACCAATAATATCAAGATTTTACTTGTTTCATCTGTTTATACAAATTGAATGGATGGTTCTCTGCAGAAATTTAATGCAAGATGTATTTTTGTTTTAAGACTGTACGATTGAGTCGTTGAGCATTAAAGTTTAAATAAAACGAGCTCTACCAGCTGATCAATATACATTTCTGAAGTGAGTCCCATTTTATAAGCTTAAAGAAACCAGTAATTAGCTTAGTTTGGCCTCATCATTTTTTATTATTTTAAGAATGGAAAAAAATTAAAATCGGCAAATTTAGGTTCTCAATTACACTAGTCTACAACTATTTAGCTTCAAGTGTTTGGCACGATAAATATCGAGTTTTCTTATCGCATAAATGATAGATGTTTTCTCTTTGACATTGTAAAAAACATGACGATCACATCAAATGCTAGAGTTGCCAAAGTAAGATCACCTATGTGCAAAAAAAAGCGAAAACTTAAACTGTAAATATCTGAAAAACGGCTCCGATAATTTTCAAATAGTTGCAATTTTCCGAATCAGTGGGCTAAAATACTTTAGAAAAAAGTATTGTTTTGCATGGAGTACAAATTTTTGTCTATTTTATAGAACAGTGTATCAAGAATTGACGATCAAGTCTTGCATTGGTGGAGAAGAGAGGCGGACATCAAAGTGAGAGAGGGTAAATTTAAAAGGGAATAGCAAAGAATTGACGTCAAGTCTTGATCAGTGTAAATTAGGTCTAAGGGGAATAGAAGGGAAATTTTGCACCTTTGTGCAAAAAACAGCGAAAACTTAAACTGTAAATATCTGAAAAACGGCTCCGATGATTTTCAAATAGTTGCAATTTTCCGAATCAGTGGGCTAAAATACTTTAGAAAAAAGTATTGTTTTGCATGGAGTAAAAATTTTTGTCTATTTTGTAGAGCAGTGTAATTGACGCATCTTGAGTTCCTGACGCATCGGTAAGTCCCGTTTTACATTAGTCAAGAATTGGCAATCAAAGTGAGAGAGGGTAAATTTAAAAGGGAATAGCAAAGAAATGACGTCAAGTCTTGATTAGTGTAAATTAGGTTTAAAGGATATAGAAATGAGTTTAATTTTATTATGAAATTGAAGAATATCATGGGTTTTGTATAACATCCACAAACCACATTCTTGACAAGAAAGTCTGAAAAGCAGCTATATGGCGAATTGAAGGAGCTTACATAAAGAAAATAACATAAACAATAGCAAAACGGGAATAAATGCAAAAAACAATAGAGTTAAGTATGCTTCAATCAAAATTCAAAACACTTTTTATTCTGAACTTTACAATAAAAAAAAAATAATAATAAACTTTCCGTGGCAAAAAATTGCCATCACGTAGCACAAATTTATGTGTGAAAAAGTTATTATTTAGTAGAATTTTAAAAATAGAATTGTATATATAATTTAATCTGTTCTTATACAAATCTATGTCAGTAAACGCGAACATTAACATAATATTGTCGGGCTAAAAAAAAAAAAAAAAAAAAAAAAGTGGCTGCTAAAGTTGAAGTAGCTGTTCTGAGCATGCTTAACCCGTCAAGAAAAGATGTTTTGCAATTGAAAATAAATAATTTGTTTATTAAAAAAACAAGAAAAAATACAACAGGTGCTGTGTTGTTGTAATAATTACTTGAAGCAACCATTAAATTGACTGCGCGTGCGCAAATTAAAGTGTACAAGTCTTATTGAACGATTTGCTAAGCGTGCAAAATAAAAATAAGCGTTTTTCGCAGTTTCATAGATTTATTATCAAAGGGATAATTTTTTTGAAAAAATAATTTATAATTTAACAAAGTCAATAAAAACATTAGCAAAAAAAAAAATCCCACAATATGGCCCGAGCTTAATTCTGCGGCTAATAAGCAAAGAGTTTTCGCACTATCATAAGGCGCCTGCTACACGTTTAATATTTATTGTAATACTTGAATTCCGACCCAAATCGATGGATTTCATAATAGGTGGTTTCCGAACTTACACTGTGTAACTTGTGAGACACTATTTTTTGTTTCCGTACTTTCTGTGCTAAAAATGGGAGAAGAAGAACAATCATAAAACCGCTCTCTCGAGCACACATAGTGCACAGAGAGTGCTAGAACTCAAGACTCCGAGTAAAGTAAGAACAAGCATCAAGAGAACAAGCATCAACTTCACAAGCAAATTGACAATAATTTAAATTGGCGCAATTTACGTTTGACATGTCTGCAGTCAAAATCAGCTGTTTTGTGCTTGAAACTTACTAGAAACTGTTTCCGTACTTTTGCAACTATTCTCACATTTCATTTTTACACTCTCAGTTTGAACTTACACAAATCTTACACAGTGTAGAGTACGAAAACACACCTAATATTTAAATACGAGTATATAGCGATATGGATCACGATCCAACAATATTGCAGGCTACATGTTCAATAAATATTGCGATACTGGATCGCGTTCAATATATATGGAACGTGTAGCAGGCGCCAACTGGCGGGAAAAATTTTTAAAAATCTGCTCTCGGAATTTGTGGCGGATTTTTTAAATTATTTTGTATTAAAATTAGCTAAGTTAAACTTTCCTTAGTTGTAAGTGTTAAAAATATTTAATTTTTTTTAGCTTTGTGGCTTCATTGTTATCTCTATATTCCAATTCGAAGACTGATTCTATTTTATAATTAACTGCCATTTCTATTAGTTATAATACCAAAAATTAAAATAAGTGCGAAATCTAAATTAGGCTGTCGTCCGTACGTCCACTAGTTTAGAGAAGTTTTGAAAACTCATCCAAAATGAAAAGAATGGATAAATAGCAGAAATGAAGTTTTATTTACACTTATAGGCATTTGATTGGTTGCGCTTATTTTTTGTGTAGTGAAGACAACTCAAATTTTTTTATTATGTGTAAAATTGATAATAATCAGTTTAATAATAAAGTACGGAAGTACTGCCACGACTACTATAATACCCCGATCATATTTAATGCTAATTGCGTCTATGCCAACAAAAACATTAATAAAGAGTAGATTGATTAATATTAGTAGATGAGCGATTAAATCAACTATCTGTCAACTGTGCAGATCAACATCTGGGATCTTTTTGTAATTTATCAAATTTGAAGATAATGGTAAAATTTTTCTTTAAATTTATGCCTTTTTTAAGAAATGTTTTTTATATAAAAAACATGACCTTTTCGAGGGATAATCGATTTTTGAGGGAGGCTCTTAAGGGCAAAGTAAAAAACAAAATCCAATTTTTATGCCCTTGCCCCCATTTTGAATTTTGTTTTCATATTAATTTTTTTTTTTTTAAAGCTGAGATAATTCTATATAGACTGCGTAAATTTTCGATATGGGTTTTCCGTAAACACAGCCAGAATAAATAAAGGCATAGATGAAACACTAGTGGTTCATACAACTTACCACACATACGCAGTTTACATCACAAATACGTCGTTCATTGAATACCACTAATAGAAATGTAGCGTTTTGACGTAGAATTACGTCTTACAGCGCTGTTTGTATAAACAGTAATTTGTATAAACAGTAACAATATTCGTCGTACAAAGATACAATTTATGCCAAAATGTCAGTAATTTTGTGCATAAAAGGAGTAGCTAACTTTGGATTTTGTCACTTCTTTAATAAATCCACAAAAGATAGCAAAAGAAAAGAAGAAAAATTCACATTTTTTATGAGAAAAAATGCATTGATGATTTAGTTGCTGCTGACGTTCCTATGCTTGTTGCTTTAGTTCGTGCCGAAACCTCGAAAGCAATATCGTGTTGTTTCTTTAATAGAATCGTGTAATGAATTTCTCAGAGCTTTACAAGCAATGCATACGTATATAAATGCTTGCGCCGATAAGAAGCTTTCAGTCTGCAGGCAGACTCCAATCAGTTGTGGTGGCGTCGCTTTGTCCGCCTAATGCCTGAGAAAAGAAGACGTTGCCATATGAAGAAGCGATGCATAGGTTATTACATTAGTTTGTATTTGATATTTAAAAAAAAAGCAGCGCTACTCCATATAAACCATTATATAAATCAAGAATCGTAACTGCTTGTATTGTTCTTATTAATACGTATGTTTGCAATATTTGCATACACATATTCTTTCGTTTTTGTAGTTTGTTTTTGTTAATCTTCAGCAAGATTTATACAATAAATAATACATACATAATACAAAATATTATATTACTACTATGCTGGTTTAGATATACGGAGACTGCAGGCTGGCGTGGTAGTAATGCTATTAAAAACTTCATTTATTTTTAAAATATAATAAATTGGAATTTTGTATTGAACTCATTTTATATATATTACATATCAAAAATATATTTTGTTTCAATATAAATTTTCAATATAATTTTTCAATATAAATTAATAAACTCATATTATTCGGATTATTTATTTCAATTTTTTAAACAAAAGATTGCATTATATTTATTTTTAACCAACTTAAAAAATGAATAATGAATATCAAACAAAAATTTTACGTTCACACTTACGATACTATCGAAACTGTGTCTTTCTTTTCTTGTGTAAAAGCGACAATGAAACAAGCAGGAGAATTGACATTTTTGTGATTTTTTTTTGTTGCACTTTTTTATTTTAATATTGATATCACTATATCAATAATTTCAAAACATAATTATATTAATATTTTGCTATATATTATATTAACAAAATTTAACGAAAAAGAATTATCTAGCGAATTTTTTTGGCAAATATTTTGCGGATTTTGATCAGCAGAAACACATCATAAGGGTGGATTCACTCATGATACAATAATTTACAAGGTAGCCTTGACAACTACCTTTTTTCTCACGAGCGGCGATCGGGAGTTGTCAAATCAATACAAAGTTTAACTTTTCATCTGTTTTGCTGCTTCTTCGTCTTCTCTTTTTCAATGTATTTTTGACAACTCCAAATCGCCAACAGAACTGTCACTCCTACCTTGTAAATCATTATACCATGGATTCACTAACCACCTTCCGCATGTTGACTTGTGTTTTTGTTTTATATGAAATTTATTCGCTCTATCTCTATCTATCTATAAGGTGTTAGTGAGTTTTTGACAATGTCGACAGCGTCTCATATATTGTTATTGTTTTTCATAACACTTTATTGAATCACAATCTCACTAAAAATCTTGTTTACTTGCACAAAAAACACGAATTTAACAAAATTTATTTTCATTCCAATTCACCATTAGCTGTTTTTCACCAAAAGCGGGGAAACCTAAATTTATCATTTTGAGAGAGAAGTGTCAAACTCACTAACACCTGATTATTATTACACCATGGATTGAATTAATTTTAATTTTTTACATTAAAGTGAATCTAACTACGCCTCTTTCTCTTTCTGGTAGAGCAAGATAGAATTTCCAAAAAACTTGCTGAAGATGGTCAGTGCATGCGCCTTAACAGAGAAAGCTCTCTGTTCGCGGCCGGCAGTATGTCCGACAATGTTCTAAGGTCACCAGAAAAGGGAATTTAAGAACCTCCGCTGTCAAATGCTTTAACCAGCAATTCTAGCCCGAATTATAAATCTTCACCGTTAAATGCTCGAAACAGCAAACCGAACCCGAATTATAGACTGTCAACATCAAATACTCCTCTAAGCAGTAGTTCGAACCCGAATTACTCGAATTATGAACCATCACCGTGAAATGCTCTAAACAGCAAACTGAATTTTAATTATTCGAATTACGGACCATCACCGTCAAATACTCTAAGCAGCAATCTGAATCCGAATTACTGGAATTATGAACAGTCGAAACTAAATCTCTAAACAGCAAACTGAACACGGATTCAGTTGAACTAAATCATCAGCGTCAAATGCTCTATGCAGCAAATCGAATCTAAATTATGGGCCGTCACCGTCAAATGCTCTAAGCAGCAATCTGAATCCGAAAACCGAACTCTTTTAGCATTATCGTAAGGAATAATATTAAGCTAAATTCCTTAAATGTTAATTAAAATTAATATTAAATTAAAAGAAATGTTAAAAATATTGAAAACAAGTCATTGTGTAGAGCCTTAGACAAAACCACATCACAGCTTATGTTGTTATGACAAGATCAGCAGTAAAAGTGTTGAACTTACTTTTAAAGTAATCAAGATAAACTTGTTTGATTATATAAAAATGATCTAAGCTAACGCCTAACTTTTATCCTCAAATAAAGATTGTACAGACGAAGAGAAATATACTTCTTATATTTATGTTCAGCACTTTGCAGCAGTAAAATCAATTTTAGAACTTGGCTCTGTAATTATTCAAATAAAGCTTTGTAGCTGCTTGAAGCTCAACTTTCAGAACAATTTTTCAAGCTCAAAGCACTCATATATCAAACAGTTAAAGAGGTTCTTAAGGCTTGCTGCTGGATCTACACTCAAGCTCACAAAATATTTTCGGCTTTTAATAATTAAAAAAAAAAAATCGAAAAAATGGGGGCTTGGTATGAATCCATATAATTTTCCTTACGTGTTTTTTTTTTTAAATCGAAAAGCATTAAAAAAATAACAATAAAAACTAAAAGCAAGTCTATAAAACATTCTTGCTCACTTTTGTCGGAAACTGTTTCTGCCAGAATTAGCTGTTTTTTTACTCTTTTTTGACAAGCTTCCTCTTGCAAAGAATACAAATTTAGTGTTAATAAATGAATCTCTGTTTTGCCATTTGTAGGGGGTCAATAACTGCTGCTTTGTCGCTACTCGCAGTGTTAAGTGATCAACTTATCAATTATAATCAACACGAAATTTTATTAACCTAAAGGGAGCAGTCGGTATCAGAATTAAAAAAAAAAACATACTTGTTTAAAATTTTTTTTTTGCGAAAAATTTTTTCAAAAATTTCAAAAAAAAAAAAAAAAAAACATTAAGTTGGTATTAAGTTATGTGTTTATATAACTCCAATAATTTTTCAATTATTAAAGGTTGTATTTTATCGAGCTCAAGGTCAATGTTGCTTTCCGAAGAAAACAACTGAAGGAATAACAACCAACAACAACAATACCCTATATAGAGTATCAATCACATAGCAGACTAGACAGCTGTTTCGTTGGCCGCTACACCAACTCATCAGTAGCCTTTTATCGTGATTCTTGCTGTGATCCACTAAACTCTTAATTTTCTACTTGTTTCACGAATGCAATTAGTAAATTACCCTGAATTGCGGTACGAGAATAAAATACAATATGATATGATATGAAGTTGGTATGTTTTGTTCAATTCTGAAAGATACCTTTCGAAAAAATGCAACATTTTTTCATATTCCGAATATATAACATTTTAAAAAAATATGCTGTCAAAAGGAAAAAGCGAAATATTGTATATTTACGGAGTTATGGTCAAAAACATCTGAGTCCGTAACTGTCGCTTTAGACAAAGATCTTGAACTTGACGATCATACTCCATTACTTGGCGATGCAATGAAAGAAAATCTTCTACCAATTTACACTGATTTATCTAAAGTTGATTTATTGGTAAAATATTAAAATACCCAGAATGACAACGAAAGTTTTAAGGCGACAGTTTGGCGAATATGTCCGAAGCAATTCCAGGCTGAAAATTGTCGAAATTTCAGCTTACATTGCTGCTGGAATGTTTAATAAAGGCTACACATCCATTCTGAAGCTGGGTATAGTTATTGGCACCTATTGCAATGTTTTCGTCAAACACACCGATGAGGCAGGAGTAGCGAAGCAGAACCGAAAGAGTTATTCCGAGACAAAAACAGCTCATACAGCTCGAAAACAGCAGCAGCTCAAAGATAATTCTGTGGCGACAAGGAATAACGACTAAAAAAACGATATTTTAATTGCACTAACTACGACCTTTTTTCTAAAATGTATGAATCGTTAAACCAACGAAATATGTGCAGACATAGGTGGTAATCTATTTTGTGCAAAAAACGGATGTCTGCATCCTGCCAAAGATTGGCAATAAAGAAAATGCCATATCGCTTTTTTACGATATTTTGAGTTAAAGTGTTATTCCTAATGGTCACAGAATTAGCTTTTCGAGGAGGCCGAAGGTCTATTGTATGGACCTGGAATCGCAAATTGACTCGTAAGCCACTTAAGGTTATAGTTATACCGTATCGAAACTTTTAACCGTGATTATCTCGAAACTACTTTTTAAAAAAATGCTCGTGCTGTAACCCAAAAAGTTGTTGACCGCTCAGCTTGAAATTTTGGAAGGTTTCTCCCTATAGTAGTTCCGGAAGGATGTACCTACAAGTTTAAAAATATCCTGTGAATAAATAATTTTTTGGCATCAAAACTGTTGACAAAAATAATCGAAAATCAGGACCTTCGATTAAATAGTCGATATAAATTTGAATTCTTAACTTTTTTAGTATTTTATTATTTTACAGGCTTATCCTTTTCTTTAACATATAAATAATCGAAGAAAAAATCTCGTTTGTTTCAGATAGGTGGACAAATTTTGACAGCTACAGTACTTTTAGATGCCTCACAGCAGACGCCCATACTCTGCAAAGCCGTCATTTTGTAAAAAAAAAAATTAAAACTTTTTTTACAGTTCAAGGAGTACTAAAACTAGTAAGGATGGAGCTTCGGCAGGGTACCGAAGCTAAAATACCCCCGCGGCCATATTGAAGTATATTCGAAGTCTTTAGCCACGACATAGACGATGCCATTCAGTTTTATATATTGACGAAAGTTTTCCTAATTTGATGACGTCACTTTGTATGGGAGGTAGGCGTGGTTTTTTTTTCATAGAGATGGTTCATATTATACATCAAGTCTAATGTGCAAAATTTCAAGACATTTCATTAATTTTTGTGGATTTTTAAGACATTTTACGTTAAAAATAAAGCCACTTTGTATGGGAGGTAGGCGTGGTTTTCATCCGATTTTTCCAAATTTCATATTCAGAATTAAGACTGAAGATCAAAGCTCACCTACCAAATTCAAGGCATTTCTTTAATTTTTGTGGAGTTTAAAGACATTTTACGGTTAATATAAAGTCACTTTGTATGGGAGGTACGCGTGGTTTTCATCCGATTTGGCCTATTTTTAAACATGGTCTTCCTTTTTTAAAAATAAACTTATATTTTGAATTTCATCGCGATAGCTTTAAAATTGCGGCTGTAATCGTGTCGATAGACGGACAAACAGACGGACACACGGAAATCGACTCAGGAGATGATGCTGATCAGAAATATATATATTTTCTATACCTGCCACGCCTCCTTTGTGAAGGTGGAAGTCGGAACTCGTTTCCACACACACTAGATGCACACCCAGTAGCAGTCGTGACCTCTTTTCTTTCTGTTGAAATTTATTAAAATACCTTGTTGCCTTATTTGGATCATTAACTAAAATATGAATTAAATCTTTTCTTTTTACACATCACATTTATTTAATCTATGTGTACGCACTATCGGAATACCTCTTAATACATCGCCAGTAAATAAAACAACTATAACTTGGGTAGTTAAACACTGAAGCAGCACTGTGTTGAATAAGCAAAATGTAACATACACCTTAATTAAATTTCACCCGGATGGCAACACTAGCCCGAGGTGAAAAGCGATATGTCAAGAACAATGAAACAGCTGAAACATAAACTCAACACACCATGACTGTGCAGTCAAGCTGGGGTGACTTACACAACGAGTGGCAAATTAAAATTGAGTCTTGCAGCAGCAGCCACACGGGTAAGTCATCTTCAAATAATTAACTCCTGATTAAACCTCCTCCTAATAAACCTTTTCCCTACGCGTTGTGCCATTGAGGACGGCGTTTCCATTCTAAGTCCTACCCACGCGTTGTGCCATTGAGGACGGCGTTTTCATTCTAAGTCCTACCCACGCGTTGTGCCATTGAGGACGGCGCTTCCATTTTAAGTCCTACCCACGCGTTGTGCCATTGAGGACGGCACTTCCATTCTAAGTCCTACCCACGCGTTGTGCCATTGAGGACGGCGCGTCCATTCTAAGTCCTACCCACGCGTTGTGCCATTGAGGACGGCGCTTCCATTCTAAGTCCTACCCACGCGTTGTGCCATTGAGGACGGCGCTTCCATTCTAAGTCCTACCCACGCGTTGTGCCATTGAGGACGGCGCTTCCATTCTAAGTCCTACCCACGCGTTGTGCCATTGAGGACGGCGCTTCCATTCTAAGTCCTACCCACGCGTTGTGCCATTGAGGACGGCGCTTCCATTCTAAGTCCTACTACCCACGCGTTGTGTCATTGAGGACGACGTTTCTATTCTTAGTCCTACCCACGCGTTGCTCCTGAACGGTTGACGATTCCAACAGCTGACGATGGGTGAAATTGGTACATCAGGCCACGAAGAAACTCGGATCGAAAACATTGTAATGACATGAACAAAGGTTGAGAAAAATTGACTCTAAGAAATGAAATATAAATTTATAATTTATCAAATTTATCATTAACTCGTGAACTCAAATTAATAGTATATATTATTTTTTTATTTACAAATTAACGATTGTGTAATAAACTAGCCAGAATCGATAAACTAGCTTAACCCCGTGTATTAAATTTTGTGAACGAACCCTGGACACCGGCGAGTGATACCTCGGCAAGAAAAAGGTTCGTCACACCTTCTTGGCGTTACAAACGGAATGACAAAGTTAATATACCCCTTACGCAGTGCGCGTTGGGGTATAAAAATAGGAAAATAAAAAAATTATCCAATTATGTTATCAACTTGAAAAAAATTCATTACGCATGTCTAATTTCACTCTGTCTAAAGGTATCTTTCCCCTTAATTGATTTTTAACAGCTTTAGATAATTTGAATCGTATGGACGACGAAGCTCCAGCGAAAAAGGTGCTCGAGGCGAGGGTCGCTGGTCAACGACGATGGATGGACCAGGCTGAGGAAGCCCTAACCGCACTTGGTGTATCCGATTGGAGAAGGCGAGCGCAAAGCAGAGGCGCCTGGCGAGAGCTGATGAGGTCGGTCGAAATCCGGACACGGGTTGTCACGGCCACCTAAGTAAGTAGTAAGATAATTTGAATCATGTTGTGATTTTATTCAAATCTTGTTCTGTTGAAAAAAATTTTTGTTGCATTTTAGTACAACATTTAAAAAAAAACCATCAGAGCAAGGTTGCCAGTTATGTGGGGCAAATCCCATTCGTGGTAATTTTAAATTGCTCTTGGGAATTTTTTTTTTTGTGGGAATTCCCATGGTATTTTTAATTCAGCGTGGGGTTTTTAATTACCTTGAGAATTCAGTATGGTATTTTTCAATTGCCGTGGGCATTCGGGAATTTCTTTCTTCAAACGATTTTTTCACATTTAAGCCATAAAACCCATTAAAGCCTGCCCATAGATCGACTCATACGATTTTGATGCAGTTCTGTAATATATGCCCGGGGACCATAGATAGATAGACCACACCTTAAAAATATGACATGGGTGAGATTGCAGGTGAGATTTCCAGTAATGTTGAAAATTCGCTGTCGGTTTTTTACTTCCATAGAACACACCTTTTCGGCAGCACTTTTCCTGAGCAATTTTCGACACAAAAAACTCCGATTTTCACCTGTGATGCTTCGCCTGTCAAACTAAAGGTAAGCCGCAGAAAATTAGACCGTTCCATTTTTTTTTTTTTTTTTAGACCCATTCTTCTTTCCCTTTACTATACAAAAATGAGCGCAATAACTCTCATCAAGCCCGCGCTAGAATTTTTTACGTGTCAACACTTTCTTGGATATTTTAATACCCATTAGGCAGTAATGAGTTAAGCAAAATTTTATAGAAAATCATAAAACCATTGCCATGGTACGCATTAAACGTTCTGTTTACACCATGATATTATGCCGTAATATACATATGTAAAATCTTTTAAATTTTTGTTGTTGGTAAATACTCTTCTGTAAATATATCGCTCTTACGCTATTATTAACAGAAATACGGCGTTCATTGAATACCACTATTGTATCTTTGGTTTTTTAATTGTAAAGAGTTAGAGTAACCGAAGTGTTAAGACCTTTGTTCGTACGTTTTCTATCCCTGATTACAAAGTGATTCTAAACATCTCCAAATTTACCGAAAATTTCGTTTAATTGTGGTATTTTTTAATGCGAATGGGATTTTTTTTGGGATTTTTAAATGCATATGGGATTTTTGGTGGTATTTTTAAAAAGCTTGGTATTTTTAGGATTTGTTTTATTTTTTATTTGCGGAGGGAATTTTTTTTTTTTTATTACCTTTACCATGGTAATTTTGATGGTATTTAGTTTATGGTACTGTGGGGAAGATGGTACTGTGGGGTAATTACCGTGGGAATTATTCCGAATTTTAACTGGCAATCTTTTATCAGAGAACGATGTCGAAAAGCTTGTCGATCAAACGAAATGTATAATTTATGTTCAATGAAAGTAAGCGCATCTTTTCATTTAGTACAGTAAGTACAAAATAAAGCAACTTTTGGAAATATTTTTAGAAACATATTATCGCTATCTAGGTATGAAAGGGGCAGAAATCAAAATCCGTATGATTTACTGACCTATTCTTAAAAGTTTACAATACAAAACCAGTATTTTTCATATTTCTATCTGTTTGTTGTTAGTGGCGGCCGTGGCGTAGTGGGTAGATTGTGTGGCCCATACGCCAGAGAACCCTGGTTCGACTCCCACCTGACGCAAAGTGTTTTCATTTGAATTAATTTTTCTGTTCGGCCATCACCTCTCTGCAGACAATGGCAAACCTCAGAGAATAAAAACTGCCATGAAAAGCTTTTTGAGAACATAAGCCGTTTGCAGTCGGCATAAGACTTGTAGGTCCAGCTCTCGATCATTTGTGTTCAAACATTTCACAACACGCACAACATAATTGAACACAAGGTGCTCGGTCAAAGTCCTTTCAAGGGCTGGAATGACCATTTGGTTTTTTTTAATGTGTTTGTTGTAAGTTTTTGGTTTCAAAACAAAATTTGAAGCTCGAAATGCAGAATTTGTCAATGCAATTGTCAATATATGAAAAGCAGCTGACAATTTTTATCAAAATTTATTATTTTTGAGTTTCAAATTTTGTTTTCAAATCCAAAAATTACAACCAACACATAGATATATGAAAAATACTTGTTTACTATTGTAAATTTTCAAGAATAGGTCTGTTTATGTCTATATCGACTGTTATACTTCTCTTGAAAATTTTTGAATTTTGATTTGTGGTCCTTTGGAAGTTTGTCGATATTGTTATTAAATGAAATTAACAATTAATTTCTAAATTTTGATTAAAACAAAATTAAATTTGCGGTAGTTAACCAAAACATTACTGCGATGAGCTATCATAATTATGAAAACAATAATATTTATCATTCGGGTCGGCCCGATTTTTTTTTTGTATTAAAATTGTTGTTTGTCAAATTTAACGGAAGCGCAAATGTTTATCTAATTAAAATTCAATCTTAACAAAATTGTGGTCGCAGTAATTTATTTCATTAGCTGGCAGTAAAGTTTATAAAAGTGATCGTTAGCATGCTTTGTTAAAAACAACAACAACAACAAATACATGCAGGTTCAAAGCTCGATACTGTTTCTTTGCCATTAACAAAATATCAGCTATCAAACAATTTTAGTTCGAATTAAAGTTTAGAATAAAAATAATGTATGCCAGGTTTGGATTAACCCTCAAACCCGCAAGGTTAAAATAATGGAGGGAAAAGGCTCCAGAATATTTGTTTTTGGTAAATGTTGGCGGCAGGAACACAGATCCACTGGTTGATTACCAATTCGATTGAAAGATTAGACGTTAGGTGAAAAAAGTTCGAATCTCCAGAACAAAAGCACTGGTGCGTCGTTGGACACACGAAAGAAGTAAAGCTTTTTCGCAGTTTCGTAGATTTGATAATTTAATGGTTTTTTTTTTGTGTAATAAAATACTTTTAAATTAAAAAATTCAAAACAACATAACCCCCTAGCCACACGTGCCAGTTCGATGACACTAACAGTTCGAAAAACTTAATACACTCTCACTTTTCACTAATACACTCACACCTTGACATCACTGGCAGCCCACTGGCAACAACGTCTACTGAGCCAGTGATTTTTGACAACCACAGCCAGTGCGAAATCGAAGTAAGGAAACAGTGTTGTATTTACTCCCTAAAATATTCGAATTTTAAATATGCACTTTTCTTTCATGTCTTGTAGTGAAATATATGCAATTATTTTAATTGCCCTTATTTGACACATAAAATATCATATAATTACGTTGCATTTCATTTTGGAAAATATTGATAAACAGATTTTACATGAAGTCGGTTAAAAATAATTAGTTCCCAAATTTAAGTTTCGTGCTGTGTTGGCATATAAAGCATCACTGAATAAAACCAACAGAAATAATAAAGTGGTCGTACCTTTGCCTTTGCCGACATTTTGCAAATGAACATTTACTATCACGTGTGGCTGCAGCGTAAAATAAATTGGAAAGCACATTTTTATACATGTTACATTCATTGTTATTTCAACGCACTTGTGGGCAATTGTTAATTTTTCCTTCGTACTATGTAAAAACAAAACAAAAGCAAGTACCAACAACAACACAAGCGCATTTACATCATCAAAAAAAAATATTTCTTTGCACACCCTGAGGATCGATTCATAGTCCTACACTCTATCCACCGATCCGAACATCTCTGTTGCATAAAGCAGTGTTCGGACTTTACTGCAATTGCAGTAAATCTACTGCGCTTTTTACTCTTGTAGCTAATAGTTTAGCAGCTTTACAAACAGCAAAAATCTATTAATCGATGATACTGAATCGATGATACTCCATAACGAAGATGTGTGGATCCATGGATAGTATATAGAGCTCTTAATCGGTGGGATATGAGTTCAATCCCCACGGCGAACCAAAAAATATTTTTAATATTTGATATTAAAGTACTAAATTTCTTGTTGTAATAAATGCAAGCAACAAAGAAACCATCAATTTCTAAGAAAAAATCTGTCGAAAAATATTTTGAGATTTCACTCAAGCAAATCACAGAGAGAGACGTAAACAGCTTCGCTTCAAAAATTCATTAATATTGATCACTGAATGTATATATCAGAATGCAGATCAGAATGTATATATTAAATTCTTTTCTTAATTGTTTAAAAGAATAAATTTTAGGTTTTACCAAAAGTACGGCTGTTTCTCTACGTACATACGTTAGTAACCCACAGGAAATGGGCGCTTTGCTGACATAAACAGTTTTACCTTCGCGTTTTTAGCAGAGAATAAAATACGAGCGCAATTTGAGAAGTTAGTGAACTTTTTAATATCCTGCGTAGTAACTTTAAATGCAACACTGATCCTGTCAACTACCATCTGTTAGTAGACTACTGTCAAAATTTCAGCTAGCTGCGACGCTTAGTTTGTGTTAAGCAGCCATTGACAGCAGACGATCTTGTGAATTTTGGCGAAAATGGAAAAAAGTGCATTTCGTGTACTCATCAAACATTGTTTTTTGCGCAAAAAAAACATCAGCCAAGCCAAGGAAAGGCTTGATAAATACTATGGGGTCTCCGCATTATCGATTGAAATGACTCACAAGTGGTTTACTGAATTCCTATGTGGTCGTACAAGCACAAGTGACACCGAACGTTCTGGACGCCCAAAAGACGTCACCACACCAGAAATGGTCACTTTAATTCACGATATCGGGTTGGCCGATCGCAGATTCAAAATGCACGAGATTGTTGAGACCATAGGTATCTTAGACGAACGAGTGTGGAACATTTTGCGAAATCATTTGGATATGAAAAAACTATCCGCAAGATGGGTGCCGCGTTTGCCCACTCTCGACCATAAACGTGATCGTGTGACTGATTCAAAGGCGTGTTTGGCGATTTTGAACAAAGATAAGAAGGATTTTTTTCCGTCGATTAATAACCGTGGGCGAAACATGGACCCATCACTACACACCAGAGACAAAGGAACAATCAGAACAGTGTACTTCACTGGCCGAACGTTCTGCGTAGAAGGCGAAGACGGTGCTATCGGCCGGAAAGGTTATGGCGACAGTATTTTGGATGGGCGCGGTACTATCTACATCGATTACCTTTCACCGAACAGAACGATCAATGGCGAATACTATGCAGCCAAATTGAACCGTTTCAATGACGCTTTGAAAGCGAAACGTCCGCATTTGACGAGGAAAAAAGTGCCAGGGTAGGTATCTTTGGATGCAAACCTGCCTGTCAGGATAAAGGAGGATGGTTGTTTGTAGGATACGTCCTGCAAACGTAAAAGCTGACAGGGCCAACCAAGAGCTCGGGGTGGCGCCCATCTTGGTAGCAGGTCATATTCAGTATATCGAATATGTGAATAAGCCTGCGAAGATATAGAAATTTACCTTAAAACTTGCTAGCACGGGGATAGTCATACTCGTCAAAGAGGACGACCCTATCTATTCACGGCAAGAAGACAACTGAGGGCTGTATAAATTGGGTGAATGAATAGAGGTGTCAATGACACAGAATATTTGATGTGTTGTTGTGTTGTGTAAACATGACGAATAGGCACTTCTTCCATGGTAAGATTCATGTCTGGATTGAAGATGCCCGTCAAGCATGATTAAGTGCTCTAATTGGGCGCTCAGCCAGTTGTAAAAACTCATGCATGCATGAATTTTTTGTCTCGTTGCTGGGATGTTGTGGAGCTTCTTTGGCGGGACCTGGGAGTTGCCCAGGTGACTAACATGGGTTGGCCCTGCTTAGTATGCAAAAGATTGGGTGGGTCTCGTCTTCACCAGTAGATGACAATGAAGGTACGTCACTACTGGTAGTTAAACTGGTATTGCAATTGGGAGCAGTGCGGCTCCATGGTTATACAGTTGTATGATATGTTGGAGTCGTAATGTTTTCAGTAGTAGGGCATTGGGTGTGCTTTGCGTTTGTGGAACGGCTTCCAGTTCGTATTAGCTCTGCCGGATGACCGTGTGCTTTTAATTTGTAATGCACAAACGGGTCCGCTGATGGGGTGTACACATAAGTGCTGGTCGTCCGTTCCATAAACTATACCCTCGGTCTATAGACCCAAGTACTTAGGTCTACAAGGCAGGCGTACTTGTAAAAATTGGAATTCATCAAGACAATGCGCGCGTTCAAACATGCCCAGCTCTAATGGCAAAATTCCATGAATTGCAGTACGAATTGCTTCCTCATCCAGCATATTCTGCAGATTTGGCCCCCAGCAACAATTTTTTGTTTCCAAACCTGAAGAAATGCCTCGTCGGCAAGAGATTCACCAACAGAGAGGAGCTCATCACCAAAACAGAGGCCTATTTTGAGGACCTTCCGAAAACGTTTTTTTTGGATGGAATCAAAAAATTGGAGGAACGTTGGACGAAGTGTATCGAGCTAAAAGGAGACTATATAGAGAAATAAAAGGTTTTTTTGCCGTAAAAATCATTCCTTGTTTCATTTTTCACTGAATTCCCAAACGGCCTCGTAACTTTGCTAACACATGCCTGAGATTCAGCAGAGTTGTTGCAATTTTTATATAATTTAAAATCTCTGACTGAGCACAAATGACAATAACATTGCCAGATCTGACCAATTTATGCCAGTTTAATACCTGCAGGAAAATGAAACCTCTAACAAAAACACGCTTTACAAAATGGCTACAACCTAATATATAAACATTTTTTTAAGAAATAAAACAGTCGATTAATGATATAGATTTTAATGTGTGACCATTTCAAATGAGGGGGTAAAAATATTTCCGAAAAGTTCTTTATTTTGTGCTTACTGTACTAACTGTGAAGATGCGTTCACCTTTGTTGGATATAAATTATTCAATTATTTTGTTCGACGAGCCTTTCGACGTCGACCTCTGTTGGTCGTTTTTTTAATTTTGGACTTAAATGCAAGAAAACGAAAACAAAAACTTAGGCAACCAAACAAGATCTGCAACAAAGGGGACAACATGGTTTAAATTAACTAAAATGGAAAGAAAAATCCCTAAAGGCAAATTAAGTTTCTTTTTGATTATAATGGAGAAGTTGCCGCAAGCAGTGATATAGCAGCAGTTATTGACCCTCTCCAAATGGCAAAACACAGATCAATTTATAAAGATTTAAAAAATTTTTCTCAAAAGAAACAAAAGAAACAGCTGATTCTGGCTAAAACAGTTAACGACAAACATGAACAAACATTCGTAAAATTTGCAAGCAGAGATGTTTTATAGACTTCTTTTTAGCTGTTATTGTTTTTTTAGTGCTTTTAAAATTCAAGACAATGGTAAGATAAAATAATATGGTTTTATATTTAGCCGCCATTTCTTTTACAAACTTCTTTATCTGTTTGATATATGTGTGGTTTGAGCTTGAAAAGTAAAGGGAGCTATAGACGAGTAACTAATCGCCAAACTGGTTGCTTAACTTGTTGTTGGTTGCTGAGACTAAATCGTGTGTAGGTGAGTTGAGGTGTCATTTTTATTTTTTTTTAACCAGTGTATCAATTAGGTGCTAAAAATGAAAAAGTTTTGATTTTTTCTGCGATTTGACAGAATCAGTTACCAAACGTCAGATTAATAGTAAAAAATTTTGCTTGCACTAGTTTTCAATATTTTACGGATAAAAAAAGTTTTCAAGATAAAAAAAGTTTTAAAACTAAAATTAAAAAATCGGCTTTAGAAAAAAACAGCAACCAGTTTTTCAATCAATTTTGCGATAAGTTGCGCGTCTATAGGGTTCTTAAAGCAGCTACAAAGCTTTATTTGAATAACTAGTTGAAATTCCCGGAGTTACTCGGAAGCTTATATAAATAGCTTATATAATATCATTCAGTCCTCGTTTTCACGCATTTAATGAACCAGATTAATGAAAAACAAGTTGCATGCGAATTCACAAATTTTACAGGTAGAGTAACAACGCCCCTCATTAGGGGCAGTTCATAAATTACGTAACATATTTAGGAGGAGGGGGGCGGGGGATGAGGTCGGTCGTGCATTACGTCACAACAAAATTTTTTTATTCAGTTTTAAAAATTTTAAATGTTATTAATATTTATTTGTTGAATTCTGCAGGCTCAAGGTCCAAAATATTAAAAATGAAAAACTTTTGTGGTTTTAATTTTTAATTTTAATTTCCGATATTTCGATCGCCGTTGGCAAACATCTTCAGGGAAAACTCGAAAAACATTTTACAATATTTTTAACAATACTTTTATATTGAACAATTTTACTTACAATTTAAACAATTAAAATATTTTAAGAATTAAAACATTTAGTATTTAAGAACGACATTTAACATTTATATCACAGATTTTTATAATGAAAAAAGCACTTTAATAACAAATTTATAAAAAAACATCCACTTCTTCTGCTGTCAAGTTTTTAATTGTTAACCTTAACACACTTTCTGTAGATGTGTGCGCACCTGTTTGTGTCTATTTTGAAGTTCAGTCTCTTCTCTTCTGGTATGCTTATGATGTGGAGCATTTATAATGTATATCGTCTAAAGATATTATTCTCTTGTTGTAAAATCTCCACAATGTCAAAATCAGGTGTGCGTCCATGTTCCGCACAGTGTGCTGCAAGTGCTGTTTTCTGGTCTATAGATCTGCGAGTTTTTTGGTCCGATCGATGCGAAGAAATTCTTGTCCGTAGCTTGTTTTTAGTTGTCCCAACATATGCCTGGTCACATACGTTGGACCCGTCACCGTTGCATGTAATTTTGTAAATTGTCAATTTTAGTTTTGTGTGGCTGTACAATTGTTGTACGGTATTATTAGTTTTTAGTGCTAATTTTATTTTCTCCTTGTCATACAAAATTGAATTTATAATTCCTTCCGATAGACCTGGAAAAACCACAACCACAGGTATTTCATTTTTAATATTTTGGACCTTGAGCCCGCAGAATTCAACAAATAATTTTAAAAAAGTCGAAAAAAAAACAAAATAAAGATTAATATATAATTTTATTGTAAATAAATATTGCTTTAATTTTTTATCAATAAAATACTTTGTGGCGAAGTGTGAAACAGGAGAGGGCGGGGGGGAGATGTCTTAAATTTGCGAAAAACATTTACTTTAAAAATCATTACGGATAATTTTCTGCTGTTTAAGAATGACTGCTCAAAGTTATGAAGAACGAAGTAAGCGTTGAGGGAAAAAATATTTGTAGACGATTTTTTTTTATATATCAATATATCGGAGGTCTATGCAAAAAAGTAATACTGCTTATATATGTTTTTAGAAGCGTTGCTTAAATTTAGCTTGAAAGCTGAATGTAACGTAAAAAAAATCTTCAAGCAATAAAAAAACAGTTTTCTTAAAGAACTTACATTCTTCATTTATCAACTTATGTAACTATTTATGAGACATATGTACTATGTGTCTTATAGAATCAAAAGTAGTTTTTATCACTTTCAGAAAAAAATATTTTATTTATGATTTTGTTTCATCAACTGTTGAATGCTACTTTACAATCTGACAAAAAGTTTTTGCTCTAAGCGATTTGATAACTTTTTCTGAAGCATTTTGAGCCAACCCAGCATTCCAGAAATCACAACGATTTGAAAATCGATGCAGAAACTTGCATAGTTAATTTTCTCGAATTTTGTGAGAAGTTATCTCAGCTAGGCAGCTGCAGTTTTTCAATGTTGAAAATTTTTAAAATCTTAGAAAGAATATTGTGCATATCTTTCTTCCATACCACTGAAATTAAACCGGCAACTTTGGTGGAGTGAGCAAAATTGTAACTTCAACACTAGAAGTTTCAAGTAATTTCACGGGACACTGTTTACTTAGATACCATCTTAAAAAGATAGGCTTATCTAACTCAGATGTCCGCAGGAGGAAGAAACTCCAGAGCACATTCTATGTGAATGTTCGAAAGAACTTTCGCGTTTAGAAATCGCTAAACAGTCAAATTTGCCTAAGTCAACTATTTATAAGGTTATAGAAAGATACGAGCAACGTTTATCTGTAGATAGAGCAGTTTCTGTAAGAAATTGTAAGCGTTCCAGACATACGGAGGTGCAGAAGAAGTCATCCGTGAGTTTAATAGGCTCCCTAACACTTCGAGGCGAGATATGGCAAGAAAATTTGGCGTTTTTGAAAAAACTATTCGCAATTACAAAATGGGCCAAAGACGTACATTGCTGAAACAGTGCCAAAGCGTTCTGAAGATCAGGATTGTAGAGCGAGAAGGCGAGCCCGAAAGTTGTATACAAATTTACTGCCAAATTTTGACTGTATCCTGATGGATGACAAAAGTTATTGCAAAACTGATTTCCAACAGCTTCCAGGCAAAAAAATTTTATGTTGTTTCTGGAAAAGGAAACATTAAAGCAAAATTTAAATATACTCAGTGCGAAGAATATACGTCCAAATATATGGTTTGGCAAGCAATCTGCTCATGTGGGCTTAAAACCAAATCTTTCATCACAAAAGGAACAATAAACTTTAAAATTTATAAAGAAGAGTGCTTACAAAAAAGAGTTCTTCCATTTATTAAAAACCACAAAGGATCCATATTGTTTTGACCAGATCCCGCTACTTCTCATTATGCTACCATAGTCAAGGATTGGCTTCAAACTAATGGCGTACAGTATGTTCCAAAGGAAAGCAACCCCCCGAACAACCCAATATTGCGACCCATTGAAAAATATTGGGCAATTATAAAGAAAAATCTTAAAAAGAAGGGTGGGGAAGCTAAAGGCATCAGTTGTTTCATGAAAAAGTGGGTCGCTGCTTCAAATTCGATAACTCAAACAAGTGTGCAGAACCTAATGAGAGGCATCAAAAGTAAAGTACGCACTTTTTTTCAAGGTGGGGAAAAAACACAAAATTTTATATTTCAAGAACAAGATAATTCTTTAAGAAAATCACCTCTAAAATAAATATTGTATTTTTACCCAACAGTTTAAAAGTTACAACTTTTTATGCATTTCTCGATTTAAAAGTACGCTGGCCTTATATTGAAGTATATTGGGTTATCATGATAATATTTTCATGATTCTCATAGCAATGCTTTTATACCCAATTGATCTACTCAATACCGAAATATTTTGTTATTTGGTCGAATAGTTGAATTGACTTGCCGTGGTCAAATGTCGCAGTACTATCAAGTGCATAAATTATGGACAAAATGTGGATTGGTGCTTGTTAAATGCTCACCTTTCAAGCCATCAATTACCCTTCAACATATTCAATTTTATGAATGTACATTTAAAGGGACATCCCCTTTTGCGTGGGAACAAAATAACAGCCATTAACAATAAGTAAATCATATTCTTAAGTGAATTTTTCCGCATACCACTTTTTTATTACACATTTTCAATTTTATTTACTAACACTTAAAAATAACGAAAAGAAATAAATTATTTAAAACAAGACTTAAAATAGCAGAGGTTTTTTAATATATCACCTCGGTTAAGGTTGAACAATTCATCATATAGCTTATTAATTGGAAAATTGGCAGTAAGCATGTAATTAAAATGTAACAAGCATGAAAATAAAATTAGTTCAGCACCCGACTGTCATAGATATGTAACTTGGCTTGACGTAGGTGTATATTATTCCGTTGTTTTCACGCAACTTATAACGTGTTTAAAAAATAAACTTAAACTAGTCACGTTTCAAAGTGGAAATTGCTAGTCGCATTTGTATTAAGTGTGATTTAAAATGACATTCTTTATTTTATTACGATATTATTTAAAGAATTTAAATAATTTGTTTGCGCTATCTTAGGTTAGACAGATAAAATGAGTATAAGAAACTCAGTGAGCATTTCAGAAAAAATAGAAAAAATAGTAAAAGCATTCTGTGTATTTTTTAAATTATGGTGTTTAATAAAAAAATTATGATACACTAAAGTCGTGTTTTTAGTATTTTAAACACACCCCAATAATCAAAATGATTCACTAATGTTATCGTCTACGAATCGTTTTTTAGTACATTTCATTCATTAGCAATTATTAGTAGCGATTCATTTATAATATCGCGAGCGGGAGAAATTTCTCCTTCGTTAATGAATCGTCAAAACCGAAAAAAGCAATTCGTTAACGAGTCGCCAAAACTATTATAAGCAATTCGTTAACGAGTCGCCAAAACTATAAAAAGCAATTCTTTAGCGAGTTTCCAAAACTAAGAGAAGGCATTCGATGACGAATCATATAAATCATATAAAAAATAAGAAATAATATATAAAAAAAAAAAAATAAAAACTAATTTCAAGCTTTCCACGTCAAGAATCTAAACCACGTCACTGAGCTTTTTCAGATGCTAAATATATCTTGCTTAATTTGCTTGTTAATAAAAGCCAGCATTCGCGGACACGGGTTCGAACCCCAACTTGGTAAAAAAAAAATTAATTTTTTGTTGTTTTTTTTTTTTGTTATTTAGGTATTTTTTAAAGATTTGGCTTTTCAAAAGTTCGAAATTATTTTTTTATCAATTTTTGACCAACTTTTTTTCGGCTTCATTATACATTTGTCAAAACCGAAAAAAGCAATTCGTTAACGAGTAGCCAAAACTATGAAAAAGCAATTCGTTAACGAGTCGCCAAAACTAAAAAATACAATTCGTTAACGAGTCGCCAAAAACTACAAAAAGCAAAATATAAAAATATAAAAAGCAATTTGATAACGAGTCGCCAAAAGAACAAAAAGCAATTTGTTAACGAGAACTTATTCATATGAAAATCTTGAACAAATTATAAGTGGAAATTATTTTTTATAAAGAATAAGCACGAAATAACATAACAGAAGAAAAAATATTTCACAAAATTTTTTCATATAAAAATTTATGAAAATTTATATTCAAGTCTTTTTTCACTTAAAATTAAAAAAAAAACATAAAATTTAAAAACAAATATTCGCTTAAATGACGTATTAAGAATAGAAAGTAAGTAAAAAATATTTTTTTTTTTTTAAAAATTTGTATATTGAAAAGTCGGAAAAAATTGTTTTATTTTGTTTGAAAACATCTTAAATGGAGTCTAGGAAAGTCATGATTTTAATCGGTTCTTTCTTTAATCATCAAGCCAACCTCTGATGAAGTCGGTATGAAACTATTCGAAAACTTAAAAAAAAAACGATTCACAAGCGATTCGTTATCGAATCACCCCTCGCCACAATGTTTATTGGGACTATACAAATTTAGTGCAAAATAGTATGTGTGTAGTAAAAGAAAAAATTTATTTTATTAACATTGTTTTTCGGCCCAGCTTAATAGACACAAAATGTTCCTTAAAAAACTACGTAAACAAACAGCAAATAGAATCATTCATAGAAGCAAGAAGAATCATTTCGCTCTCCAATTGCAAAGAATCGTTTTTGTCAAATTCATAAATAATCTCAGTTATTGATTCACCCTGTAACTTAACAGTAGAGTTGAAAAGTTCGTAGACTAACATAGTAAAACACATTTTTTTGATAAAATTTATAAAAATAGCTGTCATGCAATTTTTCGTTACCTTTTTTAGTTTCAGCGTTTATTTCTTTATTTCTTTCCAACGAGCATTCTTTTGAGCTCTGCAAGCAGAAAAAAGTCATTGGGGGCCAGATCTAAAGAGTCTGGCGGTGAATGGGGAAGCAATTCGCAGTTTTATTCATGCTATTTTGGCATCGTTTTCATGGACTTGTGACACGGCGCATTGACTTGATTAAACAGCACTTTTTTCTTCTTCAAATAGGGCCATTTTTTCGTGATTTCATCCTTCAAACACTCCAACAACGCATACCATAATGCTGATGGCATAATCTTGCCAGCCAACTGTTGCGTCTTTTCACTCTTTGTATTCGGTTCATCGCGTACAGTCCACTCGGCTGACTATCGATTGGACTCTGGGCTCACATCACGTATGACGAGAATTACACGATAGATAATTTGATATCGTTTGTGCTTTTTATATCATATAAATTCATTAGATTTATAAAATTTAAGTGTTTTGGTGCCGGAATTTAATTATTTTATTATTTGACGATGAAGATGAGGAAAAATTGAGTTATTGCTACAACGTAGGGTCCTTAGAGATAAATCGAAGCCTTGATGTGTTCCATTCAAAAGGTATGTGTTGTGTTTACAATATTTCAGTGTACATAGTGCTAATAATTTGTTTTCAAATAAATTTAGCTTGAGTGCTTGCGACCAATTATTGGCCAGCTGCGGATGTTCATCGACGAAATTGATTAAAATTTCCATTTGCTTAAAAATCATCGCACTAAAATATAATTTTAAACACATTATTACGAAAATATTTGATTAAAAACTCAAATATACTTACATTTTTGCTGAAAATATAACGTCAGAGTATAACTAGTTTTTTTAATACGGTTCGAAAGGTTACTCAAAATCTATTAGTTCAATTTCAATGAATTGTTTTTGCATTTAGCTTAAAATTTTGTCCTTTAAGCATCCCCCCTAAATTCAAGTCCCTACTATTTTTATGTTTTTTTTTTTTTTATAGACAAAAAAGCGCGCGAAATTCTCTCTTTTTTTTAATTTTTAATCGCCATAATTTTCAAAAAACCCTTCGGTGGTCGTGCATACAGGGGATGCCAAATTAGTGGTCTGTACTTTAAAATGACATTTGATTTTATTGTTTCAGATACATGGGAAAGGCGATATCCATCGAACCGTTTTGGATTTATTTTTTTTTTTAATGTAATTTTTAGCGCCCTCTATATAAAAGTCTAAAAACTATTTTCAAAAAATAAAAAAATTATTTTTATAAAGTACTTTATATGTACAATAAGCTGTATAAATTTGAAAAAAAAAAATAATAACTCCTTGTATCTAAACAAAATTTTTGAAACAAGCTGCGTTTTTTTAGTTGTTACACGTATATTAGGGCGGGTCGATTTAAAAATCGCTCAATGCTCTGTGAAAATCGTATTCTAGGGATCAAAATAAGAACATTGGCATTTCGCTGATTTTTTCATGTAAAGTGCCAAAACTGGTGATTTTTTGAAATGTTTGTATGGGGAACCCCCAAGGGGGTTCCAGGGAGTGTGCCACTGGCATGGTTGGGTCGGGCCTCCAAAGTTAGTGGGGGTCGGTCATACATTTGGACTCGATTGGAGCACTCTAAATGGGTCAAAGTGGGATTTTTCAAAATTTGCCCCTACCCAAAAGTTCGACCCAAATTGGGGGACATCAGAATTCGTTTTAGAGGTATGGTTTCTTCGGCAAAGTTTCTTATTTAGATCCCTAGAATACGATTTTCACAGAGCAATGGGCGATTTTTTTGCCTCCCCACAAATCGACCCGGCCTAACGTATATTATTCCTTAAAGGAACAATCGTCATAATATACAAAATATGCAACACTTGCTTTTCACTAGCATCACTTTCACGCTTTCTACTACTTTTTTCATACCTAATACAGTATAAGAAAAATAAATATCATTTGTAGAGATGACGATTTTTTTTTTTATTTTTGCGAAAAAACTTATTTTTATTAAAGAAAATATTTCGCATAGTAAATTGTTTATCAACAATAGAGAAAGTTATTCGTTTTCTATAAATGTTTCTCTAAAAATGAGGATTTTTAAGTGCGAGAAAAATACTTATCATTATTAGAGACATGAAATATTTTCATATCCCACAAGTGAAGAAATAATTCTTCGAATATGGAAAAATTTATTCTAATTAAAGAAAATTTTATTTGAAAAAGAAAAAATTGCTATTATCGAAAATGGAGAAATTTTTTTAACAAAACAGAGAGTGCTTTTTTCTGAGTGTAGGCAACAATGATGGCTTTTATCATGAAATGCAAATAGTGAAAGATTAAAGAAACTTAAGCAAAGCTGAGAAAATTAGCATGGAAGTTTTTGTTTTTTCTTTTTAAATACATGAATAAATCTTTTAGCTATTTTTTATGTTTAGGCTATTTTTATTTTGTGTTCCGGCTAAAAAGAATATTTACTCCGGCAACACTGTTGATAACACGCAAGAAATCATTGAGGATGTTGACCAGTTTTGCTATTTGGGTAGCGTTCTCGGAGATCGATGTTAACTCATGCATCAACAAGGTCCGACACTCCTTCCACAAACTCAATCACATCTGGGCAGCGCGTAATATAAACACCAAAATCACACCACGCATTTTCAACACCAGCATTAATGCATGGAACATGATACAGTAATAAGGTAGGGTAAGGAGATCCACCACACCGACCTGGAATGTCAAATTTATAAAATACTGTGCTGCCGTATCTTATAAAATATCCAACAAAAATCCATAATTGTTCTTTGCATTTTTGATGAATTGCTTAGCTGTGGCGACATGTTATAACTTCGTTAACTTCGATGTTCGACAATTCGTCAAAAATTGGATTGTTTAACACATTCGACAGGCGATCATTTTGGTAAAATATCGCTTTGTTTCCTTTTTACAGATAATTTTTTTTTAACGCACTTTATACTTTGAAATTATTAAACGTAGCCACTGGCAAACGGGGATGTACATTATTCTACTATTAGAAAAGTTTTGAAGTTTTTTTGGGATTTTTCGATTCGCCATTTGCCCATAGGCCATTCCCTATAAAATCGTTCTCTGATACAGAAGTGCACTTCAGTTCTTGTTATTTGTGAATATATTAAGTAAATATATATTTATAGTTAATTTAAAAATGTTTAATAATGTCAAACAGAAGTTCGGCCATCTGTCATATTATGTGAAACAAAGAAAACTTAAGTTTTTTTCCAACAAGTTCCAACCGATTAAATAAAAAGACTAAAAAGATGAAACAAAAGCAATGTGTCAATTTTCAAAAACTAGTTTTTGATTTATCTTCAACAGTTTCTCCATCAAACGGCAATAAAAAATTATGTACCACATTCATAGTGGACATTAGAACAAGTATTTTAAATAAGAAATAAAGAACACAAAAAGCTAAACGAAAAGTAATATGCAATAATAATTTACCGAAAACAAAGCTTTAAAATCACAAAACAGTTATTTATTTCATTGTAAATACATATGTACGAATTTATCCTATTTATCCTACAAATAATTTCCTTTCTTATTATTTGCCCCACATTTATCAATAATACAGACAAGTGGCAATGCTAAAACACATTTTGACATTCGAGGTCGGTGTGGTAAATCTCCTTACCCTACCTTATTATTGTATCATGGCATGGAACACATTAACGACGGCAACGACGTTACGCCATCTGTCAAATTTATTTTACATGTATTTCTTATGGAGGTGAGTTTGGTGAATATGTCTCAACGACATTGTCGCTCTTGTTGATGAGGTCTAGTTTAATTTAAATCCATCCAGTGGTTTTCGCGTGATGCTTTAACAGACAGACAGACAAAAATTTTAAAAATGCGATTTTTGGACTCAGCGTCATTCAAAACGTCCATCGCAAAAAAAAATTTCAAAAAAATTTTTGCAACTATTTACGGAGCTGAAAGGTTGAAAGGTTATGTCGAGCTGAGCAAAAATCGTATGGGAGGGGGAGTCTATTTTCGCATTCTTAGGAGCTACAGCGTTAATTAATATTTCACGACTTTGATTCGCGTTATTGTTCCTAGCAGAAAAACTAACTTACATTAAACTTATTTTGATAGCTCATTTTAAAGGCAATAAAATCATCTTTCTAACGGTATATCAACAAACCCCACCAACTTAACCGTTACTGAGCTGTGATAGTGTGAAGAAGAAAGCAATCGGTTGAAATTACCAAATTTCAACTTTGAGTGCAAATTTCTCAGAATTTTGCGTAATAAATGAATTTTTTTTAGATCAATTTTGTAATTTATTCAATTTTTTTTTTCAATGGCACCAAAAACATAAACATATCTTCAAAAATAAAAAAGTTGGCTGTACTAAGAATTAATTAGAATTCGTTATGTAGTAGATATTATCATTGTTTTCTAATAAGTTGAATAAATTACAAAATTGATCCTAAAATAAATTTAATTTATTACGCGAAATTCTGAGAAATTAGCACTCAAAATTGAAATTTGGTAGTTTCAATCGATTGATTTCATGTTCACACGAGCACAGCTCGTGGGGTTTGTTGATATACTGTTAAAAAGTTGATTTCATTGCCTTTAAAATGAGCTGTCAAATTAAATTTTATATAAGTCAGTTTTTCTGCTAAAAACAATAATGTGAATCAAAGTCGTGAAATATTAATTAACCCTGTAGCTCCTAAGAATGTGAAAATAGATTCCCCCTCCCGTACAATTTTTTGCTCAGCTCGACATAAACTTTCAGCTCCGTAAATAGTTGCACTCAATTGCGGGACACCCTGTATATATTGATATAGACAACAACACAAGCAGTTACGATTTTTGATTTATATAATGGTTTATGTGTAGTAGCGCTGCTTTTTTTTAATACCAAATATAAACTAATATAATAACCTATGCATCGCTTCTTCATATTGCAACGTCTTATCTTCTCAGGCATTATGCGGACAAAGCGACACCACCCCAAATGATTGGAGTCTGCCAGCAGACTGAAAGCTTCTTATCGGCGCAAGCATTTATATACGTATGCATTGCTTGTAAAGGTCTGAGAAATTCATAAAACGATTCTATTCAAAAAAACAACACGATGTTGCGTTCGAGATTTCGGCACGAACTAAAGCAGCAAGCATAGGAACGTCAGCAGCAACAGAATCATCAATGCATTTTTTCTCATACAAAAGTGTGAATAATTCTTCTTTTCTTTTGCTATCTTTTGTGGCTTTAATAAAAAAGTGACAAAATCCAAAGTTAGCTCTTCCTTTTATGCATAAAATAACTGATATTTTGGCATAAATTTTATCTCTGTACGATGAATATTAAAGACTGTATAAGGTCCTAAAATGTCCCCAAAAAACGTTGCATGGCCTTGAAAAAATTTGTGAAAATACAAACCGTGCTGTACGACATAATTCTACGTCAAAATATTTTAGTTTAACGATAGTCAGTTTTTAATAAATATTTAAAAAAATACTTTTTTAGAATGTTTAAGACTTCCTCAAGTAGCTATATTTCCCAAAAATATGTAAAATTATCTTTAAAATGCAACTTGTCAACTCAACACTTTGTTATATTAAATTATTCAGACAGCCTTATTATATTTTATTGAAACGGTAAACCATCTAAACTGATATCCGCTTAGTTGAATTAAGTCGCTTTATCAGAAAGAAAAAGTGTGTCTCAATGGTTTTCAATGATTTATTGAATTCATCGATTAAGTTGGTTAAATTTTAAAATATCTTTATACATAATTTTTTCTTTGTTTTGATAACTTAAGGTCATGATCATTTTAGTTTCTTACTCGTCCAAGGTTTGTTCAGACAAAAAACCCGGATTATTATTGAACAATGTTAGGAATTGTTGGATATCAATTAAGCGTTTTACAACCCTTCTAATTGCGATGGTAAACTATTGGATTGAGCGTAAAAAACTTAATTTGTAATTTAATTTGTTTTATTTTTCAATTTATGCCACATTCTTTACAATTATAGAATGCTTACCAATCGTAAACAGCAACAAATGCAATATTTACCTGATGCTAGTGACTCAATAGAAAGGTGACAGTTTTTAAGTTTTTGTTTCTTCTTGACTGACACAATTAGTACAGATATTGAAAAGTAAACAAATGATTAGCATTTGTTAAGAATAAAGCAGAGAATATTTTCATAATGGAATTAATAATTTACAATAATATATAATAAATTAACAACATTAGTTGTAAGCGCAGAAGTGATAGCTAGCCCTCAATTATAAACAGCTGACAAATGTTAACAAGTTAACCAAAGATAAAAGCATTCCTAGCTACAAATATAAAAAAGAAACTCAGGGGTGTAGCGAGCGGCTAAGAGCGCAGCTGGCCCTCTATATATCAGAAAAATTAAAATAAAAAATTCATAAAGGGTTGCGATTTTATAACAACACGTTTGTCTGGCAGAACAATAAAATGGTCATTGCAAACTTCCACAAAAGGTTTTTCCACTTCGAATTCAACTTTTTCCAGTTAAAGAAAGTTTTACCAAATCATATTGAACTTTTAACAAGTCAAACTTCAAAATTTTCTAATCTTTAAAGTCAACCTCTGCCAAAAAATAGCTTTATTTTATGCTTTTATTGTAATTGTTAACCTATGCTGGAGTAAAATAAAACGTATATGAATGTTATTTTTTAGTTTTATTAAGAAATGCAGCTATGAAAATAATGTTAAAGTGCCAATATTTTTCCATTTGTATATGCCATTAGTTCACTGCCGTTTTTTTTTTAGAATCCTTTAAAATCTATTGAAAAAGTTATATTTAAGCACATCCACTCAGAGTGCGTAGAGCAGTCAAAATTCGCTCTCGCTCTTTCGGGTGATCATTTATACAAACAAAAGCAATGAATAATCTTTTCAGAGCAACTCGTTAAGCGCTACGCTCTCGCATAAACTCCTCAAACACTTGTATTGGTCATTCGTTAGTGTACAAAGAGCGCTCATCGTTGTGAGAACATCGTCACTGTTTTCATCTCCCGAGTTCTACAAATGATGTGCTCTTTATTTGAGTAAATATTTTTACTCAAGTTTAATTCGCTATATAAGGTTCTTTAAAGTTTTACTCAAGTTCAACGTTATTCAAGCAAGTTTCTGAATAGACGAGTTTGTGCTGCTGCCAACATAAGAGTTCCGAGTTTAATCCACGCCGAGGACCATGGTAAATATACAAAAGTTTTTAAAATGTTCAAAATTGCTATTCTAAATTAAAATTAAATGTACTTGCAGAATATTCAATAATAATAATAATAAATAAAATCTGAGTTTTTCCAGCAGTTTCCGAGTTAATATATAAATGTAAATACTAACATATAAAATATAAATAAATTATGTACAACTTTATTCACGTGCTTATACATTTAAAACATATCTAAGACTTTACAGAAGTTCTTGAATAAAGGAATTAACTTCATACATCTTGTCTCCTTGTATAAATATTGTTTAAAATTTGTTTCAAGGATTATTTAAGAAAGCTTAAGTTTCTCCTCACTGCATAGATTCCTTATATAAAGCTATACTCAAGGCTTATTTAGGTGAAATTGTTATCTGGGCTTACAATATAAAAGAAAATTTCGCCTACCCTACCTGTATGATATCCTGGCTACGCCCGTGAACAAACTAATAAATATATGTAATATATAAATTTTTGCTGAATTGCAAATTAAATTGATTATTATTTTTAAAAAACATAAGTCACCTTTTTTAAACATATCTTTTTTATTGCAAACACTTTCTTTACCCTCTTACAAGCAAGGTTGAAAGAATGACAAAAAAGACACCAGAATATTTGATTCTGGCAAATGTTGGTGAAAGGAACACAAATCCGCTAGCTGATAATCAATTCGGTTAGCTATAAACATTGCTTTATTATTTTTTTTTTTTTAAATAAATTTATTTAAGAGGCAGTAACAATTATCAAGTACATATTTTATTATTTAGTATTATTTAATTTAATTTAATATTTAGTAGTTAAAACTGTAATATCATCATTCTGACTAGCTACCACTAATTTGATTTTAAGAGTAAAGAGCATTTATTTCTTAGGTATACTCGTACAAATGAGTTTTAAGGGTTTTTGTCAAGGATGGAATATAACGATTATTTTTTAATTTTAAGATCAAAAGATAATGTATAAAAAGTTGTTGTTAAACAATTTTAACAGAGACCGCAAATAACGATTATCGCTACCAATCAATCATTTTATAGCAATTATTTTTTGATCAATATTTTTTTTTTTTTTTTGATCAGAAATAAGCTATTTTTTTATCGTAATTTTTTCGATCAGAAATAAAAATTATTTTGTTATCGTTATTTTTGCAATCAGAAAAAGAGTTACTTTTTTGATCAGAAATAAAAATCATTTTGTGATCGTTATTTTTTGATCAGAAATAAAGTTATTTTTAATCGATATTTTTCGAACAGATTAAAAAACTTATTTTGTGATCGAAATAATATCGATATAAAAAGGAAAATGTGTATGTACATGACGGTAGCCGTTATTTAGAAGTCTTCTGAAAGAAGAAGCAGATCAAAAAATAACTTTTATTTCTGATTGAAAAAATTACGATCACAAAATGATTTTTATTACTGACCGAAAAAATAACGATCAACAAATAATAACGAAAAAATAATGATCAAAAAAAATTCGTCATATTTGATCGAAAAAAATCGATCAAAAGCAAACAATTGGTTTTAATAATTAAAAATAAAAATAATTTTAAAAAGTTTTTATTTTAAAGATCATGGCAAAGGCGGGATATCTGACTCTCTAGCGTCATATTGCTACACTTAAAACTATTTTACAATAACGTTTTATACATGAGCTTTTGATCTAAAAATTTAAAAAAATAATCGTTATTTTCCATCCCAAATTTTAAATATAGCAATATGACTCTAGGGAGTCGGAGATTCCGTTTTTGGCATGATCTTTTTTTTCGTAATCTTTAAGATCGCAATCATCTTAAACCAATTATTATAAATCCATTTTTTCGATGAAATGTAACAAATATTTTTTGAACGTTATTTTTTCGATCATAAATAAAAATTTTGATTTTAAGCTGTCAAAAAATGTCAGTTTCAAAAAAATTACAACGTGAAATTACATTTAAAAATGGTAAAGCTGCCTTAAAACAGTTAAATATTTTTATTTATAATTTTTGCGGAATTTGGAATGAATTTTATTTTCTTCAGCAATTTACTTTATTTTTTTTTTGTTTGTATAGGAAATCAATAAATAAATTCACGATTCAATTATTAATTAACGCTCTGCCAAGATCTACTAAAATTCTTTGCCAAGTTATATGAATGGGAAACTTAAAGCCTTGAAAAATTTCTTTGAAATTCTTTGAATTATTTATTTGTTTTATTTTTTTATTTTTTTTTTTTATTTTTTTTTTTTAATCATTTTAGCGTCATCAATTTCTAAATATGTAGCTAGCGAAAAATTACTTGGCTAATGCTTCATATTATAGTATATTAGAAACATTGTCCAGGTAACCTTGTTGTTTGCTATCCATTTATAACTGCAATAAAATAAGGTGTTAACTACGTTGGGTTTTTTTTTTTTTTTTTTTGGCATTTACCAAACGGGTGCCAATTGAAAGGGTTAACAAAAATAAAAAATTTGCATTTCAATTAGTGAGTTTAAAACGTTCAATGTTGTCTGGACAGGGACATACGCCGTTCAAAAATAAAATATTATTGCAAATATTTCCATTTAAAGCCGATCGCTAATGATTGGGGTCTTGTGAAAGCAGTTAGAAAACTTGTTGGCATAAATTGTTAGCATAAAACCATAAAAATATTTAAAAAAAAATCAGTTTTTTGTAATAAAAATAAATGTTTCCTACTCCAGATACTATTCATGATAATATTTTGATTAATTAATAAAAATCACGATTGTTAATAGATTGCAAAACTTCTCGTCTCTATCCTAGTATTAAATTAATAGTTATTCATTAACAGTGCGTCAAAGCGACAACTTTTTTAGTTAGCGAGATTTGTTTACATTTTCGAAAATTCAAAATTGCCCTACGCATAGGGATGGCAAGATTAATCGGATGACTAACATTAATCGAGTATTTCTTTTCAATAATCGATTTAATTGTCTCGAATATTCTGTTCCGATTAATCGAGCAACTAATCGATTAATTGCAATTGCTTAATTTCGAAATTACTTTTGTTTAACACATGATTACGCAAGGAATCTTCGAAAATTGAATTTGACTTATGGTCGCTTCATAAATCTTTAGTTCATAACAAAAGGCGAAAGAAAAATGATGATACATTTCCCCAAGCCGACCTGAGCTATAATTTGAATTGTCAAGTTTTAGACTTGAAACGGAACATATTGAAGCATAGGAAGAAACAAATATTCGCATTTGATTGGTACATCAGTACCCGCGGAACATCTATTTTTTAAAGCTGGTGCAATAGCTTCGGAAAACCGAAGCAGTCTGACAACCAAAAAACTTTCTAAATTACTATTTTTTCATTTAAGCCAAAAATGTTGCCTGAATTCATATATACATATATTGTATGTAAAGGGTCCGCCATCTAACGTTTTATTTTTTCAACTAGTGCTTATTTCGTGAATGGTAACACTTAGTACATGTCTGATTTGACAGATAATTAGTTTTATCCTTCCGCTGAACGAATATGGTTGTGTATACGCTTGAACAACGCTGGGAAATATTGCGACATACAGACAGAAGATGGCGATTTTGCCAAAAAAATCATCTTTTCAGATGAAGCTCATTTTGATCTTGGCGGGTATGTAAACAAGCACTATTGTCGCATTTGGGGCACAGAAAACCCGCACGCATACATTGAAAAGCCGATGCACCCTCTCTCTCTCACTCTTCGAAAATGAGCAAGGAGTGGCCGTTACAGACAATGGCCATCGTAATCGGGCCATGTTGAACGAATTTTTGTTCACAAAAATTGAAGAGGAGGATATTGGCAACATTTGGTTTCAACAGGACGGCGCTACGTGCCACAAAGCCGAAGCTACACTCGATGTTTTGCGCCTGTTTTTGAAGATCGCATTATCAGCCGCCGTTTGGCCACCTCGGAGCTGCGATTTGACACCGTTGGACTATCATTTGTGGGGTGCCCTCAAAGATAAGTGTTACGCCGACAAGCCAGAGACAATTGACGCTTTAAAGGACAATATTCGTGAAGCCATTGGTGAAATACAGCTGCACACAATCGATAATGTGTGGACCGATCGTGTAGGCTACTGCATGGCCAGCCGAGGCCGCCATTTGAATGAAATTATTTTTCATTATTATCTGGAAGGATTGTACATTCAAATAAAAAAAGAAATTTGAGAAAATATTCAGAAGTTTTTTTTTTTTGCATTTAAAAAAAAAAAAAAAGTTATTTGGCGGACCCTTTATAATCAATAATGGCGAATTTATTTATCAATTTGAAAATTGTAAATTGAATTTCATCTTTAAAATGAAGATGATTGGTATCCACATTGAAGAGTAGGCCTAACCAAAATATACGAAACGAGACGATTGCAACTTGCCGAACGTTTGACGAGTTAAGACACTAAAAGTTAGGTTCTTACGGAACAAAACGTATGGACAAGCTGTTTCGTTCAGTTTCGTTAAATTACGTTTGTTCATTTTGGGCAACAACATTGAATTGCATTAAAGGGAACATTTTCGTTTCTACTCGTTAAGGAGCAACTCATCTATTTTGGTTGGGCCTAGTGAAAGAAGTAGAAGTGTTTCCTCCTTTTGATGAAAGTGAAAGCAAATCGTACTTATGTGTCATCCGTAGTGAAACACAATTGAATGGTGCAAACATAACTACAAGTTGAATGTTTATATTTGGTTATTAATTTGCTGAACATAAATCATACATTTTGGATAAAAAATATAATAAAAGCTTTTTTTCAAAGTTTCAATTAAAGCTCTGCAAAGAACCATCTAAGCCAAGGTTCATTAATATAGGTTAAGTCACTTGAGAGAAGCTCGGTCGAACTGTAAGAATGGATAAAAGGAAACCAAGAAAAAAAAACCTAAATCTGTACAATTTTTAGCTAACAGCTCCTTTGACATTTCGAGCAAAGGCGGAAAAAGAGTGCTTTTCTCTCAAGTGACTTAACCTATATTAATGAGTCTTGATCTAAGCATACTAGTTATGTGTTGTTATTTTTTTTCTTATATCAACTTGTATCGGTTTCGCTCTCTAAGCATTGAGTATGCATTGAATATTTCTCTTTTACATAACGATAGAAGATGTATGAGGTAGTGAAATTATCAAGCATCAAGAATTCTGGTTCGAGAACAAACGCAACAAACAGATATATCGGTAATATTGTTATCTCTACTTGGAACATCTGGATATGTGACATCAAAATCATAGAAAATAAAGAGCGAATTATTTCAATAAAACAATAAAAGGAACACTTTATAAAAGTGCAATGCAATCAAGTTTTAAATTTATTTCATAAAAAAATAAACCTAACAAAGGCATTTTTGTCGACAACTTCATGAAATTAAAAATTATTTAATTAAAAATTAATACATGTGGCACAAATACCTTACATAAAGCTATCGATTCACAGAATCCATATCCATTACACATTACTTTTTTTTAGTAGCATAGAAAAAGTAAAAGCACGAGATTAACACAAAGAGAACTATCTGAAATATCCATTTTGAATGGATATATCCATTTAAGAAAGAGTTAAAACAGTTACTCTGCTTAGTGGAGCCGATAAAGAGAAAAAAAGCTTACACTATAATGGGAGCCAGAGAAAGAGATCATACGCTCTCTGCTCAATTTAAAACATATAAGCATAAGTTAAGCTCTACTCGTTAAATTTGTACCAATAATATCAAGTTCTTACTTGTTTTATCTATTTGTACAAGTAGAATGGATGGTTCTCTGCAGACCTTTAGTTTCAATAATATATAAAAGGCAAGCATAATGCTCCTCACCTAATATAGCTCAAACTGTAATTATTTTTTGCCATTATTACAGTGATTTCCCAATATATACTGTCCTGAAAAATTTTCAGCCTGAAAGCAAGCTTGACTTTTATGTATGTGCATACTTTCAGGCTGAGCATTTTTTAGGGCAGTATATGTTGTGAAAGCACTGTAATAATGGCAAAAAATAATTACAGTCGGAGTGTAAATGCTTTCAACCCGTCGTAGGATGTGCTTTAATACTAGTGCATGAATAGACGGCATTGCTTTTATATTTTTAAACTTTAATGAAATAAACCAACGAATAAATTTTGACATTCAACATCGAATCATCCATCAAATTATAAATTTATACTTTGAATAATGTAAACTAAAAATTGATTCACTATCATCATTCAACGTTCACTGTCATCGTTTTGAGTGAAATGTGTAAATTCGCCTTAAATCAACAACATTAGAAACAATTTTTTTCTTTTTTTAATATTAAAAACAAAAATAATCGAAAATGCTGATTAATCGATTAAATGCTTGCAATCAATTGCAATTATTTTTTTTGCCTTGCAATGAATCATTTCATATATTTACCGAGTAGTTAATTTTAATTGCCATCCCTACCTACAAACTTGTTGCCTGGCCTGAAAGGCCCAATAGAAGCCAAAAACTTCAGCAGGTATTTCCAAGAAATGATTCGTCCTATGTATTTGAAGACGGAAAACCAATTTTAGACAAAATTATATGGAATATTTTGGCTGAATACTGCGAATTTGTATCTCCTCTAATAAATGGTATTCTGGACAGTTTAATATGGGTTGATTTTATTAAATACCTGTTTTTAATGAAGGAGTCAGAAACCTAACAAAGGTTTTCAAAGAATTCTCAAACTATATGTCAATAAAGCAAGGTATGGTAGCAATCGTAAATTTTTCTTAAAGCATACGAGATCTTCAAAATGTGCTCCATAAAGCAAATGTCGGCATGCAGCGGGCAAAGACTAAATGTATATGGTTTTCTAGTCTTTAACACTCATCAGTAGAAGTTTCGCTCAGTTTGCGTTTGATGGACTTCATAGACTCATTCTGTACTAATGCAATGAATCAGTCGTAGGGATACTACAGACACCATAATTATACGCTTTCTTTAAGAGTTTGTTTGTACTCCATTCCTTGTACTCCTAAGTTTCCACCGCAGAGCTTAATAACCTCTTCAGGCATAGTTTACAGTAATCGCTCAGCAGTATGGTCCACCAGAGCTTGCAATTTAACATTAGCTGATATTTCTGTTACATTACTTTTTTCCATTTGAGGCATGCAACGCTCTTTCGCAATTATAATGGCATCGTAGGTTGCGTCGAAGTTTACACCGATGCCTATTGTAGAACTTCTCACCTCTTGATATTGGTGCTTTGTCATCTTAGCATAAATGAAGAGCGCTAATGCTGAATCAGGTGATCAGCACTTGTTAGCATTTTCCTTCTGCTGTATTTGCTGAGATTATGGGAAGGCATTCAACACCCTTCCTTGGTGATTTGGGCAAGCCTTCGATAAGCGTTCAACAATCACAACTTCCAAACGTTTTCGTGCGGAGTATAGTGCGAAGATAGGCTTTTTTGATGATCTTTCTGCTAGAAGTTTCCGAAAGAACTCTCAATGAAAAGCTTTGTAGGTATTCCCATCTTAGTTTGCAATTCGTCTCCATCTTCATGACCGGTATCAGAATCACTTTTCTCATCAAATTGATAATTGTATGCTAGTATTTGTTGTAGCCAAGCTTCATTTGTCTGCTTGAACTTCAGTTTCGAGTTATTGCAGTGCTTAAAGCGCTTTTTTACACTGTCTTCTTTCGGAATTCGCATCCACTTATCCCGGGATTTTCGGGACTTAAGAAAGTTCGAGATTGTCAGCCCTATTTTAAACTCAACACGTGTTTGTAAAACATACGTGTTTAAGTATAATAACTTTATACTTTGTAAGTTATTTATTATAGGACGTACAATATTTCGGTCATACAATGCAATATTTACTACACTTAGCTCGAATTACGTGATAATCTACGGTTGACCATTAAGCTTCTACCGCCTAAGTTGTAACTGTCAAAATTTATTTGAAAATATTATACGTATTTTACTAGGTGAAATTATTCAAATGAATTGAGAATCACACTGTTCATAAATTAACTTTTGCTTAATGTCTGTTAGATTTTGTTTACTAGAAAAGGTTATTGTAAGCAAATGTAGAGTCAGTAAGCACTATAAAATAGCGAGCAACCAAAACTATATAAATAAAATTTCTGTATGTAGCAATTTTCTATGTATCCAAATACATTTTCAGAATCCGTGAATGAATTTCGATGCGGTGTTCACCATACCGCAGAGTTTATTCCAGTTGGATTCCTGATTAAAACAGAATAATTTTTAGAAAATAGGGCGTGGCACCTCTCATACAACTTGCAAATGTAAAATGCTGTAGTTAACACGTATGGAAGCTTAAAACTCAGAACGAAAATACATACTATTGCAATAAATCTCTTCTAGAAATATGGTTGATATTCCAAAATGGGATGTGGTGGCTGTCATAAAACTCTGAAACTTAGACTGCAATAAATTACTACATATGAAAGTTATAGTTTTAAAATTAGGATCGAAGGTATATACTACCAGACATAATCATCTCAAGCAATATGGTTGAGATGGGATGAAGGAACGTGGCACCTACCATGCGTGCCATTTAAAATACGATAAATTACCACACTCCTTGTAGCTAATCAACTAAATAATTTTTTTTTTTTAACAGTATTAAAACAATCAATGCCAACATACCAGCAGTACTCTTCGCGAATTTGATTCAAAGGACAGAATCAACTTTTAAGTTTAATACGATACCAATAAATGAGCTTAAACAAACTAAAGGGTGATCCAATTCGAGCTCCCTTTTTCAACTGGGTTTTTTTGACAGCTGTTATGTGTCAAATGGCTTTTCCATATGAACAATCGATTCATCGTCGATCTCAGGCTTTGGGCATCTCTTATGGATCATTGTGGCGTATCTTGAGGCGTGGCGTATCTTCTTGGTCTGAAGGCCCATAATTGAAACCGACTAATCTTGGTGTATGTTTTAATTCCGGTTTATGAGCCTTACAAGAACTTCAAATTGATCCATTATTTTATCGAAAAATTGTGTTTAGCGACGAAGCTCATTTCTGGTTGAACGGCTACTCTAACGAGCAAAATTGCCGTATTTGGGCCGATGAATAACTAGAAGCAATCCAAAAGCTTCCAATGTTTCCCGATAAATGTATTGTTTGGTGTGGTTTATGGGCAGGAGGCATCATCGGACTGTATATCTTCAAAAATGTGGTGGAGCCCGTGTTACGGTCAATGGTGCTCGCTACAGAGCATTGATCAATGAATTTTTGTTGCCAAGAATTCAGGATATTGGTGTAGCCGACCTCTGATTTCAACAGGATGGCGCAACATGCCATACAGCTGGAGAAACAATCGCTTCGGGAAACGTCGGGAAACGTTCGATGAAAACATCATCTTAAGAAATGGTCCCGTTAATTGGCCACCAAGATCATATGATTTAACGCCATTGGAGTACCTTCTTTGGGGATATGTTAAATCACTTATTTGTGTCGACAAACCCGAAACTATTAACGCTTTGGAAACCAACATAACTCGTGTTATTCAAGGAATACCGGCCGATATGCTCGAAAGAGTTGTCGAAAATTGTACCCACAGAATGGACCATTTAAGAGTTAGTCGTGGGCAACATTTGAACGAAATAATTTTTAAACATTGTAGTTGTAGGAACCGAACTATCATTCCAAATAAATATTTGCATCAGTACATTGATTTTCATGTATTTTATCTAGAAAACAAAGTAGGAAGCTCTTATTGAATCATCCCTTTATTAGCAATATGAACAATAAAAAAAGACTACAACGGTTTATCATCAATGTTAATAGGAAAATCATTTGGCAGTATCGGACCAATTATGCTAAAACTAATCAACGAATCGTTAGTGCAGGGAGGATTTCTTAAATCTAAGAAAGAATCGAGAGTCGTGCCGATATTAAAAAAGTATTTTGAGCAAAATCAGCTTCTTTCTGAATACCAATCTGCTGCGGGATTCCCCAACGCCTTAACGACGATTGTCGCTGTGGTTAACTAGCGAAAACTGTCATTTACTATGAAACTGTGCATGGACAATGACCGATAACAACAACTATTATTATCGTTAACTTTTTGGGAATCCTGTTACTGGATTCAGACAAAAGCACAGCTGTGAAACACTAATCAATCTGGTGGTAACACAATATGGAAAGCCGAAGTCGAAAACAAAAAGACAAAAAAAACTTACAAAGCGCCGTCGAAACACTCGATAGGGAAATAATTATTAAAAAATTGCAACACTACGGTGTATCTGGGATTGAGCTTTAGTTCCATGCAACGAACTAAGGTGGGCGACAGTGCAACAAACTCACTTCATGTGGATCTTGGGGTTTCGCAAGTTGCAATACTTAGCACTTTGTTGTTCCTAATTTATATAAACGACTTTGAAAATGTGTTGCAACATTCCAAAATATGCCTATTCGCAGATAACACACTTTTATACGTTACAGGTGATAGCGCAGACGATTGTATCGATAAACTAAATGAAGATTTAGTGAGAGTTGAACAGTACCTGCGAATTAATAAACATAAATTAAATGCTTAAGACTAATAGCCCTATTCTGGTGATTGACAATTGCAAATTTATTGACAACTGTAAAACTGTCTTAGTTTAAAATGTAATCAAAAGTGCATAGCATGACAAAAATGTCAACACCATAAAAAAAAATATGCAGAACATATAAATTTGCCTAACATTTTGAAAGATTTCAACTACTTGGATAAAAAAAATTGCACATCAAAAACTAGCTTGTCAATGAATTTACAGTTGTCAATCACCAGAATAAGGCTATAAGTGTATGGTTATCAACGGTAAATCAAATACGAATGTCATTTTAGATAATGAGCCCGTAAGAAAAAGTCAAGCAAATTAAGTATTTAGGAATTGTTTTAGATCATATTTTGCATTTTGATTTGCATATTGATTACGTTTGTAAAAAAATAGACAAAAAAATAGACAAAGTTTTTTTAGCAGGTTAAGAAATAAAATATCAACACTAGGTGCAATAAGTATACACTTATAATACAATGATAAAACTGCATTTTGAATATTGCTCAACTTTACTTTTTCTAAACAATCAACAAAATCGCTATAAAATGCAATTAATGCAAAACAAAGCAATGAGAATTAATCTGAAATGTAGTATTTATTTGCCAATTAGAACGCTTCTAGAAACATTGAAGTGGATGTCGACATTCAGATAACAACTTCACCTAAATATTTGAAATTATTCATACTCAACTTGTAAAGGCGTTGTATAAAAGTAATTATTCGTGCTTGTCTTGAAAGAGCCTTTTAAAAGCCTTGAAAATTTAATTTTCTTGTATAATCTGATATACAGGGTGTCCCGCAATTGAGTGCAACTATTTACGGAGCTGAAAGTTTATGTCGAGCTGAGCAAAAAATCGTATGGGAGGGGGGTCTATTTTCACATTCTTAGGAGCTACAGGGTTAATTAATATTTCACGACTTTGATTCACGTTATTGTCTCTAGCAGAAAAACTAACTTACATAAAATTTATTTTGATAGCTCACTTTAAAGGCAATCAAATACCCTTTCCAACGGTATATCAACAAACTCCACCAACTTAACCGTTACCGAGCTGTGCTCGTGTGAACATGAAATCAATGGATTGAATCTACCAAATTTTAATTTTGAGTGCAAATTTCTCAGAATTTCGCGTAATAAATGAAATTTTTTGTTACCATCAATTTTGTAATTTATTCAATTTTCTTTTCAATGACACCAAAAACATAATCATATCTTAAAAAATAAAAAAGTTGGCTGTACTAAAAAAATTATACTTATTAGAAAACAATGATATTATCTACTGCATAACTAATTGTAATGTCATTATTTATCATTATTTTCTAATAAGTATAATTTTTTTAGTGCAACCAACTTTTTTATTTTTAAAGAATGTTTTTGGTGCCATTGAAAAGAAAATTAGATAAATTGCAAAATTGATCTAAAAAAAAAGTTCATTTATTACACAAAATTCTGAGAAATTTGCACTCAAAGTTGAAATTTGTTAATTTCAACCGATTGATTTGTTTTTCACACGATCACAGCGCGGTAACGGTTAAGTTGGTGGGGTTTGTTGACATACCGTTGAAAAGGTGCTTTTATTGCCTTCAAAATGAGATATCATACTAAGTTTTATGTAGAAACAATAACGTGAATCAAAGTTGTGAAATATTAATTAACCCTGTAGCTCCTAAGAATGTGAAGATAGACCCCCCCCCCCCTCCCATACGATTTTTTGCTCAGCTTGACATAACCTTACAGCTCCGTAAATAGTTGCACTCAATTGCGGGACACCCTGTATAAAAATCTCGTCTAATATATAAAAATTTCGTGTCACAATGTTTGTGGCCGAACTCCTCCGAAACGGCTCGACCGATTTTTAATGAAATTTTTTTTGGTATATTTGGTAGGTATGAGAATAGGTTGTAAAATACTTTACACCCTCCTATGCAAAACAGGCGTGGCTTCACCTGTACAACTCACACATTCGATACAGAATAGCTATAGCAGTAAAAGTCACAGAACATTGAAATTCAGAATGGAGTTACCACTTGGTGATGTCCTTTTAATGGAAAACTTGGACAAGTATCAGACAAGGGGGTGTGGCTCCACCCATACAAGCCAAATATTTGATATCGAATTGCTTTGGAAGTAAAAATCACTGAACATTGAAACTCAGAATGGAGTTACCACTTTGTAATGTCTATCTAATAGAAGACTTGGATGGGCATTGGGCAAGGGGATGTGGCTATGCCCATATAATCCAAATTTTTTATATCAAATAGCTTTGGAAGTAAAAGTCAAACGACATTGAATTTCACAATGGAGTTTCCACTTGGTGTATTCCTTTTAATGAAAAACATGGACGGCCATTGGACATGGGGGTATGGCTCCGCCCATACCAGCCAAATTTTTGATTTCAATTAGCTATGGAAGTAAAAGTCACAGAAAATTGAAACTCAGAATGAAGTTACCACTTGGTGATAACTTTCTAATAGAAAACTTGGACGGGTATTGGACAAGGGGGTGTGGCTTAGTCCATATAAGCCAAATTTTTGATATCGAATAGCTTTGGAAGTAGAAGTCACAGAATATAGAAATTCATAATGGAGTTACCACTTGGTGATGTCTTTCTAATGGAAAACTTGAAAGGGTATTGGACAAGGGGGTGTGGCTTGACTCATAGTTTGTCTTATTCGTAGCAACGCGCGCTGGGTAAATCAATAAAAATAAAAAATCTTCTGTTTCTGATGATTTTATCGTATAAGACCTAAATTTTGTTTAAATGGAAATTTCACAATAAAATGGGAGTAGTCGCACCATATTTACACCCACTTTTTTACAAATCATTAAAATTGTGCATGCTTTGATAGTGAAATATCACGCTTGGTATGTAGGGTCTATTGATCCAAGCGGCAGTCACTCTATATACAAACATTCACCGTATATAAAATGTGGACACTTATTAAATTACCATAAAAAAAACAGACGCACTACAAAAGTTGGAAATAATTGGATAAGGGCGTGGCCTCACTATACGCCCTATTTTCAGGGGCTTAGGGGTTCAGCAAAATTCATAATTTGATGAGCTTAAGGTGGAAAATTACTTGTATTTAAACTTTCCTGGTCAAGAATGAAGCGTTGTAGAAGTGAATGAAAAGTGTAAAAAAAAATAACTGCAATAATAAGGAGATGTAAATAAACATTTAAACATTTTTCAGGAAGCATGCCATGCATATTCAAATTAAAACACTTTAAGCATTGTTTTTAATCTTACAAAATTGAAACCTTAGACAATTTGGGCAGGGAACTTTATGAAATTAATAAATGAGTAACAAAAAAAGATTCATTTAATAATTTGAACTAAATTAAAACATTATTTTTTATAAAGACTGATAATTTAGTCTTTACATTGAAAATATTGCCAAAAATAGTAAGAAAAAAAATATATATAGTTCAGATTGGATCCATTGATTGTTGTGTATTATTACTTGATGATAACTACTAATGATTCAAAGATTTTTTTTTACTTAATATTGATCTTGTGAACCGTTTTTTCAATCGCTAGCAACTTAAATTTAACGAGTTTTTAATTAACTTCCATTTTTACGTATCATATTCTAGTACGTAAATACAGTCAAATTAATAAATTCAAAAACAAAACCAAATGTTTTTAGTATCATTTAAATCCAATTTTATTTGTTAATGAATCCTTATTAATTTTAAATTTTGCACATTTTAAAAAAGTTGGACAACTTTTCTTAGCTAATTGATCTATTAATACATCTTTTAATTACATTTTTCTCGTATTTTGTTTGTCAGTGTATGTGTCTGTTCCTAAAAAAAGTTAAATGGCCATTTCAGTCCTTGAAAGTACTTTGACAGAGCTTTTAATGATCACTTGTGTTGTTAGTGTTGTGGAATGTTTGAACACAAATAATCGAGAACTGGGTCTATAAGTCTTAAGCCAACTCCGAATGGCTTATGTTCTCAAGAAGCTTTGCATGGCAGTTTTTACTCTCTAAGGTTTGCCATTGTCTGCAGAGAGGTGAAGGCCTTACCGACAAATTAATTTAATTAAAAAACATTCCGATCAAATGGGATTTGAACCCGGGTTCTTTCGCATACAAGCCACGCACCTCAACCAGTATGCCTCAACCACCCCTCAAATGTATGTTTAGAATTCTTAAAAATACATTTTACTAGATGGCAATAGTATTATAAAAAAATTACATCATTTTTGAATTCTGGCAACGGATGCGGATTCAGCGACCCATTTTTACCTAGTGTTCGCGCCAGCACCGAATTCGTAAAAATAAAAAAGTTAGGTGGCAGCCCTATCCACCATCTTGAAATTTAAAAGTCTGACATCAGATTCGAAGTCAGCGACCCCTCACACATAAAAATACATTTTATTAGATGACAATACTGTGGCAATCCTATTTCACATCTTGAGTTTTAAAACTGTGTCTTTAGATTCGAAATCAAATCCGATGTCAGAAATTGAAAATTGCAAGAATTCCCAAAAATACAAAAAAAAATCTAGGTGGCAACTCTATCCGCCATCTTGGATTTTAATTTCTGACATCTGATCCGTAATCATCTACACCTTTAAACTGCAAACCAAAGAGTCTAGAGAACCCTAAAAGGTCCTAATACGCTTAACTTTTCCTACACAAGCCACCTTGTTCAAAAAGAAAGGTTCATTCACACTGTGAACCGGACTTAACTGTTCGATTCGAACATTTTTTTTAGTAGGTTTGCCCCACATGTGTCTATGACAAGGCTGCCAAATATCAGAGTCTCTCGTTGACATTTGGTAAAGTGATAGTGTTTTGTTTACAACAAATTTTTTCGTGTCTTCGATTTTTATGATGTTAGAAAAAATTGAGCCTGATTCACTCGCCTGATGCCTAGTTTGCGTGTCATACTCGTATACCCATGTCTCATCACCAGTAATGATGGATTCGATGAATGATTCGTCATTTTCGACCATTTCCAGCATGTCTTTCGCGATAGCAACTCGGTCTCTTTTTTGCATGAAATTGAGTTCTTTCGGAGCGACACCAACTTCGCAGCGACACGTCTCAAGCCCAATTCATTCTTCAAAATGTTTTGAACGGATCCAATTGAAATGCTGACTTCCTCTGCTAACACTCTAATCGGCCATTTGCGATTTCTGACCAACATTTCTTTGATTTTTTCAACGTTTTCTTCGGTAGTCGAACACGATGGCCGCCCGGTACGAGGGTCGTCTTCTACTTCGTCTTGGCCCCTCACAAATCGGTTAAATCACTTGTTTGCCTTCTGATACGATAGAGCAGAGTCACCGTAACATTTCATCAACATTTTAAGCGTATCGGCGCAGTTGAAATCATTTTTCACACAAAATTTGATACACACTCATAGCTAAATTTTTTCTTCCATCGTAAAAATCGAAGACACGAAAAAAGTTGTTGTAAACAAAACACTGTCACTTTACCAAATGTCAACGGGAGTCGCTGATATTTGGTGAATGAACCTTTCTTTTTGAACAAGGTGGTATAGGTGGAACAGTTAAAAAAAGTTTATTTGAAAAAAAAATTTAAAAATGTTTGCAAAATTTTGCAATTAATTATATTTTGGGGAGTAGAGAGAATGACAATGCCAAGTCACTTCAGTTGGTTCCAATTAGTTCAAACTGTAATATAATGTCACTGAATCAAGGTCAACCAAAATGAAGTAGCCAAAATTTGCGAAAATTAAGTAAACGGACTGTTTTTTTGGCCTGTTTATAATACATTTCAAAGAGTCGATTATATTAAATCGCAATTTTAAGCATATCTTAAAACTAATTTGTTTTTGACCAACAAATTATATTACATTAACTTTTTTTCGCAAACATAATGAGACGATTATTTCGCTAAGTTCTTAAATTTCTTTTATGGAAATAACCTGATTTTTGTGGTTAAGTGAACTTTTCCGTGACTAGAGCTTATTAAAAATAATTTGTTATTGAAATTCGGTTTTTATAATAATAATAATCTTAAAAGTAATCTTAAAATAATCTTAAAGAAAGTTGAAGTTAAAAGAAGTTAAGTTGAACTTTTACTTTACTTGAATTATTGAGCATTCAATAAAGTGTAATAGAAATTTGTAAAGAGGAATTTGCAGTCATGACATTGACTTTAGTTTAAATTCACACGATTCCACATATCATTCTATGGAATGTAAGTAATACCTGTATATATTAACTCAAGCTTAAACGACAGTAATTAATTTCGTCCATACTAATAGGTTAGATTGTGGGTGTCTAAGGTCTGGCATATGGCATATACAAAAAAAAAAAAAAAAAAAACAAACAAACAAATTCTTCTACTAATTGTTAAAATTCGTATGGAATGTTTCAGTGATAAAATGTCAAGTTTCACTCACAAAGAAATCTTTGTAAACAAAGTAGGAAATATTTGTTTTTTAAAATTTCCAGCCAGCTGTTTGGCAGTTATGCACAGAATGTAGGTAAAACCGTTAAATTTTTTATTGTACTACTGGTATTTCTTTGTTAGTATTTATTTGTTAAATACTGTCCAAATATACACATTTTTTTTCGCCTGAGTGTACATACCAACTTGTAGTTTAATTTAATTTACTTTCAAACTTGGTAACGATTTTAATTTTAATTGAATTCCAGTTTTTTTTTACAATTTTTTATTTTTTTTGGTTTTGTTATGTTCGACGTTATTTGGCGACTTTGTTTAGTTTACTCAATACTTGCGAATCATGATGATAATTGTAAAACAGTTCTCGATGTTGCGAAAAATGGCGCTGCCGGAAGTGGCTTCGATTTATTCCACTGCTGGCTGGCTTACATTAATTTAAATAAATATTAGCAAATTCTCACTGTTTAAATGTTGCTGCTGGTGCTTTTAGCAATATTAATGAGCAATTTAGTGCATTCTAAATAACAGCTACTTTGATTATTAGAAATTCTTTTGTGAAGCCTTTTTCGTGTTATTGCACTTTTTCAACGTGGATTTCTAGTATTCTTCCGTACATAACTGTTACATTTATTATTTTTTGATTTAATTTCAAGAACTGTATTCAAATAATAGTTAAATTAAATTTTAATTGTTAATTGTTAATTGATTTATTTAGTAATATTCGATGATTGTAATTAATCGCTTTTTTTGCGTACACAATTTTTTATTCCACTTCACTGCCGCACCGGAACCAAATAACTGCTGTTCGTTGTAGTTCAGTTAAACAACTTTTGAAAAATCAAACCATTTGCCACTCTATGTCGTTGCACCACCCTACCATACTCCGCTATACCCAACAATTAGTCGCAACGGCACATGGTCGCTTAACGATTTCACATTCGTGTTCCAAAGACAAGCTTGAAGCTTCGCTGCATTGGCAACTCTCAAAATAAGTTTGCATTTGTTTTGCACTGAGCTAGCGCAGCTTTAATTAAGTTGTAAAAAGTTCACAGCACGCAGTTTAGGAGAAGGTGTCATCAATTCCATGATATTGTAGTTAATAGGCTCTCTAAAGGCAAGCTTCTTTTATCCTGGCAAATTAGCCAAGTTTTTTTCTCAATTTGGCAAACACAGCACGTTTTTAACGCCCGATTAGTTAATCAGTAATGACAGTCATTAGTTTTTTTTTGTGATGTAATAGCTCGGTTTTAGGCAAGAGTTGTGAGTTCATGGTCACACTTGTTTCTACCTGGGGCCCTATTCTGTATTGCGATTCGTCAATCAATGCGATGCGAAAATGAAATGCGATGCGTACGCAAAACCGTACAATCAAATCAATTTTGCGAATTTTTTTTTTGTCGTATCGCAATAGAGAGTAGGGGGGGCCCTGTTCTATATGGTCACATGAAAAGCATTTTGGAAGCAAAACAATTAATGTGAAAATGAAGGCAAGCTGCTGAGATAGATTTTAGATGGATAGCAGCAGCTGGATTCCCTATTAAGTTAACTATTTATAAGTGTGACCAGACGATTCAGATTTTAACTTCAAATTCTTAACTTCAGTTAAAGTAGATAGTAGAAGTAAAACTTCTACTCCAAAAAATAAATTTCTGGTAGTGTTAATTCATTTTGTTAACATTGTCTTTCATCCCAGCCTAATACACACAAAATCTTCCTGGAAAATAAGATGACCAATCGTCCTCATTTAAGGAGGACAGTCCTACTTTTGTAGTCCTACTTTCCTACCTCGAAAAGTGTTCTCCTAACTGTCCTCCTTTTCGATATTTTAAAACTAATTTATTACTTATTGTTCAAATTTGACAACTTGTATGATGATTCAGCTTCATCATCATTGATAATTTGGTCGCTACAAAAGTGTTGAATTTTTGATTCTCACTCATAGTCGCTAATATGTACCCCGTTCCCGTCATTTTTGGGCTGAAATTGGTAAAACTGTTAAAAGCGTTAGAGTAAGAAAAAAATTTCTCAGAAATAGAGAATAACACAAAAAAGTACGGGAACATTTTTCGGACTAAAATTTTGTAAACTGTCATATAAAATCATTCGTTAAAATGAAGAAAAAATGCCTCATTCATTGCATTGAATATATTTTTATAATAGCTTGATGTGGAGCATTAGCAGTGCAGGCCATATGCTAAAAATTTCTAACAATATTGAAATTAATTCTCTAATTAACATTTATATTTAGTTTTTACACAATTTGCAATGTTTCTAATTTTTAATCCAATAGTTTTTATTTATTTTAAAAAACTAATATTTACTATTTTTACCAGAAGAAATTTCTCGGACTAATACTTGCCTGTTTTAAAAGGGAGGGGTCAGTTTTTAACCCCTTTGGTTGCACTCTCTTTTACCATTTTTTCGAGTACGGGAACGCATCTCGTACTAAAACCTGCAAGACTAATAAATTGGACTAAAACTTTAGAGTATGGGAACAGATGTAATTTGTACATAATCAGGTATATTTTTTCAGGATTGAAGTTGAATATATTTTAGCAAAAGACGTTTAAGTCATAATTTGAACGATTTTGTCCTTCAATATAAATCACGATTTGAAGATTAAATGTATTCTTTTAATAATAAAAAGAAAACTGTCAAACTTAGAGCAATCAAATCCGGGCATAACGGAAAGTTTATCAAAGAAGTGCAAAATGTTTACCAAATATGTTCCCAATATGTCTAATTATGTTTTGAAAAAAAAAAATCACAGAAAATAAGTTTTCAATGGCGTTTTTTGACTTCATCCTATGTAAATTGGGCAGATATTGAAAATTGTGTTGAGTTCTTATCGAAAAAAACACCTGATATTAAACTATCTGTTTTCAAAAATTGGAAGACTAAAATTATATTTAAATTCTGATAAATTAGAACAATTTGAAAATCAACTTGTTGAAACTGGTAAAAGATGAGAGGAAATATTTAACCATTTCAAAAATGAACACATTCCATATGAAAATTTAGTTATTCTTATTGAATTTACGTTGTGCTGCCCTGAAACTAATGCAGCAGTTGAAAGAGTTTTTCAATTAGTAATGATTTTTAAGCAAGTAAGAAATCAGGATTAAATGTTGATTGCTAGAAAAACCCGTATTGGCAAAAATATTCAATGGAAAAATATGCATTTAAAAAAATAATTAAAAGGGATGTAAGCATAAATAGTGTATTTTTGTTTTACTTTTTTTATATTTTTTTCGCCCTCCTTTTCATTGTAAAAAAATTGGTCAGCTTATGAAAAACAAAGTGAATATTAAATTAAAGTGGCAGTGGCACTTATCTTGAAAAATTCTGGAATACATGGGGATTATTTTTAACTATGTTCATTAACATGGTTTAAACATTGCTGTTATGAAAATCGATTGCCACGCCATACAGTGGTTTCATCTCATACAACGTTTGGAATAAATAAAATAGCAGAAGTTGTCGTAGACAAATGAAATTTGGCATGTAAGTTGGAATTGGCTCTATAAGAACACATGCAAAAATATTTTGTAATATGCCAAAAACCACGCCTACCTCCGATATAACACAAATATTTAAAACAATATATATATTTTTTTTTTTGTTGAAGCTAACAGTACGTTCAAAAAGTCCTAGGATGACACATAGATGGCGTTCCATATGATTTTATTTAGTACCAACCTTCAAACGATACGTATAAATTTGACAACAATCTGACAATTGATGCGTGAGTTATAGCATTTTGTGTGCAACTATTGCTATTGAAAAAAAAAATGGAAAAAAGTGAATATCGAGTTTTGATAAAGCATTGCTTTTTGATGAAAAAAAAAATACAGTGGAAAACAAACAATGGCTTGATAGACATTATCCGGACTCTGCTCCATCGAGACAAATGGTAGAAAAGTGGATTGCTGAATTTAAACGTGGTCGTACCAGCACAAATGATGCAGAGCGCAGTGGGCGCCCAAATCAGACGATCGCAAATTGAAGATGCGCGAGCTAGCTGGCATTGTAAAGATATCAGATGGTAGTGTTTTTAGCATTTTACACGAACATTTGGGTATACGAAAGCTCTGTGCAAAGTGGGTGCCGCGTGAGCCCATAGTCGACCAAAAACAACAACGAATTGATGCTTCAGAGGAGTGTTTAGCGCTGTTAAACCCCAATAAAATCTAATTCTATCGTCGGTATGTGACAATGGATGAAACATGGCTTCACTATTACACACCAGAATCAAAAAGACAGTCAGCTGAGTGGACAGCAATCGACGAACCGAATCCAAAGCGAGCAAGACCCAACAGTCGGCTTGAAGTCGCTAATGCGAAAGGAATAAAATTCATCGACTATCCCCAAAAAGGCACCACCATCAACAGCGACTATTACTGTGAACTTTTGGATCGATTGAAGGCTGAAATCGCCAAGAAACGGCCACATTTGCAAAGGAAAAAAGTGTTCTTTCACCAAGACAATGCAGCGTGTCACAAATCGATGAAAACGATGGCAAAATTGAATGAATTGGGCTTCGAATTGCTTACCCAACCACCGTATTCTCCAGATTTAGAGCCCAGCGACTTTTTCCTGTTTTCAGATCTCAAGAGAATGCTTGCTGGAAAGAAATTCAAGTCCAATGATGAAGTAATCGCTGAAACTGGGCCTATTTTGACGAGAAAGAGAAATCGTACTATAAAAGTGGTATCGAAAAGTTGTAAAGTCGCTATACTCGTTGTATCACTCTTGAAGGCAACTATGTTGAATAATACACTGATGAGCAAAATGATGAGACCACCCATATTTTTTCTTACACAGTGTTATGGAGAGTAAAAGTTAAAAAAGTAAGTATGAGGAAAGAAAAAATATTGAAAATAACTGTTGATCTGCCAACAACAGCAATATTGTATTTTGGTTTATTTACATTTTGTGCATTTGTTTACTTTTTGGGATGAGCAAAAAGATGAGACCACGTGCGCTTACATTTTATTCATACTGCTGTTTTTGTGAATTAAACATTACTTAAATTTAAATTAATTAAAGTTAAATTAAATTAAATCTGTGAAAAAATAAAAAAAAGGGGAGGGGAAAAGCAGCGTTCAGAGCGAAAACAAGGAGAAATTTCTGCTTTAAATGAGACTGGACTATCAAGTAGAGAAACAGCCAGGGAAAATAGTCCGACAACAGGGACAAACGGCGGATTGTGGCAAATTCAAGTAACGCAATGACAAGTGCCAATGAAATAATCAGGACTTGCCAACTAAACGTGTCTCGTTTCATGGTGTACAGAGCTTTAAAGCAGTCTGGAGTAATCAAAAGACAACATATGAAAACAGCACCGAAACTTAAGGATCACCACAAAGTTGCGCGAGTTGATTTTGGAAGGGAAAATATGGCCACGGATTGGACCAATGTACGTTTCTTGTTTGTGCTTTTGAAGTATGTCTTTTGTAATAATTTTTTATTTCAGATAATTTTCTCTGATGAGAAAAAATTTAATTTGGACGGTCCTGATGGTTTCAAGTTTTACTGGAGAGATCTGCGCAAAGGACCAAGGTACTTTTCTAAGAGGAACTTTGGAGAAGGCTCGCTGATGGTTTGGGGAGGATTTTCTGCGAAAGGAACTATGGAGCTGGCCTTTCCAAGCTGTTTGCCTTTCTTAAGCCAAAATAATTGTTGCCTTTTCTAAGCCAAAACCAAGACAAAAAGTACATTTTCCAGCAAGACAATGCCTCCATTCATTGCAGCAAGCAAACCAAATCTTGGCTTTCCTTGCAAAATATTGAATTTTTGGACTGGCCAGCATGCTCTCCAGACTTAAACCCAATGGAGAATGTTTGGGGTATTCTTGTTCGAAAATTTATTGCAGTAACAAACAGAGGCCTGGGACTCTTTAGAAGCGCAGCCCTGAAAAAGCTTATAAACAGTATCCCTAATCGCATTTTCGAGGTCATTCAAAACAAAGGAGCCTGTACACATTATTAAAAAGAGTTTTTTTAATTTATGTTTTCGTGTTTTTGCGAATAAAAAGTTTTTTGTTTGAATAAAGCTAGCGGTCTCATCTTTTTGCTCATCCGAAAATATAAACAAATGCACAAAAGCTAAACAAAATAAAATTCAATATTGTTGTTGTTTGCAGATCAACAGTTATTTTTAATGTACTTTTTTTCCTCATACTTACTTTTTTATCTTTTGCTCCCCATAACACTGTGCAACAAAAAATATGGGTGGCCTCATCATTTTGCTCACCAGTGCATAATCGAGTTTTATCAAAATTTTGTTTTTCTCTTACTTATCCTACGGACTTATTGAATGACCTGTTATATCAAAACAACTCAATCAAGAATATAAAATTTATGTGTTGATTTAAAAAAAAATTGCCACGCCGCCCACCTCCCATATAAAATTTAGCATCTAAAACTCAGGTATGACTCGTCGCGTCGTAGATCGATGAAATTTTGTATATAAGTTGCAATTAGCTCTATTAGAGCACATGTTAGAATAGTTTGAAATCCGCCCACAGCCACGCCTATTTCGCATATAACACAAAAATTTAAAACGCTCTTTTTTATTGAACTTAGATTGCACTAAAGCTATGAGTTATTCCTCCAAAAATCTAGAAAAGTTTTCACACCCACTATTTTTGAAATGCTAATTGTCCTTAAACCAAATCCTGACCACATTTTCCAAAACCTCACATCAAACATTATAATCTAATAATAAATCTTATGGATTAGTTATATACTTATTCATTAATGGATTAGAAGAAGCCATAAGAAGATTCATTACATCTTCATTTTTGGATTTTCTACTGCATTTCTTTGAGTGGCTAAGACGATATTTTTGATAAATTGCTCGTTCAAAAGTTTTTCAAATTCAAAACTAAATGTATGTTATAATTACACCTTTTTCCCAGTTCTCGGTAAAATCATGAAAGTTATCATTCAGTATACATCAAAATTTATTGATTCCCCCTTCCAGTTCCCCAGATTGAGAGCGTAACCTTCTGCTTGTGAATGTCTGCTTTTGCTTGCCTCTCCGGTGCTTCAACCTTCTTGGACCAGCCTCTTTTTCTGTTGGCATTGTTTTAGACAGTCGCCTTTCCGCCATCCGTAATCATACGTTTGTGAGTTGGATCGTTTTCTTCTCGTTTCATAAGCTGACCTCATATGTCAATTCGATTGGCTTTGTGAATTTTTTTTTTTTTTTTGAATTCGTGCGGGACCAAGACATCCATTTTTTGATGAAACCAGCGTACTTTAAATGACCGTAAACGCTGACAACGGACAAATTTAGAGTACTCGCAATTTTTCTGACTATCGAATGCTTCTTTGTTTTCACTAGCGCCTTGATTTGGTTGTTGTCAACCTTTGAGAGCCTACCAGAAAGAGGAGCATCCATGATTGAAAAATTTCCAACACGGGAACGGCCAAACCACTCCTGACATTTTCTTTAATCACACCTTTGCCATAAACTTTCAATAATTTTTGTCTGTAAAAGTAAAAGAGCAAAATATGGCGCATGTGCTCATTTCCATGTGTCCATTTTCAAAACACTCTTAAAACACGACTTCCTAAGAAAAGCAGAAAAAATTAAATTATTTATTTCTTTTAATGTTAATAAACAGCTGAACAAAATAAAAAAAGACATATATGGGCATTTCCGTGGTGGCGCACGTAACGATCGTACGACTATAATGAGTGAAAAAAGAATGAAAAATTTAACTTACAAGTTCCTTTGTTCTGATTTTGCAATAGCTTACTAACCACTAGGCCGGGTCGATTTGTGGGGAGGCAAAAAAATCGCCCATTGCTCTGTGAAAATCGTATTCTAGGGATCAAAATAAGAAACTTTGTCGAAGGAACCATACCTCTAAAACGAATTCTGATGTCCCCCAATTTTGGTCGAACTTTTGGGTAGGGGCAAATTTTGAAAAATCCCACTTTGACCCATTTAGAGTGCTCCAATCGAGTCCAAATGTATGACCGACCCCCACTAACTTTGGAGGCCCGACCCAGCCATGCCAGTGGCACACCTCCTGGAACCCCCCTGGGGGTTCCCCATACAAATATTTCAAAAAATCGATAGTTTTGGCACTTTACATGAAAAAATCAGCGAAATGCCTATGGTTTTTTCTTTTTGTAGTTTTTTTTCTCTTTAGAAATTTATTCAACCCTTTTAAAAAATGAAGGTATCACTGTGACACAATTGCAAATCGAAAAATTGCTTGTGTGCGTTTTTTAAGGCACCACAAGACACAGCTGCATGTCGTAAACTTACTTGTGTAGTTTTTTTATAGCACCTACTTAAGAAATGAAGGTTGTTTTAACAACCCTTTATGTGGGTATTTTATGGCACCTTCTTAAGAAATGCGCGTTTTATGCAACCATTTTAACAAATAAGGTATCACTGGAAGTAGAGGCTGTTATGGCGACGACATTAGAGAGCCGTGCGAAATTGCCCAGACTTGAAAGTAAAAAAGACTTCAAACAATAATTTTTTTAGTTTCTTTTCTATAACTAACTTAAATTAATTTTTTCTTTTACATATGTTCTGACTAAATAAATTTCATAAGAGAAAAAATAGATATTATTATAAATAAATAATAAATATTATTATAAATAAATAAATAAAAATAAAGAAAAAACATAGCCATTTCGCTGATTTTTTCATGTAAAGTGCCAAAACTGGTGATTTTTTGAAATGTTTGTATGGGGAACCCCACAGGGGGGTTCCAGGGGGTGTGCCACTGGCATGGGTGAGTCAAGCCTCCAAAGTTAGTGGGGGTCGGTCATACATATGGACTCGATTGGAGCACTCTAAATGGATCAAAGTGGGATTTTTCAAAATTTGCCCGTACCCAAAAGTTCGACCCAAATTGGGCGACATCAGAATTCGTTTTAGAGGTATGGTTCCTTCGGCAAAGTTTCTTATTTTGATCCCTAGAATACGATTTTCACAGAGCATTGAGCGATTTTTAAATCGACCCGCCCTACTAACCACACTATACAAGGTGTAAAACCTAACAGTTGTCAAAAGTTCGGCGCTTAGATAGAAGCCACCAAAAATGCTACGTTACGTGACAAAAAATAGAAGTGGTTTTTGACTTGGATCACAAAATTAGTAAAATTCTGTCAGTTGGCAAGAGTTTTTGTATACCACTTTTTTTAGAAGGATTTGAAATAGTATAAGTTTATTTTCAAAGTAATCAAATTTAAAAACCTTTTCTCGTTTTTTTTTTATTGGGCTTAGTATGAAACGTTACGTGACATGGCGTTATGTGACATTTTTTCCATTGTAATTCATTTAGGTAATTAAGTAATTAGGTAATTAAGTAATTATGTGATTTAGTTATTAAAAACAAAATTTAATATATTCTGCCTCTTCTTGCCTAAACCATTTTTACTAAAACAAAAACGTTTACGAAACATTTACAGAACATTAACTAAAAAGAAAAAATTCATTTGTGAAACAGTGCAGACGATTTGATCATCATGGTAAATGAATTTATATTTAAATTGCTTAAATCAATAAAATGAAAATGTTTCTCTAAGATAATATAAGTCTAAGTTTTTAATAACTTTTAATTTTCGTGTCACAGTGGACTTTTCGGCTGGAATGCCCATATGTCAACATATGACAGATCTTTGGCGATAACAGTGATGCCTATCAGAAACAAAACGCACTTTATTTTTGAACAATCCAATACCTGGTGTCAAGGGGATAAATAAAACATTTTCAAATCTTCAAAAACGAACCCATTTAATAAGTCTCATGCTTTTTAAGTACATAGAGAAATGTCAACTAATTTATAAACATTCTTAATTTGATAAAATTTTTCTCTAGTAATATTTTACAATAAACAAACAACACCACATAAATCAGCCCATTAACTCAAATCCCGATATATTACTTTATAATATTACATTATAATATAACATAACAATATTGTAATCTATTGTGATTGCACAATATACCTACACAGCATAGTTTTTGCACAAGAAGTTGAACAAAAATATATTCCTTAGCAATATTGATATAGTAATACTGTTAAAAACATTTAATTTCATAAATCCCACTTCACAATTGACCAAAAAAGTTTTGAAGTCTTTATTAAATATAATGATGATACTTGGCAATGAATTGTGTTCTTATAGAATTAAGTGCATTGTAAAAAGTGGGCGGAGTTACTTCGCTTTTAATGCTCATTTTTGTCATGCTTAAAATGGAATATGTAGTTCAAGTAAAAAAGAACAGTGAAAAACCGCCATATTAAAGGATTCAACTATGTAAATATAATCCATGACTGTCTACAAATATAAGTTGAATGTAAATGGCTTTACATGGGTCTATTTGGGCATACAGGCAATGAGTATGAAATTATTGATGTTAAATAAACACTTACATATATCGGTGATTCCGTGTCAAACCGGACTCATATTTCGAAACTCACATATTTGTTAAAAGTTGCTTGTACTTTGCACGTCGATAGTACTTTTAAAAATAAAAAAATTTGCATATTTTTTTTTTTTTGCTAGTTATACACGGTGAAAAATTAGAAAAAAATTAAAAATTGTCATAAGGACATGTAGTAAAATAATTTTATCTTCAAAACCGTAAGTCCTACAAAAAAAATATGGAATTGATCTTCCATGTGGTGTAACAACAACAACAACAACCAACACTTTGATGAAAAATTTAAATTTTTTTTGGCCACTAAAACTTTCATTCACATTTTTCAAGGACAGCCCCACTATGTTCTTGGCGTTTTGGAAATATTATAGTATTTAGGCATTAATTTGTAATGCATTCACAAACTTTTACGTTGGAGAATTAATGCTTACTATTTTAACCCTGGAACGTCTTTCTTTGTTTGCTTCATGCTGATTTTTTGCCAGTTGCCAGTGTCAGTTGCTGATATGCTGTTGCTGTGTGCAGTTGGTCGGCTCTCCATATGCTGCGTGTAAGTGTTTATTTTTCAAATACGCGTAGTCGAAACGACGAACGATGATCTTTATGTCAATTTTTTGTTTCAATGTAAACACCAAAAAAATTGTTGAATTGGATATCTTTTTGGTTTTTGCAGTTAAAATTGTAGCATATACTCACAGAATATGCTTCAAAAAAATCCAAAACCTATTAGTCGCGTGGCTTTTATGAGAAAATTGTATTTTGTCCTTGTCAATAAACATATGACAGGCAGACTTGATATACCAACAATATCTAAGCCACTGCGATCAAATAATGGAAATTTAATTTAAAGTTCTGATAAGAATAACGAAGTCGAAAGTCGCATCAAAAATATGTAAAAAACGCAATATTTACGCTATTTGTCCCCCTGCCAAGCGACGAATGGCAAAAACATCCTGCAAAAATATGTGAAAAACAACTCTGTGGACAGCATCAAAATGTACTTTGTGCCTCATGTTCAAAATGAAAACTGCCGTTCCTGAAAACCTGTTCCGAATTAAGTTCTGAGGATTACTTTTAAGAATAAAATATGTTGAATGAATTTACTTGCATTTTATTTTTTTTTTTTTAAATTTATGTTTCGTATAACAAACGTATAAAGACTAAAGAAAAGCGACTTGATATTGTTTTTTCTAAAAATATATAAACCAAATATTAAAAACATAACATTTTTTATCGACTTATGCATAGGATTATTTTGAAAGAAATTGAAAAAGTGTCGTCGTCGATTCGACCAACGATGATATTTACGTTATGAAAATAACGATGACGTTCCAGGGTTAAACGATTTTTTAAAATACTGTCTGCATAATTTTTACATACAAAATACTTTTATTTTAAATTAAAAATGGGATTTTTAGTATTTTTTGTACTTCTTACGGTATTTTATAATTTTTCAGCTAGTAATATAGCTGCGACGTCCTTTTCTTATGCTTAACATTAATATTTTTTTTTTATATTTTTTTTTTTTATATTTTTTTTTTTTATTTTTTTATTTTTTTTTTTTTTATTCCTTGATTAAGGAAAAGCTGTCGGAGGTATATATATTACTGGCTGAAAAAAATAATCAAATACCGTAGGATGTACAAGAAACAGTAAGACTCCAATTTTCAATTAAAAATAAACGTATTCTGTATGTAAAAATTGTGTAGGCTGTTTTTGAAAAATTCGTTTAAAATAGTAAGCATTGATTCTCCAATATGAAATTTTGAGAATGCATTACAAATTAATGCTTGAATACAATATTTTCAAAAAGCCAAGAAAGTAGTGGTTTTGACCTTGAAAAATGTGCATTAAATTTCTAGTGGCAAAAAAAAGAACTTTATTCATGAAAGTGTTGGCAAAAAATTACACCACAAAGAAGATCTTTAAAATAGGTCCTTAATAGCTGACTTTTTGAAGTTGAATCAGTTACTCCATAGTAAGCTCCAACGGAAATTGTCTTGATGACTCCATTAATTTTTTTTTTATATGGAACTCTTTGCTATATTTTCTCAGTCCGTTCCTTATAGCTTCAAATTTGCGAGAAATTCTGCGTAACCCTGGTACACAAAGCATTTAAAATCTCTTCGCAACAATAGGATTAGGGCATGGAAGAAATTGGGCTCAAATGACCTAGAAACTTACAAGCGTTTGTTTCTAGAATTTGAAAATCGCTCAGCAACATTATTTAGATAATGTTAAGCTGAGGATATTGTCTGATCCAAAGAAATTTTGGGGATTCATAAACACAACATAAACATAACATAACCAGAATTGAGGAGAACAATAACACTGAAGACGCAATACGCTCTCTAACTTCCCAAGTGAGGGCTGCGGAGGGAAGAATTTCCGAAATGCAGACAGTAACAAGGGAAGACACAAGCCAAGTAATCTGTGAATTGGAACCACCTCCAGCACCACGAACTGAAGAAGAATTAAAGGACATAAGTAAACTACCAGACTCTGTAAGAGAGTTGCAAGTGTTTGAAGGAAACCCGGTGTATTATGTATCCTGGGTCCATAATGTGGAGACTATATTAAAAGATTATGAAATTGTCCGTAGTAAGCCTATCTATAGGGCGATCCTCCAGCACATACGCCAGAAGATCCGGGGGGTCGCAGACACTGCTCTTGTGTCTTATAACGTGTTTGGGGAGGATTGGGGCGAAATTAAAAAGATCCTATCGCTTCACTATGCGGATAAGAGGGATATCCGCACTCTCGAACATCAACTTAATCAACTCTCTCAAGGAAATTTAAAATTAAACGATTTTTATGCCAGAGTGAATCATCAATTTTCTCTTGTGATAAATACCACCGAAACTATTAATGCTCTAGTCGAGACTTATAGGAATCGTGCTCTTGACGTTTTTATAAGGGGGCTAAATGGTGATCTCTCTAGGATGTTGATGATTCAAAGACTTTACCAGAAGCATATTCTGCATGTCTTGAAATTTATAATCTAAATTTCAGAAACAGTTCAACTCAGGGTAGGGTCGCTGGCGGTATAACTGCCCCAGAAATCAATACGCTACTATTGAGCATAGGTCCCCCGTTCCCCATGGCAGATATAACTGGAGACCTTACGAAAAATTCACGCAGGGACGTAGATTTGATAATACAGGGTTTACAAACCCCTTTGGCAATGCTGGGGCTATCACCTCAGAACCTTACGTTAAGGCAGAGCCTGCTGGCTCGGTAAGAAATGATCAAGTAAACTACATGAACCGTCCGTCCGATAATAATCAATTTAAGAGGAAGTCATGGTCTAACAATGACCCTCGTAAACAACAACGACTCTATCACACACTGCCAGCGGAAGCTAATATACCGGAAGATAATCAAGTTGAAGGAAAGGACGGAATTGATGAGGCAAATTTTATGACAGATGCCTCGTTTCCGGAGTTCCGTATATAGAATATTTAACGCGGGCGGGGACAGTGCTTAAGTTCCTTGTGGACACGGGTGCCAACAAAAACTTTATTGGACCCCATTTAGCACAAAAAACTGACCCAGTGCCTAAGCCCTTCCAAGTTGCTACCGCAGCTGGCAACATTAAAATATCAAAAAAAATCTCTGGACATTTTTTTTTCAAATATAGGCAATAACACAGTTTTAACATTTTATGTCCTCCCCGAGTTGAAATCATTCGATCATGGGATCATCGGAGATGACACATTAAAACAGCTCGGGGCGGTCATAGATAGGAAAAATAATATATTAACTATAGATAAAAAAAATACGAATTCCCTTAAAAAATAAAACATGCGCTGTAGTAAACCCTACTCTTACATTAAAAGAAGAAATTCCCCATGCAATTAGAGAACTCCTGCAGAATTTAGTCCACAAATATCAAGATGTGTTTGGAGCAGTAGGTAATGGGGAAGTGCACACTTCTGTTCGAGCAAAAATACGCACCAGTACTGAAGAACCAATCTACGGAAAAAGCTACCCATACCCTTCCAGAATGAGGACAGAAGTAGAGCATCAGGTTCAGGAACTTTTGCAAGAGGGTATTATTCGTCCATCAAAAAGCCCATATAATTCGCCTATATGGGTTGTTCCTAAAAAACCAAAACCCAACGGCAAAAAACAATATAGAATGGTTGTGGATTTCAAAAGATTAAATGCAGTGACGATCCCAGACACTTACCCAATCCCCGACATGAACAGTACAATATCGAGTCTTGGTAATGCAAAGTACTTTACCACACTGGATCTTACTTCGGGGTTCCACCAGATAGTAATGAAAGAGAGTGACATTTGTAAAACAGCGTTTTCCACAATGAACGGAAAATATGAATTCTTGAGGTTGCCCTTTGGATTGAAAAACGCACCGGCGATTTTCCAAAGGATGATTGATGACGTCCTTAAGGAGTTCATAGGGAGGATTTGCTATGTCTATATTGATGACATAATTATCTATAGCAAAAGCCTCTCAGACCATCTTAAGGACGTTGAAACAATTCTTATGAGGTTAAGGGAATCCGGTTAAAAGGTTAATTTGGAAAAAACAAATTTTTTGGAAACCAGTGTCGAATTTCTAGGCTATTTGATAACTTCCAATGGCATTCTTCCTGACCCAAGTAAGGTAGAGGCAATAAGGAAAATCTTGCCTCCTGTCAATTTAAAAGACTTAAAGAGTTTTTTGGGCTTAACATCATACTATAGGAAATTTATTTGCAATTATGCTAAAATCGCTAAACCCCTTACTAATTTGACCCGAGGCGAGCACTCCCAGGTAAGAGCTAACCAGTCTAGAAATGTCCCCATACTAATAGAAGGCCCTGCTTTACAAGCATTCAACGATTTGAAAGAACGTTTAACTTCATCGGAAATACTCGCTTATCCTGACTTTACCAAACCATTTAATTTGACCACCGATGCGTCTAACTTTGCTATAGGGGCTGTGCTCTCGCAAGGAGAACAAGCTACACAAAAACCAATTGCTTACATCTCTCGATCATTAAATCGCACAGAAGAGAATTACGCGACAAATGAGAAAGAGGTGCTTGCAATTGTATGGGCACTTGACAACCTGAGAAATTACCTTTATGGTGCCAAGAAAATAAAAATTTTTACCGATCACCAGCCCTTGACTTTCGCATTGAGTAATAGGAACTACAATGCGAAACTCAAGCGCTGGAAGGCTCGAATAGAGGAATACAGCTACGAATTGATTTACACTCCAGGTAAATCAAATTTGGTGGCTGATGCCCTATCTAGACTTCGAACTGAACTCAATCATTTAAGCTCAAAGGGTTCAACAGTTGAACATATGAATGATGAAAATAGTCCAACAACGGAGACAGCCAGTGAGGGCAGGGAATTTGACGATTCACGTACAGAAACGGCCAGTGAAGGTAGGGATGATAACCCTTCAAGTAGCGCAACGCAATGTAGCGAAGATCAAAATAATTCAGATTTAATTCCACGCATTGAAGTGCCCATCAATGTTTTCCGCAACCAGATTATTTTCAAAGAGGGCATAGATTTAGTATCATTCGAAAAACCTCACCCCGGGCATAACCGACATTACGTGGGGGCTGCAATTTTGAGTAAAGAAGTAATTTGTAACGAGTTGAAGAAAAAATTAAATCCTAATGTTATAAATGGTGTTAAAATACCAGAAAACCTTTTGGCACTTTTACAGGAATTATATTTGGAAAACTTCACTTGTTACAAAATAAGAGTGACAAACAGAATAGTTCATGACATAGCTAATGAAGACAATAAATTACAAGTTATAGAAGAAGAACATAAGAGAGCTCATAGGAACTCAAGGGAGAATAGGGAGCAGATCCTGGAGAAGTATTATTTCATAAGCATGAGCAAATTGATTAGAACATTTATCGCTTCATGCGAAATTTGCAATACGAGTAAATATGACAGGAGACCTATTAACCCAGAATTGCAGCTCACCCCGGTTCCAAAGTATCCATGTGAAATTTTGCACATGGATATTATGGAAATACAAAACGTAAAATTTATAACTTGTATAGATAAGTTTTCAAAATTTGGCAAATTTTTCCATATCAAAGACAGGTCGGTATTGCGCATTAGAGCCAAGCTCATAAAGATTCTCCATTATTTTACGGTGCCCAAGGTTTTGGTAACGGACAATGAGAAAGGTTTTATTAGCCCCATAATAAGTAAATTTATCGAATCACTAGGTGTAAGACTGTACTTGACCCTTACACAGAGGAGTGAAGTGAACGGACAAATTGAAAGACTCCATTCGACAGTTTTAGAAATCTACAGATGCCTCAGAAGCGAATATCCCGCACTTGAGGTAAAAGAGTTAGTTGAGGTGGCTGTAGATAGGTATAACAATACTGTCCATTCCGTCATCAGAAAGAAGCCTAGTGATGTGTTTTTTAACAGAAGTCAAAGGATTAATTATCAAAATCTCATTGACTTCCGTTCAAAGGTTAATAGGGACCTAAGAGGGCTAATAGAAAAGAACCTTCGATCTAGAAATCTAAAGCGCAATGCCAGAAAGACCAAACCAAGAAAATACAAAAAGGGGGAGGTGATATACGTGGCAATAAAAACCATAAAGGAGAAAAATAAGCCACTATACCAGAAAGAAATAGTTGAGAAAGATAATAGAGTAACTATAATTACAGCTAGTGGGAGGCGCATCCATAAGGCGCATATTAAAAACATAGGTAACTCTCATTAAAATATAATTGTATTTTTATATCGTTAAACATTTTCTATAAACATTTTCCGTAAAAATATATGTAAAATTATACATATATATATATATATATATATATATATGTATGTACTAGATGTAAGTCTTCACCTACAAAAAATTATTTTAATTAATAATACACAAAGAATATATCCCAGTGGGCAATTCAGTCAGGCCTCTTGAAAAAAAGGCATGCATTAACTGCTTTTTTTGGCGTCAACACACTTAACAACATCACTGCATCGGTGAGGGCTTCTATAAGGCCTGCCTGCTAAATGGAAGGCAAGAAGTTTTCGTTATTTCTCTGTGATGTGACTGCTACACAGGGCAGTACAACAATTATATTTTTCCTACAAAAACTGGTTCTGCTTATATTTCAGGGTTACTTTTTCGTTAAAAGTTAAAATATATGTTAGTTCAAATATACTCAATAATAATCAACGTCATGACTTAGAAATATTCTTATCCGGCAAAAATATGTAAAATAAAATAAAATCACAGAATCACAGAATAAATAGGTAGGTATACATAAAAAGAAATAAAAAAAAAAATATTTTTTTAATTGTTTTGGTTAACCCCTTCTTTAAGCCATTTTAAAGGAGTGCTTATAGCAGGCCTCTTTAAAGCAGGGAGTGCGGAAGTACTAACAAATTTTCTCGTTTCATACAAACAATACAAGGGAGCTTACAAGGATTGTGTAAGGCCTATCGAATGCAAATACAGGCCTTTTAAACGGCCTTCGGACTGCTGCATTTGCCCACTGGGATGTATTAAAATCATGTATCTTTCTTAGGAAAAATTAGGACTCATTCTCAGAATTGGGGTAACGTAACTAATTAACTTAATACCATTACAGTTTTGGGTTATTTCTAACGATAGCCACAGCACAGGGCTTCCAGATATTCAACTTTAAGTCTCCAATAGTTTCAATTCGCGCTGGTGATGGATGGATTATCAACGGGTGTTTCAAATTAGTACATATCATCAATCTGGACCAATATCGTGAGTTGCTGAAAGTATAGAAAACACAGCAAACAGCTCGTTACGTAGCGGCGACAACAAATTGATCTTCGATTATCACCTCAATTGGATTAACGATCATCTGTGGGAACTTCAAGCTAAACCAACAAGAACTGTTAGATCCATCAACTGGATAGGATCAGCGTGGAAGTGGATCGCGGGGTCTCCAGATGTCTCGGACTGGAACGCCATCCTTAAAAGCCAAGACGAGATCGTAGATAATAATAACCACCAATACAAAATTACCAAACAACTTTTTATTTCTTCCCGAGAGGCTTTGCAAAGAGTCAATCAGGTCATCGGCCAACTTAATAGCATATCCAAGGATACCAGGGAAGAACGTATTGAGAGCGACATTTTCCACAGGTTATTGATTATGAGATCGGAAATCAACGAAATTATACGGGCATGCCAGATGGCTAAATCTGGGATTGTAAACAGCAACCTGCTCGACAAAGAGGAAATTAATCAACTCCTTGCGGAAATGGAGACACTCCCTTACCAGAATGCGATAGAGGCGACGGAATTCGGGAAACCGTCCACATATACTAACGGTTCCCTCTTACTGTACGTTATTTCAATGTCAAAATTAAGCCCAGCTAGATACCACATGATTATAACAAGAGCCGCCATAAAACAGGGGAAGCAAATTGACTTGCCGTTTACAAAGGTACTTATAAGTCAGAAGGAGACATATGGCATGAAGGATGAGTGTTTCATGATCAATAACTCAACTATATGCGAGGAGAAGGCGCTACAAAAACTTCCAGAAGACAGTTGCCTTCCAAAAATCCTAAAAGGAGGTCACGCGGAATGTCATTATCGCCCAAGCAAACAGGAGGTAATTGAAAGATTAACTGATGACATTATTTTTGTTACAAATTTCAAGGGCGAAATATCAAGTGCCAATGAGACAATGCTCCTTGAGGGAACGAATGTAATTCACCTTGCTAACGAAACGATTCATCTAAGGAACAAGACCTACTCTGCCAAAGAAATTATGTACCATCAAGCGTTACCACCTGCACTAGTAAACGTCACGGATAAAGGATTAAGAGTCGACCTAGAATACTTGCATGAACTTAGCATGAACAACATCAGGAACCTTGGAGGCCTCAAAAACTCTCTAAAATTCTATATTATTACAGATCTATCGATAATAGCTATGGTTATATGTGCCACTATCATATTATGGCACATGTTGACAAGGAAGCTGAAGTTACCTGCAGTCACTACCCTGGAGATGAAAACCCCGGTCACCGATCCACCAACAAAGCCAGCAAGACAACCCCATTCGTATCTTGATCTGCGGGACGCAGACTTTTGAGGGGGGAGGAGTTATCACCCTGCGCACTGTGCAGCCATAAGGTGATCGACTTCCATTGCACAATATGCATGCACACGCGCCGTAACCAGACACCTCAACTATGTGGGAACCTGCAACGCAGCATATTCCCTGTGCTGTGGATATTTAGGGTAATTTTAAGTTTGATGATAAGCAAAAATATGTTTTCTTTTTAAGTAATTTGTTAGAGTTGAGTTTAGTTTTGATTTTACGTTTAAGCAGACAAAACGTGTTAAAATAAATAAGTTAACTTGTGTTAAAATTTGAAATCGCTTTTCTTTTATTTCTCAAGAAAGTCTCGAACTCGATGTTGAGAGTTCGAGCAAAATAATTTTTTTAAGAATCTCGAGGACGAGTTTCGTAACTTTGTTATTGTTATTGTTATTGTTATTGTTATTGTTATTGTTATTGTTATTGTTATTGTTATTGTTATTGTTATTGTTATTGTTATTGTTATTGTTATTGTTATTGTTATTGTTATTGTTATTGTTATTGTTATTGTTATTGTTATTGTTATTGTTATTGTTATTGTTATTGTTATTGTTATTGTTATTGTTATTGTTATTGTTATTGTTATTGTTATTGTTATTGTTATTGTTATTGTTATTGTTATTGTTATTGTTATTGTTATTGTTATTGTTATTGTTATTGTTATTGTTATTGTTATTGTTATTGTTATTGTTATTGTTATTGTTATTGTTATTGTTATTGTTATTGTTATTGTTATTGTTATTGTTATTGTTATTGTTATTGTTATTGTTATTGTTATTGTTATTGTTATTGTTATTGTTATTGTTATTGTTATTGTTATTGTTATTGTTATTGTTATTGTTATTGTTATTGTTATTGTTATTGTTATTGTTATTGTTATTGTTATTGTTATTGTTATTGTTATTGTTATTGTTATTGTTATTGTTATTGTTATTGTTATTGTTATTGTTATTGTTATTGTTATTGTTATTGTTATTGTTATTGTTATTGTTATTGTTATTGTTATTGTTATTGTTATTGTTATTGTTATTGTTATTGTTATTGTTATTGTTATTGTTATTGTTATTGTTATTGTTATTGTTATTGTTATTGTTATTGTTATTGTTATTGTTATTGTTATTGTTATTGTTATTGTTATTGTTATTGTTATTGTTATTGTTATTGTTATTGTTATTGTTATTGTTATTGTTATTGTTATTGTTATTGTTATTGTTATTGTTATTGTTATTGTTATTGTTATTGTTATTGTTATTGTTATTGTTATTGTTATTGTTATTGTTATTGTTATTGTTATTGTTATTGTTATTGTTATTGTTATTGTTATTGTTATTGTTATTGTTATTGTTATTGTTATTGTTATTGTTATTGTTATTGTTATTGTTATTGTTATTGTTATTGTTATTGTTATTGTTATTGTTATTGTTATTGTTATTGTTATTGTTATTGTTATTGTTATTGTTATTGTTATTGTTATTGTTATTGTTATTGTTATTGTTATTGTTATTGTTATTGTTATTGTTATTGTTATTGTTATTGTTATTGTTATTGTTATTGTTATTGTTATTGTTATTGTTATTGTTATTGTTATTGTTATTGTTATTGTTATTGTTATTGTTATTGTTATTGTTATTGTTATTGTTATTGTTATTGTTATTGTTATTGTTATTGTTATTGTTATTGTTATTGTTATTGTTATTGTTATTGTTATTGTTATTGTTATTGTTATTGTTATTGTTATTGTTATTGTTATTGTTATTGTTATTGTTATTGTTATTGTTATTGTTATTGTTATTGTTATTGTTATTGTTATTGTTATTGTTATTGTTATTGTTATTGTTATTGTTATTGTTATTGTTATTGTTATTGTTATTGTTATTGTTATTGTTATTGTTATTGTTATTGTTATTGTTATTGTTATTGTTATTGTTATTGTTATTGTTATTGTTATTGTTATTGTTATTGTTATTGTTATTGTTATTGTTATTGTTATTGTTATTGTTATTGTTATTGTTATTGTTATTGTTATTGTTATTGTTATTGTTATTGTTATTGTTATTGTTATTGTTATTGTTATTGTTATTGTTATTGTTATTGTTATTGTTATTGTTATTGTTATTGTTATTGTTATTGTTATTGTTATTGTTATTGTTATTGTTATTGTTATTGTTATTGTTATTGTTATTGTTATTGTTATTGTTATTGTTATTGTTATTGTTATTGTTATTGTTATTGTTATTGTTATTGTTATTGTTATTGTTATTGTTATTGTTATTGTTATTGTTATTGTTATTGTTATTGTTATTGTTATTGTTATTGTTATTGTTATTGTTATTGTTATTGTTATTGTTATTGTTATTGTTATTGTTATTGTTATTGTTATTGTTATTGTTATTGTTATTGTTATTGTTATTGTTATTGTTATTGTTATTGTTATTGTTATTGTTATTGTTATTGTTATTGTTATTGTTATTGTTATTGTTATTGTTATTGTTATTGTTATTGTTATTGTTATTGTTATTGTTATTGTTATTGTTATTGTTATTGTTATTGTTATTGTTATTGTTATTGTTATTGTTATTGTTATTGTTATTGTTATTGTTATTGTTATTGTTATTGTTATTGTTATTGTTATTGTTATTGTTATTGTTATTGTTATTGTTATTGTTATTGTTATTGTTATTGTTATTGTTATTGTTATTGTTATTGTTATTGTTATTGTTATTGTTATTGTTATTGTTATTGTTATTGTTATTGTTATTGTTATTGTTATTGTTATTGTTATTGTTATTGTTATTGTTATTGTTATTGTTATTGTTATTGTTATTGTTATTGTTATTGTTATTGTTATTGTTATTGTTATTGTTATTGTTATTGTTATTGTTATTGTTATTGTTATTGTTATTGTTATTGTTATTGTTATTGTTATTGTTATTGTTATTGTTATTGTTATTGTCATTGTTATTGTTATAGTTACCACCCTGCAAAATGCAGCCGTCAGCTAGTCAACCTGTATTTCGCAACCAGCAGACACACGCGCCGTAATCGGATCCCGTCAACCTGTGGGAAACTGCAACGCAGCATATTCCCTGTGCTGTCGACTAAAAGCATATTTTAGGTGATTCATAAGAAGAACTAGAATAAGCATAATTTAGTTTAGGTGTTAAGCATTTTGCATTGTAACAGTTAGTTCTAAGTTAGCGGAGCTAAGATTCAGTTTATCAGTTTAATTGTGCTGTCAATAAATAAGTTGAATTTGTAAAATTAAAATAGTTGTTGTTTGATATAAAAGTCTGGAACTCGAAGTTGAGAGTTTCAGCAAAAGTATTTTTTTAGTGCATCCTGGAAGGAATGCAGTAACTGGCGCCCGAGCAGGGACCGATCAACAGTAGTGGATCACTTCTTAGCGGTGTTTTAATATTCCTCAAAGAGGAGAACACTAGAGGAGAGTGACTACGAAAAGTGGAGAACATTGTGCCCCAGTCGGCCACATTCATAAACTAAACGATTTACGTTTGTAGCTAAAAAGGACAAACACAATCCTCCCTTGATCGGTTAATCAACAGAAGAACCAATCTATTCAAAAAGTTATCCTTACCCTTCCAATATGAGAGAGGAAGTAGAACGTCAAGTCCGTGAACTTTTGGCCGAGGGCGTAATACGCCCTTCTAAAAGCCCTTACAATTCCCCCATATGGGTGGTGTCGAAAAAACCGAAACCCAATGGGGAAAAGCAGTATAGGATGGTGGTAGATTTCAAAAGGCTAAACGCCGTGACTATCCCCGACGCCTACCCAATCCCAGATATTAATAGTACTCTTGCCAGCCTGGGCGAAGCCAAATATTTTACCACCCTCGATCTCACTTCCGGGTTCCATCAGATAGCGATGAGAGAGAGGGACATTAGCAAAACGGCATTCTCTACTATGAATGGGAAGTATGAATTCTTAAGGATGCCGTTTGGCCTTAGGAACGCCCCGGCCATTTTCCAAAGAATGATTGATGATGTTCTCAAGGAATTCATAGGAAAGAACTGCTATGTCTATATTGATGATATCATCATCTTCAGTAAAAATATGCCAGACCACCTTAACGACATAAAGACAATCCTTACGAGAATGAGAGAGTCGGGACTTACGAGAATGAGAGAGTCGGGACTAAAAGTTAATCTGGAAAAGACTAATTTTATGGAAACCAGCGTAGAATTTCTCGGCTACCTAATTACTCCTGACGGAATTCTACCTGACCCAGGGAAGGTTCAAGCAATAGAAAAAATCCTGCCTCCGGTTAACTTGAAGGGTTTGAAAAGTTTCCTAGGTTTAACTTCGTATTATAGAAAGTTTATCCGCGACTATGCCAAAATTGCAAAACCTCTTACTAATTTGACGAGAGGCGAGTATTCTCAAGTTAAAGCTAGCCAATCAAGAAATGTTCCTATACACATTGAGGGTTCGGCCTTGCAGGCATTCAATAATTTGAAGGAACTGCTGACTTCCTCGGAAGTATTGGCTTTCCCGGATTTTAGTAAACCTTTTAATTTAACGACCGACGCGTCTAATTATGCAATAGGCGCAGTGCTCTCGCAAGGAGAACAAAATAGGCAGAAACCAATTGCCTACATCTCTCGATCATTGAGTCGCACCGAAGAAAATTATGCGACTAATGAGAAGGAGATGCTGGCAATTGTATGGGCCCTCGACAACTTAAGAAATTATTTATATGGCGCAAAAAAAATCAAAATCTTTACCGATCACCAACCCTTGACCTTCGCATTAGGTAATAGAAACTTCAATGCGAAACTCAAGCGTTGGAAGGCGAGAATAGAAGAGTACAACTACGATTTAATTTACACCTCGGGTAAATCGAACTTAGTGGCTGATGCTCTGTCCCGACTTAAAACCGAAGTTAATCACTTAACGGCGGACGACCGCCAGACTGAATCGTCGAATAAAAGCTCAACAACAGAGACGGCCAGCGAGGGCAGAGAAATAGACGACTCGTGTACTGGTACGGCTAGTGAGGGTCGGGATGAAAACTTCTCAAGCAATGTGACGGAACATAGTGCTGAACAGGATAATTCAGACTTGATCCCACATGTGGAAGCACCACTTAATGTTTTTCGTAATCAGATAGTATTCAAAGAAGGCAAGGAACTAAACTCCTTTGAAAATCCTCACCCTGGGTATAGTCGACACTACATTGGGGCAAAACAATTGGATAGGAAAGTCATATTAGAAAACCTGAAAAAGGTATTAAATCCTACCGGCATTAATGGTATAAAAATTCCGGAAAATCGTTTAGCCCTTTTGCAAGACATCTACTTGGAAACATTCACTGGTTATAAAATAAGGGTAACTCAGAGAATTGTACAGGATATAGCTAGAGAAGAGAACAAATTTCAAATAATCGAAGATGAGCACAGAAGGGCTCATAGAAATTATAGGGAAAATAAAGAACAAATACTAGAAAGGTACTATTTTCCTAGTATGAGTAATCTTATAAGAACATATATAGCCTCATGCGAAATTTGCAATGTCAGTAAATACGACAGAAGACCGATAGACCCCCAACTACAGTTAACTCCGGTTCCTAAATATCCATGCGAAATATTGCACATGGACATTATGGAAATCGAGAATGTGAAATTTATAACATGCATAGATAAGTTTTCAAAATTTGCAAAATTTTTCCGCATAAAAGATAGGTCAGTGCTGCACATTAGGTCAAAACTGATTAAAATTTTGCATTATTTTACGGTGCCAAAGGTCCTCGTAACGGATAACGAAAGGAGCTTAATAAGTCCGATAATTAGTAGTTTCATCAAAAGCTTGGGTATAAGGTTATATTTAACTCCGACACAGAGGAGTGAAGTCAATGGTCAAATAGAAAGACTTCACTCCACTGTCCTAGAAATATACAGATGCCTCAGAAGAGAGTATCCATCTCTTGAAGTAAAGGAGTTGATCGAGGTCGCCGTGGATAGGTACAACAATACCATTCATTCGGTCATTCACAAAAAGCCCAGCGATGTATTTTTTAATAGAAGCCAGAGAATTAACTATCAGAATTTAATCGATTTCCGATCCAAGGTCAATAAGGACCTAAGAGGGCTTATAATGAAAAATCTTCGCGTCAGAAATTTAAGGCGAAATGAAAAAAAGTCAAAACCAATACGATATAAAAAGGGAGAGGCAATTTATGTAGCGAACAAGGGCCTAAAGGGAAAAAATAAACCGCTCTATCGAAAAGAGATAGTAGCGAAGGATAACAAGGTAACAATCATTACAGCTAGTGGAAGGCGTATCCACAAAGCAAATATTAAAAATATAAACCGATCGCACAAACCTTGAATTTTCCTTAGTACGCCAAGTAGTTATATAGGAACACCAAAATCATAGGATAAGAACACGTAGAAGCTACCACCCCGATATACATTATAACCCAAAAATAAAATATTTTTATGAAATATATGTTTATTAACTACATGCTATTGGAAAATGTGCATTATTCTATCAGCCGTTCTAATTAATCTAATATTATTTTGTCCTCTAGAATAAACTAATAAAATAACCAAATGGAATAAAAATTTTGAAATTTTGCCACTACACATGCATCTACTGTAGAAAATTATTTTAACCTTTTCCTCTTAGATAAGGAGGTAATATCGTCGTAAAATCAAAAAAAATTAATTAAAATAGGCAAACATACGGTAATACAAATTATTTTTGTAAAAAGCAAAACGAAAACAATGTAACTTGGTCAATATGAGGACATATTTAAAAAATAAAAGGGAAGACCCTTATACCTATGTTTCATTATATATTATTACTTATATATCATTACAGTATAAGGTTAATCCTAATAGTAGCCGCAGCACAGGGCTACCAAATATTCAACTATAAAACACCGATAGTCTCAATACGTGCGGGTGATGCATGGACCATAAATGGGCGATTCAAGTTGGTACACATCATCAACCTGAACTCATACGACGAGCTGCTGAAAGACATGACAAATACGGCCAACAACACACTACATAGCAACACCAAAAAACAGATCTTTGCATACCACTTTAATTGGATTAACGACCGGCTGAGCGAGCTTCGCGCAAAAACAACAAGAAGAACAAGGTCTATCAACTGGATAGGTTCAGCGTGGAAGTGGATTGCCGGGTCACCGGATGCTACAGACTGGAACACCATTCTTCAAAGCCAAGACCAAATTACGGAAAACAATAACCACCAATATAAAATTAATGAAAAACTTTTTATTTCTTCTCGTGAGGCATTGCAGAAGGTGAACCAAGCGATAAGCAGACTTAACAGCATATCCAAAGATACCAAAGAAGAACAAATTGAGAGCGACATCCTCAACAAATTGCTGATAGTAAAAACGGAAGTCAGCGAAATCGTTCGTGCTTGCCAGCTGGCAAAAACCGGGATTGTGAACAGTAATATGCTGGACAAGGAGGAAATAGATCGGCTCCTCGCGGAAATCGAAACACTCCCATATCAGAATACAATAGAGGCAATGGAGTTTGGGGAGCCTTCAATATTCACCAATGGGTCCATCTTACTCTACGTTCTCTCGATGCCGAAGTTGAGTGCGTCCAGATACCATCTACTAGTTACAAGAGCGACCATCAATGAGGGAAAGCAACTAGACTTGCCCTTTCATCAGGTACTTATAAGTCAGATGGAAACGTACGGTATAAAGAACGATTGCCTGAGGATCAATAACTCTACTGTGTGCGAGATGAGGATGCTGGAAAAATTACCTGAAGATAGTTGTATACCCAAGGTTCTGAAAGGTGGCCACGCGGAATGCCATTTCCGGTCAAACAAAGAAGAGGTAATTGAAATGCTTACCGATAACATAGTCTTTTCTACAAATTTTAAGGGTGAAATCGTGGGTGCCAACGAAACAAGGCAACTAGAAGGAAGCAATGTAATTCACCTAGACAACGAAACAATATACATGAAGAACAGAACCTTCACGTCCAAAAACACCTCACATCACCGGGCTCTACCCTCCGCACTAGTGAACATTACCGACAAGGGACTTGTCGTCGATTTGGAATACGTGCATGATCTTGGCGTTGACAACATCAGGAAATTGGGCAAGATCCAAAACTCTATTAAATATTATATAATTACAGATCTGCTGATAGTGACCACTGTCGTCTGTGTCTTGTTCACCTTATGGCACATGATGACGAGGAAGCTTAGGTTACCTGCAATCACCAATCCAGAGATAAAATCACCTTCCATTGACCCACCGCAAAAACCGCCACGCAGCCTCCATACTCACCTAGATCTACGGGACGCAGATTTTTAAGGAGGGAGGAGTTACCACCCTGCAAAATGCAGCCGTCAGCTAGTCAACCTGTATTTCGCAACCAGCAGACACACGCGCCGTAATCGGATCCCGTCAACCTGTGGGAAACTGCAACGCAGCATATTCCCTGTGCTGTCGACTAAAAGCATATTTTAGGTGATTCATTAGAAGAACTAGAATAAGCATAATTTAGTTTAGGTGTTAAGCATTTTGCATTGTAACAGTTAGTTCTAAGTTAGCGGAGCTAAGATTCAGTTTATCAGTTTAATTGTGCTGTCAATAAATAAGTTGAATTTGTAAAATTAAAATAGTTGTTGTTTGATATAAAAGTCTGGAACTCGAAGTTGAGAGTTTCAGCAAAAGTATTTTTTTAGTGCATCCTGGAAGGAATGCAGTAACTTTATTGTTATTGTTATTGTTATTGTTATTGTTATTGTTATTGTTATTGTTATTGTTATTGTTATTGTTATTGTTATTGTTATTGTTATTGTTATTGTTATTGTTATTGTTATTGTTATTGTTATTGTTATTGTTATTGTTATTGTTATTGTTATTGTTATTGTTATTGTTATTGTTATTGTTATTGTTATTGTTATTGTTATTGTTATTGTTATTGTTATTGTTATTGTTATTGTTATTGTTATTGTTATTGTTATTGTTATTGTTATTGTTATTGTTATTGTTATTGTTATTGTTATTGTTATTGTTATTGTTATTGTTATTGTTATTGTTATTGTTATTGTTATTGTTATTGTTATTGTTATTGTTATTGTTATTGTTATTGTTATTGTTATTGTTATTGTTATTGTTATTGTTATTGTTATTGTTATTGTTATTGTTATTGTTATTGTTATTGTTATTGTTATTGTTATTGTTATTGTTATTGTTATTGTTATTGTTATTGTTATTGTTATTGTTATTGTTATTGTTATTGTTATTGTTATTGTTATTGTTATTGTTATTGTTATTGTTATTGTTATTGTTATTGTTATTGTTATTGTTATTGTTATTGTTATTGTTATTGTTATTGTTATTGTTATTGTTATTGTTATTGTTATTGTTATTGTTATTGTTATTGTTATTGTTATTGTTATTGTTATTGTTATTGTTATTGTTATTGTTATTGTTATTGTTATTGTTATTGTTATTGTTATTGTTATTGTTATTGTTATTGTTATTGTTATTGTTATTGTTATTGTTATTGTTATTGTTATTGTTATTGTTATTGTTATTGTTATTGTTATTGTTATTGTTATTGTTATTGTTATTGTTATTGTTATTGTTATTGTTATTGTTATTGTTTGTTATTGTTATTGTTATTGTTATTGTTATTGTTATTGTTATTGTTATTGTTATTGTTATTGTTATTGTTATTGTTATTGTTATTGTTATTGTTATTGTTATTGTTATTGTTATTGTTATTGTTATTGTTATTGTTATTGTTATTGTTATGTTATTGTTATTGTTATTGTTATTGTTATTGTTATTGTTATTGTTATTGTTATTGTTATTGTTATTGTTATTGTTATTGTTATTGTTATTGTTATTGTTATTGTTATTGTTATTGTTATTGTTATTGTTATTGTTATTGTTATTGTTATTGTTATGTTATTGTTATTGTTATTGTTATTGTTATTGTTATTGTTATTGTTATTGTTATTGTTATTGTTATTGTTATTGTTATTGTTATTGTTATTGTTATTGTTATTGTTATTGTTATTGTTATTGTTATTGTTATTGTTATTGTTATTGTTATTGTTATTGTTATTGTTATTGTTATTGTTATTGTTATTGTTATTGTTATTGTTATTGTTATTGTTATTGTTATTGTTATTGTTATTGTTATTGTTATTGTTATTGTTATTGTTATTGTTATTGTTATTGTTATTGTTATTGTTATTGTTATTGTTATTGTTATTGTTATTGTTATTGTTATTGTTATTGTTATTGTTATTGTTATTGTTATTGTTATTGTTATTGTTATTGTTATTGTTATTGTTATTGTTATTGTTATTGTTATTGTTATTGTTATTGTTATTGTTATTGTTATTGTTATTGTTATTGTTATTGTTATTGTTATTGTTATTGTTATTGTTATTGTTATTGTTATTGTTATTGTTATTGTTATTGTTATTGTTATTGTTATTGTTATTGTTATTGTTATTGTTATTGTTATTGTTATTGTTATTGTTATTGTTATTGTTGTTATTGTTATTGTTATTGTTATTGTTATTGTTATTGTTATTGTTATTGTTATTGTTATTGTTATTGTTATTGTTATTGTTATTGTTATTGTTATTGTTATTGTTATTGTTATTGTTATTGTTATTGTTATTGTTATTGTTATTGTTATTGTTATTGTTATTGTTATTGTTATTGTTATTGTTATTGTTATTGTTATTGTTATTGTTATTGTTATTGTTATTGTTATTGTTATTGTTATTGTTATTGTTATTGTTATTGTTATTGTTATTGTTATTGTTATTGTTATTGTTATTGTTATTGTTATTGTTATTGTTATTGTTATTGTTATTGTTATTGTTATTGTTATTGTTATTGTTATTGTTATTGCATGTCCTTAACATTTTTTTGTAGGACTAACGATTTTGAAAATATAGTTTTTTACTGCATGTTCAAATAAAAATTTTCGATTTTTTTTTTTTTACTTTTCCACTGTGTATATGTAGTACTTGCAAAAAAAAAAAACTAAAAAAAATATTTTTATTCCTTAAAATATTATCGATGTAAAATATTTGAAAATATCGGAATCGTCAAAATCAGTTCTTGGACAAAAGCGTCCGGTTTGGCATGGAATCACCGATACATATGGGGCATTCCACACAATATTTGTAGTGAAAATTATGTATTTTTTATTCCAATATAATACAAGGAATTTAAGAGAAAAATTTTGTTTACGTCACGATTGTAAAAATGTATTATTTTTAAACTGCTTATACTGCAATAACTAGCAAAGATAGAAAAATTTGCATCAAATAAGAAATGTTCGTCTTTTTCAGCTTTCGAATGGTGTATACTAAAACTTAATTATATTGTTTTTTAATGAAAAAATAGAGATTTGCAACACATATACTCAGAAAACAAAAAACCAATTGGTAGCCTATTGGTTGTATAGTACACGAAACAATGGGATTTTTCCCATTTTTTTATCTAGTACTACTATTTCTTCAATAAAGTAAACCTATGAAAACGATAAGAACAACTATGTTTTTAATTAGAATTTTACAATATTTACAATAGTATTAAATAATTATCTTAAACTGTACAAAACTTGTGATTATTAATAAGTTAATTCATAAAAAAAAGAGAAACCTATTAAAAATATCCGAGCAATCTATCTGACTTAAATGCGCTGGGGTAGTCTGCATTCTCTTTAGGTGCTGCCTGTGTAGATGGGTAATGCTTCATTTGGATGGCTTCTGGTCATTGTATTGAGTCTCAATAAAGTAAAAAAAAAAAATTTTACAAAATAAGTCGTCAAATTATATGACAATCAAACGCATTCTGGTTAGTTTACAGTTTTGTACTTTCATGCGGTAAAAACAATATTATTATAGTATTGTTTTTTGCACAAATATTAGAGGATTATTCATAGTAAAGTTATAGTAAAAACTACTGTTTTAATAGTAGTTTAAAGCACTATTAAAATAATAGCATATCACGCAAATTTTTTAATGGTAAAAAATATTGAAAAACATTTTTTAAACTCAGCATAAAATTAATAGTTTTTCTCTGAATTAACAATGTGCAATGAACTGATAAGTTAAGACTTAGTTTCGCTTCGCACGTACAAGTTGCGATTAAAAAATTAATTGCTCTTTAATTGCTCCACTCTCACATTTCACCAGCATTAAGAATAATATTTTCGCTTCTTTTTTTAATAATAAAAAAATAAAAAAATTATGTCCAAGTTTGAAAAATTGTATGAATTGCAATGTATCTCAATTTTTATTATTAAAAAACAAAATGATTAAGTTTTTGTATACACCATTTGAAAGCTAAAAAAATATACACTTTTCTTGTTTGGTAAAAATTTTTCTATCTTCGTTAGTTATTGCAGTATAAGCAGTTTTTAAAAAATGTCCTTTTTTACAATCATGAAATATATAAAAAAATTCTCGGAAATTCTTTGTATTTTATTGAAATAAAAAAATACGTAACATATATTTTTCACTAATGAACAGTAAGAAAAACGATTTTGAAAAAAATGTTAGTGACAATTATTGTGTGTAATGTCGTACATTACATAATGTACATTAAGGCGCCTCACGCTCCATAGAAAAAAAAAATCGTTGTTCGGGTCGGTTCCTCAAAATAATCTTTGGCTTATGTAATGATGATTCCTCAAATATTTCTACTCTATCCAGGGCCGTAGCTAGCGAAATATCGGTAGCAAGACTTACAAATTTTTTTAAAATTAGAAAACACTAAAATAATAATAAAAATGGAAACTTTAAGGGGAGGGTTTCGAACTAAATTTTTTTTAAAAACTATTTTTGTGATCATTTAACAAAAATGATGTCTATTAAACTCATCGTAAAATCATGAAAAAAATTTTGTCGACATTCGGGAAAGCATATTTATCAATAATTTGTCAATTTGAAGCAAAACGTATCGTCGAAATTATTTATAAAAAAAATTTTTTTTTTTGATATTTTTAAAATTACCCAAAATCACCCCTTAAAATAATTTTAGAAAAAATTTAACTCAAAACCCCCCCCCTAAAAGTTTTAATTTTTATTATTATTTCACCGTTTTCTAATTTTGGAAAAAATTTGTTAGTTCTAGAAGCTAAATTTTTCTAGCTACGGCCCTGACTCTAGCGATAGCCATCCGTGAGCTGAAATAGTTTGAAACAACCTCTAAAAATCGAGTTTTTATAAAAATATTGGCTGGTGAGTAGTGTTAAAAAAAAAAAAAACGGTCGGATATAATATCAATGAAAAAGTTCTGCCAATCTGCATCAAAAAATCTTAAATTTTTGCCGTCGGACCAAAGATAATGCGGATTTTCATAGCTTGTTTCAACTGTTTTTATATTATATTCACTAAAATTCAAATTTATTTTCTTTTCCTTTGCCATATTACTTTTAGTCCGACTGCAAGAATTTAAAATTTAATGATGCCGATTGAAAGAACTTTTTCATCACTATTATTTCTGACCGTTTGTTTTTTTTTTAACTATCCCACCAGCCAATATTTTTATAAAAAACTCGATTATTAAAAGTTGTTTCAAACCATTCAGCACACGGATGACTATCGCTAGAGTCGAAATATTTGGGGAATCATCATAAAATAAACCAAGCATTGTTTTGAGAAACCGAGCCGAACAACTTTTTTCGTGAAGCGCCTTAATATACATCTTCATGTAGGAATCTATAAATGAATAGTTATAAATTCCATACAATAACGAGTATATAATCATACACATGTATAATTAATATTATTAGGTATATAAACAATGACCTTAGAATATATATATATACTAGACCGGGTCAATTTGTTCGGAAGAAAAAAAAGAACAAAGAGTCTAGCAACAAATAAATCTCCGGCAATTCTAGGAAGCTTTGGCCAAGAAACCATTGATCTGAAGTCAATATCGAGCTGCCGGAAAATTCGTTTAAGTTTGCGAGTCGGAAAAAATAATTTCTCATACAAATGAGATTAAAAATGGTTTTTAAATTTTTATAAAAATTGGGCATTTGGTACGGGGAATCTTATTTTTTCTAAAGCAACCGTCAGAGGGCGCTACAATAGAATTCGCTTATAGTTAATAATACTCTCTTAGCAATACCCCACTTGAAGAGTTTTTTAGGTCATTAAAAAGTGTGTCATTCATATTGAGCCTCTTTCTCTCAATCAGGGATGGAAAATAACGATTTTTTCATTTTCAAAGTTATTATAAAATAGTTTTAAATATAGCAATATGACGCGGGAGTAATAGAGGGAGTGAGAGATTCCGTTTATGACATGATTTTTTTCATGATTTTTAAGATAGAAATCACTTTAAACCAATATCAAACCGATATTTTTTTCAGAAATAAAAATCATTTTTTAATCGTTATTTTTTCGATCAGAAATAAAAACCATTCTTTGATGGATATTTTTCCGATGAGATTAAAAGAATTATTTTTAGATTAAAATAATATCGATTAGAATTTAAATCCAATCAATATTTACGCATAAAACTGTTATTGAATTCAAATTATAAAGCTATTTAGCATATAAAAAATAAAGTTTATACTTATCATCCTTCGAACCCACTTTAACTATCATAAAAACAAGTTGTCTTGGGCAAGGATTTGAACAACGATTTTGACAAGGGTAAGGACAAGATTTTAGACATGGATTTGGAAAAGTATTTGGATAGGTAAGGATTTTGTCAAGGATTAGGACAAGTATTTGGACAAGGATTTGGGCAAGGACTTGCGCAAGGATTATTCGGATAAGGAAATTCAAATCTTAGAGGATTTGAATAAGGACCTGACCAAAGTTCTAAATAAGGAAAAGGCGGAAAATAGTAGTAGTAGTCGAAAATGGTAGTATTAAATAGTTGTATATAACTGACTGTCAGTTTTTTATATTTACGAAAGTTTTCTATTTTGATAACGTCACTTTATATGGGAGGTAGGTGTGGATTTCATCAAATTTTGCCAAATATCATAGAGATGGTTCATATTATACATCAAAGCTCGTGTGCAAAATATCGACATTTCTTTGATTTTTGTGGATTTTTAAGAAATTTTACGTTTAAAAAAAAAGCCAATTTGTATCGGAAGTAGGCATGGTTTTCATCCGATTTTGTCAAATATCATAGTGATGTCTACATTAAATATTTAATTTGAGCAGATTTTTAAGAGATTTTACGGTAAATATAAAGCCACATTGTATGGGAGGTAGGCGTGATTTTCATCCGATTTTTCAAAATTTCATAGTCAGGATTTTTATTGAAAATCGAAGATTACGCGCAAGGTATTTGAAGACATTTCTTTAATTTTTATGGATTTTTTAAGAGATTTTACTGTCAAAATAAAGTCACTCTGTATGAAAGGTAGACGTGGTTTCGATCCGATTTGACTCATTTTCGAACTTGATTTTTTAAAAAGAAGCATATATTTTGAATGTCATGGCGATAGCTTAAAATTACGGCCGTAATCGTGTCCACAGACAGACAGACGAACAAACAGAAGGACACACGGAAATCGACTAAGGTGGCGATGCTGATCAAAAATATATATACTTTTCTATACCTGTCAAGCCTCCTTATTGGCATTACAAACGGAATGACAAAGTTAATATACCCCTTACATAGGACGCATTGGGATCTAGATCTAGTATTGCTAAAAAACTAAAAACTCTTATTGCCACATACAAAGCGTTCGTACTTTCAACAAAAAAAAAAAATGTATTCTTTATTGCAAAATGTCGATGTGCTTTAAAAAATCGAAATGTGTTCATGCTGTATAATACCACTAGATCTACGAGAATTTTTGATGGACCAATTCAACGACAAGAAGTTAACTATTCCAAATTACGTATCAATGCAGGAGCAATACAAAGGAGAATCTAAATTTGTACCGACCATGCCAACTACTAATGAAGAAACGTACATGCTACCGGATAAAGCATCATCAGAAGAGATATTCGAAAATACACTATCGGCAGCAACAGAAGCAGGACCAAGTACATCTAAGAAAATAGGGTCATATATTCCAAGATATGAAGTATTTTTTTTTTTGCAATGATGTGGAATCCAAACGAAGTTAGATTGTATAAAAAAAAAAACAAATATCATTTTTAATTGCACAGATTACTTTGATATGATGAATTTGAATGATGACTACATTTTATTTGAACCTCCATTTACAGCAAATTTTCCTTACGAGCCTTTGGTACAGTACATTGACTTTCAAGATCCATCGTTTCTTGACCCCGATATTGCTTGCCATATACAAGCACGTTCAGCTTTTAAGTAGCGTTTCATAACGGTGTTGAAAAATAAATAAATTAAATAGATTCAAGTTTTTATAAAAAACATTAATAAATTTTTTAATCTCATTTGTATGAAATTGTGTTTTTCCGACATGCAAATTTAAACGAATTTTCCGTCAGCTCGACATTGACTTCAGACCAATGGTTTCTTGGGAAAAGTTTCTTAGAATTGCACGTAGATTTCTTTTTTGCTATACTCTTTGTTGTCAAAAAATTTGACCCGGCCTAATATATACAATAAATCAATCAGTTAAGATCAGTTAATTGCTATATATCTAAAATTTTATATAATATATTTATCATATTTAACTTTTATAATTTCATACATCTTTTTTAGAGTTTGGCATAGTTTTCCATAATACATAAATACTGTATTTTTTTTTTCCTAGCATATCAATCCAAACAATTCTTTTTTTGTTTCTAAACAACTTCTAGGTATTTATATAATTCTATTTTTCTTAACAATTCAATATAATTACTAAATTAATATTTCCTTAGGATAGTTTTAATTAGTTTTTTTCATTTACAGTTATGTGTCATTAAAACAACAAATTCAGACGGTACACAGTATACAATTCAATTAAATTTTAGCGGATATGTATCTTAAATATTATTTTATACATTTTTTTTTTTTTTAAACACTCTATTACATATATTAAATTAAATTTGCAAGAGATGTAAGAAGCACTAGTTAGTTATTGAGGTGAAAATCAGGATATTATTTAACTCGCATTCAATTTGTTAAAGCACAGCACATTAAAGTATTAGCGAGTCATTTTTATCAAAAGAACATTTTGTTAAAAAGATCACAGACTTAACATTTATTTTAAATTTTAACATAGACAATTACAGTTTATTTGCTATTATTTTTTTCTTTTTATAAAAATAATTACGTTTTAAGTTTTACTCCATAGCCGGAGTTATTGTATTATTGTGTTTTTCAAATAGACAAGCACATAAACATCAATTAATTTTATTAATTATACTTAAGGTTTACATTCAGTAATGTTTGCACATGTGTGCAGTGATTTTAAGCATTGATTGCTAAACAGTCGTAAAATGTATTTATTTTCAAACTTTACAGTAAAAGTTATGAGCTTAAATATTATTATAGTTACAACAATCTTGTAGACACACAAATACAGAGATAATCCGATCAAACATACTCTTTAGGTACCTTGCTGTTTTTACAAAAAAAAACTATTATGAATGCGGGACATGTAAACTTTTGGAAAATAATAAGATAATAAAGATGAGTAAACTTTTGGAAAATAAAAGAAAAAAATGTAAGACAATTTTTTATGTATACTCCTGTCATATTGATCTTTTCCAAAAATTACATATTGATATATTAACCATCCCTTTTCATCAGTTTTTTACTGCTAAAATAAAGCAAAATATGAAAAATATATAGAAAATTCGCAACTGAATATTTACAGCAATCTAACTTCCAATCGACAATTGCATTGTCGACATTTTAAAACTTTCAACATTTCTATGAACTCCCTGCCCGATTTTTATTGTGCATAAATAGTTAACGCTTTTGAGGCCGAATTTTTTCTTATCAAACATCTTTTTTTACTTTTAAACATGTACTTTTTCAACAAACCTATTGGAAAAATTTCAAGTTGACACGCCCATCCCATATAGGCGCTAGAATAAGTAACTTTTAAAAACTTAACTTTTAAACATGCAACTTTTAAAAAGTAAAACCTTAGCTGAAAACTATTTCCTTAGGGTAATTCCAGCGGTTATTTACACTACAAACGATATTTCTATGTCAGGGTAAAGCTTCATATGATTTTTTTTCTTTCCTCTTTTGTTTTTTTTTTTTTTATATTGTAAAGTTTTCTCTGAGGGTTACGGCATGAAGGAATAATATAGTTTTTACAGAGGTTTTAAAATTGAATGCGGGAAAAACGCAAATGTATCATGGTTACTGACACTAAACAAAATCCACAATTTATTTTTGGCGGCAATTTTAATGCAGAAATTTCGATTTTTAAATTAAGATTTTCATTATGGTGTGCTTTAAGTGTTTTCTTTTTTTTCTTTTTTTTTTTGCTAATTTTAGAAAAGCTCTGTACTATGTACCATGGTACTATAATAAGACTAAATTTTAGGTTTTTTTTAGGGGAAAAAAACAATTTTCGAAACACAGCCGCATGAAATTTAGATTTGCCAAAATGTTTAAATGCGAAAAAGTTCAAATCATGCTGTTTTAAATAAATAAAAACAATAAACAAAATGAATACTCGTACATATCTGAATCTTCTCCACTGAAAAAATGTAAAAATATGGCATTTATGCACCAAGGCTATGATATGAGAAAAAATTAACCAAATCGGTTTTGGTTAATTTGATTTTTATATATATCGATAGATAGATATACATAGATAAATGGGCGGTAAAAGTAGGATTGGCAACATTTATATACATATTGACCGCCATTTGGACCCATAGCAACTACATACCAAGTTTCACTGTGAAAACATGTACAAATAATTGATATAAAGTGGGCGTGTATATAGTCCGACCACGCCCATTTGTCTATTGAAATTTGTGTCACGACTATCGATGTCAACACTCAATCGATAGCCAAACAGTCGATAGTCTCGACTATAGGTAGTTTTCCATGACCAATATGCAAAACAAAACTTTTAACTTCTGTAACTCGGTTACTGACACTACAGAAAGAAAATGCTTAAAAACCAAAACGAATTTACTTCTGGAAAATTTTCAAAAATACTTTTCAGATTTGTGTTGCAACAAAGAAAGAAATAATGAAAAAATTTTGGGAAAAAATTGTTTGTGTAAATAAAATAAAGCAAAAATAACTCTTCTTTTAGTCACTGACACTAAGCAAACTACCTATTTTTGAAAGCTCGACAGAGCAAAAACGAACAATACTTAGTTGCAACATAATGAAACAACTGAAAGATAATTAAACATATTTAAACAGGAAGTAAATATATTAACATAAGATTTTTTATTACCTTTAGTTTTTTCTATTGCAAAGTATAAAAAAAAATTGGTTGCACAAAAAATCCATCTGACCACAATTAAAACCCAAATTTTATTATTGCTCAGTGTGACCAAAACATATTTTCGAAAACATTGCAAATACTTACCAAAAAAAATGTCTGTTCAAAGGCAACATTTCTCTGAAATTACCCATATAGAAAGCCCCTAACTCAATAGTTTTTTACATTGATAAAAAAACAAAGAAACTACAGAACTTTATTTTTTATTAAGTTTTTTTCTTTTTCTTATTGAGTTGGGCCCTTTTGAGATAGGACCTTTCTATATTAAGGTAGCATATACAGGGTTAAAGTTGCTGTAAAACGTAATTTAAGAAAATGTTTTAAATTTAAATATGTATAAAAACTTAAATCATCATTCTCAAATTCGAATATGGTTTCTTTTTAAATATCAAACATCGAAATATATTTGATAGATGGTCTTCTCTTCTTTTAAAATAATGCCTTCAGATTTATGAGTTTTTCAAAATCTTATTCGGGGTTGTTGTAGAAACAGAGTACTCTTGGAATCTGAATTAAAACAGACAAATATCTCGTTTGGATGTCATCGGATAACATCGGTTTATATGACACCAAAAAAGCCACCTAAACCGGTTCAAATATAAAACAGAAAAATCAGAAAACATGGCACCTAAGTGAAATATTTGTCAGTTACAATTCTAATTCCAAGAGCACTTTTTTTGTACAACAACCTCAATTAACAGCTTGTGATTATGGTACTCCAATATGTTGGTATGGTTGTGCAACCGGCACAACATTTTCAAGCAACACAATATCAAATATCCAACGGATCGTATATACTTATGCCGACTCATCCAGTTGTTAACTTAATATAGGTGATCTTCACCTTAGCTCTATAGAAGTTCGGCAGGGGTTAAACAATTGAACCTTGATAAGCAACCCGGGCGGGATGGTTTTCCACCAATTCTTTTGAAAAATTGCGCAGATGCGTTATTTTTACCACTAACGACAATTTTTAACCAATCACTTAGAAAAGGCGAATTGGCCGATTCATAAATCTGGATCCAAAAATGAGGTTTCAAACTATCGTCCAATAAGTAAAATATCTACGATCCCTATACTTTTCGAAAAATTGGTATACGGCAGATTAACTTTTTTAGTGAAGGAGGTTATATCACCGTATTAACATGGTTCTATCACTGGAATGTCAACGACCACCAATTTGGCAATATTTTCTAAATATATTTAAAATTGTTCTGAAAATGGACATTAATGTGATGTTATATTTACAGATTTTTCTAAAGCTTTCGACAGAGTCCATCATAAGTTACTTATTTAAAAACTCGATTTAATTGGCTTTCACTCCAACTTTCTAAAATGGTTCGAGTCATACCTTTTATAGGACGAAAACAATATGTTAGAATTAACAATATACTGTCTGATGCTGTATTGGTTTCTTCAGGAGTTCCGCAAGGCAGTCACCTGGGACCACTTTTGTTTTTATTATTTGTTAATGACATTCCTAAAAAAATAAGGTTTTCTGTGTTTAATGTATGCTGACGATATAAAAATGTTTTCTATTATAAAAGACATTCTTAATTGTTTAAATCTGGAAAGAGATTTGATTCAATTACTTGCTTGGTGCAGCGACAATTTATTGCCGCTAAGTATATCTAAATACCAAAGTTTGACTTTCCATCGCATTTTATTTCCCGTGGCTTACCCATATAAACTCGGAAATATAACACTTTCTAGAACTACAGAAAAGAAAGATCTTGGAGTTATACTTGATAGGAAACTAAGGTTCTCAAGGCATATAGACTACACAGTAGCAAAAGCCAATGCTATGTTAGGTTTCAAAAATAGGAACTTTAAGGAACTTCGTGATCCATTTTTTCTTAAATCATTATATTTTGCCTTTGTAAGGCATATTTTAGAATACTGCTGCATAATCTGGGACTCCTTTTATATATGCGTTTCAAATAAAATCGAAAGAATTCAAAACGTTTTACGAAAATTGCAATCAGTCGTTTAAGATGGAATATTGAAATGCCTGAATATAATGTAAGAAGGCTTCTTCTTAGTATTGAATCGTTGGAAAATCGCCGTAAATATTTTGTAAGAGATTTACTGCTTTATTTTGTATATCAAAAACGCAAACCAACAACAAGTAAGACACGAGAAGCAATCCTTTTTTATATACAAAATTCTATTGCTTCTCGTGTTTTGCTTGTCGTTAGTTTGCGTTTTCGATATACAAAATGAGGCTGTTAATACGCTTTGAAATTAATTATTCTTTTTTGCCTCAGCTTAATTGTTTCATATTATTAAATTATACTGTATAAGTTAAACCTTTAAGTAATCAGTAAGAGAATAAAACTGTTTGATGAATGAATAAATAAATAAATAAATAAATAAATAAATAAATAAATAAATAAATAAATAAATAAATAAATAAATAAATAAAAAATCGTAATCGAATGCTAATGAACCTGACAGTTGTTCATGTTTAAAATTACGAATTATATCAATATTTTAAAAGTGAAATTATCCCACTTTTATACAACTTATCCCACAACAGTTCACATATTTGCTTCAATGGATGATCCAATACTATATATGTTTTTGTACCTATAATAAAATTCGCATTTTAGCTAATGTGATTCGTTATGTAGAATCGTAGCGATTTTTTGCAAACAAATGTACAACAAAACGCATGAATGCAGTCATTCAAGCTAGTCTCTGATATAAAGTATAAATTTTCCAGTTTTTTTTTTTAATTTTGTGCTCAAATTCAAGCTACTTATTTTAACTCACTCATTTAATATTTACAGCAACATCGGCAGGTACATTTAATGTAATTGTACTTTTTGCAGATGGAAATTGATAATTTATGGTGGAAGTTTTATGAATCATACGCGTTAAATTAGCGGGAAGCATCTCATTGCTTTGATGGAAAACATGTTCATGGCACATAGGCGATGTGCTTATATAATCATTGCCTGATATTGTTTTGATCAAGGTGTTGGATGTTAGGGAGTCCAGTTCATGTGATTCGGAATTGATGAGTTCACCTACCGCAGAACTTGAGGGTGTGAGTAGCTGTTCACTTGCAATGACTTGGCTTTGTTTTCTAAATTGGAAATCTTTTATAAATTACGTCATTTTAGAAAAATTCCAATGCACTCACCTGTCATAATATTTAATAGGATTCGCTGTAGGATGTTTGGCAAGTTTCGGAAAACTAAACTGCATAAAACCATATTGAGGCCCTATGAGTTTAAATAGACTCATAAGAAAAAATGTAGCATAGATCCAACTAACACTCGTCACGACCACGAGAAAAAGACCAATTTGTATATACGGCAAAACTGTTGAAAAAAGCATTATCACTCCAGCCACGATTGTAGTTAAAGCTGCCATCGCCGTAGGTCCAATAATTCGGGTTAAGGAGAATTGTGTAGCCGCATCACGTTCACTGGTAGGCGATAGACGGTAGTGAATGCTATAATGCAAGCTATAATCTACTGCCAATCCAATTGCAGTGCTAACGGCGATACTTTCAAGAATATTTAGTTTCCAATTGAGCAGTATGAGCACGGCTACTGTGGTAAAAATGGTCAGAGACACTGTAAGAACAGCAAAAAGTGATATGAGCACATTCAATGTAACAGCCAGTAGCACAACCAGGGAAGCAACCATGGATACAGCTATCGCAACTTTTGTTCCTTTTGAGAGCGTATCTTGAACATCAAAAAATTTGAGTTCGCTTGTGAACCAGCCACCTTGCATTTCGTTAGGTGCCGTTCTTATCTCTTCGGTAAACCAATCATCAACTGTTTGCACAAACTTTTTAACTTCGTGATAAGATGTTGTAGATGAAACGTTTGATTCAAATTCAATTACCAAAGCCTTTACCAGCGGAGGTGGTAACATTGTGTTATTGTCTTTTGATTGTTGTTCTTCCGAAAATGCGGATGCCATTTCATCGTGATTGGAAGAAAAAAATTTTGGGCCTGCTACACCGGGTAAAAAGTATTCTCGGGGTGTAGCGTATAACATAGAAATTGTTTTTGGTAAACATAGGTCGAATATATAAGGTTCATATGGAAATTTTGAGATATCACAGCAGGGGGTACGATCAGTACTATCCATGGTATCTATGCACCTGAAAAAAAACAAACAATATAGAACGCATTAGCAAACACAACGCATATGAATTAAGAAGTATTTTATTATAAAGTTACAGTATGGTAAAAAAGTTCGGACTAGAAGTGAAGACAAAGAGCATTATTTTTAATTATTGCCTTAAAACTTTGTTTTAAAGACACGTTTTAACTTTGCTTACTTTAGAAGAACCTTTTTAACCCATCTAAAACTTACATACGATTCATCGATGAAATAAAGTTTTCAATGAAACAGTTTGGCAGCAGCATGCCTAGTGTTAGCTGGTAGAATGGTTGCTCCTTCAGGCGTTGACAAAATTCCAACAACCAAACTTGAGCAGCTTTTGTTGATATATTAAAATTATTGTCATAATATAAGTTTCCTTGTGCATATGGATTGACGTAATCACCATCATCTATCGGCAAAATACCCCAAACAAAACGTAGTGGTAATTTAAAAGTCTTCAAAGCCTAAAGAAAAAAGTTTTAAACTAAATAAGAAGAAAACAAATATTGCAAAAACATACTGATAGCGATTTTTCAAACCAAAATTCATGTTTTAATTTCGATTCATAAATCTCAAAGGGGTGATTATTAACAAATAGTTGAAAGTGTGAGTTATCAGGCAGTTGCAGACCAGGACTATATAAGACAATAACCGCAGAGGAAACACCAATCATAGCTTAAATAAAGGGTTTTATGTGAATACGTTACTTAAGTTTATAAACTGATGTTATATTATTACCAAATAAAATTACCCAAACCAAAGGGAAGTTGATGACAGCGTTTACTACAAAATTTTCAAACACTTTACATAGATTACTAATTGACTTTTTTAGCTTTAAAAGCAGAATTTGGATATGCAGCTTTCCACAGATATTACTTGCTGAAAAACGCTCCATTATGGCAACTGATGCTGGTAGCCACGTGATCATTAGCAGATAATTGGTAATTACCGCAGTACCCGCAAATATGCTGAAATTAAAAAAAAAAACTTTATATTATAGTCTGCCTATTTGGTATGGTAAATAGTATACCCAAAACATTTAATTGAAGTAATATAACTAATGTATGATGCATAAAATGCTCCTGCAGTTGTTACAGATGTGACAAACATTGAAAGAGCCGCATGACGCAATGTTAATGCCATTAAATTCTTCAAGGTTTCTGTATTTTCGGTGTCTACAGTAACTGATAACGAATTTGCTGTATTGATTGACTTTGTAAAACTTTCTTCCAACACACATTGCCATATCTTTACAAATATAAAAGCATCATCAGCACCAATACCTTAAATAAGTTGACAATAATATATGAATAATTTTTTAAAGCAATAGGAATTCAAACTACTCACCAATAATCACAACCACAGCCAGTAAATTCATATAGGGAAAGAAGGACATCTCAAATATGAGTGTGTATATAAAATATGCGAGTCCTAAGGCGAATACTACAGCTAAGCAAGTCATGCCCGTTACAAACAACGATGTCGTATACAACCACATGCAGGTCATGACAAAAACTCCACCAAGTGCAACCAACCAACCATCCTTTAATAAACTTTCATTGAACAGTTCGTTTTCTAAGCCCAAATCCATGGCTGCTACTTGAACGAGCTCATTTTGTAAGTGGCTAAGAAGTAGCAAGAAGCAAAAGTAATCATCAAGTATTGAATCATTTTAAATAAAAATTCAAAAATATACAATTGTCAGTACCTATTTTGCATATTTATTTATTTTGTATTTTTGGTTTTTTTTTTTTTGTGGTTTTGTTAAACCACCAGAATGTCAGCAGCAGAATGCCTTGATCAAAATGAAACAACTACACAACATTATTTCAAGCCTCATAAAACGAGTGATTTTGCTGTTAAAGCTAAGAAAATACCTCAGAGTGATGAAGTTCTCTTAAGTGGCTACATTCGTAGAAATATACAAATCAATGGCGCTCCAGGTTATAGTAAAGTTTGGCCAAAAACCATGCTTAGTGCTGAGGAATATAAAGACTATCTCAAACGTTTGGAGTGCTGCAAAAGGGAACTTTACAATTTATTTTTTCGTTGCTCGGGTGGTGGAGATTCATCTCTACTAGATAAAATGATCAGAGATCTTGAGAAAACTGTTTATCAAGTAGATTACTCCCCGGATGTTTATGTACTTCTTAAGAAGTGTAGATTGGGTAAAACTGATGACGAGCCAACAAATATGAAATATTACGATACAACATATCGAACATATTTTAATCGCATTGAAGAATTGATACGTTTCAAAGATGTGCTCTATGGGCTTGTTCGTAAAGAGAATAAAGAAGAATTAAGAAATGAATTGAAAAAGATTTACAGAATGGGAACAACAACATATAATGGGACAATCTGTGTACCAGCTATTGAATTATCAAAAACCAAGATGCTCAAGAATGCTCCAATAGATCGTTATACTTTACGCAGAATATAAACTTGTGATTGTAAATTTTATAAAGAATTGGATAAAATATAATATTAATATATGAGGGCCAGCGAGCAACAGTAGTACAAGTGGTTTTTTGGAAAAAATGAGTTAAGTTTGGAATTAGTTAAGTATGGCAGAAAAAAATTTCAATAATTTCGCATTTCATTTCAGCGAGTTACCGCGGATTTGACAATTTGGTCTAAACGTATTTAAACTTTTTCTTAAAGAAACAATAGTTCAAGTCCACTTGAACTAGTCACCTAAATAAAATAAAAATTTTGTTCAGGGAAATAGGGGGCACAGGGGGGGGTGAGCGAACCTTCACATGTCAACGTGTCTGACCGCCTCAACCTGGCGAGGCCTGCATTATCCATGTCGAAATCGTCCCAAGTCGACTCAAACCTCCACGTGGTGTTCCCATTCGTCAGTTTGACGGCTAATTTGAGCGGCGGATCTCCTAGCCTTAAATAGGTTATGCGTCGGGCTTGAAGACCACCACGTAAAAAAACCATTTCAATGAAAAGTTACATAAGAAATATAAGTACAAATGCACTTGTTAATTTCAATATCAATTTATTAAAAAATGTACCTTTCCCTGGTTTTTCTTATTCAAACTGCTACAATTTATCTCCCAGTATTATGCTTTTTATATAACTTCACAACATGTAGAACCTACTACTCATTGTAAGGAAAAAATACAGTGGAAAAAGCAACTCCTAAGGACGATGGAAATTAAAGCTTTTTATTGGAAAGTGACGACGAGTTATAGCGAAGTCTGTCTGTTTATTGGCTTACCCTGTCATATAGTTTATTCATATTTTTTAAATTCCACACTTCAATTTTGTTTGCGAAAAAATTTTATATTAATAAAAATATAAGAATGCCGGGTTTTACTTACTTACTTAGATGGCCGTGACAACCCGTGTCCGGATTTCGACCGACCTCATCAGCTCTCGCCAGGCGCCTCTGCTTTGCGCGCGCCTTCTCCAATCGGATACACCAAGCGCGGTTAGGGCTTCCTCAGCCTGGTCCATCCATCGGAGGCATGGTCTCCCTCGTCGTCGTTGACCAGCGACCCTCGCCTCGAGCACCTTTTTCGCTGGAGCTTCGTCGTCCATACGATGGACATGACCCAGCCAGCGTAGTCGCTGCACAGTTATACGCCGAACTACGTCAATGTCTCCGTAGAGCTCATACAGCTCGTGGTTCATTCGGATGCGATAGTCATCGCCGACTCGAACAGGACCGAAGATTTTGCGAAGAACTTTTCTCTCGAACACCCCCAGAGCGGCTGCGTCAGTTTGCGAAACTACCCATGCCTCAGCGCCATAAAGCAGCACAGGTAGAACGAGCGTCTTGTAGAGTGTTAGTTTTGTCGATCGAGAGAGGGCTCTGGAACTTAGTTGCTTACTGAGCCCGTAGTAGCACCTATTAGCAATTATTGTTCTTCGCTTTATCTCCAGGCTGATTTCGTTTTTGGTATAAATGGCGGTGCCAAGGTAAACGAACTCCTTGACTACTTCAAAGTTATAGCTGCCGGATGAAACGTGGGAGTCTAAACGCCGAGCACCCTTGTTTGTAGACAGCATATATTTTGTTTTGCCCTCATTTATCGTCAAACCCACTTTGGCTGATTCCTTTTCGATAGCGGCGAAAGCAGCGGTAACATCTCTCTTGGTTCTGCCGACAATATCAATATCATCAGCGTACGCAAGGAGCTGGACGCCTTTGTAGAAAATGGTGCCATTACGATGCACACCGGCCTTTCGTACGATCCCCTCCATGATGATGTTAAAGAGATCGCAAGACAGTGGATCGCCTTGCCTAAAACCTCTTTCGGTATTGAAGGTTTCGGAGAGGTCATTTCCTACCTTCACGGAGCTGCGTGTGTTGCTCAACGTCATTCTGCAAAGTCTAATCAACTTTGCAGGTATACCGAACTCAGACATTGTTGCGTATAGGCAATCCCTTCTAGGGCTATCGAACACAGCTTTAAAATCGACAAAGAGAAGGTACGTGTCAATTTGATTTTCGTGGGTTTTCTCCAGGATTTGTCGTAGCGTGAAAATCTGGTCTATGGTGGACTTACCAGGTCGAAAGCCACACTGATAAGGTCCAATCAGTGTTTTTGTAATCGGCTTTAATCTTTCACACAGTACGCTTGAGAGAACCTTATATGCGATAGAAATAAGACTGATACCTCTATAACTTGCGCAGATTGTTGGGTCTCCTTTCTTAAGTATAGGACACAGTACGCTGCGGTTCCAATCGTCGGGCATGCTTTCTTCTAGCCATATTTTGCTGATGAGCTGATGCATGCGCCTTATCAATTCATCGCTGCCGGTTTTAAACAATTCAGCTGACAGGCCGTCAGCACCCGCTGCTTTGTTGTTTTTGAGTCGTTGGATAGCAACTCGAACCTCTTCACGGCTAGGTGGTGGTACTTCCACTCCGTCATTGTTGATTGGTAGCTCTGAAATGCGCTCTCCATGGGCGGCATTATTGGAATCGTCGCCAGTAAGTAAATTGAAGTGCCGTCTCCACAATCTCAGCACACACTGCGTATCCGTATTCAGATCTCCATTTTCGTCTCTACAAGTGGATGCTCCGGGCTTGAAACCTTGGGTTAGACGCTTAACCTGTTGATAGAATTTTCGTGCATCCTTCTTGCCCTGGTATACCTCTAGTTCCTCACGCTCACGCTTTTCCTGCTCTCTTTTCTTGCGTCTGAAAAGGCGCCTATCTTCCTTCCTCTTTTCGCGGTAGTTTTCTCGCACGGCTCGCGTTGCAGCGATTTTCTATACGCGGCGTTTTTTACTGCAGTCGCAATGCGACACTCCTGATCATACCATTGGTTCCGAGGTTGCGGGCGCCGGAAACCAATGACTTCTTCAGCGGCAGCGCGCATGGAGTGGGATATATGCGCCCAAAGTCCGCCGGCGTCGTCGGGTCCAGAGGTTGGTTGGTTGAGCTTAACCGAGAGTTGAGCGGAGTAGGCTTCGGCAGTCCGTTGTAATTGCAGCTTAGCGACATCTAGCTTTCGTTGCATTCCTGTGCGTATGTTCTTTGCATTGCATAATCGCATGCGGATCTTGGCTGCAACAAGATAATGGTCGGAGTCAATGTTGACCCCCCGAAATGTACGCACATCTAGAACACTAGAGGCATGCCTTCCGTCGATTACAACATGATCAATTTGGTTTCGCGTTTTTTGATCCGGGGACAGCCAGGTGGCCTTGTGGATGTCGAAGTCGATCAGTCTTAGACCGTTGTTCGTGGAGGTCTCATGAAGACTAAACTGACCGACAGTGGGGCCAAAGATGCCTTCCCTTCCGACTTTCGCATTAAAATCGCCGAGGACTATTTTCACGTCATGGACTGGAAGGTGGTCGTATACGTCCTCAAGACTAGCGTAGAAAGCGTCTTTGACGGCTTCGTCCTTTTCCTCCGTCGGGGCGTGCGCGCAAATAAGGCTGATGGAGAAAAATTTTGCCTTGATGCGGATCGTGGCTAATCTTTCGTTCACAGTTTTCGGCTAACAACGAATCCACATCCAAATTCGCGCCTCTCCGCATGGCAGCTGTAGTAGATATCACAATGTGCTTGTTTAGAGCAGCCTTGCCCATTCCATCGCATTTCCTGGATGGCGGTGATGTCAGCTTTTATTGTTTTGAGGGCTTCCGCCAGTTGGATAATGGCACCTTCCCTATAAAGGGTTCGGACATTCCAGGTGCATATCCGTAAATCATTGTCCGTTTTTCGTTTGCGGTGGTCGTCAACGTAATTGGGGTTCTTATCCGAGGCTGGTTTAGTTTTCATTGGGCAGTAGTAATGTGGCGGGACCCAAACCCTGCGCACATTCCATGTTTAAGGTCTATGGAGCGACCCGCCGCTCAAATTAGCCGTCAAACGGACGGATTTTTATGATCATAACTTTTGATAAAACACCTAATTTTGTTGATTTCAAATCTGTTTAGCAGCTGTAATCAGCACTGAAAAACTGGACCCTAATAGTTTAAAAATACTAACTTTTACGCTATGCAACCCTTTGGCAGACATATAATGCACGTGTTGCTTTACTATTACTAACCCTCAAATGTTCAAAAGAAGTTGTTTGTCTTACATAATTGCTAAAAACTGGAAAAACTTACACTTTCTCCCATTCATGGAACAGCGGCAGAATATTAGTTGAATGTGTAACTGGAACAAAAACCATTGCATATTTTAAATATATATTAGAGTCCTGCGAGTAGAAAAATACAATAAATTTAAAAAAATTGATAGTTAATTGATAGTTTAATATCAAAGCACTCACATTATTTTTTATAAAATTAAAATCAGTCAAATAGTGAAGTATATTAAAGACGGCGTTATGGCGCGTGCATTTCAACGGTGCATGGCAACGTATGTACTCATTGCAGTCATTGCTAAGTTTTAAGCTATGAAAATAACTAAAACAAATAACCAAAAGATTTTGCACCATATCAACATCGTCTTGCTGCAAAAAGAAAGCAATCTCATTAATTTCTAATCTGATTAAAAAATTAAAACAACTTGCATTTAAATCAAAACAGGAACTTTTATTCGAAAGTAGCGCCACATAGTTTGGCAACGACCAGGGCTTACAACAGTTGCCCATCATTTCCTTTTCACAGTGTTCTTCATAAAATGATACGGAAGTTATTTGATCTTGCAACTGACACATTGCCAGCATACCGTTTATATCGAATAACGAATCCGTTGAATTCGGACCAATACGCTCGACTATAAAATGGGAAAATATCTCTGTAGGCGATTCACAAAAATAGCCATCGACGTTAATGTGTATTTGTTCATTCCAAGTGGGTGCTGGAGGTGTATTAGCTTGCTTTAGAATACGCCAAGTGCTAGACTTTATTTGGATTTTCTCTTTATGATCATCCTCGTCTACGAACGACATGTTGCGCCCATATTCAAAGTCGTTATGACCGTTTGATTGTTCGATGATAGCCATAGTTTCGTTTGTTATTTCATAATCACGAAATACACCGCTATCGCCATTCCACTCAGAGGGTGATAGTTTGGAGACAAGGTTGTCACTATTTTCATGCCCTTGATTTTTAATTGCATGTATTTTTTTGCTTAAATCTTTATTGTTTGAAAGTTTTTTGTGATTCTTATGCTTCCGCTTTTTATCTTTTCGCTTGCGATTTCGCCTCAATTTTTGTCTACGTGCTATTGTCGAGAAGTTATTATCGTACATGCTTTGTTCGGAGGAGGCAAGTAAATCATTAGGATTGGCAAATAAATAAACAGAACGCTCGGTTTCTTGTAGCAAATTGTTCCAGGCTGTCAATCGTTTGCCGATTTCGGTACCACGTGCCTCAAAACCCTTGGAAGCAAAATATGAAAATTAAGATAGTAATTAATAAATTCGCTCATTGATCTCACCAGCGTAGGTTCACTAAAATCTGGCAGCTCCTTAGTTGTGAGCGACACAATAATACAAGCCGAACATAGAACAGCTATAGCCAGTACCATAAGATACGGTTGGCGCACTAAAAACGTATAGTACCATTGCATGACGACCAAGGAAGAATAGCAGAGTATAAATCGTGGTAGGTCACTGCTTAGAGGTATACCCCAACGATTAAGGCATTCGGCCAAAATTATAATTATTTCCCCATTTACTTGATACTTGGATATTAGGACTATTAACCTCTGTTAAGATCTTGCTTCATTATCACACCAACTGGATAATCAATGTAAATTCCTTGCTGATCCCTATTTGCACACGGTGAACACATTTTATCAATTCTCCACATAAATTACATTATTTATTTACAATCTTTTTACAAATTTTCTTTTCAGCAATACACTTTTTAAAAATGTACAAAACTTTTTAAAATCTTAAACATATTTTTGTAAAAAAAGCACTGCAATTTATTTTTAGAAAAGTGCGTCCATCGTGTGGTACATAAACAATTTCTACATCCTTTTCATAATACAAGAAGCAACAGTGTTGCTTAACATTACTTTACATTCAATTAAGGTGGACTCACACTGTTCGTTGAAGATTTTTCCTACTATTACCCAACAGACTGGTATAATGCCGCGTTTCCATGTGATCTTTCAGTATGTTATCTTATCCCATGTCACAAAACACATGCTATAAAGAGCGAGATGCATATGTCAACACAAAATTTTGATTTAGTGGCATCACCATTACAACTTCCTTTATTGTCTACTTTCATTTATATTTTCCTTTTGTCATACATTTGCTTCTGTCATTTTACTTTGCTTATCGTTCTCATTCATTTTATTAGGGACTTATGTCTTGGCTTTGAGTTCGACGAGTTCATGGAAGTTAAAGTTAACTATTAAAATACTTATTGTTCATTAAACACTTGTTTTTATTGACTCTGGATCCTGACAATCTCAGAAGTGGGATTCCGCATAAAACAAATAAATATATAAACTATTCGGTTCAAAGTGTAATTATGAGTTTTAATGATTTTTCACTCGCTAATTTAAAAGACTTGCTTCGGTCGAAGGGCATGAAAACGTCGGGTAATAAAGTGGAATTGATAGCGCGTTTGCAAGAGGCGCAAGTGGAGATTCCTATCGAGTTACAGGATGACGCTGCTGTCCAAGAGGCGACGAGGAACTCAGGTGCTACTGTGGAGTGTTTGCAGGATGAGGTTGGTAGTCTCCAGCGTACCGTGGAGTTACTGACACAGCGGCTCCAAACTGCCACCAGGTCATCACCTCTGCCGGACGAGCAGACGAACGCTGCTATGCATGTCGCTTCATGCGCCGCTTCGAATATTCCCGAAAATCAAGCTTTGCCAATGTACAGTCAATCAATGCCAGCAACGGTGCCGTTACCTTCGAGCTTTGTTGAAATTCAAACTCAAGCGACCGTTTGCGCTGCCGACACGATGACGCCGCACATCGCTGCTTCGCATCCGCTTTTCCGCATTTGCGCTGCCGACTTCGGCGCAAACAACGGGCGTGTATATGCAGCCGGGTATGTACCAAGGGCCGATGTCAAACACTTGCAGCCTGTCGCCGCAATTCGCTGCTTCGCAAATACATTCAACTGTGCCATCGCCTGCGCAGTCGACGAGTGTATACATGCAGCCGAATATGTTCCAAGGCCAAATTTCAAATGTGCAGCACGTCGCTGCTACACCAACAAGGTCAGTTGCGCTGTCGACGCCGGTGCACGCTACGAGCGTATACATGCAGCCGAGTTTTTGTCGTGCGCCGATGACAAACAATTGTAATGTGTCGCATGCAACCACAGGTTTTGCTATGTTGCCAAATTCTATTGCAGCAAATAATTTATATGAATGGAAATGGAAATCAATTTAACAATATCCGTGATTTAACGTCGATTATGCCAGATTTTGATCCATGCAACGGTGACATCACGTCAATGCAGTTTGTGGAACGCGTCCAGCAATTGCAAAGAGCATACGGGTGGGACGAGAAGCTTGTGATTTTTGCTGTCCAAAGCAAAATGAAAGGCTCCGCGAAGCTTTGGATAGATGCGCCACCAATATTTAGAGGCTGGGAAGAATTCATCAGCGCATTTTTGACAGATTTTCCGTTCGCAACAAATTCAGCAGACATCCATATGCAAATGATGAATGCTCGCATGTCGAAAAATGAAACATTTATAGATTTTTATTATAGATTATTATCTATCGGTCGCCGCGGTAATGTGGACGATATTTCAATTATTCGCTACGTAATTAACGGGTTATTTGATGATGGTCTTCGGAAGACCCTTTCAGCAATGAATTTTGCTAAATGTTCGGACTTGTTACAGTCGTTGGTTAGTGTTGATTCGAACTTTAGAAAACCAATAAATTCTGTGGCCCAAACCCAGCCGCAAGGTACGGCTAAAAATGCAATTATGCTTAATAACAAAAATAACAATTTTAAGAACGAAAATAATGAAAATAAAAAAACCGGCCCGATATGTTATAACTGTAGAGAACGTGGACATTTGTCGCGAAACTGCCCGGTAGCTCAAAGGAAGCTAAAGTGCCAAAATTGTAACTCGTTTAATCATGATGCTCAAAATTGTCCAGCACGTATCGCACCGCGTACGCTTGCGCCGGTCAACATTATTGAAAACCAAACACAAAATAAGAAATATATTGAAATTGTGAAAGAAATAATTTTAAATGGTTTACAGTGCCGCGCGCTAATTGACTCGGGAAGCTGCAAGTCCTTAATCAGCCGATCCATCGCGAATAAGTGCAATGGAAAAATGAGTGATTGTGACGAAACTTTAGAAGGTTTTGGCGGAGGCAAATATAAATGTCGTGAGGTTATGTCAGTTACATTAACAATTGATGGTCGCGTTTATGAAACCAATTTTTGTGTTATAAATGACAATATGATTAAATATGATGCGATAATTGGAACTGACATTTTGTCTCAAGGTTGCGTAATTATCGAAAATGGTAACTGTCAAGTGGTCGCGCTCGGTACAACAAAAATAGATTTTGGTGAAAACTTAAATTCTAACGAAAAAAATAATTTAATGTCGCTTTTAAACACTTATAATGGTTGTTTCGGTGAAAATCTTAAAGATATCGGGAAGTGCGGATCGACAAAGATGGAAATAAAATTGACATCTTCGAAGCCAATTGTGAAGCGTCCATATCCAGTTCCGATCCCAAAACAACAAACAGTCGAGAAAATAATTTCAGAATTAATTGAACAACAAATAATTAGGCCGTCAAATTCACTGTATGCATCACCTATTGTCTTGGTCCGCAAGCAGAATGGAGAAGATCGTCTATGCGTAGACTATCGTGAGCTTAATGCTATTACTGAGAAGCAGCCATGGTCTATGCCTACGGTGGATGGTGTCCTTTCTACACTGGCTGGTAAGAAATTGTTTACGACTCTTGATTTAATGTCTGGTTATTACCAAGTAGAAATTAGCGAAGAATCAAAGCAGTATACCGCTTTTGTGACACACAATGGTCACTTTGAGTTTAATAGGATGCCGTTCGGGTTGCGAAATGCACCTAGCACCTTTCAGCGGATGATGTCGCAGGTAATTAAGCCAATGAGAGACAAGATCGTGAGCTATGTAGACGAGGTAATCGATGCATCGGAAACTTTTGAAGATGGGTTACGAGACTTAGAAGAATTTTTGAAAATTATACAGCAACAAGGTTTAACATTGCGGCTATCGAAATGCTCATTTTTAAAGAATAAAGTCACGTTCCTTGGACATGAGTTAGACGAAAACGGGTTGTCGCCCGGCAGAATAAAAACACTCGCGATTAAACAGTATCCAGTCCCAAGTTGTGCTTTAGGTGTTAGAAGATTTCTGGGACTTACTGGATTTTTTAGGAAATTTGTGGCTAACTACGCACAAATTGCGGCACCGCTGACGCGCTTGACAAGGAAGGACGTCGAGTTCCAATGGACTGCTGAATGTAGCGAGGCATTCCGAAAGCTGGTGCAGCTTCTGAGTGAATCACCAGTTCTAGGAGTCTATGATGTAAAAAAAGAACACCAGGTACACACAGATGCTTGTAGCATTGGTATTGCTGCAATATTATTTCAACGGGAGGAAGATGGTGCGCTCAAACCAATTGCGTATTATAGTCGACTATGCAATGATGCTGAGGAAAATTACCATGGGTACGAGATTGAGGTGCTGGCAGTAGTAGAGGGCTGTCAACGTTTCCGGATGTATATACTTGGGAAGAGGTTCACTATCGTCACCGACTGTCAAGCAATATCTAGCATGAAATCATCGAAGCCGTTGATTCCACGTGTGGCGCGTTGGCTTATGAAGCTACTTGAATACGATTACGAAGTTATTCATCGCCCTGGAACATCGATGGCACATGTCGACGCAATGAGCAGGGCACCAGTAGAAGCAGCTGTCGATCCTGAAGATGTTAGCGTGAAAGTATTGGCAATTGGTATAACGGTCGACGATTGGTTATTTACTATGCAAAAACAAGATTCTAAGTTGCTTGAAATAATTAATATTCTCACAGATAAACTATCAAAACATTGAGATAGATATAAAAATGAATATATCATTAAAAATAACCGACTTTTTAGAAAGTGTGGAGAAAAGTTGCTATTGGTCGTTCCCAAAGGAGTGCGATGGCGCATAGTGAGACTATGCCATGACGAATCTGGGCACCCAGGAGCTGATGGTACGCTAAGGCGACTTGCACAACATTTTTGGTTTCCTCAGAGTAATAATTTCGTAAAGGGCTATATCAAATCATGTGTCGAATGCTGCTACAGTCGCGAACCTCGTCGTAAGGAGTGTGAACTGTATGGGATGGACACGCCACGAGTTCCTTTTGAGGTTCTACATATGGACCACCTTGGCCCATTTGTTCGAAGTCGCCGGGGAAACGAGCATGTACTTGTTGTTGTCGACGCACTTACAAGATACTCAATAATCGGTCCAGTCAAAACTACAAAAACAAAGCCGGTCATTGACGCCATGCAAAATTTAACATCGACATTTGGACTTCCGAAGACATTGGTCACTGATCGTGGGACTTCTTTCACATCAGCTTTATTTGAAGAGTTTTGCAGTGTCAACGATATAAAGCATATAAAGGTCGCCGTTTGAACGCCTCGAGCCAACGGGCTAGCCGAGAGAGTCAACCAAAGTGTTCTGGCGTATCTCAAGGCGTCAACATCAGAAGCTAAGGATTGGGACCTTGAGCTTCGACGTCTTCAGTGGACCTTAAACACAAACATAAATTCCACCACTAAGTTTGTACCGATGGATCTCATTTATGATTTTCCGCTTCGCGACATAAGTGGCAACAGAGTTCTCGCCGCACTACATGATGACGACAAGTTGGGAGAGAATATTAACATGTACGAAAGACGCAGAGAAGCTATAAACAACATTCAGCTTGCGCGCGTAGCATGGAAATCGAGGTTTGATGCCAAGCACAAGAAGCCACGAATTTATAAAGAAGGAGATCTGGTACTTATTGAGAGTGCTATGCCAAGCATTGGGGAGTCAAGGAAGCTTGATGCCAAATTTCGAGGACCTTATTCTGTATCAAAAGTCTTACGCTTCGATCGATACTTGGTCGAAGACATCGATGGTGCGCAGCGAAATCAACGTAAATTTAGCACCGTAGCAAGCAGCGACAAGATGAAGCCATGGTGTGAGCTTTATCCAGATATTGATGACGATTGTGATGAGGCAGATGACGATTATGATAGCAAACCTCCAGACGAACATGAACTCGGGACGAGTTAATATCAGGAAGGGCCGAGCTGTCAACACAAAATTTTGATTTAGTGGCATCACCATTACAGCTTCCTTTATTGTCTACTTTCATTTATATTTTCCTTTTGTCATACATTTGCTTCTGTCATTTTACTTTGCTTATCGTTCTCATTCATTTTATTAGGGACTTGTGTCTTGGCTTTGAGTTCGACGAGTTCATGGAAGTTAAAGTTAACTATTAAAATACTTATTGTTCATTAAACACTTGTTTTTATTGACTCTGGATCCTGACACATATATGTACTTTTACCTATAAAATTTTTTTATAAACGCGGCATAACACGAACATCAGCAGTTGTTAGTTACAGGCCGCCTCCACATACAATATTTGACTGCATGCGATATGTCAAATTGAAATTCATGGACATGATATTATTTTTAGATGGGCACGAAATTTCATTTTAAGCATGGCGTCAAGCAGATTTGTTCACATCAACTCGCTTATAATTGGAACTTTTATAGTTTCATAAGCAATCGAATTGTTTATAAATTAACTTTATAATTTCGTTCATCCGCCAATCCGTTTTATATTTTTCCACTGTTTTTTGCAGCTGTTGCGTAGAGCTGCAAGCAATGCACACACACGTTTAGATATTTTAATGAAAAGTCATAAAATAACAGCTCATCTCTTGAAATGTGTCTCAAGAAATATTACAAGAGATAAATTTCATGATATGAGCAGTTTTATGATAACTAAGCAAATTTCTAGTATTTTCTATTGTTGGATATTCCGCTAAATCCAGGAAATATTCAGCTTTGTTAGACGAAAGTATAAAACTTAAAATTTCTAGAGATAAATAAAGTTAGAATTATGCTGTACAATGGTTTTTACACTTACGGTGCCTAATTCTGTTGAAAACGTAAATATACAATAGTAGAGTACATGATCTAGTGGAAATGATCTTGCATGAGTGAATTTTATTATTTTATTATTACATATATTTGCACTACACTAACAAAATGCACGGATTTGCACTTGCTACGTTATTGCAACAATTCAATACTGAAAACCTACAGCATACAAATGCTATGCATGTGCTACACAGGATTGCAAGCTCAACAAAACCTAATGTAGATTATCTTATATAATACTACATATCTTCGTTAAAAATTAGTTCTTCAACAGCTTCTTCTAAATAGGGTATTATTGTTTCATTCTCACTTTTTTTCCCCCTTAATATTGCAATTTGCAAAATATTGCAAAAAAACAATAAACACTTCATAAATAAATAATCAGCTGTGTATTAGTTTTGCAAGAAGTGGTGCAGAGTAATCTAAAAAGAGCAGTTCACAATTCATTGCAAATGTTTGCAACTTGATAATTTTGCAATATGGTGAAAATAAGATCGTGAACTGCACTAATGTTTTATGGTAATATCTTGATAAATGATGATTCTGTGCTGCGCAAAAAAATATAATTTTAGTTTTGCTTTTATATTACTTAAATTGCAGCTTTTCGTACCTCGTGGCGCGCTCTTCACATGACGTTCGCTAAATTGAATGAACTCAGCACGGGTTGCTAAGTGACTTCGAAAAATCGTAGCATATATATATATATACAAGATAAGTTTAAGACAAATAAAGTATCAAAGATAAACAACATGAACCATATTTTTAACAAGCAGTCCAAACCTGCGATATCGAAGTCGTGAAATATACCGTGGAATCAAATATTGTGAGTGGAGGCGGCCTGTTATACAGGGTGAATAGGATTGAGAAGTCAATCCAAAAGCTGGTGTTTTCTTGGGTCAAGACAAGAAAAAATCGTATAGGAGGGGGTCTGTTCTCCCACCCACCTAGTTATAGGTAAAAGTATATAAAAAAACTCGAATTTTAAGGCAATATCACTTTTTACGCAATATCTTTAAAAACATGATAGCTACCTACGATCTAAGACCAGTTTCCGTAAAAAAGAAAATCAATTACAGTTTCCTTGTGCGTTAAGGAAATGAGAGATATATTGCTTTTTTACAAAAACTATAAGTTCGATTACGATTTTCTTGAAATTTTTTGCAAAAAAATATCTATTTTTATTACTTACTTACTTACTTAGGCGGCCATAACAACTCGTGTTCGGGTTTCGGCCGACCTCATCAGCTCTCGCCAGGCGCCTCTGCTTTGCGCGCACCTTCTCCAATCGGATACACCAAGTGCGGTTAGGGCTTCCTCAGCCTGGTCCATCCATCGGAGCCATGGTCTCCCTTATCGTCGTTGATCAAGGACCCTCACCTCGAGCACCTTTTTCGCTGGAGCTTCGTCGTCCATACGATGGACATGACCCAGCCAGCGTAGTCGCTGCACAGTTATACGCCGAACTACGTCAATGTCTTCGTAGAGCTCATACAGCTCGTGTTTCATTCGGATGCGATAGTCATCGCCGACTCGAACAGAGCGTCTTGTAGAGTGTTAGTTTTGTCGATCGAGAGAGGGCTCTGGTACTTAGTTGCTTACTGAGCCCGTAGTGCACCTATTAGCAATTATTGTTCTTCGCTTTATCTCCAGGCTGATTTCGTTTTTGGTATAAATGGCGGTGCCAAGGTAAACGAACTCCTTGACTACTTCAAAGTTATAGCTGCCGGATGAAACGTGGGAGTCTAAACGCCGAGCACCCTTGTTTGTAGACAGCATATATTTTGTTTTGCCCTCATTTATCGTCAAACAAACTTTGGCTGATTCCTTTTCGATAGCGGCGAAAGCAGCGGTAACATCTCTCTTGGTTCTGCCGACAATATCAATATCATCAGCGTACGCAAGGAGCTGGACGCCTTTGTAGAAAATGGTGCTATTACGATGCACACCGGCCTTTCGTACGATCCCCTCCATGATGATGTTAAAGAGATCGCAAGACAGTGGATCGCCTTGCCTGAAACCTCTTTCGGTATTGAAGGTTTCGGAGAGGTCATTTCCTACCTTGACGGAGCTGCGTGTGTTGCACCGCCGTATAGGCCCAACCAAAATAGAGGAATTGCTCCGTAACGAGTAGAGACGAAAATGTTCGCTATATTGCAATTCAATGCTGTTGCCCAAAATGAGTTAACGTAATTTAACGAAGCTGAACGAAACAGAACTTTTTGCGTCTCAACTCGTCAAAGATTCGGCAAGTTACAATCGTCTCGATTTGTCTATTTTGCTTAGGCCTTATGTAAAAATCACCTGTGTATGCGACGAAAGAACAGATCGAACGGAGAATTCATCGCTGTTTTGTTCGCGATGAATTCTTCGTTCGTTCGGGCAGTGGAAACGTTCGGTTACGTTGATATGAGTAGTTTTGCTATATAAGCAAGCAAACTTCGAGTAAGAGTTATCTGTCAAAATGAGAAAATTCTCAAAAAGTACGGAAACGACTTCAAGTAAGTTTCAAGCACAACAGCTAATAATTGTAATTTAATAAAAATTTAACTGGCTGGCTGGCATATTTACAAAATGCAAAATTAAAATAGTTTCCGGTGAGCTGGAAGGATCTGGTAGCAGTATATTTAAAAGAATAACACTTCCACAACAATTAAATTTTTTACTTTAACTATCACCTGTTTGAAGCTCGAGATTCCTGCTCGAAAAATTTTTTTTCTCAAGTAAATGAGAGTGACATTTTGCTAATTCTCTTCTCTCTCGTGCTGGAAAAATGTGTAAAAAAACGCTTTCGAGCAAGATTGATTTATAAGGTTGTCGCAGGGCTGATCGCACTCTCTTCTCAGTACCCATAATTGTCAAAACAAGCCAATTTTGCTAATGACTACGAAAGAAAAACGGATGATAAAAGAGAGCACTTGCAGATTTTCTATGAGCTGCCAACTTCGATTTGACAATTGTGGGTACTCACTCTCTCCCTTGCGACAACCTTATAAAGCAACCTTGCTTTCGAGGAACTTTTTCAAGTTTCTTATAGTGAGTACGGAAACAGACCTTTTACATGAATTCAGAGTGTATCGAAGCAATGTGTTCTTATCTTTATACTTTGCAAGCTTTGGGCAAATGTCAAAAGCAGCTGTCTGTCATGGATTACAATTTGTGGTTATGTAGTAACAAAAAAAAAGATTGATTTATATTTGTAACTGGATTAAAACAAACTAAACCACTCTCTTTTTATAAAAAAAATTTACAGTACAGAACTAACAGCTGGAATGCTAAATCCCTTGCGTAATTTTTGTTCCTTTAAAAGTGCGCGAGTTGCTCATAGTTATCTTCAGAAACAGCTAAATGGAACGACAAAGATTGGTTTCGATAAATTTAAATCGTACTGCACAGAATCCAAGCAGCGCCAGCAATCAGGGAAATCAACAAACTCTTCCAAAGAGCAACATAAGCGTCCGAAAGACTTTTTGCCAGCCATCAGGAATCCATTTGATAGTATCTCTGAGAAAACCAAAGATGCTTACTTAACTATGGTGACAATATTCGAAGAACGCAGTGTTCATCGTCGCAATCACGTGGAATTTATTTATGCTGCACTTAAAAGTATGGCCGACTATGGTGTGGAACACGACATTGACGTATACAAGGCACTAATCAATATTATGCCTAAGGGGAAGTTTATACCAACAAATCTTTTTCAAGCCGAGTTCATGCACTATCCAAAACAACAGCAATGCATCATTGATTTGCTAGAGCAGATGGAAGATTTAGGCGTTATGCCTGATTATGAAATGGAAGCAATGCTCTTAAATGTATTTGGACGTCGCGGCCACCCTCTGCGCAAGTATTGGCGTATGATGTACTGGATGCCTAAATTTAAGAATCTCTCACCTTGGCCGCTTCCAAATCCTGTGCCAGATGATGTTCTTGAAATAGCTAAACTGGCTGTAGAACGTATGTGTTCAGTCGACTTGAGATCGCAGCTGTCAGTCTATGAGACAAAAAACGTCAAAGATACGTTGGAAGATACATGGATTGTTAGTGGAATGAGTGAGGACCAGTCACAATTACTACTAGAGCATCCTACTAATAAGGCATTGTATATCGAAGGACCTTTTTTAATATGGCTACGAAATCGCTCCATAAATTATTTCACTTTGCGTGCCGATCCAGATCCAGAATTTTTAAAGAGCTTCGAAGAAAACGATGATGATGAAGATGGTAAGGCATTGTTTACTTTATTTTCGCATGCGTAAGCAATACTGAAATTACGTGTTATTCTTAGATGTATCAAAATTTCGCGTACCATTTTTTGGCAAACCTCCAGTAAGCAAAAGTAGCGCCATTGGGAAAATACGTTCGGTGCATCAACAGAAAGATGGCACTATCTTTGCCATTTGCGCTACAGGTACATCTTCGAAAGACTCATTACTTTCATGGATACGTTTACTGGAGGACAACAATAATCCAGTCTTAGGTTCAATACCTATTGTATTCCGACTCAGATCTTCTGTAAAAGGCAGTCCAATTGCTATTGAGTCTAAAGCAGTTAACAAAATTCACAACAATAATGTGAACCAGCAAGAAAGTTAATAGGTAAAAATATTTGAAATAAAATATTTAAAAAAATTTAAAGAAATTGCATTCATTTAATGGCTAGTTTAACAAAATATCGCCCAATAAGATAAAGACATTTTATACTTTCTTGTTTATATGTATATTTATATTTGTTATATTTTGAACACAAATAGACTGCGCAAAGATAATTTAAACAAACAATTCTAGTTTATATATGCTGTCCTATTTCTAAATTATTTTAGAGACATACATATGTAAGGAGAATAAGTTAATTGCTATGGTAGATTTCAACAAAACTAAGCGGAAAAATTCATGCCGGAAGCAAATTTACAGCAATAAATATAAAACATATGAGATTGGCAGGTATGAAATCGCGTCATTTCAAAAATAATATATAGAACCTTGGAGCAAACTATTAATTTTTAACTTTAAAAATTGCAATGCACTCTACTTTAAAAAGTTATATAATTAAAAGAAGCGGAGATATAAAATTCTTGCTTTCTTTCTTTACCAATATTAAGTTGATAAATAATATTTCTTTATCAAAGTTATACATAGTTTAAATAGCCTTATTCGAATTAATTGTTTAAATTTTAAGTTTTATTTTGGAAATACAAAGCGTCTTTGGTTAAATTTCGACAAAATAGTTCTCTTAAAAGAACCCTTTTCCTTGATGTAAATGACTGCTTTTCTTAAAATATTGAACACTTAGTTTTTTAAAAAATATAGGCTTGAATTATTTGAGATATTCAATTTAATAAATAATTGTAGATAAGTATCGCAGCATCTATTAACGCATATGCAACATTTCTTTGATAAATAAACAAACAATTTGATTAAACCAAAAGAATAGGCTATTCTTTTATAAGTAGAACTAATCACAGAAGTGGTACCCGTACAAAATTTAGCAAGACTTCAAATTTAAATTTGTTTTTTTTTAATAATAATGAATATATATTTATACTAACAGTAACGTTATTATTTAGCTATATTCAAACAAATGTCCTTTATACTTAATTATGAAGTATTCAATTAATTTGTTTTAACTGTCATTGTATTGTTAGGTACGATTACTCGAAAATACTTTAACATTATATAAACTCTTGTTTAATAGGCGGTGCGAATTTTGTTAAGTGGAAAAACTTGAGTAACGACGCCGATACCTTTGCTGGTACCATCACGAAAGAGTATACGCATACCTGTCCGCACAAATTCAGGATGACCAACAAACTGAAACATAACTGATGCATTATCATTGGTGCCGATTCTCTCGCCACCCATTATACCGCGAATTATAGCTGTTTGCCTGATGCTGCCAATGTGAACAGTTGTCTGGAAGCCAACATAAATAGCTGTTGCATGAAATAGCACGGAAACTTTAGCCTTAAAGTAAAAAACATTTAATCTAGGAATGAATTTAAAGGAAATTTTTAAGATATTCACCTGAAAGAAATATGTGCCACAAGGTTCAAAATCAGGATTATCAGCTAATAATACCATTCCGCTTCTTAGAGTTGGCAATGATTGATTCGGAGTGAATGAAAGTGACGCACTTTGGCCAGCTCGCACCGCTCGACATGGTGCTTTATTGCGATGAATTGTTTGCACACTAACCGAATGAAAACTTCCATCTTGAAGCGGACCAATTGTCATTGGCATATTTTCAGTGAGTACACCTTTAACTAACAGTCCGCCTACAACTGGACCCACTTCAGAAACTCTAAAAATTTCATCAATATGAAATTCGCATGGTTCTTGCTCCAAACGCTCCTTCTCCGAATTACTTATTCCCGGCGATAGTACGTACAAGAATTTTGTTACTAGATTAAGACCAGCGCCAGTTACATTTGAGACACAAAATATCGGTACAATGTTTGCGGACACTTGATTTGAGCCCGCTGAGATCACTTCATCCAAATTTGTCACCACAAACGGCACCTTCCGGCAGCCGATGGATGTGAGTAAGTTCTTCAGCTCCTGTACTGTTTTCTCCGGTGATGTGATATCCGTCTTTGTGACAACAATAAAGAATGGCATATCAAGAGCGCGCACTATTGAAAGATGCTCCTTGCTTGTTCCACTGCAGCCTCCACCTGCCGATACCACCAACATGGCATAGTGAGGTGAATAGCCAGAGAGTGCCTGAACAGTAGTGCGCATATAACGGCGATGTCCTGCTAAGTCCATAAATGTCACTAGCTTTGTAGAGCGGTCACTGATCTCTTCAGCGGTCATCATTTCATTGTATTTATAATTGATGATAGTGCCCTGAAAGCAGAAATCCAAAAAAGAATGTCAGCAGAGAATTTTGGCCACTTGAAGTCTTAAATGCTACTATTTTTAGGTTCTTATTTAGGTTAAAATTTCACATATTGTTAATAAATAAAAACTAAAATGTAAATTCTAATAAGAATTAAAATTAAATCAAAATTTTAATTGAAACTGAAATAAGTTATAGAGACTAAAGATCTACAACATTTAAAACTATTTTTATTTTAATTAATTTTTTATAATTTCAGAATGTAAAATATATAAAATAAATGAATAAAAAGTAATAATTCTAGGAATAATATATATACCTCTGCATCGAAGCCCAATGTCTCATGTGAAATGCATGACGTTCTGCCGGATTGGATTTCATGCATGTGCCTAAACATATTAAGGCGAGCGCGACCACGACCATTATCAAATTCACCTTGTGTCAGCACACCCAGCAATGTTGATTTGCCAGCATCAGCTCCTCCTAGCACTGCCACCCTAACCTCTATGTTATGCTGATCATCCGGTATTTTACGCACCAGCACCTCTGCTACTGATCGCCGATTTTTGCCAACAAATTTACGTCTGAGCTCTGATGTACTGGCGCCCAATTTCTGCGCCATTTGCTGCAGTGTCGCCAGCGATGCATTCATATCCTTTTCGTAAAGTCCATGCAAATGTCCAGAATCTGAAACTCCTATCTCATAAATAGCCTCCCCGTGACCCTCACGTAGACGCCATTTCATTTGAGTTACCAAGTGTTCAAAGCGCTGCTTTGAAGGACTTATCAGTTTCAGCTTGTACTCAATATTGCCCAGTTGAGGCTCAGGTGGTAAGATGCCCTTGTCAAAATCAATCACAATTTTATTATTTTGTGAATCAAATTCAGTTTCGCTACTGCTTCCACTTGCTGAGTTTGTATGCTGACCGCCGCTGGAGCTCTCGCCATTGCAATTTCTTAGATCAGGCTCTTCGTCAAAACCATCGTCAGGTTGATTTGGATCGAAAAGACTCAAAAAGGAGTCCATCTTGTTAAAAGCAACACGCTTTGTCGTTTTTATTTCTATTAAAAATGAGAAAAAACATGATTTCAAAATTTTTAACAGTATTTCCAATACATCGCAGTAATTTAAAGTACTTAATACGTGAATTATACTAAAATCATTACAACATTCGACAAAAACAAAACAAGGAACCTAAAAATAGTTCGATTTATTTTACTTTATTTTTTTTTTTTGCACCATTGAATTAATCGTTAAGATATTTCGTACTTTTCGTTTTTCGCACTTTACAAAATTCCGGTGTTAATAGATATGATGACATTTTCTCAAGCAATGCTTCAAATTGGTGATGAAATTTGTCCAAGGTAATGGCTCAAATTCGTGAAATACAGATAAGAGTTTAAGTTTAATGCAGGTGACCAGTTTTCTTCTTGTTTCTTCGAAAATACCCGAAGAAAAAATAAATCGATATTTCAACGTTTGTTTACGCTTTTATATTTTCTTACTATAGTATTAAATTGAAATTTTATAGATTATTAAATTATTTTATTCAATAGTGTTACTCACTGTTATAAACTAGAACTTTATTTTAACGAGAGTTTTTAAATTTTATATTTATCTGTTTATTGCGATGGTATACGATAAAATAACCCAAGCGCTCTGCTTGTACCCGAAAAATTCTCAATGTAGCTTGTTCGTGATTTATGATAGCCAAAGTGCAGAGCACAATGCGTTGAAGGGGTCCGTCTTAGCTTCTTACATGAAAATTAACAGATCTTTTTTAGTTTGTTCCTCTTATAATAAGCAAAGAGTCGAATATACATTTCTCAATATAATTTTATAATTTAATTATTTATTTAGTTTTAGTTTTTATTTTGTTAGTGTATGTTTAATAGATTCTGAAACTAATGCCCATTGACTACAAACAGTATTTTCACTTAACAACATAAAATAATTCCAATGTTTGAAACTTTATTACAACCATCATTTCAATCCTTTTGGTGGTATAAAGAGTGAATGCAGTACTGTTTTAAGAATATTATATGAAAATTATTTGCAAAAAACTTATTAAACGTAAGCATCGCAGGATTAACACATAGCGGGGCCTATTTAAGGACAGTGTATTTAGCTCGGATCTTTAATAATCAAAATATTAATGTTAACGCATTATTGTCGCATTATGTAATTAATGTTAGTTTTCTTTTTCATTATGAAAGAGCAAAAAAACCTAACAACAAAGCTTTCACATCAACAAAAACACCTCCTTAAGGATGCTTATAACAACGTGTAGTAAGTAGAAGAAACATTGTTTTCTGCTATTTTTTTTTTGTTTGGATAGATGCTAATGCAACCAAGTTAAGTGTATAAAACTATAACGCAATGGGGTATGATTTTCATACCCATAAAGGGCAAGCAAAAAGGAACAAAATTTAAAGAAAATGCAAATTTTGTTCCTGGATCGAAAAATGCATTCAAAAAATCAAATTAGATTTTTTTTTCAAAGGTGCCTGCCGGGCCCGGGGGCTACAGCCCCTCCTATCCCCCACCTAAATTCGCCCTTAACGTAAGGAGAAAAATTTACCAACATTTTTCTAATTCTACCAGTCATTTAAGAATCAATCTACCACTATTTGAAATTTTCAAGTGGCAATCTGACATCAAACTTTCAGAATATATTTGTTTCAGAATCAAGTTAAAAAAAATGAAGTGTTGTTTTTCAAACAATGACACTGCGAAAACTGAGCGTGTCACGCCTACTCAAAAGAGCACACAATATATAGGAAACTATACAATTTTAACGGTAGAGACAGTGCGTTTCTCAAGTATACGGGAGCCGTGGCGTGGCAGCCTCGCTAACTAAGTTAATTAGACGCGCAAAACTTGAAATTATTGTAATTATTTGTTTTACATAGAAAATTAGGCTATTCACAGTTTAACAAAACGTATTTATAGCATTTGTTATTTTCGAAACTGTGAGCACCTCAGTATGTGACACTCGTATATTTTCTCAGAGCGTCGACCAACACTTGTCAAAATCAATACAAAGTTTAATTTTTTATCTGTTTTGATGCTTATTCGTTTTCTAATATTCTATGAGTTTTTGACAAATGCTGGTCGACAAAAAAACTGTCACTCCTACCTTGTAAATTATTTATTGTAAATTAAAATTAAAATATAATTATTGTAAATTAGCAGAACTTTTTAATTTAAACATTTTTAGATTTTGACAGAACAGATATGTCATAAAAATACGAGGCACAAAAAACACGTCCCAGGGCTAATACCTGCGTATTCATACTGTGAAAAGGCTAATTATATTTAAAATTTTGTTATAGTATTTGTTCGAGAACGTTGGTATTACTTAAAAAATTTAAATATTTCCATATTTTTTTGTATTCTTTTTTAAGTTATGCACAGTAGAAAATTAAAAAAAAATTTCTCATTCGGGCATGTAGTAAACAACGATATCTCCAAAACCGTTAGTCCTACAAAAAAATGTTAAGGACATATTTTAGATATCTTCAATTGATATCCTTTGTGGTGTTGTTTTATTACCAAAACTTTAATGAAAAATTCTAATTTTTCAAGGTCAGCATCACTACTCCATTCTTTCAAAATGAAGTATGTCTTTCCAAAAATTTTACGTTGGAGAATTTCTGTATCTTGCTGTAAAACGACACGAACGAAGACCTATAACGAACTAAGAAACGAGCGACAATATAGTTTTGTATGGAAAAATTTAGTGCTTACCGTGTCTCGCACGATCAAAAGTGTTCGTTTCGTTATATAGCAAGATGCAGTTAATGCTTACTATTTTAAACGAATTTTCCAAAAACTGCCTACAAAATTTTTACATACAAAATATGTAAAATATTGACCACCACCCCATTCCCCCTGACACACTTCGTCGCAAATGTTGGACCCCTCCTAAAAGTGTTAAGTAATTTATAAACAGCCCTTTAGCGAAGCATAATTTTAATGGCTCAGTAAATTTTGTAAGTAGGATTTTGTTTGGAATGTTTTGTTTGAGTTCGGCCGAATTTTGTATTTTAACAATCAAAACATGGCACAAATCATGCAACCATACACTCATATTTAAAAATAAAAAACAAATTTGACGACATTTTGTCAGTTTTAAGTAAAAAGTAATCGCACTAGTACCAAGTACCTTGTAGAAACAGAACAGCTGTTTCGATTACAATAGCTGTCAAATTTTCACGCGCGTGAAATATTCAATTTCTCCAAAATTTAACGCTGCGGGCACACGCATGCTGTTTATTGCAACTAGTTACGTATGTTTTAATGATTGGAAAAAGGGTTTAGAATTTAATTACTATATAATTTGACGGTCAATTTTATTCTAACTCGCAAATGTTGTAAAAAGGACAAAAAGCTATTAGTTTACATGTCGTTTACTTCACAAATTGAATTATTAAACAAAATACAAAAGATTTTCTTTAATAAACCTTTGTCGTATGTGTTATTTACAAACATGCATATGTGCTAAGGTTAATATTTTGTATGATATACGACAAATAATAAAATAAAATTCTTTAAACAAAAACAAACACAAATTTATTAAAATTCTGTTCGGTAGATAAATATTAAGGACCAATTGAGATCTTACAACGGTTATAGAACATCAATTTTGACTCATAGAAAAAATAAAATAAGTACGCGCAACTTGAGTCAAGTATAGAAAGTCTACGTATTATTTTTTCTAACAACGTCTAGATTTTTTAAAGATCCTCGAATTTAATTTATCAGCTTAAATAATCATTGAAAATGTCCTTTACATTCATACGACGAACACCTACGACATTCATAAAAAAAATCTGAATTTATATGAAAAAAATTGACGTATGTTCTTCTCACAAACGAAACTGAGTGTCACATACGACAATGTTTTACTGAATATCTCGAAAACTAAAAGAGATAATAAAAATTCGAAAGATTTAAAGAATTAAGATTTAAGAATTAAGGATGGCATCATTAACTCAAAATACGCCAATTTGCAGATTCGACCTTATTTTATTCAGGCGACGATATGAAACCATTAGAAAAGTCAAAAATCGTAAGTTAAGAAAAATTCTAAATTTTAGTTTAGTTTAATACTCGTAGTTTAATAGTTTTAACGATTAATAGCTAAAAGTTTGATTTCTAACAGTTTTTGTCGACAAACGAAATAACAAAGGAGAAGTTGTTTTTGAGAACATCAATAGTATTTGTCTCTTTCACTCTTTAATTTTAAAGCGTTGGCAGCGGCTTTGTGCAGAGCATGCATGGCTATGGGCTGCCAAGCACTGTTACGCACATCAAGCAACGTAGCTGCTTTTTGTGTAAAGGGATACAAATGAGAGGAAACGTCCCTATTACATTATGTATTTAATTTTCAAAAATAGTACTGAAAAATATATTTTGGATATGTGTTTTTTTTAATGATATTAATTTTTCTTTATTTCCATACCCCCTAGAAATAAATGTGACTAAGTTTTTATTTAGCCACTTTGACATGCTCGAGCTACGTCACGATTTTTCGCAGCCAACTTCACAAAAAGGATGGAGACCATGAGCAATACGCAATCTGGTAATATATCATTCTTGGTGCCGCCATACACCAAAAAAATAAATATCGAAGTCTAAATTTTCTGAACTGTAGTTCACAGGAAATTATTTCGGATAGTTCGGTATATTCAATAGCAGACACCAAAAACAGAATGAAGCAACCTCCAATTTTCCCTTGATAGAATTGTGACGATCAACCAGAAATCAAACATGCTTCGTTTCACCTTCCGTGATAAAGAACTAATCATGTCTCACTTCTCGTTGACCGTCCTAATTTCGTTAAATTTAAGATACAATTAAATTAAAGGTAGGATCACTTTAAAATGGATACCCAAACGACAAGTTTTGCAACACTTACTGCATATTTATGGAAAACGAAACTAAAGTTAAACATTGTGCGAGACACGGTAAGCAATACATTTTTTCATATGAATAAAATATTGTTGCTCGTTTTTTTTCACAACGTGCAACGCTCGTTTCGTTATACATAAAGATACAGTTAAGCTGAGAGGGCCATAAACTACAAATGTTAAAGGCAACAACAACAATAAAACTCAAATTCTTAAAAACAGCTAACTTTGATATATAGATGCTTTTAATAAAATATTCCTACCTTATAATTCCGTCATGCATTACTTTAAAACTTTGGAGGTAAAAACGTTGCAAAATTAATTTTAATTCAAATGGAAAACAAAAATCAAGGTATGTGTTTTATGATAACATAACAATATATATTTATGCTAATGCTTAGTAAATATATATTTTTTTTTAAAAGGCTCTTTTATCTTACTTTTTTATACATTTTTGCATTTAGACTTTTAGTAATGCTGTCCACCATAATACATGCTAAATTTTGTTTTCAATCGTAGCTAACGTTCTTTGGTTCATGAATCAATCCATGGAAATCTTCTGTATTATGTTTTTCCTGTAATCTGGAACAAAGCAGAACCTATTTCCAACTATTTAAAAACAAACTCTTTTGTCCAGCTATTGCCACAGCTTATTTAAGAAAAATTATGCAAATGTGCAAGTCATAAAAAAATTGTTTAATTAAAATGAAAATAAATAGGTTGGAGTGATTTTTTTTTATCACTCTAAACGAAAATCCAATTATAACTATGTATGGAGGACGGTGCAAATTTGTTATACATCGCACATGTACTATAAAAAAAATTACAACCAACATCGATTTACTAATAAGGGAGAAAATGATGAAAAACCGTTCACTTTGTATGTAAGGTGGGCGTGGTTTTTGTCAGACCACGTCCATTTCACAGTAAAATCTATTTAGTTTTCTAGAAGTACGTACTAAAAATATTAGTGCGATATCTCTAGTGGAAATACTTTTGTCACCTTTTTATATAGGAAGGGAACAACTGTGCAATATGAAAGATATCTTGTACATTAAGCAATTGCAAACAATCACGTACCCATACAATTTATGTTTTGATACAGCAATTTGACTTTTCCATCACTTTGTTTATTTTGATTCTTTTTGAGGTTTTGTTTTATCTGATATTGGATTGGTATTTATGTACTGTAAACTTGTTTTGCGCCATATCGAACATTTTATTTTGCTTCAACTGTGCCATAATAACCAAAATTAGCTTAGAAACAGCTTCGTTTTTGGCATCAACTATTGTTTTTATTTTTTAAGAAATATGTGCATTCTATTTACAAACATTTTTGTTTTTAGGTCTATATTTAGCTATTTATTGTTTCGTTTTCGCATTTTCATTCCGAATTTTTTAGCATAACTAATATTTTAATATAATTTTTACACTTACTTGCTTAAACCTAAGACTAGTTCCAAATAGAGGGCAATTTGGCTTAATTATTACAAAGCCAAAGTCAAGCTATTCCCGAGCAAAAAAATATATGTTGGGCAGCTATTCAATTTTTGTTTGAAATTTAAAAACTTTCCGTAATTTTCAAACTCTTTAAAGCACACACTAAATGTTTACATGTAAAATTTAGTAAATTGAAACTGTGTAATATTGTGAAATTGTGTTTTCTTTTTTTGTTATATTTTAGAAGCTATGAAGACACAAAAACTAACACCATCGCGTCCAGTAATCAACAGAATGAATTGAGGAAATAAAATTTGAAAGATAGTAACTTTGACGCTAGCACTATCAGGGAAATTTGCAACACTATGCCATGGTGGAATAATAACACCCCTTTTACATCGACCCCTTTTACATTGATCAAGACTTGAAGTCAACTTTTTTAGACGTTCTCTTTTGAACTTGACGAAAGCTTTCACATTGGTCAAGACTTGAATTCAATTTCTTGTCTTCTTTCCTTGTTTTCTTAAAAAATAAAGCGAGATAGGTAGCAAGCAAGCTGAAGCAAACTAAATTTTAATAAATTTGCGTTAGGTCCTTGTTCCACTTAAACGACATTTTTGGCTATAAAAATATATTATTATTAAAAATATTTACAAAAACCTCATTAAATAACTCACACACAAATTTTACTGCAACTGAAGTCTAACAAACTCACATTGATATTCGAAAAATAAGATAAAAGGTACTGTCAACAACGCGAAAATAACTAAAGGAACACAAAAAAATTGCCGGTACATCTTCAAGTTTTTTTTTTCTTGACCCCTTTCACATTGGTCAAGAATTGAAAGCAATGAAAGTGAGAACAAAAGGGAACACGAAAAAATTGACGGTACAGAGACATTGGTACCGTCAATTTTTCTCCCTATCGTCGCTTCCGATATGCGGCGAATTGCCCACAAACTCTGAAAATTTAATTCAATTCTTGACCAATGTGAAAGGGGTGCTTCCGTCGCTTCCGATGTGCGGCGAATTGCCAACAAACTCTGAAACTTGACTTCAAGTCTTGATCAATGTAAAAGAGGTCATTGTCCCCTTTCACATTGGTCAAGAATTGAAAGCAATTTTTTTTGACGATCTCTTTTGGACTTGACGAAAGCTTCTAGATTGGTCAAGAATTGAATTCAATTTCATATCTTTTTTGCTTGTTTTCTTAAAATTTAAAGCAAGCAAACGTAAGCGACTGAAGCCAACAAATTTATAAGAGAGAGAGAGATGCACGACGATATACAAAAAATAAAATGAAGTAATCTGAGAAAAATGCGAAAAGAACAAAAGGGAACACGAAAAAATTGACGGTACAGAGACATCGAGACCGTCAACTTTTTCTCCCCTTCGTCGCTTCCGATTTGCGGCGACTTGCCTACAAACTCTGAAAATTGAATTCAATTCTTGACCAATGTGAAAGGGGTCATTGGGCAAGACTTGCTTTCAAGTCTTTGAGTTTGTGGACAATGCGCCTCAAATCGGAAGCGACGAAAGGGAAAAAAATTGACGGTACCAATGACCTCTTTCACATTGGTCAAGAATTGAAAGCAATGAAAGTGAGAACAAAAGGGAACATGAAAAAGTTGACGGTACAGAGACATTGGACCCCTTTCACATTGGTCAAGAATTGAAAGCAATGAAAGTGAGAACAAAAGGGAACACGAAAAATTGACGGTACAGAGACATTGGTACCGTCAATTTTTCTCCACTTCTTCTTTTCCGATTTGCGGCGAATTGGCTACAAACTCTGAAAATTGAATTCAATTCTTAAGACCCCTTTCACATTGGTCAAGAATTGAAAGCAATGAAAGTGAGAACAAAAGGGAACACGAAAAAATTGACGGTACAGAGACATTGGTACCGTCAATTTTTCTCCCTATCGTCGCTTCCGATATGCGGCGAATTGCCCACAAACTCTGAAAATTGAATTCAATTCTTGACGAATGTGAAAGAGGTGTAAGCAATGTCAAAGGAGGAATGGAGTAGAAAGCAGAATAAAGCGAGATAGATGATAAAATCAGCTGATCATCGCGAATTTCTTTATGCTCACGTTTCGCAGTTGTTTTTAGGTTAAAAGTGTTACAGGTTTTTTTTTTGCAATTTTAAGACTTCTTTCACATTTTATAGTTTTTATTACACTTTTTTTTATAATATTTTCACTTAAAATAGCAAAAATTTAACACCTGCGACCGCACTGTTTGCAACTTGGAAACATAAAATATTTTCTTCATTTGCAATTTCTACGAAATTCGTCGTTTTGACATATATCTTCCTTCTCATTATCCACTCTTCGTTGACGCGTGAGAGCACTCAGCGAAGTGGCCCTACCTTATCATTGTATCATGCATGTGTGTAAACTGAATCGTCAAGTTTAAAAGGGAATGTCAAAAACTTGACCGTCAAGACTTGACGAGTGTAAACCGGGACCAAGTTTAAAAAGAAATGTCAAAAACTTTATCATCAAGGCTTGAAGAGTGGAAACAGGGACTAAGGTGTTATCAAGGTTGATTTATAAGGTTGTCGCAAGGGAGAGAGCAAGTACCCACAATTGTCAAATCGAAGTTGACAGCTCATAGAAAATCTACAAGTGCTCTCTTTTATCATCCGTTTTTCTTTCGTAGTCATTCGCAAAATTAGCTGGTTTTGATAATTATGGGTACTGAGAAGAGAGTGCGATCAACCCTGCGACAACCTTATAAATCAACCTTGGGTTGTTAATTTTTTTACCTTTTGTATTATGTTGATAAACTTAGCCCTTGGTACATGAACCAATTGCTAATCCAAAAGAGCACTACTTGATTTCAGCTTGTACTGATTTATATTTATTTTATTAATTCTATTTATACAAAATTCTATAAACTAGAATACATAATAACTTATATAAAGAATAACATATGAGCAAATAAAATTATTGAAATAAAAAAAAAAAATGCAGCATAATGACATTAAGAGCGTGATGACCGAAGCGGTCAGTTACCTGCCTTGCCTAATTCAAGGCTAAGCCAACTGCATGCATTGTTTTGTTGACGCCGCTTGCTGGTGTCGTATTTATGGCCAATGTTGTTGTTGTTGTTGTTGTTGTTGTTGTTGTTGTAGCGACTTAAATGTTATTATGCTGCTACTGTTAGTTTATTTGTAGATATCAACATGGGTGTTATTGAGTTTTTGACAACATCAAGGATTGCTTTCATATGGCAAAAAATTGTGAGCAAAGGGGCGGAATTGTTGATAGTTGTCAAATTGTTTTATTTGCTTGAGTTACTAGGCTATGATGTGTTATAGTTTTTATAGTTTATTGTGCGAATTAATTGTAAATAAATATTAAATGCAATTAATTGATCCGTGTGATGTTTGTAGCGGAGCGAAATTGGGTCACGTATTTTACAAAAGAAAACGAATGCAAAAATAAATGCGTCTGGCAACGCTAAGCTGTGAGGTCGACCAGGGAAGCAGCAGCCCTGACTTTTCATTTGTTTGAGGGCGCACGTTGAATGCGCCCCTGTGGCTTTTGCACAGAAATTCAGTCAGGGCGCCTGCTTACCTCAGCCGACGCCACCGCTCCTGGTCAGGTGACCCGCGGACACGAAGTTGGCCACAACTGCACGTGCTTGTTAGCCTAGGTGCTAGCAGTTCGGGAGTGATGGGGGGGTTCGTGGTGGCCAACCCCGCGTACCTTCGCCGTACAAATACATCACGTGCATAAAAAAAATATCGCGTCGAGTCTCGAAACAACCAAATTACAACAACCGGAGCTGAAAAGAAAAAGAAATTAAATAAAAAAAATTTGGAAAGGTTGGGAGCCCCTGGCTCATCCATCCACCAACCAACACTCGAGCCAGTTGTTTAGGCTCTGCCCACACATCCCTCCCTACCATGGAGGACCTCGGGGCGAAGTAGTTGGTCCTCCCCTATCGCAAACATTCTCCCCTACGACCAAATAAAAAAACTTAGTGGTTCATTTTAAAATTACAAATTTAATGCCCTTATATAAAAACAATCTTAAAACTATTTTACATTTTTTTTTTTTTTTTTTTTTTTTATAAGACTACTTTCAATTTAAGTTTTTATTTTTATTTTTTAAACAAAAGAATTTCATAAAAAAAAATGTTTTTAACAAAAATTTTATTATTGTTTTATCTTATTTTATTTTTGGTTTTAATAAAAATTTTCGTTTCAGTACTATTTATGTTTAGTTATATTAATTATGTTTAGTTCTATTATTTATGTTTAGTTATATGAGTTATGTTTTGGATCTAAGTTTAATTTTTTATATTATATCTCGTTTTTTAAGTTTTTTTTTTTTTTCTTAAGTTTTCATATTATCATGTTTAGTTATTAAGTTTTCATTATATTAAGTTTAGTTTTTTTTTTAAGTTTTCATATTATCATGGTTAGTTTTTAAGTTTTCATAATATTATGTTTAAGTTTATAAGTTTTCATTATATTATGTTTCATTTTTAAGTGTTCATTATATTATGTTTAAGTATATAAGATTTCATTATATTATGTTTCATTTTTAAGTGTTCATTATATTATGTTTAAGTTTATAAGTTTTCATTATATTATGTTTCATTTTTAAGTGTTCATTATATTATGTTTAAGTATATAAGATTTCATTATATTATGTTTCATTTTTAAGTGTTCATTATATTATGTTTAAGTATATAAGATTTCATTATATTATGTTTCATTTTTAAGTGTTCATTATATTATGTTTAAGTTTATAAGATTTGATTCTATTTTCAATATTGCTTAAACGCTGCAGAGCTTCTTTTAATATTCTTTTGTATTTCAATTATTTATAATATTTTGGCAAATCTATACTAACTATAAAATATATTATATAATTGAACAATAATATATTATAATAAAAGGGAGTGTGTGTGAAAGCAGCTATAACGCATCTATTTCTAAGCGCGAAAAGCTCTGCGGTAGCGTTAAAAAAAACTTTGTATATAAAAACCGCCACAATATGCGAGCTAGCGATTCTGCGATAAAAGAGCAAAAAAAAAATTTGATTATAAGAAGGTGGTAACAATTTCTAATTTTACTTTTTATATTTAAATAAATTCATTTAAATTGAGTACTAGCAGAACAGTTCAATGCTTTGCCCCCTTTTGCTACTTAATACGTACTTAATGCATGTCACACATGCGCAAAAAAAAAAAATCTACGCAAATATTTATGAATGGTAAATATTTGAAGTAAAAGAAAATTTAAAGCATCAACTTAAATCAAATATTGTGTGAATGAAATATCTTTTGAATGCTTAGCAATCTTAATAAATATAGAACGTAAAACTATTATTTCAAAAAAATATTTAAAAGTTATAATTCGAAAATTATTCAGCAAGACAGTAACGTGATTAGTTCCCGGTTAATTTAAAAAAAACAAGGAAATAGGAAAAAAAAACCTGTTGTCCTGGGTTGCTGTCGTTGCTGTTCTTGTGAGGTTGCTGCCCCATTGGAACGCCAAGAGCTGCTTGCGCCGCAGGTTGTTGTTGCTTGGCCAATAGATGCCTCGCCTTTGGTGGTGCTTAGCTGTGGGTAGCGCCTGCTTAGGTGGGCGCCTGATATTTTTGAGGTTGCTGGGTGGAGTCGTTGTTGGGGTGTTCACCGCTGCTGTTGAGGCGGTTGGTGGGTGCGCCGCTGCTGTTGCAAGTGGCTGCTGCGTGTGCACTTGACCGCTGCTATGTTGGGCGCTCCAAGTGCTGGTCTGCTATCGCCTGGGCTGTGTTTGCCCTCTTTGGGGTTGTTTGTGCAGTACGTGGTGGCTATTGTTGGGGTTGAGCCGCTTGAGGCTGTTGTTGTTGTCGCCTCTTGAGGCTATAGTGGCTTGGCGTGTTGACTGTGCTGCTGATGTTGTTGCAGCGGTTGTCCAAACGCCCTAATCTTGCCCACGAATGGTTGGTGATGGTGCTGATGGCCGCCGATTGTTGCGATGGTTGAGTGGGTGGCGGCTGCTGCTGTTTTCTGTTGCGGTGGTGCGCCGCTGCTGGTATGTGCACCGCGGTGCGTGGTGGCGATGCTGGTCCGGTGGTGGATCTTGGCGCCGCTGCTGCTCAATAGAAAAAGAATTTTTTTTTTCTTTGGCCGGCGGAAGTTTGCCATTCGCCTGCCATGCCAATTTTATTTGACATTTGTCAAAGATGTCGCCAGGGAGCGTTCTGAAACTTAAAAATCATAGCTGAGGGTGTGCTTCAACTTTATACCATTATCTGAAGAGTGCTCTTCGAACTTTACATGAGTGACACACTTGCGCATGGATAACAAGGCTCACGCGTTCGAAGTGCGACGGCTGGACAGGACCTGCGACAGCTGTCTGGGTTAACGTGAAACTTGTCAGAATAAAGGTCATAGTTGGTAAAATCAAACTTGTCAAATTTAAAACGTCAGATTTAAATGAAATAAAACTGTCTAAAAAAAATGTCGAGTGAATAAATGAAAACTGTCAGATTGAAATAAAGAGAAAAAAAAATGTGAGGGGTATGTGACTGGATTGTCAGAATTAATTGAAGTAAAAAAAAATAGTAAGAGTTAAACAAAAAAATAAAAATGTCAGAATTTAGATGACCGTAATTTGTCACATATGACCTACGACGACCCGTCAAATTAAGATGTGCAATACACGTCAAATTTAAATTAAAGGAACTGTCAGAATTGAATAAAAGATAAAACGTCAAAGTTAAATTAAATACCAATGTCGGATTTCAATGTCAAAGAAATGTCAGATTTCATCGGACATAACAATGTCAGCTGTCAAAGTTAAATGTCAACTGTCATTTAACGTGTTGACGGTAAAGTCATCTGTCAGCTGTCACAGTAAAGCGTCAACTGTCATTTAATATGTTGACTGTCCAAGTCAAAAATGTCAGCTGTCAAAGTCAAAGTGTAAGCTGTCAAAGTCACATGTCAGCTGTCACACCTCGAGCGCGTCAGCCGTGGCACACGCAGTATGTCACTCATGTTTGCAAACGATACAGCCATGGCGAATTCTGACCTGCATGTTCGAATGTGGATTTAACTTCACAGTCAATGCCACCTTCAAACATGAACGCCAGAACCCACCACTTAGTGTGCCGTTACAAAACAGTTCTTCGGAACAAGTTGAACACTTGTTGCAAGGACTGAAGGCACTATCCCCTAATGTCTTTAGCGTGAAACACCCCCAGCTTTTTATTAGCCATATCAGCCAGCTCATAGTATGCCGAACCCATTTTCTTTATGACCCTAGCTTTTTCAAAAACGTTCGCAAGCTTAGCATTAAAATGCTCAGAGGCCTTGCTTTGGGCAAAGCTTCTTCGATACACGACCTGACCAACCTCAAAACTCACTGGTCGTGAACGCATATTGTACAGCCTCTCATTCTTCTCATGTGCCTGTCGCAAGTTCTCTCGTACTTGCTCTCGAATCAGCTCAGTTCTCTCCCCAGGTGTAGTTTCAGCCGTTGGATCTTCTAATAGTTTTAACTTCCGTAGAAGTTCATAATTTTTTGCATGACAAATCATATTTTGTCCAAAAACAACAAAATACGGCGAAAACCCAGATGAAGAGTGAACTGAGCTACGGAGAGCTGCGCTAATCGCAAACAATGATTCATCCCAATTCTTTTGGTCAGGATGAATATACGCACGAACCGCGGCTATGATTGAGCGATTTACGCGTACTACAGCATTGGCCTGAGGAGAATAATTAGCCGTAAAATTATGCGTTACTCCATAAAGTTTCAATAAATCTTTAAATTTATTAGATTTAAACTGAACTCCATTGTCCGTCGTAATAATTTCTGGAACGCCAAAAATAGAGAAAATTCGCTTTTCCAGAAATTCAACGATTTTCTTAGTGGTAAACGTACGAATGGGTTCTAAGAAGTGAAATTTTGAAAGGTGGTCAAGCACAATCACGAGACCCACGTTCCCTGAGCGTGACCTTGGGTAAGGCCCTAAAAGGTCTACGTAGAGTCTCTGAAAGATTCGTACCGAAGTAAGCTGTTGTCCCATAGGCGGACGAAGTATGAAATTAGGAGCCTTGGTCATTTTGCAGACTTCACAAGCTAGAACGTAATCACGTACTTGTTTTGCCATTCGTGGCCAAAAATACAACATTTTTAAACGAGTCAATGTTTTGTGAATCCCACCATGGGAACTCATTGGATGATCGTGAGCTTCAACAATGAGAGACATTCTCAACTCCTCCGGCACCCAAAGTTTCCATGACTGTTCTTCTTGAGTGGGATCACCACTGGCAAATTCACACCGCTTGTAAATTAACCCGTCTACGACCTGAATGTCCGGCTGCTGACTGTCACTTTTTTGGAATTCATTGACCAGTTTTAGATAATTCTCAGTTTTAAAAGGTGCTGAAGAAAAATCTAAAACTGTCGAGATTGCAGTCGAATTCTCTGTTAGCTCTGATATTTCCACAGCTTCAGGCGAATGCACTCTCGATAAAGAATCGGGAACTACGTTTTGGCTACCTTTGCGATGAAGAATGGTAAATTTGAAACCTTGCAGTTTCAATGCCCAGCGTGCAAGTCTGCCATGCAAATCGGTTTGGCCCATTAACCATTTTAAGGATGCGTGATCGGTGATCACTTCGAATTCATGTCGTTCGACATAAGCTCGGAATTTCTTTATGGCCATGACCGCTGCAAGACATTCTTGTTCCGAAACAGTATAGTTTCTTTGCGCTTGGTTAAACTTATGCGACATGTACGCAATTGGAACTTCATTACCCTCATCATCGCGCTGAGCCAACACGGCTCCGACTCCATATTGAGATGCATCGCACTGGATGGAAAACGGACGAGAAAAATCAGGACTGTGAAGCACTGGTGCACTACACAGGCTATTTTTGAGGGCCTCAAATGCGGCTATCGACTCATCAGTCCAAACAAATTTTTTCGCTTTTTGCAACATGTTGGTCAAAGGTGTTGAAATGGAGGCGTAATTGAGCACGAACCGTCGGTACCATCCACAAACGCCAAGAAAACGACGAAGCTGTCGAACAGTTTTAGGCAAGGGAAAATCTCGAATTGCCCTCACTTTTTCTGGATCGGTACTTATGGTTCCATGCCCAATCACGTGACCAAGATAATGAATTTGCTTAAGCAAAAATTTGCTTTTTTCGATGTTGATGGTTAGACCAGCATGTCTCATGCACAGGGCTACCTCCTGAAGCAATGATAAGTGGTCGTCAAACGTCTCGGTGATTAGCAATAAATCGTCTAAATAAACAAAAACCTTAGTTCGTAAGTGAGCAGGTATGACCTTGTCCATCAAACGGGACATCGTTTGCGGCGCATTACATAGGCCGAAAGGCATTGTAACGAACTGGTACAATGGTCGATTAGGCACTGTGAAGGCTGTCTTATCTCTTGACGCTACATCTAACGGAATCTGCCAGAAGGCGTCCTTGAGATCCAAGCTCGAAATAAATTGAGCTTTTGGAAGCCGACTGAGGATTCCGTCAATGAGCGGCAAAGGATAGGCATCCTTCACAGTGACCTCATTGACCTTGCGCGCGTCGAGGCATAACCTCACTTTATTTGGTTTGACGATCAAAGCCACAGGAGATGACCAAGCGCTTTGAGACACCTCAATAACACCAAGTGCCAACATGCGATCGACTTCAGCGAAAAGAAGTTTTTCGACACCAGGAGAAACAGAAAAATGCCTTTGTTTGACTGGCTTTGCATTTCCTACGTCAATGACGTGACTAATCAAACGAGTGCGGCCTAAGCCTTCTTCAGAAAAAGATGGAAAATTTAAAATTGTTGCATTCAGTCTAGCTTGCTGGCGAGCAGTCAAAACATGTCTAGTAGAGTCAACTTCGCATACGCCACTGACTGAAGAGCAGTTGTAATTTTCCAGAAAGAGATCTCCAGCCAAGCCAAAAGCTTTAACGAAGTCAACTCCCAAATACAAGTCTTGAGACAAAGTTGGAACGATCAAAAACTTGAGTGGTTTGGTGACTCCTCGAAAGGTGATGGTGGTGTCGAGTACTCCCGCCGAAGAATGACTCGTCCCGTCCGCCGTTTTCAAATCAATCGCATACCTTTGCCACTTCAGTTGCTTATTAGACAACAGTCTTTGAGCCAAATTGTTGGCAATGCAACTGACAGTAGCGCCAGTATCGATTAACCCTACTAACGTCTCGCCGGCTAATGAGACCGGTGCGTAAGGACGAACATCATTCTCGGGAGCACTCGACAAAACCGCCGAGCACGCAAATTTTCTCAAGGCTCTGACCTTGTTCCAAAATTGCCTCAATCTTGCAGTTGATCGTTGCTTTCTTTTATTTTTTGTTTGGCTGGAGCCCTCGCTCTGAAAAATACGTCTGCGAGCAGCGTTATATTCTTGCCATCGCACGTGCAGAGGCTTGAACATCCTTTGAGGCGCACTAGAAGCCGTTTGTTCGCGTTTCAAAATTTGAATTTTAACGTTTGGTACATCTGGTATTGCCTCCGTTTGGCAAGCCACCTCAGAAGTTAATGAGGGGCTGGTTGAAATTCTAAAAAAGTATTATTTGTTGTGGTAGTTGTTGTGTTGGTGTCAGTATGACCAGATTCGCATGTCAGCTCGGAGACCTGACGCTGCGGCGGGAAGCATCTGGAATTCCTTCCATGTTCCTCGTCCAGTAATTCACGCCTCCGAACAAACGCGCGAAGCTGACTAACACTACCCACTGAGACATACAACAAACTACGTCGCACATCTAGCCTTAAATTTCGTCGCAAAATCTCCAACAGAGCTTGAGAATCAAGAGGCCTTTGCAGTTTGTCGGTAAGCTGCAAGACTGCCTCATAGTATTCATCAAATTTCTCATCGAACTTTTGCTTACGGCTGCGCACTAAATCCATGATGTCGAGATCGGTTCGGTGATCAGAAAATTGGCTTCGAAGCTCAGCGCATAATGATGTCCATTCGATGCGGGTGACACTTCGATGGTACCGCCAGAACCAATCCAAGGCCTTGCCCACGAATAACAGGTGTGCATGGTCAGCTAGCGCTCCAAAGTCTCCACGCAAGCTTTGCATTGTCAGAGAGTGTATTTGATAAATGAATTTATCGATGGTCAGCGCATCAGTTTTACCACTGAAGGTGATTTTCCAGTTGGAAATTTTGCTGGCAACACTCTCTGCCAACACAAAGCGCGAGGACCAACCCGGAACACCACTGCCACTAGGCACCTGCTGATTCGGTGGCGGAGGACCTGGAAAGCCCTGAGGATATCCTCGACCGTATCCGACATCTGGAAGTGGAGCCTGATGAAAATGAGGTTGTTGGTAATTTAAAAATTGGTGATTATTTACAACAGGCATTGATGCTCGCGCCTGTTGGAGACCCTGCGACGGAACAGAATGTGGCGTTGCTCCGTGCGGAGTATGTCTTAATTGGTTTAAATTCAATTTTGCGAGTTCGGTTCGAACTGCCTCATTAATCAAGAGCTGCAAATCTTTGTCTGAATATGATTGTTGTGCCGAAATGGGCTGAAAATTATCAGATGGATCTTGATAATTTGCACCAGCAGCTTGATCGGAGAACCGTTCGACCGACTCATCTGCAAACGTTTGCCTCGCCGAAAGATTCGTATTTGAATCTTGTTCATGACTGAAACCTAAGTTTCTTTGGCTTCTAGTGGCCGGACGTCCCTTCTTTACCGCGCCCTGGCTAGAATTCGTTTTACCTGGCGAAGGTAACGAAGAAGCACCCACTAGAGCTGGCTGATATGGCCTCAGTTTCTTGTCGCTGCAAAGCGTACGGCACAACGGACAACTGTGGCTCGTATGAATCCACTGAGATATACATGCTCGGTGGAAAACGTGCTTGCATGGGGTCAGCACCATGTCTTCAGGCTTTGTGAAAGCCTGCTTGCAAATGCTGCACAAATTTTCCGCACCCTCCACTTGAGCAGGTATATCCTCCGTGCTATGGTGCAACGGCATTGCAGCTATGTCCACAAAATTAAATAAAAAAAAATCAAAGAATATTTGTTTAATACCGTGGAATTATGTCACTTTTAAAACCAGTGTTTTACGCAGTGATCACGCAGTTGAGAAAAAAAATGTATGTATAAAAATGAAATTATTTGGTCTTTGGAGAGAATGTTGCTATCCAAAAAAAATTTGAGTGTTGGTTGCTGACTGGCTGAGTCAGGGGTTCCTTTAAAAAAAAATTCAAAAAAAACTACGTTAAATGGGCCTACTGAGAGTTCCATGCCACGGCGAAATAGTCCCGAGTGCCGCGGTCGACCAGTGCGATTGAACGCGACTACCTCGCATTCCATTCGACACTCGACACTACCCCCCGCAACACGAAAACTCTCAGCAAGAATTCACAAACAAAAAAAAAATTTAAAAATGATAGGAGTTAATACAAAAACACAAGTATGAAAGTTAAACGCGATCACAGTTTTCATGGCCACATAAAGGAATAAATCGGTTCAGACGATTTACCAACGGATCCAGTATAAGGTTGAGCCTCATGCCGGATATTCCGATTGAATAAAACCCGATGATTTTATTCGAGAAAAAAAAACAACACGAATGCAATAAAAACTGTTAGAAAAAAAATTGTACTTTAAATTGGTTCGAATCTACGACGCGATACCGAACAAAAAAGAATAGAGATGGGAACCGAATTAATTTCGGCCCCACGTTGGGCGCCAATTTGTAGCGGAGCGAAATTGGGTCACGTATTTTACAAAAGAAAACGAATGCAAAAATAAATGCGTCTGGCAACGCTAAGCTGTGAGGTCGACCAGGGAAGCAGCAGCCCTGACTTTTCATTTGTTTGAGGGCGCACGTTGAATGCGCCCCTGTGGCTTTTGCACAGAAATTCAGTCAGGGCGCCTGCTTACCTCAGCCGACGCCACCGCTCCTGGTCAGGTGACCCGCGGACACGAAGTTGGCCACAACTGCACGTGCTTGTTAGCCTAGGTGCTAGCAGTTCGGGAGTGATGGGGGGGTTCGTGGTGGCCAACCCCGCGTACCTTCGCCGTACAAATACATCACGTGCATAAAAAAAATATCGCGTCGAGTCTCGAAACAACCAAATTACAACAACCGGAGCTGAAAAGAAAAAGAAATTAAATAAAAAAAATTTGGAAAGGTTGGGAGCCCCTGGCTCATCCATCCACCAACCAACACTCGAGCCAGTTGTTTAGGCTCTGCCCACACATCCCTCCCTACCATGGAGGACCTCGGGGCGAAGTAGTTGGTCCTCCCCTATCGCAAACATTCTCCCCTACGACCAAATAAAAAAACTTAGTGGTTCATTTTAAAATTACAAATTTAATGCCCTTATATAAAAACAATCTTAAAACTATTTTACATTTTTTTTTTTTTTTTTTTTTTTTATAAGACTACTTTCAATTTAAGTTTTTATTTTTATTTTTTAAACAAAAGAATTTCATAAAAAAAAAATGTTTTTAACAAAAATTTTATTATTGTTTTATCTTATTTTATTTTTGGTTTTAATAAAAATTTTCGTTTCAGTACTATTTATGTTTAGTTATATTAATTATGTTTAGTTCTATTATTTATGTTTAGTTATATGAGTTATGTTTTGGATCTAAGTTTAATTTTTTATATTATATCTCGTTTTTTAAGTTTTTTTTTTTTTTTCTTAAGTTTTCATATTATCATGTTTAGTTATTAAGTTTTCATTATATTAAGTTTAGTTTTTTTTTTAAGTTTTCATATTATCATGGTTAGTTTTTAAGTTTTCATAATATTATGTTTAAGTTTATAAGTTTTCATTATATTATGTTTCATTTTTAAGTGTTCATTATATTATGTTTAAGTATATAAGATTTCATTATATTATGTTTCATTTTTAAGTGTTCATTATATTATGTTTAAGTTTATAAGTTTTCATTATATTATGTTTCATTTTTAAGTGTTCATTATATTATGTTTAAGTATATAAGATTTCATTATATTATGTTTCATTTTTAAGTGTTCATTATATTATGTTTAAGTATATAAGATTTCATTATATTATGTTTCATTTTTAAGTGTTCATTATATTATGTTTAAGTTTATAAGATTTGATTCTATTTTCAATATTGCTTAAACGCTGCAGAGCTTCTTTTAATATTCTTTTGTATTTCAATTATTTATAATATTTTGGCAAATCTATACTAACTATAAAATATATTATATAATTGAACAATAATATATTATAATAAAAGGGAGTGTGTGTGAAAGCAGCTATAACGCATCTATTTCTAAGCGCGAAAAGCTCTGCGGTAGCGTTAAAAAAAACTTTGTATATAAAAACCGCCACAATATGCGAGCTAGCGATTCTGCGATAAAAGAGCAAAAAAAAAATTTGATTATAAGAAGGTGGTAACAATTTCTAATTTTACTTTTTATATTTAAATAAATTCATTTAAATTGAGTACTAGCAGAACAGTTCAATGCTTTGCCCCCTTTTGCTACTTAATACGTACTTAATGCATGTCACACATGCGCAAAAAAAAAAAATCTACGCAAATATTTATGAATGGTAAATATTTGAAGTAAAAGAAAATTTAAAGCATCAACTTAAATCAAATATTGTGTGAATGAAATATCTTTTGAATGCTTAGCAATCTTAATAAATATAGAACGTAAAACTATTATTTCAAAAAAATATTTAAAAGTTATAATTCGAAAATTATTCAGCAAGACAGTAACGTGATTAGTTCCCGGTTAATTTAAAAAAAACAAGGAAATAGGAAAAAAAAACCTGTTGTCCTGGGTTGCTGTCGTTGCTGTTCTTGTGAGGTTGCTGCCCCATTGGAACGCCAAGAGCTGCTTGCGCCGCAGGTTGTTGTTGCTTGGCCAATAGATGCCTCGCCTTTGGTGGTGCTTAGCTGTGGGTAGCGCCTGCTTAGGTGGGCGCCTGATATTTTTGAGGTTGCTGGGTGGAGTCGTTGTTGGGGTGTTCACCGCTGCTGTTGAGGCGGTTGGTGGGTGCGCCGCTGCTGTTGCAAGTGGCTGCTGCGTGTGCACTTGACCGCTGCTATGTTGGGCGCTCCAAGTGCTGGTCTGCTATCGCCTGGGCTGTGTTTGCCCTCTTTGGGGTTGTTTGTGCAGTACGTGGTGGCTATTGTTGGGGTTGAGCCGCTTGAGGCTGTTGTTGTTGTCGCCTCTTGAGGCTATAGTGGCTTGGCGTGTTGACTGTGCTGCTGATGTTGTTGCAGCGGTTGTCCAAACGCCCTAATCTTGCCCACGAATGGTTGGTGATGGTGCTGATGGCCGCCGATTGTTGCGATGGTTGAGTGGGTGGCGGCTGCTGCTGTTTTCTGTTGCGGTGGTGCGCCGCTGCTGGTATGTGCACCGCGGTGCGTGGTGGCGATGCTGGTCCGGTGGTGGATCTTGGCGCCGCTGCTGCTCAATAGAAAAAGAATTTTTTTTTTCTTTGGCCGGCGGAAGTTTGCCATTCGCCTGCCATGCCAATTTTATTTGACATTTGTCAAAGATGTCGCCAGGGAGCGTTCTGAAACTTAAAAATCATAGCTGAGGGTGTGCTTCAACTTTATACCATTATCTGAAGAGTGCTCTTCGAACTTTACATGAGTGACACACTTGCGCATGGATAACAAGGCTCACGCGTTCGAAGTGCGACGGCTGGACAGGACCTGCGACAGCTGTCTGGGTTAACGTGAAACTTGTCAGAATAAAGGTCATAGTTGGTAAAATCAAACTTGTCAAATTTAAAACGTCAGATTTAAATGAAATAAAACTGTCTAAAAAAAATGTCGAGTGAATAAATGAAAACTGTCAGATTGAAATAAAGAGAAAAAAAAATGTGAGGGGTATGTGACTGGATTGTCAGAATTAATTGAAGTAAAAAAAAATAGTAAGAGTTAAACAAAAAAATAAAAATGTCAGAATTTAGATGACCGTAATTTGTCACATATGACCTACGACGACCCGTCAAATTAAGATGTGCAATACACGTCAAATTTAAATTAAAGGAACTGTCAGAATTGAATAAAAGATAAAACGTCAAAGTTAAATTAAATACCAATGTCGGATTTCAATGTCAAAGAAATGTCAGATTTCATCGGACATAACAATGTCAGCTGTCAAAGTTAAACGTCAACTGTCATTTAACGTGTTGACGGTAAAGTCATCTGTCAGCTGTCACAGTAAAGCGTCAACTGTCATTTAATATGTTGACTGTCCAAGTCAAAAATGTCAGCTGTCAAAGTCAAAGTGTAAGCTGTCAAAGTCACATGTCAGCTGTCACACCTCGAGCGCGTCAGCCGTGGCACACGCAGTATGTCACTCATGTTTGCAAACGATACAGCCATGGCGAATTCTGACCTGCATGTTCGAATGTGGATTTAACTTCACAGTCAATGCCACCTTCAAACATGAACGCCAGAACCCACCACTTAGTGTGCCGTTACATGTTGGCAAAAAGTTATTTCAGTTGTCTCCGCCCATTTGCCAAATTCGCCATTGAATGGTTTCAACATTTTATCAAAAACGTGCTCTGGAAGGTACCACCGACGTGAAGCTTTGGCCAGCATGCAAATTGTCTTGTATTCACATCGTCTCCTTCAAGAACATATCGAATGCCATGACAAAATGTTCAATGCCTTAACTGATAAAAGCTTGATAAACTGAAAATCTTGTTTATTTGCACAAAAAACACGAACTTAAGAAAATTTATTTATCATTGCAATTCACCAACAGCTGCTTTAACAAGAGCGGGGAAACATAAATTTATCATTATGAGAGAGAAGGGTGAATTCTCATTATGGAGATGAACGAAAAACGACTTTTTGGAGCTAAAAAAGCTAATGGTGAAAAAATTTCGCGCCGCTCTCAACTGGTTTAAAAGTTACAGGGCTCGAAAATTGTGGAAAATTGACATCAAAAACTTGTGAATTTTCCTACAAAACCTAGCATTGTTGGTATCAAAAGAAAGGTTATCATATTACCTATTCAACGAGCTATCAATTTTTAAAATCCATCCATTACTTTTAATTATATATTAATATAGTAATTGATATGAACTGATTGATATAGCAATTTGCATATTATGCACAATTTGATGTTCATACTTACGTTAGCTTATTTCGTAAAAGGGTGAACCGCCAAGTGTGCATAATATGTAAAAAGCTATATCTCTAAATAGCTCGTTGAATAGATAACAGCATAAACATTCTTTTGATATTAAAATCGCAAAGGTTTTTTAGGAAAATTCACAAGTTTTTGATGTAAATTTCCCAAATGTTTAACCCTATAACTTCTAAACTAATTAAGAGCGACATGTAATTTTTCTAGATTTGAGCTTAGAAGGTCTTAATACATATATTCCACAAAAAAAATTATAAATTTTGAGTTTTCGTTCATCTTCAATTATGCCGAGAGAAGTGTCAAACTCACAACACCGTATTATTATTCCACCATGACTGTTGCATGGCACTGCAATCTGTTGTGTCGCATTTTTTGATATTGCCGTATGCCTCATTGAGGGCACTTGTCTGTCAAGTGTTGAAAGCTTGGAAATCTTTTTGGAACAAGTCTAGTTTAAAGAACCCGCTTATATTTCAGAAAGTTGTTTGGTACAAGGCATGGAAGAATTTTTATTGTATCATTCGTACAAGGTAGCATTTTTTCGTAGATTATAATGGTATTGAAAAAAAGGCCACCATCCTCCTGTGTTCCCCCTATGTCCCAAGCAGCTCCTTGAAACTCAGCGGGTTCATTTAAGTAGACTTAAGCCATCTTTTTTCTCTCGCTCTTTGTTTTGTCCACGGTATGCTACACTTAGTTTTCTGTTTTAACAAGGCTGAGCGCAACATTCTTTTTTCTGTTTTCTGCATATTGTCCAAATTTCAGCTTCGATCCGCAAACATAATTTGTTGGTTGCTTGGAAATGTTTGGATAACCCAGCAACCAAACGTGAAAGTAATGACTTGCAAATGGAGACTATATATTATTTTCTTCGAAAAGTTCGAAAGTAGCTGCAAGTTGCTTCAGCTACCACATGTGCAAGTGCAAGTTTTTTTCAAAATGTTGTCGAATGCGTAGGTTCCCTGCAATTGCAGTATTGCTAGAAATAAAGAACTTAGCCCTGCGGCCACACGTGCAAGTAATCACTTGCAAGTAGGGAATATAAATTGTCTTCAAAACAGTTCGAAATTAGCTGCAAGTTGCTTCAGCGTCCACATATGCAAGTGCAAGTTAATTTAAAAATGTCGCCGGATGCGAAAGTTCTCCCTGCAATTGCTTGAAATGATGAATTTAAAAAGCGAGGGAAAACATGTTACCAGTGTTGCTTCATGCATAAAATTGCGGAAATCCCGAAAAAATCTACAAAAAACATCACTTTAATCCCCCTTTTTGACATTTACTTGCAGCAAGTGCCAAAATTCACTGCCTCTGAAATTTCCTTGCAAGTAGCCCAGCAAGTATGCTGCAAGTCCGAAAATGTGTGTGTGTTAGTAAACATTTCTCTGAAATTTCCTTGCAAGTAGTTTTTCGAACTTGCACTTGCACGTGTGACCACTAGGTTACCCTGCGTACCTCTACTTGCAAGTGATTACATGCACGTGTGTCCGCAGGGTAGCATACTCACATTTTTTAACTTGCAGCCTCCCATGGTAGAATAAAAGAAGGTATATGCATTTCGGACTGCGCTCTCTTTCTGATAGCCAAAATTGTCAAAATCAATACAAATCAGTTTTTTGTGTACATTTTTCCAATTAAAGCTTTCTCATCGTTTTCCACGTTTTACACGTCATTCAAATTGAAGGATCATTCAAAATTTTTTGTTGTTTTCCCAGCGAAAAAAAGATTAACTCTCTGCGAGAGCGGAAATGAACTTTCTACACTTCATCGTATCAATCAAAATTTTGATGGAGGCCAAGACCTGCATCAATCAATCACAGGGTTGCAGGATCAACTTTTCTGGTACTTACAACAACACTTTTAGTCGGCATCGGCCATTCAATCAAAAAATCACGTGTAAACAGCTATTCAATCAAATATCTCGAAGAGAGTAAAAGATAACAAAAAATGCGATATTCTTCATTCAATTTGAATGACGTATAAACTCTGCCCTTGCAGCGCTACTTGCAAGAAAATTTCAGAGGCGGTGAATTTTGTCACTTGCTGCAAGTAAATTTCAGAAAAGGGGATAAAAGTGATGTTTTTGTTGTGCTTTTGTGGATATTTCCAGGATTTCCGCAAGTTTTCTACAAGAAGCAACATTATTTACATGTTTTCCTGCCTTTCTAACTTATTCATTTCAAGCAATACTGCAATTGCAGGGAGAGCCTTCGCATTAGGGTCGGTCACATTATCAAATTCTTCATCAAATTATTGGCCAAACAGTTTGACCACGCAAGTGTTTATATAATCAAATTTTTCGTCAAATTTCATTATTGTCTTGCACACCGAAGTGAACACATCAGCACCACTCCATATGCTTTATTTTTTAATAATCTTTTTTTAAATTTCCGATTTAATCTGCGACAGTTATGGATGTAGTCTATAAATTTTAATAAAATCATTACAAAAATCTTCTTCATCGTGCATATTGAATTGATGTGTTCGTGTTGAAATCTTTTCTTAAGTGATGAAATCGCACTAGAAAATTTGACGAGTGTTCACACGTCAAATTTTTCATCAAATCGTTGGTTAAACAACCGAAAAATCAAAATATTTTGATTTCGTCAAACGATCTGACCAACAATTTGGTGAGTGTTCACATGTCAAATTTTTCGTCAAATTCCATACATATTTCTGTTGGTAAAATTTTTTGATGAGTTGTTGTATGAAAAATTTGATAATGTGACCGAACCTATTGACGACATTTTTAAATGAACTTGCACATGTGGATGCTGAAACTACTTTCAGTTTATTTCGAGGACAATATATATTCTATACTTGTACATGTGGACCCATATAGACTCGAACAGCATGAAAAATCACGAAGTTCGAATACTTGTCGAATAGGTTCTCGCCTAAGCTAATTTTCTATTTATCAACCTACCCAATCGGAAATCTACAATATTTTAAAAATGGCAATTATCGTTTTTATTTTGTTATAAAAACACTTGTATTAAAAAATATACGTGCATTATTTCTTCAAATAAACATGATAATGACTCTGCATAACAATAACTTGATAAACTTTCTTTTTTCTTAACTAAAAATAATAAAATTGGTGTATCATACATAGAAAACTAAACTTTATTGCTAAGTAAACTAAATATTTTCGGGATTCATAATACTACGTTTCCGTTGCGTCATTCTTTGCTCGCGATGCAATTTCTGTGTGGATTGAAAATGCAGCAAAAGCTCTTTAAAATTAATGTTGCATTTACTTTGCAAAGATTGCTTGTCATCGCTGAAATATTCAATCCAATATTTTAATTCAAATCATTCATATATATGCAGACTTGAAACTTACATTGGTAATTGGCCCCAGTAGTTGGGAACGCATTGCAAACGATTCTTAAGCAAAATAAACGCTTCTGTTTGTGGCAGCAACATAAGAATTCCAAATAATGCATGGGCCAAGTGCTGCGCATCAGAGCATTCGTTGGATTTAGATACGAGTGTCAGACGCAAAGCTTAAAATATTAATATTTGTCAATCAGAATATTTCTTCAGATATTTTTAACGGCTTACGTGCAAAAATGGGCGATTCAATTAGCTGTACCAGCTTATCTAATTCCGTCAAAAGTTCCAACGATATTTCTACATCAGCACTGGAAGTATAGATGTAAAAGTCTTTTAAAATAGTTAATCGTTTATGGATTGCATTTCGGAAACTAAATTTAGATTTTTGAAACATTCAATATAAAACATAAGTTCTTCTCTTAGACTTGTTTAAAATTTTCTGATTATTATTAGGTTTGTTATACTTACAACAATAAAACCAATTCAGAAACATGTTGATAGCACTGAGACAGCAAGCACAGGGACAAAGTTGATACTGGACAATGTACCCAACTTTTGTAGAGACACTTAAAAAGATCAGCTGATTTCTCTGTAGTTATGTCTCGCAATGTATTTCTTAGTTCAAATAATTCTGATGATGTCAATAAAATCATATTTAGTAATCGAACCATGGTAGATGCAAATTTCATGTTCACTATTTCCTCATCTATAATTTCAGCAAAAGTTCGATACACGTACTCTGCATTCAAAAGTACGCACAATTGTCTGAAATAAAATAATTTCTTAAAAATGGCTAATTATCTTAAATTGTTTTGCTACCTACCTTATAATGAGACTAGCTCTGTTTTCAAGAAATTGTTTTTCCTCACTGAAAAAATTTTGCAAACTGAGTATAAACTTGCGATAGTGTATCCTATTGAAATCGTCGTTTTCTAAGAATGTTAAAAATTGTTGAAACATATTAGATAAATAAAACTGTTAATCAATAATATGTTAGCAATAATGCTTGCCATTGGAATGTGTTGAATTAACTATTTCAGCTAGCACAGCCAAACATGTGAGTACCACTTCATCGGATTTATCAGATAAAATACTCAACAAAATTGGAAATAAGCTGTTTTCGTGTGAGGTCATCTTTCGATCATTACATAAAAAAAATAAAAAATTATTGTTATTAAAAATGCCAAATCAAAGTCTACCTCGTCTGGTATATGTGTAAATAAGTGATGAATCCATTGTAGAACAGCTACTTTTGTATGCACCGAATTATGAGATAAATATTGACGCAATACCTCCATAACAGATCGTATATCAATTTTGCGAATATTTTCAAACTTGTGTTCTTTTGATGAAATGAGCTGAATCATTGAATTGTTTACCACAACTGCACATTCTTTAATACCTGTTTTTTAGAGAAGAAGGCTAAGACAGTCAACATTTATAAAAATAAGTTTTCTTTACTTTTTTTTGATTCGACAGTGTATTCTAAACATGGCAAAATTGCAGTGAATATGCCACTTGCAAAAGGCAAAACATTTGGTCCAAAAATTTGTACAAACTCACGTATCCAAGTTATTGCTATAGACTTGAAAAAGTAACCGAATATTAATATTTGTGAAATGTTAGCTGGTATATTAAATCATTTGAGTATTAATTATGAAAATATTTCCAAATAAGTATGAAACCTACTTTTATTAATTCATTTGGTGACTGTGCATGCGTTATCAGAATATTTATAGTATTTTCCATTTTAACGGATGACGAATCTGTTCTTATGGATTTAAGAAATTGTCCAATTGTTGTTTCACACCTGCAATTCAATGTAAAGTATACTTTTACAATATTTAAAAATCAAATAAACGCACATTCGTTGTATTTCCAAGGTTTTATCATCCAACATTGTAAACAAACCATCTAAGATGTCTGTTAAATAATTGACCATATTTATTTCAGGAACAGCGTTTAAAATAGATATCCATGAGATCACATATTGGCGGGCAAAGGAATTCTTTACATATAGACGCTCTTTGAGAAGCGGTATGAATGCTTCCAAATTGAATGTTTGTGAAGACTCAGTAACAATATCCTAAAATGTATCAATGTTTTCTTTTATAATATCTACAATAGAAAAATTAACATCTCTTTATACCTTGAGTAACCGATCCAGCAGTTCGCTGCCATCTTTAACGGATTGATCTGAATCAGCCACCAAACGGGACAGAGCGGCAAACAAATCGGGAAAGAATGGAATGATTGCTGCACGTGCCACCTTCGCCACATTATATAGTGACTCACATCCAAAGTAACGCACGCGTTGGTCGGGATCACTGAGACAATTCAGAATGGGAGCAACCAATTCATTGACATACTTATCAGAATCCTACCCCACAAAACACATTTTAATAATAATTCAAGATCACCATTATAAGTTTGAGTACCTTTCCCAGGCCCAAACTTGTTGCTGCTAGTCCTATAAGTCCACCCTTTCGCCTGTTGGCATCACGAGATGTTGCAAAATCGTTAGAAAGCACTTCGATAAGTTTTCGTATTTGAGCAGAATTATTTTTACTATTGAACTCAGTAACCATCCTACGAAGAATAGAAAGAAAGAATGAAAGATTGTTACATGTTCTACAGAAAAAAGTATTACTTACTTTTCGATTTCCTGCGATGCAACTTTTCGTTTTTCATACACCTTGTCACCTAGCGCTTTGGCACAGGATTCACTCAATGGCGCGTAGGGTGATTCCATGGCTTTGGAGTTTTTGAAGGAAGATGTCGTCTATTTGTATGAAATTTATAAAGAAAAGTTCCGTATTGTTAAAGTTTTTCCAAACTTCAGCATATTTTTGATAACACAAAATGCATTAATCACACCTCCTTTCTTTCTGTCTTATATTATCACAACTGTCCGTCGCAATTCTAACGAGTCGAAGAATGTAACTCGTCTAGTATAACAGTTTGAAAATAATATCTGCAAAACTGCAACTTGATTAAATAAGCTACGTTAATTGATTGGGCTATTCACAGTTTAAATACTCGATATTTATTTTCAATATAATACAAAAGATTATAGTTATTCGAGATTTGCCATTATTAAATTACCTGCGATCAGCTGTTTATTTAAATTTTTGACATTTATACATGCCAATGTTTTCATGTTCGTCATGATGCAATAACTAGTGCCCATTTTACAAAATACAAATTATGCGAGCTATACACAATACAACCCAATCGTCTACTCAGTCAGTGGTTGCTCTAATCAAAGCGTGTATGGATTTGCCAATTGATCAATATGGCATTTGTCGAGTAAAAAAAAAACGAAATGGCCATTTCAGCCCTTAAAAGGAATTTGACCGAGCATCTCATGATTAATTGTATCGTGCGTGTAGTGAAATGTTTGAACACAAATGATCGAGAACTGGACCTACACGCCTTATGCCGACTCTGAACGGCTGATGTTCTCAAGAAGCTTTTCGTGGCAGTTTTTACTCTATGAGGCTTGTTATTGTCTGCAGAGAGGTGACGGCCGAACAGAAAAATTAATTAAATTTAAAAAACATTCTGTGTCAAATTTAATTCGAACCTGGGTTCTATCGCATACAAGCCACGCACCTCAGCCAGTATGCCACGACCGCCACAAGCTGCTTGATGAAAAATCAAAAGATTTTGATTTTTGGATGTTTCCTCAATTCAATTGTGAAGGTATGGTCAAATCTTTTGATTAGCTGTCAACATATATATTTTTATCTGTAATTTGTGGAGAAAGTGTTGAGTGTGTCTACATTTGTCTTTAATTTACTTTGATTTTAAATAATAAAGATAAAAACGACATTGATAAGGAAAATCCTTCAATTCAGTTTATCCAGTGTGTGGCAGAGATTCAATTCAACTGAAAGATTCAATATACAATTCAATACATTGTGTATTGCTCGCATTATAATCATAAAATTTAACTTGTAAATCACAATGACAAATTTGTGAAATATTGGCTGCATTCTGCCAAGGCGAGCGCTCAAGAAAATTCGGGTGAATGGCTACACTTTTGACAGCGCTGGCAGCTGTCTATGCTCGAGCGATGTGCATTTTACGTAGCGAAATAAATTACGCTACTTCTACTTAACAGTTGCAAGTTATGTCATTTAACAGCTGTTTGCGCTCCAATTTGCATGAATTTGCAAACACTCAAATGAAACCCTTAAAATAAATGCAAATTTTCGTGGCTTGTGCTATTTTTAATGTTTTAAACTATCCTTTGCTCCTTGCAATGGTTGAATGAGGTCGGAAATGTGCTCCTTAATAGACATATCAAGATCATCATCCATTAGTATCTTTAGCACTACGTTTTGCATTAAGTAAACCTCTTAGCAGAAAGAAATTAGGTTTTAAATTCAACAAAGCAAAACAATCGAACAAACTACGTCAAACGTCAGTTGTCAACAGATCTGACGTTCGACGTAGCAACGCATTCAGAGAAATCCAGAGTAAAATGATCCATCGCTACAATAGCGCTCGCCTTGGAGAAATGCAGCCATTATTACATTGCACGAATTACAAATCACAACTCAACAAATTTTTCAAAATATTTTACATATTTGTAATATGAAAGCAAGCAAAAAATACAACATTTTACAGCTTTAAAGCAAATGTACCGAGAAATATAAACAAAATTTTCTTTACAAGTAAATTGAAATCATTCCCTCAACTTATAAAGAAAAGTAAACATATCGTTTGAATAAAAATTTTGACAAAATTATGCACGAAGCAAAAGCTGAAGAATGAAAAAAATCTTAGCCACTTTATTGGCACAAGGTATGTTTTCAGATAAAGATTGACTATACATTGGAGACGTATATGCTGTCTACAAACAAGGGAGCGTGGCGTTTAGACTCCCACGTTTCATCCGGCAGATATAACTTTGAAGTAGTCAAGGAGTTCGTTTACCTTGGCACCGCCATTAATACCAACAACGAAATCAGCCTGGAGATAAAGCGAAGAACAATAATTGCTAATTGGTGCTACTACGGGCTCAGTCAATGTTCATTAATATAGGTTAAGTCACTTGAAAGAAAAGCACTCTTTTTCCGCCTTTGCTCGAACTGTCAAAGTAGCTGTTAGCTAAAAATTGTACAGATTCAGGTTTTTTTTTTCTTGATTTCCTTTTATCCATTCTGACAGTTCGACCGAGCTTCTCTCAAGTGACTTAACCTATATAAATGAACCTTGGGCTCAGTAAGCAACTAAGTTCCATAGCTCTCTCTCGATCGACAAAACTAACACTCTACAAGACGCTCGTTCTACCTGTGCTGCTTTATGGCGCTGAGGCATGGGTAGTTTCGCAAACTGACGCAGCCGCTCTGGGGGTGTTCGAGAGAAAAGTTCTTCGCAAAATCTTCGGTCCAGTTCGAGTCGGCGATGACTATCGCATCCGAATGAACCACGAGCTGTATGAGCTCTACGGAGACATTGACGTAGTTCGGCGTATAACTGTGCAGCGACTACGCTGGCTGGGTCATGTCCATCGTATGGACGACGAAGCTCCAGCGAAAAAGGTGCTCGAGGCGAGGGTCGCTGGTCTACGACGACGAGGGAGACCATGCCTCCGATGCATGGACCAGGCTGAGGAAGACCTAACCGCACTTGGCGTATCCGATTGGAGAAGGCGCGCGCAAAGCAGAGGCGCCTGGCGAGAGCTGATGAGGACGGCCGAAACCCGGACACGGGTTGTTACGGCCATCTAAGTAAGTAAGTAAGTAATATATTGGAGACTTAATGTTGTTAGACCTAAGGAAGGGAACGATTGGTTTTTTTATTTAATAAAATAACTTTTAAATTCAAAAATTTAAAATAACATCAAGTAAATTAAAAAACTTGCTAATATTCACACCAGTAAATTTTATTACATATCCTTTTTCTTTTTAATTTCATGATGCATTCATTGTTATTTAAACGTACTTGTAGGCAATTACAAATTTTTCCTTTGCGCTATGCAAAAACAAAAAACACAGGTGCGTCGCTTGACACACGAGAGTATCGAAGCGTTTTAACCGTCTCATAGATATGATAATTAATTGGTTTTTTTTTATAAAATAACTTTTATATTCAAAAATTTTAAATAACTTAAAGTAAATTAAAAAACCCAAATTATGAAGTTCTCTACATTTTATTATTGATGACAGCTTGTAGGAAGAAAAACAACATTTTTGCTATTTTTTGTTGTTTGGATAGCTGCTAAATATGTTGTATATGTAGGATAGCCAATAAACAATATTTTTTTTAAGATATATTATTTTGATCTGCTGCAATATATACTTATGTTATACTTAATATCGAATCAACAACTCTGCGGAACAAAGGCTTTTGAATTTGTGGGTAGTGTATAGAACTATAAACCGATGGGCACATGAGATATTAAAGCTTAAGTCTAATTAAGATAACATAATATGTAAGTTAAAATGACATTAAGAATATGTCGATTATACAATTACTTACAGAAAGACGGCTGCTAAAAAACATTAATTACACGTTTCCTTGTTTTATTAATTTTTCATTTCAAGCAATACCGCAATTGTGGGGAGAACCTTCGCATTCGAAGACATTTTAAAATGAACTTGCACTTGCACATGTGGACGCTGAAGCAACTTGCAGCTAATTTCAAACTTTTTCGAAGACAATATATATTCCCTACTTGCAAGCGATTACTTGCACGTGTGTCCGTGCAATATTACCTAGTGTACACACGTGCAAGTGCAAATTCGGAAAACTCAATACATACAAACATTCTTACTAACACACTCACATTTTCGGACTTGCAGCGTTACTTGCAAGGAAATTTCCTGGGCAGTGAATTTTTTCTCTTGCTGCAAGTAAGTGTCAGAAAAGGGGATAAAAGTGATGTTTTTGTTGTGATTATGTGGATTTTTTCGGGATTTTCAGTGGACGCTGAAGCTACCCAGCGGAAAAAAGAGCGCTTCAGAAGGCGTTCTGCAGAACTGCTGTGGTAGCATGCTAGTGCTGGCATCCTCCTTACCAAACGTGCTTCTTTTAACACTGGCATGTCCTAGGAAGGAAGCAGTTTGAAGTTAGTTTCGAAAAAGTGAGGGAGAGAGAGAGCAGACAAAACTATATTGAGCGGTGCCTCTGTGCTTGCTTGCTGGAAGAGAAACGCAAAGAAAAACCGAAATTCGAAGAGTGTGCTTCTTTCCTGCTGGACAAGCAACAGTGATGAAGCTCTTTAATCGTGATTCTAGGTGAGCTGCTTCCATTTCTAACCGTTGGGTGCTTGCAGCTAATTTCGAACATTTCCGAAGACAATTGGGCTATGCACAGTTTAAGTACGCAGGCCTGTTTAATTTACGATTTGTTATTTTTACGTACGCGTATTTTTCTTTGTTGTTGTTTTGCATGCAAACGCAAATACGCGTATATAAAAGTAGCCCTTGGACGTGTTTTTTGTGTCTCGTATTTTTATGCCCCATGTACAGCATATAAAACAGGGTTGCAAAATCATTGAATACGGCAAACGCATACTGAGGTGCTCACAGTTGCAAAAATAACAAACGCTATAAGTACGCTTTGTTAATTTACGTTTATACTGTGAATAGCCCAAACATATATTCTCTATTTGCAAGCGATTACTTGCTCATGTGGCCATAGTGCTACCTTCTATTTTCTACCATGAGCACTGCCAGATCTGATCAATTCATGCTAATTTGATCTCTAGGCCCAACCAAAATACTCGAGTTGCTCCGTAAGGCAGAGTTTATACGTCATTCAAATTGAATGAAGAATATCGCATTTTTGGTTCTCTTTTACTCTCTTCGAGATATTTGATTGAATAGCTGTTCACACGTGATTTTTTGATTGAATGACCGATGCCGACTAAAAGTGTTGTTGTAAGTCCCCTTTTCCACACGGCAATTTTTCTTGCCAGCAAGTTTTCAATTCCCTTTTGAACTTGCCAATTGCGTTTCCACACAGCAATTCTGAGCAATTTCTTGAACAATTCTGATTTTGCTTTGAAGAAAGCGATAGAACTGTTTAATAAAAAATTAATAAAGTTTGAGGTAGTTTTAGTAGTTAATATTAAATTTTTATGCATTCACTGTTTTATTCAATGTTCATTTTATTGAAATATTACAGCATTAATTTACAATCAATGTTTTTTTATATAAATACTTTGTCCGCTAATGCGCTGCCATCTTAACTGACGAATCAGAATAAAGCGAAACATCAAAGAAAGAATAGCACAAAAGAAAACTTGCCGGTACGAGCAAGTCTGTACTCGTCCCCTCTCGTCATGTTCCGAGCGCTCAAAAACTCGACTTGCCGGCAAGAAAAATCGCCGTGTGGAAAAGGGGTCTAAGTACCAGAAAAAATGATTATACAACCTTGTCATGGCAGAATTATAAGGTAAGGTCATCACGGAGAGGAATGGAGTAGAAAGCAGAATAAAGCTACATTGATGTCAAAATCAGCTGTTCATCGCGAATTTCTTTATGCTTACGTTTTGCAGTTGTTTTTAGGTTAAAACTGTAAGTGTAATAGAAACTATAAAATGTGAAAGAAGTCTTAAAATTGCAAAAAAAAAAACCGTTTTAACCTAAAAACAACTGCGAAAGGTGAGCATAAAGAAATTCGCGATGAACAGCTGATTTTGACACCAATCTAGCTTTATTCTGCTTTCTACTCCATTCCTCCCCTAGTCGACCCTACCTTATAATTCTGCCATGGTCTTGAGCTCCATCAAAATTTTGATTGATGCGATCATGGCAGAATTATAAGGTAGGGTCGACTCGGAGAGGAATGGAGTAGAAAGCAGAATAAAGCTACATTGGTGTCAAAATCAGCTGTTCATCGCGAAACATTTTATAGTTTTTATTACACTTTTTTTATAATATTTTCATTCAAATTAGCACAAGTTTAACACCCGCGACCGCACTGTTTGCAACTTGGAAACATAAAATATTTTCTTCATTTGCAATTTCTACGAAATTCGTTGTTTTGACATATATGTTGCTTCTCATTATCCACTCTTCGTTGACGCGTGAGAGCACTCAGCGCTGCGGCCTTACTTTATCATTGTATCATGGATGCGATGAAGTGTTGAAAGTTCATTTCCGCTCTCGCAGAGAGTTTATATTTTTATCGCTGGGAAAACAACAACATATTTTGAATGATCCTTCAATTTGAATGACGTGAAAGAGAACAAAAAATGCGATATTCTTCATTCAATTTGAATAACGTATAAGCTCTGCCCTAGCGTCTCAACTCGTCAGACCATGGTATAATGATTTACAAGGTAGGAGTGACAGTTCTGTTGGCGATTTGGAGTTGTCAAAAACACATTGAAAAAGAGAAAACGAAGAAGCAGCAAATCAGATGACAAGTTAAACTTTGTATTGATTTGACAACTCCCGATCGCCGCTCGTGAGAAAAAAGGTAGTTGTCAAGGCTACCTTGTAAATTATTGTATTATGCGTCAGACGTTCGTCTCGTTTCGTCTATTTTGGTTCAGCCTTCTTTTGGAAAATTGAATCACTAAAAAAACACCCTTTTTGATAAGGGAGTTCAGACGATACATCATACTGCCAAATCTCGCGTGATCGCCTTTAAATTTACACAAAATGCATCTACACTACATTTTCGTTTTCCTTTCTAAAAAATATGGGTTTTTTTTTGGGCAGACAATTTGTGTGTTAATGTTGAGAAATGGTCTGAAAAATCACCTTTGTATCTATATAAAGGGTGATCAAATAAGACCTTCCTACTTTGTTTTCTAAATGAAATACATAAAAATCAATGTATTTATGCAAATCTTTATTTGGAATGATAGTTCGGTTCCTACAGCTCAATGTTTAAAAATTATTTCATTCAAATGTTGCCCACGACTAACTCTTGAATGGTCCTTTTGTGGGTCCAATTTTCGAAAACTCTTTAAGCATATCGGCCGATATTCCTTGAATAACACGAGTTATGTTGGTTTCTAAATAGCCAATTGTTTCGGGTTTGTCGAAATAACAAGTGATCTAACATATCCACATAGAAAGGTGTTGTGACCGGTGGTCAAATGATACGCGTTCAAATAGTTTTATAACTTTTAATTAATACAAAATAATGCAAAAGAATACAAAAGGAATGCAACCTGTTACAAGTTATTCACGAAACTGTTTTTTTAATCTCTAGCAAAATGTCTGCTTCAGCTTGTTGTTGGTGATGTTGCCAGATTGTTTTAAAATATCATTAAAGGTCCTGTCCCAACAAAAGGAATCCAATGTCGTTAAATCACGTGATCTTGGTGGCCAGTTAACAGGACCATTTCTTGATATGATGTTTTCATCGAACGTTTCCCTCAATACAGCGATTTTTTCTCAATTGTGACTGATTTTGGTAGCAAGTTTCCACAATTAATAAACGTTGTTCAGAAGTAAGTCTATTCATGATTGTCGCATTGAATACTGAACACAAGCGTCATATGAACAAGCCATTTGACACATACCAGCTGTCAAAGCAACCCAGTTGAAAAAGGGGCCTCGTATTGGATCACCCTTTATATGCTTCCTGATGAATTGGACTGGCCAATGATTCAACCGACTAAAATAAAGTAATTTTATGTTTTGTTTTCTGTTGAATTAATCAATAATTCATTTATTTGAAATGTTACACTTACAATTATGACGTACATAAAAACATCGAACTAATAATACATTTAAACAAAAAATATTCAAGGAGCCTTTGAAAGGAGCAAAAATATATAAATAAAATTATGTTATAAAAACAAATATATAAAAAGCAAATTTAAGAAGTGTTTTACATATAGCAGATAATCTACGAAATGAGAATAACTCAAAATTTACTTTGCCAAAGTACAAATTTACAGTGCCATAACTCGATCCCACTTTTAATGCTTTTGTATTCTCCATCTTTTTATTAAGCAATAAAAACCACGTTTTGTTCTTTATTATGGAATTGCTTAAAAAACAATTTGTTGTGCCTTTTCTACAACTATTCTTATTTTGAGTTGTGTCCCTCTGGTAGTTAAAATGCGGTATGTACAAGCATGGATCTCTATTCTACTATTAGTTCGTACTTATCAACTTCTTTACACATATCATTAAATTCGTTCAAAAAAGAATTTAGTTCCACCTTATTTTTTTGCTCCTTCTTGTGCTTTTTCTTCTTATGTTCTACTTCCAATTCTTTACTTGTTTCGGGATCAAATTTTTGATTAGCTTCATCGTCATCGCCAGATTCATCGCTATCAAGAAACATGACAAAGTTATGCCTTAACTTTCGCTTTCGTTTGTAGGGTCGGACGTATGTACGATGAGATTCCTGCGAAAAATATTATTGCATTTTTAAAATAAAGCATAATCATATTTAGTGATAGTCAAAAAATGTTTTATAATTTTACGCTGTGGCTATAAAAATTACTTGATTTAAAAACTTGTGCGAGCTTTATACTACCAAACAAAGATTGGCTGGAATCTTTGAGGCCCTGTTGACTCAACTTGTTACTACGAATATTTCGTATGTAAAAGAAACTTAATTTTGCGATTCCACTAAATGCCAACTTCTAATTAAGGCGTTTAATTCGCGCCTAGTTAGAAATGAAAATCGCATAACAAATAAAGTTTTTGTTTATGAAAATATAGAAACAGGAAATTTTTTAATTATCTATATTCAATCTGAATTCTAGCTTACCTTTTCATTAAAAGAAGCTCCAGGATCTGGATCTATAAATAATTCTGATGGTTCATTTGTAAATTTTTTTGCACCTGCGTTTTCCTCGTTGATCTTATTTTTTCGTTTCATGTGCATCGCTTCTTTGCCTTTTCTATTATTTATCATTGTTGAGCATAGCATTTCTTTGATCTGTAACTGATTGCTGCCCGACTGGCCGGCTACATCGTCAAAAACATCTGCCATGTGCTTCGACGAAGACTGCGCAATTTCTTTCTGGGCCGGACGCAAATGCTTAAGATCATGCAGTTTGTTACGAAAACTAGAGTTATCTGAGTTTTCGGCCGCTTCACCTTGCATTTGCTGCTCATCTTCTGTGATGTCATCGGTAAGGAATTCTTCAAACCCAAAGAGATCAGAAATATTGCCTTTTGTTTGCTGATTGTGCAAAGTTGTGTTGTTATTAGAAGCTGTTTGGTCTTTTTTTTCGATTGTATATTGCTGCTTCGGTGAATTCCATGGCGGCAACGTTATAACATCCAAGATTTGAAGTGGACTTCTGTAGCTCAGCTCACGTCGTGGGTTTAGCTGCTGTCGTTGGTTAATAAAATTAAAATTTTCACTGCAGGGCGTGGGGGGATTAGTTTCAGAAGCAGGAGGTGCTTTATTCTCTGCATTGGAATCATTTGATGAGAAGGAAGAGAGTGAAGAAGAAAATTTGGAAAGTTCGGCTCCAATAGTTGGAATCATCGGCAACTGAGCGTCGTCGGCATTGTTGGGTGGAGTCGTAGGCATTGGTAGCTCTGACTCTGGCTCTGGTAGCAGGTCCTGGTAACGATGTTTTTGTTTTATTGGAGAAGAAGGTATATAATCACTGGAAAATGAGGGAAGATTTGCTGAATTTCTACTAAAATAAAAGGTACTCGGTAGATGAGCATCATCGTCTACACGCCATGGTGATGCGCCGCTATGATCTTCAGAGCGTGCAGCGCCTTGTGGCATTATTGGTGACATATATTGGTTGGCCGGTGTACTGACAAATTTTTGCGCTGCTTCTAGTAGTTTTCGTTGGTAAGTTTTCTAGAAGCAAAGAAACTTAAATTAAAATAAATAGAAAGAATAATATGCATACCTTACCTTATTGCGTGATTTTTCTTTCTTTTTAGTTTCAGATATTAACACTGAACGTGCTAGATTGCTAAAAGTGTTTCCGCCAGTGGAAGTATCATGATTTTTCTTTGAAGCTGGAATGGTGGCATCTTCTTCAAAGGGATGGATAGGCTCGTTTGGAATTTCTGGTTCTTCAAGAGCATCATAATGCATATCATCGCTACGAACGTATGGCTCATTATTTTTTGCGACTTTTTTTAAGGTTTTTTTTGCGTTTTTTATACGCTGTACCACAGCACGTTTTTTCGGAATATTCTTACGCTTAATTATAAGTTTTCCTGTATCTTTTCTACGTACGGCTACTCGCACTTTACCCTCAGCTATAAGTTTCTTTATAACATCTGCTGCTGGATCGAGCTTTTTAGTTGTTGTGCCTGAGTCAGAGTCAGTTTGCGATTGCGAAAGAAATTCATAGACGCTGCCGACAGAATGTTTTCCTCGCTGAGTGAGGCGTTTCTTGCGTGATAATCTTGATTTTTTAACTGGATTGATTTGTTTTATAACAGTATTGTTCGGATTTCTTGAATTTTCCAAAGTTCTGTGGAAAAATTTATTCGTTTTGCTAGCAACTGTTGTTTCGTTCTGAGGTGGCTGCCGAATATCAATACTTTGCTCTTCATCATTATCCGACAATAAAAGTTGCTCAATAAGATCAGATCTATTGGCCAAATTTTTAGAGCCTGCAAATAGTTGAAAGATAACAAATACAGTTCTAATATAACGAATGATTGCATAAGTAAAACGTTTCTATCTTGTAATAATCTTTTGATTTTTGGTAAACATTTAGAATAAAATCGTTACCTTGTAATTTTTCCAGCGACTTTTCAGCACTTTTATCAACATTTGCTGTTTTAACATTTTCTTCGTGTTCAGTAGCTGTATCGTCTAGACGATTAGACATGAATAAACTTTTAACAGTGTTGGTCGGAATGTCTACTGCGTAAAAAGTCGAGTTTCTGAGTGGTTCAAAACGCACGATTTTATTTTGCTTCCCTAGCTTTTGTGGATTTTTCGATCGAGAAAGGCTCAATTTTTTCAAACATTCGCGATTTTCTTTTGTTATAATAGGCTGGTTCTTAAAATTCTGTGGTGCATGGTCTGCTGGGTCAACTTCGCGTACCACTTCCTGCAAGTTAAGCACCTTAAAGGGTTCTCGCTGAAATGGTGCAGCATGTTTTAAAGGTGTGGATGACTTCATTGCGACATCAACGTATTTCATCGGATTTTTGTTATTTTCAATATTATTTAATTTTTCAAATCTAGGTTTTTTTAACGCTTCTGCCCTAATTTCAGCTTTTACGCCTGTTGAAGAGATATATGTAGTGTTAAATGTTTTTGAAATTATGCAGGTATTTTCTGCCATTCGATTTTGATCGATATCGAAAACGATTTAAGGTGTTCTGCATTTCGATATAATTACCTTTTGGCCCCTATTATGTAAGCAACTCAACTTTAGTTGGTTCGATCGAAGAAATTTTTTTTTTGTATTACGTATATATTTGAATTGAACCATGTAGCTTGTCTTAATCTTTTAAGCATTTTTAAACAAGCTACATGGTTCAACTAAAATGTTTGTAAATCGTTATACGAAAAAAATTCTAGTTGCATCGAGTCAACTTGAGTTTATACCTTTTTTTCGATATCGATGCAAATTCGATAATTTGCATTGAACAGCACAACTCAAAATTTTTAAATTTCTAGGTGAAGCAAAAAACAATATTATTTTTGAAGCAACTCCATATAAAGCAACGAGACAAAATTTTTTTTTAAACTTTAGTGCAAAATGTATTTGATGTGTTACAGTCAAAATATATGATCACTACTAATAGTTCTACATTAAAAAATATGCATTTATAAATTTTGAGTTGGGTCTGTTTTGTATTTAGTGTCGATTTATTATACTTACAATTCTTAGAATTTTCTTTTTTTGTATAATTACGCAGCCCGTGCGTTGTTGGTGAACTGTTGTCTATTGCCGAAGCCTGCACCAGAGAATTCTGATCCGCACTGTGGCGTACTCGGCAATTCTTTGCTGGTTGAGGCGTGATCGTCGCAATCTGGCTAGACGCGATGCTGGCAATATTTAAAAGTTCCGAAACTGGATTTGATAAGTGCGGGATTTTGAAGCGCTTCAATTTCAACACACAATTCTTCAATCGTGGCAATGCTATTGAATCTACATTTATCGTAGGCGAACTTGCATTGTTTTTCTCAGTCTTAACTTTTCTGCCATTCTTATTTCGACTAATTATCACTGAGTTCGTGTTTATTACGTTTAGTGATTTACCTTTAGGAGTTGATGCTGTTTGTTTTCCTCTTTTAGTCATTTTTAAATAGCTTTATGATGATATTTACATGCTAATGTTTATTTGAAATCTCTGTTCATTTGGCTTACTAAAACGCAATTAATTGAAATATCCGCCATTTTTACGCCGCGCGATTGACAAGCATCTTAACCGGTTCGGGAGCGTGTCCACAAGCGAAGTAGCATAATATGTATAACAGTAAGCGAGTACAACAACCCTTCTAAACTTCACATAGTCATCGCCATGTTGAAAACGAAAACTGGTAAAACGTCAACGAAAACGGTGTAATTTTAATCGCGCCAACACAGTGAAACCATTTCTTCAGCTTTTAGAGCACTCAGCAATTTGTATAAAAACGTTTATTTAATCAAGTAAATTGAATCAAAAATCTATACAGAGACGTTTAAAAATTAAAAATAATGAATAAAAAAATAAAATTATCAACAAACAACGAAAATTTGTGCCCGCTCACGAGGTAACCTATACAATACATTTTTAACGTGTGCACCGGCCGCTGATGAAAAGTGAACGCGTGTGTAAAATTTGCTTTGAATTGTGCTTTAAGTGATACGTTTATTTAGCTAATAAATAAAATCAATTTGTATTAAATTTTCAAAATTTCGCGCTGAGCGAGTTAAAATGGCGCAAAATATAACAAATCACGACGTAATTTTTTGTCAGGTTAAAGCAAGTGTCACAAATTTCTGATCAGTACAAAAGTAAATATTCCTCAGGCTTGCATTGTTACAAAGTGCTTCATAGAAACAAAGGCACTTAAAAGGTAGTCATGCGACTGTTTGAAGCTGTTACTGCGTTTTATAAATAAAGTGTAGAATTTGGTTTTTTACATTAACCCTCATCGGTCTCTTAGACCCATAACCCTTATAGGTTCTATATATATGTGCGCGCATACACACAAAATAAGCTCAAAATCAAAACAACCCAATGTGCCAAACGAAACATCCGAAACGGATTGCATTTCGGGTCCGTCACAGACCCGTTTTCGTATGAAATTCCTCTCAAAAACGCGAATCGCTCTTTTTTTAATTTTTTTCGGATCCGCCTCGAACTCTGAACGGAATTCATATACGAATTCGAAACAGATTGCTTTTTTCAAAGTAACGCGAATTCGAGTCGGACTCGTTTTTTTAAATAATGCGAATTTGCGAAGGACTACTTTTTTGAAATAACACATATTCAAAACGAATTTATGCTAAATTCAAAATTTTATTTTAGTCTTTTCCCGCTATATTGAAAAATTGTACAAAACTAACGCAATTAAAAAAGTTTCCAGAAGGTATCTTATGTACTGCTATCCTTTAGTCACATGTAACTTGTTCACTCCGAATGATTATTTAAAAATTTTGACAAGTAGTTTTATTCGATTTGAAGGAGAGCTTGAGGAGCACCTGCATAATGATATAAAAAAGCTATTTAAAATAAAAATAAGTACACAATTGTATTTTGTATCCGTAATCCACTGAAAATAAAAGAAAAGAATTGATAACGATGTTAACGTTGTGACCATTTTTTTACGGATTCGTAATGGTCTGTCGAAACATAGGAAAGCGAAGTGCGTAAGGACGGACTCGTAACGGGTTCGAAATGGATCCACATCCACTTTTGTGCACATTGGGAAGAAATCAAAAAGCTACCAATTTTAGGATTATATATACTTATGATGTGAAAAATATTTGAAAAATGTTGCAATGAAAAAAAAAACACATGTATGAACAGACAAGTATGCGTGCGCCTATGTCGATAAATTGACACAAGCATTACCAGACGTGTGCCTTACGTTTCAGTGTATCAGCTTTTTGCAAAAAAACTTGAGTCAATTGGTTAAAACTTAGGGCCGTTTTCTCAATGTCCGGTAAGTGCAGCTCTTATCTAGAATATAACTAACCATACGATAACTTAAATAATTTTGCTTTCACCAAGTGCTGTTGCGGGATTCCCAAACACCTTAACGACGATTGTCGCTGTAGTTAACTTGCAAAAACTGTCATTTGCTATGAAACTGTGCATGCGCAATGACCGATAATGACAACTATTATTATCGTTAACTTTTTGGAAATCCTGCTACTGGTTAAGAAACCGTCGGTTACATCGCTGAATGTGAACGTTTCAATTGTTAATACGCAAAAACTGCATATCAGCTACCATTTGCTTACTTTTTTGTGATATTGTTTTCTGTTTTGTGATTGTTAGTTATTATTTAAAATGGAAAAACGCATCAGTTAAAATGAAGAACATATTTTTCTTTCTTTGGTAGATTAGCACGCAGAAGAGTTCTGATTAGAAGTTAACTGTAACCACAACTTGCCGTTAACTTAACCGGCAGATAAATCTTAACCGGACATTGAAAGAGCTGTTTTGCTAACCGCTGGTTAACGTTCTGATTAATGCTTAACCAGACATTGAAAAAGCTAATCTTAACCCATTTTTGTCCAGCTTTAAATATACGCAACGGCTTATTTTTCTTAACCTGGAGGTCATACCGTGATAGATTTTCACGATTTCCAAAATGAATATACAATTTTAAGAATTTATCTAATCGACCTGCTGAACAATTATTTACATTTTCAAGCTTGGGGAATTTGAGAATTTTCCATTTTTTTTTTATTTTTAATTTTAAACCTCTGAAAAATCTAAAAAAGATAAAGTAAAATATTATTCTTATACGATCGTCTTTCCTAGGCTTTTTATTTAACTTTTGTGAATTTGTATGATGTTTGACTGACATACGTGGCTCCCGCGGGTTGACACAACGCTGGGCTTTAACGAAATACTTTTTTGTATATTTTTTGTTGTTTTGTGGAAATCGTTGTGATCAATATTGACGCAAAATGCTCGACTTCGCTTGTAGAATATCGTTCAATTTGAAAATTAAAAATCTCGAGGTGGCAACTCGATTTTTTTTAAATTTTTGATTTTTTTTCCAAATTTAAAATATTTGGTCTAACTAAATATTTTTATTTTTCATAATGGGTTAATCTATTTTTTGCTAACTTGAATTTTGATTTTGTATGCGCTCGTAAAAACACCATATTAGAAACTATGTGTAAAAAAAATATTTAAAATAATCGTAGCTAATATAATGAATTTCGAAAAACTTTTATGTAAAAATTGTTTTTGGCGTTACGATTCCTTAAGAAAATTCTTACCTTAAAAATTCGAACATCTGAAGTTATGCATATCTTATTTTCTTTGAAAAAGACTACAACAAAAAATCGTAACATTTTTTTCCATAAACATTTGATAAAATATTGATGAAATATTGTGAAAAGACTTTCTTAACGCATTTATGAAAGGCATAAGTGTGTTTTTCTAAAAATGGGTGTTAAATTCACAGAACTGCGTTACTAACGTAGATTAGACCTAACTAAAAGAAAAAAAATTGTGCATATCGTCACCTCAAATCAAATAACCGTAGCGACGAACACATTTTTCTTTTGTTTTAAGAAAAACCTCTGTTTTTTTAAATCTAAATTTTTTCTGCCCTGTGAGAACTATTAATTTTTTCGTTCTTTTCTAAGAAAGAAAAAAACTGACCTGAATTTGAATCGTATTCTTTTCCCAAAAATATCGACCTTAAAAGTCGGAAAAGTGCAAAAAATTTGGACCCTCAACTTCTATGGTTCGAAAATCCTCATAAATGATGCAAAAATGTCAATTCAATGAACGAAAAAACGAAAGACTCGGATTCATTCATTGATGAATTCTCCAATTCTTTTTTTTCTTTAACATTGAATCAATTGAATCAGTTTGAAAAACTTTTGAAATGATGTGATACATAAGTGGAAAACCCGAATAGAATAAAGTAAAAAATGTGAAGGTGTTAATTTTTATTTTTGTTTTAATTAATAAAATGTATAAATATGTGACGACATTAATGCAGCTTAAGCACATATTACACGTCGTTCAAAGTGAAAAACCATTCAAAATTTGTTGTTGTTTTTCCAGCGAAAAAATAGTTGAACTCTCTGCGAGAGCGGAAATTAACTTTCAACACTTCATCGCATCAATCCAAATTTTTATTTGATTGAATGTTTCTGGTAACTCGTGTGCCACAATATGGCGGCATTCCTGTGCTAAGCAGCGGGCGTTCGAATTGTAGAATCTGTGTGCCACACACTGGCTTGTTTTTACTTGTGGTTTTTTCGCCATCATTCTGTTTGAGGTAAGGCATGACCAAAATAGACAAGACGAAACGACAAGAACTTCACGAATGTCTGACGAGTTGAGACAATAAAAGTTGGGTTCTTATAGGCCCAACCAAAATAGACGAGTTGCTCCATAACAAGTAGAAACAAAAATGTTCGCTTTAATGCACTTCAATGTTGTTGCCCAAAATGAACAAACGTAATTTAACGAAACTGAACGAGACTGCATGACAATCCGTTGTGTTCCGTAAGAACCGAACTTTTAGCGTCTCAACTCGTCAGACGTTCGGCAAGTTGAAATCGTCTCGTTTCATCTATTTTGGTTAGGCCTTATGGAACAAAACGTATTACCAAACTGTTTCGTTCAGTTTCGTTAAGTTACGTTTGTTCATTTTGGGCAACAACATTGAAGTTTGTTCAACATTGAAATGCATTTAATCGAACTTTTTCATTTTAAGCACAACATGGGTGATAAAGGAAAAGCTTGGGTGTTTATTAATTAACTCTTTAATATGCATAATCAAATAAAACTTTAAATTAAATCTTTTTCTTCATTCATTTTTAAATTTTTCTTTGTTTAAAATCGAACAGCACACTTATACTACGTTTACATTGCAGCCCAATCTGGAAATTAAGTCTAAAAATGAGATTAATAGTCTTATTCTGGTGATTGACAACTGTAAATTCATTGGCATGCTAGTGATTTATGTGCTATTCTTTTGGTCCAAGGAGTTGACAACTTTCAAAATGTTTCGCAAACTATTTGTTTCGAATATTTTTTTATGGTGTTAACTTTTTGTCATGTTATGAGCTTTTTGATTACCTTATAGAATAATAAATTTAAACAGTTGTCAATAAATTATCAATCACCAGAAAAGGGCTATAAGAACCGAAACCGTTTAGTAACCTCTAGGGTTTCGCAAACAAATTCGAACCTTGTAATACTACGTTTACATTGCAGCCAAATCTGGAGATTAAATCTAAAAATTAGTTTAAGTACCGAAACCGATAACTCACCTTTAGGGTTTCGTATACAAATCCGAACCTTGTAAGCTTAGAGGTTTCATCGAAATCTTAAAATTTCGTAATGCAGCACTTATGTTTTTTTTTTTTGTTTTTTGTAAACCACTTTTCGAGTATCAAGAAAAACAACGGGACGGAAGGAGACTTACAATTTTTTAACAAAATAGGTGCAATTCCCTCAGGTCCCTCGATATAAATAAGGCTCAACATTGAAGATGTTCAAATCGCAAATATCGACAGGAGTTAGGACATGTTTACAAAATCATGTAAATAGCAAAACAATTAAAAATTACTTAAAAACATCCGATCGTACAAAACGATCTATGTTTTGATGTGTGGATCTCTTCTTATTCTTACCACTTTTTATTCGACAAAATTTCTCGAGTAAGAAATTGTTATTTTATCGTGCAGGGAAAATTATTAATTTTCTTGTTATTGCTTTATTTTATTACGCGTTCGAGCAAAAACTATTAAAAACTTTCAAAAACTTGAATAAAACTTGTACGTACGTGGACAAAAGCAGCTATGAATATAATTTATCATATTGAATATATAACCTGTTTTGGATAAATTCCATAAAACGGCAACACTACTTACAAATATTTCTCCAATGCAACACTGGTGAAAGTATTGAAACGTCACGAATGTGCAGAGAATATAAAAAACGTAAACGTTGTCAAACAAAAGGCGGTGCAATTACTTTGTGCCGAGTGCAATGAATATAAGGAAAAAGTTAACATAAAACTAATTTATGAACAAGTTTAGATAATGTGTTTATCTCGTACAATTATTAGTGGTTTAGCATGTTACATTCAATAGCCAGTTCAACGCTTAGGTAAAAGTTGTTGATAGATAATCTCTTGTCTTGCCGCAATTACAACCGAGTATTAAAATTATGTGCATTAATCCGAATTCAACTCTATTCATTATTACTGAATTGATTCGTAGTTGTTTTTTTATAGAAAACGGCTTAAATCAAATTCAAACGAAGCCACAATAGAAAGCAACTCTAGGTCTCCAACTAGCTCCTGGAAGCAGGGTAAATTTCAAGCCACATCAAACTTCATCTCTACGCCGACACTTATAACAAGTACACTAGAAGAAATGGGTATTGGTATGCTTGACTCCGAAGAGAGTTCATCATCTATAGCATCCGCTATAGTGCTTGCAGTCAGTGCCAGTGCCGATGATAATTCTAATGAGGCGACACCTAATTTGGATGCACCAAAGTTTTGCCACCAGCGTGGAAGCTATCGCTCTCTTGACAACACACTGGACACATCTGCGGAAAGTGCTAGTAACAGCTTTATTGATCCTAATGATACCATCAAGTCGAATGCTAATGGAAATTTACTGCGTAGCAATCAGAATAATTCTTTTGAAATTTATAACAATGCACAACAGCAACAGCAAATGTCACGGAGGAACTCTGACAAATTATTTCTTCCGCATCATAAAAAAGTAGCCATTTTGGGTGCAGGTGCTGGCAATATAGCAGCAGCAACGATTAATTCCTATTCTAGTTCACCATCAGTATTGGGAGTGGTAGGTGGGGGAGGAGTTGGTGTTAGTAGTAGTGCATTACGTTGCAATAAATCACGCAGCCCCTTGGCTACTGTAACTTGCAACAACAACTGTCGAATTGCTGGCAACATCTCACAACATCAGGTAAGCAACAAATAAGTTGATAGTAAAAATTTAGTTATAAACACTTTTTTTTTAAATTAAGAGCCAAAATAGTGGCAACAGCAGCGTTGGCCAAATAACACCGCACGCAGTTGTCGGTGGAACAACCTCCCACAACGCGCTACGTGCTTACTCGCCATCAATGCCCTCGACAAGTCAGCAGGCAGCACTTCTGAAGCAACAATACCAACATCAGCAACTACATCAGGCGCAATTAATAAAACAACTGATACAAGCGCAAAATATACAAGCAGCACCTCGACGCTTTGTACCTGATGAGAATTTCTTCTTATATCGTAACGATATAATGGGTGCATTTGGTTCTGATGGCAAAGATTATTTTACGACGTTGCTCTCCGATGAAATCATACTGCAGATCTTTAAATGGTTACCCAAAAAAACTCTCATACGCTGTAGTTATGTGTGTCGACGCTTAAATCGCTGTGCTAACGATGAGTCTCTGTGGACACGTTTAGATTTAACCGGACGTTCTTTGAAAGCTGCAGCTTTGGAAAGTGTACTAACTCGTGGTGTTGTCATTCTTCGTTTGGCAGAAGTAGAGGTAAATAAAGAGAACAAATTTTCAATTGCAAATCAACTATTAAATAATATTGTTATAGTTAAAGCATCCAGTTTTCACACCGGAATTTATGCTTAATGAACCTAAATTCGAATCAAAAATGCAATTCTTAGACTTGAGCATGGCGTCTTTAACGAAGCCTTCATTAAAAATGCTGCTTTCTTGTTGTCGACAATTGAAAAAACTTAGCTTAGAACATGTACCGCTTAATGATGAAATTTGCAATGAAATTGCAAAGAATACTCAATTGGAAGCATTAAATATGGCTATGTGTGTCGGTTTGGAGGCGTGGAGTGTGCGTACTATGATGGGATCATTACATAATTTGAATAGCTTAAATATTTCCTGGACCAACTTGTCAGTTGATGCAGTCACCTCTTTAGTAACCAACATAACAGCAAACATAATGAGACTCAATGTTGCAGGTTGTCGCAAGACAATGTTCGATTCACGTAAGTTGTATACAGGGGTGGTATCGGCTAAAGTGATAATTGATAGTTGACAATTAAAATCGTCGCTTTTGCTCCATGTAAGATGATTATCAAATTGGCAATCACTTTTTTCCTATTGATTTCATGCGATAGGTATTAAGGTGTCGTTTTCAAAAACGACAATCAAAACAGCGACTGTCAACTTTCACCTTAGCAGATTTCATCCCTGGGCTTAAATTTTGTTGTCATGTCAACTTTTTTCTGCTATAACATAGACAATTTTCTGATGATGCAAAAACACAATTGATAATCTCCAGGTACAAAAGTCCAAAATGTTTAGGGTATTTTTTGTCATTTTTAACTATGTCGTTTTCCCATAGTTTTAGGTGATTTTTTTTTTGATTATTTTATATGGATTCATACATATTAAAGCATTTTATCATTTTTATCATCGCAGCAATTTTGGAAGTTTTCAGGGTCAGTAAAAAATGTAGAAATTTTTCAAAACCTTCAAGCCAAAGCAGTAGAAGAGGCTCATACATTGTTTTCCAACAATAAAAAAGGGTATAATTCTCAAAAATTAAAAAAAACAAGTAATTTTCGATCCATACCACGCGCCATAAAATCTTTGCTGTATAACATCAATAACTTTAGAAAAGAATTACTCTGCTTAACAGTATAAAAGAAAAGCTCAACGTTGAGCTAGGCAATGCTGGTGAGAATTTATTTAGAAAGTTTTACAAAGTAGGATGCAGTGGGGTGATGTGTAACACGTTTTTATTTGCTCCAATAAAAGCGTTAAGAAATTGAATTTTGGATTGGTTTTAAAGCCCATCCTTTGCAGAATGACCTTTTCGAAGTGAGTGTTTTCATGGCTGTTGAATATTTTGAGAAATGGATGAAATAGGACAACATGTTCAAATATGGTTTTTTTGGTCTTTTTCTAGATGCTTTCAAAAGAAACATATCACAGTAGTTCATTAACTCATATGCTAACATTTTGTACGACAAATCGCAGTGTTACACATCACCCCACGGTACACATTACCCCATATCACCCTATTAAAAAAATTCTGGGTATGAAGGTAAAATATTAAGTAGAATAATTTTTATGGAATACAACTAATGAAAATTTGGATGCAAACGAAAATTTATCTTTTAAATATTCGCCTCTCGTCAGTGCTGAAGTGGAAAGTGGTTTTTCGGTATATACAAGAGTTTTAACCGATAATAGAAAGTTGTTTTATTTCGAAAACTTAACCTTAGGCTTATCAAAGATTTTTTCTGTACGAAGTTTACCAATACCCACTCGGATGGCCAACACGATTTTGCTTTTATTTTGCTCTAATGGCTGTATAGTTCACATATGGATATCTTTAACCAGAGGATATTTTCTGGTTTGCTGGTACCTGAAACTACTAAAAATTTAGTGCTTTATCCGCTAGTTAAACGGTTCATCCTAAACGGCTTGATGCTAATTTCTGTTTTCAGTGCTTATATGTTATTTTACACAACTTGAATGTTACACTAGAACCGGGCGGCGCCGCGTATACAACTAGTTTTTTATTTAAAATTCTTTAATTTTCTGAAACAATTCGCAATTTCGCTCAGTTAGTATGAAGATTTTTTAGGTTGGAGCAAACGTTGTTGAATAATTAAGAATTGAAATTTTTAATGGTCACCCTGATGAGTATTGGTAATCCTGAGGTTAAAAATGTGCATTTTAATTTATTGAAACGTTATGCCGTTGCAAGCACTTTAATTAAAAACAATATAAAATATATTCATTAGTTTTCATTTTGTTTGGGGGTTTTTATGAAATTTTTAATGCTTTTTTAGTGCATTAGGTTACTTTTTTTTTGGCAATTTGTTTATGCTTTGAAGGGTATTAAAATCCGAGCCCGGGTTATATATTATTAAAATCATTGTACTTATTTATATTAAACATAAATATTTCAGACTTGGGCAGCCTGGTAGCGCGATGCCCACAACTATTGGAACTTGATTTATCCGATTGTACTGGTCTGACGTCAAAAGCCATTGGCATTGTTTGTAAATTCAACATGTTGGAGTATTTATCACTTTCTAGATGCTATCAGATACCCGCCTCATCTTATATGTATGATAATTATGTGTGTTTAAAAATGAGTTTCAACTATTTTCTTTTCATACTAGGGAACTGATTAACTTACCTACGCTAACATATCTTGATGTGTTCGGAATATTATCAGACACAGCATTGGAAATGCTGGAACGAAATTTTCCTTCGTTAGGCATTAATAAATTCATCCATAGCTCAGTAGCTAGACCTACAGTTGGTACACGCAGGACGTCCATTTGGGGATTGCGAACCCGCGATTAGAGTTTTATGTGTATTTGTCTGTGTGTATATTTATTTTATTGATATGATGATTGTATTTAAAAATAATATAATTTAATAAAAAAAAACAAGAAATATAAAGGCAGTGAATATAAACGTCATTACAGAGGTTCAACTCGCTAACGATGCGTTTCCGAAGATCAAAAACATTAGATTTCCTATTTCCAGTTCGGTTTGCATTTGGCTTAAAAATATTTCAAAATACTTAAACTCGCTTTGATAAGAAAGTTAATTTCACCTCAATAACAACTTTATATTTACACTTACGAATCATAATTATGCTTTTGAAAGAACATTTGATTTATAAAGACTTTCTTTAAAAACAAAGAAACTAAGGAAAATCTTTAACCCATTAGTGCTCAGTGGCAACTTAAGTTAAAAAATAAATTGTTAAAAAATAAATACAAAAATTTAAAGAAAATTTTTGGGTTCTAATGAGTTAAAAACAATTATCTCTCGAATATATTTAGAAAATTCACTTAATTTTAAAACAATATTATGTCTGAAATACACATTTTATTTGTACAGAAATTTTTTAACATATGTTTTAATAAAAGTAATAAGTTAAAAAAAAATTAATGGTGTTTCATTTAATTTTGCGATTAATTAATTAATTTACGATTTTAATTAATTTTTATAGTGAAGAGAAAGAATGGGTCTAAACAAAAAAAAAAAAAAATGTAACAGTAAAATTTGCCGCAGTTTATCTTTAGTTTGACAGATGAAACATCACAGGCAAAAATTTGAGTTTTCTTTGTGTCAAAAATTGCTCAGAAAAAGTGCTGCCAATAATAGGAACACGGAAAACGCGCACCTTTTCCAGATAGCCTAAGGTGTCTTCTATGGAAGTAAAAAACCCGACAGCGGTTTTTCGACATTCGTGGAAATTTCACCTGTAACCTTACCCATGTCATATCTCAGGTGTGTGCCCAGGTAAAATTTTTTTTATTTTCTCTATCAACTTCTATGGTCCTCCAGACACATATTACAGAACTGCATCAAAATCGTACTAGCCGATCTAGCGGCAGGCTTTAATGGGTTAATATCATTTGAATGGACTTTATTCCGGCGAAAACTCAAAATGATCATAAATGAAATCATGACATATAGTGCCTCAAAAAATAATTAGAACACACTTCCTATAATTAGGTACTCAAATATACTTTTAAAAATTCAATAAAAACAATTAAATTTATTTTTATAACTTAAATAAATAAAAATATAATTCACGAAGAAAATTCATATCAAATAAGAACTCTGATATTTATATTTATAATATAATTAATGTAATTAATTTAATAGCTATAAATAATTTTATAAATGCTAAATATGAAGTTAGTATATTATCTGCAAGCTTTGGTATTCTTTACAGCTATCAGTGGTTAAGACATTGTCTGAACTAATTTTCTGCAGATTAGGGGATCTATTTTAACTCTAACGTCCAAATGTTCTGATTTTTCCTCGGCTTTCAACCTCGTGTTCTTTGTTATTTGAACTTCGCTCTTCCGAATGGGGTGTATAAAATTTCCAAAAAATTGCAATTTACGCCTCATTTTTGCAGAAATACCCAAATTAATAAATTTAAATTTTATAAATACCCAAATAAATTAAATAAGAAAAAATGCAAATTTTTTTTTTTTTTTTAATCGCAATTTTCTCAATGATACCGCATCTTGAGTGCATTGAAAGGCACGTATAACGTGTTCCCGATGATTCGACTTGAGAAATGCAATGAGAAACATTTTTTTCATCCCTTAAATTGAAAAAATGGTGTCTGAAAGCTAATTTTTATTTTTCATTTTTAAATGTTTCGAGTAATGATAAATAATGAACATCTAAATCATTTCATACCTTTTTTGTTAAACCACTCTTCCTTTGGCGCAGTTTCCGTAGAACACGCGATAGCTGATAACTCTTCTCTCTTGTATTTCTCTTCGAAAATTTTTTAACGCGTCCGGCGGCTTGTGTTCGTTCATTAAAAAATTTGTCGAATATTCTTCAACCTTTCTGCTTTGTGTTCGTAAATTTTTTCCATGCAAAGGCTTATATTTCGGGGTAGTTTTTTCGTTAAAAGCCACAATATATCGTTTTAAAAACGTGCTGTAATAGTGGACTGCATGACTGATAAATCAAAGATTACAAATCGGAAATAATCTGGTCCAAAAAAGCATAAAATGAAATCAAAGAATATATAACAAGGGAAAAAAGAAGAATACGATTTTTTTGATATTTCTGTCTTGTTTGTTGACGAAACTTCCGCAACGATTCTGTAATATATTCATGCACGAAAAATCTCAACATTTCTGTATTGCGTTCGTGTACGACTTTGGGAATTTTATATGGGATTTTCGTCAATGAAATGTTGTATGGCCGAATCAGCATGTTTCGTCAAAGATGAAGAAAAATCGTTAATGATTCGCTTATAAATTCCTTAATACTTGGACTACTGCGGAAATATCGTCGCAAATGCAACATAAAATACGATGCAAGTATTGTACCGATAAATGCATTAACATTTTTAACTGTGTAGGCACGATAAAATAAACCTAAACATAAACCTAAAGTATGCGCGGTAGCATAAGGTCTGTGCTTCTGACCACGAAGCAAAGGTTTAGTGGTTCTTTCTGCAGATGAAATTTTGTGCTTTTTATTAAAATATTAATATAAATAGTTTTTTTTTAAGAAAAATTGAAAATAAATTATATAAATAAAGCCCGAGTTATAATCGATTAATGATTATTTTGGATAAACAATTACTTATTTTGTCATCAATTCTCTGAAATAAATTAAAAGATGTATGCTATGCTTGCTTTCGTGTTTGTTCGTATTTTGTTCGGTTTGATGTATGGGAGGCAATGGTGAGATGGTAGCACATTCAACTTGCGATCGAATTGTACGCGGTTCGATACGAGTACGGAAAGGGAAAAGTGCATTACTTCCGACACAGGTTTGTCGACAAATTTTTTTTTTAATATTTATAAATAAAAATATAATTAACAAAAAATAAAACAGCAAGATCTGTCGTCTGTGCTATCAGTATCGAGTCTGGGTACTACTTAAGTCATCAAATTAAAATAATAAATCCTCTTTATAACCAACTGTGTCACGAAAGTTAAAAAAACTGCGATCTAATTCTGTACGTAAATATTTAACTTTTCAGTAACTGTCCATAAACAAAAGGAACAATTGATATTTCCCATGATACCGCCATGTTGAAAATACTAGTTGGTTTTATGAAAAAAAGACAGTTCTTGAACTACTACTGGTATGAAGGTTTTTTAACCATTTGGTTGCACTGAAGGAGGAATTGTTAATAAAATATACTAGCAATCTTCCCAGAAATTCCATTTTTGTTTCACTTCTACCGTGTGTGGCGGCCACACACATATATTTTTGTTTTAATTACAATCTAAACAATATTTTTGTAAGTTTTAATTTAATCAAAAACGTTTGCAAAATTTTTATTTTATAACAATTTCATGGCTTTGATATTGATATTTCAACGTTATAAGCTAATGCAAAATTGTATGGATCAAACAATCTTTGAATAAAGCAGACTATCTTAGAAATATTGCCGTTAACTAAGCTTTAGATTAATTTAACTTTTATTATATTACTAGCAGGGCACAGTGTTCCGCTGCGTCGCCACGGACGTTCTAGCAACCATACTTTTTTTATTTGTGGGCGGTAAAAGGGAGTGTGGCAAACATTTTGTTCCGTAAGCCATCTTGTGCTCGAAAACAGTTTCAAGCAAATTTCAGGGCAATCGACCACGCCCATTCTTAGTACAGTTGCCGACGGTAAGCAGACCGAAATTACCAAATTTCAGACTTATACGACCAAAACCGTCCAGCATTCTTATTGTTTTGTGGGTGATAAAAGAGGTCGTGGAAACCCATTTTTAGTACAGTCGCCGAGCTTAACTATACAAACTAAAATACCAAATGTTAGTCTCATACAATAGAAGATATTGCATTTTTTTTCATACAATAGAAGATATTGCAATAACCCAATCTAGAATGCAAATAGTACACGTTTTAAGTTTGATCGAAATCTGCTCGGCCGTTTAGATTTGTATAAAAGTCAAACGAACAAACAAACAAACAGAAATTTATTTTTATTAATATATATCCATACCTGCTCTGCTACAATTTTAAACTTCAATAAACTTTGAACTTGAAAAAAATTAACTAAATCTCCAAAAATGTAAATTGCACCATTTATGAATTCGCGCGAATTTTGGAGATTTTGTCCTCGGCTATTTTGGGTTTGGCGATTAAATTTTTGAGATTTTGAATTTGTATACTTTGTGCTCTGTAGATTTTAGCTTTGGATATTTTGACTTGGAGATTTTGTCGTGGATATTTCGTACCCAACCCTTATAACACAACTCTTTTAAATTACTCTGAGATAATGCGAGAGAGAACAGAACACTTATAGACAACTTGTTTTGCCGCAAACAATCTCTAAGCGTATTATTCTTGCTGAAGATAGTTATAGGACCTAATTAAAAAATAAAATTTTTCGTCCAGTGCTCAACTCTTTAGAATTGTTGCTTGGGCTGTATGGACCACGTATGGAATTGCAGATTGATCCGTAAGTCACTTAAACTTATAGTTATAACGTATCGAAATTTTAAACTTGATTATCTCGAAGCTACTTTTTCAAAAAATGCTCGTGATGTTACTCAAAAAGTTGTTAACCGATCAGGCTGAAATTTTGACAGGTTTCTCTCTATAGTATTGCCGCAAGAATGTACCTACAAGTTTAAAGATATAGTATGAATAAATGATTTTTTTTGGGGTCAATACTGTTGAAGAAAGTAGTCGAAAAACTGGACCTTCGATTAAATAGCCGACATAAATTCTAATTTCTAATTTTTTTATTATTTTACAGGTTTATCCTTCGCTTTAACGTATTAGTAATCGAAAAACCCCGCTTTTGTTTCAGATACGTAGACAAATTTTGACAGCTGCAGCACTTTTAGATGCCTCGCAGACAGACACAGAACAGACACTCTGCAGAGACGCCATTTTGTAAAAGAAATTAAAATGTTTTTTTACAGTTCAAGAGTGTACTTAAAAGATAGGAAAATAAAAAAAACACAGGTGCGTCGTTGGGCACACGAGAGAAGCGAAGCTTTTTCGCAGTTGCATAGATTTGATAGCTTAATAATTTTTTCTTTTTAATAAATTAACTTTTAAATTCAAAAATTTAAAATAACATAAAATAAATTACATATATACAGAAAACATATATACTGCTTTTTTAAATGTTGAATGTCAAATTTCCACGCCAATTACATATAACTCTCTCCATTCTAACTCTTCACACATGGTTGTGAACTTGGCTGCACTGACTCATGCATGCGTTTGTTAACATAGAGTGTAAATTATTATATAGAGATTGCATCAACTCTGCTAAATCTCTGGCATGTGTTAACAGAGGTTAACAGAGTTTTTTTCTTCATGTTTTTAAGTGAAATAACTCTGTTAACACATGGCAGAGATTTAGCAGAGTTGATGCAATCTCTAGATCATAATTTACACTCAATGCCAACATCACCCCAAACGCATTCACAATACAAACAAACCGATGCTGGAGACACCTTGTGGCAAATTTTTGATAGTTGTAGCATAGCAAATACACAATCCTCTATCTATTGATAGATGGTGACGATCTACTGCAGCATAGCTTCTGTTATAATTAGTATTGAATTAACAACTGTTTCTAACACGTCTGTGTGGCCTAGTGGATAGTGCATTGGACTCTCGTTTAATTTACGAAGCATTCAACGAACGGTGGCTATGCGAACGATGTTGAATTCAAGCGGAAATATGTATTTCGAACGAAGCTTATCGTTGGCTCATTCGTCAAGCTTTTGTTTGATATGTACACTCAAACTGTTATACACAAGCAGTTGTCAAATGTGGCACTGCCATATCAAACACTAGGGAAGTTTTCTGTGGTGGTATTCACTCTTTCGTGTATTAGATGTACTGATTGTAATTGTACCGATTTAACAAGGGAAAGAGTGAGTGACTTCTTCCACAGCAGTGTATCTACTATTGGCTACACTGGTGGCAATTGAACGTTTTTTCCTTATTTTAACATTTTCCATTACAGATTCCATTACAGATGGATTTTAAACAGTTCTAATTAGAAAACGATATGATGTGACGAAAAATGGTGCCAAGAATGCTGCCAAGTAATGTCAAAATGATACAATTAACACATACAACTACATTACAATCATCTTTTGATGTTGTAAAGAAACACATAAAGTGTAACTTCAAAAGCTATGGTATTTGTTGTTGCATGTGTATTTAGTGTAATTTTTTGACAGAAGTACACTAGTGTATTCATAAATACACAAAAGAGCGAATACCACTAATATGTTGCTTCGTTTCTTATATGTTGGCAGTGCTTTTTGGTTTTGTCCGGTTTGTGTATTCAATAAATAAACTTTGAGCAATTAAGTGGATTGCGGACTTGCTTTTCATTATTTTTGTTTTCAGTGATTGTGTGTTTGCTTTTGACATAACAATATATAAAATGTATGCAGCTATTGCAGTTTTTATTTTTATTTTATGTATTTCAAGGGCTTCACAGCCTTCAAACACTGTATATATTTATATATTTCATAATTTATTTACCTTTAGGTTCAGAATTTTTAATTTTTTAACCATTCTTTTAACGTTTGCAACCACAACGATAGCATAAAAGTGTTCGTTTGATTTTGACATTTGGATTCGTGGTTTCAGTGCTCGTTAGAAATACATATTGCAAATATGTAACTGTACTACGGCATCGTTCGTTGGCTGATCAGCTGTTATCGTTGTTTGATTCTATTCGAATTACAAATTTCAAAAACACGAACGAACACTGTTTTGAACGAAACGATTGTTCGGATAGGAATACAAAATGAAGCCATAAGAGAACGCGGGTTCGATCCCCACTGGCGGCACATAAAATATTTTTAGTATTTAATATTAAAGTATTAAATTTTCTTGTTGTAATAAGCGCTAGCAACAAAGAAACCATCAAATTTCCAAGAAAAAATCTGTCGAAAATTTTTCAGATTTCACTCCAAGCAAATCACAGAACGAGGAGTAAAAAGCTTCGCTTCAAAAATAAATCAATTATGTTATCATCTTGAAAAATGTCATTAAACATGACTTATTTCATCCTGTCTAAAGGCATCTCCCCCCTTAAGTAATTACATATTCTAAAAGAAGTAAAGAAGATATCGTCAACTAAATTACACGCAGTATTAATCACGGTTTACCACAAGTTTCTGTGTAATTAACTCGTTTTTTTACGTTTTTTGTATTGTGAGGTTATTAAAAATAACGAGTGATATGGTCATAGCTGGAAAGAAATTAAAAAAAAAATTGAAATAGCGAAGCAACTGTTAAAAGTCTGTATGATTTTTTTGAAGCGAAGCTTTTTACTCATCGTTCGTGATTTGCTTGGAGTGAAATCTGAAAAATTTTCGACAGATTTTTTCTTGGAAATTTAATGGTTTCTTTGTTGCTAGCGCTATTACAACAAGAAAATTTAATACTTTAATATTAAATACTAAAAATATTCTTGGCCCGCCCGTGGGGATCGAACCCGTGTTCTCTTAAATGAGAGACCAACACGCTATCCACCAGGCCACAAAGACTTGTTTGAAATGTCTGTTAATTCAATGTTAATAATAACAAAAGCTATGCTGCAGTAGATCGTCACCATCTATCAATAGATAGAGGATTGTGTATTTGCTATGCTAAAAATTTGCTTTTATTTGCCACAAGGTGTCTCCAGCATCGGTGTTTTTGTATTGTGAATGCGTTTGTGGTGTTGTTGGTACGAAGAAAGTTATCAATGCCCACAAGTGCGTTGATGAGTGCGTTTTTAAGTGTCAAAAAAATAGATGATATCAATAAATATGCAATTAACAAACGCATGCATGACATCGGCAAGGTATCTAAAATGTTTGTTAAATTTTGTTTCGTGTGCGTTCTTTAATATATATTTTTGAAGCGAAGCTTTTTACTCCTCGTTCTGTGATTTGCTTGGAGTGAAATCTGAAAAATTTTCGACAGATTTTTTCGCTAGGTAGTACGCTGTTGAAGGAAAAAATTTGTTCAGCGCAGCCAAGTTCACAACCATGTGTGGAGAGTTAAAATGGAGAGTCGCTGGCATTATATGCCCGTATATGCAATTGGCGTGGAAATTTGACATTCAACAATAAAAAAATAAGCAGTAGGTTTTGTGTATACATGTGATTTATTTTACGTTATTTTAAATTTTTGAATATTAAAGTTAATTTATTAAAAAGAAAAAATTATTAAGCTATCAAATCTATGTAACTGCGAAAATGCTTCGCTTCTCTCGTGTGTCCCACGACGCACCTGTGTTTTTTTATCCAGAAACAATACTAAATCGAACTAGCAAGGTCACTTCCAATTTTTGGTCATTCAAATTTAAGAAATACGTTTACATAACTCGCTCAGATTGCAACGATAAAACCCTTGTAAGTATCGAATGTGTAGTGAAATGATCTCAATTCATTTTTGTTTTTATTACATAAATATTTTATTTTCTTTAAAATTTTTACAGTGTTTCTTTAATTATTTGGTTGGTTTGTATTAATTCTTTAAATAACTACTTAATTAAACAATTTAAATAACAATTTAAATGTTAGCAGAGTTGCTTTACATGTTATCAGTTGACACTAAAATAGGTAATTGGTACTATCAAATGGAATAAATTTTTAATAGTAATTGATATAATGTTTTTGTTTGCAGCTTATATATTAAAAGTAATTATTTACAAATATTAATTACACATAGTCACCATATCTGTTGGTAAAAAGCAATTATTAGTTCTCATTCGAAAAAGCCTTAATAAAATGTAAAATTTGGCATTTAAGTTGTTTCTCTAATGAAATATGGAAAATACATTAATTAATGTTTATTTGTGAACTTATGTAATATTTAGTATTTTTCTATTAAATGCTTTGGAATATTTTTGTTTGTGTTTTTAATTATAAATCGTGGTTTTGTTCGGTATAAGTAATAAATGGAGATTAAATAATTTATGCCCTGATTCCATTTAACACTTTACAATGTTGACGAATATGAAAATCAGGATAATAGTCAGGGTGAATAGTTTTGCCAAAATATAAGATTTTATAAAGAAGTTATAGTTTATATTTCTTGGGTTGTTGTTAAATGTCAATTAAATATTAATATAATTAGTTTTCTCAGATTTTGGAAATGGCAGTGATACGGTAAAGAGTTCAATATAAAAAAACTTAAAACTTAATTTTAAAAACAATTTATAAACAATGGTAAAAATTGTTTGCCATAACCTAAATTCTCATGATAATAATAAAAATACTAAATAAGATAAATAAAATAAAAAAAATTCAACGTATTAAACCTAGGTAACCGTTATTTAATAAAAGCTAGCGGCAAAAATTGTAAAAATAAATTCTTGAAATTCGTCTTGAAACTTTCAAGTTTCAATTCTGTTATGAAAAAATGAATTTGTGCACTTATTGTTCAAATTAAATTTAAGAACAACAACTACATTCATTCTTATTTCGTAATAAGAATTATTATAATGATTCGATAATTTGTAAACATCATTTCAAATATTTGTAATAGAAAAAATTTGAGACGCTTGCTGCCCATTATTTGAGTTATAATAATAGTACTTTTCTCGTTTTTTTACTTAAGAATTTTTAATCCAAAATCCTAGAAACTGCAAAATGCTTTGAAAATATCGAGAAATATGAAACAAATTATAAAATTAGGAAAATAAGAAAATACTTTTAAAAAACACACAATATTAGAAATAGTTAGGTTGCCCTGGAAACTACACTTTGAACAAAACATTGTAAAAATTTAAGGTATGGTTTGACAAATTTTATACATGGCATTCTTTTGCAAATTAATTGGAAGTTAAGAGGACTGTTGCCAGTTATGGCGATACCATGCTAAATTGGCGTTTTGAAATACTACTTTGGCGAAATGGCGAAAAATGTACGGTTTTTATATTTTTTGGCGGGATCACCTGAAAAAAAAACGAAAAAAGCAAAAAATTCTTCCATCTCTAATTCTTAATTCGTACAGCATTAGAACTACCACAACATTAAAGTATAATATAATTTCTTCTACTTCTGATATTGTTTCCATCATTTGTTCCATATCTCATACTTTATTCACAGATCAACCGTATCAAATCAAACTGTGTTCCACGGAACCCTAAGGTGAGGGCGTAATAGCACGCAAAGAGTTCCAGACATCAAAAATAACCATTGTAGTCTTCATCTTCAAGAAGTTCTCAATGAAGCTGTTAAGATTGTAAATTTCATCAAAACCAGATCCCTAAATGCTAGGATATTTATCCTATTGTGCGATGATATGGGAAGCTTACATAAAAAATTGCTTCTTCATACAGAACTAAGACGGTTATTCAAGGGAAAGGTTCGGACCAGGTACTTTGAATTACACGGAGAAATTCGAATCTTTTTATGTGAACATGAACATGATTTACCTTACCTGCAAATCTAAAAACGTTAGTTGGCTTCAAAATCTAGCCTATTTTTTCGATATATATTCGTACTTAAACGATTTTCGTACCTAAATGGATTTAGCCTAATTTAAACGCTGTAAATCTTTCACTTCAATGGCCAAATACTACAACTTTAAAGTTCAGAAGTAATGTAAACTCAATTTAATTAAAGTGAGAGCTTTAGGGGGAATGTATATACAGGGTGTCCCGCAATTGAGTGCAACTATTTACGGAGCTGAAAGGTTATGTCGAGCTGAGCAAAAAATTGTATGGGAGGGGGTTAATTAATACTTCACGACTTTGGTTTACGTTATTCTTTCTAGCAGAAAAACTAACTTACATAAAACATAACATTTTGATAGCTCATATTAGAGGCAATGAAATCACCTATCCAACGGTATATCAACAAACCCCACCAACTTAACCGTTACCGAGCTGTGATCGTGTGAAGATGAAATCAATCGGTTGAAACTACCAAGTTTCAACTTTGAGTGCAAATTTCTTAGAATTTCGCGTAAGAATTGAAATTTTTTTTCAGATCAATTTTGTAATTTATTCAATTTTCTTTTCAATGACACCAAAAACACAAACACATCTTAAGAAATAAAAAAGTTGGCTGTACTAAAAAAAGTATACTTATTAGAAAACAATGATATTATCTGCTGCATAACTAATTGTAATGTCATTATTTATTATTATTTTCAAATAAGTATAATTTTTTTAGTACAGCCAACTTTTTAATTTTTTAAGATATGTTAATGTTTTTTGTGTCATTGAAAAGAAAATTGAATAAATTACAAAATTGATTAAAAAAAATTTCATTTATTACGCGATATACTGAGAAATTTGCACTCAAAGTTGAAATTTGGTAGTTTCAACCGATTGATATCATCTTCACACGATCAAAGCTCGGTAACGGTTAAGTTGGTGGGGTGTGTTGATATACCGTTGAATTGCCTTTAAAATGAGCTATCAAAATAAGTTTTATGTAAGTTCGTTTTTCTGCTAGAAACAATAACGTGAATCAAAGTCGTGAAATATTAATTAACCCTGTAGCTCCTAAGAATGTGAAAATAGACCCCCCCCCCCTCCCATACGATTTTTTGCTCAGCTCGACATAACCTTTCAGCTCCGTAAATAGTTGCACTCAATTGCGGGACACCCTGTATATAAATAAAACACAGTTTTTTGTTAAATTAAATAATTTTTTGGCAGCCGCATTCCACCAGAATGTTAAAAATAATATTTTGACACAATTAACTGGTTAAAAAATAAATTTTTGGAAAATCCTTCAACTTATACTTATATACGGACACCGCATTAAAATTTACCTTTGGCTATATTGAAATTGCTCCATTTTAGATCAAAATATTTTAAGAGTATCCAGAAATTTAAAAAATGCATAGTAAGAGAATTGATGCCTTTTGTTACAACCTACCAATGTGAGAAATCTTTTTTCAGATACGTCGCTACAAAAACTAAATAAAGAAATCGACTTGATCAGAAGATTACAGAAGGTTTGTTTCCGTACTCAAACTGTGTAACTTGTGGGACACTATTTTCTGTTTCCGTACTTTCTGTGCTTAAAATGGGAGAAGAAGAACAAGCATAAAACCGCTCTCTCGAGCACACAAAGCGCACAGAGAGTGCTCTAGCAAGACTCCGAGTAAAGTAAGAACAAGCATCAAGAAGAACAAGCATCAACTTCACAAACAAATTTACGATAATTTTAATTGGCACAATTTACGTTTGATATTTCTGCAGTCAAAATCAGCTGTTTTGTGCTTGAAACTTACTAGATGCTGTTTCCGTACTTTTGCAACTATTCTCACATTTCATTTTTACTCTCAGTTTGAACTTACACAAATCTTACACAGTGTAGAGTAAAGAAAAACCCACATATAGTCTCCAACTGATTCTGATATTGGTAAATTGTGATCTAATAAACAAGCACACCAAAGTTATTAGCTTTTTGGAAATATTTTTTTTTTTTCTTTTGTGTGTATTCTCTTATACATAATATCAAACTATGTTACGTCAAGTTTATAATCAGACCATAAGATTATTGCATAAATTTATTGTACTGTATAGAATTTTTTCTCTAAATATATATATAAATGAAATTATAAAAAAAAACACAAAACATTATGAACAATGAATTAAAATAAAAATTTCAATTAAGGGATTTGAAGTCTCAGCCGATTTCAAGTTACTTGAATGCAATCAATTGCCACATAAATGAATGCGAGACTGCAATCAAATTATGACAAATGATTGCTAATCTCACATGTTGAAGTCAGAAGTACCGAAAAGGAATTATGTATTGTAATGAATTTGAACAAAATCAAAAGACTTAAAACATAAAATGATTGAAATCTTTCACAGCAAAATATGTACTATATTATATGAAATAAAATTATTTGTTTTTTACTGAAAAAATGGAAATATATATCTTTTATAAAGTTGTCAACATTATAGGGTTCCGTTGCAAACTTAATATAGAAAAAGGTTCCGCTCATTGGATGTTTAAAGAACGCTGCTATAGATGTTAGTAGTGCGTATAGCAATATTTGTTTAACATTCCTTTCGTTTGCTTCAAATATGTTTACACCTTAATTCTTATTAGAAAGAGCTGGTTATGAAAGCATACTAAACCAGATTATTGAAGCAATGAGCAAGGATTGTGCTCTCCTAACTACGAATTGATTCAATCGGTTTCGAAATAAATTTTTCAAATGAATTTTTAAAAGTTAATTAAAATTTTAAGCTGTCTTGTTTTTGATACTTGCGCCAACTACTGGTTGAGATAGCTATTCATTTGCTAACAAACATTGAAGATTTCAGAAAATTTAAGTTTATGTGTCCTGAAATTTTTAAAAGTTTTTGGTATTTGACAGTCTTCACAGGCAGACATAAAGACTGTCGAGGAATAAACTAACTTTTGTTGATTGGAATAGTTATTTTCATACCAACGTCTCAAAAAATATTGCCGATTTCTGATTAAATATCTATAAATACGTGAATGAAGTAGGCAACAACTTTTTCAGAGAACTCGTGAAAGTGTTAATAAAAATTATTTTGGTACCAACTAGTAATTCATGTATAGGAAGAGTTTTTCAATTATGTATTAAAAAAAAAAAAAAACAAACAGAAAATGAAATTTGAGCTACTCAAGGCTGTCTTAAGAATTTCAATTGTTACGAACTGTTTTAATGTGTGCTCGAAAGTTTTAAGCCCACAAAAGAGGTAATAATCAGCCTAATTATGAAACATTTTCTCCCGGGAGTTGTAAAAAGTAGTTTTCGTTTTTAAGATAGCACATAAAGACATTTAATTTTTTTTATTTTACACTCATGAATATTGACGGTTTAATTTTTAATTTTTTTTATTTTACACTCATGAATATTGACGGTCGATAAACAAATTTGCATTAAAAATTTCCAAAAAGTTTTTAAGCTTTGTCTTAAAAACGGAAATTTCCTCTGACAACTCCCGGCAGAAAATCTTTCATAATTGAGTTGATTACTTCTTAAATTATGTACACAAAATCGGATGAGAGAGGAGAGTTGGAAGAATATAATGGTATGCTTATTTAACATTTTGATAAAGAACAATATTTTTTAGGACACTGTTATAAATGTATTTTAAGTAAATCTTATGTTTTCTAATTATTTAAAAAAAAAAATGTTGGCGGGTTTTAGCGGTATCGTTTTAGAGAAATGGCGGTCTGGCGTACCAAAAAACTGGCAAGACTAGTTAAAAGCAGTCGAATAAAATTATTAAACATATCGCACTCCATCTACAAAACAGGCACAACTCAAAATTTACAAATTTTTACTTTTTAATGTTAAACTAATCGTAGTGATTACTCCTCTTCTTACTCTTTAATTAAAAAAAAAAAATCATTTTGTCTCTTTGTTTTGTTGGAGTCCGTGGAAAAAAATCGTTTTTTGCTTCTCCTGAAAATTTTAAAATTTTGAGTTGTGTTCTTTTGTAGATAGTGTGCGATATATGACAAATGTTGAGCTGTATAAAGGTATTCATGTTTAGAGAAATAGGAATTAATATCAATTACCATTGTGCAAAAGAACAGTTTTTGTTAAAAAAAAAAAAACATAATATTAAACTAAACAGTAGTAATTCTGTCTTTTTTTATAAAGATTTTGATATAGCATTGGGTAACAAACGTCCGTAATTTACAGATTCAAGTTACAAAAATGAATTCTACTTAAAATATTTAAAGTGGTACTAGTATTTTCAAAAACTGGCAATTTCTTGAAAGTACTTATGAGGAAATTGATCTAAACATGGCTATTAAGACATTAACAACATTAATATATGAGTTATTAGCGCTAGCACAGAGCTAAATAACAAAATCTGAAGGAAGATTATTGATGTTGAAAACTAAATATAACATTCAGACATATTCTGAAATCCACCTCGGAGGTGGATCGGAATCGGATTTCAATTCCTATTCCGACATTAAAAGATGTTCTAAATTTCAATAGGAAAGTGAATAATTTAATCGGATTCAAATATGTGTTCAAACTTGATTTCCCAACACTTCAACTAAATGACAGCGAATCTGAAATTTTGATAATTTGTTTAAATATTAACGGGTGCGTTTTAAAATTTAAATATTTTTGTAATTAACAAAAGTATTGTGTTAGTCGATGCACTTTTCTTAGATGTACAAAAAAAAAAGCAAAGTGGGAAAATGCCATATTTTTCAAACATTGAAAATAAATTACTTTGAATTAAGTTATTTTAAGTAGAAAAAATAGTGCATGGCAGCACTCAAAATTAATTCAAACTAAAATTCAATTTAGAATCCTCCAACAAAAATTTGATCGGATTTGAATTCACTTAAAATCTGTGATTTGGTTGGACTTGAGAATTGGATTATAAAAAACCCTGCAATCGAATGTTATCGAAAGCAAATCCGAATCCGACGCGAATTGGATTTCAGAACACGCCTGATTGCGGGGAATTTTGGAAAACATTTATGTGAAGATAATTTTTATTATATCTATGTCATTAACCCATTCACATTTCAGTTTTGCAATGTAGATATATGAATAAAAATTCGTAATTTTTATGAATTATGAATATTAAGTGTAAAAAAATATATGGATGAATTTGAAATACGTACTTTTCGTACTGTTTTGAAATACGAAATGAAAAAGAAGAGAAAAAGTTAAATTAAAAAAAAGGAAGGGCTTAAATTTAAAAGTGTCTAATTTCTAAAAAATAAAAATCAGAGATATTTTGGAAAAAAATGTTCTTAACTTTTTATATGTCTACGATGTTTAAGGTAAAACAAAATGTTTCCCTTAAAAGCAGTTAGTTATTAATACCATTTCGATTTAAAACTGACCAAGTCCAACAGGCCTAAAAAAAATTATTAATTCGAATAACTTACTTTTAAACTAAAATTGCATATGTTTCCATATGCACTAATCTCCGGAGTTCGTGTAATTCTAAAATAACAGAAAAGACTTTTTTCTGTTCGGTTCGGTTCTTATCGTTAACTTTTTGGGAACCCTGCTACAGGTGTAGTAAAAAGAAATCCATCCAATCCAATTGAAGGTCTTACTTAGCATAGTTAGAATGATTCGATTTAGTTCAAATATTCACCGTTTTGTTCGATAGCTTGTTGCCATTTTGAAGGCATTTTCATTATGCATCTGTCATAAAAACTTTTGTCCCTATTCGCAAAAATCTGGGGCTGTCGACTATCACAAGTTTCTCTTGAGGCGAATATATTATCAGCAAAATCATTCACCATAGACGGAAACAGGTGGAAATCACTTGGTGCAAGGTCCGGACTACACGGTGAATGTAGTGTAAAAACTTCCCAACCAAGCTCTCGGAGCTTCTGGCGAGGCACATCGATGTGGCCGCTTTTGGGCAATTCCTTCCTTCAGACGAGCTTGGCTGTAGGGGAGCAGCTCATAGTAGATGATTCCGTGGCAATCCCACCAAACACACAGTAAAACCTTTCTGCCTTGGCCACCGCTTGCGTCGGCTTACCATGAACGTTTTCACTTTACGTTGCCTTCACGATTTCCATTATACAATCGACATTTTAGATAAATGGCCTTCCAGAGCGTAGTGCATTTTTGACATCAAAAAAAACTAAAAGATAATCGACGAAACCAAAATAACGCGTGATTGGCTGTTACAGTATCAGGTTCATAAACACTATTTCCATTTTCATCCGCCTGGCTTGTGTTTCTTCGCCTTTATCGAAGAAAAACTGTAAAAGTTGCTTGAATTTATCTTTGATACGCGCTTAAGCAAAACTGAGTCAAGCAATCACAAAATGGTCTGAGAAGTTTTTTTAGTATGAAATCTTTCTGATGCCATCTAGCGTTCCGATCGCACTTATACAACCCGACAAGAGTGAAAAATGTTCGATTAATATTCAAATAAGTTCTTGTACCAAAATTTTGCTATTACAACTCAATTCCAAGATCATTGAAAATTATTAAAATACGACAATTGATAGATAATTGAAGTTTCAAATGTAGTTTTTGGCAAAATTTAAGCTAAACTAAAATCATTCAATTTTAAAATTCGTCCTAATAAATCAATTCAATTTAAAAATTAATGTTCTCAGATCAAAACTAGCCAAGTTTGACTTGATTGGTTTCAAAAGTTGCCAAGTTCCTGTTATGAGCTTCAAGTTTGCTCAAGTCAAATAATTTTTTTACAATAACTTCGTTATTTACCAAAGACTTTGGCTTACAATTTGTTTGCAAAGTACCAATTCTATAACAATTATCACATCACTTATATTATCACTAAAATACACTGTTCATATAAGTTATAATGCATCTGTTCCCGTATATCAATTCAATTTTTGAATTTAAGCCCTTAAAATTGTGAGAAAAGGTTTATTATATATCAAATTTTTTTTAATTGCTTATGTTATAACTAAGAAAAAGTGTTCACGAATAAGGTCGAAAATTTATGATCGAAATTGGTTTTATTGCTTTTAAAAATATTCTTCATCAATATCAATACACTTTTGCATGTGTTTTTTGAACCAATTTCGAAGCACTTTTTCCACTCCGATTTAGGTTAAGATTTCCTTAGGTAACTCCAAAAGATGCGTTCTGAATGCAATAAGCACTTCTTCGGGTGTCGAAAATCTTTGGCCACGCAATTTTTTTTTTTAATTTCGGGGATAAAAAGTGATTGAGTGTCAAATCGGCTGTACGGCAGATGACACGTCAATTAAATTATTCAAAAATTCTGTGAACATTGCTTAAAATACGAAAATTCCCTTTTTCAATTCCCAGGGAAATTTCTTTCAGAATTAGGCTGAATATATATTCTCTACTTGCAAGTGATTATGTGCACGTGTGGACTCAAGTGTTAAATGTTCTGAAGAAGGGTATGTTCAACAATGGATGCATTCAGCGGAAAATTTGCTACGTAGCTGTTGCACAACTTTCGGGCTGAATGGTATGTAGCATAAGCGCTCACACAGCATGTTCCCTGCGCGGTCACCATTTTAGGGATCGAAAATATTTTGTGCTACTTCGCTACCTGAGCGCGCTTTTGGAAAAAATGCAGCCAATGACATGTATTGTTGCCAAGGCCAAAAATATATATCCAACCTACGCATGTTATCTGTTTTGTCGTGAGAAGATAACATTTGGCTAATGCTACACTATTTCCTAGTATAATTCAGAAATAATCAGTTGAAATCAGAAAACAATCTGAATTTAAAATTTTTATTTAAAATTCAGAAAATTTTCAGAAATTCCATTCGAACTTTTAAGTATAGACAGTAAACATTAACCGTATAAAATACTATTCGAACTATACAAAGTAATATAAAACTAAGTTAAAATATTTTGTTCCAGTAATTCAACATTTTCACTGAATTGTCAAGAAAAAGTAAAGGGACCACAGCCATGCAGGGTGCGCCATCATATATGTCAGTATGTGAATATTAAATAACTTTAGAAAAAACAACCGATTTGCATATCGTCCCTTAGCTAACAATATCGCATGTCAATTTTACCAACTTTACAGGAGACGAAAACAACTGTCTATTTGTGCGGTGTGGAGAGGCCAACCGACTTGCTCGCTGTCACTACTTTTTGAATTACGGCTTCTGATTGCCTGAAATCTATATCACGTGACCAATGGTTAGACGCGCAATGAGCAGCTCCATCTAAAGGTATTCGAAGTGAAAACCGGCATTTTTCGACTTGAGCGGTGTTGTCCCATATAAGGGACGATATGGTATATGAAGTATTTTTATTTAGTTTGGTCTAATAAAATGTATTTGGACTAGTTTTTGAATACAACATCAATTCAGTGCCCGCTTTTATTGGCCAAAGCAAAATGCGCCCTATTTCGCCGCGTATTTCATCACTTTATAGAGCATCCTACAAAAAGAAGTTCAGAGGGGACAAATCTGGAAATCTGGGTGGCCAGTCAGTATCGCCATTTTTTGACATCACATGTCCAGGGAATTTTCATTTAAGAACCAGCATTGCTCGATTTGCAGTGTGGCATGGCGCACCGTTTTGTTGTAAGCAGTAACTGTCCAGCTTTCTTTACACATTTGTAGGCAGACATAGTGAGCCCACACTACCCGATATCGATTCCCATAGACTGTTTCGCCTTTTCTGAAAAAAAATGCCCCAATGATTGTTTTAACGGAAATGCCGGCCCAAATAGTTACTTTTTGGTCATGCAATGGTGTTTCATGGATCTCATGTGGATTCTCCGTTCCCTAAAAGTGGTAATTTTGCTTGTTAACATTTGGATTCAAAAATCAGCTTCAGTGTCAGCCCTATTCCAAGCGACGTGGACGGTCTGTCGGCAATATTCTTTGAGTCAATTAAACTTTAAACGGAAACAAATACAAATCAACCTTCAAAATGCGCCAGAAAGTGGTTCCACTGACACCAAAATGCTGAGTGCGGTGGTTCAACCAATTCACTGGAGCGTCTTGAGCGTTGATGAACGGCATGTGAACGATATCCAACTGTTCCGTGCTCAGCAAAATTCAATACCAAACGACGAATAGTATAGCCAGACGGTGCTTATTGGTCACGATATTTCCGACAATATGCACGTTCAGTTAACACAACTGAAATTCTATTTTAAATGTACAGCGAATGTACGCGATTCATGCTTTAAATTGTATTGAATTGACGTTTCAAAAATTTCAATTCAAGCCAATAAGCTGATAAATGTACAATGTAATTCAATGTTAACATACCGACGTAAAATATGGTGCATCATGTATGATTTGTTATCACGCTCTTAGCACGTTCGCGGATGCTATTGCATTTATTTTTTTCGTAGTTATGCAAAATGACGTGAATGCTATATGAACTAAATTAAAAAGCTAATATTTATTCATTTAAACTTATAAAACCGTAACTTTTTGTCTTTTCTGATTTTGTTTAGTACACCTATATAGTTTAGAAATAAATAACGAGTCTTCTTCTGAACCCACTAAAATTTTGGTCATCCGTGAACGTGTTAATAAAACTCAATCGAATTTTTTAGGAGGACCTATTAATATTTGTTAAAATTCTCTTAAATCATATATAAGAGTTGCGAAAGTGACGCTTAACTATCATCATAATCTAGAGACGATCAGTGCAATTGAAGTAGCTCTGTAATTTCGTCTTTAGAATAAGCCTCAAAGCTACAAACATAAATGTACACTACTTGTATTTAAAGTTAATTTCAGAATTTTCTATAATATATGTTATTGAGATTAAGTATTTTTTAATACAGTTCATTGGAAAATAAAAATATTATAAATTTGTAAAAAAACAATAGTTCGAATAATTTAATTTGAATCAATAATATGTGTTTTTTAATCTGTTTTAAAACCAATTTTATCTCACTCTGTTTGTTTGGTAGGGTGTTTCAGATCGACTATTAAAAATATTTAAAATACAAAATAATCTTAACTAAATAAGAGAACTCTCTTGGAATTTTGCCTTTTTAGTTTAAGCTTACATTTGAGAACTTGATAAAAAAAGGTATGTTTATCCTGTAGATACTTCATAACTATATATATAACTTAAATGCGAAAAGATAATAGGGAAACATTTCGTTTGAGAAGACGCGAATGAGGCATGGAAGGCGATGTGGACTGATCTACCATATCGTTACCACCGCCATTAAGACTATGTGTGTCGCATGAGTAGCTAAGATCCTGCATTGGCACAACTTCCGGTAATAAATGACGGATATGTGTTGGTGAGCGACGCACTTTGTATTGATGCCTGTGATATAAAAAAATACAAAAATTTACAAAATATCAATTATGTTCATGTAAATTGATTATGTTCTCAGATGGAAAATGGGAAAACCGTGAAAACGTTAAAGTTTTAATATTATACTAAGGGTTGTTCACGATAAGCCCAAACATTCTACAAATGAATTCTATTCCAACACTCCAAATAATAAACTTTACTAAGAGTTTTGTACTAAAGTTTATGATATAAATGAAAGCAAAATCTTACACAGCAGCATCGTTAGATGTTCTTTGAGATTGTCTGCTTCCAAGCCGCAATTGATTTACAATACAAGCACAACATATATATATGAAAAGAACACAAATTTAAATGAAAAATTATAATTAAATAGGGGTATTCACGATGTGTTATATTTGGGCTTGTATTCAGTAATAATGACAAATTTTAGTTTTATTTGTTATTACATTTTATGTAGTTGTATCTGAAGAACATAATGTTTTTGAAAACTTTTTCTTACTAGAAAATTAAAAAATGGGCAAATCTCAGCGTGTCAGGCATTTCATTCGGACGCTTCTTAAAAAATTGTTCATGCGGTGCACAGTGGCGTGTTTGGGGCATTTAGACGGTCTTAATTCTGTAACTCGGGTTTGAGTGTACGGAATAATTTGAAATTTTGGAAGAAGCATATCTTCCTTATGTGTAAATTTCACAACGATTGGCCTTAAGAAAAAAAAAGTTACGAAAATTTGTATGGGGAAATTTGACTTTTCGCTTCCCTACACTACGATTTCCCACATAAAAATGATATTACTTCTAAACAAAATGCAACACAGAAACCGTAGACCACTTTTTGCAAACGCCACGGTAAGCCCCTTATTTCTTAGTCCACCAAAAAATATCTTGTCAAATATTTGTACCTGTCTTTCTGAAGTTATGTTTGAGTTCTCAAAAACGGTAATTTTTGCCATATTTCAGTTGAAATTTTACCATTTTCCGAGCCTTTCCCAGCTTTTGTTTTATCATTATCTTAAAGTGCATTATATCGACTTCATATACTAATAGTTTCAGATTTTGCAAACATCTGCATCCTTATTTTTCAAGGGGTTTTCGTATTTAACCCCTTATTTTGAGCAAAGATATAATGTAGTTTTTATGCATTAAAACAGCTACCATACTGTTTTTCAGTATTTTAGTGCAATGTTAATAAAATTGAATGAAAATATTAATTTTTATCAACCCAACCTCTCTGCTCCACCACCTCTCCCTATAATAAGGAGTGTAGAGCGAAAAAGTAAGTCAGTAATAACAAATAACAGGTCAACAAGATTTATTAAATGCAAGTGTTTTTGTTCTGTTGTTGGTTTTTCTAATAGAAAAAGCTGAAGCATAAGGTTATTGCACTTCGTTTATGTTTACATTTTTCGCAAATTAACTGTTAACTTAATTGTAATAGTTTTTAAGCTAAGGTTTTTGTTTGTTGACACAATTCGATGTATGATTATTTCTTTTGTTGAAGTCAAAGAGTGCGCGTTAATTAGATATCAAATTAAATTATTTAAGTGCTTTAATTATTTATTAATTAATTTAGTGAAATGGAAAGTACAAACGTAGTTTTAACTCGAAATGAGTTCTTTGAAGTGTGTTGTACTGTTTCTAAAAGTGAAAGACTCGATAGATTGGTACTGCATATTTGTAATAAATCAAATATTTGTGTGGAAGATTTTGACCAGATAGATATTTTTAAAACAAACGTATCTAAGTATCTCCACACTTTTAACGAGAAATTTTATAAAGTTGGCTGTCGTAAGGATAGGTATGTTTTATATTTTACCTACACTTTGTTTACCGTTATTTGGGGAACCAGGAATTTTTCTAAAAAAATTTAAAAAATATTTTCTGCTTTGTCTTTCCTTCCTATTTCAATATTTAGGGGTATAATTTGCTGTTAGTTTTTCGATACACCCTAGTATACATTTTCTTCATCAGCGTAGTTTCCTGATATAGTCTTTTTTTTTTGTTTTTTATCATCTGCAATGTATGTTTGTTACAGGTTTCTTACAACTTGTCAAAGCTGGTTGCAACTGGCTGATATTACTATTAACTTAGAGGAGAACAATGACGAAATTTTGGAGGAGCAACCTACCTGTTCCAAAAGAGCAGGAAGACCAATAAAATCATTTGAAAGCTGTGCTGAGCGAACAAAACGTCGAAAAGTGCAAGAGCTGTTGGAATTACATACTTCTGAAGAATTGACCTACGCTGCTCAAAAGTCTCAACGAGCAGATGGAAATCGGTTAAAAGCAGATACGATGAAAGCGGTTTCGGAATTCCCAGAATATTCAAAGAGAATCAAGCAATGTTTACAGAAACAAGAAAAGCAACGAATGTTTACTCCGGAAGAAGCTCTTGCGTCTTACGTCGATAATAAAATGACGAGACGTATTTATAATAAACTTATATCCATCTACACATATGCTGCAGAAAGCAAAAAAAGAATGTTTTCCAGATGAGACTGCCATCCTTGTAAATGAGATAAGTGCTGCAGTGAAAGTGCAAGATATGGTTGATATGACAATAGTTCGACTGCTAAAATCACAATCATCGTTTATAGCGAACCATGTTGCTGACGGGATGACTTTGACCCTTGTTTGCAAATGGGGTGGAGATGGAAGCTCAGGGTATAGTAGATATAAACAACAATTTCAAGATGAATCCAGTACTGATGAATACCTCTTCATTTTAAGTTTTGTTCCTATAAAACTATACATAGAAAATGTCTCAAAACAAACTATTTGGGAAAATCCTAGCCCATCATCCACTCAATTATGTCGCCCATTCAAACTGATTTTAGCAAAAGAATCCGAAGACCTATCCGTAAAAGAGTTTCATGATATAGAAAACCAAATCTCCGCTTTACAACCGGTTACTACGTCCGTGGCTTCGAAGAATGTTACGGTGAAAACAAATTTCGTTTTAACGATGATAGATGGAAAAATAGCTAACTTTTTAACATCGACAAGGTCAACGCAATCATGCTACATTTGCGGAGCTAGGCCGAGTGAAATGAACAACGTGGCACTTTTAAAAACGCCAACAGTTGAATTTTATCGCTACGGTTTGTCAACATTGCATGCCTGGATTAAAGCGTTTGAATGCCTCTTGCATATAGCTTATCGTTTGGACGTTAGAAAATGGGCAATAAGAGAACTAGCTGATAAGTTGGTCAAAGAAAAAAAAAAAAAATTATTCAATCTCGTTTTAGAAAAGAAGTTGGAATATTAATTGAAGTATGCAAGCCAGGATATGGAACTACCCATGATGGCAATACTGCTAGAACCTTTTTTAAAAATCCTGAGAAATCAGCAAATATAACAGGAATTAACGTAGCGTTAATTAAAAACTTTAATATTATCCTTCGCTGTATATCGTCAGGTATTGAAATTAATTTACCAGTCTTCCAGACTTTTCTTGAAGAAACTCGCAAATTATACATTAGTTTATATGGATGGTATTGTATGCCAGTTAGTGTCCACAAAATTGTTTGCCATGGATCAGAAATTATAAAACAATGTGTTGTGCCTATTGGGCAATTATCAGAGGAGGCTCAGGAAGCCCGTTATAAGGATTGTAGGCGTTTTCGTATGTGCAATACGCGGAAGTCATCAAGGGTTAATACAAATAGAGATCTTCTAAATATGTTGTTGATATCTTCAGATCCTGTGATAAATTCATACCGCAAAAATCCGTTAAGAAAACATAAATCTTTTACCCCAGAGATGCAAAAATTTCTTATGCAGCAGGAAGAAACACTCGAAGGAAACAGTTCGTCTTCTGATACATCTTCAGATTACGACTCTGAATCGTCGGATTCATAAGATGAAGTCAAAATGAAGATATTTGGGTTGTTTTTGAATAAATAATTGGTGTAAAGTATATAAGAGTTATATAATTTTTAAAGAAAATTTTATAAGTAATCAAAATTTGAAATAAAAAAATTAAGGTTCATTTAGAATTTTTTGAAAAATTTTACTTTAAACCTAAAAAATATGTATTTTTTTTTTAAATTTCTTGGTTTGACCTCAAAAAATGATATGTTTAACTTAAATCCTAACTAGTGTTATATATCCTCAGAAAGACCATTAAATTTTCTTTCCAAAACGTCTTTAAAAAAGTTCCACGTCAATGAGTTCCGCTGCAAACACGTTTAAAGTGAAACAACCTCCAGAAACACGCAAATTAACCCCTAGCTCCCCAGGGGGTCAAAATAGACCCCCACTTCTCATACATTTTTTTGCTTGTTTTTACATCCCCTATTGTTTAAAATCAATAAATAATTTTGGCCGTCTAAATCGTATGGGGCACGCCACTGAGCGGTGCATTGATCTATTTGAGATAAGTATATATTATTGAAAAGCTCTCTATTGAACACTATAAAACAATTCTTATTCAACTCAAACTTATATTATTATTTTAAACATGCCTTCGAACGTTTTACAAAATGGAAGTCTTTTTGGGACTAAGTTCATACCATGCCCAGATCTGCGAATTTATCAGCCGTATGAAAAAAGTCAGAAGAAAATATTTTTTATAAATTTAAAAAGCTTTCAGCAAAGCCATACGTCGTCTTTATTAAGGGCATAGTGAGTTCACAGAAAATTACTCTATTTGCTCGAACGTTTCGTGTCGGACGTTTCAGATTTTTCCATTGTGATTATATTGGGTAATTATGATACTAAGTAATTAAGTAATTAAGAAACAAATTCAATATGTTGTCATTTCCTTGCCTCAATCATTTCATTATTATCTTAATCAATACTTTCCAATTTTAATAAAACGAAAACATTTTCAAAATACTGCGGGCGATTAGATCATCATGGTAAATAAATTAATGTATAAATTGCTAATATCCTAATATTATAAGATTATGGTTGACCATTTTTGGGATTTGCCCATTTAACAAAAATACAACAATTTTCTACGACACACAGTCTAAAATTTTTGTTGTATATTTTCAAAAAATATATCACAAATACACCACATCGTGAATGCCCTTAATATAAAAAAATATGTATTAAGTGAAAATTACTATTTCCATTGTCATTTTAATACATCACCGACTTACTTTTTATGTCGATTTGCACTAAAACATGCACAACGACATGAACACATTGAAGTATTGGTTCCGTTCAGCGATTGAGCATCATGTCCAGCATATCCACTGAGTATAGAGCCATTGGCTGTGATAACATCGCCTTCTAGTTTGACAGCTACCTGTAGAGCCTGGAAAATTATTTTCAAAAAACAATATTAGTTGATGAATATTGTTTCTTAAAATAAGAAAATTCCATAATAAATTAACAGTTATAGTGAAATAAATATTAAGCGGAAACGAAAGATGCAAATAAAAATTATTGAAATTGGTATATTTGTGTTTATATTTAGCTCTTAGAATGTGTTGATTGTTATTGACGTTTATAATTCTTGTATAAAGATATATTTTAGAGCAAAAGTTAATAGTAGTATTCAGTTAACGCCGTATTTGTGGTGTAAATAGCGTATGTGCCGTAAGTTCATACAACTTACCACACATACGCAGTTTACATCACAAATACGTCGTTCATTGAATACCACTAATGTAAGAACTTGTAGCTGTGGTCAATGTAGAAGATGTTTATAGGTTAGGTTTGCAGATAACTATTAATATGTATTATTTTCATAAACTCAAATCAACATTCACCTCGTTTACCCAAATATTGGACTTGGCCATAAACTACACAGTTGTTGCCCAATAATATGTTTTGGTATAATAGAAGAAAATTAAAAGTTTTACATTAAGAAGATCCTCATATTATCTATTTTTTTTTTTCAAAGAAAAAAGTAATAAGTAGTAAATAAAACCGAATAAGCAAATTTAATAGAGTAATTTGTTAATGGTTTGAGAATTGGTTATGATAACAACTTGAAGTAAGAAAAAAAACTATTCAACTCTTATTGAAATATTCATGCAGTGCTTGTTGTATTGGAAAAGCAATGAGTTCAATTAAATTTGTCTAAATTCGAAAATGGAAGAATAGGGGCAGAACTAGAAAGAAGAGGAGAATCGGGTGGAGAGTTTAAAGAAGCTCTAAATGCAGCTGTGAAAAGGTGAAATCATTTGAAACTTGAGGAACTTAAGTGTAGTCAAACAGTTCTGAAATTTGGGAATTTTAAACAAAGGCGAATGTGTGTTTAAATGGGTTGGTTACGATATCCCCAATCACAAAATCTTCAAATCAGAATCCCCTATTCAAAATCCCTAATCACAAAAGCCCCAAAAACAAAATCTCAAAGATCAAATCCCATGCCCATGCAATCCCGGGATAGGTACGAAATCCCCAAACTTCATTTGCCACATATTTTAATAAAGCCCCAAGAGCATAATCCTCAATCACAAAATCCCCAAACACAAAATCCCCAAATACAGAACGAAATAAGCAATTATGTATTATTATCACCATTCCGTGCAAGGCAAAATTAATTATTTGTATGGGTTTCTTTATGATAAAAGGATTTGACCTTATTTGACTGATTCCAGCTAGTGTACAATAAAATACTTTACTGCTTTACTTTTTATTTAATTTTTTTGGGTGATTGTAGTGAAAAAACTTAGAAAAAATTCGTTTAGGTGAAACAATTCTACCGAATAAGGTAAAAATGGTGAAAAGGCGATTGACTATGAGCAAAGTTAATATTTAAAATGTGTTGCATATAATATATCTTTATGTAATTAATGCTTCGTTAAATTAATAAAATTAATTTTAAGTTTTTTATGTCATTAGAGTTATTTTGATTCTTTTAAATTTGCTACTACATAATGCTTTAAAATATTATAATGAACAAATAAATTTATATTTCTTATTTCTCCTAATTTTTCTTGTTGTTTTTTAGTTATGTACGAAAGGCTTCTACAGTAAACAGCTCAAGGCGATTTTTAATAAACATTTTTCGCACATTTCTTATGCATTTAACAATCCATGAAAAATTTTTGTTTAAAAACGCAGCGATTTTTAATAAAAATTTTTCGCCTGTGGCGCTCATTTCTTAAAATTTAGGATGGCAATTCGCAGTTAATATTGCTTTTTAATGATCATATTTTACACTTTTAGTGGGTATATACTCCTAGAACTACTTTTCTGTGTAAAAATATGGATTTTTAAGTTTAAAGACTTTCACGAATTTTTTCTCCTAAACCAAATACACATTTAAAAAAAAAACAAAAATAAAGGGCGTGTTCCCTAAAATAAAATTATTCCTAAAACTGAAACAAATACTTAGAATAAAAAATACAAAAAAGACAAAAATCCCCAAAATCTGGGATTATTTGAGGATTTTGAGCATGGGGATTTAGATCTTGGGAATTTTGTGTTTGAGGCTTTTGTGTTTGAGGATTTTGATTTGGGGTTTGATTGTGATTTGTGGGGGGTGATTTTTGATACAACCCAATAGTCTCCAATTTTGGGAATTTTTACTTTTTATTCTGAGTATTTGTTTCAGTCTTAGGAATAATTTTACTTTAGGGTCCACGCCCTTTTTTGTTTTTTTTTCCCTAATGTGATTTGGAGCCCCTAAATCCAATGCTGCAAAAAAAGGACAATATCCCCAAACACAAAAATCCAAAATCAGAATTCCCAAATCAAAATCCCTAATCACAAAAGCCCCAAGCACAGAATCCCCAAAAACAAAAACCCAATTGGGAATTTTTACTTTTTATTCTGAGTATTTGTTTCAGTCTTAGGAATAATTTTACTTTAGGGTCCACGCCCTTTTTTGTTTTTTTTTCCTTAATGTGATTTGGAGCCCTTAAATCCAATGCTGCAAAAAAAGGACAATATCCCCAAACACAAAAATCCAAAATCAGAATTCCCAAATCAAAATCCCTAATCACAAAAGCCCCAAACACAGAATCCCCAAAAACAAAAACCCAAAGATCAAAATCACATGCTCAAAATCCCCAAATAGTCCCCAATTTTGGGGTTTTTATTTCTTCTTTTTCTTTTATGCTAAGTATTTGTTTTAGTCCTAGGAATAGTAATTGATAGAAAAAAAAAATTAAGCGATAATTGAGATAATGAAAATGGGCGCTTATAGTTTTCAGGGTTTAAGGTTTTGCATTTTCAGGGTAATTTTTTCAGGGTAAATTTGATCATACTCAAATTTCAATCCTGTTTCATGTTTCCACACACTCTTAAAAAATTGCACTGAATTTTTAAACTTTTGCGAGTCTTACCTTCTAATTTATTCGCGAGCGTCAATTTTTTTTTTTTGCTATATGTACATTTATCAAAAATAAGAAAATAAATATTCAGGCATGGCCTCTAAAGCAAAATGTAGCGAAACTACTTTTTTCAGGAAAAACGTTACAGCAAAACATTTTAACTAACATTTGTATAGTCAAAAAATCTATTGTCGGTTGTCAAAATTTATACTCCTCATATTCACTTCACAAATGCCAAATATTCCCCTTCCGACTGTCAAAATTTCATTATCCGATTGAAAAGTTTTCTATTGGCACACAGCGTTACTTTTAAATAATATTTTAAGTTTCTCTTTTCGAAATTCCGTTGCAACCCTGAACATAGAAAAATGCGACGTTTAGCGATGCGATGTTTAAAAAAATTGCAAACGGTTGCTTCTGCGCAAGTTTTTCTTTTTCGGCAACATATTGGCATGTAATTGTTTGCAATTATTAAACCATTTTAATAAAAAGTGATTTGTTTTGGTTTTTTGCATTATTTGTATGCAAAAAAAAATAATAATTGTAAGTTTATAATTGCCTGATTTGAAAACTCTTTCACAAAATAACTTTGTTTGGGCTAAGTGTACAAATAGCGTGTCGTTATTTTAAAATAGTTTTTTAGAGATTTGGTAGAATATAGTAGAATCTTTAGTACGTTAAACAAAATAGTTACTATAGTTTTTAATAATTCCGGTAGCAACAAGACAACAATTAGAGGGTATAATGAATTTGATGAAAAATCCAGAACATGCAACTTTTCAAATTACTTACTCGATAGAAATAACAATTATATTTTGATTTTAATTTAGTTCAGTAATAAAATGGCATGATTTTATCTACCTGCATTGCTTGAGCTTCATCTCTTCGCTCATCCTCTGTGTTCATTGTTACAAATCTAAGAACTAACAAATTAAGTGAAGCAGCAACAATTGCCAAGCCAAATAGTATGAATATTAATGCAAACATAACATATTCTGGCTTCTTATTGAGTGCATTGTCCTTTTGCAATGCTACCATATCCCCAAAACCTGTTCGAAAGAAATGATTGTCTTTATCTATTTTGGGCAAACTTTAAAAACAACAAAATTCTTACTCACCTATTGTAGTTAATGTTATAAAACAGTAATATACTGAATCGAAATAACTCCAACCCTCAAATTTCGAAAAGGCCGCAGCTCCACCGGCCATCGTTAAAGAGCTTAAAGTTGTAACAACACAAATTAAATCTACTTCGGATGCAACAGTTCGTTTACAGCGAAGTGATAACCTCACTGTTTGTATAACAAAGCTAGTTATAATTAGAAAACAAAAAAAAAGAACAATTATTTCATTCCAAACATACATATTGATATTAAATATGTATTTACATACCTGCTCAGTCTATTCACTCTTTCTCCAATACTCTGGAACATAACAAGGCCCAGTGGGATGCCAACAATAGCGTAGCACATTGTGAAAAGCTTGCCACCGATTGTGCTCGGCGTCGAATGTCCATATCCAATTGTGGTCAAAACTGTTGTGGCGTAGTAGAACGCTCCTGTGAACTTCCATTGTTGTCCAGCTTTGTGTGGTTCTGACTTGAGGACAACCGTTTCCATGACTTTGAAATCTTCTTCTGTTATATTATATTTTCGTATAATCATGTCTTCAACTGCTGCAATTATTTAATAAGAACAATACAAATAACAAAATGATAATTCAAAATTTTAATTAAATTTAAAGTAGGTTAAATTCACTTAAACTCTGATATTCTATAGATACGTAATTTACATAGAATGATGCTATAGAAATGTTCAAACATTGTTTATTGAGTATTTTGAGTTATGTTAATTAGCGGTTGAACATATTTGGCTTTCGAATACAGCCTGGGTGTCACGAAAATCTAATAGTTTTTAAAAGTATTTAAAAAAAAACCATCTTTTATGTATCTATCTATCTAACTTTTATGTAAACTATCTTACTATATTTGTTGATTTTAAAATAGGTTTTTTAAAAATCTGCATTATACAGGGTTGTCCATATTCGAAGCGCCCATTTTATTTTTAAATAAATCAAAGAAACCACAATTTTTTGTCTGTTCGTCATGAATATCATTTAATTGGGTTCAAGTAGATTTGCTTACATCATTTCTTGAATATGATATCTCGTAAATGGTCGCCATTGGCCTCTACGACATATTGTGCCCGCTTTGCAGCATTTTCCATGGTTTTCTTCAACATTTCGATGGGAATGGCGGTTATTTCTTGACGGATGTTGGTTTTCAGCTCTTCTAGGGTCTTTGGCTTGTTGACGTAAACCTTTGATTTCAAATAACCCCACAAAAAGAAGTCTGGAGGCGTTAAATCTGGTGATCTTGGCGGCCAATCGAAATCACCATTTTTTGACATCAAACGGCCAGGGAACAATTGCTTCAAAAAATCGATTGTAGTGCGACTTGTGTGTGGTGGCGCGCCGTCTTGTTGAAACCAGTAGTGCCTGATACGCTTTCGACGAACGATTGGCATGAAACAATTGTTTATCATATCGCGATAACGCTCCTGATTGACAGTAACTCTGTGGCCATTATCATCTTCGAAAAAGAACGGCCCAATGAGCATTTTAGCACAAACGCCGCACCAAACAGTGACTTTTGCATCGTGAAGAGGTACCTCTTGAATCTCTTGTGGATTTTCAGTTTCATACAAACGATAAATTGTTTTCTTGGAAGGCGCACTTTTCACTTTATTTATTTTTTTGAAAGCACGTTGAGTTTTCACTAGCTGTGTTTTTTACCAAGCGAGCTGTAAAAAAACGCCCACTTATCATAGAAATACTCGCTTAAATAACACAGGAAACTAATAGTTTCTTAAAGTTTAGCGAGCAAACGAAAAAAAGTGCTTCCAAGTCATTTCTCAATTATTGTGTACTTTTTCTATGAGGGTGGCAACTGTGACTTCGGATTTGTTTTGTTTATATTTTTTGTTTACATTTTTGACAAATCAGACAATGCTTCCAAGTTTTAAGAAACATTCTTAAGCAACTTAGCAGTCGTTTTTTGACTACTCGCTTGGTAAAAAACACAGCAACTATTGACTTGTTTTGTTGAATGTAAATTTCAACAATTTTAGAGCGTTCGCGTGGCGTGTACTGTTCCATTGTAAACATTTGCTTGGAATGACGCTTCAAACGCGGTATGTCATTAGTCGATTTGGCATCACTGCGGAAAGTTACAGTGTTGCCAGATGGGCGCTTCGAATATTGACAACCCTGTACATAGATTTGGTATATAGAAAAAATTGACGACTGTAGGGTATCTAAAAATATATAGCCTATGTTACTACTGGGTATGATAGCTAACCAATGGTGAACAAATTCTTGGAGACAACCAAAAAAACGTTGTTCCTTTATATAATAAGTATAGATATTGAAGTTAACACAGGTTAAAAGGGTTCACCAATATTTTTGTTTGCGCATAAATATATAGATATTAAATTATATATAACTAACCGGTGTTACTCGGGAGTTAATATTAATAATTTTTATCGTTTAGTTTGTTTCCATGGGCGCTACGAAATATTGCCCAAAAGAAACATCGAAAAAAATTAAAGACCACCCAATATTTTGTCGAAGCTGAAGCCAAATATTCAGCAAAGTGGAAATAATCGGCCAAAGACCGAAGCGGAATAGTAACAAAATTCTTTTTTTTTTTTATTTTTTATTTGGGTGAAATGATTGTAGACATTTAAGACTTAATCTTTTACATGCCGCACTAACAAGTATACATTGATCAACTAGCAAAAATTTAATTATAAGAATTACTTACATATAAGAATTGCATATAAAAATTACATTTGAATATAAGAATATTAGCTTAAAACAATACCATAAATAAAGAGGTAAGAAGGAAAGGCATCATGAGCTTTAAAGTTTAAATAGAGAAATAAAATAGTGAAAAAAGTGATTTAGAATCAAATGCTTAAAGAACTTACTGTCGGAAGTGTTTTTGATGTAATTTGGAAGTGAGTTCCATAATCTTATGGCACTAACGAAAAACAATCTACTAGAATTTTGGTAATTGTACTTAGGAATAATAAGGTTCATGCTTCTTCTTGACGTACATAACTTTAGCTTTTCAAAGAGATAACTAGGATTACGCGTGTGTATAATTTTGTGTAGGAAGATACAATTTCTTGCTTCAAGATAGCTTGTCAAACTACGTCCTAACAGCTGGTTAGAAAAGAGTGAAATACGGTCAAACCTCCGACGGTTATAAACGTAGCGTGCAATGTTATTGAATGCCATTTGCATCTTTTGCGAGGATCTTGAGTCAAAAATGCTGTAAACATTTTCTGCGTAAGTAATTATTGGTAGCAACAGCTGCAAAGCCAATTTTTTTCTCGTTTCCGTAGGTACTAAGGCTGCAGTCATTCGTAGGTTTCTGAGGGCATAGTATATTTTACTTAAGCACGAGTTAATATGGTCTTCACACGACAAGGTCGAGTTGATATGAAAACCTAGGTTAGTGGCCTTGCTTACGAATTTTAACTCAACCTCGTTGAGGAAAATTGGGGGAATATCTTGATAACTATAAAAGGACTTAGAAATCGGTAGGACAAAAGATTTCAGTGGATTAAGTTTCAGCATGTTGACCCTGGCCCATTCAGCTACTTCATTTAAATCTTCATTGACTCTTACGCACAAATCTTCAACGAGACTAATAGGTCTAGACATATATAATTGCAAGTCGTCGGCATAAGTATGCATGGTCACATTTCTACATTTGTTAAAAATATCATTGGCAAACATTGTGAACAGAATAGGGCCTAACACGGAACCTTGGGGAACGCCACATGTAGTTTCTTTATAAAGCGAGAAATTGTTTTCTACCCTAACTCTTTGAGACCTCCCGTTCAAGTAGCTGGACATGAAACGAACTGCTGCAGCAGAAAAGCCAAAGTTAACCATAAGTTTTTTGCAAAGCAGTGAGTGGTTTACAGAATCAAAAGCTTTAGAAAAATCTAAAAGGCAAAGTAAACTCAAATGACCCATAGCATAAAACACTCTTATATCATCCAATATTTTTACTAGAGCAGAGGAACAGCTGTGTCCGGGTCGGAAACCAGACTGCAAGTTATTTAGGAGACGAAATGTGGTTAAGTGGTTAGCAATTTGTTCAGCTATGAGGTGCTCGCAAACCTTGGATAACGAAGACAAAATGCTTATTGGGCGGTAATCAGCTGGATCGCTAGCATTTGATTTTTTTAGAATTGGTAAAACAGTTGCCAACTTCCATATCTCTGGATATGTCGATGTCGTAAAACAGTGATTAATTATATGAGCAAGAGGACTAAGAACATACGGCAGGAATAGCATTAGAAGAAATTTTTTTAATACAACGTGCTAGGTCCACTTCACTCACTGCCATAAATTGAAACTCAAAAGGAAGGAGACCTTCGACTCTGTTTTCATATTCAGTCAAAGAAGTTGCTGTTGATGAAGAGCTTTCCACAAAATAATCATTTATCAAATCGGGGTCAATTTTACATACTTCGGTTACTTTGTTAAATACACCTAGATTCTTGAGGTTTTTCCAGAGTGTTTTGGAAGGTAAAGAAGGATCAACTTTTGACATAAAGAACCTCTTTTTCGATTGGTTCATGTAACTTGTAGCTTCGTTTCTTGCTTTTCTATATTCCTCCCAGTTCGAGGAATTAGAATTACGTTTCCACCTACTGTATAACCTATTCCGCTTTTTAAGTGCCAATTCAATTGACTGAGTAAACCATGGACAGCTGTTATTAATAACACGACGGGTACGCTGTTGGATATGCATATCAAATAAATGGCTAATATTGCTTTTGAAGAAGTTTAGTTTTTTATCAACAGAGTTTAAAAACCAACAATCTGACCAGTTAATAAGTGACAAACTGTAGAATAATGACTGTTCATCAATTGATCTGAAATCACGATACTCAAAGAGGCTCAAAGAGGCAAAGAGGCTGTGGTAGTTTTGGTAAGATTAATGTTAAAAATACAGAAAATAAGATCATGATCAGATACAAATGGAATCTGATCAAAGAACATTACAAGCGCGGGATCAGACACCAGAAAGACATCTAACAAGCTCGGACAGACATTATTTGAAAATCGTGTGGGCATTGTTGTGTTCACGACATTTCGACACGACATCGAAAAATTTGTGGGAAAGATTGTCATTAGCTAATAAATTTATGTTGAAAACCCCGCATATTATAAAATGTTTAAACTCTATAACACTTTCGAAAATTTCGGCAAAAAAAGGATCAAGATTACAAGTACGATTTGGGTTATAGACACATGATACAGACACTTTAGTGTTGTTATCTGATACTACAATATTCATATATTTGACGTCAGACCCCCTAGATTTTCCTAATACTTTAATATTTAAGTTTTCTCTGCAATATATTGCAACTCCGCCGCCTCGACCATTCAATCTATCATTTCGAAATAATTTAAAGTTCTGTAGGTTGAAAAAAGAATCAATTACGTCTTCGTGAAACCAAGTTTCTGAAACACAAATAATGTCAACGCTAGATTCTGAAAGTGCATGTTTAACGCAATCCATTTTCCAGCCATGAAGACTTCTGGCATTAAAATGGGCAACTTTTAGTCCTGAGCGTTGCTTGCATAAAATGTTAATTAAAGTTTTCGAGTTTTCGTTAGTATGACCACTCGAATTGTTTATAATAGACATTTAAGGGAGAATATATTTTCTTTCCTAAAAGCATTTGAGAGAAAAATTGAAATTGAAAGTGGCGGAGAAAAAAGAACAGACGTAGTGAAAAGTGCAGTATAGGTATAGATGCGAAAAAATAAAATAAGAAATGGTAATATATAAAAAGCAAAACAATAAATAAAATTATCTGAACTAGACAGTTCCAGGAACAGCCTCACCAACAATCCTCTGAAGTTCTTCTTTGCTGCTGACTTTAACTTCACTGCCACCTTTGTACTTTCTGACGAAAACTGATCCTCTAAGGGTAAAAGTGTTATAAATTTGTTTTTCCCGTTTACAACAAATAGCTGCATGCAGTAGTTTCCGTGATTCAACAGAAAGGCTTTCATGGATAAAGACATTACTATCTGCTTCAAAGCCAGCATCTTTCAGATTCAGTGCTTTTTTGGCCCGCCTGCGGTAAAGTCCGAAAGCCTTTAGAACACTTTCACTTTTTTCGAGTAAAAAAAATTATAAAATTTAATCCTTTCTTTCGATATTTATTAATTTCTTTGCTGTTGATATTGAATAAAAAGCTTATTAAACTTTGCATTTATTAATCAGCAACTCAAGATTGATAAAATGCAAGATCACGCCTTAACGTGATTTCCTAATGCGCACTACGTCACAACATATTCTCGGTTTGAGCAAAGCATACTTTATTATGATCAGAGGTTGGGACTTTTATGACTTTTAACCAAAAAGTGTTTAAATTGAGAGTCTTAAGGAATTTTTATTATGGAAAAGTTATTATTTATGATCAAAAGTTAAAGTTATCAAATAAGAGTTATTTATAACTTTTAATTGTAACTTTTTTGGATAACTCTTATTAGTAAGAGTAATTTTTTAACTTTTATGAATTAAAGTCGGACAGAAGAGTTTATAAAGACTTTTATTTTTAACAACACTTTATAAAACTATATGAAGACTTTTATTGAAAAAAGTCAGTCATAAGAATCTTTAAGAATTTTAAGAATAAGAATAAGAAGAAAAAAAATAAAAAAAAACTTGTAACTTTAGCTTTATGCTTAGAAAAATCTGAAAAGTTGCAATAAATAAAATAAAAAACAGCTCCCTATAGATTTAACGCCAATTTCTGAGACACGAAAATCATAATTAGTTTTTGGAAGAATTTGGGAGCATTCCAAATAATGAGAGTGAAGAAGAAAATCCTTTATCCGAATTTGCTACAATGAAGAAAATGTCTTTGTCAAAATGTCCAATTTTAATTTAAATGTGCTGAAGTATTGGACCGAAAGTGTCGGCACTTAAAATAATTTTAAACAATAGACGAACTGTAAATAAACTTCATTCAAATCCTTTTCAGAGCTTTTTTCTATAAAGACTTTTATCGAGACTATTATATATGAAAGACTCAAATAACTCTTATTACTGAGTTTTTCTCTTATTTCTGAGAAAAGTCTCGAAAGACTTTTCAATTTTAACTATTTTAAATAAAAGTTAAAAATGAGGAATAACTCTTATTCTTAAAAGTAAAAGTTAACTGTTAACTTATATTTTTATGTACGTAAATTAAAAAGAAATTTTAACTTTTACAATGAAATGAAAAAATTAAAATTTTAATGAACTTAAAAATAAAACTTATTTTTTAAGAGTTATTTCCAAGCCCTGATTATGATAGCAAAAGCATTCGGCAAAAATATTCGACTATTGTGCGCCGAAACCGAAGCCGATGTTAAAAAATTGGCCAATTATGCCAAAAACCGATGCCGAATGTTTGGTCGGACACTAGTTCTTATAGATTTTTAACCCTTAACTGGTACACTTGGTCTGGACCACGCTAAAAAAAAAAGATTATATATCTCTCATTATTTCACCATTAATTCTCTCACGCTCAGTACATTTCAAGTTTCAGGTGTGTGTATGCCTTCGCATTGATCAGTCGTGTTGTCATTTAAGGCGTTATTTGGAAAAAACATAAGCATGTAACTAAATTTTTTGAGGTGTACCAGTTAAGGGTTAAGCATGATTCATTGAATATGCCTAAAAAATATATAAATAGGCCTAAAAAAATGGAAGAAATGAGGCTTGAAAATTCTGCTCATTTCGTACAAGGCAAGCTTATCTCCGGGAAACAATGCAAAAAAAAATGGGCGATTTGGCATTTTGTTTTTTGTTTTTGTTGGGTGAAACTTCGTTTTTCTGTTTTGGGTAATTTTTCATCCAGTTTTGGGTCACTTTTCATTTGGGTGATTTTTCATTTTTATTTTTGTGCGATTTTTCATTTGGGCGATATTTTATAATGCCCATAAAACTAGAACTAAATGTCAATCCTTCTTATTTAAGCTCTGCTTTTTTTATGTATTATTTCTTTTTTCATTCATTCATTGAAATATTATTTTCGATAGTATTTTTTCATAGCTATTTTAGCAAGTTTTCAAAATTTTTTTATTGAAAATCACTTTAATTTGCTGAAAGTTTGCCAATTTTTTTTTTATCTTTATTATTTCTTAGCGGTAAGCTGTGGTTAATAAGCAGTCAGATGTTGCTGACGTTTGATGGTGAATGTTGAATTTGCATACCCAGTAGTTCCGTTCTTAAAGAAATCGTATGAGAATCATGCGTGATTTTTCCGATTCATGGACGAAACATGCTGATTCGGCCATACGAAATCATTGACGAAAATCTCAGACAAGTGTTCCAAATTCGTGCAAGAACGGAATATAAAAACATAGAGATTTTTCGTGAACGAATACAACACCGAATCGTTGGGGAAATCTCGTTAACAAACAAAAGACAGAAATATGAAAAAAAATATTTTTTTCTCTTTTCTTTTTTTATTTATTCTTTGAATTTATTTTATTTTATTGTACGTGTTTTCTCTTTCGATCACATTATCTCAATCTGTAATCTTTGATATATCAGTCATTCTGGCCATTTATGTTTACAAAATGATATATATTTAAACTTTTCATGAACGGAAGTCATGAACGAATACAAGACAGAAAATAGAAGAATTTTCGTGAAATTTTTTAATGAACGAAAACAAAACACACGCGTTAAAGAATTTTCGACAAGAAATAAAAGAGAGAAGAGTTAAAGCGTGTTCTACTGTTTTCGTTGTTGCTTTGTTCTTTTTTTTTTTTTTTTTTATTGTTGATGAATCCATTGCAGATAAGTTAAAGAATATTCTGCAAGTCTGTTAGTGACGAATACGAGACTTATGCAGCATGTTTCCTTAAGAACTCACCAAAGATTGTTTCATCCATTTTATTTTATTATTGCCACTTTTAAAAACCCAAATTCCTCAAAAATTCCTCAAATTTAAATAAAATTCCTCAAAAAAAATTTTGTAACGATACTTTACCTAAAAAAAATTTAAGATACGATAGGTAAAGTATTAGAAGGTTAGGTTAGGTAGTTATGTATTAGTTTTAAAAAGTTACTTATAGGCATATACGCTGCAGTATTGCATATTTCCTCCAATTGTTTTCTTTATTTAACCCGTTAACGCCCAGAAGGACACTTTTCGTTGAAACTTTCGGCAGAAAAATTTGAACGCATAGTCCGAAAATATTTTAGAAATATGAAATATTGAGTAGTATGCTCTACTCAATGCAATAGTTAAAAAATCTCGAAAATTTGATTTCAAATTGTTAAATGACAGTTAAAAAAAGAAAATCACTTTTTGGTTGATTTATTTTCTTTTCTAATAAAATTTTACTGTGGGAAAGAAATTTCTTTTACAGTCGGAAACATCTTTACAGTTTCTAAATGTGGTTAATTTTTTTACCAAGATTTTTCTCTTAAAATTTCAGCTCAAAAAGTAAGACTTAAAATTTTTTATTTTTCCATGATGACCCTAGAATAAAATAAAATAAAGAATAAAATTTTTGATCAAGTAAATTGTGTAAGAAAAATAGTAATTTTAATTTTTAATTAATTGTTTAATATTTCATTCAGGGTAGTAATGGAAAAATTTAAGTCTTCCATTTTGGGCCGCTATTGTGAGAGAAAAAAATCGTAGTCAAAATATTAGCCAGATTTGGAAAATGTAAACATTCTCACCGCCTTTAATTGTGTTTCTGACTTAAAAAAAAAAAGTGTTTAAAACTGTTCAAATCACCTACAATACTGAAATTTTTTAATGGTTAATTAAAAATTGAAAATCTAATTTTTAAGAATTTTCAACTATTGCATCGTGTAAAGCATCCTCAAAAATAATAGGAATAGGTATTTTCTAAAATATTTTTTCGGCTTATCGTTATTTTCTGCTTAAAGTTTTAAACAAAAACTGTCATTCTGGGCGTTAACGAGTAAAATAAAAGAAATGATTACAATTGTCAAATTCCTCAAAATTTCCTCAAAATAAAATTCCTCAAAAATTACTCATAGCCAATGTAAATTCCTCACGTTTTGAGGAATTCCTCACAAAGTGGCAACACTGGGATTGTATTATTGCCATTGATACTGAAGAAGACTGTGATTGTGTATGCTCGTGTGGCTTGCTAGTTCACTTGTTGTGTGGTTTGCTGTTGCTGATGTTGAGCTTGTTGTGCGGTTTGGTGTTGCTGATGGTGGGTTTATCATTGTTGTTGATTGCAACATATTAACATCGTTCTACCTTTATTATTTTCTCCAACAGTGCCAGATATTTGGTTAAGGTACTGTGACCAAAGACACAGTGAGAGCATTACTTTGGTATGCATATGCAGGGGTGGTATCGGCTAAGGTGATGATTGATAGTTGACAATCAAAATCGTCGCTTTTGCTCCATGTAAGATGATTATCAAATTGACAATAACTTTTTTCCTATTAATTTCATGCGATAGGTATTTAGGTGTCGTTTTCAAAAACGACAATCAAAACAGCGACTGTCAACTATCACCTTAGCCGATTTCACTCCAGTATTGTTCGAAACTAAGCAACTTTTTCCGTTAAAGTGATAAAAGTATTGTAAATTCAATTAAAATCAATTAATTGAAAATAATTTATATTATTTTTATAAGACTATGAATCTACTTTCTTACAGCAACAACACAAATGAAATTCTTATTCGTGTTATGTTTATAACTCTAATAATTTTTCAATTATTAATTAAGAGTTATATTTACGAGCTCAAGGTCTGTGTTGTTTTCTGAAGAAAGTTGATTTTTTCAACGTTTTCTTTGGTAGTCGAACACGATGGCCGTGATTCAGAAAACAACACAGACCTTGAGCTCGTAAATATAACTCTTAATTAATAATTGAAAAATTATTACAGTTATAAACATAACATAAAAAATTTATACAAAAAGAGGTCGAATAAATTTACAAATAAAAATCTTATTGATAGCAACTAATGAAGAAATGAAAACAAAACAATTTAATATTTAACTGTTCGAAACTTAAGCAACTTTCAGTGTTTAGTATGATAGTCTTTGTTCCTTAAGGCAAATTTACACGATTCACTATCATTGTTCACTTTGGATGAATCGTCCGATTTGAAAAGTGTAAATTGAGTATCATTTTTAAATTGAAGATGATTTTCATCCACATTGAACAGTGAAAGAAGTAAAAGTATTTCCTACTTTTGATCGCACGCAAATCGCACTTATTTATCATCCGTAGTGAAACAATCTTAGAACTATTATTTTAATGCTGTTTTGTATTATTTTAGACGGCATTGCTGTTATTATTTTGAACGTCAATAAAATAAATCAACCAACGAAAAAATTTTGACATTCAACATCGAATCATCCATCTAATTTTAAATTTACACTTTGAATAATGTAAACTAAAAATTTATTCACTGTCATCATTCAACGTTCACTGACATCGTCTTGAGTGAAATGTGTAAATTCGCCTTTAAGACTTTAACAGATCGTTTTCAGGGGCGTACCGACCACCATGTTTATAGGGCTTATCTATAGACAACAAAAAAATAAATCAAAATTAATCATTCGTTTGACTAATATTGCTGATATTAATACAATTAAGCTTTGTGTTGAAATACTTTGTTCGATTATATTTAAGTATGTTTTTCTTATTTTGTTTTTGTATAAAATAATTTTTCAAATTTTAAATCGTGCCTCAGAAAACTTTGCTCTGTAAAGGTCAAATCGAAATCTTGAGGATGAAGTTGATGACCATGAAGTGTGGTTTAGATGAATGCTTGGAATCACATTTTCTAAAATTTGATGGGCTTATACGAGTCATCAGGAGTTAATCGGGAAATATTTGCTATCATCTGTAGTATTTTACTGACATTACCGGATATATACAATACAGTTATAACAGCAATTGAAACTGACCTACTAGATATGGAGTTAGTAAAGAGCCGACTATTGGATGCAGAGAAAAAGAAAAATAGTGGTACTGGAGATCCATCTACCGAAGCAATTGCTATGAGGGCATTTTTCAAATGAAAATGTCATTATTGTGGTAAAACTTGACATAAGAAGAGGGATTGCTATAAGTGGAAGAACGATAATAGAAATAACAACACAAAGTCTGCAAATTTTACAGAATTAGATCGAGTAACTTTTATGGAAGAACAAAATGAAGTACTCAATGTGGCACCCAATTTTTGTGTTAAATGGCATGTTGGTTCTGGAGCTAGCGACCATATGGCAAAGAAAGAAAAATATTTTAATGATCTGCATAACTTAAGCAATCCCGTGACAATTGGTGTAGCAAAGAATGGAGTTTCATAACTAGCGACGATGGAAAGTTGTTCAGCTGTTAAAATGTTAAAATTGTTCTGCTGTGCAAGGATTTGAAGTCCAATTTATTTTCTAAAAGACGATTAGAAGAAGCTGGAATTGGAACCTGGTTTTTATGGAATGAAGCTATTAACTGTGCCGATTATTTAACGAACTAAAGTCGTACTGTATCATTGAGTTCAGATAAGACGCTAGAAAAAGACACCAGCCTGACATCATTGTTGTTATTAATGGCAGTGCCAAGGTATATAAACTCCTTGACTACTTCAAGGTTATAGCTGCCGGATGAAACATGGGAGTTTAGACTCCGCGCTCCCTTGTTTGTAGACAGCACGCGATGCGACAACACTGATCTTATCATTGGTTCCGAGATTGCGGGCGCCGGAAAGCAATGACTTCTAGCGGAGTAGGCCTCGGCAGTCCGTTGAAATTGCAAATTAGCGACAACCATGAACCGGAAGGTGGTCGTATACGTCCTCAAGGCTAGCGTAGAAAGCGTCCTTGATGGCTCAGTCCTTTTCCTCCATCGGGGCATGCCCGCAAAAAAGGCTGATGAAGAAAAATGTTGCCTTGATGCGGATCGTGGCCAATCTTTTGTTCACAGGTGTGAACCGGGAAACAAGGTGGCATAGTTTCCGGCTAACGACGAATCCACATCCGAATTCGAGCTTCTCCGTATGGCAGCTGTGTTAGATGCCCCTTCCATTTGCATTTATTGTTTTGAGGGCTTCCACCAGTTGGATAGTGGCATCTTCCCTATAAGGGGTCCGGATATTCCAGATGCATATCCGTAAATCATTGCCCTTATTTCGTTTGCGGTGGTCATCAACGTAGTTGGGATTTTTATGCGAGGCTGTTATAGTTTTCATTGGGCAGTAGTAAAGTGGCGGGGTCCAAGCCCTGCGCCAGTCACAATTAGATGAAAAATTATTTCCATTCGTGACGTTGAAGCAGCATTTCACAAATGACTGCGATTTTCCATTTGACGTTCATTCAAATCATGTGGGATCCATTTATCGAGTTTATTGATCTTCCCCATTGCTCGTAAGCGTCTGCTTATTATTTCTTGTGACACATGTAAAGCTTCTAATTGCCGTTGAGTTTGAGTTGGGTCATCATCCAATAACTCCTGCAATTGCTCGTCTTTGCATTGTGGTCTATCAGAGCGTTCACTGCCTTTCACATTCAAATCATCACTTTTAAATTGTCGAACCCATGTCACACATGTTCTAATTAATGGAGCGTGCTTACCATAGGATTCTGCCAGCAAACGATGACTTTCAAGAGCTTTTTCCTTTTTATAAAATAAGAAAGCAGTGCGTGACGCATATGTTCTTTTTCAGGTACAAAACTCATCAAACGACATGATCACTGACAACAATGTGGTAGTGACTGCTGGCTATGTTTACACGAACGAAGATCATATGTTGTCATTTGCCTGTATAGTTTACATTTTTTTGACTTTTTTCGTTTTCTACATTGTATCAGTTTTGACAACCTATGGTCGCCAAAAGAACTGTCACTACTACCTTGTTACTTGTATCATGGTTAAATGGCAAACGAACAAAATGATGTAAGTGTCAAATTAAAACGCTGCCTACTTTTCGCTGATGCCATCTCTTAGTCAAACCAGAAGGAACTTATGCATACTTATGAACTTATGAACTTATGCATATAGGTATAAGTATTTAAAAAAACTAACCCCACATTCGAGTTTTGCGACTTTAAATTAGCTGGAAAACGTATTCCATACAATTTCTTTTTCAATGAATGATATCAGTGTCTTTGATCCGTGACTTTGAACAACTTGAATTTTTGTTCTTGAGCATTATACTGGTTAAGCTAGGTTAGGTTAGGTTAGGTTAGGTTAGGTTAGTATGGTTGAGACGGCTGCCCGTCTCGTGCACTTAGACCAATATAGGCCCCTTGTGATACCATATAATCTCCTTTAACTTGGTGTTATAAGAGTCCTGTCTCCGTTGAACCTTCCCGTGGACTTAATGAATCTGTCGATTTTCTTTGGATCTATCTTTGAGATTGATTTTTTTCCTTTGATCCTTTCCTTTGATTGATTCGTTTCCTCCTCCTCATCATCTCTGCAGCTTCTGCAGAAGTCGTTGGCTTCACAGCCTAGACGAAGAGCGTAAGCTGCTATCAAGCAGTGTCCGGTGAGTACCCCTACCAGAACAGAGAGATTCGGTTTTCCGAGTCCAAGTAGGGAGGAGGTGCGATTGCTGTCGTAGGAAGGCTAGGTGAGTCTGGCCGTGGCACAGGTGACAAGGTTATACCACCGCTCATTGGACTGGCGCAGCGTGTTTCGCCTGCACTGGAGTTAAAGGTGGCCAAGGGTATACCTACCCGATCCTTTTCTGGAAGGATAGCGGCGGTCGTACCCCTTCTAGCCAGTTCGTCAGCTTTACTATGTCTCGGTGCCCAGGCACCCCTACAAGGTGGATCCTGAATTGCTCAGCCATCTCGTTACGAGATTTGCGGCATGCAGCAAGAGATTTAGAGTATTGGGTATAGGAGCATAATGCTTTTAGCGTCGCTTGACTGTACGAGAAGATATATATAGCCTTCCCTGAGGTGCTCAGCTGGTTGAGGTGCTGTTCTGCTTCCTTGATGGCTAAGGCCTCCGCTTGGTAGACGCTGCAAGTATCGGGTAGCCGGAAGGAGGTCTCAATCCCCTGGTCCGGGGAAAAGACTCCCCACCCACTCGCCCCTCGAGCTTAGAGCCGTCGGTAAATATGTTTATGGCCCCCTCCATATAGTGGGGCCTGCTTTCCCATTCCTGTCGTGTAGGAATGCGGACATTATATTTTTTATCAAAGATTACCTGTGGTGTGCGGTAGTCTGTGTTGGTAGGAATAGTGACCGAGGCCAGTATCTCTGAATGAACGTTACCATCTCCGAACCAGGATCCAGACTCCCTTAGCCTCAGAGCTGTGATAGTAGCGCCTTCGATGGGATGGCAATTAGGTCTAAGGGAGGTAAGTGTAGGATGACACTTAACGCATCCATAGGAGTAGACCGCAAGGTTCCTGTTATGCATAGTTCTGCACTTCTCTGTACTTTGAGAAGCTCTTTTAGTACAGAAGACTCACGAGTGGCCTGCCACCAGATAATCACTCCGTGGAGTATAATTGGTCGGACGATAGCAGAGTAAATCCAGCGGACTATGATGGGAGAAAATCCCCATTTCTTGCCTATTGATTTCTTGCAAGCGAAGAGTGCTATGTTTGCCTTCTTGATGCGTTCCTCAGTATTCTCACTCCATAGAAAAAATTTTTCAAATTTCTCAGAATAGCACGTATCAACTTTAATTTTTTTTATTATCGCTTTTATAATTTTTTCAATTTTATTTTCAATTACACAAAAAACAAACATTTCCTTAGAAATGAAAAAGTTGCCTGCACTAAAAAAATGTACTTTTTAGCTTATTACTTACGTTATTAGCTCTCAAAATAAGTTTTCTCTGAGTTACTTTTCTGCTGGAAAGAATAATGTGAATTAAAATCGTGAAAAACGAATTAACCCTGTAGCTCCTAAGAGTGTGAGAATAGACCCCCTTCCCTTCCTATAAGATTTTTTTTTTGTCTTAAGGTGGGACATGACACTCGCGGCAGAGAAAACAGACCTTCTTTTAAAAATTCATAACTCAGTCAAAAACAAATATTTTTCCGAATTGTTTTTTTATTATTGTAGAGAATTGAACAAATTACAAGGAAAAAATTAAAAAAAAATATATTTTTCACTCCAACATGGTTTTATAGAGCTCCAAACTGGCGCCAGAGAAAAAACGGGGCCTCGTGGTTGCAGCGCTGGGAGTTCCAAAAATTGTCCGATCGGAAAAAAAATTACTTTTTTAAATCTTAACAAAACTGGTTATCGTATGACACGAGCTTTTTTTTAAAATTTTTTTTCAATTTTTGGTGGTGTTCCAAATTTGAAAGTGTTTTTTTCGAAAAAAATATTGACTTTAAAAATTCATAAAAAATCGAAAAAAAAAATTTAAAAAAAAAACCTCGTGTCATACGATAGCGAATCAAGTTTAAAAAAAAAAAAATATTTCGTCAAAAAATTAACCCGCTAGTGCCTCAACCAGTACGAAAAATATGGTTTCGAGATAAATGCGTTCAAAGTTTGTGAACAAAGAAAAAAAAGGTTACCTTCAATCTGCCATGCCTGCTTCGTACTGTATGCCTTCGTTATCTTGTGTTGTGCTGTTTCTTATAGTTTTTTGCAATCGTTTAGCAATTCGGGCTTCTTTTGAAGCTTCATATGCCTTCACTCTGGCGCATTTCAAACGATTTGCATCATTTCCTTTGGAAAAATTCAATGCTGTAGCTCCTATGGTGGTGATACCAAGTAGTTGAAACATTTGCAAATAACTATAAGCGCCGTCATTGTAAGTAAAAAACCACTTTTGCCTTTTCGATCTAAAGAACGACGCTTCATTTTTTTAATATTTTTCACAAAAAAACCACTACTTCACGCTGCAAAAGATGCCAAATAACTAAGCATATTAAATAAAAATTCCACTATATGAGTTATAAATATAAAGAAATATAAAGAAATTCAAAAACACAAAAAAGAAAACCACCCTTCAAGTAGGTACGAAATAACAACCACCAAAAGTCAGGTAGCAAGTAAAACAAGTATATACCAGCTGCCGTACGTAGGTAGCGCAAAAATTAAAAATGCGCTCTCACTAATCCGGCTGTAACTTTTGAACCCGTTGGAATTTTTCCATGAAATTTTTTTTCTTAGAATCTTAAGAATATTTATTAAAATACAATACGATGTAAATATATATACGATTTCAAAAAACTGCCAATGTCATGTCCCCCCTTAAACCAAGGAATCACCAGCTTTCGGATTTAACTAGCTATGCGATTGACCCTGTATACTTAAATTTCATTTCAAACAAACTTATTTTAACTTTCTACGCGTATTCGTGCAAAGAATAAAAGAGCTTTGTTCTAGTTTAAAAAAAAAACAATGAATAGAAAAGTTTTACATTATTCAAAAAGAAGAACAAAAAAATGAGCTAAGAATAAAGCAATTTTTAGTCTATTATTAAAATTATTACAATTTTTATTCAAAGTTTTACTAAGGGCTACTCCCTTAACGCCTCTTTAACTGCTTAAACTTCTGAAACTGCTTTATTTCAATCAAATTGGATTCAATTTAGCAGTTTAAAAGGCGTTAAGGAAATGCCTTCAATGAAAATTTGTTACAAAGCCGACTTAAAATGAATTTATGCTTGCCTCTATAGAATCACTACCCCTTAACTTGCTAAACATCACTTACCTTGGAGTGCCTCCCAACGTTTTTTCTCCGTTTCCGATTCAAGTGCATCAAAGACTGCAGCTCCGACAAGCAAATACGTAAATGTGCACACGATTAAGGATATCGTGCGAACATTTTGTTTCTTCATTCTTCATTTAGGCAATGTTGATTTTAATTTAACATGCACCGCTCCTTCCTTAACTGCTACCCACGAACTTTCTTTCACTGCTGCACACAGGTTAGTTATTATTATGCACGCGAACATACATTAATTTATGCTTATTTCGACACATTTTGGCTACATTAGCAAAATGTTTTCTCAGTCGGATTATGCGTGCATTATTATTTGTGACGTACATGTGTGTACGTGGGTATATTTATGAATATTGGAAAATGTGTGGATTTTTACTTTTGGCACTAATATAAAAAAATGTTTTTTTTTGATTTTAGTTAATTGCAATTTCTGTTGAAAATTTTTTTAATTATGTACCTATAATCTTTTGTGATACGTCAGTATGCATTCTGTAGTAAACTGCAAATATATTTATGCCACAAGTAAGACACTTGACATTACATGTTGTGTCTCACACGTACTATATGTATCCTTGTTTGTCTCGTGTAACTGAAGTACTGATGAAGTGGTTAGTTAAAATAGTTGTTTTTTTTTTCAAGTCATTTTATTATGTTGCACAGCTTGCGTTGTTCATTATTAGTAAAAGGGTATTAAAATGGGTTATAAAAATATTTTAAAAATAAATATAAATGACCAACGAAAGCTTTAACTTTATAAGCTAAAGTCGTTAGCAGATTTCTAAGCGTTGTCAATAGTTTATTTAACTAAAAGTTATAAGCTGTTCAATGTTTAGCAAAATAGTTTATTCCGATTTATAAAGTTTAACTTTATTTTATAAATGTAACTTTACTGAATTCATAACACTTATAGGCTTTTTTTCTAGAAAAGTTTTTACAGTAGGAATAATGTACTTCAATTAAAAAGTATTTTTCTGTGGCAATATGAATTATATAAATAAATACCTCTTTTATATAAATATTTTTCAAGGGATAGTTTTTTACATCCTGAAGAATTTATTATTTGTTACATGTGAAGTTTAACTATAGATATAATACAAAATGGAGTTTGATACACGGTTAAAAATCTTGGAGTAATTTTTAAACCATTTTTTATTAGAATAAATACTTTTCAAAATACTAGAATTTTTTTTTTTAATTTAAAGCTGTACTTAAATTTAATAAAGTTTGAATAAAATTTTAACTTTAGTGCCTACGGCTTAAAATTTAATACAAAATAACTAAAAATCGTTTTTTTTTTTTGCTCGAGATTATAAAAGTCAAAAGATAACTAAAATGTTTTGCTTTCTATTTTTACATGCATACTCGGTACGGTCTCTGAAAAATTTATTCGCATTCTTTATATATCCTTACATAGCCCCCTGGCAAGTTAGTTATCTCATGGGAATACATATTTACAATTAAAGCAATCTTTCGCGAGCTATAAATTGAAAGAACAAATTTTAAAGACAAGTGAAGTCATGCGAGCAACACCTGGTAGTTTGGGTAGTTTTATTTGTTCGTTGTAGAAATAAATTCAGCTCAAGACTTATTTTGTCCTTAAATCCTTCTTTTGGATTGCATTCTTATTTAGAAATTTCTTTCTTTTTAGGATTTTACTTTTTTACATGATTTAGTGCCAGGAATTGCAATTGACATGCGGTCGTTCTTATTTGCCATGCACAAGGAAATACATATTCGTATAGTTTATAACGCGTATGTATTATTTTCTTGTGCGTGTGAGTGTGAGTGAGCTGATTAAGTATGAAATAGATTTTTCGTAGTGAGGTAATAAATATTTCATAGCAGATGAAAATAAAATCACACATTTTTACCTTCTATTTTTAGCTCGGAAAAAAACCTTTCTTATGCACATTTTTTTTTTTAAGCTCTCTATATTAATAATCAATGATGCAGGTGTGGATATATGTGTCGACCTGATGCAGCGAATTTAAGAAATACCGCAGAATGTTTTGTCTGTCCTTCCGGGCTATGTACATGCACATTGCCTTTATATATGTTGTCTATATACGTACTCGTACATGTACGTCTATATTTTTCAGAATTATTGACATTTATTTAAAACTATCGTCACACCAAAATAAATTAATTTTTTCACTTGCGAGGTCATCAACCAAAAGTTGAACTACCAAATTTATAAGCCAATAATTATTTACTTGCTTAGTAATCGTCCTTAAAAAAACTATCTGATAAAATCACTTAATATACTTTGACTGCAAAACAATGAACATTTAATATTTGGAAGTTAAAATTATGGAAAAAATGAGTAGTAGTATAAAATTGGCGAAAATTGGAGATTCTTTTTTAAATTATTTCTTGGTAACTCAAATAATTTTTCATTTGTATTTTCTTTTTTTTAATATTCCATCCACAATGCACGCGCGTTCAGTTTTAATTCGCTTTTACCACTCAGCAGCTTAACTACTGCACACACATTAAAAAGGAAAATCTAATATCCTGTGAGAACAAAAACATTCCTTTTCAAAGGAATATGAGAGAGAGGGGGAGAGAGAGAGAGAGAGAGAGAGAGAGTGCGCGAAACAGAGAACTACTTGCATTAAATATATTCATCATCCCTTGTCGTCCATGCATTTTCGATGAGAGTAAATGTTCCACAGCCTTTACATGTTGGAGGAACTTGGTTGAAATGACTTGAAACACAACATTTAGAACATATAACTAAAATATAATAGGTCGTTCATGAATTCTAAATACTTTGTTACGAATGTAACAAGAAACAAGATATAGGCAAAGAATTTAACCCTATAGTAATCGCGTACCTAAATGTGACATGATTGCTCGCACTGTCTACACATGTATGCCATTTTGAAACTAAAAAATAAATAATAAAAATTAAATGGTTCTTGCTTATTTCTTTTTAAGTCCTATTATAATTATATTATCATGCTCTGCACCTAAGTAATATCGCTCAAGCTGTAATTATTTTTTGCGATTCTCTTACAGTCTCTTCCCAACATGTACCAGGGATGATATTTGGGGGCTTTTTTGGGCCCTTTTTCATTTCAAAAGCCCCGAGGCCCTTCTTATTCATTTTAGGCCCTTTTGAAAACTTCTACCGGAAAAAAATCGAAATCTTTTAAAAGAAAAGTTTACTGATTAATGTATATGATTTCAATATGCCAAAGAAAAATCAGCGAAAAAATAAAATGAAAAATCCCCCGAACGAAAAGAATAAAAAATTTTTATACAATAAAAACGAAAAAATGTTCAAAATTTTTTTGGAAAAATGTTCCAAAATGCAATTCGGCGGCGTTGTAGAGCTTGACAAAAATAAAATGAAACAACCAATATCCGCCGTCACAAAGGGTTTTGCTTCTAAATTGAAAATATTGTTGCTTGTATAGACGACGACGAACAAATGATTATAAGACTTCTAGAACTTACGCCCGAAAAAATGGCAAAAAAGCCCGAAATTTTGGAAGCATTAAATTTCGGAAAAAACGCCCGAATTTGAAATGGCAATTGAGCCCGAAAGAAAGAAATAATGCGCGAATGGTTTGGAAATAAGACCCGAAAGGAAATGGAAATTTCGACCGAAGTTTTCAGCACTTTTTCGGTCTATATTTCCAAATAAGATAATCAGAGGTGACTTAAATCTAGATTTAAGTTAATTATTTAAAATTTTTAAAAAACATAAGGATCAAGTGATAAAAATAAAAAAGAGTTATAATTACCATTTCAGTAGTAGTCAATGTGAACTATCAGTTAAAAATAGAAAGCGAAACTGCATCCCAAAAAGTAGGTGATTTTTGTTTAAAAAAACCCTCAGCAAAAAGCGAAATTTCGTTAAAAAATGTGCAAAATTGTCCAATTTTTTTGGTGATTTTTCTTTTGAATTTCCCATTCATTTTTTATTTCATTCACCCCAATTTCGTATGAAAAAGGTTGGGTGATTTTTTATTTCATTTCTTATGTTATTTTTTATTGTTTGTATTTTATGTAAAGGCGAGATTTCCTACGCCTTTAAAATTGTTCTCAGTAAAACAAGTTTGGTTAAATACAGTCATTGTCCCATTAAGAGCATACTTTTTAGTAATTTCAACAAGCTTAGTTTATTCCCAAGTTGAGTTTAGATGAAAAGAGTGAACCCTAGTCCCGCTTCATTCATTAGACTTCTTGCAAGACTTAACGGAGAGTCTTCATTTAATTGCTTATTCATTTCTGACATTCTACTACTATTTCAAGATGGAAATATCTGAAATAGTAGTGGTTTTTGTGGAAAAGCTTTACAATTTTTATTTTTATTTATCAAATTTAGGATTGACTTATCACAATAATGTTTTTGTTAAAAATTTTCTTTTAGAAACACTTTATCTATAGATTATTTTTGGCGACTTTTTAACTTTTACAAACAAAGCATGAAATAAAATATTTTGAAAGAATAACCTGAAACTATATCACTTTCACCCATAATTTTTGATTTAAGATGGAAGTGATTTCATTTAATCATTTAAATTACAGTTCTAAATGAGTCATCATCATCATCGTCATCATGCGTGGAGCGTGCATTTCCTGTCTTAAAATTAGTAAAACTTTGGTTCAACCGTAACCTTAGATCCACATTTTGCTTTTTATTTTTGTCTTAAAAAAATAAAAATCAAAATTTACCAGTTATTTAGTGCTCAAAAAATTATCGGTTTGATTTGGCTTTTTATTTGTGCCCTAACAAAAAAAAACTAAAAATAATTATTACTTTTTGCTCAAAATTTTAAAAGTCAAATATAATTATTATTTTTTGCTTTTTATTATAAAATGCATAATTGGTACGGTCTCTGATATAGAGTTACAATTTTTAAATCTTTAAGCCCTATTAATGTCAAATTGGCCCTATTTTTATATGAATTTTAGCCCTTTTACAGTAAAGCCAATATCATCCCTGACATGTACTATCCTGAAAAATACTTTCAGCCTGAAAGTATGCACAAAAAATTCATTTGATACTTATCAGTGACATGCTTGCCTTTTATGTATGTCCCGGTTTATACTTGTCAAAAATTGACGATCAAGTCTTGTGTTCGGAGGTGCGGGAATCGTAACAAAATTGAAAGAAAAAATTGTTTGGCAATTCTTGGGCAATTCGTTTTGTGTTCGTTCGTTGTCCCGTTATTTTCAATTTTATTTCGGCGTCATCATTGGCATGGTATTGTATCATGGGCGTCATCAGTGCAAACTTGAGAAGGAAAAGAGAGGAGTGAAAGATACAATTGACCGTCAACTCTTGACGATCTAGTCAAGATACTAGTTCATTAATATAAATCAAAAAGAACATAAACAAATTCTCTGTGCTTACAAATGAAAAAGAAGAAACAAATTATTTAACCCTGGATAATCGATCTGCAACACACTCTTAAAATCTATTCTGAGGAGTTGGTGGTCCATTAAATAAAAAAAAAGTTACTAAAAAAGGAATCACTACAATAATTTGTACTAAAAATAACAAACTAAACTCTTTTTTGTTTGAATTTCACTTAATTATTACATCAAATGGCTCGCTACTTTTATTTAATGAGGTCAAGTTTAATCACATGATATTATTTAAAATAAAAAAAAAAAAATGCTTAGAAAACATAAAAGGCGTTTCCACCATTATGAAAATAATGCACTATTTTTATACCCCAACGCGTACTGCGTAAGGGGTATATTAACTTTGTCATTCCGTTTGCAACGCCAATAAGGAGGCGTGGCAGGTATAGAAAAGTATATATATTTTTGATCAGCATCATCTCCTGAGTCGATTTCTGTGTGCCCGTCTGTCTGTCCGTTAGTCCGTATGTCGACACGATTACAGCCGTAATTTTAAAAATATCGCAATGAAATTCAAAATATAAGCTTCTTTTTGAAACAGGAAGATCAAGTTCAAGAATGAGCTAAATCGGATGAAAGCCACGCCTACCTCCCATACAAAGTGACTTTATTTTAACCGTAAAATTTCTTCAAAATCCACAAACATTAATGAAATGCCTTGAAATTTGACATGTATGCTTTGATATTCAATATATCCTCACTATGAATTTTGAAAAAATCGAATGAAAACCACGCCTACCTCCCATACAAAGTGACTTTATTTTTACAGTAAAATCTCTTCAAAATCCACAAAAATGAATGAAATACCTTGAAATTTTACATATAAGCTTTGGTTTTCAATATAAATCCTGACAATGAAATTTTAAAATTAAATCCTGATAAAAACCACGCCTACCTTCCATACAAAGTAGCTTTATATTAACCGTAAAATCCCTTAAAAATCTGCTCAAATTTTATCAATGTCTTGGTTTCTTGGCATATAGGTTTTTATATATAATATAGACTATAATTATTGTATTTGGCAAAATCGGATGAAAACCACGCCTACCTCCCATACAAAGTGGCCTTATTTAAAACGTTAAATCTCTTCAAAATCTACAAAAATTACAGAAATGTCTTGAAATTCTGCATACAAACTTTAATATTTAACATAAGCCACTCTGATATTTGGCAAAGTTTAATGAAAACCACGCCTACCTTCAATACAAAGAGACGTCATCAAAATTTAAAAACTTTCGTAAATATATATGGGTACATACGCATGTGTCTGTATGCACCCAAGATCCGCCCACGTCGTGTATCCAACCCATACATATATTCTTCGGTAAAATGTTGAGTCTTTACACTAGAAAAGTGGGTGTGGCATTTTACTTTGTTTACAAATTACTCTATGTGGCAGCTAAAGGTAAAATTAAATTAAGCGTATGACTCAAATATTTTTGTAGATTATATATAAACGTTTTATAGACGTCTAAAGACTTCGGATATACTTCAGTACGGTCCGGGGGGGGGGGGAGAGGGGGGTATTTTAGCTGCGGTACCCTGCCGAAGTACTACTACTTTTATTGCATTTTTTTTCTTTTATATTGTCTTCATAAAACGTTGTTTTTCAAACGGACAGAGGAGCAATTCTTTATTTCGTTCCTTTTTTTTAAGGGATTCTATTTTTTTTTGTTTCTTTCCTCAGTTGATGTCAACACAATATTTGGAATGTGGTGTGGCTCGTGTGGTTGAATTTAGAGTAGTCATATTTAGGCGCTCTTCCATATTTTCTGATTTTCAATTTTAATGTTGGTCTAGCGATCTTTTTTTTTATCATTTCATCTTTGAGGAAATACTTGTTCATTACTAAAAGATCAGTAATACCCTTAACCTATCTTGTTGAACCACTAGCTGAATATACTACATTATTTGGTTTTTCTTGGTTTCTATCCTTTCATCTTAAAATTTTTTTTTTAAAAACTTTATTATACGAGTATATTCCTGTACCTGATGAGCCAGATTAATATGCAATTCTTCAGTATTGCTTTCAAGACTGTCGTCATTGTTTGAAAAAGTTTCTACACAGTGGCAAAAAGCAGGGCTTCCACGCTCATATCCAAGCCCATATACTTTTTTATATGAAATGGCCAAATTTTCCAGGCCTTCTGCTCTCCTTGCTTTAAAGAGGCCTGCTATAAACATTCCTTTAGAATGGCTTAAAGAAGAGGTACACCAAAACAATTAAAAAAATATTTTGTTTTTATTCCTTTTTATGTATACCTACTTACCTATTTATTCTGTGATATTATTTTATTTTACATATTTTTGTCAGATAAGAATATTTCTAAGTCATGATGTTGATTAATGTTCAGTATATTTGAACTAATACATAGTTTAACTTTTAACGAAAAAGTAACCCTGAAACATAAGCAGAACCAGTTTTTGTAGGAAAAATATAATTGTTGTACGGCCCTGGGTAGCGAAAAATTAGGCTTCATAGAAGCGCTCGCAGAAGCAGCGAGGAAGTCATGTGTCTTACCGCCAAAAGTAGTAGTAAATGCACGCCTTCGTTAGAAGAGGCCTATCTTCATTGCCTATTGGGTGCTGCCTCATCTGATAAACTCCTCTGCATCTTCTTTTCTTCACTTTCTTCAGTAATAAAATCGAAACTCTACTCAAATTTATAAACTGAGCTATTTGTAGATTGTTCAATTTCGTCTTCAGTTAGAATTTTTGATGAGACTGAATACTATTTTCTCACTACAAAAAAAAGTTCCAATAAAACTAATGTTTGTCGTTCGACGTACACTCCTTTTGTAAACCCACACACACCGTTCAAATAAAGCTCAAAATATATACGATCTTCACAACAACAGTTACTGGATACAGCCAGGGGCGTACCGAAGCCATATTGATTGGGGGAAACAGGGTAGTTGGGTATACCGACTGAATACCCTGAAGTCCAGACTTTTTTTAATACAAAATAGTCGAAATAATAAAAGTTACTCATCCGTTCGATCAATATTTATAAATCTTAAAGTAGTTGCCATATCGTTCTATCTTCAAATGAAAAGAAAATAATTGTATTTCAACAATACGGAATATATTTATTTTCGTTTTTTTTTTAATAATTTCTTAGTTTATATATAAGGAAAAAATAACAGATCTATACTATATCATTAACTCTTTTCTTAAATTATTTAAATTAATAATAATGCAAATAACGTTTTAATTAAGGAAATATTAATTTAATTTATTAGTATTATAACTTTAAAATATTAATTTTTCTTTTTTTTTTAAGGTAGCCCACTGTTTTGCAATTTCATCTAAGTTAATGAGATCAACTATATTCTTTTCTGATGAAAGCATTTTTAAATCATTAAAACTGATAAACCTTCAAATCTATTCGCCAACAACGTCACAAACAGGCAAAAATTTCGCGAACATGTCCGCCTGAGTAAGTAACCTATAACAGTTTGAGTGTACGTAGCAAAAACAAGCTTGTCGAATGAGCTAACGATAAGCTTCGTTTGAAATACATATTTCAGTTTGAATTCAACATAGCCATCGTTCGTTAGGAATACAAAATGAGGCTATAAATTTCGTCGAAAAAAATTTACCAGTTTTGGAAAAATTTTCATTCTGGCAATGCTGTTTGGAATGTAGAAGTTTGGATTTGAACTAGGGATGTTTCTTTGATTCGATGTAACGAAATGTACATCGATATTTTTCGATACATCGGAGGGAATACATCGAGGCATCGATTTGCATACGAATTTTCAGATATTATTTCATAACAAAACATGTTATTAGCAAAAATTGTTCAAATTCATTACTATAACTGAGCTAATTATGTTTCGGATTATGTTGAATCCGGTCAAACAATTTTTCGTAAGGCCATAGAAATAAAAAAAATTTTAAAAATTGTTTTTCTTAAAATTTTGAGTTTTATAGAAAAGCTCTTGATTCTGTTTCCATTCTTTTTTCATTTCAGTCGCATAGTATTTTTGCACAAATTACAATTCGCGTTGTTTTCGCTGCGTTTTAAAAAAAACCTCCAAATCACACTTTTTGGAGCCATATCTATTGTTTCTTAAACTCACTCCTTTATTTTTGCACAATTGAAAAACTGAAAAGCTGTTCAATGTACTAGAGATGTCAGTTTTTAAAAAATATCGATGCATCGAGCGGAAAACTTTCGATGCATCGAAGCAAAGCATCGATGTTTTTCCGAATTTTAAAATCTGAAATTATTATTTTCCACATAATACGACTTAACCAAGGTATATTTAACAAGGTAGTGTCGTCTCGGTGGGTACCGCAGCTGTCAAACACATACATTATTATAATTTGCAAATATTATTTGTTTTGCTTTTATTTCTAAAAACCTGGGTTTGACAAATACGGTACCCACAACAAGAGAGAATTTAATCTACAAACACTACCTTGGACTTAAAGCACTTTGTTTTTTGAAAATTGATTAGATAAAAATTCGTGATCCAGATACTACCCATCCTGATGGGAGCATCGCATTAAAGTGGGCCAACCATTTTTGTTTTCTTCCGAAACGTTTATTTATAATTTCTAATCATACATAGTCTAGCAACATGACCATTTTTATTTAGATCGTTTTTATTTTTCCTTATTTAAATCATTTTCAAAAATTAACACACACACGCTGGTTGTTTGTCTGATTGAGCGTTATGGAACCTGGAATAGTTTAATAGTTGGATACTGAAAGACCCAAAGATAAGAAACTTTTTGTGGTATTTGTTTATTCAAATATATTACAGAATAATTATCGTTCAACAACATCGGGAAGAACAATGTTACAGCCTAACAAACCACGTCCGCTCCATTTTTTTGGTATAAGGATTAGATCCAACAATTGATTGTCGCGTAGAACCTTAAGTGTTATTCTTTGATTTTCCCTATGGGTAACAACTGCGCCAATCTGATTCAAGTTGTTTTCGAAATTACTGGAATTAATTGTGCCAAACTCAATAATTTGATCACCCAGACGTAGACCCTGGAACAAAACATTTATATTATTAAGAACCCTCAATCTGAGTAAATGTCTTTCGATGTTAAGCTATTCATGGTTGTTGTAGAAACCAAGTGCTCTTGGAATCAGAATTGAAATTGTAAAGCAATTCGCTTAGGTGTCATGGATTCTGATTTTGCGGATGTATGTTTGAAATGGTTTTGGCGACTCTTTTAAGTGCCACGAAATCCGAGAATATTCGAGGATACTTAAGCGAAATATTTTCCGGTTTTAATTCTAATTCCAAGAGCACTTGGCTTCTACAAAAACCCCGATTAACTTACAGATTCTTCAGCCGGCGAGCCTGGGCTAACAAGGTTCACTTTAACAATAGCGCGGGCATTCTCTGCTGTGACATTATTGGTATTGTCAGCTACATTCATTTGGACATCATCCGATGTAGAAGTATGAGAGGGTTGTTGCTCATGTTCTGATGCCGTTTCGGCATGCATTTGATGCATCAGCAGTTCAATTTGCTTCATCAATTCTTTGTGATCGTTTTGCAAACATATAATTTGTTGACGCGCTTGACGCACTTGATATACATCAATATCATTGCGAGGAAAACCTTCAGCGTCTACCAAAGGACCATTCATTCCAACATTACCATTCTGTATGGAGACAGAAAAATTTGAATAGTTGCAAGTCACGTTTGGAAGCTTCAAGACATACCATGGCTAAAACTGCTCCATATTCACTAATGCGTTCTTCAAGTTTATCCTTTTCATTTCCAAGTTTTAGTAGTTTCTCCTTAATAGGATTCTGTTTAGGGACCACCATGTTTTCGCTAATTTTGTGTTGATAAATCCAATAAAGTAAATAAAATCTACATTGTAATTTTTGACAGCGTTGCTTATATTTATTTTAAGGTGACCACATTTTAAATAAATGCCGTTCAACATATTTCAGAATTGTATAATTACCACTTCATGTATTCAAGATTCTCAAAAATATTGTATTTTTTCCTGACCTGACTTTGAGATTTATTTCCAAATTTTGTAAAAAAATCTGAACTTTAAAATGTCTTGCATGGAAACTAATTGTAATTTTTGATATTTAATTAAAATTATAGCTCTTCTTACAAATACATCTGAAATATATTTTGCATCTGCTTGAAAATCTGTGGCACTTTGTGTTTTAAGACATTTCTGAATGCTTTTAACTTGATTTGTACTTTGATAAGCTTTTTGACGACGGCAGCAGCATTACAACATGAAGTGAATATAAAAATGTTGTCATATCGTCTGCGATTTTGTTATTTACGCGGTGTAACAAAAAGCTGTTTTGGCAGAAAAAAAAAATATTAAGTAAAATTTAATTGCAACTATTGTTGCCAAATAGTCCGATGTATCGGAAATGTTAGGATTTTCAGACTTGAATCCGAAGTTCCTATATTTGGCCAAGATTTTTCAAAATATTACGATCTCAGAAAAAAAATTATCCGGCATCCAATTTCACATATGCAGAGAAAAAACAATCAATGTCAGCACATTTTATCACGAATTATGATAACTTTTGCTGCTTTGGCATTACTACTTTGATCTCTATTTGAACTAGAGCCGAATTTGGACGAAGAATTTTTAGAAACGAATAAATTTCTCATTGATAATCGTAAAAAAATAATTTTATTTTAAAACTATTTAACGAGTTTAATTATTATTTTTAATATTCCATTTAAACAAGACTTGAAATTCATGCTGGCCTGAAATTGTGCGACCGAGCCCACTGATGTTTCCACAATAAAAATTTAAGTAGAATAAAGTTATTTGCAAAAAACTACGACACTTGTGTTACTTTACTATCCTTGCTCTATTTTCAAGCCGCGGATGCCAGGTTTTTATATGGCATTATTATTGAAATTTTTAAAAGAGACATTGATTAAAAAAAAAAACCTCTAATTGGTCACTCACCAGACGGAGCTTCTAATTTGATGGATAAATTAAATTTGGTTACAACGTTGCTATCAAAATACTGCCTAAATTTAATTGACTGTATCTGTATTTGGCACTGCTTATCCCCAACTCACACGATGATTGCCAATCAAACAACTCGTTTGTTGTTACTCGTTTTGTTGTTGCTTTTGGCCAACTCACATGGGATTGTTTGATTGGCAATCAATGAACTTTTCTTACGCTCTCTTAAATTTTGATTATTTAACATGATGGTTTATCTGAAATTGCTTGAATGTTCCCTTGTTATTTAAATTATATAGGCTATTCACAGTTTAAGTACGCAGGCTTATTTTATTTACGGTTTGTTATTTTTACGCCAACTTACGTAAGCGTATTTTTCTTTGTTGTTGTTTTGAATGTAAACGCAAATACGCAAACACGCGTAAATGAAAGTAGCCTTTGGACGTGGTTTTTGTGTCTCGTATTTTTTACCCTATCTACAGCATATAAAACAGGGTTGCAAAATCATTGAATACGGCAAACACATACTGAGGTGATCACAGTTGCAAAAATAACAAATGCTATAAATACACTTAGTTAATTTGAGTTTAAACTGTGAATAGCTTAATTATTTTGTTATTAACGCATTTATTATGTTATTTAAACTGTTACGATTGATTCTTAGATTCTCATTGAAAGCTACAACAAAACGAGATGATTGTTTGATTGGCAATCACCGTGTGAGTAGGGGGTTTCAATAGAAATCAGTCAAAAGCACTGAGAGCGAGAGCGGATGAACACAGATTGCAGCAAACAAATTTGTTAATTTTTGGATTGCTGTACATGGCAGTAATCAGCAATCTGAACAGTGTTGCTTGTATGTTTTTGAAACAAGAAATAGATAAGCATTAATATGAAGTTGTAATACTTATAATTTCAAATTTAAATGTATTTATATCTCTCATACATTTTCTTTCAGATAGGATAAATACGGCGGCTTACTCTAGATGTTGAAATTAAAACGTCCAAAACCTTTTTTGTAGCGCAGGGTCGATTAAATAAAACAATTAGTCGTTAATGTATCAATGCAATTTAATACTGGCGCTCAAAATATTCTAAAAGTACAAAATTAGCAGATATTTCATTTTAAGTTAATATTCGCTTACAGTCTTGGAACAATCAAAGTTAATTTCGTTAATATTCAATTTAAAATTTGTAATTCAGCTTTTAATTAATTAATAAGATTTAATAAAGATTTTAGTGTGCTCTGCACATGTTCTGTTTGACGTTTACTTTTTCTTCTTTGTCTCGTTGTTCTTTCTTGCATTTGCTGCAACGAGTCAAATTTAAAGAGTTGCCATTTATGTTAACACCACCCCCCGTTGACCACGGTCAACCAGTGGAGTCGCAACGTCTAGAATCGCAAGTTTTGCTGCTGGTCGCTCAAGAATTCCCTCTGATGTTTTGACAATCGCCTTGCGGATATGGCCATCTTTGGATGGGATTGTTTCAATGACTCGCGCTTTTGGCCAACGCCGTTGCTTGCATTCTTCATCGATGATTATCACCAAATCACCTACTTGTAATTCCCTAGAAGAGCCGAACCACTTTGTTCGCCGGGTAAGCGTGGGTAGGTACTCGTTAAACCACCTTTTCCAAAATCGTTGCGCTATTTGTTGAGAGATTTTCCACTGATATTTTAAAGCCGTTGCATCGTCCGAAGGTTGGCCTAGAACTTTAACTTCATCTGCACTTCCACGCAGTAGCAGGTTGGGCGATAAGGGCTCCATTTCTACGCTTTCAATCGGTATGTAGGTGAGCGGGCGAGAATTGATTATATTTTCTACTTCTATTAGGGCACTCTGTAGGAGTTCCGGCGAAGGATTTCGGTGAGGAGGGATCATGACGTACAGGGCCGACTTAATAGAACGAATCAAGCGCTCCCACGCGCCTCCCATATGTGGTGACGATGGAGGATTAAATTTCCATTTCATCGTAGGTTTGGTTGTTTCTTCTTCTAGGCGCTTAAAGTCTACTTCTTGTACTTGCTGTCGTAGGACTTTTTCCGTGCCGATGAAGTTTGTTCCTCGGTCACAGTAGATTTCTCTCGGCTGACCTCGTCGATTGACAAAATTGCGAAAGCAGATTAAAAACCCATCCGTAGAGAGTGTTGAGGTTATCTCCAAATGAACGCAGCGAACGCTAAGACAAGTAAAAATTACCCCCCCACCTCTTCTCAGGTCGTCGTCGCACAGTGACGAGCAATGGTCCGAACAGATCAACCCCAGTGAACGTAAATGCTGGGAAAAAACTAGCTAAGCGCGCTGGTGGCAGCGGCGACATATGGGGAACCTGTGGCTTGACGGAGCGTATGCGACAGAGAGAACAATTTTGCCTGACCTTACTTACAAGACGACGCAAACGTAGTATATAAAATCGTTGTCGTATCATTGATACAACGGTTTCATTGAAATTATGAAGACATTTACAATGCTCTCGACTGACTATCAGCATCGTTATATGGTGACGTGGTGGTAAGATGATCGGATGTTTGGTGTCGTATTGACAATGCTCAGCTGCGTCAATACGTCCACGTAATCTAAGAAGACCGCACTCGTCTATAAACGGTGAAAGTTTAAATAGTGCGCTCCGTCTTGACAATGGTTTATTTGCTTTTAACTGAGCGATGTCAGTTTCGTAAGCTTGTTTTTGCGCTTCGATAATTAAAATTCTTTCTGCAGTATCCAGTTCATTGGCGGTAAGCGATCCTTTGGCTTCTATTTTAGCAATCTGGATATTAATGTACCTTTTAACGTATGCCGTTGTTCTGAGTAACCGATTCCAATTGCTGAAACGCTCAAAGTCAATTATGTTGTCAATTTCTGCATGATGGCCTGCCAACTCTTCGACTAAATTTTCTTCCATAGAAGGATATGTGATCATGGCTGAGGAGGATTCCCATTCTTCAGCGTTGCCTTTTAAGAAAGGAGGGCCTACGAACCATTTGCTATCCATCGAGAGATCAGTTTTGTCACGCCATTTAGTTGCCAAATCTGCAATGTTGTTGTTTGTCGCAATATAGTGCCAGTCATTTGCGTTGGAAAGCTCGTGGATTTCACTGATTCTAAACGAAATAAATTGTGTTAGTTGCTTGTTAGAGTGGATCCAAGCAAGGACTACTTTTGAGTCACTCCAATAGTTAACCTTTGAGATATTAATGCTGTGGTGATCTTTGATAGATTTCGCCAGTCGTACACCAAGCACTGCGGCTACCAGTTCTAGTCTTGGTATGGACAGTAATTTTAAAGGGGCGACCTTTGTTTTGGCTCCTACTAAAGCCACTTCGATTCCTTTTTTGTTTTTTATCCGTAGATATCCAACAGCAGCACAAGCTTTTACGCTGGCATCGACAAATATATGCAGGTCAATTTTGCATTCATTCCAATCTACTGCTGTGTTCAAATACAACCTTGGTATGCGAATATTCTCTAGTGATTTGAGTTGATTTATCCAAAGAAGCCATTTTTTGAATGCATCTTCTGGTATGGGAGCATCCCATCCAAGTTTGCACCGCCATAGATCTTGTTGTAATATTTTTAGGTTTATTAAGAAGTGTGCCATATATCCTGGTGGATCATAAATTGACATTAACGTTCTTAGAGTTTCTCTTTTCGTTGGTATGCGATGGCCAGAGAGAATATCTTGACTCGATTTGTTATACCTCAAGGAATATGTTATAACATCGGCTCTTGTATCCCAAAATATGCCGAGAACCTTTTCAACACCGTCATCTGGGCTCGCAAATTTAAACGGAACATCTAGAGGCGCTCCATTCATTATCTGTTCCACTTTCTCCGAGTTAGAATGAAAGTTCCGAACATGGAAACCGCCTGCAGCATGAATGAACTTTATTTCTTTAGCCAACGTAATTGCTTCGTCTACCGTATCAACACAATCAAGCAGGTCATCGACGTAATGATTTTGAGTTATGGCACTCACTGCTCGGGGAAATTCAATTTTATATTTGGCAGCATTCAAATTTTTTACATATTGCGCTTGAAATGGTGAACACGTCGAACCGAAGGTCATCGCTGTCATGACGTAAATGCGTGGTTTTTTGGTGGAGTCGCCATCACGCCATAAAAATCGTTGCGCATGTTGATCAGCAGTACGTATCATAACCCGATGGAACATTTCTTGAATGTCGGCAGTCAAGGCAATTTTCCTTTCGCGGAAACGAAATAATATACCCAAAAGAGAAGCAGAAAGATCAGGACCTTTTAAAAGTGTGTCATTTAAAGATATACCATCCACTTTTGCCGCGGCATCCCAGACTAAGCGAAGCTTCCCAGGCTTATTTGCGTTCTTTACCGGAAAGAATGGAAGGTACCACACATGTGGGTACTCTGCAGCCAGTTCATTAGGTGATAGCTCTCGAACATATCCCTTTGCAATATACTGATCGATTTGCGCTCTCACATCAGTTAACAATGATGGAGCTTTTTTAAACTGACTTTCTAGGCATCTTAGTCGCGACAGAGCCATTGGAAAACTATCGGGAAGCCGAATATTTTCGAATCGCCATAGCAATTCAACCTCGTAGCGATTATTTTTAAATATTGTGGTTTCGTTCATGATCTTTAAAGCTTTTTTATCTTCAACTGTGAGGGTGCCGCTATTGTCCTGGGTGACTCCCATTGATTCTATCGTGAAATAGCTGCGAACTAACTCATCAAGTCTTTTATCATATGATGTTTGGCATTCGCAAACATGAAAGTGGATTGCAACATTTTTATTTGACGACATTTTGGCATTATTACCTCCAACACACCAGCCTAGTCGTGTCTTTGTGGCAATGGGCTCACCTTCACTTCCTTCTTTAATCTTAAGAGGAACTGTGAGGTGCCAATGGTCAAGACCGATTAAAATTCTAGGCTTTTGATTGCAAAATGAATGGATTGGTAAATGTTTTAAGTGCTTGAATTTTTGTGTAAGTTCACTCATATCCACAGTTTGGGACGGGAGGTCGAGGCTTGGTACAGAACGTACTTTCAAGTCGAATTTCATGGCTTCGTTATCTTTCGACGCAACTTTTAGTGTAATGGCGCGTGATTTTTCCACGACGCGATGATTACCGCCAGTCCATTTCAGCATCAAAGGTTTATAATCACCTTGAACTTGGAGGATCTCAGCTAAGGTCTCGTCTATCATTGAAATAGAGGAACCTTCGTCGAGAAAGGCGTATGTTTCGATGTTTACCCTAGGCCCTTTTAGTGTAACTGGGACAATCCGGAACAACATGGAGCTTTTATCAATTTGGTGGCTCATCTGTGTTGAAGTGGATGGTGAATTTGCATCGACAGGAATGGTAATTTCATGATTGTGTAAAAGCTTGTGCAGAAGTTTTCTGCACCCATCAATACCACACTCTTTGATGGACTTACAAGGAGATCTATGACGGTTTAGACAATTGCGACAGAGTTTATGGTATCTTACTAACCTCCATCTTTCAGATATATGAAGGTCTTGGAATTTGCGACAGTATTCAACGGATCTACAAATTCCATCGCATATTCTGCATTTTTTTTATCATAATATAGGTTATTGTTCTCCGCTTCATTATGAAGGTTCACAAAACTGTGCTCTTTTGAACCTTTTACCTCACTTTTGCTGGCTGGCGCATATGGCATGACTGTGCATATTTCAGAGGCAAGCTCTTCTAGCCATGATGAAAATAAGCTCAAGTCCACATTTTCATGCATACGTCGAAAGTGAGCCCACTGCAGTTTGTTCTGCGCAGGCAGCCGGTCTATTAGCTCTTGTAGCAAAAGAGGGTTTCTAAAGTAATCTCTGATTTTTGATGCTTCTATCGCTGCGCACAAATTCTTAACAGATAGGGAGTATTGAATAAGTGTTTCAAGTTTATCGGGTTTGGGTGAAGGCTCACGCTTAATTCTTTATATCTGTGCGCGAATGACGATTTCAGGCCGCCCATACATCATTTTCAAGCTTGAAATAATTTGCGATACGTGAGAAGGTAGTGACAACTGGCTTTCGACTAGCTTTCGAGCCTCGCCTCTCAAGCTTTTCTGGAGTCTTGTTAGATTTTCCACATCTGTGTACCCGCATGCATTTGTTGTCTGTTCGAACATTGAAAAGAAAATGTGCCATTCTTCTGGCTTACCTGAAAAGGGGGGTAATTCCTGCCTAATTGCTTGTCTGGCAAGCATACGTTCAAAATCGAACTGATGTTGTGTGCTATTCACTGCGGGGTAGGTGCATCTAAATGCAGAATTACCTGTGACATGTTGCTGCGATATACGAGCAGGTTCACGCTGATGTAGTTCTGCCTGTCCATCTGTTTGATAATTTTGTATGTTGTCTTGCGTTGCTTTTTGCAAGTTTCGTTGCAGAGGTACATTGGCCAAAGGAGCCTGAGGAAAATTGTTCTTGATCGATGGCGCCGCAATTTCGACACTATCGCTTTCGTCTTCGCTTATTTCTTCAAGAAGTTCTTGCCGCCGTTTCAGTAAGTCATTTTGACGCCTGATAACCTCTCTCTCCTTTTCCAACAGTATACTTTGCTGTTCAAGTAATTTTAATTCACGACGCTTTCTGTTAGAAGAAGTGGATGAATGTGATCGTTGGTCAGCATCTCGACGTGTAGATTCCGCTTTCGCTTCACCATTGAGAATGCTCGCCTTGTCTGCAGCTGTGTCGACGAACTGGTAAGGTGGTTCCGGACGGTTTAAGCTGCAAGTCGGACACCGCCAGCTCTTGTCAGCTATCGAAAGATTGACCTGTGCACATCCTAAGTGAGACCAGCCTTGGCAGCTATCACACTGCACCATGTCTTCCACGTGGTCTGGTTGCTTGCAACGAATGCAGTTATATGCAGTCTCGTCTGCCACATTGCCAGTTTCCTGAATTTTGCCATCTTCAGCCATGGTTGAATAATATTTTGAGAGTGTTGAAATTAAAACGTCCAAAACCTTTTTTGTAGCGCAGGGTCGATTAAATAAAACAATTAGTCGTTAATGTATCAATGCAATTTAATACTGGCGCTCAAAATATTCTAAAAGTACAAAATTAGCAGATATTTCATTTTAAGTTAATATTCGCTTACAGTCTTGGAACAATCAAAGTTAATTTCGTTAATATTCAATTTAAAATTTGTAATTCAGCTTTTAATTAATTAATAAGATTTAATAAAGATTTTAGTGTGCTCTGCACATGTTCTGTTTGACGTTTACTTTTTCTTCTTTGTCTCGTTGTTCTTTCTTGCATTTGCTGCAACGAGTCAAATTTAAAGAGTTGCCATTTATGTTAACACTAGAGTTGAAGTGAAGGTGCTACTTTCTTAGATGGAAGCAGAGTTGTGGGATGTGCGCGATTGCAGCTAACAGAATATAAGCAAGAAGGAGAGTGCGCTAAATTCAATTTCAACACTTATATGCATGTTTACATAGTACCTGAGTTTTTTCGAATATCCAAGTTAGATTTAGACAACGATATGCAGTGACAAAATCAATTCCACAGCTAGATGGCGCTGTGAACATATGCAAGTCTTAATAAAAATTCGATTTGCATTACGATGTTAAAGTAATTTTTTCACTGAAAGGCAATGTCTAAATGGCATTTTGATGTTGGATACTATGAAACGTAGGTACTATGAAAATAAGCGCAAATTTTTTTTAATGTTAATTTTGAAGTGACTAGGAAAGACTTAAAACTTTTTTAAGAATTGAAAGAAATTCATTAAGACTGAAAAATGTTACACAGCATTGAAGAATAATTTTTGTTTTACTTTTGTTGTTTACTTTATATATTTTTGAAATGCTTTAAAATTAGTATTAAGTTGGTTTTTTTACGTCACTGAAGGCTGTTTGTTATTAGAATTTATTAATTTATTTATTAATTGTTATTAAATACAATAAATGCGTCAATAAAAAAATAACAATTTATATAACAAGGGAAAATTCAAGCACTTTGTTTTGTAGTACAAGCGCACAAATGTTTTTATAGGCCGAAATAAAGTGGAGGAGAAAAAGTACTGTAATTCAAAGAAATGTCACACGCAGATTGGCGTGTCGTGGGAGCAACCAACAATCAAAATTTAAAAGAGCGTAAGAAAAGTTCATTGATTGCCAATCAAACAATCCCTTGTGAGCTGGCCAGAACGGTCCGAGACGAGTCTACCATGTTAAATAAGCCTATTGCTTAATGCCTTGCAACAAATGGAAATATTTTCGAAACATGCTATTGGAACTACTTTTTTTCAAAAAGAGACTGCTACAAAATGTTTTTAGTACATTCCATCGATTTTCTTACAACAATTTTGTATGTACATATATAAAGTTGAAAGTTGCCTCACGACTAAGGCCTTTTCCACACTTGGTCAATGCAACACCAACTCAAGTTGCTAGCCTGTGTATTTATACCGAAAACTTCAGATTAAGCAACTGGCACGCAAAAAGTTCTTAACACGTTCTCAACTTGTTCAACGTAACGCGGCTTTCCGCAATTTTCATCGGCGGCTTGTTGCATCAATTTCTTTGTTTTGTGAATTCAATTATTTGTAGTGCAGTACGCTATTTGTTAATCAAGGTGAATAAGTTAATTATATAGTTCCTTTTTTCATTAATAGAATCTAGAAGAAGAAGAAATAGCTTACAGTATAAATGTGCAAGTGTTTAATATTAAATTAGTGCAAGAATTTGAAAAACATCAATTATTGTATAATTACAAATTTTGCTCGACTTTTGAAGCAAGTCTAAAAGCATTCGGTACCTAGTTGCATTGCTTTTCAACTTTTTCGCTGTTGCGTTGGAATTGCGATGACCAAGTGTGGAAAAGGCCTTAGTTTTTTGAAGGTGGCAGCACTTTAGCACGTAGCAGCTGTTTTTCGACAGAAAGGTTTCAACAAATTTTCTTACATTTTAAGGTGCGCGAAAAGTAGATATATGTAGAAAGATTCTTATTAATTTGTTTTCTCCAATGAAAGACTAAAATTAAAATCAAAAATAAAAGAAATGTTGTGCATGAGCATTTTATACTGATATTAAAATTAAATAACGGTACATTCAACGTGACAACTACAATCATTGAAAAACAAGCTGGTGGCCTCCACCATCAAGGTATAGAACTATGTCATTACCATGTACAAGACAACCATAGGATTTCTTATGTTTGGCAGATCTTAGTTTAGCCCTAGAATGAGTTTTCAAAGATGGCTACAACGACGTGAGTATGGCTTGCCAGCTAAAGTTGGCGATGGAGATGTCATTATGAAGAGGATTTATACATCTATTGAGCCTTATCATTATTGGAATGATCTAACTGATATGCCCGATCAGACTGCTGAATTTGGCGCTGTGTTCAATTTGGAGTTCTCCCCAGAAGGGTAAAATGAAACAGAACGAAAAATATCTATAATTTATATACACATTTACAGCAATGTTTTAGTGGCTGCTTGCGAGAAGAAATCCATAATTTTATTTGATGCAATTTCTACAAAACAAAATCACCAAATAATTAATGCGCACACAGACAACGTCAATTGCATAAAGTAAGTCGAAGATCCTGATCAATTTCAAGTTTTTCCTTACTATTTTATGCCAATAGATTTCTTGATGATCGCATGTTTGCCACATGTTCCGATGATACCACGGTTGCACTGTGGGACTTGCGCTACCTCAAATCCAAAGTTCGTAGCCTGCACGGCCACTCGAACTGGGTAAAAAATATTGAGTATTCGCATAAAGATAGTCTACTGGTGACTTCGGGATTTGATGGCAGTATTTTTACGTGGGATATAAACTCACACACCGAACAAGGACTCATTTATCAGAAGGTCTTTCATACCAGCGGATTGATGCGCTGCCGTATTACTCCCGATGGAAGCAAACTCGTTATATGCACAACTGGCGGCTATTTGATGATAATCCATGATTTGGATTTGACTACATTGCACAAGGACTTGTGTGGTTTTCGGGTATTTTTTTTTTGCATTGAATGCATGAGTATATTTTATGCAGTGTCCAGGTATTCTGTTTGTTTGACTGCTACATAAATCTAAGCCACATACAAAACATAACTAATAACTACAAATGAACTGCTCTTTCGCCCACTTTTAATTAATGCTAAATCTTATAAATGCTTAATCATTGAAGACATGAAAATGATGTAGGAAATAATTGTTGACTATTAAACAATCTACTAACATGAACTGAACTTTATTTGTCTATCTCTAATTAATTCCTTACTATATATGGGGCGTTCCACGCCAGATCGGCCAAGATTTACTCTTCATATCTCTGATTTGGATTCTAATTTGGAGAGTCGGAAGACAACCATAAAAAACGAAAAAACAAAATTTTGTCGCGAATCTTTAGTTTTGCTCTCTACCAAACAGTGCTCATCGTGCTTTAAGTTTTCACTTCAAAAAATATTTAGATAGACCAGTGATTTTTAAAGCAAATCGTGGAACGCTCCATATATTAAAGTATGCAAACTTTGTATTATAATGTCTGAATAATGACACAAACACTATTTTTTTTTTAATTTGGGACGCAAATCAAGGTTGATTAATATAGGTTGAGTGATAGGTCAGGTGAAAAAAACCTGAATCTGTACAATTTTTAGCTAACATCTTACTTTGATAGTTCGAACAAAGGCGTTTTCTCTCAAGTGACAACCTATATTAATCAACCTTGGACACAAACCACTTTTTTAATGTTTATTACTATACTTTTTTATAATTTAAAAGTTATTATTTTTTAATATTTATCATTATACGTATAGTAAAAAAATAAAAATGAACACGACGAGGACTGAAAAAAAGAGAGTTTTTGTAAAAAATCTCGCTTAACAAACCAAACCTCGCTTAACAAGCACAAACATTGCTTGTTTCAAAATGAATTGGACATTTCAGCCATCGAAAGGACTTTGGCCTAGCTTTTTATGATCGATTGTGTTGTGCGTGTTATACATATGTAAAATTATTGTTGCACACAAATGATCGAGTACTGAACCTAGTTTCATGGCAACTCCGAACAGCTCATGTTTGCAAGAAGCTTTACATAACATTTTTATTCACTGAGGTTTCCCATTTCCTGTGACGTCTGTGGCGCATTGGGTAGAGTGCGTGGCCCATACGCCAGAGAACCCTGGTTCAATTCCCACCTGACACAGAAAGTTTTTTCAATTGAATTAATTTTTTGTTCGGCCGTCACCTCTCTGCAGACAATGGCAAACCTCAGAGAGCAAAAACTGTAATGAAAAGCTTTTTTGAGAACACTAGCCGTTCGTAGTCGGCATAAAACATGTCGGTCCAGTTCTCAATCATTTGTGTCCAAACATTTCACAACACACACACAACACAATTGATCATAAGAAGCTCGGTCAAAGTCCTTTCAAGGGCTGAAATGGCCATTTCGTTTTTTTTTTCCGTTGCCTGCAGAGAGTTGACGGCCAACCAAAATTATTATTTAAATTGAAAAATATTCTGTGTCAGATGGGATTTCAACCCGGATTTAACTCTATTTTTTTAGTATACGGACCAAGCATTTTAACCATTATGTCACTGTCGCTTGTTATATATAATTTTCTCATATATTAAACTTTCCAGCCCAGCATATATCGACTCATGCAAATGGGACATCAACATATACCACAAGCAGCTAAATTTGATCATGTCTTTTCGAAGAAGCAAAAAAAGAATCGTGTAGAATTGGTAACAGATTTTCCCGCAGAAAATGATGCCGAAGTTATACTTGCATTACAAGTAAGTTGATAAAATTTTTATGCTATATTAAATAGTTTTTCATGGTCTTTCTTCGTTATTTACAGATACATCCGCAGGGTCACTCATTCTTGAGTCGCAATATAAGCTATGATGAAATGACAGAATGGTCATGTATCCATGACATTAATGAGGAACCTGGCGACATCACAGATCAGCTTAAAGATGACAACATTGGACGCAAGCGTAAATTATTAAGTGACAGTGAGGAGGATCCACCAATTGCCAATAGACGATATCGTGATGCTGAAAGTGGTGCTGATTCGAATGATGAATCGCGAATATATGGTATCAGTAGATATGGCATCAGCAGACGACATCGACGGCATCGTAGATTAATTGGTAGAGGTCCTCCTCCGCCACCACCGGCTCCCACAACATCAACCACACGCGCAGATGTCAGTTCAACATCAACTGGATCTGGCTCTAGCACTGTTCAGTCACTGTTCAGTTCAGTTCAGTCTTTTGTACCGGACATTTGGGCTGCTGAAGTAACTGTACAAGAACGCGCCATACGCCAAAACCGTGGGCGCAGTTCTAATTCAGTCACTGGCTACAACTTCGTGTATGCCATTAGCAGCGGTGTGTTGCCAGCCGCTGCTATCGAACGCTCTACAAATGCCACATCTTCGTCCTTAACGCGCCATAATACTTCAACAACAACCAATAACGAGGATAGTTCTAGATCACCCACATTAACCGCATCTTCAGCTGGCGCCAGCACTTCAAGCAATGATTCACCACCTCTACCGCCCTACGAACGCTTTCACGTTCGTTCTTTGATTGCACCACTGCGCAACCGTTATACAAGGGAGAAAATTATTTTCGAAAATGCTGAAAAGCTCATGTATTTCATGAAAGAATCAAATACCGGAAAAGGTTTCATTAAGGAGCCATGTTTCTCGTCAGATGGCAGAATTATATGCTCACCCTTTGAGATGGGTGTTCGTTTGCTTGCTTTTGCCGAAGGCTGTTCGGAGTATCCACGTCATCGTAATGACATTGTTAAAGGCAATCCAAAACAGTTAATCGAACTTAAGCACTTAAAATCTCACTCCGACATTGTGCTGTGCACGAAGTTCAGCCCACGTGAACCACTGTTAGTAACTGGTTGTCGAAGTGGAAAAGTAGTTTGGCATCATCCGAATTTATAAATTGTTTTTTTTTACATAAACGTTTGCTGAATTAAAGTAAATTCTCTATGTCGAGCTTTTTTGGAAACTTATTTTTTAAAATTAAAATTTTTTTATCAAGTTATCATAGTACATTATCTGAATTGGAAAAAGTCGCAAAATTTGACAAAAAAAAAAAGAAAAAATTTCTTTTATATATTGTTTATTGCACAAAACTGTTAAGGTATTTCAATAAAATATATATAGAACAACAATTTATTTGGAAGACCTCGAACACGCATTGCCAAAAATGAATTGCGATTTCATCTTTAATTAAATCTTAAAAAAATATATTGCCACGGAAAAACGCCGAAAATGCAGTCTAAGAAATAAAAATTTAATTATTAAAAATAAATAGTTGCATTGTTTTTATTTTCACAAGTCATATTTTTAAGACATAAAGACCGGCCCCACTTATCATATGTGCAGAAACCGATTTCAGTTAAATACATGGTGGAATTAAACAAGGTGAACGTGACGTCTAAAAATTTTGCAACGCTTGGCAAAGAATTTTGATAGAGAAAGGCGCACTGTAGAAAAGTAAATGGTGACAAGCGTAGCGAAAGCATTTTGTGAGGGCGATGAAAAAATCGTGCACATCTTGTTTAATTTCGCCATGGGTTCAATATGGGCAAATTTCAGAAATGGTCAACCACAGGTGAAAAATAAAAACTTATAATTTTAGGATATTATCTTGGAGAAACCTTTAAATTTTATTTATTTAAACAATTTATACATTAATTCATTTACCATGGCGATCAAATCCCCCGCAGTGTTTCACAAATGTAGTTTTTCATTTTAGTAAATGTTTGGTATTGGCTAAAAATAATTGTGAAATGATTGAGGCAAGGAAGGAACAGCATATAAAATTTGTTTCTTAATTACTTAATTACCCAATATATCCAAATGGAAAAATCTGAAACGTCCGAAAAAATTAAATAATTTATTGTGATCTCACTGCAAGCTTTTCTGAAAGCTTGTTCAATTTATAAAAAATATTGTTTTCTGAGTTTTTTATACGGCTGATAAATTCGCAGATCTAGGCATAATATGAACTTAGTCTCAAAATGACTTCAGTTTCGTGAAACGTCTGATTGCATGTTTAAAATAAAAATTTTGCTATAAAATTAAGTTGAATAAAAATTGTTTTATTTTTTTCATTATACCAATATATAGCTTTTCGATAATAGACACCTATCCAAATATATCTCTGGATCATATGAAATATTTTCAAAGCGTCCGAATGAAACGTCCGACACGCTGGGATTTGCCCAATTATAAAAAATTTTTAGTTGATATTCAAATGAGGGCGTATTCTATCAAAGAACTACAGGCAATTGGCCAATAAAACACGAATTACAAAATACTCCTTAAAATTTATCATATGCCAACAAATAATGCAAATTAAGTTCTAGTAGAGCGGTAACGCGTTTCATGCCTAAACCAAGGTTATTTAACATGGTAGACCCGTCTCGGAGCGGGTACAGCAGCTGTCAAAACTATAGTATATTATAATTGGCATGTTTTGTTATGCTTTTATTCGTTAAAACCATGTCACAATGATAAGTTTAAGGTTGATTTATAAGGTTGTCGCAGGGCTGATCGCACTCTCTTCTCAGTACCCATCATTGTCAAAACCAGCCAATTTTGCGAATGAACATGGTAGAATAAGACAAGGTAGTGTTAGTAGTTAAAATTCTCTCTTGTGCTGGGTACCGCACCTGACCAAACCAGGTTTTTACGAATAAAAGCAAAACAAATAACACAATTTGCAAATTATAATATTATATGTGCTTGACAGTTGCGGTACCCGCCGCTCCCAGGCGACACTACCTTGTTAAATATACCTTGGCGAATGACTACGAAAGAAAAACGGATAAGGTAGGGCCGACTCGGGGATGAATGAAGTAGAAAGCAGAATAAAGCGGGCTAGATGTCAAAATCAACTGTTCATCGCGAGTTTCTTTATGCTCACGTTTCGCAGTTGTTTTTAGGTTAAAACTGTTACAGGTTTTTTTTTGCAATTTAAAGACTTTTTCACATTTTATAGTTTTTATTACACTTTTTTTATAATATTTTCACTCAAATTAGCACAAATTTAACACCCGCTTTATTCTGCTTTCCACTCCATTCCTCTCCGAGTCGGCCTTACCTTATAATTCTACAATGAGAACAAGCATCAAGAAGAATAAGCATCAAGAAGAACAAGCAAATGTCAAATTGTCGTTCGTTGTTAGGTTATGTTGTGCGATAAAAAACAAATTTACAAATTGTTAAATATCAATAAATATCAATACATATAAATAAATATAAAATTTAACTTGTAAAAAGTTTTGTAAAATTGGCGCTGTTTACATTTGATAGGCAATCAGCTGTTTTCGTGCTTGAAACTAGCTAGAAGTCGTTTCCGTACTTTTGACACTATTCTCAAATTTCATTTTACTCTATCACATTGAACTTTACTCGACTTTTACTCGAAAATGTGTACGGGAACACACCTAATGTATCTTGTCAAAGGTCCAAACTAACATAATCAATGCAGTGACAGGTGAGTCACTTTCGCGCCCATCTGAGACAAAATTCGGAAGTGACTGATGCAAAAATGCATCACTAGCTGGAAATGGGTTAAAATAGCAAAACACCTGAGACGATCTGACAATCGAGCACTGTCAAAAAACTAAGTGATAGATCTCGCTCAAACTTGACGTAAAAAAATTTATTCCAATACTAATTCCAAACCCTATCAACTTCCTACCTTCGACAACATAAATCAAATTCGTGCCAAACCTCACTTACAGTTCCTCATTACAATTGGATCATCAATAACTTTTTACCAAAGTAAAGAGAAATTTCGTGCGATTTCTTCTTCTTTCTATCAGTGATGATGTTTGATAATTTTGGAGGGGACTTTTTTTACTCTCCAGAAAGTACTTTTCAGACGCTAGAGTACTTTTTATTATTAAGATAAAGGGGGGCGTAAGAGTTTGCACTTTTGAAAAATCGATATTTTTTTTCTTTTATTATAGTTAAACATCTGAAGACTATGGTCCTAAAATTTAATCAGAACAAAACTCTGAAAGTTGTTGACTAATTAGTCTCCTCTCCTCTAGCACTGTAGCTCCGACAGCGAAATTTTAAATTCGTTTTTTTTAAACCACTCTTAAAAAGTCCGTGCTTACTGCAATTTAAAAACTACATTACTTATTTATTTCAAACCTGGTTAATACTTTCTACATATAAAATACTTCCATCCAACGATAAGTTTTAAATTCTTTGTAAAATAAAGGGAGTTTCCACTTACAAAACGGACGTATTTTCCGTGAAAAATAGCAATTTTAACTTCAAATGACCACAAAAAATTTAAGAATTAAAGAAATAATAGAGAAGGTTAGGGGAGCATTTGATGATACTTCGACTTAATATTGATGTTCTTTGATTTCAGATAACTTCCAGCTGAGATACAGTGAACACCGCAAATCGTCTTTGTCACCGGGTTGCTTGTCGATATTTTTGTCGATGCACAAAAGGTTCCAATGAATTTGCTCTATTTGTATTTCTAAAAAACAATTCGCAAATAAACTGTTTTTTACGCTCAAATCCTTACTCTCCCCTTCAAAAAGCTTTTGTTATGTTGCTGATGCACAATATATATTACAGTTTTATTATATAAAAACTTAACAAAAAACAAGAAACAAAGGATTTTCAAATCCAAAATAACATAAAAAAATATTCGATGTTTTTCTTCATATCCTTGTAAAAAATTGTTTATATAAAGGGTGGTTAAATTTTAAGGGCCGATGTTGATTTTGAATAAAACAAATTATTGAGGAAATTATTGTTATATCTTTTTATTATGATAATATTGGTATGGTTCAATTATGTATGGAACAAAATATCCGCCAAATGGCCGCCGCGACATCGGCGACACGCCTCCATCCGATGGTCCAAATTTTCGATGACGCTGAGGCATAAGTGAGGTTCTATGCCGTTAATCTGCCGAATTATCTCATCCTTTAGCTCTTGAATTATTGCTGGCTTATCGACGTACACTTTTTCTTTCAAATAACCCCAAAGAAAGAAGTCCAACGGTGTCAAATCACATGATCTTGGCGGCCAATTGACATCGCCACCACGTGAGATATAACACGGCCATTGAATTTGTCGCGCAAAAGAGCCATTGTTTCGTTAGCTGTGTGGCAAGTGGCACTGTCCTGTTGAAACCACATATCGTCCACATTCATATTTTCCAATTCGGGCCATCAACGACGAGCGTGAGAGGTGCAATTGTTGGGCACGACGAAGAGTTGAGGTGGTCGGCTCTTCAGCCACACTATCGCGAACAGCAGCAATATTTTCTGCAGTACGAGCATGCACTGGTGTTTTCATATCGCCTACAGACCCGGCTTGCTCAAATTTTTGCACGATTTTTCCGATTGTACGCACATTTGGGCGATTAAATTGACCGAAAAAATCACGAAGTGCACGGTATGCATTTTGATTTGAACGCCCATTTTCATAATAAGCCTGAATAACTTTAACGCGTTGCTCGATTGTGTATCTTTTCATGGTTCAAATTGAGTTAGTCTGAAATTGAGAAAAGTCAAATGAAATGCAGAAAAAACTTGACGTTTAGGTGTGGTTCACATCCAACATCGACCCTTAAAATTTAACCATCCTTTATGATAAATAATCTTGATATATAAAAGGCAAACACAATGCTTTGCACCTAATATCGCTCAAACTGCAATTATTAGTTTTTTCCCTACATGCACTGTCCTGAAAAATGTTCAGCCTGAAAGTATGAACAGAAAATTAGTTTGATACTTATCAGAGACATGCTTGCCTTTTATGTATGTGCTTACTTTCAGGCTAAACATTTTTCAGAACAGTATGTTGTAAAAGCCCTGTAATAATGGCACACAATAATTACAGTTTAAGCATTAATGCTTCCAACCCGTCGTAGGACATGCTTTTATAAATAATTATTTATTATAATATGATACATTAAATAATATGATAATAAATTAAGAGCTCTTCCTCGGCTGGGTTCTCATTTGGAAGATTTTTTTCTTGTTAGGTCATGGCTAATTTTAAAACTGTAACAATACTAAATTGTGACAAGATTAAATTAAACCTCTGATATGCAGATGTGTGCTCCCAACCCAGTAAGAACAATTCAAGTTATACATTACATGCATTTCGTTCAGTTTACCCGGCACACAAAATTATACAATGCCAGTAATTATAATATTCGGACTTTTTTTTTTGGATTTCGAGCACCCGCGTAACCGAAAAAAGCTAAAAAAAAATCGAAAGCCTTAGTTATAATGAGCTATGTACGGAAGTTTGACGTCCAAAAGGCGTTTATGTAGATTTAAATTAATATTTAGATAAAATATTAGGTCTCTGAGGATAATGGTATATGGAAAATTTCTAGATGAGTCACTGAATCGTATATGGGTTCCAATATATACGCTTCAGTAGCGATTTTGGTGCAATGCGATTATGCATACTTCTGATTAGGGAAGGGTTATGTTTAAGCCCAAACTGAAAGTCTTAGTCGATTTTCAGATTAAAAAAGCAATACCAAATTCAAGGTCTGAAGAGACGGAACTTGTATGGGAAAAATGAGGGCTGTTTTCAAGGATCACTTAGATCTCAGACATGCCTAAAATACAGCCATTACATTTTCTGCTGGGATAAGATTTTCAAGGATATAATATTATGGTGTTTGATCTGAAAATTTGATTAGTACAAAATTCAGAAAACAAAATATTCCTGATTAAAATTTTTCATTTTATAATTTTATGGCAAACAAATTCAGTGAAATTGCGTCGATTTGTTAAAGCAAAAATATTAAAAACAAGAGAGAATTAAGAAAATATCATAAATCCTATTGTATTGAATCCTTTTGCAGTTTTTAAAAATTATTAAATCTTAAATTTTATTTTTACAACCGTTTATATAAGAAACAATTTTCCAATCAACCTTTGTTGTCCTCAAATGTTAATACTCAAAAAAAATAGCTCACAAGCAAATTATTAAATTCTCCCGTTCCCAATTAGGGAATACTTTTTCCCTTATGTCCTTATTCAACTTTTTATCCTTATAAAACACATATAGAAAAACATCAAAATTAGTTTTTCGTCTTTATTTTGATAATGCAGTTTTTCTTTTTATAAACTTAAAACCGACAATACATGTATACCAGCAGGCGATTTAAGAGATGGTTTTTAAAATGAAAAAGTTTTTTAATTTGAATATGTGTTTTGAATTCAGAACCTTTCTATTATTCAGAATTTATTTGAATGATGTGTATCAATGTTCCGGTTATAAATTTGTGGTGTTTTTTTTTCTTTTGGTTTCTCATAAAAATAATGCAAAATAAAAAAATATAAAATCTATATTTTTTTGTTTGAACGAAAAGTGCTTATAATTGATATCATTATCAGTATTACTAGTAATATTTAAAATTATTTTTTAATATATATAACCAATGTTAAGTTGATTAAGACATTTTAGTAGTAGTTCCCATAGCCACTCCACTGACTATAGTTGCCATAATTTGAACCACCTCCGTACTGCCACTGATTGTAATAACCGTCATAAGACTGTTGATAGGCGCCGCTATTTTGTTGTCCATAGTAGGCTGCATTTGCGGAATTGTAATTGTAGCTGCTGTTTGCTGCGGCTGCACCGTTATTATACGTACTTGATTGAGCTAACGACATACTGGAGATGCCATCCTTAGCATTGGCAGATGATTTGCGACTGGGACTAGATTCTCTGTATTGGTGTAAAAAAAAATAAATTATGAATTCAAAGTATTAGCAACAAAAGTTTTAAAGCTATAATCACATTATTTATAAAGATTTTGATCGGAAACCACAATGTTTGCTCGGTAGTTAGTTATAAAAAAAATTGTTATTATTGTGACAAGTTCTTCAAACAGCGGGCCTTTTGAGCACGAAATACTGTACTGTTTTTGCGATGTTTTTCGATTTTTTAGATACTTATAAACTACACTTTGGTGTATAAAAAACACTCCTGTTAGCACATAAGAAGAAGAGAATAAAACGAATTTTATTTCTTATTATAAGCTATTAAATTATATTTGTGATAAAAAAATAGTTGTTCGTTTTATGCAAAAACAAATTAGAATCGTATTGTATACATTAGGAGTGGATTTAATACACCAGCAAGTAGTGTACAATTTGCTTAAAATGTATTTTGTAAACTATAAAGTAAAATATAAATTGTCTAAAAAAACATCCCAAACAGCGAATTTTTGGAGCTCAAAATTCGCGTTCAGTTATTATAGTTTGTTTGATTGCAATTATTACCTCTTCTTCTTGGCCTCATTTGCCTTATTCAATGCGATTTGAAGGCTCCGTTGTGCATCCTGTAATCCCTTGGCGGTGCTACCAAAGTCCTCGAGAAACTCTACTTTACGCTGGGCAAATAATACTTTTTGCTCAGGATCGATGTTTTCACGTGCCATAAATTTGTCCATTATTAATACTACTTCATCTTCGTCGACCTTTGGTCGCTGCAAGGTTAAATCAATCATTTGCAATGCCACACGTGTATTACCGAGATCTTTTTCCAGTGTCTGTCGTAGCACACGTAGACCACCATCAATATCATCACATATTTTATTTAAAAATCGCGCATACTTAATAGCTAAGCTTCCGGCTATGGTCTTGTTTTTGGCCGTTGAAATATAGTGTTCATATAGCTCCTTGCATTTGCTCATGTCGCCGCGTCGGCGTTCAACGTTGATGCGTCTATAGGCCACTTGCAGCAAATTAGGGCATTTCTTTTCCAATTTAACTAACACTTCAGAGGCGACATCAAAATTATTTTGACACTCCTCGAAGGCAGACCACATCAGATGTAGGCTCGGTTTGTCAGGATGATGAATTTCGCAAGCGCGTCTATAAACATCACTGGTCATTTCTGGAATATTTGGTTGATCGAGTATGGTCTCTAGATAGCGTATCATTTTGAGCCAGAACTCATCATACAGTGCGCAGGCAATGAGACAACGTTCGAATAACACAAGGATACGTTTTCGGTCGCCCTTCTCGATTTCAAAATCAAGATAGTCTTTCCAATTCTTAAGCTGACAGCGTTCCAAGGGCTTAACGTGGAAATATGGTCGCTTAATGCCTTCCTCGTAGGTCCAGCGTGCGGTCACGGCTGCAACTGTATTTTTATGTAGCTTACGGCGTATAGATATGACCTTGTCTTTAACCGAGGAGATCTCACTCTCAGTAAGAGTGCTCATATCTGACAAATTTGGTTCTTTAAGAACAATTTTTTCCACTTTAGTATCTATATCCATAGCTTCAGTTTCAGAGGAATTTCCTTTGGATGATTCACTTGCATCTTTGGCAAGTTTCTTGGGGGAGCTCTTATCAGGAACTTCTTCTTTTTCATCTTTCTCTTCTGTTTCTTTTTCATTTTCACTGCTTTTTTGCAAATCTTTGTTTTCTTTATCTTTTTCACTACTCTTGGAGGAATCCTTATTTTCTTTATCTTTTTCACTACTCTTCGAGGAGGAATCCTTGTTTTCTTTTTCTTTGTCACTTTTGGATGATTCTTTGTGTTCCTTTTCTTTGTGTTCTTTTTCTTTGTCACTTTTGGATGTTTCTTTGTGTACTTTTTCTTTGTCACTTTTAGATGATTCTTTGTGTTCTTTTTCTTTGTCACTTTTGGATGATTCTTTGTGTTCTTTTTCTTTGTCGCTGCTCTTTGATGATTCTTTATGTTCTTTATCTTTGTCACTGCTTTTCGATGATTCCTTGTGATCCTTTTCTTTGGATGCGGCACGACGTTCCTTCGACTTTGAAGACCGTGAAGTTGACTCACGCAAATCTGTGCGAATTTTCAACAACTCTTCACTGCTGATTGTGCTTGTTACTGAATGTTGATTGATCAAATCCTGAAAACTATAATAGCAAAAAAACGTCTTTAGCAAAATATTATTTTAAGTGCATAGCAAATATTTAAAATTTATTTTTACATTTTGTTTTATATTTATTTATATTTATATATTTATATTTATTTATTTATTTATTTTTGGACAGAAAGCGACTTACTTATCAAAATGTCCGCTATATCCTTGCGTTGGAATGGCCAGAAGACGATCGTAAATTTGTACAACCCGCTGATAACGCTTATTATCATTCTCCCATTTAATATATGCATCCCATAGCTTATCAGAACGAAATTCCAAGCCGCATGCATTAATGGCGCGTTCAAATTGTTTCCTTATAAAATCCTCATTATCGTTGGTATTGTTGCTCTTGACGTGCGCCAAGTAGTGAATCCATAAATCGACCGATAACGGAATAGCTTCAAGTCCACGTTCGAAAACCTACACACAAACACACATAAGCGCAGGGTATTTGAAATTTGATTGTAGTAGTCAATTGTTGTGTTTTGAGAAATAAGAGAAGAAAAGAAATTTGTGCAAAAAATTTTAGTTGACTAAATGAAATTCACAGATACTTAGCTGTTGTTTCTTTTTTGTTTGGTTTTGATTTTTGCATGTGTTTGGTATCATTGCAAAATCCCAACATGATATGTCAAGGGGAAGAGTGGGTGTGGCCTAGTCGTAGGTCAAGGTTATAGCAAGAAGAGTTCAGTCGAAGAAAAAGGATTATAAACATGAGTTTATAGAAAAATGCAATTTTTATGCATTGGAAAATTAATTTTAAGCACTTCATAAGAATTGAATTGAACTGAATGGGCAAAAATAAATTTATCGAAAAGTATGATTTAGTGAGAGTGCCCTAGAAGAAGCAACTTGGCATAAACTATTGAAAGTTACCTAAATATTATTTTTAATTTCGAAATGTATGAGATTAAGGTTAATTAGATATTGCTTTATTATTCAAAACTTTATATTACCTTGTTAATCAAAACAAGTGACTGATAAGAATGTCTACATAGCCATGGAAGAAAGTTTATGTAGCAGTATCGACATCAAAGATTCCGAAAGCTTATTTTACCAACGGTTTTATAACAAATGATGCATTTGGGCGTACAATAAATATTGATGCGATATTTAATTGCTTTGGTTAAATAAGTACATTTAACGGAGGTAACGGATTTACCGTTTGGGTTATATGCAGGATGACATTTATGTTACTTTACTTTATTTATCAATTAATTCGTATAAAATTAAGATTTTTTTTTAGTATTACGCTTAGAAAAGTTACGCAGTATGAATGCTAAATCTTTATCTACCCTGCAGTAAATGACACTAGTACAGAACTACCGATTTCACTAGGCTTTAGTGAACCAGTACGAGTTTCCACTTCTTTATGAACTTTGAAAGAGTTAAATACTTCAGCCTGGCAATACTGAAAACAGCTAGTTATTTTGATGATATTATTTGTTAATTTGTATATTTGCCATGTTGTCAATAAAAAAACCGCCCATTGTCTCGAACGCTGAAAATTTACTTTTTATTCACCATAATCTACCTCTTCCTAATTTTGATTATTAATTTTAACCATTTTACTAATAGAACGTTTTTCTTAGTTTTTAGTTTATATATTGAATTTATCATTGAAGTAAATACTAAGAATGTAATCTAAGTTTTTTGGAAGATACCTTGTAAATTTCTTGTTACTTTAAAATAAAAGCTGCCATAATTAGTATCTATTAACTTAACAAAGATTTATTGAAATAATTTTAAGAAACTATCTGGCCGGCCGGATATCCGTTGCATCTCTAATATATATACTTATATTATATATAAATATATAAAACAGAAAAACGGTTTGCGTATTGTTGATATGTTAACTCGAAAACGACTAGACCGATTTCAATAAAAATGCCACTATCACGAATTTAAAGATCGATCGACTAGGCCACCTAAGTAAAGTATGTAAGACTAGGTTATGTCGTGATATTATATTAAAATGAAAAAATATAAGCGCAATATTTCCACAGAACGTGATTTTTTATAAGATTTGTAGTAAAAATAAATTGAAAAATGCTAGGCTGCCTCAAAACTGCAGCCGCAGTGATCTTTATCAATAAACTCTATTCTTTATCTCATGAGCATTGGATCATATCTTATTTAAACCATTTAACTGTTAAATTTAAACGGTCGCCATTTTTTTTTTCTATTTGCTCTAGAGAACGCTAGATTTGTGTTTCTAACGCATATTGGGTTCCATGCATAAAACTGAGAAATTGCTTTTTACTAGATTTTTTGAGCAGTTGCTCGTGAGTTACTCAGAGATGGATCTCAAGGCCTGAGTAACTGCTGAAATTAATGCTTTTAGTGATGAAGTTTTTAGAATGATATGCAAAATCATGTGAAGCAGCTCGCTTGTCTGAGAATTTGCTCGTTTAATATTGAGTCAGTGAACTTACAATTTTTTAAATCGCAGAATAGTATTAAGCAAATCGTTCTATATTATTTACTGATTATATTTCTCAAATCAATTCTAATTAAAAGATTCTGTAACGTTTTTCAAGGGGTTTTTTTAAAATTCAACAATTTTTAAACTTCATTATCACCCTTATTTATCTTGAGCAAGTTTTTGTTATATTTTTATGAAGAAAAATCCTAAAACTAATTTTGAGAACCACACCCTGATATCTCCAAAATTACTTTACCGATTATTTTCTTATTTCGCGTGGTAATTTCTCATCGCATTGGTTGGTAGTTAGGTAAAGAGTAAAAATAAAAATTTGCTGCACATTTGATCCACAACCCAACATTTATGTCATATCAACCCAACATAATAATAAGTCATGGTTGATGTTTTCTTTTTTAAAGTGTGCAACCGAAATGGAAATTGTGACCGAAACTGAAATTCGGGGCTTTTTCTAATATTCGGTCGAAACCGGAACAGAATATGTAAGAATGAAAATATTTTTTAAATACATTTTTGTATTAAAATTTTAATATAAAATTAATATTGATTGCATTTTTTCAATAATTTTTTGTGGTATGTTAACAAGTTATGATATTTGGAAGTTTCGGTTTCAGCCATATTTAACCGTACTGTTAAAAAGGACCGAAAAATGTCCAAAACCGAATACTTGGTCGCACATTAGTTAATTTCAAACCAAAACATATATAGTATATATAAGTGTAACTTCATTATTTTGTTTAGAATTTGTTGCAGTACAAGCAAATTTAATATATCTCTATATTTCACTTCCAAGCCAAATTCAAGCATTTTTCTTCCAAGCCAAATTTTTTTTACCCACTATTGACACAATTGACTATTATGACCCTACAATTATGGGCATATTTTGTAATGGCAATTCCGTTTTCATATAAAGTAAAACAAACTCTGTTCCTCTCAATGAAATTTATTGCCAGACAAAAAACCCCAAGTGACGTGATCGTTTGCGTTTTACAAAATACGGCCATTAATTGTTCTTTAATTATTCAAAAGTAAACATGTTGAAGTTGCAATAGTTCAGAACCAATGCATAATTGAAGCATATTTTTTTTAAATAAATAAAAAACATTTGAAAAAATTTAATAAAAAGAAGAGAACACTATTTTTTAAAAATTATGTTTTTGTTTGATGCAAAAAAAAATTAATTCAATATCTCTTCTCAATCAAAAGTTACCGCTAAAAATCTATTTTCATACCTTTAGCTATTTATATTAATTAGAGCTGCCGATAGCCGGTAGCTTGAATTATCCGGCAATACCCGGGCTTTTCATGTACTTCAAGCAGCTGGGGGGTAGCTTGGCGGTTTTACACTCTAAAGTTTGCCATTGTCTGCAGAGCCTGGGCCCTTACTCTGTATTGCGATGCGCCAATCAATGCGATACGAAAATGAAATTCGATGCGTACTCAAATCCGTACAATTAAATCTATTTAGCGAATTTTTTTTGTCGCATCGCAATATGGAGTAGGGCCCCTGGGTTCTTACGGCTTACGGGCCGCACTTAACCAGTATGCCACAGCTGTCACTGTGGAATCCAATGTTACACCCAAATTTATATTTGAAAAACAAAAACCCGCTAGGGTTTTGCTCGTATGGGATAGTACTTTCACTTCTATATAGTGGCATGTAAGAATACTGACTATTTAAATTTATGTTACTGTGTAAGCAATCAAAAATTGTCGGAGTGAATTCGCAAGTGTCATTTAAGCTGAATTTTAATATAAAATCTGCCATTTAAGGATTAATCAGTTTTCGCAGCGTCATTTGTTTGAAAACTGTGCTTTAGTAACATATACAAAATGCAGATATTTAGATGTAAAGTACCAAAATTATTATATTTATTTTCAATATAACGTCCACTTTTGTAAAAGAATCAAAAACTCCTTCTCCGAGTGTAAAATAACTTTTATTAAGACGTTTTTAAGTTTTTTTCTAGCTACTTCTGACTATTGCCACATCATGCAGGATAATAGGAACTGATTTTTTTCTACTCCAGTGTCGAATTTCATTATTGCATTATCAATGTGTACAGAAATGCTGCCCTCTCCATAATCGAAATATTTTTAACTATTTTTCACACACAAAAGAAGGGGTGAGGGGCTTGATAGGAAGTGCATACAACGATAAATTATATTTTAAAAAAATATGTATGTTGACAAGACATTTTCAATAAGCCTAAATTTGTCCAAATCGACCCTTTTCATCATATGTAAATTTGTGTTTGAAACACACTTTTTGTGGCGCTCTCCATGCAACTTTTGCCAACGTGCTCTCAATGTCGATTTAAAAGACGTATACACTTAAAACAAATCTTAATCATTCAATCATATAAGCGAAAAAAATAGTCCCACGAAAGCTAGGCTCTTAAAATTGGGATCTGATGTGAGATTTAGCAAAATTATTGTATACAAAAAATATGACTTAGATGAGACGACTGGACGTGAAACCTCCAAATTTACTGGGCGCGAACACAAGTAAAAATTTTCCTCCTAAAATAATTCAGAGAACATTTTCAGCAGTAAATTAAAGAACAACAATTACAGATATACGCTTTGTACGATCTTCGTAAAAGGCTATAAAATCGAATTTTTACTTTTTTTAGCAGTTTATTTTTTTGACATTTTCGAAATAAAGTTGCAACAGTTCCAAAATTATTATTAGAATTTCAATATTCGAGTTTGTGGAGAAGCGTTTGGACATTCGCGCTAATCTTTCACTTGAGGAAGAATCATTGAAACAATTGATGCCTATAAAATTGTGTCAGAAATTGATAATAAAAGCGCACTATAAAATATTTTATATTCGAATATTTTAAAATAGTAACTGCTGCAATAAGCTATACATATCAAATCACTTGTACAAGAAATCACTTTAAGTCAATTTATACAATGAATTTGACTATACAAAAATTTACTAATTTTTCTATAAATCCTGAACAATTTAACTCAAAGAATGCTATCTCCTTAGCGGTTACGAAGTGACTGATGACAAATTCCCGTAATCCTAGACACATTGTGATATTATATATGCAGCTTTACTACTATCATTTTCCTATAAATAACTATCCTTATTTTAAGTGATTTTCTTTATCGATAACTTAGTACTCATTTGTTGTAAGATCTATAGGATCAAATCCCAAAATTTGTAATAATTTTTGAATTAAGGATAGAAATAAACAACTCAAAGAATGTTATTGCAGTTAATTATATCGATTACTCCTTTAACTACATTGTTATTAATCGAAAGGGCTGAACAAAGTTTATATTAGTAGAGCTCTGCATGAATGTCAAAATAAATGTGAATACCAAAAGAATACACACTGCTCCTCTGGTGTAGGAGTAGACTGCAACCGACAAAATGTAAGCAACAGGTCGTATAGGGCCGATTAAATCTGCGCAAGAGATCAACTACTTATTTATTGTTCTATGTTCTCTTTTCATAAACTCTTGCCCTGAGCTTCGCTTCGCTTCGCGTTGTTTCCGTTTTTCCTGAGAATTTAATAAACTACAAAATATTCAGGAATGTCCTGCAGTGAACTGAATAAATGTTAATACGTTCGTTTTTATAAGGTAATAAATAAGCATTTATGTAATTCTTTAATGCGAATTTATTTTGATTTTGGACAGTAAAGCGATAAAACGTATTTATTTAAAAAAATACATCAAGTCTCTCGCAAAACCAGAGGTGTTTGCGATGCATAATAAAAATATTCAGTGTATGAATACACATATTTGTGTTTTTTTTTTAGCACAAAACTCATTCTTATTTGTGCATAAAACAGAGTGTATGTGCAGGTATGAGCACAGTAGAAAAGCGACAGAGTAAACTTTTCTATTCTACATCAAGCGATATATTGAAGTAGCCGAAAAAGCGCACTAATGCAGGCTCTAGTTTATATCATTAAATTTCACTATAAATCTCGAATCGGAGGAATTCTGTTAATTAGGAAACTTGATATTCTGGAACTTGTGAAATCTAGTCTTCAAACTGAAAATACGTGTGTCTATTATCAAAACTTAACGACCCATGAAATGTAGACTACACACGGCAACAAATATCTTGGCACTTATGAAAATATCACTTGTGTCTTCAAATTGGGAACTGAGGTGACTATTTTTAAAATTAAAAACTGAGATTCTACGTGGGATGTGGCATGTCTTCTAAAATTTGCTCATCTAAAATGTTAGTTTGGTAAAAAAAAAAGACGAACACCAGGTATATAAGCGTTTAAATAATAATCCAGAAAGTTGATAGAAATTTGGAATGCTTATAGAGCTGTGTTATATATTTCACAATCGAGAGCATAAATTTCTTCGTTTTGACTAAAAATGTCAAGAGTTTTAGCAAAAAGAAAATTATGGCTTCCATGATTCAAATTCAGTTGGAAGTTTTTTAAAACTGGACCGATTTTCGTAGTATACTTGTAAAAAAAAAATTCACGACCGCAGTTAATTGGACCTTTTATATTTTACGGAAAACAATTGATTTATTTACGCTATTTGTACATCACTAGTTTTATTAAAGTTTTTTTTTTTTAAGCATTAAATGAGAACCGTCATAATTTTGGCTCCAATGTCCAATAATTTTACATACCATCCTGCAAATTTAGACTTATTTAACCAAACTCAAATCAAAATTACTCTAATGTATATATAGAGTTTAAATATATGGTTTGAATCTATAGGATGTCATACAAGTGTTTGGGTACAAAATGGCTGTTTTTTTTGCCGACTCCAAACGGCTCAAAGTGCTCAAAGAAAAATATTGGCAAAAACGAGTTTGCTTCTGATGGAATTCAAACCAATTGGCTTCAAAGTCCACAAAACTAGGGTCTGAAAGACTGCCGCCGGGTAAATACACTCACACACACAACGTTAGCTGTATGATAAGTCAAAGATGCTGTGGGGAAAAGCTTATGATTAAATATAAATATATTATAAAATGCTTAAATTTAAATAAAATTAACACTATGCTTGAAGAAAAATATACTTAATAATTCATTATATTCCATTTAAATACCATTTGTACTTACGCCTGCGTTGAGTATTTTATAAATGATTGTCTGCAATTTTGTAAAACAGCGGAAATTTCTTCAGCGGAAAGTGAATTTTAATTGAAAAGTAAATGAAACTAAGTCTGGTAGGAATACCGTATAAACAACAATGACGTGTTTTACTAAATTTAATTCGATTATGAATTACAATTAACATAAATATAAAAAAAAATGCACGTAGGAGTTGAAGTTAAAAATTAAGAAAAAAAAAAACAAATACGATACTATTTCATGAAAGAGATAGTGTAACCATTTCGTTAACTGCTGTTTTTGGTTAATAACCATTTAAGGATAAAATTTATGAATAGAAAGCCTCTACTATGAAACACACATACAGCAACAGCATCTCATCGCCAAACATGAACTTTTGAGTAAAATCCTAGTGTCTTTCTTAAGTCGTTAAGACATCTTAATTGCGAATTTTAGTTGTTGTATTAAAACTTCACATCGCATACAATAACAGCGCAGACCCTTATTAAGAAGCAGTTCCACTCTATTCCACGTGCTTGAAGTTAACGACGAAACGCTGTCCACTCAACAGTTTTGCAGTAATAGTTTAATTTTTTTTTTTTAATACATAATCTAGCTAACTACATCAACGTAATTTCTTTGTTTTAAATACGTTTCGAGCTTTTTCTTTTTGAAATTTAATTTTATTTAAATTATTATCGTATATTTTATAATAAATTAATAAAATACAAAATATTGCAAACGTATTTGATTGAATTTGATTCAAACTTACCGTGTTGCAATTGGCTTTGATGCCTTTGCGCTTCTCATAGTCAGCATATTTGCGCCAATAACCATAACAATAGGGATAATGCGATAGGAAAGCGTCGTAGGCTTCACGAGCCGCTTCTGCATCGGACTAAAAATGATTGTATTTGTAAAAAAATTATTCGTTTTGATCATTTGAGAAAAATTCTGCTCGGAGGAAACTAAAAATAAACGCACCTCATTGTCCACATATTGAAGCAAATATGTCCATCCCGTGAAATCGGCTGGATCTTCCTTGACCGAACGCCAATACTTGTCCAAGTCAGGTAATTTTTTCTTCTCCTTTTCTTTCTCTTTATCTTTTTCCTTCTCTTTCTCTTTTTCCTTTTCTTTTTCCTTATCTTTAGATTCTTTTTTCTTTTCCTTGGGTTCGGTAGAATTTTCTAAAATTAAGATTATACTTCTTACTTTTTTTTATATAAAAAATTAGACCTAACTTTATACATACCTTCAACATCAATTTTCGCCTTTTTTTCAACGGGTGGTGTTGCGTCGTTGCTTTCGCCGGTAGGGCTCATGGGATTATATTGAGCATTCATATCTGCCTTGACATCATCAGCGTCCTTATTTTCTTTATTTTCACTCTCATTCTTGTGTGTGACTTCGCTCTTAATGTCATCAGCTTCGGCTTTTCTTTTCTGTCTACCGCCAGCGTCTGAGGCTTTCGGGGATACAGATGGTGATTTCTTGTCTGTAGTGGTAGTTGACGGCAGCTCATCTTCAGATATAACTTCAGCATCTGGTGGTAGTTCTGCGCGCTGTGGTGCAGGCAATTCATCATCTGAAACCTCTTCAGCATCATTTATTTCTGGCTTAGTGGGCATTGGCAACTCATCCTCCGACACCATCTCAGTGTTAACTATTGTAGCATTACTTGGATCACCATCGGGTATTTCTTCAGCTACAGCTGGTTCAGATAGAGAATCATCCGACTCCATTTGTTCAATATTTGCATTGATCGGTTCAACGGTCCGCTCTTCAAAATCATCCTTCTTATTATCCTGTTCTTCACCACCACCAACAGAAGGTAGACTATTGGCATTATCACCAGCCAATGAGGCTAATAAAGAGCTTTCAACGGTGCCACCTACCGCAGCATCATCATTATTGTCTTCTTCGATTTCCTCCTCATTTTGTAAATCCTCGGAGTTTTCAGACTGTATAACATTGCCAAAAGGAAATGAAGAACTTTTCTCATCAATTGCCGTAGTTGACGAGTTGGCGGGTGTTTCATGGATCACCTGTTCCGGTTCATCATCAAGCACAGTAAACATTTCAATATCTTCTCCTTGTTGATCTTCTTCAACAGGTTCCTCTTCGTAAATAATGCAATCATCATCATCATCCTCATCATCTTGCTTGTGATCTTCTTCTATGAAATCATCGACTTCTGTAAAGTCGTTATCCTGAATTTCAATTATTTCAGAGTCAGCGGCCAAAGCACCGCCGTCATCATCATCGGCCTCTTCATCGATTATAGTACCTTGAGCAGCTTCGGCGAGCATTTCTTTAATGATATCGGATTGTTGTGACAAAGCAGATGTGGTCTCTGGTTCATCAGTTACTTCGGATTTCAATTCTGTTTCAGATTCTGACACAGTTAACTATGAATAAATGAAAAATTGTTCTTATAAGTTTCCCAAAAATAATTTACGCTCATAATAAATACTAATAAAAATTCTTAATATTTAGGTTAAAAAAAAAAAAATAAGATAAAACAGTCAATTCATACGTTAAAAAACAAACAACAGCTATGTCAAATGGTTTGCAACAATTTTGTTCGATATCTCTGAATTCTCACAGCCCTTGGTTTAATACGTTTTTGATATCAAATTTCAGATGGCCCTTGCAACAAATCATATTCCCATGGGAATCATTTGCAACTGGAACAACGCCACAGTCGCAATACGGATATGCAATTAATTTCATCATAAAAAGTATCTTGTTTAAAAATGACCCAAGCAAAGATCAAGGCTGGATTCAAGCACACCAAACCTCTGCATTTGACGCATACTTTTGAGGTTATGTTTGCGCTTTTCAACCCTGCTACTTGCAGCCATTTATACAATTTTCTTCGCACTTACCAGTTCTTGTGTTTGTTTCTTCAGTGTCCGTCTAGTTGTTCTTGCTGGGGAAACAGCCGGCTGAGTTCCTGAGACTCTTCTTCCAGAACGAGTGCGACGGCCTGAAAAATAAATAAAATTCTGTAAAAATCAAGTTTTTCTTTGGCGTTCCTACTCATTTTGACTATCTGGCGGCATGATTTTCAAGCAAAATTTTTACGTACTCAATGTATGCTTAAGTTGTTGCAATCGGTTTTAATTTGTTAAAGTTTAATTGCTTAAATATTTGAAACGCTTTTCGCCAGATTTATCATCTTTTTTATTGCCAAACTTACCTGCAATATTTTCTGCTTCGTTAGAGGACGCCATTTTTACGCAATACGAGAAATGATATAATTTTTCAATACTTTATCGATTGTAATAGATTGCACACGAGGCTTATTCACAATGTACAATCTTTGGTATAATAGGTTTTTACATTACGCTGTGTACACACGTGTAAGTAATCACTTGCAAGTAGAGAATAAATATTGTCTTCGAAAAAGTTCGGAAGTAGCTGCAAATTGCTTCAGCGACTACATAAGCAAGTGCAAGTTCATTTAAAAATGTCGTTGAATGGGAAAGTTCTGCCTGTCATTCCACATGATAAAATTGTATCAGGTAGTATTTAAAAGGGTTGATTTTTTTCATCAACAAGTATACCAGTTTCTGTCAAAAACAGTTGTTCGGTCAACAAAGCTAAAACTGAAGCGAGTGTAAAAAACATATATTCTATAAAATCATGCGATCAACATTTTAAATAATGAAAGTTGTGAAAAAACTATGTGTGATTTGTGCTAAACGTTTTGCAGTCGGTAGTGTTAAATTTTATGCAGTGTCTAAAATCGAAACTCGTAATCAGCGGTGGATTTCATTTAGTTCATATGCATCTGCAGCTGCTGAGGTTGCTGCACTTAAAAGTTTTCAGCATTTTTTTTTTTGTTTTCAGTAAATAACAATAAATTAACTAATTACATTAGTTTTACTAATAATAACTCACTATCCTTGCTATGCGCACTTTTTAGAATAAAATAAAATAGGAAATATTTTATAAGCAAATGTTTACTTCTTTGCAAATAGAAACATAAACAATGACAAAAACATAAAAAATAATTGAACGCTCCCTTTCTTGGAATTTTTTTAACGGATAATAGCTTACAAGGGAACTGTCACTTCTACCTTGTCTTATACCATGATCATTGCAGTATTGCTTGAAATAAAAAAGTTGGAAAAGAGGAAAACATGTTACCAGTGCTGCTTATTACATAAAATTGCGGAAATTCCAGAAAAATCCCCAGAGCACACCAAAAACATTACTTGTATCCCCCTTTTTGTCATTTACTTGTTGTCAAAAATCAAAATCAAGTGCCTCGGAAATTTCGTTGCAAGTAGCGCTACAAGTAAGCTGTAAGTTCGAGTATGTTAGTAAAATGACAGTAAATCAAGAATAGAATGAAATTTTAATAAAGTAACTTTTAGAAGCGAAGCTTCTGTTTCAACACTGTCTTAAAAATTCTTAGCCATAACCTTTCACCTCCGTTAATAGTTGGACACCCTGTATATTATTTCTACTGGTGTAATATTACTAGTGTTCGACCAAAACTGAAATTTTGTCTGAAACCGAAACGGTAATTCGGCTCCTTTTGTAATATTCGGCTGAAACCGAAACCAAAACTGAGTACTTATATGAAAAGGATAATTTTTTCAATATTTTTTTTTTACTTAGAAGTAAGCAGAAAACACAAAATATAATTTTATTTTTAAAATTTTTTACTCGAGAAACTTTGTCCAGTAAAATGTGTAAGGGATAAGAAGAAGAGCTTAAAACGTCAAAACATTATGAACTGTTTTGCACGATCGAATGATTTCAAGTCTTTGAGATGGTTTTAAGCGTTTTTGCAATATTAAATAATAATAAATAATATATAATGCAAAATATCAGTTTCTTGAATGGATTACAACATTTATGTGTACCTCATTTGCACAGATCTTTTTATCAATTGTATGATTTTAACAAGATTTTATTAATTTTTTCTAAAAGTGTTACTTATTGTGTTTTATGCTATTTTTAATAGGTTTTTGTTTACTCTCTCAAATTTAAAACTTTACAAGTTTTTACTTAAAAAGTACGGGAACAGACCTATTTATTATAACGATGCTTTTGAAAAAGAAAACTTAATAAAATGCGTCTATTCAGCCCAAGAAGCCAATTTATAAAAAAGTTTTTAAAGTCATTTGTGCAAAGAACAACTTTTGACTGGCGAAAATATCACAAAAATATCACAAAAATATCACGAAAATATCACGTTATATAAAAAATTGTTTACACCTCCTAAGACCAGCAAACTTGTTAGACCCTAGATGATATCCGTGGATAAAAAACAATTATTAAAACAAACTAATTTTCAAAGAGAGACACATTTTAAATAAATCTCACATTGAAAATTAAACAAATATTTTCAAATTATTATCGATATCATATTGCCATTCAACACTTTTGTGAAGAATTTAAAATTCTCAAGTCTTTTTGCAATATGATATATATTAAATAATATGAGTGATAAAAAGAAAAACTTTTGCAAGTTTGAATAATGTTCCTCAACTTGTAAGAAAAAAAAAAAAAAAAATTAAACCCAACTCAACTGAAGTTTTTATCCCTAAAAAAATACTTGTTGTCTCTGTTTTGATGTCTTTGTTCGATGACGGTTACCTTGTCAATATATTTTTTAACATAACATGGTAGCACTTAAGTTAAAATAATTAAAGATAAAAATATTGCAGTAAATTCAACAAATCCAGAATTTGTAAGAAATTATATCAAGTTCCATACCAGTACGTGACTTTAAAATCACATTGGAAACCAAGAAGGATGTATTATTTTTACAAAATCATTTTCATATCAAATGATTTTCATATCATTTTCATTCAAAATCACAGTTTCATGCAACTAGCCTCCATGTATAAAACTCCACTTATGCAGCATACACATCAGCAAACTCGTGTACTACATAATACGGCGGCATGAACTTATGTGAAGCCGTGCGACACATGGCAATGTGCCACGCAGGTTCGCTAATGTGTAAGCTGCATAAAAAATGCTCGTGTCCCAATATTCAGACACTTTTACGAATGCACAGAAGTCTGATACATTTTGGCAGAGTTTATAGGTGTGTTTCCGTACTCACACTGTGTAACTTGTGGGACACTATTTTCTGTTTCCGTACTTTCTGTGCTTAAAATGGGAGAAGAAGAACAAGCATAAAACCGCTCTCTCGAGCACACAAAGTGCACAGAGAGTGCTAGAACTCAAGACTCCGAGTAAAGTAAGAACAAGCATCAAGAAGAACAAGCATCAACTTCACAAACAAATTTACGATATTTTAATTGGCGCAGTTTACGTTTGACATGTCTGCAGTCAAAATCAGCTGATTTGTGCTTGAAACTTACTAGAAGCTGTTTCCGTACTTTTGCAACTATTCTCACATTTCATTTTTACTCTCTCAGTTTGAACTTACACAAATCTTACACAGTGTAGAGTACGGAAACACAACTTATACGTCATTCAAATTAAATGAATAATATCACGTTTTTTGTTATCTCTTACTCTCTTCGAAATATTTGATTGAATAGCTGCTCACACTTGATTTTTTGATTGAATGGCCGATGCCGACTAAAAGTGTTGTAAGTACCAGAAAAGTTGATTATGCAACCCTGTGATTGATTGATGCAGGTCTAGAGCTCCATCAAAATTTTGATTGATGCGAAAGTTCATTTCCGCTCTTGCAGTGAGTTAATTTTTTTTGGTGGAAAAACAACAACAAATTTTGAATGATCCTTCAGTTTGAATGACGTGTAAGCAGTGTCTTTAAAATATGCAACTTCGAATCAAACTTTAAAGGGGTTCTACACGATACAACGGCTGTACAATAGTAGGTCTGTTTCCGTACATATTGTTGAGTAAAAGTCGAGTAAAGTTCAATGTGAGAGAGTAAAATGTACTTTGAAAAAAGTGTCAAAAGTAAGGAAACGACTTCTAGCTAGTTTCAAGCACGAAAACAGGTAATTGCCTATGAAACATAAGCAGCGTCAATTTTAACTTGCTACTTATTCTTGGTGCTTATTCTTCTTGATTCTTGTTCTTATGCAGTTGGAACCAAGGTTCCAACTCTCTTCTCAGTACCCATAATTGTCAAAACCAGCCAATTTTGCGAATAACTATGAAAGAAAAACAGATGATAAAAGCGAGCACTTGCAGATTTTCTATGAGCTGTCAACTTCGATTTGACAATTATGGGTACTCGCTCTCTCCCTTGCGACAACCTTATAAATCAACCTTGGTTGGAACAAATTTCTTCAAGCACACTTCGAGCAACTTTGAAAGAGTGATTTTGTACTTGTTCTTCTAGCTAGAAAAAGTACGGAAACACGTTCTAGCACGTTGCAAGTTACTAAAATCGATTACGGAAACAGACTTAGGGCCACTTTCCCAATGTACGGTTAAGCACTACGGTTGAAAGCACTACGGTTAAAAGCTATTTCTCAAAGTCTGGTTAAGACTTACCTGTCGATTTAGTGCTAATTAAGTTAACGGCAAGTTTTGGTTCCGGTTACCTGCTAATCAGATGAACTTCTCTGCATGCTCTTCTGACAAATACTTTCTTCATTTTAACTAAAATTAGGCAGTCTAGTGCGTTTTTTCTCTTTAAATAATAACTAACAAACAATTTCACACAAAAAAAAAGTAAACAAACGACAGCGTCTATGCAGTTTTTGCGTATTCACAATTGAAAAATTCACAATTAGTGATGTAACCGACGGTTGCTTAAAGGACACTTTACATTGTCCTACTGTGTGGTATGACATGTGAGATATAAAGTATAAGCGAATTTCATCACATTGTCATTTTTAATTTTTGTATAAATAAATACTTTTATCCTTTTTAAACTATCTCACAGAATCACATCACACTTATACTTTACTTGTAGGTCCAGTTTCTCGATCATTTGTTTTCAAACATTTCACAACACGCACAACACAATTGATCATAAGAAGCTCGGTCAAAGTCCTTTCAAGGGCTGAAATGGTCAATCAAATAAATAAAATAAACTTAAATTGTGTATGTTTAATATATGTTTAATTTATAATTTACAAAAAAAAAAAAACATAAATAATTGTAGGGCCAATGATATGACTCTAATATGCTCAAAAAAAAAAAAGTTATGTTGTCAATTTCGTTCGTACAGTTTATTAATTTTTATGTGTTAAGATTTAATTTAAGCTTAATTTGCTTTGATTACTTTTATTGTTACATATGTCACACATTAATGATAACGAAATGCTAAAACAGAATGCGTCTTAACAATTAACTATGCGCTACAAGTTGCCGAGATAGCCTAGTTGGCTAAACGTCCGGTTTCGATTTTCGATTGCCAGGTCGCAAGTTTAATAACTGACACACAATTTTTTTTTTTAATTTTTATAATTAAAGAAATACATATTTTTTCTTGTTATATTATATTTCGGAATTTCCTTTATAGGTAATATAAGAAAAAGAAAGAAGAAAAGGGAAACAATTACATATTCTTTACGATAATATGTGCAATAGCATATGGGTTTAAATATGCATTCACTCCTTTGTTAGCTAAAAGCAGTTTGGAACCTATAAGCAACCAATTTTTTTTTTTAAATGCTTATTAAAAGCCTACAGTTTAAGAATTTTATAGTTAGAAACCGTCGATAAGTGTCGATAACTGAGTTCTGGAATCTGGGGAAAAACATGGCATTATCAATAAAAAATTCATTTTTGATACATCACAATATTATATTTAAAAAGATTTAAGTGAATACAAGCAACTATGTCGGAGCAGTTCTTAACGGAAACCGGCTTAAAATCATGGTTGTTTATTTGAGAGAAAAAATTTTGCCGACATTTACTGCTCGTTCACAAAAATTTAAAAGGCTTATCTTAAATTTTTTTTTTTGAAATATGTTGTTGAAACATTTCTAAACTTAAATTAAAAGAAAACGAACAAAAATTATAACATAAAAAGGAAAGGCGGTGAAGGAAACATTTTTATAATTGATATTTAATATTTAATTTAATGTTTTTGTTACAATAAATGCAAGCAGCAAAGGCACTGTTTACACTTCATCCAAATTGAAGGATCATTCAAAATTTGTTGTTGTTTTGCCAGCGAAAAAAAGGATGAACTCTCTGCGAGAGCGGAAATGAACTTTCAACACTTCATCTCATCAATCAAAACTTTGATGGAGCTCAAGACCTGCATCAATCAATCACAGGGTTGCATAATCAACTTCTCTGGTACTTACAACAACACTTTTAGTCGGCATCGGCCATTCAATCAAAAAATCACTTGTGAGCAGCTATTCACTTATGAGCAGCTAAGATTTGAATGACGTATAAACTCTGCCAATGAAGCCATGCATTTCTATGAAAAACGGTGTCGAAAAAAGAAAAGTTTGTAGTGTCGATTTTAGTCAAGCAAATCACAAAGGGGTGTAAAAAGCTTTGCGAAAAAAAACCGGAAAGAAGTTATATTTTTGAAATTTAACTCTTTTTTTAAATAATGTATAAATTACCAAATACTTGGTTAATTTATCGCCCAAATAAAAATTGACAAGTTAACATGTATAACTTAGGCGTTTTAATGAAGTATTTGAGTGGCTGAAAGCTACTAAAGCCAGCTTATAAAATATACAATTTTATTGGTTATTTTAACATAAGCTTTTTTCTCGGTGTATGTAAAACAAAACAAAAAAAAAAAAGCCTTTTTAACTTTGCCTTGTTCAAATGTGTTCATCAAACGCTGAGGAAAACAGAGAAAAAAATCCCTTTATATTTTAATGTGCTTACACTATTCTATTTGACACCTTATGCCTACAGTTCGGCAGCGCAGTCGCTATTTAGACCTGATTTACACTGATCAAGGCTTGACCTCAATTCTTTGGTATTTCCTTATAAACTTACCCACCCTCACGTTGAAGTCCTCTGTTCAACAAATACAAGACTTGATCGTTAATTGTTGACCAATATAAATCAGAACTAATAATACTTACCTGGGTATTTATATCATGGCCTATTCTTTCTTACTTTAAATCAAAAAAGATATATTTAATATAAATTTAATTTTCATGTAAATACCCAGTTTCGGTTTCTATCAAATATTCCAGCGTTCTTCAAACATCCACCATGAGCGGAACCTTTTTTTATATTTATTTTACAACGGAACCCTATAATGTTGAGAACTTTATAAAAGATATATATATGCATTTTTTCAGTAAAAAACAAATAATTTTATTTCATATAATATAGTACATATTTTGCAGAACTGTGAAAGATTTCAATCATTTTATGTTTCAAATCTTTTGATTTTGTTCAAATTCATTACAATGAATTATATAATTCCTTATACGTATATAATTATATAATTCCTTTTCGGTACTTCTGACTTCAACATGTGAGACTAGCAATCATTTGTCATAATTCGATTGCAGTCTCGCATTCATTTATGTGGCAATTGATTGCATTCAAATAACTTGAAGTCGGCTGGGACTTCAAATCCCTTGATTGAAATTTTTAATTTAATTCATTGTTCATAATGTTTTGTGTTTTTTTTTCTTCTTTTATAATTTCATATTTCACTTCTAGAAAAAAGTTCAATATAATACAATAAATTTATACAATAAACTTACACGTTTCTTAAGTATGGAACTCATTTAGATTAAGTATAAAAACTTTTATTGCACAACTTAACACAATTTTGCAAAGTTCTTCATCACTTCCATATTTAAGTGAATAACGAGTGCTTCGTGGTGGAACGAAGCAGAAGCCGGATTCAAAATCAGGACAAAATTTTGCTTGAGTATATTGCGTAAAAACTTTAAAATCTGTGTTACTTGAATGCTTTCAAAGTCAAATTACAATTGATTGGGAATGGTGACAATGAAATCAAGTCATGTTTCCACAAAATGATTAATAGTTCAAAAACTTTCAAAATGATTGGTGACTTAATTTTTCTGAAGTCTTATTCACGAAATTAAATAAACACTAAATCAAAAATTTTACTAAATGATTGCGATTTAGAAGAATGTATCATAAAATACACAAAAAGAAAAAAAATATTTTAAAAAAGCTTATAACTTTGGTGTGCTTGTTTATTAGATCACAATTTACCAATATCAGAATGTATTGTTGTTAGTTGGAGACTATTTAATTTTCTGATCCAGTCAATTTCTGTATTTGGTTTTTGTAGCGACGTATATGGAAAAAGATTTCTCACATTGGTAGGTTGTAACAAAAGGCATCAATTCTCTTACTATGCGTTTTTTAAATTTCCGGATCCTCTTTCATTATTTTGATCTAAAATGGAGCAATTTCAATATGGCCAAGAAATGTAAATTTAATGCGGTGTCCGTATAGAAGTAGAAGGAAAATATTCCAAAAATTTCTTTTTTCAACCAGTTAAATGTGTCAAAATATTATTTTTGACATTCTGGTGGAATGCGGCTGCCAAAAAATCATTTAATTTAACAAAAAACTGTGTATTATTTTTATTTATACATTCCCCCCTAAAGCTCTTACTTTAATTAAATTGAGTTGACTTTACTTCTGAACTTTAAGGTTGTAGTATTTGGCCCTTGAAGTGAAAGATTTACATCGTAAATAAATCGAAAAGGTAGGCTAAATTCGTTTAGATACGAAAATCGTCTAAGTACGAATATATATCGAAAAGATATGCTAGATTTTGAAGCTAACAAACGTTTTTAGGTTTGCAGGTAAATCATGTTCATGTTCTGATAAAAAGATTCGTATTTAGCCTTGTAATACAAAGAACCAAAGAAAAAGATGCGATGGAAAGGGCAAGGCTGCTCTAAACAAGCACACTGCGATATCTACTACAGCTGCCATGCAGAGAGGCGCGAATTTGGATGTGGATTCGTTGTTAGCCGGAAACTAAGCCACTTTGTTTCTCGGTTCACACCTGTGAACGAAAGATTGGCCACGATCCGCATCAAGGCAAAATGTTCTTCATTGGCCTTATATGCGCGCACGCCCCGACGGAGAAAAAGGACGAAGCCGTCAAGGACGCTTTCTACGCTAGTCTTGAGGACGTATACGACCACCTTCCGGTCCATGACGTGAAAATAGTCCTCGGCGATTTTAATGCGAAAGTCGGAAGGGAAGGCATCTTTGGCCCCACTGTCGGTCAGTTCAGTCTTCATGAGACCTCCACGAATAACGGTCTAAGACTGATCAACTTCGCCGCGGCGTGAAACACGGTAGTTAGTAGCACCAGATTTAAGCACCTCGACATCCACAAGGCCACCTGGCTGTCCCCGGATCAAAAAACGCGAAACCAAATTGATCATGTTGTAATCGACGGAAGGCATGCCTCTAGTGTTCTAGATGTGCGTACATTTTGGGGGGTCAACATTGACTCCGACCATTATCTTGTTGCAGCCAAGATTCGCATGCGATTATGCAATGCGAAGAACATACGCACAGGAATGCAACGAAAGCTAGATGTCGCTAAGCTGCAATTACAACGGACTGCCGAAGCCTACTCCGCTCAACTCTCGGTTAAGCTCAACCAACCAACCTCTGGACCCGACGACGCCGGCGGACTTTGGGCGCATATATCCCACTCCATGCGCGCTGCCGCTGAAGAAGTCATTGGTTTCCGGCGCCCGCAACCTCGGAACCAATGTTATGATCAGGAGTGTCGCATCGCGACTGCAGTAAAAAACGCCGCATATAGAAAAACGCTGCAGTCAGCTGCAACGCGAGCCGTGCGAGAAAACTACCGCGAACAGAAGAAGGAAGAGAGGCGCCTTTTCAGACGCATGAAAAGAGAGCAGGAAAAGCGTGAGCGTGAGGAACTAGAGGTATACCAGGGCAAGAAGGATGCACGAAAATTCTATCAACAGGCTAAGCGTCTAACCCAAGGTTTCAAGCCCGGAGCATCCACTTGTAGAGACGAAAATGGAGATCTGAATACGGATACAAAATGTGTGCTGAGATTGTGGAGATGACACTTCTCCAATTTACTCACTGGCGACGATTCCACCAATGCCGCACATGGAGAGCGCAGTTCAGTGCCACCAATCAACGATGACGGAGTGGAAGTATCACCACCTAGCCATGAAGAGGTTCGAGTTGCTATCCAACGACTCAAAAACAATAAAGCAGCGGGTGCTGACGGCCTGTCAGCTGAATTGTTTAAAATCGGTGGCGATGAATTGGTAAGGCACATGTATCAGCTCATCAGCAAAATATGGCTAGCAGAAAGCATGCCCGACGATTGGAACCTCAGCGTACTGTGCCCTATACTTAAGAAAGGAGACCCTACAATCTGCGCCAGTTTTAGAGGTATCAGTCTTATTTCCATCGCATATAAGGTTCTCTCAAGCGTACTGTGTGAAAGATTAAAGCCGATTACAAAACACTGATTGGACTTTATCAGTGTGGCTCTCGACCTGGTAAGTCCACCATAGACCAGATTTTCACGCTACGACAAATCCTGGGGAAAACCCACGAAAATCAAATTGACACACATTATCTCTTTGTCGATTTTAAAGCTGCGTTCGATAGGCCGAGAAGAGATTGCCTATACGCAACAATGTCTGAGTTCGGTATACCTGCAAAGTGGATTAGACTTTGCACAATGACGTTGAGCAACACACGCAGCTCCGTCAAGGTAGGAAATGACTTCTCCGAAACCTTCAATACCGAAAGAGGTTTCAGGCAAGGCGATCCACTGTCTTGCGATCTCTTCAACATCATCATGGAGGGGATCGTACGAAAGGCCGGTGTGCTTCGTAGTGGCACCATTTTCTATAAAGGTGTCCAGCTCCTTGCGTACGCTGATGATATTGATATTGTCGGCAGAACCAAGAGAAATGTTACCGCTGCTTTCGCCGATATTGAAAAGGAATCAGCCAAAGTGGGTTTGACTATAAATGAGAGTAAAACAAAGTATATGCTTTCTACAATCAAGGGAGCGCGGCGTCTTAACTCCCACGTTTCATCCGGCAGCTATAACTTTGAAGTAGCCAAGGAGTTTGTATACCTTGGCACCGCCATTAATAACAACAACGATGTCAGCCTGGAGATAAAGCGAAGAACAACGATTGCTAACATGTGCTACTACGGGCTCAGAAAGTAACTAAGTTCCAGAGCCCTCTCTCAATCGACAAAACTAACACTCTACAAAACGCTCGTTCTACCTGTTCTGCTTTATGGCTCTGAGGCATGGGTAGTTTCGCAAACTGACGCAGCCGCTCTGGGGGTGTTCGAGAGAAAAGTTCTTCGCAAAATCTTCGGTCCTGTTCGAGTCGGCGATGACTATCGCATCCGAATGAACCACGAGCTGTACGAGCTCTACGAAGACATTGACGTAGTTCGGCGTATAACTGTGCAGCGACTACGCTGGCTGGGTCATGTCCATCGTATGGACGACGAAGCTCCAGCGAAAAAGGTGCTCGAGGCGAGGGTCGCTGGTCTACGACGACGAGGGAGACCATGCCTCCGATGAATGGACCAGGCTGAGGAAGCCCTAACCGCACTTGGTGTATCCGATTGGAGAAGGCGCGCGCAAAGCAGAGGCGCCTGGCGAGAGCTGATGAAGTCGGCCGAAACCCGGACACGGGTTGTTACGGCCACCTAAGTAAGTAAGTAAGTAAGTAATACAAAGAACCGGGTCAGAACCTTTCCCTTGGATAAACATCTTAATTCTGTATGAAGAAGCAGTTTTTTATGCAAGCTTCCCGTATCATCGCACAATAGGGTAAATATTTATTATTAATATTTAGGGCATTTAGGGGCTGGTTCTGATGAAATTTACAATTTTAAAAGTTTCATTGAGAACTTCTTAAAGTGCTTGTGAAATATGTTTAACAACAAGAGCATGACGATGAAGACTACAATGGCTGTTTTTAATGTCTGGAACTCTTTGCGTGCTATTACGCCCTTTGTAACTCCAACCGTGGCCTTAGCTCCATCAGTGCATGTACCTATGATGGCATAAATTCCAAGTAATCGAACGATATAAGCATTAAGTAAATAAAATATTTCTTCACCTGTTGTTTGAGCTAGCTTTAAAATTTTTGCACGACTTGATTTACACAAAATTTTGAAAAAAACAGGTTTTTTTTTAAATAATATTTTAAATTTCACAGCCATCTCCTTCATTTCCTACATTTACGAACGGAACCCTTGAGACATCTCGCGGAACCCTAGGGTTCCGCGGAATACAGTTTGCAGAACGCTGGAATAATCCAAAATACTTCTATATATCGAAATAATGGATGTAATAATGAGTGTGTGTGTGTCAACGCTTTTATCAATAAAATTGTGAAATAAATATTTTTTAAAACATTTTTATGGATATTTATGTATAAATTGACATAATGACAAACATGCTGCGGATGGCGTTGTTGGCTTTTGCTGCACTATAATAATCAATTATTTTTGAAAATTAACCTACCTACACACATATGTATATACTTAAAAACAAACATACATTATTAAAAAAAAAAAAAAAATGCAAACCTATCGCACAGATGCAAATACAACTTTTGACATTTGCAGCAAAGCTGCAATGCAACTTTTGGTCTTTAAACAGATGGTAAAAATTTGGTTATTTAAAAATAATAGCAACAGCAACAACGGCGGCAACATCAGAAGCGATAACTTCAGTAATGAACGAGCATTGCATTAAAAATGGCGTACCACAACGAGCGGAATTTCCGCTTTTTGTGCCGCAGGGAGTCCCATAATAATGATGGCCGGCCATGCGTTGGCTGCGCCGCACACGCGGCAAGATCAACTCACGTTAAAATTAACGCATTCGATTTTACACAGACTGCATCTGACTGCGTGTCGTCTGGCGGTTTTGTTTGCCAGCATGTGTCTGATATTTGTGTGCGTGTGTGTGTGTGCGTAAGTGTGTTTGATCAGCGTCATCATCATAAACAATGCATATTTTTGTTGTGATAATTATTGCCGTGGCAAAATTGCGTCTGCTGTCAGTGATGAATTTGCAAATAATTGGTGCGTAAAGCATGTGGCAAAAATTTTATATTGTGTATATATTGTTAAAATAAACAAAAAAAAACTTTAAATAAAATTAAATTAAATTGCACAGAATGCTCTTCACTGCATGCATCCATTCTTTCATGTATTGCATGTTTGTAGGTGTGGTTATGTAAGGGGTGATTATCAATTTAAATACCACTGTTTTTAAATTAATTGCATTGAACAAGTTTTCCGTTAAAATGTTTCAGCCTGAGCTACTGTAGCGTTGCGCTAAACTACAATCAAGACTTAACAAATTGATCAGAAAAAAACAAAAGCTAACTGTATTTAAAAAGCTGCTGCATCAAAATTCGATGTTGACTTCGTTATCTACATTTTTCCTTGATAAGCCGCATTTAAAAAAAAAAAAAAAATTGATGTGTATATTTCCAAAATGGGCTATTTACTTAAATGCAATTAAAACATTTTAATTCATTATTTCATACCGACGCACTTTGAGGTATTTGATCAATTTAAGGGGCCAAAAGTTTATAATTACTTTTTAACGTATAACTACGTACGTAACCTGTACGTCTACTGGGTCATATATGACCCACCTGAAATATTTTTAAGGTGAACATTAAAATTTGTTTTGTTGATACAATGGTATTTAATGACGCTAGTTTATTGATTTTTTAAATCCTTCATCGGATAGAGGATCAATGCGACATTTATGACCCGCTTCTACTTTTTCTCAAGTAGATCTAAAACTGTTTTTTTTTTTTGTGGAAAAATAGTATTAAGCTATGTCTGTTTTCTGAAGTTTTATTTATTATAAACCTCTATCAATTTCGGGTCTTTTATGACCCTCTTCTTTTTCAATTTAAGATTAAAGTGAAGACTTTGAATGCATAGTAATTAAACATTTTTTTTTAATGTTTTTTTTTGTTTTTTATAAAATCTCAAGCCCATATCCTTGGTAGTAAGCATTTGCAAACATGCAAATAGAATTGGAAAAAATTTTTCGATTTCATTTCTGAGGATTTGAAACGTTTAATATCAATTCCATTCCTGAGGAATTGAAACGCTCAATTACCAATTACAATTCCTGAAATGGAATTGACGATCTTTTCCAATTCTTTTCCTTAGGAATTTCAAGGAAATGAAATTGAATTGTAATGAATACTTTTCGACCCAGCTCTGCTAGTATTAAATAAAACTAGTAAGGATGGAACTTCTGCAGGGTACCGAAGCTAAAATGCCCCCCCCCCCCCGCGGCCATATTGAAGTGTATTCGAAGTCTTTAGCCACGACATACACGATGACAATCAGTTTTATATATAAACGATTTTGATGACGTCACTTTGTACGGGAGGTAGGCGTGGTTTTGATCCGATTTTGCCAAATATCATAAAGATGGTTTCTATTATATATTAAAGCTAATGTACAAAATTTCAAGACATTTTTTTAATTTTTGTGAATTTTTAAGAGATTTTACGTTTAAAATAAAGTCACTTTGTATGGGAAAGGGGCGTGATTTTCATCCGATTTTGCCATATATCATAGAGATGGTTTATATTAAATATCAAAGCATATGTGCAAAACTTTAAAACATTCTTTAATTTGAGCAGATTTTTAAGATATTTTACTCTTAAAATAAAGCCACTTTGTATGGGAGATAGGCGTGGTTTTCATCCGATTGTTTTCATAGCCAGATTTAAAATTGAGAAGATCAAAGCTTACGTGCCAAATTTCAAGGCATTTCTTTAATTTTTGTGGATTTTAAAGACATTTTACGGTTAAAATAAAGTCACTTTGTATGGGAGGTAGGCGCGGTTTTTGTCTGATTTGAAGCTTTTTTAAACATATATTTATATTTTGAATTTCATCGCGATAGCTTTAAAATTACGGCAGTAATCGTGTCGACAGACGAACCGACGGACAGACGGAAATCGACGCAGGAAGTGATACTGATCAAAAATATATATTTTTTTTCTATAGCTGCTACGCCTCCTTCTTGGCGTTACAAACGGAATGATAAAGTTAATACACCCCCTTACGCAGTACGCGTTGGGGTATAAAAATGCCGTAATTTAATTTTCATGTAAAAGTGGATTGTTCTTAAAAAATGTTTGTAGTATATTATTTTTGAATCTCATTTCAACATTTTTTGCTGTAAGACTGAAAACTTCGAAAATCAAATTGTTTTTTTATCAGTCTAGTCAATCAGTCAACACATACACGTAAAAAAAGAGAGCAGGAAAAGCGTGAGCTTGAGGAACTAGAGGTATACCAGGGCAAGAAGTATGCTCGAAAATTCTATCAACAGGTTAAGCGTATAACCTAAGGTTTCAAGCCAGGGGCATCCTCAAGCAGAGATAAAAATGGAGATCTGGTTACATATATGCAGTGTGCGTTGATATTATGGAGACAGCATTTCTCCAATCTACTTACTGGCGACGATTTCATCAATACCACCCATGGAGAAAGCAGTTCAGCACCACCAATCAACAATGACGGAGTGGAAGTACTACCACCTAGCCATGAAGAGGTTCGAGTTGCTATCCAACAACTCAAAAACAATAAAGCAGCGAGAGCTGACGGCCTGTAAGCTAAATTGTTTAAAACCGGCGGCGATGAATTGATAAGGCGAATGTATCAGCAAAATATGGCTAGTGAAAAGCATGCCCGCCGATTGGAATCTCATCGTACTTTACCCTATACATAAGAAAGGAGACCCAACAATCTGCGCCAACTATAGAGGTGTCAGTCTTATTTCCATCGCATATAAGGTTCTCTCAAGTGTACTGTGTGAAAGATTAAAGTCGATTACAAAAACACTGATTGGACCTTATCAGTGTGGCTTTTGACCTGGAAATTCAGCATAGATCAGATTTTCATGCTACGACAAATCCTGGAAAAAACCCACGAAAACCAAATTGACACACATCATCTATATGTCGATTACAAAGCTGCTTTCGATAGTTGTGCCTATACAAGTTGGTAAGACTTTGCAGGATGACGTTGAGCAACACATGCAGCTTCGTCAAGGTAGGAAAAAACCTCTCCGAAACCTTCAATTCCGAAAGAGGTTTCAGACAAGGCGATCTACTGTCAACATCATCATGGAGGGGATCGTACGAAAGGCCGTACCATTTCTACGAAGGTGTCCAGCTCCTTGCGTACACTGATAGTATTGATATTGTCGGCAGAACCAAGATTTCACCGCTATCGAAAATTATCAGCCAAAGTGAGGGCCAAACTTTGACAGCCTCTAAATCGTATCACAAAATTAAAACAAAATTATTATAGTAAGGAATGGAGCTTCGGCAGGGTACCGAAGCCTAAAAAACTCCCCGCGGCCGTATTGAGTATATTCGAAGTCTTTGTCATACGCTTTATTTAATTTAACCCTTAGCTGCCACATACAGTAATTTGCAGACTAGTCATTATGCTAAAGCATATATGTGCACAATTTGATTAGTACGTGGAAATTCAATAAAACGGTGTAAAAAAATTTCGTTAAAAATTAAAGTGCCACGCCCCCGTTCAACTCCACCCAATTTCTAGACTACTGACTGCTCATTATTACAAAGAATATGAAATATTTGGAAGAAGTCAGACGAAGGCTATAGAAGGAGATCGATTTGAATTAAAGTAGCATGCCCCTGTCTTATTCCGCCCAATTTTTAAGACTAATCCTTGCTCATTATTCCAAAAAATATATTTGCAAAATTTAGTTGAAATCAGAAAACGGTGTAGAAGAAGTTCGACTAGAAATAAATTGACACGCCCCTTGTCCAATTCCTTCCGATTTTGTGGGCTTAAAACATCTCATTATACTAAAGAATATATGTGCGAAATTTGGTTGAAATCGGAGAAACGGTGTAGATGGAAACAGATTAAAAATAAAGTGTCACGCCCCCTGTCTAGTCACCGCTCACTTTTATAAAATACAGACTGATCCTTATGCCAAATAATATGTGTGCAAAATTTGGTTTACGTCGGACAAACGATGTAGAAGGAGTTCGATTAGAGTTCAATTGACACTCCCCTTGTCCGATCCCACCCTCTCTTGTAGGCTTAAAACTTCTCATTATACTCAAGAATATATTTTTTTTTTTTTTTTTTTTATTAATTTATTTGCAATCTATCCTTAGACATTTGTTAGAAATTTGTTTACAATATATCTTATACTAACAGAGTCCGATGTAAAACTAAGTGTACAAAGGAACAAAGTACTAAATTAACATTTTTTAAAGCTAGGAATTAAATCTAGTTGGCAAATCTAATACATGGTGTCTCTTAAGTCTACGGATTGATTGACTACTGTTATTAAACAAATTATTGGCTAGCGTATTAGGATGGTTGATTAGCTTTTCGAGATATGAACAACTAAATCTAGTTATTTCGCTTTTAACTTTTGATATATTAAGATCCCTATGAATGATGTTGTTATTAAGATACCACGGAGCATTGGCAATGTATCTTAAAGTTTTTGATTGGTACCGCTGTAATATTTCAACATTAGAGTTGCATGCTGTGCCCCACAATTGAATACCATATGTCCACACAGGCTTTAAAATAACTTTATATAGAAGAAGCTTATTTTCTAAGCGTAGTTTCGAGTGCGGGTTAAGAAGCCACCACATCTTTTTAGTTTTTAGTTTCAAGTGTTGATGCTTTGCTTTGATGTGGCTTTTCCATGTAAGTCTTCTGTCCAGGTACATTCCAAGATACTTAACGGTGTTACTTTTAGGTATGATTGTTTGGTTTATGGTAACATTTGGACACTCACCTCTCCTTGTTGTGAATGTGATATGTGTGGATTTGCTCGAGTTTACCTTTATATTCCATTTTTTTAGCCAAATTTCAATTTGCTGTAGATGGGATTGCACTACGATGGAGGCTTGGTCTGCAGATAATGAAGAGGCTAAAATAGCTGTATCATCAGCAAAAGTTGCAACTGTTGTATTTTCTGTTATCGGCATATCCGAGGTATATATAGTATATAGAACGGGTCCCAAGACACTGCCCTGAGGTATACCAGCTTTTATTTCACATACGTGTGAAAGATCCTCTCGGACTTTAACATAGAAATGCCGATGGGTTAGATATGATTTAAAAAATAGGTAGTATGGAGACGGTAAAAGTTGTTTGATTTTGTACAACAATCCTTCATGCCATACTCGGTCAAAAGCTTGTTGTACATCGAGGAATACCCCACAGCAGTAACTTTTTTTTTCTAACGCATTAACAATGGTTTCGACAACACGATGAACTTGTTCGGGTGTCCCATGCTGGCTCCGGAATCCAAATTGATGATTTGGCAGTATTTGCCGTGAGTGAAGAACTGGCAGCAATCGTTCTAAAAATATTCTCTCAAATATTTTAGAGAATGTTGCCAATAAGCTTATTGGTCTGTAGGATTTTATACAGGTTTCTGGTTTGCCTTGCTTAGCGATCATTATTATTTCAGCACACTTCCATTGTGTTGGAAAATAATTTAGTCGCAGCATAGCATTATAAATATTTGCCAAGAAAAGTACACCTTTTTTAGGAAGATTCTTTACAACTTTAGCATTAATGCAGTCGTAACCAGGGGATTTGACGTTGTTTAGTTTTTTGATTTCTGTAGAAATTTCGGTTGGTAAAATGTAACGAATAGGTAGATCCATTTGGCAAGCACAGTCGAGGAAATTTACAATGTCACTGGGATCATCGTTAAATGAAAATGGTGTAAATGTGTCTTTTAAGTGGTTTGCAAACGCTTCAGCTTGTTTACCGTCCGTCTTGCACCAATGTCCGTGCCCATCTTTAAATGGGGCGCTTCTTTTAATAGGGCGCTTTAGGTATTTTGTTGCTTTCCACAAACTGTTTTCATCATTTTTTGTAGCATCCAAATTTTGAAGAAAGAATTCGATGGAATTGTTTTTTTCCTCCAAGAGTCGCTGAGTTAATTCTTTTTTTGCGCGATTAAAGTTTGTCTTATCGATAGGATTACGACTTATTTTCCATATTCTTCGCAGACTTCGTTTCTTTTGAATAAGAATTCGTATTTCTCTGGATATCCTCAATGCGTTATTATTACCGGCAGAGTTATTTGATTCTCGTTGAGCTGGGTTCGCGTAGTAAGCAGCTTCATGTATGAGGTTAGTGAAATATTCGACAGCATCATCTATTTCACTTTCTTCTTTGAGGTTGGTATTTAAATTTATATTAGAGCTGATCCATTGCTGAAATTTCTGAATATTTGTGGCTTTAGAAAATAAAGTATATTTTTTTGACAGCTTCTGTACTTTGCCATTGAAGTTGAGCAAGATTGCTGAGTGGTCAGAGCTAAGATCATCAGTATCCTCAATAGAAAGTGCACTTGAAGGAATACCACGATATACCACAAAGTCAATCAGATCTGGAATTTTATTTGGGTCAGTTGGCCAGTAAGTGGGCCTGCCAGTTGATAGGACTGAATAATTATTTTTTGTTATACACTGATATAACTGTCTGCCCTTAGGATTACTCAACCTAGATCCCCACCAACAATGTTTTGCGTTGTAATCTCCAGCGACAATGAATTTCTGTCCTATATTTCTAAAAAAGTCACTATATTCTTGTGAACTAATTGAAAATCGAGGTGGAAAATATATTGCACAGATTGTTATGAAGCTGTTTTCTGATTTAATTTTTATTCTAGCTGCTTGCATTGAGGGTTTCCTTATTGAATCTAATTCTTCATATTTAATATGTGATTTTATCAGCAAAGCAGATCCACCATGTGCTTTATCAGTTGGGTGGTTAGCAGTTATGAGATTGAAACCTTTTATTTTAAAGAATGATTTGCTATTAAGATGCGTTTCGGAGATCATAAAAATATCAATAAAGTTAGAGTTAAGAAAAGATTCCACCTCTAATTTGTGATTGGAAATGCCATTCGCATTCCATATTGCCATTCGAAGATTTAATGACATAATTTGGAAATTATAGTGGACATCATATTCATGAGCGTATTTATAAGCTCATTTTGCTTATTGATCATTATTTCGATCTTTTTGAGATAGGCGCTTTCAATATTTTCTGTTGTAGCAGCTTTAGCTACGTTAGCGTATGACAGAGGACTGTCGTAGGTTGGATTTGCTTGGCTTGCTCTATTTCGATAGTTTTCAAGAAACGGATTTGGTGGGACAATTCTATTTTTATTATTGTTATTGTTTTTGGCAACAAGTTCTTGGTACACACGGCAGCCCTTGTAATTGGCAGTGTGATTTTGCAGACAATGCACACATCGTGGTGGTGCATCTTTCACTTTTTGGCATTCAGCTGATGAATGATCCATACCACACTTAACACAACGAAAAGGTTTTCTGCAATATGCCCTTGTGTGACCAAATTGCTGACAGCGATGACATTGAACTAGGTCGTTGTTTTTTCTCGGGGGTTCAACTTTAATTATAGCATTATTTAAATACCTGATATCGTAAGCTGCTTTATTGTTTACATTAGGTTCTAAGTCAACGAAAAACATAGATAAACTATCTTTTGTTACACGGCTCTTCACATTAATTATGTTTCTAACACAATGACCTAACTCTTGTAATTCTTTTTTTATGTCTTCTATTGGTGTAGAGTAATGCAGATTTTTAATAACAATTATATAAGACCTTTCTTGCTTAATTTGATAAGTATGAAATATTACATTACTACTTTCTAAGTGGCTGATTAATTTTCTAAAGCATTCAACATTTTTAATCATAAGTTTAATTTGTCCGTCTCTAGATGACTTAAAAGTAAATTGATCTTTTGTTATTGTTTTTGTAATACTTGTTATCATTTTACTAATGTTTGTTACGTTTGGTATGAATATGGGTGGTGGTTTCGGCTGACTGGTGTTTTCTTCTTCTTTTCTCTCCTCGGTAAATCCGTCGTTAAACGCATCTATGTCTTCAAGTTCTGAAAACCGGTTTTGGTTGTTGATCGAATCGAAATCATCAGGTGTTCGCTTTCTGGCAAGTTTTGGCGACTCCAAATTTTTTCTTTTGATGGCAACTGTCTGCCACCCAGCTGCACTATCTTCGTCTCCCTCCGCTTCTTCGTTCATGATGTGTCAATGCAGTTATTCGTATAGACCGAGAATAATTGCAGTTGTTGTTTTTTTTTTTTTTTTTTGTTCTTTATTTATTTTTGTTTCTAAATGTAATACACGAGTACTTCGATTACGTAGTGACACGACTTCACTCATTAAAGATCAGTTGGCAACTCTCAAGAATATATGTAAGGAATTTGGTTGAAATCGGAATAACGGTGTAGATGGAGCTAGTTTAAAAATAAAATGCAAAGCCCCTCTGGTAGTACCGCCCAATTTTATATACTTAAGACTGTTCAAATTACCAAGGATAATAAGTGCAGAATTTGGTCGATGTCAGATACACGGTGTTGAAGAAGTTCGATTAAAAGTAAAATGCCACGCTCACTTTCCAAGTCTAAAGGCTTCATATTACACTATATGTGTATGTAGAATATATGTGCAAAATTTGGTATGGGTTAGATAAACGATGTGGGTGGAATTTGGAAAATGAAAGTTTATCTATTAAGATGACGCCACTTTGTATAGGAGGTAAACGTGGTTTTCCTTCAGTTTTGCCAAATATCATAGAGATGGTTCGTATTATATATCAAAGCTCATGTGCAAAATTTCAAGACATTTCTTTAATTTTTATGGATTTTTAAGAGATTATACGTTAAAAAAAGCCAATTTGTGTGGGAGACAGGCGTGGTTTCCATCCGATTTTGTCAAATATCAAAGTGATGGTCAATACTAAATATCAAAGAATATGTGGAAAATTTAAAGAGCTTTCTTTAATTTGAGCAGATTTTAATGAAATTTTACGGTTCATATAAAGCCACTTTGTATGGGAGGTAGGCGTGGTTTGTATCCGATTTGTTTGAATTTCATAGTCAGGATTTATATTGAAGATCACAGCTTAAGTGCAAAATTTGAAGGCATTTATTTAATTTTTGTGGATTTTCAATTTTAGTTTGTTACTCTGTATAGGAGGTAGGCGTCATTTTCATCCGATTTGGCTCATTTTCGAACTTAATCTGCATTTTTTAAAAAGAAGCTTATATTTTGGATTTCATCGCGATAGGTTTAAAATTACGGCTGTAATCGTGTCGACAGACAGACAGACGGACACACGGAAATCGACTCAGGAGCTGATGCTGATCAAAAATATATACACTTTTCTATACCTGCCACGCCCCCTTATTGACGCTACAAACGGAATGACTAAGTTAATATACCCCTTACGCAGTACGCATTGGGGTATAAAAATCTCTTTCATATTTAGATGTATATAATCGACTAATGATATGCCGCGATGATAATTCAAAAGTCGAAAAATAAGGACCAACCTTATATATATAGTATGCAAGCAACTATTTTGAAAAGGATTTTAAATATTTTAAATGCTTTGAAAGATGAAAAACAGGAACAATCCAGATGAAGATCCTCATCTGAATCCGATGAAACCGACTCGATGTATCCTAAGCTTAATAATTTTGCGTAAATTAACAATTTTAAATTTTATTCTAAGATCACGAATAAAATACACGACGTAGGTAAACAGTATTGCCAGAGTGATGATGATTTTGTTTAAGGGAACTCATATGCATTTTTGTAAAAATGTAAGTGTGTTTTATGAGACCCTTACGAAATTATGGTGAAAGATATTGATTTAAAAATGTTTGTGTAGTATTTAAGAAGTATTTAATTTTTAAAATAAAACATTTTTTGTTTTTTTTGTGACGTCATTTCATCGTAATAATAAAATATACGAGTATGTATATGTTAATTGTTCGTTTTCATTTATACGGTTCATTTAGTTTTTTTATTAAATAACCCAATTATAAGAAAAACTAACTTTTCCTTATAGTAAATCCGACAATTTGTGTGTGTTTCTCTTTTGTTTTTTTAATATAGGAGTTTTTCGATACTTGAATGAGAAGCACCACTTGTGAAAGCAATTATTATACATTTATTTCCATTTAATTGAGGTTGAGTTTTAAACATTTTATTAAATTTTTTATCGGCTTAAAGCTAAAAAGTTCCCGATTGAAAGTTGATGCTGCTGAAAATTTTCAACTCGGCACTCATAGGATGCAAGCGACTTAAAGTTTGATTGTTTTTATTATGATTATTATTGTGTTATTGTCATGGTTGTTGGCGGCGTCATTGTCCCTGATGTCAAATTTATTACAAATTGAAAAATAAATTAAAATTTTTGTTCATCAAGCTGTCACGCGCTTCAATGCGTTGCTGTGCGTTTTGTTTTTTGCTGTTTTTTTTTTTAAATTTTTTGATTTCATATTTCGGCAGTTTTTTACTCATGTTTTTGCTGAGCAACTTTTGACGCTTGGGACGGTTATAAGAATGTTATTAAAAACGCCAATAAGTTGTCACAAAACAATTTCATAATAAATGGAAATTAATTAATTTTTTTTTGTGCTACACACACTGAGGACACTCTTGAAAAAAGCGATACTAAAGAAAGTAGGAAAAATTTAAAATAAATTTTTAAAAGCCAAAAGATATTTAATTTAAGGAAAACAGTTCTGATATTCACAGAAGCAAATAATTCATAGAAACAGTTTAAAGAGTTTAACAGCTTTAAATGTCACATTTTTAATCATTTTAAAATCAAAAATGCTAGAATAATGTACAAAATTTTTTTAAAAATATTTTAAACAAAATTTGCATTTTTGTGAAAAAGTTGGTGTATTTTATGAGAGGCTAACTAAATAACGGATAAGGATATTGATTGAAAATTTTTTGTATATTTGTAAAGAAGCATTTAATTTTTTAAGGGGTTACATGACATTGGCAGTTTTTTGAAATCTACTTTTTTTTAATAATTTTGTATTTTAGTAAATATTATATTAAGATTCTAAGAAAAAAAATTTCATGGAAAAATTCCTACGGATTCAAAAGTAACAGCCGGATTAGTGAGAGCGCATTTTTAATTTTTGCGCTACCTACGTACGGCAGCTGGTATATACTTGTTTTACTTGCTACCTGACTTTTGGTGGTTGTTATTTCGTACCTACTTGAAGGGTGAAGGGTGAAGCCCGAATTGCTAAACGATTGCAAAAAACTTTAAGAAACAGCACAACACAAGATAACGAAGGCATACAGTACGAAGCAGGCATGGCAGATTGAAGGTAACTTTTTTTTTCTTTGTTCACAAACTTTGAACGCGTTTATCTCGAAACCATGTTTTTCGTACTGGTTGCGGCACTAGCGGGTTCATTTTTTGACAAAAGTTTTTATTTTTGTATTTTTTTAAACTTTTCTAAACTATACATATTCGCTATTGTATGACACGAGCTTTTTTTTTTTAATTTTTTTTTCGATTTTTTATGAATTTTTAAAGTCAATATTTTTTTCGTAAAAACACACTTTCAAATTTGGAACATCACCAAAAATTGAAAAAAAATTAAAAAAAAGGTCGTGTCATACGATAACCAATTTTGTTAAGATTTAAAAAAGTAATTTTTTTTCCAGACCGGACAATTTTTGCAACTCACAGCGCTGCAACCACGAGGCCCCGCTTTTTTCTCTGCCTCCAGTTTGGAGCTCTATAAAACCATGTTGGAGTGAAAAATATATTTTTTTGAATTTTTTTCTTGTAATTTATTCAATTCTCTACAATAATAAAATAATTTTGGAAAAATGTTTGTTTTTGACTGAGTTATGAATTTTTAAAAAAAGGTCTGTTTTCTCTGCCGCGAATGTCATGTCCCTCCTTAAATAAAACATTTTTTGTTTTTATGTGATGTCATTTTGTCTGAATAATAAAATCTCTGCAGCACTAAGAAACAAAAGGTCTCTATTGGCTGGCAGGCTGTCTCGGAGTTGGACAATCTGAAAAAAAAACGAAAAAAAAAATCCTGTGAAAGTTCACACATAAGACGAGGGATTAACTCCGATATTTTTAAAAATTTTTATTTAAAAAAAAAATAGTGGCTCATGATAGTCAAAATTTAAAAAAATGCTTACAATTTGAGTTTAAAAGTAGGTTCATATGATTTTGTAGACCTTAAAAAAATAACTCGATGTCAATCTGTGCAAGGTAAGTTGCTTAAGGCCTACAAAAAATTTCAAGTCAATCGGCAGATTAGTTTTTGAGTATTCTTGACCGTCGATTTTTTCTTAGATCCTCGGGGATTTTATTATTACGAAGAAATGATGTTCGAAAAAAAAAATTATTTTTTTATTTTATTAAATACTTCTTTACAAATAAAATTTTAAATCGATATCTTTTACCGTTATTTCGTAATTCTCTCATAAAATACACATAAATTCTTCACAAAAAAAGTGATAAAGTCCCCTTAAGAAAAGTTATATAAAAAAAAAATATTCCTTAAAGATATTCCTTAAAATTACTACAAAATTATGAAAACATGCATGAAAATCTGGCTTCCACTTAAAAGACTTTCTTATAAATAACATAAAAGAAAATATTCACACAGTTACACGCACACAGCCACACGAATAGGAAGGAAGTAAACATGCTAGCAGCAAATTGATTGCAAGAAGCAATGAAGCGAACCCTGTAAAACCACTTTAAACATCCCTCAATACATGCAATAAACTTTTAAAAATTATATTTTTTCCATTTATTTGCACAGAAAGCAAGCAAAGGCAAGCAAAGCATTGATGTCGGACAACCTTTCCAAAAATCCGTAAAAAGAAGTTTGAATAAAAAAAAAAAAAAAAAAACCAATAAAAAGAACGAAATTCTGCATCAATAAAAAAGTTCAACCTTAGGTTATAACATTTCATATTAATGCTAGTGACAAGTACTATTAAGAGAGAAAGAGAGAAAGAGAGAGAGAGAGAGAGAGAGAGAGAGAGAGAAAGAAAAGAAAAAAATAGGAAAAAAAGAGAGAGAATAAAAGTGTTGCCGAGGATCATCAGAATTATTTGCATTGAGTGGCGTTGAGAGTGCGCCAAGGTATAAAGGATTTTGATGCCATTCAAGCATGACGGTGTGCATGAGTGTGTTTGTGTTGAGGCAGTTTATTAAGGTAAAAAAGGACTTTTCTTAAAGCACACTGACTGCCACACGCACACACGCACACACGCACACACACACATACACACACATACTCATAGTAATAACCCGACAATCACATGTTAAGGACGAAAAACTTCCGGCAAAAATGCAGATATCTTCTATCTTCTTCTTTTATATGACACGCCCTGAGGGATTAAAATTTAAGTGTATCCGTTTATTGAGTGCGTTGCGAAATTTGAAAGACATTGAGGATGAGACGTCGATAAGGATACGTTGTTGTTTACACAAGATTCTTCTTCTTTATTCATAAGGTTTTGTTGTTTTTCTTATTTGTGTTGTTGTAATTGTATGGCTTCGGCTCTTATTTTGGTTTGCTTATGGTTTTTGTTTTTGTTCTATTTTATTTGATTCTTGACGCTTATGTTGTTGGCTCTAATGTTGATATATCATCCATTCAACATTTACAAGGCACTTCCTGCAAATCTTCTTGCACCAATATTTATGTAGACTTTCTTCTTTTCAATTTTCTTTTGCATTTAAGATTAAACTTCTTCTTTGTTAAAAAAATGAATTCCTGTAAAATATGCTGTTAAAAATTTACAAAATTCCATCTTCTATATATTTATTCTTACAAATGCTACAGCAACACTTGATATATGAATAGAAAGGTCTTGAGCTGTAGGTAAACCAAGAACAATTCGATTTTTGATAAGTTTTAGCGTTTAAAGATGAAAAAATGGCATAAAGACTTTAGATGTGTGTGATTTCTTAAGCGAACAAGATAAGGGGCTGTTCATAAATTATGTACCATGTTTTTGGCAAATTTTTGAATTTTTGATTTGTAATTTCAATATATATAAAATACCTATTTCTTTGATTCTTCGTGGGGAGTCGAACTCGTATCGCGGCGATTAAGAATTCAATATACTATCCACTGATCCAAATGCCTCTGTTAAGCACAATTGTTGATTCAATATTAAGCATTACTAATCTCACAATAATCACAATATCACAGCAGATCACAATTATCTCTTAATCGATAGAGGATTGTGTATTGGCTATTAAACATATCCAGCATATTTAGCAGCTATCCAAGTATAACAAAAATGTTGCTTCTACTTGCCACATACAAGATGCCATCGAACGAACGAACGAAAATGATTAATTGTGTTGTGTGTGATGTGAAATGTTTGCACACAAATGATCGAGAACTGGACCTACATGTTTTACGCCGACTCCGAACGGCTTTTGTTCTCAAGAAGCTTTTCATGGCAGTTTTTACTCTCTGAGGTTTGCCATTGTTTGCACAGAGGTGACGGCCGAATTAATTCAATTGAAAAAATTTTCTGTGTCAGATGGAGAATGAAGGACAAAATGCCATCAGCATCGCACAGTGTGAGATTTTATCAATCTAGGAGGACAAAAGTAAAAAAAAAACATCCAAAAAATTCATTTCTTTTTCTTGAAAATATAGCTAGTACGAGTACACACATAAAGCCATGCCAAAAGTTTGGAAATGATTGCTTTATCCGAAATATCTAAGACAGCACGTAAAATGGTGCTTTTTGTGTTTTTCAAAATTATTCTTAAGCCTCAAGATAGTAGTTTTTGTATTAAGTACGCTGATTAAAGTTGTTGACTTTTAAACTTTTTTTGCAATGGAAAACTTTTGTGAAAATATGTAGATTAATTCACAATTAAATAAGTCGCTTAATAAATCTGAGTTTAATTTAAATTAGCGATGGAAAATGCATCATAAATAAGGAAAGATAAAATCAGCTAACATTTTGATGGACTGCCAAATAGTTTGTATGCATATGTATGCATATAAGTTGAATTTTTTATTAAGTTTCACTCTCATAGATAGTTCATACAAAAATTTAGCTGCTATTTTTTGCAGATAACCAAAATATTTGTATTTTAGGAAGAGGCCATAATATCTCAAGAATGCAACTTTATGATGTAAAAAAAAAAAATGACAAAAGCCCAAGACATCATTATAAGCTAATAATGCATACTAAGATACTATCTAAATGCAATGTTAAGTTTACAGTCAAAAATCTTGGACTTATTTTAAATCATATATCAATAATATTTTCAATAATTTCAATAATAATAATCACTATTTATTTTAAAAAAAATCCAATCATGGCTTTATTTAATTTTTTTTTTTATTAAATTTCAAACTCTTCAAAAGATTAAAATGTTCTTAATAAAGCGAGGAATAAAATTTAGGTGGGACCACTCTAGGACAAAATCAACAACCAAGACATACATGGAAATATTGCATAAAGGTTTGAAAACTTCGGACCCTGTAGTGAATTTTCCTTTATAGGCAACTCAATGAAACACCCTGTAATTAAGAGGGTGTTTGAGATAGACCCCATCTCCGGAACAATTTTTTTTTAGGAATGAGCCAAGGAATCATATCACAAAAAATTAGAATTTTGTCCGCCTAGATTGGTCAAATCGCACCCTGTGCATCTGTAAAAATCATCAATTACCCACAAGTGCGATATAAACGTAAATATTAACGTGTGTTTTTCAATTTACTTTATGTTATATAAAATTTTTTAATTGAAGAGCTATTTTCTTAAAGAAAAACCCATTAAATTAGCCAATCAATGAAACTGAAAAAAACTTCGCTTCTCTCGTGTGTCCAACGACGCACCTGTGCTTTTTTCTTTACACTGTGATATAAGTTCGATTACATTCGCACATGAGCGGCGGAATGAAAGAATCTCTGTGTATTTTTGTCGGCCAAACGTGCACACAAAGAAAAGTTCCATTGAAGATTCTTACAAAGTGAAGAGAAGAAAAGCTCGCCACTTGACGCCAAAATAGATTATTTTTCTATTTTCAGCTTGCCGGTTACATTGTGCTCTCTCCTGAGCGAGAGAACTGGTGGCGAATTTATTAGGAAAGTAGAAGAGATGCTACATTTTTATGGAAAACATATGTTTTTGTCATTAATTTTGTATCGAATTTTATTTTAATGCAATTAAAATTGCAAATTTGATTTGAATAAAGTTCGTTGTGCAGTCAAATACTTTTGAAAAATGTATTTTGAAAAATTTAAACAACCCTTCACCATGCATGCATGCCAATTACACTACTCAACAAGGTTTCCCACAATGAATGGCCATACAATTTTCTATAGTAAAATTTCCATAGAATCCGGTTAACGTAATGTTTTTTTTTTGATTGACCACATTTTTTTTATGTAAATGGTAAAATTAAAAAAATCCACTGTGGAGAGCACATACTTCACATAAATGCTTGCGAAACTTAAATTTTCAGCGAATGAGTGTCAGATAAAAATTTTTATAAAAAAAATATTATCGAAATTCGTTGTGGTGAAAGTTTTCGTAATTTTGTGGAGTAGTGTTATTTTTTCAATATGATCTTTACGAAATAAGTCAAACTTAACCTTAATTCACTTCAATATCAATTAATTTCAATTTCGTTTCAATTCAATTTCAAATTGAGATATTTTTAAGTTTCAAGTGCCACTTAATTTTACTTATAATTTTAATTAGGAAATATAAAATTAAGCCAAGTGGAACTTTAATCTAAGCAATATAATGTAGTATCCAAATGTATAGTATCTTTTATAATGCATTTATATCTAAAGTAACATATTGTATATGAATTTTAACAATCATGACCGTACTGTTTAGTAAAAAGCGCCTAAACATTAAAAAAATAATTTTCTAATAAGGTTGAGCAAATACATTTACATACACACTTGCACAAAAAAAAAAAGAAATCACTACCCAGTCGGCAGTAGCAGAGTACTTACAAGTAAACCTTTTTTTTTATATGAAATGGAAACATTAGTCAGGCCTTCCGCTCTAAGAAACGAGTAACCTTCAGAACGAGTAAGAGAAGTTTATAAGAAGAAGAAAATAAGTTTTTTTCCCATCTATTTTTTTATTTGTTTGATTTTATTTTTGTGTGAACATTTAAAAAAACAGCTTTTTTCGAGATTGCTAACTTTCAGGAGAGCAAAAAAGCAATTTTCACTGCTTCAATTTTTGGTGTAGTGCACAAATATCCAACGAGCATTTTTTAATTACTAGTTTTCATATAAAAGTAATGCTGTTTTTTTAACAAATTGGATAATAAAAATGGATTTGACAAATTGCTTCTTTTGAAGTAAGTCTTAAAGTAAGTAAGAAAAGGCATTTGAAGTACATGATGACATAGCGTTAAAGTGAGAAAAGTTGTTTTGTCAAAAGATTTTTTTAAATTTTTCTATTGAATTTTCAAACACAATTTTTACACTGTTTGCTTCCTTTTTGTTTGTTTCATTTTTAGATCTATGAATTACTGTTTAAATATCAAACTCTTCATATAATTCACACGTAGTAAATAACCTGCATTTATATTAAATTAAAAAAAACTTCGCATGCTGTGGGGTTTGAACTAGACATGGATAACGCAGCGCTGGGTTAGGTTATTGAGTTGAAGCACTTAACTGCGTTATTGCGCTAATACACTTGTTTTATCAAAAGTAATGCACTAGCGCAGTAATACAAAAAGTTTCTTGATCCTTGTTCTTTTTATTTTGTTTATTCGAATGTGTTCGATTTCAAAAGTGTAAGCAAACTTGAATCTAACTTTCAACTTGTTTTGCAGACCAGAAATATGTATGTATCTGTTTGATTTTTGTTTCAATTTTGAACAAAGTAGTGCATGCTTGAAGTTTAGATTTATTTATTTATAGTGGATGCTGAGTTTTGTGCTTCATTGCGACATGCTTTGTATTAATTTATCTTGATTAAGCTATTCTTAATGAATTTATACCCATTATAACTTTATTATAATAACCTTCTTTAACTAGATAAAATGTTTTGCTATAGGACTTTGATTTTAATTCTTATATCTTTAAGTGATGTTAAATTGCGCTTACTTCATCACATACTTCAACGAGCTACTCAATCCACCATACTCAAGAAATTTACTTATAACTCGACGTGCTATCCAACTCAAAATCCCACTGCGCTGAATATAGTCCTTTTGATACAGAAACTAAAGGTTTCCAAACTACGTCATGACCCAATTGCGCTAACGCAATTCGCTGATACTGTAAACTGCGTTTGAGTTGATGTATTAGCGCAGAATTCATTGCTGCGCTACCCATGTCTAATTTGAACCCACAACCTTACTGTCACAAATGTTTCCATTACCAACTGAGCTATCAGATTGTTGAGTTTAAGATGATTCAAAGTGAAACATAACCTTCTAGTAGCTTAAATATTGTGACCAAAATTAACTTGTCAATGTCAATGCTAAAGTTTCTTTAAATGTCGTCGCAAATGCAACATAAAATACGAAAGTTGCAAGAATTTTTTAAAACTGTAATCAAATGGTAATTTTTCCATCGCAGTTGATTCGATGCACTTCATAATGAAAATCGCATCAAAATTTTTTACCATGTAGCAGTAATGAAGGCCATTTTTATACCACGTTTTTAAATGAACCTATATATTAAATTTCAACGAAAAAATTACACCGAAATATAAGTAAAACCACTCATTGGAGAGAAAGTATTATTGTTTTACTGCCTTTGTTAGTGAAAAAACAGGTATTTGTACAAGCGCTCGCCTGTGCAGCGGGGAAGTCATTTGTTTTGACGCCAAAAGTAGCAGTAAATACATGCTTTCTTTCGAAGAGGTCTAGCCAAATTACCTATTGGGATGCTTTTGCCGCTTAATGTACGTGTTTGTTGGTATAATTATGTGTTTCTGTGTTTGTATTTGTTTACATTTCATATTAATGCCAACAAGCTGAGCAGTTTATTTCGCATATTTGTTTACCTTTCATTCAATGAATGTCCTTAAGCACACATACAAACAATCTCGCAAACACACACTCAGTCAGAGTTTCAAAATGCACCCAATGCGAATCATTTCCATGCAGTAAATGGCACTAGTACCTATTTCACTAGCCATTAGGTAACCCGTACTAGTTCCACTTCAATCCACTTTCTTTGCATTCAACCGAACCAGTCCAGTCCAGTGACCAGTCAATTGCTACCTTTTACATTACAATCACTTGTGCTATAGGTCCAGTTTATTCGCTAGTCAGAAAGACAAAAAAAAAAAAAACTCTGGCATTGTGAAAGTAATCTTCAGTTAAGGTATCACTACAGCTTTGAATAGGGAAGAAGTCAGCAGTTTTTTAAAGTTAATAACTTGGGCCCTTTATAAGATATTAACATAACTTTTTTTAGACAAAATTTATACATCCTTGAAGATTGAAAAAAAAATAAAAAAAAATAATTTTCATAATTTGTATGAGTTATAGATGGCGTCAAAATGAAGTGCTCAAAAATCCAGTGGTGTACAGTTAATCTCAGGATTGGCTGGAATGATTTTGAAAAACCTTGTTTTATTTTCTTTATTAACATATTTTCTAAGGCAATCTACCAAAAAATCTAAAAAAAAAAAATAAAAAAAAAATGAATAAGCATCTATATTATTATTACGCAAGAGCATTTTTTGTGATGACTATCAAATCCATACTATAGATGCGAATTTCATAAACAGGGCAGCAATTGAACGGTCTTGCTCTGTAAATGTGCAATAAGGTTTAATTTTTTTCTTAAATATTGTGTATTTTTGAAAAAAAAATCTTAAACAGTTTTCTATGAAAAACTATCAAATTTCTTTGTGATGCCTAAAATGCTTAAAGTAATAACTGGGCTACTTAACAATTCAACGGAAATATAGAAAGTTTCTATGAAATCCTTGGTTTAAAGGTTAAACCAAGGTTAAACAATATAAAACCAAAATTACCTTTCACTAGACATTTTTTAAATTGGCGTTTTAACGCCACACGGGTTTACTAGTTACATTATAAAAATGTAGTCGATTTTTTTTTAAATAATGCCCAATTTTTTTCTTTCTTAAATTTTTCAAATATTATGGTAGTTTGCCGGGCGGAAGGCATCCCTCTTTAAGAATATTTTTTGATTTTTTGTTTAAGACATTCCATTCTAGAGATTAACTGTCCGCCATATGGACACCGGATTTTTGAGCAATTCTCTTTGGCTCCAACTATCCCAAAGCATTCAAAAAGCAAGCAGTTTTTGATTTTTTTAGTTACAAAATTTAATGTCCAGTATAGTTCGATTTAACAAAAGAATATTTCTAAGCAAAAAGTAAAAGACTTCTCTCGGAAAATTGAAAAACAAAATGATATCATTAAATGACAGAAACGCAGCCAGAACTTTTTTTAAAAAAGCGCTAAGATAACGGGCTTAGATGAAAATTTGTCAATTGTGGAGCTATTTTTCATGTTTCTTGTAACCATTTAGCATGGGAGGTAGGCGTGGTTTTCAATAAATTCACTCATCTTCGAACTTGAAAGACTTAAGTAAAAAATAAGGTATATTACGTTTGTAGATGCAGCCGATTCAATGTTACATTTCGTGAAGTTGAAAAACCTAAAATTAACCCCTTAAGGATTAACGGTACATATGCGACAACCCTATAGAAATTTTTTGTTTTTACATTAGCCCAAAAACTTCATAAAAGAGTTTTGTGATATTTTAGACAGTTATGATTGCCATGTTGCAAGGGACGTAGGCGTGGTTTTCGTTCAGTTTCAATGTTTTTGTCAATGAAAAGTAGAAAAACATGCAATTATCCTTTTAAGGGTCTGTATCTGGCGAACGGTAAATACCCGACCCCCCTTCTAAAACAATTTTTTTCTTGTTTTGATCCCATATGTTCAAAACATAGCTATAAAATAATTTTGATCAGCGGGTTTGTTCTAATCGAAACACTGTGCGGCGCTTATTCCAGCTAGTTTGATATAAAAGCTTAGAAAGCTGTTTGTAGTTGACTTCTTTTGAAACATAAAGGAAGTGAACATAATTTAAATTATTCACCCTTATTCTTGAATTCGCGAATCATTGTTGAACATCATTTCGATGGAAAGATTCACTTTGACAACTGAATTTGACCCTATTATTGAAAACGTGGAATAAAATTGCTTTATCGGTACTCTCAATTCTCTAGAGCTTAGTTATAAAAATGTATTTTTCTATCTATCTATCTATATTATTAATACGCAAGCGTATATTTTGCAATAAGGTCTTATTTTTTCTTATATAATGTGTATTTTTTAAGTAAAGTTGAAACAATTTTCTATGAAAAATCAAATTTCTTTGTGATGCCTAAAAGTATGTGAAAAATTTTTATTATAATGCTATGATAAGTAACAGGGCTACTTAACAATTCAACAGAAACATAGAAACTTTCTATGACATCCTTGGTTCAATGGTAAAAAAAAATTTCTTAATATAATAACAAAATTATCTATTACTAGATATTTTTTATTTTGGTGTTTTAATGCGACACGATCTTACCAGTAAATTTAAATTTAAACATGAAAGAAGTTTTTGAACGCAGAGAAATTTTGAAGTGAACGAAGAACGTGCTACTTCAAAACACAAGACATACCAAGGATTTATAAAACATACATACGTGTTCACTTGTAAGAGCACAGAAAATGTACTTTTTTCAACTGGTCCGAGAAGTGACTGAAGCCGTCCAGTCTGAAAGCGCCCGTTTCAGATTTCAAAGATACTAAATTTTCATCATGATATGATAAAATGACGCAAACTTTTGTTGGTATGGAGGGAATGGAAGCCTATATAACATCTCAGCCAAATTGTGATCTATGGATCTATTGGGTTAAAAGTGTCACCTCGATCTTTTTAGTGCTACTCGCGATGTGAGTATGAAACAGCCACTACAATGTTCCCCGTGGGGCCAAACCATGCATTCAGCTTGAGAATGTTTTAACAGTATGAATAAAGAGATTGAAAAATGAATGAAGAAAATTCATTCAACATTCATAGAATTGGGGTGGAAAAAAAATCAAACTAAAAACAAATAGATAGTGTGCCTTTAAAACATTCCATTTCCTGCTGGGTATTCAAACACCAAACAAGGCCAAGCATAAATAATACATTTAATGAAACACTTGCTTATTAGTGTGTGTGTGTGTGTGTGTGCGTGTGCATTTCAGTGAGTGCAAAAGTTCAGCAAAGTGTAAAAAGCGAAGAAAATTATAAATTTTATGAATTTCATGTCAAAAGTGACAGCGAAATGACAACATGACGCTATTTTTTTTTCATGCTGCTTCTTATGTTGTTATTAAACTGAAAAAAAATTGCATAAAGAAAAACCAACAACAGCGAATGTATGTTCTTTCGTTAGTATTATTGTGTGCATACCATCGAAATGTATATTTTTGTCCTTCACGGTCTGAAACTCACAGCATTCCTTTATTTGAATGATGCTTGGAACTTTTATGAGCATGAAATGATTTTTATTTTACGCCCAAGGAGCCAGTTTAAATGATGGCGCAAAGTATTTGTAAAGTGATAGCAATAAAGTAGCTTGTATGTGTAACATTTAAAAAAACAAGAAATATGTAAATGAAAAAAATAAAAAAATAAAATAGCAACATTAAAAGTTCAACACATTCAGAGCGTGCACGCTCGTGCTTTAAGCAGGTCAAGTTTTTATGTCAATTCAACAAAAATGTTTTTTTTTTGTTACAGCTAACATATTCTTGAATAAATTTTATAAAATTTCGCACTTCAAAACTTATCTTATGTTTGCCATGAAGTTTCTGACAACTTCAAGGTCAATCAAAGCGGGTTTTCAAGTTTATTTAAATTAAATATTACTCATACGCAGTGTTGTACAAATATTGCTCTTTGAAACAACTGTGCAGATTAAAGTATTTTATTTATAAGAATTTAAGCATATACTACTCTAATTCTAAAGTTTATATCTTTGATTCAGTTATTTGATAGAGAAATTTTGATTTATACATGCCACATATATAATGTGGAAAGAATTTGAAGGTGAACTGCCAATTTGTGCCTAAAAGTAACCATAACACTACAATCAGCTTATTGTTGAGTTCGAAAATATCGGGGGAAAAACAAGAAAATTGTAGGTTGTACCAAAGGTATGGTCGCTGATTTATGTCTATACGTTGGCATGCAAATAAAAATTAAACAAAACCCTTTTAGCCTCATCTACTCTTTTGCTAAATATAAAGTACTTTCCATATTATTATAGCTTTTTTAGTTTAATTTCAGCTACTTCCAGTTGCGCCCACTACATGCAAGATGATTACTTAATCTACTCTTATGCCAAATATATAGTCCTTTTGACATTATTATAGCACTTCTAAATTTAATATCCGGTTGCTTTCGGCTTCTTCCAGTTACGCCTACTGCATGTAAGTGATAGAAAATTACCTTATCTACTCTTATCTACGAGAATTAGAACGTTCTTCAGTTTTATTTCCGGTTTTATTCGGCAACCTCCGATTGCGCCTACTGCATGCGAGATAATTAAAACTGGCCAAACCTACTCTTATGCCAAATATATGATTTAAGTAATACGGGGTAATTACGTTAATTAACTACCCGCTGACTTATTTGGCAATACGGTAAGTAATTAGTTACACTCAACTTATATATTACCTAGAGCAGTGGCGTTGATAAATTTTGGTTCTGGGGGTCCGTAAAAAATAATAATCTTAAAAATATGTTCATTTGAATACCTGATTGCCTGCGTGTTTTGTGACACCAAATGTTTTGGTGCATAGCCTAACTTTGTTTAAACGTCGAAAAACTATGACGCTACGGAATGTCAAATATATATTTATATTTACATATGAATATACTAGCAGGCCACAGTAGTCCACGGCTTCGCCACAGACATTTTTTTTATCAATAAAGAGCGTTAACGCGTATCTCTTACTCTTTGAATGAGTGTGGATAGAGATAGAGCACAAAAACTTCATATGAAACTAGTAAGGAATGAAGCTTCGGCAGGGTACCGAAGCTACCGAAGCTAAAATAGCCCCCGTGGCTGAATTCAAGTATATCCGAAGTGTTTAGCCACCACAGACACGATGACATTCAGTTTTATATATTTACGAAAGTTTTCCTATTTTGATGACGTCACTTTGTATGGGAGGTAGACGTGGTTCTTATACAATTTTGCCGAATATCATAGATATGGTTCATATTATATACCAAAGCTCATGTGCAAAATTTCAAAACATTTCTTTAACTTTTGTGAATTTCTAAGAGATTTTAGTTTAAAATAAAGCCACTTTGTGTGAGAAGTAGGCGTTGTTTTCATCAGATTTTGGAAAATATTATAGAGATGATTTATATTAATTATCAAAGCTCATGTGCAAAATTTCAAACATTTCCTTAATTTTTGTGGATTTTTAAGAGATTTTACATTAATAAAAAGGCCACTTGGTATGGGAGGTAGGCGTGGTTTTCGTCCGATTTGGCTCATTTTCGAACATTATCTTTATTTTTTTAAAAAAGACTTATATATTGAATTTCAATGCGATAGCTTTGAAATTACGGCTGTAATCGTGTCAACAGACAGACAGACAGACGGACAGACAGACGGACACGCGAAAATCGACGCAGGAGGTGATGCTGATCAAAAATATATATACTTTATTTACCTGCCAAGCCTCCTTATTGGCGTTACAAGCGGCATGACAAAGTTAATATACCCCTTACTTTAGTAGTTAAGTTAATATAACACGTACTGCTACGCGTTGGGGTATAAAAAACCTAAACACGCTAAAGGTGTTCAGTCAATCGCCTTGCGTTCAAAAATGAACAAATGGCTTACGGCTTAAGAATGTGTTTATCCGCTCTCACTCTCACTGTTTTTTTGACAGTTTCTATTGAAAGCAACAACAAAAACTTTTGAACGCCGCTCAAACGATCACCGTGTGACATCAGCCCTTAAGACAATGCATGTCAAACGAAAAAAAAAATATTTTTTTCTTTTGCTTTGTTTGGCTTTGTTTTGTTTTGCAGCTCAGCACTACATTTTTATCAGTGCATGGAGCGTAGTGACTCGCGTGCAAGAGACTCGTTTACGAACTCACTTTTGTGTCTCACATATATAAACACCGACAAGAAGTTATTTCAATCAGAGTAGCCAGATGTGGCGATTTCGAGCCATTTTGGCGATTTGGTAGATGGCGATGGTCATTTGAGACATATTTTTTTAATTGGCGACTTGGCGATAAAGTGGCGATGTTGAACGAAATCAACAAGCATTTGTGTGGGAATCCATTAGCACAAGACACATTTGAAGCAGCTCAGGACATACTAAAACAGTTTTTGGATCCTAGTGTGACCCTGTCTACTTATGAAAATCAATGGTCGAAGCTGGCGTTTGTTAACTGGATGGAACACTTTTGTAATAAATTACCAACAATCCTGATAGACTTCAGGCCACAAGTTTATATACTTAAAGACGCTACGGGCAATTGTTTTTTCAAACAGCTAGCTGAAGCAGTTATTCGGATGTTACCGATTCCTACCAGCAACGCTTGTGTAGAAAGGGTTTTTTCTGTGATGAACGCTACTACCACCAGATTGCGGAACAAAATGCAGTACGAACTGCTTGAAGCGATTCTGAGAATTAATATCTTTTTAAACATTTTTGATGTCTGCCGTCAATTTATTCCTACGAAGGATAAGTTAATGCGATTTAACTCTAAGTGTTTGTATGCAAGCAAAAATTAATCTTCCGGGGTTGAACAAAACGACGAGAAGCAAGTTTTCGAAACTTTTTCGGAAACAAGTTGTACCTTCTAAAGTTATATTTATAAGTTCACACTTTAATTTGAGTTATAATGTTGTTTTTTTTTTGTTTTAAATATTATTGCATTAAATTATTTTTGTACACATTGTATAAACTAAAAATTATACGAATTCCATCAATTTTTTTTCTTTTAAGTTTCGATACAAGCACATTGCTTGAAAAAAAAATATTTTTGTCAAATAAACACATGTATAAATAAAGACGTTGTTTGAGGAAATTTTAATCGGTGGCTTTAAAAACAAACATTATTTAGGAAAAAAAAAGTTAGGTGAATTCTGGCGACTTAGTATACGCGCTATGGCGACTAGGTTCAAAAATTTTCTGGCAACTCTGATTTCAATCAGTTTTGTGAAAAAGATTAATAAATGTTTACTACTACTACTACTAGTTGGCACTGAAACTCCATGCTAAAAGGTCCACGCTGCTTGATGCTTTAAACTTGATTGTTATGCACCGAAAAAAAAATGAGAGCGAGACTTGACTACCACAAGCACAAAACTACAGAAAATATAATATTTAGTACATGTGCATAGCTCTGAATTGTTACTTTAAGATGCTAAAATATTGATACTTAAATGTGCTTCTAGCGACTTTTACATTGAAATTTGATTTATATTGAAAAATAGTGCTGTTTTTCCAAAAAAATCCAAATTAATTTTTTAAGCACAAATTTTTTAAAAACTGGTGCGCATTTCGTTTTTCATTTGATTGTTCTTTAAAATGAGCTAACGAAATTAAATTATCAGAGTTATGTTTTTTTACTTTTGGAAAAAAAAAACTCATTTTTTTCTTGTTGTATCTGTTGTATATTGCATCACATAAAATCTTTTTTATGTGAAATTTATGTTTAAATTTATTTAAATGCCATGGAAATATTTTCTAAGACTATACCTGTGAAAAAACTAAATCTATGTTCTTTAATTTCTTGTAATTTTTGTCTGTGTTCGTTATGCCAGAAAATGGCACTTTAGGGATTTTTGAAAAAAAATCAAGTTTTAGATCAATAACTTTTCTGTCCGATTTTCGGTATTTTTTTTTTTATTTTTTGCACAAAATAGCTCAAAACTTTTTTTTGTGCATTTCTTGTTTGATTTTTCAAAATTTGTATTTTTGGGTTTTGAAAATTTTTTCCATAAAAATACTCAAACTCTATATTTTGCAAAGGTCATAATTCTAGCAAAAAATTTCGTTGTGACCAAATTATTAAACATAATAGCATAATTTTATCTATCTATTTCCTCAATTATTTAACTGATTTTACTTTTACTGCAACTTTTTTTACAATAACTGAGTTTACTTATTGTTATCGTTTTAAAATGATTAGCGTGCGCTGCAGTAATGCTAAACTGTCAGGCCTTGAAGGACAATTTTAGCCCAATTTGTGGGATTTATACTTTAAAGTTACATCAGAACAAAAATATTTTTTTAACAAAAGAGCAGATTGACTATGCTATAAGACAAATAGGAAAAAACTAAGCAGTAATTAGGTTAATTCATTTTGATAAAATTTGTCAGCAATTTTTTTTTGCTTTGATGACAATTTGGCGCCCCTATACGAGTGGCACCCGTGGTATGTTTGCTCCTATTTCATCCCCTTGCTACGTCACTGAATGTAAGCATTACACATTACCGTCTATGACAAGACCATGTTAAATTAATGCTTTATATCTGTGTATTGCAATCTGGCAGGGACTACCTCCTATTACCAAGTAATCATTATGTAACTAGTTCAGAAATGATTTGATTTAATTTGCTGTACTTATTCTAAGTGAGACCAAATCAAGGCTGGGCATTCTAACACAGTTACATTTTAGTTTGTCTTGTTAGAATAATATTATCTTGTGTTGTGAGCTTTGTGCACATGTGAAAAGTTATGCTCGTAAAGCGCTCATAAATTCACTAAATTCAGAACATAATTCAATGTGCTACCTAACTCACCACACTCAAAAAAATTTACTTCATAACTCGATGAGTTATAAAACTCAAAATCTCACAAGTAATGTTGATACGGGAATCAGCGTTTTTAACTAACTCGTGAAGCAATTGCGTTAACGCATTTCACCGATACAGTAAACTGCGCTTAAGTTGGTGTATGAGCGCATAACTTGGGTTAACCATGTCTACTGCACACTAGCCTGCTAACGTACGTTGCCGTATTTAAGTACAAAGGGCTTAATACTGAATCAGTGTGTCGAAATAAGTTTCCATAAGCATTTATCTATTTACACAGACACCTTGTGTAAAATTAACTTGTTTTTATCATCTCAAAACAGCAACGATAAGAAAAAGGTTAAAATGTCACGTTTAAGTGTCAAAAAATCAACGATATAGATTAAAATCCAGATAAGGACAGAAAATGTTAAAGCAAAAAGAAAAACAAAAACAGCAATAGCAACAATAACAACAAAAAAAGACAGACAAGTTAAAAGCTTAAAGGAATCACAAATACAGATTCATAAAAACCTTAGTGTAAAAAAAAAAATAAATAAATATATGAAATGCTTGACAAGCTAAAATACGCTACTGCCATTAGGAGTGAACGAAGGGTAGGGTCGAAGGATGCGGTTCCAGCACGAATACAAAAATCCATTAAAGTGCTAGGGGTTTATTATGAGCTGGAAAAACACAAGGAGTGTGAGAAGGAAATTGTAGATAATATAGCATGAGAACGTGGATAAGTAGGGGGGTAAAATGACACACACGAGTTGGGGAAAATTCGCAAGAAAAACAACGCAGGATTCCCATAATAACACTTATTTTACAAGAGACATAGCAAAAAAAAAAAAAGTATATACATATATATATATAAAAAAAAATTCAAACGACAACGATAAGAACGACAACAAACACAGCGGCTATTGCTGCAGCAATATGTCAGAGCATCTATAACGAGAAGAAGAAAAACAACATAATGTTAAGCAATGGTATCAATTTTGCAAAAAAAAAAAAAAAAAATTAACAAGACACCGCAGCGTTCTATATATGTTTCAGTATAAAAACCACAAATATTTTATGCTCAAATTTAATCTTAGTGGCTTGGCAGGAAAAATCAGCAAATCAAAATTTATAATTTATATTATGCACAACTGTATCAATTGACAGTGGTACACAAGTGGGGAAATAGACGCCTCTTAAACATACAATATAGTGATATTAATTAGTGATATAAATAAACGCTCTTAGAAATTAAAGTGGCTTTTCTTTTGATTTCACTTCGTAAGAACATATTTTTTTCAGACCAAATCTTCCAAAAGATAGGCTTTCTTTCTTTACTATACTTCACTCTTTACAATTCTCTCGCTTCTGAATTAGCTCATTTATTGGGCTTGGATGCCTGAGTATTGAAAAGGAATCAATACATTAATTTTTATAAAATTAGCTTCTATTTCAATGAAAGCAATGAAAAAATAAGTTACTGAGTGAGTGAAAGCAAACGAAAAATAGGACACAAAAAGGACATTCACTGCTCAGTCGATACAGCTCATTTAACCGCAATAAATTAGCTCATAGTTTAGCCTCAGTGTGAGGGAGTCAAAGAGTCGTACTCGATGTGAGGTTAAAAGGGAAAAACATCTTTTATAAGCAATGGATATTTGATTGACGTAAGTCACGCATGATAACGTATTTGTAAGGAAAGCCAACAAAAACTTTTTACACAATGAACTACCGCTATTGCAAATTTACAAAAACTTTATCAAGTCTTGAGGGTTCAAGGTTAAAATTCTTTATGTATCGATTCCTCAAATTGACACACGATGGGGTGAAGAATTACATTTTCTTTTTGCTCTTTAAGGATTTCCAATTTATTTAAGATTAATTGCATTATTTTCTTAAAAGATACCTTGAGTATATGAAAACATTTTATAAAAATAAGCTAAATGATTACATTGTTTAATTTATTCTTGGGGATGTACAACATTTTTCTTCAAGTGGGTGATTTTTTTTTGAGCGAGTAGAGATGAACTCTAAACAGAACCATAGTCAGGCTGGTTAAAAGCAAAAAAAGTAAAAAAATGAGTAAAAGACTGTTTAAAATCATATTACATATCATATTTGAAAAAAAAAAAACGAAAAAATTATTAAAAAAAAAATTCTAAGGGTCTTTAAAACTTCAAGAATTCATAATTATAAACAATATTAAATCATTTCTAAATTAAAACTGGAAAAAGTGTTTGTCATAGAGTAGTTTTTAGCATTTATCTCAAAACAAGCTCTAAAAACTCCAACTGTTACAGTATATTTAACTACTCGAGAATCTTTTTATCTGCAGTGCAGGCGTGACACGTTGGGCAAAATAGAGGCAAAACTCTCATTCGGGGTATTTGAAAAGATACGGGGGTTTTAATTTTTTTAATTTCTTTTGTAATCTAGACACATTTCTTATGCAGAAAATTGGTGTTGTTTGTTAAATTACCACATGATGTAGTGTCCACGGTCAGTTAAAGATGGCGCTTTTTCGAAGAAATTTTTAAATATTTTATACTACTCAATAAACATGCCCATGAGGTCTTTAACTATAGAATATATTTAATGAAACCTTACACTTTGTAAACTCATTAACAAGGGGGGGTTAGTTGTTGTTCTTTGGACAGTGACGCATTTTTGAATTTGTGCATTTTGTGTGTTTTTTCCTGAAAATTTTTATAATTTTTAATGAGCTGTAATTTTTTTACATCCACTCAAATCTATGAAAAATCTTTTGTGCCCACATTTTAAACTTTCCTCTTTCTGGTGGTGTCAAATTTTTTTAATTTAGGCTATTAACTGTAACTATTCTGAGTATGCTCTAAAACTGAAGCGTTCGACTGCCCGCTAATTTTTTTCCATCGTTTTAATATTACATATATTAACAGCAACTAATAGTTCCCGAGAGGTAGATCCGCTCAAATTTGCTACACATTCCAAGGAAACAGCGGAGCTATGCATGAAAAAATACGGATGGTGGTTCATGCCCCCTACAGTACACAATGTCCTATTTCATGGTGCTTATATAATGACCCATGTCATTTAACCTTTGGGTAAACGGAACAAACAGCTTTCTATTTAAAATAAATTTTTTTTTTATCTTTCCTAGATGTTATCAGAGGAAACTATGGAGCACTCCAATAAAGAATTTAAAATGTATAGAAGCTACACGCAACTCCAGTATGACAAATTTAACAGATGCGTTAAATAAATTGTTGGTTATGTCTGACCCGAAGATATCGGATTTGCGAAAAAATAATAAATGAGAAAAAAAACCAAAAGCTTATCTTGCAGATTTTAAAAAAATGCTCAAATAAAATGTATAAAAATAAAAGCATAAAAGACTCACTCACCGATCAATTTCCAGTCTAAACCACTCTGCCTAGAACCATGAAATTGGTTTGGTGCAAGGTTCATTAATATAGGTTAAGTCACTTGAGAGAAAAGCACGCTTTTTCCGCCTTTGCTCGAACTGTCAAAGTAGCTGTTAGCTAAAAATTTTACAGATTCAGGTTTTTTTTTCTTGATTTCTTTCCTTTTATCCATTCTGACAGTTCGATCGAGCTTCTCTCAAGTGACTTAACCTATATTAATGAACCTTTGTTTGATGGTGTAGATACTACTCGCAAAAACGATATTGGAAAATGTGATCTCTAAAGGGATAAAATTGAGTAAAAAGAGTTAAAAGCAGATAACGGGATAATTGCAGATGTATATGTTTTTGAATACCTTTATAAGTGTCTGAAATTAATTTTTTGGTTCAATTTGGGTAGCAATGGGTTAAAACACGACTTTTCCCAACTGGTTACAGTTTAACTACCATAGTAATTGGCTTTTTACACTAACGCCTAAAATAAAAAAAATACGAATTTCATATTTAGTCATTAAAGGGTTTACGAAATGTTCTGAAAGTGAGAACAACTTTTACACATTTGAGCTTCAGTCAAAAACGAATAGAAATAAAAGCATTATTTTTCAATTCATCTCTTCTTTCTGTTGGCAAATGCAGAAAATTGTATTAAAATGAACAAAGCCTTAAAGGGTTAATGAGGATTTTTTGTAAATAATTCCTTAAAATATAATTTGATTATATTTTGAGGGCTTAAAATTAGTTTCACTACAAAACTATTTATAATAAGGCTTGTAAGAAGTCTAAACTTCCGAGTCAAGGGTACTAAAATTGAAAAGTGAAAAAAGTGAAGAAGTACGATCAACTGTTTTTTGATGCTTCTAAATAATATATCAAAAATTGGTGCTCCTACGTTTAACCGTTTAGATTCTACAGCTTTTTTTAAGCGATGCGAGCGTTATTCTCATGGTTTTCCCAACGTGCGTCAATTAACACAGGTGTTGCACTAAAAAATGATTTCATTAAATAAGAAATGAATATATTATAAAACTTTAAATTAGCCAAATATAAAGCGATTGAAACATAAAAATAAATTTATTTTACTACACCATTTCCAATTGTTATTCAGAAAAGTTCAATTGAAATTCAGAATACCATTTGAAATTCAGATAATTTCAATTGAAATTCAGAATCCCATTTGAAATTTTGAAATTTAGTAAACATCAATTTAAATTGAGAAATTCTGAAAACTCAGAAATTCTATTTTAATTTCAGTAAAGATCAATTGAAATTCAGAAATTTAATTTGAAATTCAGAAAAAACTAATTAGCATAATCATTTTCAGAAAAGATCGATTGAAAATAACGTTTCCATTTGAAATTCAGAAAAGATCAATTTAAATTCACAAATTTTACCTGGAATTCAGAAAAGATCAATTGAAATTGATGATAACTTTATTTGAAATTCGAAAAAGTTCAATTCAAATTCAGAGTTCCATTTCGTATGCAGAAAATATCGATTGAAATTCAAATTATCTTTTTAAATTCAGAAAAGATCAATTGAAATTCAGAAAATATCAAATGAAATTCAGAAAAAATCATTTGAAATTCAGAATAAGTAAATCGATATTCAAAAATCCAAATTGACTTTATAACTTAATGACAAATGTTCCCAAACCATTACCATACCATTTCCATACAACACTAAAACCTATGGTAATAAGAGAGATTAATTAAAAGTATGATTTATTGCAAGTTACATTGCTTCATCTTTATAATAATATATAAGAAAATAAAAGATATGAAGGTTATATGGTAATGGTAATGGTAATGGTAATGGTAATGGTAATGGTAATGGTAATGGTAATGGTAATGGAAATGGTAATGGTAATGGTAATGGTAATGGTAATGGTAATGGTAGTGGTAATGGTAATGGTAATGGTAATGGTAATGGTAATGGTAATGGTAATGGTAATGGTAATGGTAATGGTAATGGTAATGGTAATGGTAATGGTAATGGTAATGGTAATGGTAATGGTAATGGTAATGGTAATGTAATGGTGATGGTAATGGTAATGGTAATGTTAATGGTAATGGTATTGGTAATGGTAATGGTAATAGTAATGGTAATGGTAATGGTAATGGTAATGGTAGTGGTAATGGTAATGGTAATGGTAATGGTAATGGTAATGGTAATGGTAATGGTAATGGTAATGGTATGATAATGGTTATTCTTGAGATACAAGGTAAAGGTACAAGGTACAAGGTACAAGGTAAGGTTGAGATACAAGGTTAATTGGAATTTTAAAATTTATTTTCTTGTGATGTTTTTTAAATTCCAATTCATATTTTTTGAATTTTAAATGGAATTCTGAATTTCAATCAATCTTTTCTGGACTTCAATTGATATTTTCGAATTTTAAATTAAATTTCTGAATTTCAATTGATCTTCTCTGAATTTCAAATGGAAACTGTGAATTTCAATCGATTTTTCCTCAATATAATCTGAAATTCTAAATTTTTATTGATATTTTCTGAATTTTAATGGATGTTTTCTGAATTACAGTTGGAAATGGCGTCTATTCAATTTTGGTAAGAAGAAACATTTTTCGATTAACGTTTCATGGCCGTAATATGAATTATTTTTCGTAATTTCTGGATTCTATGGGAGGGTTTTGAACACCGAGAAAGATTTTATAGTTTGGATAAAGTCACTTTGTATGGGGCTTCCATTAGATTTTGCCAGATTTCATAGTCAGAGTATATCAAGAAAAAATTAAAAAAATATGTAAAAAAGCATTTCTATAATATTTTTCAAGTATTTTTGAAGATGCCTATGAAAAACGTCTAAAAGTTACTTTACCGAGTCTCATAAGACACGACGAAGGGGAACATGTCTTTATATCCCATACGCCAAATTACCTTATAAGCCCCTATAAAAAACTTATAAATATAATGCCTTGTCTTTGTACTTGTCTTTAAAAGTTTTGTAAAAGTAGCTTTAAATACTGTTTGTGTTATTGGGTAGAACATGTATTTATTACAAGATTTTTTATTTTAGAAATTTCACGTTCTTCTTTGGTGTCTGATCAACAATTTGATGAAAAATTTGACCTTGTGTACAGAGCCTAAACACAAACGAAAGCTTTTCTGACGTTAACAGGAACACAAATCAGTGGCGATACGTTATAACTTCGATGTTTAGTTCCGTTTGCTGCTCTTAATCTTTGTTTTTTGAAACTGCTACACTTGTTGAATGTGTTTCAAATGCCTTTTATTAATTTGCTCTCGATTTTAGCTCAATAGTTTTAGGTGTCTTTTTTCGGTTTGAGATCCATTTGTTTTATTAGGTGCATTCTTTTAAAAATAAAAACTAAAAGCAGTATTTACAATAAAATTAAATTTTTATAAAATTTAAACTTTTTGAAATTGAATTTAAAAATTTTATTGTGACTTAACGCACGACCGATCAATCTCCCTTCCCCCATATCACACTTCGTCTCAAATGCTTGGCCCCCAACCCCTCCATAAACGTGTTACGTAATTTATGAACAGCCCCTAATTGTCAAAATCAACACAAATTACGTTTTTGTTTACGTTTTGCCAATTGAAGCTTTCTCATCGCCTTTAGATTTTATATGAGCTGTCAACTTCAATTTGAGAATTATGGGTACTCGCTCTCACCCTTGGGACAACTTTATAATTCAACCATGGATAAAAGCTTGTATTTCGAATTAATACAAGTAGACTCAGGTGGTGCTGATGATCAATAACATATAAACTTGACTAATAAGAGTGACCAAGTTAATATACCCCTTAGGCAGTCAGAGGGGGAATCTAAAAAAATGTTTTAAGCAAATAAATTAGAAATTAGTGCACAAACAAGTTGAAAAATCATTTAAAGGAAATTTTTAACACACTTACTCGCAATATTTGTAAATACTCTTAAATATTTCTAACTTAGGTTTCTGAGGTTAATCATAAATATGGCTTACACAGAAAGATATTATTTTTCTTATTTATAACGTTTATGAAAGACCAAAACCTACTTACATGCATTGGTCATTTTATTGCAATTATTTTTTATATATAACTTTGAAAACGAACCATAATAATTATTTAAAGATATTTCTTATATTCGTTTTAAAAATATCTCGGCTTTAAGCATGTCTCTTCAAAATAACGCTTTATTTTTTATTATTTTTAATAAAACTACCGATACAATAACAACCCATTGGAATTACATTCATGTTATCGCAGTAAACAGCAGCTAAAGCGGTCAAAGGGGCGGTACTAGGCGTGGTCAATGAGCTTGTAAGCATGTCAATATGTAGTTTAATTGATTTGGTTAATATTTCTGATTGAATTTTACGCACAGTGGTTTCAGTGTAGTTGTTGTTGTTGTTGTTGCTGTTAGCGCAGTAGAGAATTTTGATCAAACATAGTGGCACTTTGTAGTGTGAGAATTAAGCTTTGTTTGCATAAGGATGCAAATTGTGCGAGCTGTATTATATCTACATATAGTTGTTGTTGCTATTGCTGTCATGGCAATGTTGTACAACAACACGATCTTTTTGTAACAGTTTAATTGACTCTATCGTATTACAAACACCCTGAAATATTTGAATAGCACTTATGCTCATATAAAACCACTCCATTCAAGTAAATAATCCTAATTAACGTGCACTTTCGAATGAATTCGTTATGCATTGTAACAATGGAAAATGTACAAGCACACACACACATATGAGTATTAATTACATGCTTAACGAATTGTAATTAACGTTTTTAGTTTGAAGCGTGTTGCCACATATTTATAAGATTGTATGTTAATATGTATGATATGTATGCTTATGACTAATTTAAATCTCTTGGATATTTTTAGTTTTTTTTTTTAATAACTCCGTATAATGTTGAGCTTATTTTTAATACGAGTAATTATGCCAATCAAAAGGTTTTAGAATAATTTAAAAATATAGCTATTATAAAAAAGATTATTAAAAAAATTTTGAACAATGAACATTATGTGAAAAGTCATTTTATGTTTAACAGAAAATTAAAAATGGTAAGGATTAAGAGATTTCAAGAAAAATAATAAAGTAATTGAAATGAATTAATACCGTAGTAATTAGTCACGCTTTTGATTAACTATGAGTTACTTAAGATTGCAATTACAGCCCTAACTCATCGCTTATTTAAAATTAAATTCTTGCTTATCAAAGAGGAAAACTTGCCAACAGCCTAATGTTATTTTAAAAAATCGCCCAAACTTTTCTGCTAAAATTAACTCCTTGCTTATTAAAGAGAAAAACCCGTACACAGTCTTATGTAATTTTAAAAAATTACCCAAATTTTCCTTAAATTAGTGGTTCCAACTTATCTTCATTAGAATAGAAAGTTTCTATGACAATATTTTACTCAAAACTGGTAAACCTTATAAAAAATGAACTCAGCATTAAGTGTAACTTGGGCCTGTCATTCTCTGGAAAGCGTATTTCTCAAAATTGAAACAAATGTCAAACAATTTTTTAATAACAAGCCCACTTCAACGAGCTTGTCGTGTGCTTAGGTTGGATTGTTTTTTCTTTTCCATTAAAACAAAAAAAAAAAAAAAACACAGTCAACAGCAACTCTTTGTCTTCATTTGCTTTACCAATCCACACCCTTTACACAAGTGTTATTTTCATAGCCTAGTATTTGTTTTTTTATCATCCTTACTACTAAATTTAATATCTTTTATACCCACATTTCTTGATTTACTCGTAAATCACAATGAAATCCGAGACTCATGGGAACAATTTCTAAGTAGCACCAAAACGATTTGTTCACCTGCGAAATAATCCAAATCACTGACACAGATGAAACACCATACATACGTATTAGAGATGTGACAGAGCTCCGCATCCGCAAAAATATGACACCTGCATTCTCATGTTATGTATTTCAAGATCCGCATTGACACTCATATCCGCAACATCATGGCCTTATTTTTACAATTGGCGGAAAAACATTTTTGTTTTTCTGTATTTTTACTTTATATTTTTGATGAATACACCGAGAAAAAAAACAAAGGAAATTAAAAATAAACTTATGTTAATCTATTTACAGGCTTCGTCCGTTTTGAGTCTGTTAAGATCTTGGTCAAGGCAACAAAGCTTTAATAGTTAAATACATTGCATTTTATATAGTTGATTTATGTATGCGGTATGTTAACAGTTTTCTTACAAATAACTTATATCATTTTTTTTTCGCATCAAAATCACAAAAAAAAAAAAACAATTATTTTTTTATCTCGGATTTTATCGTTGAATTTTAAGTGTTTCAATATTTAATATTTTATATCATTTATCAAATTTTAAAATTATATGCAAAATACTTAGAAACTGGTCCAATCCAATACACAAACTCACGTCCTCACGATTCCAAGGAGTATGTGCTATATATTGAACCCAGTGGCTTACCAAGACCATGTTGGGGTAGTTAGGTATTTTGTCCGACTAAATAACCTTAAGCCCCGACTTTTTTTTTTAATATAACATAATCGATTAATAAATTAAGAAAATATTTCGGAATAATATAATATATTATTTTTCCTGCAGTAAAGAACTTATATGTATTTTACATTTTGCTGAAAATTTAAATTTTACCAAGCAAAATATATTTTTAATATGTAATATATATAAAATTATTTCAATAAATAATTCGAGTTTATATTATAAAAATAAATGAAGTCTTTAATGGCATAACTGCCATGCCAGTCTCCGTATATGTAAACCTGCATAGTAGTAATATTATTTTTGCATAGTAATAAATCATTTTTGTTTTGCTGAAGATTAGCAAAAACGATAACAAACCACAAAAACGAAAGAATTATATGTATGCAAATATTTAATACATACGTATAATTACAACAACACAAGCAGTTACTGAACAATATTCAGTAGTAGCGCTGCGTTTTTTAAATACCAATTATAAACTAATATAATGAACTAATGCTATGAACTATATCCGGCGAACAAAGCGACGCTACACTAACTGATTGGAATCTGCCAGCAGACTGAAAGCTTCTTAGCGGCGCAAGCATTCATATACGTATGCATTGCTTGTAAAGCTCTGAGAAATTCATAAAACGATTCAACAAACAACACATTTTAGCCAGAGATTACACAGCTGTTAGACAAAAGATTTCTTTTCACTTCAATTTGAATGCAGTTTGTTGAATCGCACGTATTGTAGATAGTACTGTCACTGTAAAAAGATCAAATTTGTAGATCTGTCACATTGGCGGTTAAGTGACAGCACTGATTATGGACGTGAATTCAACTCAAACCTGTGAAGTGTTGTTGTATCACATGAATCTGGGAAAACTTTCGAGTTGCTTTTTATAAAAGTATTGTCTTCAGCCTGCCATACACAGTAAACAAACTTAAGACAAATTAACAATAAACTTATGTAAATTTTTTTCAATAGCTTCGGCAGTTTGGTTCCTTCCAAGTTCTTGGATAAGACATCCAAGTTTTATATTTTGATCTGCCGAATTTTACTTAAATGTCAAATTGTCAATATTTTGTACAATTTAACATATATCCGTTGTATCCAATTGTTTTTATTTAATTTTACATAAGTTTTAGTAATAATTAAATAAAATTTTATTCTTAGCCTTTGTGCACTTTAACAAGAATTTCCTCAATTTTACAAACTTCAACTGAAACAATTCAAACAATTTATTTTTGTAGAAATTATCGAAATTTTTTATTTTTAAACCATGTTTAGCTTGCATAAATACTTTTGTCATTACACATTAGTTTTGCCACTCAGTACATTTTTCTTTCACACAAGTCTACTTGTATGTTCTTACTATGGTTTTTTCTGTCGGTGTAAGCAGGACATAAGCCTATCCCGTTTCTACTGAAGTTTTGTATAGCTTTATCATATAAGGTTAATATGTGGTAGAAAAAAAAATAAATTACAATTTGTGTTAAAAAATCAATTGACTCGTCGAAAAATGGTGCGGCATTTTTTTGACTTATTTACATTTTTTTTTTTGGGATCTGAGGGAAATTTCGGTATATTTCGGAATAAAGCAGAAAATTTCGATATTCTGGGTCTTCACTTCAGAACACCGGAATCTGCATGTAAATTTCGGAATGATTCCGATTTTTTCGGCAGCCCATTTGAATTCAAATTTATTCCAAAGATTCTTACCTAGTTTATTTGCTTGATAATATAAGGGAAATGCTTGCAAGCTTCTTTGCTTGATTTCTCAATCAGAACTTTTTTAATTTTACGCGTTGTAACTTTAAATCAAACACTGGTCCTGTCAACTACTATCTGTTAAAGGACAACTGTCAAATTTTGAGAAACGTGCGTCATTTAGTTTGAATTTGACAACCATTAAAAACAGACAGCCTCGTGAATTTCGATAAAAATGGGGAAAAAATTGGATTTCGTATGCTTATCATGCATTATTTCTTGCGTAAAGAAACCATCACCGAAACCAAATTAAGGTACCATAATTTTCAATGGTTAAGGCATGGTTGACTGAATTACGTTGTGGTCGTACCAGCACAAGTGACGCCGAACGTTCGGGTCGCCCAAAAGTGGTCGTCATCCCAGAAATCGTCGATAAAATCCATTGCATGATATTAAACGATTGAAAAATGAAAGTGCCTGGGGTGACTGATACTGTAGGAGACTTTACAAGAATATTTGGACATAAAGAAGCTATCTGCGCGATGGGTGCAGTGATTGATCGCACTCGTATATAAGCCCAGTCAAGTGACCAATTCAAAGAAGTGTGTGGCAACCCGAAGGAGTCTTGAGTCGTTTCGCAACCGTGAAAGAAATATGAATATATCACAGCGCACTAGAGTTCTTCATCAATGTAAGCCAAGGTGGGTATTCATTTGTGTTTTTATAGAGGACCCCTGTCAGTTAAGGCGCAATTCCTCTGGGTCCACCGACTTTGGAGTTATAGTTCATGAATGAACATATAGTATTAAAAAATGCACATCCAAAAGGATGTAAAAGCAGTATGCAATAATAATTCCATACTGCCCTTAATAGTACCAGTTTAGCTACTGGAAGATGGCGTACCTTCATTAACATCTACTGGTCAAGACGAGACCTATCCAATCTCTTGCATACTAAGCAGGTATGCCAGCCCGGTCGTACTACTGCGCGACCCCGCCGGTCAATCTATACCTGTGCAAGCGATGTGCAAAAACCACAGCCAGCACGAGTCTCCCCGAAGAGCCAACCCATGATAGTCACCTGGGCAACTCGGTCCCGTCGAAAATGGGGGTCTACAACATCTCCGCAAAGAGACAAAAAATTCTTATATACATATATAAGAATTTTTGTTTTTGACTGTGCACATAGCACTGTTTCGTATATGACTGGCACTTCCATTCAAGGCATGGTTTAATCACCATACCCTAAACGAAGTGCCTACGATTTGATTTGACCTGTGCCCCAATACCGTCACAGGTCTCCACACAATTCCCTGTGCCCTAAGACACCATTTTTTACTCTTTGTTGACCATATAGGCCATGTCTCAATGCCGTGGATAGATAAGATCACCCCATTTTATTTCGACGGGTTTGACTATCCCCGTGCTAACAAGGTTTATGGACCATTGCTATTCCATCGCAGGATTTTTTTCAAAATGATATACATATTGACCTGCTACCAAGATGGGCGCCACCCCGAGCTCTTGGTTGGCTCTAACCTTTTACGGCATGGGACGTATTCCATAACCAACCCTCCTCCTTTATCCTGGCTTGGGACAGGCAGGCCGAAACCTGGCGGAGTTGCCAAGGTGGGTCTGTCGGCTAACACAGTTAGGGCGACAGGTTTTAGGGATGCATGCGGATTCATTCACATCGACTACCTTCGACTACCTTACTCACAGCTGTTAGACAGATTTGACATTGATTTGAGGCAAAAACGACTGCCTTTGGCAAAGGAATATAGTGTTCTTTCCAAAAGTCCACCGTGAAAATGCACCGGCACACAAATCTGTAGTATTTATGGGAAAAATCTATAAATTGGGCTACGCACTGCGACCCTAGCCACCATATTTTCCAAATTTAGACCATTGCGACTATTTCTTATTTCAAATCCTGAAGAAGTGGCTAGGCGTTGAGAAATTTGGGTCGAATAAAGAGGTAATCATTGAAACAAATGCCTATTTTGAAGTCCTTGATGGAACTTATTGTTTAAAGGGAATAAAAAAAATCAGAAAAATACTGAACGAAATGCATCGATCTAAAAGGAAACTTTGCTCAGATATAAAATCCTTTTTTGCCGAAAAAATTTCTTTTATTCAAAAAGTCTCTGACATTTCAAATTGCCCTCATATAACGTTCAAGTAATCAGTCTAAACGTCTAGCGTAATTTTTCTACTTTCGGGCTTCGTATTTTATCTCGAATTTTCTGCTTTAGCTGCCTAATAGTCACTGGATTATTAACATACACTTTTTCTTTTAAATGGCGGCCGTGGCGTAGTGGGTAGAGTGTGTGGCTCATACACCAGAGAACCCAGGTTCAAATCCCCCATCTGACACAGAAAGTTTTTTTCAATTGAATTAATTTTTCTGTTCGGCCGTCACCTCTCTGCAGACAATGGCAAACCTCAGAGAGTAAAAACTGCCATGAAAAGCTTCTTCAGAATATAAGCCGTTCGGAGTCGGCATAAAACATGTAGGTCCAGTTCTCGATCATTTGTGTTCAAACATTTCACAACACACACAACACAATTGATCATAAGAAGCTCGGTCAAAGTCCTTTTAAGGGCTGAAATGGCCATTTCGTTTTATTTTTTTTTAATCTTTTGAATATCCCCAAAAAAAAAAATCGGGATTAGTTAAATCAAGTGAACGACGTGGACAACCGAAATCCGAATTTTTTGAAATTAAACCTTAGCCAAAATTTTAAGCAGCACGTCCATAGTTTGCCTAGCAGTCGCTCCATCTTTTAACCACAAATTACAGCGTGTCAATTTGTGGGTAATTCTTCAAAATCGGAGCGTGTTTAGGTGCCTTTGAGAAATTTTTGAGTGTTTTTTTATTTGACAACTTTTAAAGGAATTTCTTTATTTAGAAAATAATTTCAAATGTAAAAAAATGCAATGAACAAAAACTATCTTTTACATTTTTAAAACAAAAAAAAACAATAAAAAAAATATGTCCACTTTACTATTTCACTACAATTCCACTCTGATATTCAGTACTACTACCTACGACTGTAGGTTCCATTTTCAATTAATAAAAAACCCTGAAGATGTCAAATAAACGTCAGGGAAAAATTTAATTTTCGTTAAACTAATAAAAATTGCAGTTATAAAATTATTGGTATAAAACATCCAATAGACAACAATTAAGAAAAAAATTTATATAAAAAAAAAACCGAAAATATATAAAATTTTTTGTACTGGTTTCAGTTGATTTAGTAGAAAAGTAAGCTCTTAAGGGAAGGTTCTCATCTAGAGGTCAAAAAACATGGTGATTTCCTTGATTTTTTTTTTAATAGAAAAAAGTAAAATAACGCTTTGACTGCGATTTTTGGCAGTTATTTATGCATTTTTTGTATCGACATGTGAATTTTTAGTACCATTTTTTTACATTTTTCGCTCTTTGAAGTGCTCAAAAAAATAAAGAAAACCGGCCATTGTTACCTGAATTTAGGTATTGGATCCAATAAATGTGATCTACTTTAAAATAAAAAACCAAGTCAATCAAAAAAGTAGTTCTTGAGATATCGTGGGGACCACGATAGAAATCATGATTTTTCAGAAAATGCGTTTTAAGATTTGGTTAACTATTTTTTCGAGTTATTAGCTTTCTGTTATTTCAACAGATTCTAGCGACATCTAGTGGGGCTTGAAGTAACTATTCTTACCACAGTGTGGGAGGGATAACAGGCGTGCATTTCAAAAAAATTGATGTCAGATACTCATTTTCGCGCGAGCTTATTTTTCTTAATTTTCATAAAAAAGAGTGTTCCCTTCTTATGCAATAACTGTTTTTATGCAATCGTTATCGGCCAAACCACTCTGGGAAAATATGCTACATATCATAAACTCTCGAAAAATGGAAAAAACAAAGAATTGAGTTTTTTGGTAGAGTTTCATGAGAACCTCCCCAATATTAAGAAAAGGATTAAGCCTCAAAATAAGCAGGATAAAATGTCCGTACCATTTGACGAATTTATATTGCACGTTTGAATGCATTAAAAGTTTCGAAATATATGATTGAATATGAATATGAATTGTTTTTTATTAATACTTTTTTTAATATTTAGAAATTTGATACTATTTTGTTGGCAATGCTGACAAATTAGTATGCTGTTCCGCCGTTGGCTGTAACGTTTCTGACTTTGCCGCACAGCTTCCACGTTGTCTTCATTGCGAATATTTCGATGAGCACCTATTTCAGGTCCTCTTTCTGACACAAAAAATTTTTTTTCACAAAAGTCAATTTGTATGATCTCATTATGGATTTTTTCTCGGTGTACGAATGCTTTTTTCAACTTTAAAAAAAATTGTTTCTTTAATGAATTAGTCTATCATGATATGACAAAAAATAATACAAAAAATCATGTTAGTTAATCGATTTAATGAGATTCTCAAATCCTATAGATCCGCATACGTATCCGCAAAATTACATCCGTCACATCTCTAATACGTGCAACGGAAACAAAACAAAACAAAAAGAAAAATAAAATAGTTAACAGACGCTGAAGCAGGAGTTCAGAACACAGCAAAAGATGCGTGTCACTCGTGCCCCATATTACAAAAACCCACACATTACAAATGTGACAAAAGCGACAATTTAAATTTCCATGTGAAAGAAAGAGTAGAAAAAAACACAAAGCAGCGACAGGAATAAAGTACGATTTATTTAAAAAAATAAATTTTCTCAACTGTCGCAAATTGTTGATTGTTGCTGTACGCAGCGCAAAAAAAAAAAAAAAATTAATGTCGCCAGTAGATGGCGCCACACGAGCTTTGCATGCGGGCGCAATTCTGCTTTATTCTTTTGATGCATGGCTTCAGCGGCAGATGATAGATTGGCCGCGTTTTATATTCATTCTTCAAGTTTAACCAGTCTTGGCTGCAGAGGTGGGCTGAGGATTCATTCATAGTTGAAATCAAGTGGCTTGCCGTTTTTCCCCAATGCTCTGTTGATAATGATGGCGTCACAAGATGGTGATGCTTAAAAATTTTGACATACTTTTGCTTTTTTTTATTCTCATCATTTTTTTTTGTGTTTATTTATTTGTGATCCTAGAGTGCCCGCTTTACGTTTGCGTTTCGGTTGATAAAGGATAATGCAATCCTTCAGACAGGTGCGTTTCAATTTACATGCGACATTTTTATAAATGATGTGTCAGCTTGGGTATTTTTAAACTCTCCAGTTTAAATGCTGTGGCAGCATCTCTACGCATCATCATGTATGAACTTTTGGTCCATCCTTCGTGTTGATGATGTGGTTGTGGAAAGGCTGGTGAATTGCTAGCTTTGATAAGCTGTAATCTCAAACGTGAGGTTATTTCGTATTTTATTTAATAAATATATATATATTCGTTGCTTTTTTAAAATTGTCAGAAAAAAAAAACATTTTTTTTAAGGACATTGCTTATTTTAAGATTTTCCTTCGTTTAAGAATGTGAGGAAATGTTGGAGTAGTAGCGATAAACGTCTTAGAAATGGCAGCCAGGAACGTGGTCGATATTTGATACTCGTATCTGGGTAAAAGATGGAACTTAATATTTAGTTTTGCATCACATTGAATTATTGTCAAAGCTGATGTAAATTTCTCAAAAGTTATGGTTTTAATAGATAAAAAATTTAAGAATATTGGTTCGAAACTTTACAGAAACACCTAAACTAGAGCATAAATATTTGAAATAATGATTGTTAACAAAGTGCAAAAACAAAATTGTAGCCGGAAAATTTAAAGCAGAGCTTACGTTAGGAACACAAGGATTCGATTTCTTTATAAATCAATACCTTAACATTTTCTTGCAGATATTCTAGTAGATAACGTTTATATGAGTCTTAAAAATTTGATAAAAATTAGCTCAAGAATATTTTAAAATAGGTCCTAAGCTCATTTTAGCCCATTGGTCGTTTTTCGACCACTAACTTTTAAATTAAGTTCTGAAAAAAATATCCAAGATTTTCCAAACTCTTTCAGAATATACAGTGTATTGTATGTTATATAATACACTATTTGGTTCAATGTAAATTCAGAAGAAAAATAAATTTTTCGAATTTCCTATTTTTACCTATTTAGGTAAGCGCTAAAAGAAAACATCTTTTTGATTAATTTTAAAAAAACCCAAAAAAAAAAATATGTGTAAGATATAATAAAATTATTTACGTAATCATGCAGCTAAAAGACTAAAATATGAGAATCGGTCGGTTTTGGTCAACTCAGGTAAATTAAACTATGTGTTACCTGCATACCAGTATAAATTGGTGGTTGATTTTTCGACCAATGCACAATGGGCGCGCAGATCACTATTGCTGGCCAAAACCTATTTTTTCACTCTCTGTTATTGTTTCGTTGTTGTTGTAATCTAATAGAAAATTCTTCAAAACAAACAAAAATGCATTTTGTTTTTGTAATTACTAATTTACAGTTCAACAGCAAACCATCAAAGTTGAGCTTTCTGATTAAAATTGTAAATGCAAATGCGTTTTTTTTTAAGGTTATTAAAATATTATTCTTGATTATAAAAAAAGTAAAAAAAAAGTAAAACATGGAAAATAAGAGTAATAGTAAGTACTTTAAATTATATATATAAAACTTTAAAGAAAAGTTCTGGTGCAGTGAAAAAAATCAGTTGCTTAATGCAACCTATAAAATTATTGTGTTTTTTTTATAATTCCTATGTTTCTATAAGCTTGCAAAATTTTGCCCAAGTTTGCCCAGCCTAAAGTAAAAAAAAAAAAATAATTTGGGATGTGATAATTCTGTTTATCATGTTTTGTATTGCGATTTTTTGCGATTTCTAAGAAAAACGCTTTTTTTCCAGACAACTTCTGCTTCAAAAATGTGGATATTTTTCAAGTTTGGCAAAACGAGAAGATCAAAGAACAAAAAAAATGCCTCTGTTACCAACTATCTGATCGAAAAAATTGGTGACGAAAATATCCATGATGATTGTTTAAAATTCTTGTTAGAAAAAGTGCGCAAACTGTGTCAAAGATTAACGGTAAAATGGGAAAAGTGTCATAGAAGGATGGATGTTTTTCAAGCGCAAAATGCTGCTTGGCTTAGCACCACAACAGTGTTTGAATATAAAAAAATGCCGAAAGATGTAGCAGACGAAGAAAACGCGGTAGAAGCAAGTGCAGAAGAAGCAAGTTCGTCAGGATGTGGGCGTCCACGATTATCATATCCTGAAAAGTCAGATCGAGGTAAGAGAAGGGAAGCTGCGGAACTTTCGGCATCTAAAGGAAACGAGACGAACCTACTGGTTGAAGCAGCAGCAATATCAGCTCTTAAACAAGGAAGAGTTGATTTGGCCGTCGCTCTTAAGGAAACGATAGAAAGCCCAACAAGACCGTCTAAAATCCGAAAGATATGTTTCCAAGATATAAAAACGCTTATTGTCGCTTCAGGAGAAGAGGCGTTAGCATTTCTACTTGAAAACAATTTTACAAAGCAGCAGTATTGTAATATACGTTTTGAAAGCAAGCAAAGAAATTCCGACATTTTTCCATCTTACATGAAAGTCAGTGCTGCGAAAAGTAAGTGCAGACCTGAGGGTATAACTGTAAGTGAAACAATTGCAAAAGTTTCATTAGAAATGCTTTTAAAGCACACAGCAACAAGGATAATTGAGATGCAACATGAAGTTATTGTAGCACTTATGAACTCTGATCAAAGCAACTGCATATCAACTGAATTGATTTTAAGTTATGGATTCGATAGCAGCTCAGGTCAAGATCAATTTAAACAAACTTTTCTTGAGCCAAGCACATCTCGTAATGTGGATTCATCTCTTCTGGCAACAACTGTAATTCCCTTGAGGCTTTTGCATTTATCAGGAATGTCTCTTTGGGATAATCAAACTCCGCAATCGACAAGGTTTTGTCGGCCGTTAAAATTAGAATTCGTTAAAGAAACAATTGAAGTTATTAAAAATGAAGAAGCTGACTTAAAAAAACAAATTGAAGGGCTAGAAAAATTGCAGATAAAACTCGCAGGAGATAAGTCTGTTGAAGTAACTTTCAAATTGTTCCCAACAGTAATTGATGGAAAAGTTTTGAATGCTTTGACCGGAACTAAATCGTATCAAGCTTGTCCTATATGTGGTGCTACTCCAAAGCATTTCCTTAATATTACAAAATATAACTCTGAAAAATTTGAGCCTATCGAGGGTAGCTTAAAGTAGGGTATTAGTCCCTTGCACTGCTGGATTAGATTTTTTGAATTTGTTTTACACTTAGGCTACAAATGTGATATAAAAAAATGGCATATAAGGTCTGAAGAAGATAAAAAAGTAGTTTCAATAAAAAAAGAAGAAATTCAAAAAGCGTTTTGGACCGAGCTTGGCCTACGCGTGGATTTTCCGAAAATTGGTGGTTTCGGTACTACGAACAACGGCAATACTTCTCGACGTGCATTTACAAAATATGATGTGTTTTCAAAAATTACTGGAGTTAGCCAAGAATTAATATTTCGTCTTAAAACTATATTATTATGTTTGTCATGTCAGATTCCTTTGAAATTAGAAAAGTTTGAAATATATTGCTTCCAAACTGCTGAACATATTTAAAATAAATACCCTTGGCTACCCATGACAGCTACTGTTCACAAAGTACTTATTCACTCTAAACAAATAATGCATGACACAATACTTCCAGTAGGCTGTTTTGGTGAGGACGCTGCTGAATCCCGACATAAATTTTATAAAGCTGATATATTACATCATGCCAGCAAAACGAGCCGCACTGATAACATGTTTGATGTTTTTAATAGGGCTATGGATTCTTCAGATCCACTTATATCTTCTCTGGGTTTAAGTACACGCGTACACAAAAGGATACGTGCAACGCTTTCACCAGAAGTTATCGATTTATTATGTTGTGAGGATCCTAATGAGCATATTTGCTTGAACAGCACGAAGATCCAAATGAAAGTACCGATGACGACGATGAAGAAGAAGATTTTGAAACGGAAAACTTGATTTTGGAAAATGAATTGGATATTCTATAATAATTTTTAATCAACATATGTTAAATTTTAAGTCCAAAATGAACTCAAAAAAAAAAAACTTTAAAAAAAATTATTTTTTTATCAAAAGGGATGAATCCATCTTAATATTAGCAAATATAGTCTCATTCGTAATCAAAATGCCTTGCAAGTCTTAAAAACTTTGTATAAGGGTGTAGTCGCTGATTTCGATTTAAATACCAAATTTCGAAATCTTTATCGATAATGACTCAAAATACCGTATACCACACTGAAGTCGTTATTTAAAATTTTGGCATTAAATTCAAAGTCAGTGACCCCGAAAAACCCTTTACACAACGTTTCATAGAGATACAATGACATTTTGAAATTTTGACCGCCATATTGGATCCGCCATTTTGATTTTTTGATTTTTGACATCGAATTGGAATTCAGCGACCTCGAAAACCCCCTTAAAGAGCTTTTCAGAATTTTGGCCAGAAAAAGTGTTCAGCGCTCCCATAGTGCAATGGCCCAATTTCGATGATGGATTTTTTCGACGATATTTTTTTTCATCAAATATTTCATTTAATAAAAATGAAAACAGTTCATTTAGAGTTGTTGAATTTTTGTATACTCATTGGGCCATTAGTCGATTTTTTGACCAAATCGTAGCCGGAAAATGGAAGATCGGAAAATTCTTAAAATCTGAAATTTTCTTAATTTGAGCGATGATAGTAAAACCTGAAATTTTCATTATGAAATTCCAGCCCGTTCTAGTAGCGGGCCACAATGGGTGAATTTCACATAAAAGAAAAAAAGAGTGCTATTGCAACGTCAATATCAGCATTTGGAAACGAAAAATCTGCCAGCTTATTTGAACTTCAGTCTTTTAGTCAAATACCCTTTTAAGGCGTTTTCATGCAACATATTAAAAAACAATTTTTTTTGAGGAAAAAATTTCAAAAACACGCATACATGTTTATAAACATGTAACAAAAAAGTGAAACGTTTTTGTTTATAAACATGTAACATAAAAGTCAAACTGTTTTATATAGCTGGTCTCCAATCTGATGCCAGTATTTTATAATTCAAGATGGCCGATAGGACTGCCAACTCGATTTTTTTTTTGTATTTAAACGAATCCTTGTAGTTTTGAAATTCTAACAATGGATTTGATTTTGAATTTCATATCACAGTTTTAAAATTATAGATGGTGAAATTTTATCATTAGGCTGCCACCCAGTAATATGCTTTTTACGAGTTTTTAACATTTTCTAAGATACTGATTTCGAATTTGATGTCGGAATTTAAAACACAAGATGGCGGAAAGAGTTGCCAACAAATGTTTACCACAGGGCTGCCACCCAATAAAATGTATTTAAAAGAGTTTAAAACATCATATAACAGTTCTAGAGGGTCACTGATTTAGAATCTGATGTCAGAATTTTAAAATTCTAGATGGCTGTTAGGGCTGCCAACTAGAATTTTCTTGGATTTTTTTGAAATCTTGTAATTTTGAAATTCTGATAGCGGGCTTAATTTTGAATCTGATATCACCGTTTTAAATTTCAATTTGGCGGATAGGGGTGCCACTTATATTTTTTGTATTTTAATGAATTCTTGTAATTTTGAAATTCTGACAACGGATTCGGGTTCAGTGACCCATTTTTACCTAGTGTTTGCCTAGCACTGAAGTCGCAAAAATACAAAAAATTGTGGTGGTAACCCTATCCGCCATCTTTAATTTTTTTATTTCACACATAGCTCCCTACTGATTTACAGTCAAACAGGTGTTGATGCTCTTGGTAGAACCGAAGATAAAATCTATATCATTCTCGGGGAAGATTTTAACGTAATTTTTGCAACAAATGATTTTTTACCGCTAACTTATTTTCTTCAAAAAAGAAAAATTTGGTTTGTACATAAATAACAATCCCAATCAAATTTTTCATTTTATCTGATAAAATTTAGTTCTTTCTTGTGTTATTTAATAATTTCATTGATGTTGATATTGCATAAACAGCTTATTAAACTTCTCATCTACTAATCAGCAACTCAAGATTGATAAAATGTAAGATCACGTCTTAAGGGAGGAGTAAGGGTTTTGCACTTTTGTAAAATCGATATTTTTTTTGTCTCTTCCCAAAATTTAAAGTCAATCAGAGCAAAACTCTCGAAGCTATTGACTTATAAGTCGCGTCTCCCCTAACATTGTAGATGCGACAACAAAATTTTAGATGCGTTTTATCCAAAACCACTTTTAAAAAGTCCGTGTTCACTGTCATTTAAAAACTAAATTACTTATTCATTTAGAACTTGGTACACACTTTCTTTCATATAAAATAACTCCCCCTAACGATAAGTTTTAGAATCGTCTTTTCCCAAAAACGTTCTTGAAAAAGCTTTGTCACCGGCTTGTTTGTCAATATTTTTTGCATAAAATAAATACAGAATGTTATTAAACTGATACCTTATAATGTACAAAAAGATTCAAGAGCTTGCGCTATCCATATTTAAAAAAAAAAATACACAAAAAAAGTTGTTTTTTTTTAAACTGAAACCCTTACATTTTCTTTAACTTGATTTACTACAGCACATTACGTTACAATCAGAGCTGGAATGTAATTGATTACTTTCGTAATTGACTACAGGTGAATTACAAATTGTAATCGTAATCTTAAAAAAATACGGATTGTTGTTTCTGTAGTCGTAAGCGAAATATTTTTTTATTACAATTACAACAATCGTTATAAAAAATTACAATTACTCTAGCCGTAATCAAAATATTTCTTCATTACGATTACAGGAATTGTTAAAAAGTCCTAAGATAATTTTTTATCGAGACGCCAACATTTATGCAGTAAGTTATTAAATAACAATAATCGATAACGATAACAATAATCCTAACTGTAATTTTTCATAGATAACAATTACTGTAAATGTAATAAAATGATTTTTCTTCTACAAATACAGTAATCGTAATTGTATTCTGTGTGTATATTGATAACAGTAACTGTAATAATACAGTTATTACATTGCAATTACAGTGATCATAATCGTTAATTTTTATATGTTACGATTACTGTAATCGTAATCGGTAAGTAACTGTTATCGCAAAATGCCAAGCTCTGGTAACAATATATCCGTGGTTCTGAATATATTAACCCGCATTACAAAGCAAAAACATTCGTCAAAAATATTCGGCTATTTTGAGGCATAGGCGGAGGTTAAAAATCGGAAAAAAAAATTTTCGGTCGGACACTAATATTTTCAATTGAAGCACAAATTAATTATAGTGTAAATATTGAATAAACGAAATATTTTTTATGGAATTTTATAATTGGGATATAGAGACTAGTATATGGCCATTGCACGGTGCAAAAATAGGAAATATGCAATCGGGTCAATATTGTGGCACTTGCACAGACTACGCATTTCCTATTCTTGCACCTTGCAACGGCATATACTAGACATAGAGAATACCCCTACTTTATTTTTTTTGAGTTGCTTTCTCTCTCTCTCTATCACTTGCTTTTTGTCTCTTTCTCAGAAAGGAAGTTTAACTTCTTTACTGTATACACGCTATACTGTTTCTTTATTTTTAATATATCAATCGAAAAGTTGAAAATTATGAAAAAACTATAACTCAAAGCTTCTTACAGATGAACTAAAATGAATATCGTAAAACCTTCATGAGCTTTCTTAATTTTAATATTCTGAACATATCCCATGGTTTTTTCTCAACTAAACAAGTCGATATTTTGTATTTTGTCTAACACGTTACATAGTGTGTCCTAGCGATTCAAAGGAGGACATACTTTCCAGTGTACTATAGCAGATGTTTACATTACTTATGCCCGTATGATACTTACTTTTTTTTGTCCAATTTTAAAATCTGAAAACAAGTGGCGCGTGGGCAGCACAGACATATTATGTAAGAAAAGGATAAGCGTTGTTACTTTTTTATATCTGGTGTTTTTAAGAGCAGCTGCATTAAATAAATTAATATTAGCTACACATCACTTTCAATTCAGCATATATTTATATTAAATAGTTTTGTTTACTCTAAAAATGTCAAATTAATTATTAACAGCACAATAAATATTTGATCGAAACTTAACGAAGAACGAATTAAAAGAAACGGCAAAAAAATGAAAAGAAAAAACAGTCCGTCCTACAAATTTTTCTCCAATTCGTACCATATGCGTACTCACTCACACCAATTGAATCCATGCACTCGTGCTATTAGAACTGCTCTAGTTATAATTTTCAATGATCAATTTAATTAAGTATCATACAGGCTTTAGCTTTCTTTGTTTTAAAGCGTTCACATAAACAATCAAATAAAATAGTGTAAAAATTGATTTTTTTTTTACATAAACCTCTTATATGCTTTATACAATAATTTGGTCAATATTGAAATTTTTGTCTTTATAACTTAAACATTTCTCTGGTATAAAGTATCGAATTTAGTCCTAAATATTTTAAAACTATGTTAAGCTGGCACAAAAACGTTTGTGATAACACATAATTTCTTCAGCTCAGTAAATATTTTCTTTACAAAACGGATCTTTGCATCAACAAAATTCATCAAATTTAATTTTGGAAATAAAATTCTTCTTTAGTTCGAATTCTTAATTTGTCCATTACTTAAGCTAAGACACTAGGTATTTTATTTATTTTTTAAATTATTTTAAACTGCGAATATCAAATTTCCGCCATTTACAAAAACCAAATCCTCTTTAAGAGCATTGCTGGTCACATTCCGCCTTGGCTGGCAACCTGCTTTTATTGGCTTAGAGCCAAATAACAAGATTCTGATTTAAGTCAAAATGAATTTTTTTAGTTCTCAAGAGCTTTCCATAGTACACAATCATGACTCACCTGCATAATCAAGAAGTCACACAAACATTAAAAAAAAAAAAAACAAAAACGGAAAAAAAACCAACTGAATAACACGATGCTTCGTAATGCCACCAAATCAATGCTTTGCCAGTTAACCTAAATTCGATATCACCAAATTTACGACTATTTCACGTGACTTTCCAAATCAACTTAGCGCGAAGTTCGTTTACGGATTAGTTGTTGACGGATGGGGACAAAAGCAAAGAATAAAAAACAAAAAAAAAAAAACGCAGACCTTATCTAATCCCGGCAAAGGCAACCATAATAGCAGTGAACATGGAATGTGGCGGATCATCTTTGTCTGCTCATCATCTACAGTACCGCCAGCAAAAATGGCAATTTCTGACAGATGCATGGAAGAATCTGAAAAATCTTCATAAGCGCCTTTGCTGAAAATCGCGTCATGGCTGCTTTACAGCATGGACTCGACTCTGTTAAATGTTCGGATGTGTTCACTTAACGTGGGTACGAGTGGGAGAAAGACAAAGTGGAGGCGGAGTTGCTAAGGTGGCTTGTAGTTGTATGAAGTGGTGGAGAGGCTAATGAATTGCATTACAAGGACTGGGAAAAGTCCCAGTGGCGCCATGGTGTATATTATTATTATTATTATTTTTTGTCGTTGTTGTTGTGTTATCAACGGTGAATTTATACACATTTGATTAATCAAAAAAACATTTTTCGTTAAAGAAGCCGGAATTAATGCAAGAATGATGAGAGTAAATTTGTCAGCCTTATTTAGCTTCCTGCTTGAAGGTGGAACTGCTTGGTGGATGGTTGTCATTTTATTGTATATTTGTGAAATATACGCTCTAACGTAGTATCCATGACACGTGCAGTCAAATTTAACGTACATATAATTAGATGATATTTATTTTTTTTTGTTCGCTTATTTTAATATTCGAGTTTTATTGAAGTTCAAAAGGATGCGGCTATACAGTGAATTAATTACCAGAACTAAATGAAAAATGAAAAATCTTTTAAAAAAATGTTGAAGCATTGGTCCATAAAGCGTAGTTGTTATGGTAATCACTTATAGTAGATTTAATATCATAATAGTAAAATATATGCGTATCTCTTTACCCTATTTATATTGCCATTTCTATGAACAAATAAGATTCGAAAATGATTGTAACCAGGGGAGTAGGTACAATAAATAAGAACATTTTAAACTAACTGATACAAGGCTGAATCCAACTACATTTCAATGTTTTATGTCTTTTGCCAAATATTTAAAAAAAAAGAATTTTTAAAGTCTGTGCAGTCTGTGAAAGATTTTGAAGCTTCAAATTACTGTCGGAAACAAAATTGAAAACAGAAGAGATTGGAAAGCACCTTCGAATTGGTATATCATTCGTGTCTGTCAGATCATTACCCAGGTACCAATTTCAAAGCTTCGTATAAGCAATTCTTGTACGGAGGAGAAGTTTAAGCTTCCTTGAATAATCCTTGAAACAAGTCTTATACATGGACTATAGAAGGAGAAAAAGTGTGTGCAATTAATTCAAGAACTTATATAAAATTTTATGTATGGGCATTTCCAAACTGGCGTTACATACGATTTGTACGAAAAAATATTCACACCTACCATATGAGTCGTCGCCGACAGTTATCGTCGTCGTCTTCTGTCGTCATCTTCTGTCGTCATCTTCTGTCGTCACCTTGAAATTGGCAACACCGAAATCGTTATCGATAAATTTTGACAACTGACGACGAGTATACGGTACTCGCCAAGTCGTTTTGAAAAACATGTCGTGTCGATAGGACTCAATACTACTCGTTGAGTTTTTCCTGAACGAGTTGCAACGACTTGAAGCAAAGTGTTTGGTTTTTTTCTTTGTTACTGTGAATTTTTGAATTACTTTGTTTGAAAATGGAAAAAAAATTAAAAATAACAAACGTTCGTCAGTTTGAACATCTGGTGCGCGAGCTGGAGAAGAATCCAAACAGTTAATTTCAAAACAAAATGGGAGGAAATAAGCAAACAATTAAATTCTTAAAACCCAAAATATCAAAATTATAAAACTCACTTGTAATTTGGCAGGTTAAATATATCCGATCTTTGCCTTATTATTTTTCTTTCTAAAATAAGGCTTTTTTCTGTTTTTCATCACTTGAATCACTTGAACTTGTATCCGATATGAAATATATGATTATTAAATAATATGGATAAATATTATCGATAAAAAGTCGTCTCGTCTTGTCATTGGATGAAACGACGTATCGAGTGCCGATTTAGCATTGAGGTGACGACGACGTCAATAACAAGTGATAACGACAACGACTCATATGGTAGGAGTGATAAAAAAAAAAAGAATAAAAAAGTTAAATTTTTAAAAAGGTTTTTTATATTTGCGTAGCTTAATCACTACGAAGATCGAACCTTAAGCCTTAAAGATATAAGCAAAACTATGCTCTAGCACGACTTTACAAAAAACAGAAGTAGTTTTCGACTTGATTTAACAGGTCATTTAATAAGTCCGTAATAAAAAAATCAATATTTCTATAAAACTCGATTATGTTATTCAACATAGTTGCCATCGAATAGCGATTTCCAACTTTTCGATACCACTTTTTTAGTACGATTTCTCTTTCTCGTCAAAATAGGCCTCAGTTTCAGCGATTACTTCATCATTGGAATTGAAATTCTTTCCAGCAAGCATTCTCTTGAGATCTGAAAACAGGAAAAAGTCGCTAAGGGGTAAATCTGGAGAATACGGTGGGTAGGTAAGCAATTCGAAGCCCAATTCATTCCATTTTGCCATCGTTTTCTTGGCGACTTCAGCCTTCAATCGATTCAAAAGTGCACAGTAATAGTCGCTGTGATGGTGGTTCTTTTTTGGAGATAGTCGATGAATATTATTCCTTTCGCATCCCAAAATACAGACGCCATCAACTTACAAGCCGACTGTTGGGTCTTTGCTCGCTTTGGATTCGGTTCGTCGACTCCTGTTCACTCAGTTGCCTGTCTTTTGGATTCTTGTGTGTAATAGTGAAGCCATTGTCACATATCGACGACAGAATTCGATTTTATTGCGGTTTAGCAGCGCCAAACACTCCTCTGGAGCATCAATTCGTGTTGTTTTTGGTCGAATGTTAGCTAACGCGGCACCCACTTTGCACAGAGCTTTCACTGACCCAAATGTTCGTGTAAAATGGTAAAAACACTACCATCTGATATTTTTACAATGTCAGCTAGCTCGTGCACCTTCAATTTGCGATCGTTCATAAACAATTTGTGGGTTTTTTTGATGTTTTGTGGAATAACAGTCTGATTTGGGCGTCCACTGCGCTCTGCATCATTTGTGTTGGTACGACCACCTTTAAATTCAGCAATCCACTTTTCTATCATTTGTCTCGATGGAGCAGAGTCCGGATAATGTTTATCAAGCCATTGTTTGGTTTCCACCGTATTTTTTTTCCATCAAAATGCAATGCTTTATGCCCGTATGATACTTAATTTTTTTTGTCCAATTTTAAAATCTGAAAACAAGTGGCGCGTGGGCAGGACAGACATATTTTGCAAGAAAAGGATAAATGTTGTTACTTTAATATATCTGGTGTTTTTAAGAGCAGCTGCATTAAATAAATTAATATTAGCTACACACATCACTTCCAATTCAGCATACATTTATATTAAATAGTTTTGTTTACTCTAAAAATGTCAAATTAATTATTAACAGCACAATAAATATTTGATCGAAACTTAACGAAGAACGAATTAAAAGAAACGGCAAAAAAATGAAAAGAAAAAACAGTCCGTCCTACAAATTTTTCTCCAATTCGTACCATATGCGTACTCACTCACACCAATTGAATCCATGCATTCGTGCTATTTGAACTGCTCTAGTTATAATTTTCAATTATCAATTTAATTAAGTATCATACAGGCTTTATCAAAACTCGAAATTCACTTTTTCCATTTTTTTTTTCAATAACAATAGTTGCACACAAAATGCTATAACTCTCGAATCAATTGTCAGATTGTTGTCAACTTCTTAAACGTATCGTTTGAAGGCTGGTACTAAATAAAAATCATATGGAAAAAATCTAGTTACGCCATCTATGTGTCATCCTATGCACTTTTTGAACGTACTGTTATAAAATTTTCAAAATTCTGCGAATTGGGCAAGACTTTTGCATCCGCCGCAAAGTACGTTGAGTCCATATAAAATGTCGGCAAAAATAGAAGGAGTTGTCTGATGGATATGAAACTTGGCAGTTTAGTTAATTTGAGGTTGCTAATAAAAGGCTGCACGGGAATATTTGCAAGACATTTGTTTGTGGTTCGCATGCTCACTCTATTCAACTCTCATCTTTAACAATATTTAAACATATACAACATAGAGAGCAAGAACAAATGAGTATAAAGCATAACGAAGATAAGAAAAACGAGCACTTTATCAAAGCAAGCATATAAAGTAAAAAATTGAAATGTGTTGAACTGCTCAGTGTTGGACACTGAGTTATTGGTTATTTTATTTTTATTTTTGTAAATGATAAGACAATGAAAAAAAAAATAAGTAAAAAGCATAAAACTAATATAAAATTAACGAAAAAACAAAAACTTGCCAACACATAAAGTATAATGTTATTGTTTTGTACATGAAAATTAAATTATGGCATTTTTTAATTTGATATTTAGTTTTTAGTTATTCTTAAAAATTTATATTTTTAAGAATTACATATGTGAGCTTTATGCCAAGTAAATCATGAAGCAACAGATCGCCACAACAACAATGTTCTTTACAGAACAACCACCAGCAGACCAACAGCTATGCCAACTCATCAGTAATTTTCTGTGGGTTATGCAGACCATTAACTTTGAAAATCTTATAAGCACACCTTCTGCTAAAACCAAAGCGGAATTGTTTTGTATTTAAAAGGTTTTTATGCTTCATATCAATATAACATATTTGTTTTGCTTGGTGTGCTCGTTGTTTTTTGCATTGATTTGGTTGTTTCTATTTGATCGCATCGAATGTATTGAGCATTTAGAAATAATGAGAAAGTTCATATCTTAGAAATAATGCTATAGAGTGAGCACTTTTTTTGTGAGAGAATGCTGTATTATGTTTGCTTATGCTTTAAAGAATAAAGTATATAAAGAAAAAGACAGTAAAATGCTCGATGCACTTTATTGTATCAAACACATTCATGCAGCTCTTTAGGTGCTAATTTCAAAAACTAAATCAGTTTTGATGTAAACTTTTTAGTTTTTTCACAAATCACGTTTAAAAATGAATTTTTTATGTGTTTTGAAGATTTATTATAAAATAATTCAAATTAAGATTTAAATGACTTGTATTTTATGAAAGGTCAAAATTTTGTGCTTATGAAAAATATTCTGTCATATTGTTAAAAAAATAATAAACATATCATTTACCTCGTTTTTGGAAGATCTAAAAACTCAAAATTTGCATGCACTTATGCACAAATCATTGCCTACTTTTAGGCCTATTCTCTTTATCGCGCAATACATAATCTTAATTAATATTTCAGATATATATTTATTAATATATATATAAATTAATATTTCAGAAATTTATTTATATATTAGTCGCTTCAAATTTCTGCACTTTTTTCTGAAGAAAAAATTTTAAAAGATTCATTTTCATTAAAAATATCTTTGTCAGAACTTTCTTTGCTAAAAATATATTTTGAAGCGTTAGCTTCTTTAGCGAAGGTATTAACGGGAGTGAATTTAAAACTTTACAAAAGGGTCAGTTCGCGTAACCAACAACAATAGCATGCAAACACGATAAAAAACAGCCCTCACTTGACGATGCTAAAAGGAAAAAAAGTGGCGAAGTGGGCGGAGGTTTAGCCAGTATTCTATATGCAAAGTGCGCATGATTCATATGGAATGATATTCTATTGATCAGTTGCTTATAGTCAATATATATGCAAAACTATTCGCATAGGGAATAATATCTACGCCGAGTTCTTTTCGTGTAGGTATGTCAACGAGCAAAATTGTCACATTTGGAGCGAAGATAATTCACATGAAATATTCGAAACGCCATTAAAAACCGCATAGTTTGGTGTGGTCTGTGGGCTGGTGGAGTCATAGGATCATATTTTTTCAAAAATAAGGCTTATCAGCGTGCAACGGTCAACTGTATTTGCTATAGAGCCATGACTAATTATGTTTTCGTTCCACGATTGAATGCCATAAATATGGAAGTGATGTGGTTTCACCAGAATGACCGAAGTTGTACTTAAAAACTAATTGCAGAATGAATCCATTCTATTGAACACAAATAAATGGCTATTTAATGAAATTTTATGTGTTTTACTCAAAATCAAGGCATGTTCTGTGTTAAAAATATCTTTTTTGTAATAGACTCTTTATTATCTTAGAAAACGTAGACATGCATTTTATAAAAAATAACAAGTTACAATCAAAAAACAAAGATGCTGTTATTAAAAATTACATTCAGGAGAATGAAACACATAAAACAGTCCATCCTTTTATTGTGTGCGAGTACACAAACTGTGAAGAAGGTCAATGATATTAAAATGATTAAAGTTATTGTGCCCATTTTAATAAGGAAAAACGATAAATTGTGTTTAACTCCGATTTTATTCACATTGAAACACTTTGCATACAGATATACATACATAGTTTTCTTTAATATATAAATGATGTTTTTTATTTGCTTTGTTTTTAAATTCCTCTTATATATAACATTAATTTCTTACACAATATTATTTTATTTTAGTACTGTTGGGTAATTTTTTACACATTTAACTGCTCCTATTTGCTGTATATGTGCTCCTATGTGCTTGTCGTATATATATGCATATTATTTTATACCACTATCATCACCAATACAACTCGTACACATTAACTTCTTAGAAGTGAACTGTCAAAAAATAGGTATAGGAAAAACATAGTTTTTTAATAACTCCACAGTTTTGGAGCTTACTCATTTAACTCTTCGTATTATCTTATCTTATCAATTTAGATCATTAGTGGATCTTTTCAAATTTTTCAATTAATTATTTAATATTTTATTTTATTATTTTGATGGTTTACTTTATTGTTGTGTTTATTTTCTATGTGTATCTGGTTATGTGATTTTGCTTATACTATATATATCAGACGTCTATTATCCATATTTGTTTGAAAGTAACATATTTGAATATCTTTGATTATCTTTGACTCATTTTCTATTCTAACATTAATCTATACGAATTATATTTTTTAACTGCTGTTTTTCAGCAATGCTGTCCAACTGTAGTTGCTGTATTGCTATAAAGCTGGTAGCCAACTAACTGTTATTAGAACTGTCAGCCACCAGAACCAAAAGCTGCCTTTTAAATTAACTGTAACGAAACAAAAATTTTTCATGCATATTTTTGCATCATCTGAATGTATTGCTACAGGCTCAACTTACCAGCTGCACCTCCATTGCCGTTGCCCATGAGTCGCTGCTTGTGTCCAGCATCTTTGAGTGCCAGAATGGTTGCACGCACCTGACTAAATCGTCTGACCGCAGCGATTCCCATGATATCCGCCACGCATTTTAAGTCAAAAATCTCAGTCTTCGTTATGAAGCGCGGTTCATTTATATGCAGCCGCAACTGAAGAATACTTGAGTACAGCGTGAATCCATTAACGTTACGCGAGGTTTCATGTACTTGTGGTTGCAGAGTACCAGCCGGAGCCTGTGGAAATAAAAAAAGGAAACTGAGATGAATTTAATTTATTTATGTTAGGCTGGCAAGGAAATACAATTTTGAAAAGGGGCTAGCAATCACACACACACACAAATTTTTCGTTGCGAGGGGAAAAAGTTTACGTATTTAGGAATTTTTCTGGAAAGCTCATTAAAAAAGATGCCCTATGAAATTCTATTTTCTGAGATGTTTGCTGAAAATTTTGGTGAAAAATCAATATATTTTGAAAGATGGTCTCAAAAAAAAAAAACTCATTCCAGTTTAGAGTATCCCAGTTTTTTTGCGTCAGTTCAGAAATATTTTTTAATTGCATATTGATTTTTTGCTATATTATGTGATTGGAATACTCTAGAATGTTAAGGTAAGGCAAAAACCTTAAGATATGAAGCGAAGAGGCTTGAGAGTGCAACCTAAAAAACTCAAATATTCATGACATTTATATTAAAATGACTATTAAATAATATAAAATATTAAAATGTCGTGTATATTTTTGAGATTTACAGGACTTGTAAATTTTAAATAAATTCAAGCTATTAAATTAAAGCATTTTTTAAATAAATCATATTTTCGCATTCATTTATTTATAAACTAGTTAATTATTCTGTTTTAAAAATATTATATTGATTTATTCAAATGCTTAAGAAGTGTAAAATCGCAATACAATCTTAAAATCTTTCTGACCTGACACAAAAAAATTTTAAATGGACGGGTAAAATATTTTAATTAGTTCTATTACACCTAAGTGGAATTCTCTTGTGTACAATGTACATATAAATGATTTTAAAATTTTTGTATTTTTGTTTGTAAATAAATAGTACTGGATTCTCAATAAGTTGAGTTTAGGCAGTTGGTTGGTGATGCAATTTTTTCATGCAATAACAATAGAGTTCAACTACTACAGCTTTTTCACACTTCCTCAGCATTAACCCACTTAAAGCCACGACCCAGAAATCATTGAAAAATATCAATGTTATGGATACTAGTCACCCCAAACAAGTTAATGTGGGTAATATTTACCCACTAATGAATGGGTTGGGCTCAGGGACAACACAAGATATAACAACTAACCTAAATGCATATATAAATTAAATTACACAATTGTTTTTTTATCTACTTTTGAGTTGACCTTTTAACAATTTAACATTAAAAACGCTACAATTGTTAACAAAGGTACTCATGCGGTTTAAAGGAGCAGAAGCCATATAATTTGTTCTACTGAATTGTAAATGAATTAAATTGTTAGCGTTTCTACTGCTTCTATGGTTAGTGTTAAAATTTATGTGAGAAAGAAGTTCTGGAGAATTGAATACACCCGTTATGAACGAACGAAAACGAAAATGGCCATTTCAGCCCTTGAAAGGACTTTGGCCGAGCTCTTATGATCAATTGTGTTGTGTGTGTTGTGAAATGTTTGAACACAAATGATGGAGAACTGGACCTACCAGCTTTATGCCGACTCCGATCGGCTTATGCTCTCAAGAAGCTTTTCATGGCAGTTTTTGCTCTCTGAGGTTTGTCATTGTTTGCAGAGCGGTGACGGCCGAACAGAAAAATTAATTCAATTGGAAAAACTTTTTGTGTCAGATGGGGATTCGAACCAGGGTTCTCTGGCGTATGAGCCACACACTCTACCCACTACTCCACGGCCGCTACATGTTACGAGTTGGTGTAAATGTACGATATCTGCAGACTTCTTTCGCTCACTTAAAGACTGCATTTTTAACAGTTTTAAACGATCCTCATAAGGAGGAAGGTCTAATATGTCAGTTCCACTTAAGCCTCTTAGAGCAAACCGAATAAAACGTTTTTGGATTCTTTCTATTCGGTCAACATGCACATTGTAACTTGGGGACCAAACTTGACTTGCATACTCTAAGGGAGGACACACAATTGCATAATACAACGTTGTAGTTGTAATCATGCTATTTAATTTTTTGGTCCAGCGTTTGATAAATTCGAGCATTGAATATACTTTGTTACAAATATAATCCATATGAATGTTAAAAGATAACTTAGAATCCATGCATACACCTAGGTCTTTGACGGTACCTACACGACTTAAGGCAGTATCTTTGATCTTATAATCAAAAATAAAATTATTCCCTTTTTTGCAAAAAGGTCATAGTATGGCATTTATCCGGATATAGAAACATATTATTTTTAGAACACTAAACTTTAAAGGATTTCAGATCAGACTGGAGTAGATCTGAATTATCTTTAGAATCAGCCGTTCTGTATATTTTCATGTCATCCGCATAGATAAGCAGATGAGAGTGTTCTATGATGTGAGTTACATTATTGATTGCTAAAATAAGCAGAAGTGGTCCAAGGTGGCTACCCTGAAGAACATCTGATTCAACAATAAATTCAGAAGACAATACGCCTCGGAAGTGTAGTTGATAAGATCGCTCCACCATATACGATTTAATACAGTTCACAAAACTGCTATCGTTTTGACGATTGAATTGCACGATAGATAATTTGGTATCGTTTGTGTTTTTTATTTGATAGTAATTCATTAATTTATAATATTTAAATGTTTTGGAGCCGGAATTAAATTACTTTTTTGTTTGCCGATGAGGAAGAGAACAAATTGAGTTGTTGCGACAAAGCAGGATCTTTCGGGATAAATCGAATCCTTGATGTCTTCCATTAAAAAGGTATGTGTTGTGCTAACAATATTCCAGTGTACGTACTGCTAATAATTTATTTTCAATAAATTCAGCTAGCGACCTAATTGTTGACCAGCTGCAGGTGTTTATCAACGAAATTGGTGTATGCCTTAATTTGCTTAGGATCAAATAATTTTACCTAAAATATAATTTTTAACACATTAATACGGAAGTATTTGATTGAAAAGTCAACAATACTTACATTTTTGCTACAAATATCACGTCGAAGCACAACAAACAAAAAAAAAAAATTAAGAAAATGTCACTAGAAAAGTGACTTTCAAAACTTTGCAAACCTTCCAACCTTAGAACGACAGACGAGACGACAGTGATGCATTTATATGAAGCAAACACTTGACGATATCGTCGAAAAGTATCGTTTGAACGATGATCGTTTTGAAAGTTACGTGATGAGAGCCCAGAGTGTTGTAAAATCGGGAAGATTAGAGACAGTGGATCTGCCATTAACAAAACCATGCTGACGAGTTGTTCACCATAATGAATTTTTGCCTGACCGTACACGATCCGCTCAAAAAGTTAAGGAATCAATGAGAGCTTAGCTATAAGCCTTTAGTTACTACCATCTACATAACTTTCGTTAATTGATTTATTGAATAATACAGAATAATTTGTTCCAATGAAAGTGTTAAAATAATTGGATTTTTGATTGGTTTAAAGGCCTTTTCCTTGCAGTTCAAAGTGATTGTTTTCGTTTTTCTTGAATATTTTGAGAAATGAATGAAAGAGAAAAAAAATTTCAAATATGGTTTTTTTGGTCTTTTTCAAATCGGTGGGGAGATGTGTAACACCACCAAAATGTTGGTTTAAAGACCAGGAACTTTAATTTTTTTTGCTTATTTGGACTTTTCATGATTACTTAAAGTATTGTGATAAGAACTTAATGAAATACTGTTATATCTTGTAAGTCTATCTGATTCTGAATACACACACACACACACACATACGCTGAAATTCAAAAAACTGATCATTAACTTCTATAGAATATATAAATGGCTTTAGTAATTGCACAAAAAATACATTTTAACCCCTTCTAGCTCCTTGTGGCATTTCTGTAACAAACTAAAAAATATCCTACAAAGCCCATACGGACCGTATTGCTTCTCTTTGAACTCATTGTTGAATCACTGCTGCATACCGCACTAACGAAATAATACACCATCGGACCCAGAGATGGCGCTAGTAGTATGTTATTGAACGTATATTTTGAAAGTTCAAATACTACATGTCGGTGCATGCAAACAATTGGAAAATCGTGAAAAAATTGTTAGTTGTCCTAAATTGACACGACTTTCTATTACATTACTGGGTACGTACCTAAAATACATATTAAATTTCTACACACAACATAGAAAACAATTATAATATTAGCTCAGCATCTCAGATCTGTCACACTCTCTTACTTTTTAATAAATATATATACAATAATATTATTGATTTTCTAAAAAAATACTTGTTTTATTAAACTTACACACATATTCTTGAAAATTTACAATAGTAAACCAGTGTTTTTCATATTTCTTTGTGTTTGTTGTAATTTTCTGATTTCAAAACATAATTTAAAGCTTTCTTTGTCGTTTGTTTGGTTGTTTTTTTTTCCATATTTTTTTTTGTTTCTCTCTGGCGTTGTTAGAACACAGCTTTTCATTGACTTCCTACCACGATTGGATTTTCGTATGGGCTGAATAGTATGAGCTGGGCCGATCTTTTCTGATGCCGTTGATGTGATTGCATTTCAGAGTTTGACTTTGATGCCTCTTTAATGACAATTATAATGTGTAAGATGTGTTACACATCATCCTACCAGGAGTGCTACACATCACCCCAATGTAAGTCCCTTTTTTCTCATTGATGGAATTTTACCACAATGGATATTAAGCAATACTACATTTCACATCTACTCAATTTTAAAATCTGAAGAAAATTTTATCCGAATCGCTATTTTTTGTCAATTTAAAAAAACTTTTCAACAAACATTTGTCACGCTTTTTAAGAACTCTAATAAAATGTGTATTTGCCCACTTCTAACAGTTGTGGAAAACTAGATGTTGTCAAAAGAAATATATCATAGTTGTTCATTCACTCATATGTTAACATTTTGTACGAAAAATCGCAGTGTTACACATCACCTTATATTAGCTCATATCAGGCCCGTAGCAAAGGGGATAATTTTAGGTGTTCAAACCCCCTCCCCCCTGAGCGTCCATAAAGTATGAAAAAATGACACAAATGAGACTATTAAATTCAAATTTATTTTTTTTTTAAGATAAACTCAGATAATGATGTAAATTTACTTGAAGATGCAAAAGTTTAAACATTTTCAAAGCCAGTTTAAAAAACTTCGCTTAATTAATGAAAAATTTGTTTGGCCAAATGAAATATTAACATTACTTATAAAAGTCATAATCATTATATCGCAATTTAGCTGCAAGGAGCTTGTATATTAAAGAACCGTTTTCAGTTGTGCATTTTGATGCTCAAAAAGACCCTGATATCCAGAAAAATGTATATTTGTAATTATAACTAGAACGAATATAATTTCATAAATTATAGAAAATAAGGTTGACATTTTTTATGCAATATTTAAGTTTATTGGACACAAAACCTTTGAGAAAGCATTTGTTTGAATGGATTTTCTTTTAAAAATTTTTAAAAGCTGTGTAATGCAAAAAATATGAGCCACGAAATTTAACACATTATAGGGTATTCCACGTAAAGCGGATGACTAAAAAGTTTGACCATTCCATTTTGTTGTTTTCTTGGTATATAAAACATCTTAAATCTCACACTTGGCACAAAAATTTAGCCCTGCGCGAAGTCTTTTCCAAATTAGAGGTATCTAAAAATCACCTAAAATCGAAATATCCTTTTTTTCGAAAAAAGTTCTGAAAAAAAAATTTTTTTAAAACATTTTATACCGTCCAATTCTAAGGGGATTTGATGTTTCTTTAATCAAGTTACCAAATTCTCATAAGAAAAATTAACAATTACAGTTTTTTAAACTTCGGCATTTGTAAAATTTTTTTTTATTAAGTAAAAAATTAAAAAAGAAGTTGGAAGTTCAAAAAATGTATTATTAATTTTTTAATTTGCAAATAGCTTAAATTTAAATCCACGACTGATTAAATAAATTTTAATAAAAATTAATAAATTTTTATAAAATTTATCAAGTTTTCAAAGAAAGACTTATGTTGATGCAATTACTTAAATAATATATTGGGTATAAGATATTGGTGCTGTGCAAATACCAGTTTTCGAATTACGGCTTTTGAAAAATAATCTGAGATTTAAATATGTCTATTATCGGAGTCGATTTCTCTGCTCAAAAAATTTCAATAAAAAAAATATGGAGTAATTGTTATTGGAATTGAATGATTTTGTTAGTCATGATATCAATTTTTTATGAGGAAATGGAATAGTTCAATTTCTAAAGATTTTAAAATATATTCTTTTGAATAAAATTTCAATTGTCGAAATCGTTTTCGAGAGCAGTAATATTTTGTTCTTTAATGATAACTCGAGCTACACCGAAAAGAAAGCAATAGGTAAATCACCTAAGTCGGCTTGGGTATAGAGAATTGTATGGGAATTATAAACTTATGCTTATTCACCTTAGCAATTTATTGTTTAATACATTGCTTTGAAAGCACATACTTCGATACCTTGACAAAAAAAAGTATTTGATTCACTTAAGCCCAAAATCCAAAAATACAAAATTAAAAAACAACTAGCATGGATGGCTTAAGCATAGTTTTGAGCTATTTTCTGCAAAAAAAAACAAACACAGCTGCTTCATTAGACATACGAGAGAAGGATAGATTTGATAATTAAATTTTCAATTACAAAGTTTTTTTTTGTAATTAAACCACCTTTAAATTCAAAAATAAGATAAAGTAAATTAAAAAACACACGTTAACATTCATAACAGTAAATTTTATTACATGTCATCGACAAAAAGAAAAGAAAAGAAAAGAAAAGAAAAGAAAAGAAAAGAAAAGAAAAGAAAAGAAAAGAAAAGAAAAGAAAAGAAAAGAAAAGAAAAGAAAAGAAAAGAAAAGAAACGAAAAGAAAAGAAAAGAAAAAAAAACTTCTTTGCCCGCAGTGCGGAATCGAACCTGGAACTTTTGGTGCCAGTCCATCGTTCTACCCACTGATCGAAGCAGCCTTGCTACTACTTGCTGACATACCTGCAGCTATGTTAACAGATGCTGTATTAACAGATGCAGTATGTCGCAGTATTTTGTTGATAGCCATACAACAAAAATCTTCTAATAGATTATTGTGTTATGCTGCAGCATAGCTTCAGTTGTAATTAATATTGAATAAATCACTCCGCGTAACGAAGGAGTTTTGCTCAATGCGTAGTGTAGTGACTTCATACACAGTGGTATCGGTCAGTGTGGGTTCGAATCTTAACGGCTGTGAAGGTAGAATTTTTGTATTTGATATTTAATTTAATTCAATTTAATGTTCTTGCTATAATAGACGTCAAGTAGCAAGAAAAGCCGAGAAGTCATTAAGTTCTAAGGAAAAAATCGGTATTGATAAGAGAAAAATTTGTGTTGTTTGCCGATTTCAGTCAAGCAAATCACAGAACGAGAGGCGGCAGCTTCAAAAAAAAAGCAAAATAAAAAAAACCAAAACCCGAAAAAAGTCATATTTTTAAAATTAAATTTTTTTTTAAAAAGTAGTGTATAAAAAATTACCAAAAACTTGGTTAATTTAACACCCAAATAAAAATTGGCAAGTCAACATGTAAAACTTAGGCTTTTTGATGAAGTACTTCGGAGGGTGAAAACTGGCAAAGCCATCTTATAAATTATTCTAGGTTTTTTCAATTTAACATAAGCTTTTATCTTGGTGTAGGGTTCACACAGGCCCAAATGTACACAAGCTGGGGATCAATAAAAGCGTAAGATAGCAAAAAAAAAAAACAAATCTAAAGACTACAATTTTTTTGTTCTCCCGTTTATGTAAAATGTCCCGTAAAAGTTGTTAATCAAGCTTCAACAGGTTTTAATTTCGATTTTAATAAACTGCAATAAATCTTACCTTTTTTTATCTTTCAAACTAATATTGTTGTTTTAGTAAAATTTTGTCATGTATTAGTAAAATTTTGTCATAGACATTTTTACTTTTTGAGCTTATTTTCAGAATTATATTTTTTAAAAGGCAATTACAATTTCTCAATTTGGATTATTTTTCAAAAAACTATGGGCAGAAATCGGAAACTTAGTACTACAAATTAATTTGATAAAAAAAATTCAATAAACTCTTACCGTTTCTCTTCTGGTCATTTTAAAACGGACCTGACTCATATAAATTATGTCTTCGATACCAAGTAAACTATTGGCAAATTCTAAAGAAACACAATCGAAGTTTCAGCTGACGAATATTCTCAAAAATTTCTCAACCTTATCGAAGTTTATGCCTTAGTTGGGTGGTTCCCTGAACTTAAACCTTAATATTAAAAAATGAAAACCAAATTTCAACTATGCTCTGTAGAAAATATATTAAAAGGAAATTCGCATGCAGAATTCAATTAAGAAACTCCAGTCGTATAATGTGTGTTGAAAGTTATGTCAGGTACGCATTGATATCGATTAAATATAAATGCTAATATTTACCCAGTATCAATGCAATAAGACTGGAAAAACAATTATATTTAGAAACAATAAGTTCTATGCAGATTTCTCTCTATACGCCGGATGCTTCAACAAACAGCTCATATTATCTTCAATGGGTGTATCTATTCATATAAAAGTACTACATAAATGTTTCAATTTCACAATAGTACAGAAATTATTCTTTGTATTAGTCATGATATTGAATTCACTTTAAATTTATTTCACAAACATCAATAAATTTTTCAGACTAAACGAATTAGAAACAAACAATTCCATTACCGGATCTCAGCCTAACATTGACCGACCGGGTTTGATGCTGTCACCAGTAATTTCCTCTTTTGCCACACTTTATCCCATTCGAGGAAGTGCTACTCAGTTGGTATCATTGTTGTTTCAACAGTTTTGTTATTTTTGCTATTGTTGTTATTTTTATTGTTATTGTTGTTATTGTAAGTGTAGAACATTTTTACACATAGCATGAACTTGTTTTTTATTCTTTTTATATAAAATTCTTTTAAAATAAAATAAAATATAGAAATATTGAAGTACCTTCTTGGTATAACAATATATATCGAAATACAATTGAATTCCAGTCACAAATAGGAAAAATTGAATTTCCTTTGCTGTAAAGAACATTTTATGGCTTGAGGGGCACTCATGCAATAAGGTTCTCTTGGTTGGCTAAAGTACGAGTATACTATGCTAAGAGGTAAGTATCATTGTAACTCGAATTCCTCGACAAGTACTTTGGACTTGCTTTTTCCACGAAGACGGCTAACACTTTAGTTATTTTTGGTTTCCATAGCTGAAGTTCAGTTCGTATGCTTGTATTATTATTGTTGTATTTGCCATTGATTGTTGCCTTCGTGCTGGTAGAATTAGGTATGTGTGCTTTTTTTCTTATTGTGAGTGTTACCATGGAAGGGCTTTGTTGAGCGCTGTTACAGTAGAGAGAAGTTATTGAGTCGTATTCGTTTAGTATATCCCAGCAGGAAAAAACTAATTTAAAAGAAGCAGAAATCAATTAATTTTTTTTTTGATATCATTTTTAGTAGGATGGACGGTAGGGCGTATCGAAAAAATTAGATCCACTTTAAAGAGGGCTCAAAAGTTTCATCGGGTTGTCAAAGTTTACAAAAAAAAAAAAAAAATTCAAGACATCCTTTTTTTCTTTAAAATTTTTTTTGGGCTACTTTGACAACCCGATGAAACTTTTGAACCTTCTTTGAATGTGAAATTTGATGGACAGTATTTTGGCTGCTACAGTAAAAAAAAAAAATAGATTCAATCTAAATCCAAAGGAAATTGTATAATCTTGTATAATCTGTAATGATCTATAATAAAATACTTGTATAATCTCTAATAAAGCCAATACTTCGGAAATAAGTCTGCTTCTCTTGGGGTTAGGTGAGGCTCTTAAACTAGTAAGTACTGGATCTGATAAGACTAGCAGTCTGTGTAGCAAATCGGTATAAGTGTCGCTGTTATATGTCTTTGGCGTGAATTCTCTGTGTTTTCTTGAGTCTTTATTTCGATATAATTGCTTTGCCATGGCATAATATTCAATGCATAGTTATTGGCATTTGATACCATGAGTATTCTTTAATGCAAAACTCTCTAGTTACTTTTGTATACTCTTCAATTATAGACTCTAACATAGCTTTAAAATGATTTACAAGTACAGCATTTACTCCTGTCAATCCGGCGGATTTGTCCGCATTTCGAAAGAATTTAAGGGGCGTATTGCTATCGATGGTATTTCCGGTTTGTTTATTAGGCATGTCAACAAGGATTTCAAATTCTCTCCTGAAATCTTCTTGCACCTGTTTCTTTCGTGGACCTGGCATTGCTTTACTGAAGTCTATACGAGTTATGTAGAATACATTAAAAAAAAACGTATCCACGCATGGAGTGGAGACAAGCCAAAAGATTAAAAGTTTTTGTTTGCTGTTTTGGTTGAAATAATATCTATCTAATTAATTTCACTGGGCTTCGCCCCATACAAATAACAAGTCTGTGTAGATAAAAGAGATGCTTTTGCATTATAGATTTTGCCATCAGTCATGCACAAGACTTAAATAGACTAAACTAATAATTCGATGTCATTACCTCATTTCCGACGGCTCCATAACTACCGCGTCAAAATCGATGAAACTTTGTCTGGCATAATTTAAAATTTTACCTGCACAGGCAAGGGCTGGGCGGCCTGGTGTATTTTTACACCACTGGCTTTGCTAAAAAAGTTGGATTAAAAAAAAAAAAAAAAAAAATACACATAAAAAAGGGTCCGAGGTTTTCAGTAGCTTCTAAAAAATGAATTCTAAGCAGTTTTGGCCGCTATCGTTATAAAAAAATCCCCCATCCAGAATCTCTTTTTCGAAATGCCAATTTTCGGGCCGGAAGTTTACACATCAAGACACCATATAAAATGTATGGAAAGTTACATCACTTTTTTACTCAACTCAAAATTTTTCTAAATGTTGTTTGTTGAAACATTCCATTTTGTCATTTTTCAATTTTTCTTATTTGTGCGTATGTACTCGTATATGTGTACTTGCATATATGATTTTATTGAGTATTTTGAGATAATAATATAAGAGAAATAAGAGAAATTTAATAATGCTTTCCATACAAATATTGGATGCTTTTAGACTAAAAATTCATGATATAGAATTCAAAGCAGATCTCATTTCTTTTTTTGAAACAGAAATAGTAAGGAATGGAACTTTGGCAGGGCACCGAAGCAAAAATACCTCCCCGCGGCCGTATTGAAGCATATTCTAAGCCGTCTATAAAATATCTTAATACATAAATATACATAAATGGCAAGTATAATGCGCCGCACCTAATAGCAATCAAACTGTTACTATTTTTTGCCATTATTCCAGTGCTTTCCCAACATATACAGTCCTGAAAAATTTTCAGGCTGAAAGTATGCCCAGAAAATTCATTTGATACTTATTAGTGACAGAGTAGCATGCTTGTCTTTTAGGCTGAACATTATTCAGAACAGTGGCAACAAATAATTACAGTTTGAGTGTAAATGCTTCCAACCTGCCTTTTATACTAGTTTATGCATAATCTGTAAAAATATTTGTATCATACGCTTAATTTAATTTAACCCTTAGCTGTCACCCTTACCATAGAGTATTTTGTTACTCCAGGCTTTTTTGTGAATTCAACTTTTTTAATTTTTTTGGCTTAGAATTATTTTTAAATAAATATTTGATGCTAGGATTTATGAACCATCAGCACTTTAAGGTTTATTTTATACAAAGTGCATATATTTTGGTAAGTCAGAAAGCTCAATCTCAAGTTTAGAGAGCGATGTTTTGTCGTTGGGGTAACGAATGACTCCAGTGTGGCATAAATGTTACTGTTATTTTTTAAATGGCTAACATCTCAATATTGTTGCAGTTGTGTTTTTCCACAAAATCACGTTAAGTTTCATCTATGACAAGGAAAGATTCACCCAATTTCCACCAGAAACTTTTTAGCTGGTAGGGTATTGTGGAATTATGAATCTTAAATCTGATATATAGCTTTTTAGGGACATTTCGATTCACCCAATTTCCACCAGAAACTTTTTAGCTGGTAGGGTATTGTGGAATTATGAATCTTAAATCTGATATATAGCTTTTTAAGGACATTTCTACTCCCCTTTTCTAGTCACGACCAAATGTTGTATGTTGCTTGGAACAGTTCCCATCAACTCCTATGCCAAATATTAATACCATGGTGCAGATATTTACTGAGACAAAGTACTCAAACTAAAGTAACACGCCCCCTACGGACTACTCATTTATCCAAAGAATATATGTTTAAAATTTGGTAGAAATTGGACATACGGTCTAGATGGAGCTTATTTCAAAATAAAGTGCCACGCCCCTGTCTAGTACCCCTAATTTTATTAATTTAAGACTGCTAAAACTACCAAGGATTATGTGTGCAAAATATGGTTAAAATCAGAAAAACGGTGTAGAAGAAGTTCGATTTAAATTAATGTGTCACGCCCCCTATCAACTTCCGCCCCATTTTCTAGACTTATCACTGCTCATTGTTCCAAAGAATATGTGTTGAAAATTTGGTTGAAGTTGGACAAACGATGTAGAAGAAGTTCGTTTTTAATTAAAGTGCCACACTACTGACTGCACCGTAAGTCAAATAGTAACATATATGTGCAAAATTTGGTTTAAATCAGACAAACGGTGTATGGAGCGTTCGATTAGAATTAAATTGACAGACCCGCTTCTCCCTTCCCTACCACTTTTGTAGGCTTGAGATTTTCCATTTTACTTAAGAATATATGTATGTGCGAAATTTTTTTGAAATCGGACAAACAGTGTAGATGGAGCTAGATTAAAAATGAGGTGCCATACCGCCTGTCTAGTACCGCCCAATTTTATAAACTTAAGACTGTTCCAATTATGAAGATTTTTATATTTTGGTGACGTTACTTCGGATGGAAGGTAGGAGGAGTTTTCATAGTAAGGATTTTAGGCTAAATTTAATAGTAAGGATTCATATTAAATATCAAAGCTTATGTGCAAAACTTCTAGACATTTCTCTAATATTTGTGGATTTTTAAGAGATTTTACTTATTAAATAAAGTCACTTTATATGGGAGGTAGCCTTGGTTTTCATCCAATTTGGCTCATTTCCGCACTTGATCTAAATTTTTTAGAAAGAAGCTTATATTTTTAATTTCATCGTGATATCCTTAAAATTACAATTGTAATCGTGTCTACAGACAGACCGACGGAAAGACTAACAGATGGAAAGATATCACTCAGGTGGTTATGCTCATAAAAAAAAAATATATCCACTTTTCTATATCTGCCATGCCTCCTTAATGGCGTTACAAACGGAATGACAAAGTTAATATACCCCTTACACAGTTCGTTTTGGGGTATAAATATAACTTAAAATTTTTTTTTTATTATTTTGAAAATCAATCATTTTCTTTGGCTTTAAATCCGACCTAGTGCTTTAAAAATATTATCTAGGGCTCTTCAATTCCGTACTAGTGCCGTAAGAGAAAAACGATGGAATAGAAAAACAACCTTCAATGGGCTTTCGAAAATAATAATCTATATATACTAATAATCTATAAGTACCAGATACCAGCAATAACTGAAAGAAAATTTATGAAAATTTTTAAGCATATCCGTTTTCTTTTAAGACTAAATATGCCTGCTTTGAAATGACCATAAGAGAGATGAGAAGAGTTTATTTAATTTTTTTTTTACAAATAAATTTTGAGTACTAAGTTATTTGTTTTTTGCCTATGGTTTGTTGAAAAATGGTTTAAATTGAGAATTTTTAATTTCTTTTATTAAGTATTATTCCGAAAATTAGCACAAAAAAACGTAAAAATGTGTGTGACAAAATTTTACTAATTCAACAATATTAGTGTGAACGGTAAAAATAGGTTAGATTTCCCGTAGTTTATTAAAATCAAAATTAAAAACAGCTATGAAAAATGCAAACATTTCTTAATAAGTTCACTTGGTGAAGCTGTTTTACGATGTGTCTTTACGATTTCGTAACGAAATCGGATTCCGAAATTGGAAAGATTGCGTAATGTTTGTTACGATTTCGTTAAGAATATTTCGAAATCTTTCCGATTTTGCAACGAAATATCGTAACGATTTCGCAACGCGTCTTAATGAAAATGTTACGAAAAAGTTACGATTTCGTTCAGACAGTTTGAAAGAAAGGAAATTTTACTCTGTTAGCATTTTAATATGTCGTAAAAACAGTCGCATAACGAAATTTTATATAAATTCGTATAAAAAGTGAAACTGTTCCGATATTTGCGTAACGAAATTGTAACGATTTCTTTAAGACAGCTCGAAATAGATATGAATTAGTCGGAATTTCGACATAGTCGTCAACTATGGTTTGCTGGATAGATATGGCATAAAAAATGTCAAGCTAATTTTCTTCAATTTACAAAATAATATTCGTTCTATGTGTAATTTCATGTACATATTTTACTGGATATGAGGGACTGTTTGAGCATTGAAACTGATTATCCAATATACGAACTCCTTGAAAATGAATTCCAATATAATGATTACGACTTTTATAAGCAAAGTTAATCTTTTACTTGGCCAAAAAAATTTTTCAATAATTAAGTGAAGTTTTCAAGGAAATTAACAACATTATCACAATTTATCTAAAAAAAAAATCATATTTAGAATTTAATGTCTCATTTGTGCTATTTCTTTATACTTTCTGGACCCAAAGGGGGGGGGAGGGTTTAACACCTAAACTCTCCCCCCCCCCTTGTCTACGGGCCTGAGCTGTGTTCTCTGAGAATATATTAATATATACACACAAAATATGTAGTTTCTCCCGTGATCCTAGCCAAAGATATGATAGAAAACCCAAAACAGTTTTCATACAACTAATTTTAAAAACTTTGAAGCAAGATTTCTCCAAACACAAAAATCAGACTTAAGCTATTTATTGCCTATGAACACAAAAATGTTGAAAAAAATTTGGGTAGCAAAAATTCCTTTAATAAATGATACTTTTCCTTTCTTTTTTGATATTTTTGCATCATTTATGTTAATAAAAGTGTTTCGAATGGAAAACGTCAAAAAATACCTGAGAAAATATTTTCGCATTTTGATTGCTACTTGTTTTTCTGCTGGGATACAGCATCATTTTACTGATTGGATTGCTAGTCACATCACACAATTGAGCTTAATAAAGATTTGAAATAATTAAGTTATAATTTTTATTCATTGGTAGTAGAATGAAAATAAATTCAATAGGTTTAAGGAAAGAACACAAAAGAAGAGTAGCAGGAGCAGCAGTCATTCACCCAAAAGATGCTCCACATGTGCACAATGGTCATTCAGTCTTTTTACATTATTCAAGTTCTCTTTTATTATTGGAGGAGGGCGTCCAAAACTGTCATTATTACTGCGACTCCTAATGTGCGCCTTCTGGTCTTCAAATCGCCCCTTATGTTGGGTGAACCTGCTGCTCCAAGTGATGATATTAAACTTAAGCCGATGACAAGTGCGGTTTCGTCCAGCTTATTCATTTTCATTCTGTGGTTGCTTACGGAAATGAAGCGTGTAGGTTCATAATAAGTTTTGTACCTTCTCCTCACCATGATGCTTAAATGCTGTCTGCAATGTTTCTTCTACTTGGCAAACTTTGACTTTGATTTTGATTTGATATGAATAGGTCAAGCTCTGAGGGGAGAACGAATGATTTCAATTAAATTAAAAAATTATTTGATCTAAAATATGTACGTTTATACAAATATTTGAACAGTTTTATTTGAAACTGAAGAATATTAAACTTGTTATTGAAGTATAGGAAAAGGTGTTTTGCAATCATGCATTCAGAGAAAACAATTAAGTTGCTTTTGATAAAATAAGCTTAAAACTAATATTGTTAGGATGTTCAAATTTCCTGCAATTCGATATTTATTGAAGGTTTATTCGATTGAAGGAGAGACAAAATCCTTTTTTTAAAAGTTTGTAAATAATTATATTAGAGCTGTCGAGAACAACATATGATATCCTTTATAGACCTTTAACTAATAAATATTCTAGAGTGTTTTTGTATTTCCGACTGGAATTTAAAATATTTTTGAGCCATGCTACTCGTATTAAGACATGAATTTTTGTATATTTTTATACTTTTCAACAACTGTGCATCGTATTGGTTCTTATTCGATACATAAGGACCACACTTATATGATATGATACATATAATGAATATTTGGGTGGAGTGAAAAAAGTTAGTATTTTTTTTTTCGGAATCGGGTACCCTTCAATGACTGTGTATGAAACCTAGTAACAATTCTGTAAAATATTTAATTTTTACGACGTCATCTTGAGTCTGCACATTTTGCTTAAAGTTTGAAAATTTTTGAAATTTTTCAGATTTTTTGAAAGTTGATTCTTTTTTAAATATTTTTAGGCGGTGGTTTTAGTCTGCACATGAGGCTTTAAATTATCCAAATAATCGTAAATTTCTTATATTTTCTACGATTTATCATTTCTGATATCCTCTTATAATGTTATCAGAACTTGTTTATACAGCTTTCGTTAGTCAACTTTGCATTGTGAAATTCTTCGCTAGTTCTGATTTAACTACCCGGCGACATGGTTGCACTTCAAGTCCCACCCATGCCCTCCCAACCATGAGGGCATGTATTTATATCTGCAAGAAAAGTCTTCCACAGGTGAATTGCTTCTTTGTGTCATATATTGTGCGGATATTTCTATCGAACATTTTGGTTTTTGATTAGGCTTGCTCTTTTATTTTCATCACATACTAATTTTAATCCATTAAGCCTTACGGGTGCGAAAACGCACCACGAAAAGACATATTTTTAAAAAGTCATAGATAAAATTCAGTCAAGGATATTAGCCATCTTATTTTTGCATTAAAGATCAGAGGGATGAAATTTTTTTTGACTTTTGACATGTTTTGTCATAAGATGTCGTCTACCTATCCTTTCCCGAAGTCACAACTTGTGAATTTCCCATTTACAAAAAAAATATATACAAAACAAAAAAATAAAATAGGGATGAGTATCGATACTAATAGTAGTCTTCTTTATTCTATAAAAATTTCCGTACGATACCAAAGCTTACCAGGCCATAGGATACCGTGGTGTTTTTTTCGCACTTTTAGTCTTATGTGAGTTCCCAATTAGTATTGTTTGTAACATTTATTTCATATTTATTTCCCAGAATGTTTTATTCTATCCACCAAAACTTTTCCAGTAGTAATTTATAACACATTGCGGCCTAAGGGTCCACAAAGGCACCTTCGCATGTATAATAAAAAAGGGTGTTATGGGCGTGCCAGTGAGTGACCGCACTATGATTGACTCAGGCACTCCACACAAAAAGTTTTAACCTCCTGCGCCCACGGATTTGAGAGCCGGCTGTTAAAAACAAGTGCACTCAGAAGCTATGTTTACACTCTCGGTTTGCAGTAACCTTTGCAAATCCTGATTTGTCAAATGACTTGTGACAGGTGGTTCTGTCACTTTCACATCATTCCAAACAATCATATCGACATGCTCTGATGCTCCAAAATTTATTTTTGGGATTTCAAAACCGTCTTAGTGGTTTACTGGCTTGTTCTCTAGCCTTGATGATACGTCTTAAAATCAGTGTCTTTATATGATCTCTCTTACACTTAGAAAACTAAAAAAAGGTAAAACGAGCATTTTAAAAACGGTTAGAAAAATTAAACCTTTAACGCCATACAAAAATTGATACACATATTTTATAATACAAAATTAAAACGAAACGTTTTAGAAACAGCAACGAACGTTTTACAGTGATATAAAAATTAAAATTTTCAAAAACATTTTACGTCATACAATTATGAAAACTGACATTTTGAAATACAAAAGAAAAATGAAACATTTTGAAAACAGTAACGAACGTTTTACCATGAAATTTTAGGGTAAAATGAAAATTTTCAAAATTATTACGCGCCATACAAAATTGAAAAAGCATATTTTAAATAACTTAGGTAGTAAGCAAACCATTTTTGAAACAGCAACGAACGTTTTTACTTATTTAGTATAAAGGTTTTACTACAGGTGTTTGTACTGCAAAGATAGCTTAAAAAAAAACCTTGAGAATTTGATGAAAAATACAAATTTGAAAATTTGAAAATACTGTCAAAATCAGAGAGAAAAATATGCAATATATATTTTCGAAAACTAGTTTTGTGTCAAGTCCGCTTTGTTCACCTTCACGCTTTTTTTTTGTGTGTATAAAAGTCGTTGTTTGATGGAGAACGTATTGAAAGAGTTTGAACTGGCGTATTAGCTGCCACAACTAAAAAGATAGACATTTTTTATAGACGCTGGGATAAAATTTCATCACCTTAAATATTTAAAGGAGAGCGACATAGCTGATGCTATAGAAAAAGTTGGCGTTCGCGTAGAGTTCCGAGTAAAACTTGTAGTTTTCCCAGTATATTAGCCAACATAGCTATGGGCATGTTTTCATGGTGAGCAAAGTATCCATTGCCTTGTATACATTTGTGAACAATTTTCCGATTTTCCTTTCCTCAGATAGGTAAGTGCAACTCTTTATGGTTTCCCACAGGTCTTGAGCTCCATTATTAGCCAAAAAAATTACAAAAAATATAAAAAATTTAAAAGATTTTCAAACTTTAAGCCTAATGTGCAGTCTCAAGATGACGTCATAAAAATTAAATATTTTACATAATTGTTACTAGGTCTCAGACACAATCACTGAAGTGTACCCAGTTCAGAATAAAAATATTGGCTTTTTTCACTACACCCTAATGTATATAATGCTGATAAGAATCAATTATAAATTAAAAAAGAATAGGAATGGGTTTATGTTTACAAAGAACGTATGGTTATGGTTATTCTTATTTGTATTCCTCACTTTGCTGCTTATACGTCCGAAGGCGACATTATAAACTTTATAAATTCAAAGATGAATTTTGTTAATAAGAATATATCTGTTTTAAAGTTTTCGTGTGAACGCATTACATAATCATTTAAGCTTCTTTCAGTTCATTATCATATATCAAAATGTTCTAGATATTATTAGTAAAAATTTAAAAAAAACAAACAACCGACTACAAAATCACTACAAAGTAAAAAATAATTTTAAAAATACTTTTCCTTTTAATTTCTTGGTCATATTTGATAATTTATTTAAACATATTATTATATATGAAATCTTATTATCTTGATTTTTGTCTTATTTGTTTTATTATCATAAATATATTAATTACTTGATGAATACAAAAGCTTTTAAGATTGGCGCTAATATAATCAGACTTTTAATCAGAAGCGCCAACTTCAAAGCATTTGTATTCATCAAGAAATTAATATATTTATGATAATAAAACAAATAAGACAAAAATCAAGATAATAAGATTTCATATATAATAATATGTTTAAATAAATTATCAAATATGACCAAGAAATTAAAAGGAAAAGTATTTTTAAAATTATTTTTTACTTTGTAGTGATTTTGTAGTCGGTTGTTTTTTTTTTTAAAAATTTTTATTTCTTCGTTTTTAGAGAATATGATAAATTTTCGAAAAAAGTGTATAAAGAACATAAATAAAATTGTTCCGAAAAAATTTGTTCTATTAAAATCTGAAAGTTTGTTGGTTATTTGAAATATCTGCCTCTTAAATTTAAATTAGATGTCACCTGTTTTGAAATTATTATACCCATTCTTGGAACGAGTTTTATTACCCAAGTGTCAATATTATTCGAGATATAGTGTTTTTCAAATATTGCCACGCCCCTTTGTGAAATAAGCGCCCACTTTCTCGAGCGTTATTTCCAATAATTGTGCCTACCCCTGTACTTTATTTCAGTACCCCAGCGTCAATATTAACTGCGATAGTGTTTATCTGGTATTGCCACGCCCATTTATCGAATAGCGCCTACTTTATTGACCATAATTTTTAATAATTCTGCCTACCCCTGTACTACAATAAATTTCAGTGCCCTAGTGTCAATATTATTCGAGATACACTGTTTTTCTAATATTGCCACGCCCAGTAGTCGAAATCCGCCCACTTTCTTCACCGTAATTTTTACTAATAATGCCTACGCCTATACCAAATTGCAGTACCATAGTATCAATATTATTCGAGATATACTCTTTTTCTAATATTGTCACGCCGATTTGTCAAAAAACGCCCATTTTGTTGACGGCAATTTGTAATAATTGTGCCTACCACTGCAGTGCAGTGACTGCACTAAGTTTCAGTACCCTAGTGTCCATATTATTCGAGATAGAGTGTTTTTATAATATTGCCACGCCCATTTGTCGAATAACGCCCACTTTATTGACGATATTTTGTAATAATAATGCCTACCCCTATACTAAATTGCAGTACTCTAGCCTCAAAATTATTCAAGATACACTGTTTTTCTAATATTGCCACGCACATTCGTCGAATTACTCCCATTTTCTTGCCCGTAATTTGTAATAATTGTGCCTACCCCTACACTAAATTGCAGTACCCTAGTGTCAATATTATTCGAGATACAGTAGTATCTAGTATTGCGAGATCTATTGTTGCCACGCCCAGTTCTCGAATACCGCCCACTTTTGTACGGGCACCTCCATGCTAATGATATCTATCTGTTCCCCAAAAATTATGGCAATCAGGCATATGGTTTAGGAGTTATCGATGTACATACATTTAAAAAAAAAAAAAAAAAAAAAAAAAAAATATAAAAAAAAAAAACAGAGAAACCGACGAACTTGAGAACCTCCTCCTTTTTGAAGTCGGTTAAAAAGGAAAGGACCCCCAGAGTCAAACGCCACACATACGGAAAATTTAATGAAAAAACTGGACATAAGTAAAAAAACTGAAGTTGCGAAAAAACCAATTAGTATTGTTTTTCTTCAAGTAAAATAACCAGCCCATTGAGTGGCATTCCGGGAAATCCCCTCCGCTTTTACTGCTTGTTACACTACACGTTGCAACTTTCGCATCGAAAGTCAAGTCGTAATAATTAATGCGTTTTTGTGCGTTAAGAATATGAAAAAAAAACCTATGAATTATGGAAGTGAAAGGTAAGACCTGTGCGATAAAATATAATTAAAATGTTTAGGCCTTTCTTAGTGTGTCTTATTATACAGAGTGTACCGCAATTGAGTGAAACTATTTACGGAGGTGAAGGGTTATGTCGAGCTGAGCAAAAAATCGTATGGAAGGGGGGGGGGGGGGGGTCTATTTTCACGTTATTGTTTCTAGCACAAAAACTGAGTTACGAAAAACTTTTTTTGATAGCTCATTGCAAAGGCAATAAAATCATATTTTCAACGGTATATCAACAAACAATACCGACATAACCGTTACCAAGCTGTGCTCGTTCAAAGATGAAATCAATCGGTTGAAACTAACAAATTTCAACATTGAATGCAAATTTCTCAGAATTTTGAAATTTCAGAATAGATGAAATTTTTTTTGAATCCATTTTGTAAGTTATTTAATGTTCTCTTCAATGACAGCAAAAACATAAATTTATCTTAAAAAATAAAGAAGTTGGCTATACTAAAAAAATTATACCTATTAGAAAATAATGGTAAATAATGACATTACAATTACTTAGTATTAATTGTAATATATAATTAATATACAATTATGTAGTAGATAATATCGTTATTTTCTAATAAGTATAATTTTTTTTAGTGCCGCCAACTTTTTTACTTTTTAAGATACATTTATACATTTATACATTTATATTATTGGTATCATTGAAAGGAAAATTGAATAAATTACAAAATTGATTATAAAAAAAAATTTCATTTATTACGCAAAATTCTTAGAAATTTGCATTAAAAATTGAAATTTGGAAGTTTCAATCGATTGATTTCATCTTCACACGAGCACCGAGTTGATATACTATTGATATACTAAAGGTGATTTTATTGCCTTTGCAATGAGCTATCAAAAAAAGTTAATAACTTACTTAAACTTAGTTTTTGTTAGTTTAGTTTTTGTGCTAGAAACCCTGTAGCTCCTAAGAATGTGAAAATAGACTCCCCCTCCCATATGATTTTTTTCTCAGCTCAACATAACCTTTCACCTCCGTAAATAGTTGCACTCAATTGCGGGACACCCTGTATAACAATGTTTATGTTTATGAATTCAGCTAGACTAAGATATAATTTTTTATGAATATTAACTTCAGTCTATTGGTATTCGTATCAAACAAAATAAAAAACGCAAGCTTACGCAAAAAAAAAAAAAACTGTCAATCAGCTACCACAACTTTTATTTTCTTTTAACTTTAAATCTAGTTTTCTTTGACTCCTTCTTTGCCTTTGAACTTTTGTTTTTTTGAAATATTCCTGATTTTGAAGAATAATGTTATTTACAGCGTGCCTGCACATTGGAGTACATAGGAATTTCAAAAATGCAAAGCACTATAATACTATTAGTATTTTTAAATTATTTGAAAATTATATAGGAAGTCCATGGGAAAGGGGTAAGTGCCTCTTAATCCCCTTTGGAGTGCCTTGTGAGTGTTCAACCAGTAATGTTTTGTTATTCTGTTTGCAGTTTCGTTATTTAAAGAAAATGTTTATACTCGAAGAGAGTTTTAGGACATGTTACAAGATTTTAATGCTAAGAAAATCGAGGAAAAGTTTTCTATTTTGGAGGAAAACTCACGCTAAAAACAAAATGTCCGATAGCGAAAAAAATTCTTATTAAGAGCGTTTTAAGTACAATTCAAGAAAAAATTGAAAATCGCTGCAAGGTCAAAGAAGCTTTTCTTAAAAAAACAATGCAAGGTAGAAAAAAAGGCGTCATAAAAGCTACAAAAAATTGGTTTTTTTTCAAAGAAACTCAAATTTACAGATAAAGCCATATTTTTCGACTTAAGATGCTCAAAAGTTTCTTGTTGTAACTCCTTGACAACATTTTTATTGATACCTTAAAGGCCCTTTAATTTTCTTTCCAACATGTTAATCAATTTACAAATCGGTTAAGATATGTGCTAGTTACAGAGTAAAAAGAAAAAACATCCTCATTTTTCAGATTTTTACCTCTAGCTCGCAAGGGTGTGGCTTGCGACACACCTATCTATACAACTTTTTACTAGCCTTATCATGGGGTATCACCTCCCGCGTTTATGTATTTATGTCCAGTTTTTCCATATAAATTTCCCTATGTGCGCCAATTTGAATGATTTTCGGATATGTGATAGATGACAAAAATCTAAGGTTGACGTATTTTTTTTTACGTTATAGTTGGCGTTTTGAAACTAGCGAAAATAAAATTTTTTAGCCAAAACTTCACAATTTCCATGAAAAAATAGTACCTATGTTATATAAATTTGATAACAAACGAAAGGTATTTAAGAGCCACACATGATGGCATCCAATTCAGTTGTAATTTTCTTGTTGGAATCTTAGCAGTATGCAGTTGATATCATGAGTTGCCCGTACCCACAATTGTTTCATTTTCACTTGATTTAGGACAATTGTAAAAGTTGCTTTTTTTTTGGTTTTCCAATGCTTAAACTTTTTATTTTAATACTTATATTTTCAGATTAAAGTTTTTTATTTAAAAAATCACTTATTTTCTCTTAAAAATAAAATTTTCAGTATGGATAAAGTCTACAATGCTTTTACTTGCTTTGGATGCTTTTACTGTTGTCCATACAGACTGTGTGCTTTTTACTTGTAACTTGTGTGTACTTGAAAGACTGAGAAAGAACCGTACAAATTTGAAAGATTTGACTTTCGACTAAATATCTCCCAAATTTTTTTTTTTTAATACATTTCACTGAATTCTTTTTTGTTTAAAATTTCAATTGCTGTGTTTTTTACCAAGCGAGTAGTCAAAAAACGACTGCTAAGTTGCTTAAGAATGTTTCTTAAAACTTGGAAGCATTGTCTGATTTGTCAAAAATGTAAACAAAAAATATAAACAAAACAAATCCGAAGTCACAGTTGCCACCCTCATAGAAAAAGTACACAATAATTGAGAAATGACTTGGAAGCACTTTTTTTCGTTTGCTCGCTAAACTTTAAGCCACTATTAGTTTCCTGTGTTATTTAAGCGAGTATTTCTATGATAAGCGGGCGTTTTTTTACAGCTCGCTTGGTAAAAAACACAGCTAATATTGGGTTGTTTAAAAAGTCATTCACTTTTTTATTTACAGTTTAAGGTGAGACAAGACATTCGCGGCAGAGAAAACAGACTTTTTTTTTTTAAATTCATAACTCAGTCAGAAACAAACATTTTTCCAAAATTTTTTTTTTTTATTATTGTAGAGAATTGAACAAATTACAAGAAAAAAAAATTCAAAAAAATATATTTTTCACTGTTGCAGCGCTGGGAGTTGCAAAAATTGTCCGATCTGGGAAAAAAATGACTTTTTTAAATCTTAACAAAATTGGTTATCGTATGACACGAGCTTTTTTTTAAAAAATTTTTTTTTAAATTTTTGGTGATGTTCCAAATTTTAAAAATTCATAAAAAAATCGAAAAAAAATTAAAAAAAAGCTCGTGTCATACGATAGCGAATCAAGTTTAGAAAATACAAAAAAAAAAAAATTTCGTCAAAAAATGAACCCGCTAGTGCTGCAACCAGTACGAAAAACATGGTTTAGAGATAAACGCGGTCAAAATTTGTGAACAAAGAAAAAAACGGTTACCTTCAATCTGCCATGCCTGCTTCGTACTGTATGCCTTCGTTATCATGTGTTGTGCTGTTTCTTATAGTTTTTTGCAATCGTTTAGCAATTCGGGCTTCTTTTGAAGCTTCATATGCCTTCACTCTGGCGCATTTCAAACGATTTGCATCATTTCCTTTGGAAAAATTCAATGCTGTAGCTCCTATGGTGATACCAAGTAGTTGAAACATTTGCAAATAACTATAAGCGCCGTCATTGTAAGTAAAAAACCTCTTTTGCCTTTTCGATCTAAAGAACGACGCTTCATTTTTCAATTTTTGAATATTTTTCACAAAAAAAACACTACTTCACGCTGCAAAAGATGCCAAATAACTGAGCATATTAAATAAAAATTCCACTATATGAGTTATAAATATAAAGAAATATAAAGAAATTCAAAAATACAAAAAAAAAAACCGCCCTTCAAGTAGGTACGAAATAACAACCATCAAAAGTCAGGTATCAAGTAAAACAAGTATATACCAGCTGCCGGCCGTAGGTAGCGCAAAAATTAAAAATGCGATCTCACTGAAATCCATGAAATTAATTTTCATTAAAAATACAAAATTATTAAAATAATATCGATTTCAAAAAACTGCCAATGCCATGTCCCCCCTTAAGCGCATTTATTTTATAAAACAAATCTATTTTATGATTTAATAGTACCTATAATTTATGGTATAATTGTGTGTGAGTAGCTCGTTGTAGACAGGTTCCTTCCAATTCCATCAGATTAAGAGCATAATTTTCTTCTGCTGGTGAATGTCTTCTTTAGCTTAGCTCTCAACTTTAAAAAAAACTAATAAAGTTATTTTTAAAAGCAACTTGTCCAACATCAATTGGAATTTCATTTAAAATATTATTAGAACAACCTTTTCTTCACCAAATCTTAAAAAAAAAATGGCTCATGCTTTTCAATAAAACACTTAATGATTGTCTTCAAAAATCTTTTCAACAAAGAAGAGCTTTTATGGTATATTTTTAAGTCCGATTTGGCATAATACCAATAAACTAAGAAACTTGGCTAATAATTTCATGTTTTGTAATCACTTTATATGAAATTTATATTTCAACTACTCAATAATTAACATCTTAGCTGCTTCTCATCACGTCCATATAATTCAAATTAATTTTTTTCGGAATTAACAGAGAACTTAAACGTAATATCATAAATAACTTAAAATGTTTACTTCAAAAGTTAAAATATCTTCAAGTTGAACTGTTTTTACTTTGCTTAGCCGTTTGTAAAATCAAGTAAATTTCCGCAGTTATGAGCATAGAAAATTCTATGCAAAGACTTGCATTAATATTTATTGCGAATGCATAAATAAAATAACCAAACCGAACAAATGCCGGTGAAAAGAATCATCCGGCTTTTGAAAAATTCCACATTTTTGGATAACGTCAAACTAAACCTAGATTAAAAAAGTGTGGTGAAAAAAATAGAAAATAAAAACCCAAAAAAAAAATAAAAAACTAAAAAAACACATGACGAGAATGTGCTGCAAAGTAGTTGATCCTGTTTAAAGCTCTGCTCCAAAAAATTTACGAATACGAATTGCAATATTGTTTAGCACACACACTTATACATACATACCAACACGCATAGCAACCCACACGTACACATGCTTACACACACACACACGGACACATTAATACTTTTATGCTGATGCACAGTTCATTTGAAAGCACGTACGTACCGTTTTGTTGTTGATGTACCACGTAAGCGTCGCCGGGGGATTCGACCACTCTGAGCTACAGTTGGCCAACAGCAGATCCCCGTATTTATATGGATGCACGATGCCGCTGATGTACGGATCAAATTTGGGTAAAACTGTAAATATATAAAAATACAAAATAATAAATGTAAGAAGAGCACTGAAATAAAATACACTAAAAGATAGCAAAAAAAAAAAAAAAAAAAAAAAACGTGTATCATGTTTTTTTTCAACATTTTATTGCACGTAGAGTTTAAAGTATATTTATAGGTTTGATGTCAAACTTATTGTTAATACATGGAAATCAACAAGTAGATTAAACGTTGGCTTATAATGCGAATGCTTTCGGTACTAAAAAATTGTTTTACTGTTTATGACATTTCTTTCAAATTTAATTTAAAACTAATTAGGGATGGATATTTGACAGGGTCGAAGTGATAATAGTCCCGGGGGCCACATTTAAGTATATGAAAAGTTTTTAAAATATATGTTTATGTATAATCTGCAAAAATATTTGTTTCATACGCTTAATTTTATTTAACTCTTAGCTGCCACATGGGACACTTCGTTACCGCAGACATTTTTCATCAATTTAAATTTTTTAAATATTTAGGCTTTACTTTGTTTTTAATAAATATTTTAGGTTCGGACTAAGGGATCAGAACTTTAAAGCATATATCAAACCAAGTTCATTTATTTCGGTTAGTCAAAAATATGTTATCTCTAGTTTTGAGCGCAATGTTTTATTGTTGGGTTACGAGTTACCTCAGTGTGGCATCTATATAACTGGAGCGAGATCATGCAGCCAAGGGTGAATCATAGTCAAGTCAATATTTTAATTTTTGAAATATCTATGAAGGTTTTTCTATTTCGATGACGTCACTGTGTATGAAAGGTAGACCAAGTAAACAATAAAAGCCCATATATTAAATATAAAACCATACGTACACTGGCGATCAAAACTGAGTGAATGTTTCGTAATTCAGTATTCATCAGCCTGCCAATTCTTTAAAATTAAACAAAACTTAATAAAAATTTCACCAATTATTCTTTAAAGTGTTAAAGTGTTTAAAGTGTGAACAAAATCAAAAATTACAACAACAAAACTTAAAAATGCGACATTCACTCAGTTTTGCACTTTTCAACCAGCTTCAAAAGAACACCAGTTTGTAGACTAATATCAGTACTTTGTCTAAGGCCCTTTATTTTTTATGACTCCTTGAATGTGCCTTGGCATTATTTCAACCAAATTTACAATGAACTCCCTAGGCTCTTTTGTACATACCCAAACGCCTTTTCACTATAGTCCACAAATTTCCGAACAATGAGGTTCGGATCAGGGCTTTGTGCTGGTCACTTCAGTTGCTGGAAAGTTTGCTCTGATAACCTTTTTTTTGGACAATTTTGGATGTGCGTTTCGGGTCTCCATCCTGTTAGAATACTATTTCCTCTTCTGGATACGTGCACAAGTCCAAAAATTCCGGTAAATGGGGTTTTAAAATATCAAGGTCATCTTCCTTCTTCATTATACCATAAATTTTCACAAGAAGCCCAACATGCCACCACGTAAAGCAACCTCATACCATTAAGCTGTCACCACCATTTCTTACGGTTTGCTTCACATGGTGATTTTTATTCTTTCATGTTCACGTGCCCAGTAATACTATTTACCATCCGACTGTAAACAGTTCATTTTTGTTTTATCAGACCATATGACACGTTTTCAGTCCTCCACTGTCCAATTCCTATAGGTTCTGCTGAACTTCAACCCTGCTTTTATATTTTTGTCAGACAATGCAGGCTTTTTCTTTTTTATTGCCGACTGAAAGCCTAATTCTGTGCAAAGCCCGGCAGGTTGTTGTACACTCATTCTTTGAATCATTTTTCATTCTTTGTGCCATAAGACGTGCGTCTGATTTCGACAGTAGTTTTGGCCGACCACAAAGGTTAGGTGTAGAAGCAATTCGCTTTCTTTTTTTCACAGCAATAACAGTACTTTGACTTATTTTGAGTTCTATTCAAATTTTTAGAGATGAAAACCCAGTCCTTTTCATCGCAACAATACTGTTTTCAATATCACTTGAACCTTTTTTCATTTTTCGCACTCAACTAAAAATTGAGTTTATTCCTCAAAGAATTTTCTTATATAAATAAAAGTTGACTCAATATTTTTAAGGCGATAGCTGATTCAGAAGCGGCTACTTATAAAAATAACCGTGATAACGAAAACAAACAAGTATTCTTTTGATGCTGATTGAAAAGTGCAAAACTGGTTGAAAAATAAGGCATTTTTAAGTTTTGTTGTTGTAATTTTTGATTTTGTTTTACATGAATTGTTCTGAAAACAGAGTTTTGTTGTAAACACTTTAAAGAATAAATGGTGGAATTTTTATTAATTTTTGTTTAATATTAAAGAATTGGCAGGCTGATGAATTCTGAATTACGAAAGATCCACTCAGTTTTGATCGGCAGTGTATATGTGTGCTAAATTTTAAGTTATTACATTGTTTTTGTAGAATTTTACGAGATTTAACTGTTTTCACATAGCCACTGCATAAGGATTTTATTAGAATTAGTAGTCTGTAAATTTAAGTTTTGTAGAATTTTAGGAGATATAAATGTTTTTCATTCGATTTTGACAAATTTATAATGCGAGTATAATAATAATTAGACATTTCTAAGCTTCTCAATGTTGTATTCATACATTTCTGCGTTCTTCAAGATAAATCTCAAAATATTTTAATATGCTAAAAACTGATAAACTGGAATTTTATTCATAAAAGTTCATGTCGCAGTTCTCCTTTTAGTGCCTTGCTGATGGTTTTAATTTAACAGTTTAACAGTTTGTATGACGTCACTTTGTATGTAAGGTAGACATTTCTAAGCTTCTCAATGTTGTATTCATACATCTCTGCGTTCTTCAAGATAAATCTCAAAATATTTTAATATGCTAAAAACTGATAAACTGGAATTTTGTTGATAAAAGTTCATATCGCAGTTCTCCTTCTAGTGCCTTGCTGATGGTTTTAATTTTTCAAATAAATTATTCTATTTAAAACGTTGAAAATTTTAAAAACCAAAAATATTGTTGCTCTGTGTTATTATTGCTTATATTACAGTGCACGGTCAATTTCCAATTTTCTCCAAAACAACAGACTTCCCTCAACGGATTGTAGTTGGAAATTTCAAAAACTAAAAATATTTCTACACTGTATTGGTTATTAGGGTGATTCAAAAAAGTCGAATATTTTTTTTTCCAAAATTCCTTCTGAAATAGATTCAGGGAGTTGAGAAGAGATGCCTGTTAGAACTGGAACTCTTAATATTAATATGTAGAGGTTACGCATCGCGATTTACTTTTTTCCATATAAATAGCATGGGGAAAATTATATTTCAATTTATAATTTTTATATCTTAAAAACCAATACGCTCTTCATAAATGTAGAATAAGGATTTTACCGGAAACTGGAGAAAACTGTTTCAATTTATATTTACATAACTTTACAACATTCATTTCAATTTACATAATTTATTTACATATAACATAAACTTTAAATTTGAATAACTTTTGAATGAGTAGATTTATTGAAAAATTATCAGGGTAATTTTTGTAGAACTCTCAATTTCCTTAAAGAGGCTGTTCATAAATGACGTCATATGTTTTTGGCCAATTTTTGACCCTCTCCCCCCTATGTCACATTTTGCCACAAAGTCCTTATTCCCTCACCCCCCTTCCCCCGATGTCACGTCACACTTTTACTTTTTTACATTTTTTCAGTTTTTTTTTTGTAATTTTGCACTTTGTTATGAAAAGAAATAACTTGGGTACTGGGACTTGGGTACTGGGACTTGGGTACTTGGGTAGATTGTCAACTGCTGTAAATTTTGTTTTTGTAAAGTGCCAATGTACCCAAGTACCCGTCTACCAATCTACTCTAGCTGACCCCCTGACTTGTTTGGGTAGATTGATTGAGTACTTTTTTAAGCTTTTTTTTTTTAAGCTGAAATTTAGCATACATATGTAAAACCGGTGACAATGCAATATTATGATAACATTTTTTGCCACACCCCTTTTTACCGCCTACAAGTCAATAAAAATGCTATACCACCAAAACTACGAGTACTATGCCAAATCAGATGAAATTTTGGCAGTAAATTTCCTTCCAGTCGAAGATGGTTTCGAAGGTATTCGAAAAAAATTTACTGTTAAAATTTCAGCTGAATCGTCCTAATAGTTTTGATGATATAGCATTTTTATTGATTTTGGGCGGTAAAACGTGGTGTGGCATAATATTTTATCATAATATTGCATTCCCCGGACTTACATAAGTATTTTAAATGTCAACTTAATCGGATATCAACAAGTTGTCGAAAAATGGCTTGCAAATTTTGACGGACATACATACATACATACATATATACGAACAAAGCAAGTTAAATAAAAGCTTATAAAAACAATTGGTACATTTAAATTTATACAATATTAACTGCATAAAAAAATAGTCAATATTTTCGACATAAATTGGGAGATCAAACAAACTTGCAGCTATGCCCAAAACTGTTCTAAAAAATACTCAAATGCAATGTAGGGTGTTCGCGATTATCAAAAGTACTCAATCTACCATACCCAACTACCCAAGTCAGTGTGAATACCCCTTATATGTTATTAGATATTTTATTATTTTTTTTTTTTGTGATCGAAATGCTAGAAAATGACACTTTTCTACAGTTATTACTTCTTTTTCCCAAGATCATAGTTCAAGCATAGCTCAAGACTATGCTTTAACCATTCATGTAATTGTTTTTAAAAATTTGTACTGGATTTTTGGGGATTTTTTCGTAAAAATACTCAAACTGGGTATTTTCAAATAAATACACTTCCAGCAAAAAAATTTATAACGACCTAAATAACTTGGTCGTTATAATTACCCAATTTATTTGCATCTGCATTAGGTATAGCTTAGAAAAATATTTTCGAAAAGTCACAAAAATCAAAAAATCAATCAATTGGAATTTTTGTCCAATTTGCATGTTTGATAGGTTTTTTTTTAAGAATAATTAAATAGAAAAAGAGCTGCGAACAAGCCTCTTGAAAATTAACACATATACAAAAGTTATTTGGGTTTTTTGAAATATTTAGCACTTTTTCCCAAAAAAAAAGCTACCCAACTGATATATGCCCTAAATTGTCATTACAAAATCTGGTTGATCATACTGTCCAGAGGACAATTGAAGCACAGTCAAACTGTTTTCAACACGTATATGCAGAATGTAATGATAACATTACCACAATATACAAATGGGTAGTAGTGGCGGCCGTGGCGAAGTGGGTAGAGTGTGTGACTCTTACGCCAGAGAACCCAGGTTCAAATCCTCCATCTGACACAGAAAATTTTTTCAATTGAATTAATTTTTCTGTTTGGCCTTCACCTCTCTGCAGACAATGGCAAACCTCAGAGAGTAAAAACTGTCATGAAAAGCTTCTTGAGAACATAAGCCGTTCGGAGTCGGCGCAAAGCATGTAGGTCCAGTTCTCGATCATTTGTGTGCAAACATTTCACATCACACACAACACAATTGATCATAAGAAGCTCGGTCAAAGTCCTTTCAAGGGCTGAGATGGCCATTTCGTTTTTTTTTTTAGTAGTGGCCACTCAATTATCGGCAAAGCTGTAGAAGTTTTAAGCAAAATATGATCTCACGGTCACATTTGTTTATGGAACCGAAATACTATGGCTTGAGGATATCAAATAAGCACTAAACTTTTTAGAAAATTATCCATATGCCTTCTTCCGTGCATAACATTTTGAAACATGGAGCCGACATAATAAATAGTGTAGCTATTCCAATTGGCATGATGTCAGAAGAAGCATTGGAAGCTAGAAACAAAGACTTGTACAATTTTCGTCTTCATCATATCCGAAAAACATCTCGGCCCAAGATGTAGCACATGCACTAGTTTTTTGATCTAATCCGCTCATTTCATCTTTGTCCAAAAGCTCTTCCAGTTGTTAAAAAATAAATATTTTGTCTGATAAAGAAGTAAAAAGTCTTCTTTCCGACTCAAATTTACAGGCAGATATGTTGCATATTGATCCAGATTCGGATTCAGAATAATATACATATTGCGAAAAAACTTAAAAATTAAATGTAAAAAGTATTTAATAGAAAAAACCACACACATACCAAATTTTATTATTGTAGCTCATATACAGTGAATTAAAAAAGTTTAGGCACAGAGCTATTCTCAAAGTTTGTATCTAAATAACATTTTCCACCTAACAAAAAAAAAAAAAAAAATATTATCTCATCATTCGAAAATAGAAAGTTTTTTTTATTATGCACTGCAAAAATATTTCATTTTTCATTTTTGTTTTATGTATTATGTTATTAAAAAACAAAAAAGTCACAATTTTACTTAAAAAAAGTGTAGGCACATGTTTACAAAATTTGAATTTATTTTTGGTTTTCATACATTTAATATTTTGTTAGGCCTCCTTTGGCTTGAATAACCGCCTGTTAGCGCCTTTGCATACTCCCAACTAGGTTTGATGTCTGTTCGGCTGTTATATTTTCTCATTCTTTGATGTCTGTTCCTCCTTTAGTGAATCTTTTGATGATATGCGATGGCTCCGAATTTGTTTCTTCAATAATTGCCAAATATGTTCAATAGCATTCATATCTGACGACTGTGGAGGTGTTTTGAGCTGTTGGTAATGGTAAATAAGCCATTCCTGCACCAGGTACGACGCATGTTTCAGGTCGTTATCTTGCTGGAACAAAAATGGCTTCCCATTCATGCCCAACTTTTCAACACTAGGATACAAATTGTATTTAAAAATATTTAAATAAGAGCACTTATCATCTTTCACTTTCATCTATAAAGACAAGATTTCAAACTCCAGAAGCCGCCATACACCCCTACACCATGACATTACCACCGCCGTGTTTGACTGTTTTAATTACGTTTTTTTCTTGGAGCTCATTGTTTGGTTTCCTCCAAACTTTTTGTGCACCATCTGATCCAAAAAGGTTGAACTTCAATTCATCCCTAAATAGCACACTGTTCCAGAATGATTCCGATTTATGTACATTAACTTTTGCAAACTCCAGCCTCTTTTTCTTGTTAATAGCCGAAATAAATGGTTTGCGCCGAGGAACTCTTCCATGGAAACCAGCACTATGTAGAGCATTGAGTATTTTTTGGGCATCGAAGTTTTTATTGTAACTTTGCTGGATTTCATTGCATAATTTTACAGCCGAAATTTTAGGATTTTGGGCCACTGCAGCTACTACAGTGCGCTCCTGGCGTGGTGTTAATATTTTTGGGCGTCCAGATCTGCTTTCACGCTCTAATTTTCCCGTATTTATGTAATATTTTATAATGTTTCGCATACATGTATAGGGCCACTGCACCATATCACCAATTTCGCGATAAGATTTTTGCTGCACTGTAGGTTTATAATAACTATTCGAACATCTACCGAAATTTCTGTACGACTGCTCATTTTGCTCATTCAATCACGACATCAACATCAACACTAACTTAAATCAATTGACAATTTGATGGCTGCGCAATAATTATGTGCAGAAAACGGAATAGATCAGAGATAACTTATAGATTACCGTTACATTTGCAAAAACCAAGGTACACATACAGCCTGTGCCTAAATTTTTTTCATATGCATTTTTTCTTCTTCCGCTTATATTTCGAGTAGTGTATAAGTAAAGAAATTTTTTTTGGGTATTTCAATTAAAATTCATCTTATGATACCAACTGCATCAAAAAGTTGGCCAAATTAGTTGCTTTTAAATATTAAAGCAAAGTTCTTCTCAGAAAAATTGACTGTGACTAAACTTTTTTTGATTCACTGAATAAACCATTTTATAACTATTTTGTGGTTTTTACTCTAGTGGGTTGTATGGGAGGTGGACGTGTCCCTGGGCGAATACCAAAAATATTCAATACTGTACATCCTTGGGTATACGTTAAACTCATTCTCTTGCTAATATACCCTAACTTCTTTAGGTTTAGGCTATAAAAAGTGTCAATTTAAAACCCATATTAAAACATATTTAGGTGTCAACTCTTAAAACACCGATACATCTGTAATTTTCTTTTTATCTCTTCATCATGATCTTTTTACAATATCTTATAATTTTGCAAAAAATTTTAAAATTGTCTTTCCGCACAAAAATATCAACAAAAATTCTAGAAATGTATAGCTTTACAAATTTGTGTATCACATCTTCATTAACCCCCATTTATTTTGGTGTCATGAATATGATACTGCTAAATTAGCCATTTTGGCTTACTGTGCAGCGTTTGCATCAGAGCACAAGTTAAGATTATTGAGAACACTAAATTCGGTGACTTATTTGCGTTTAAGCCTATGAATAAGATTTTGGTAAAATTTGTTTAATTAATAAAAATTGGGCTTCGTCACAATCTAGTTTTAGAAGCGAAGAGCTGTGCAGTGAGAAAAAGATTTAAAATCGGTCTACCCATTGCAGAGCTCTGATCCCGATAACTTTTGCAAATAAGTGGCCCCATCGAGGCTTCGCCCGCTCACTCCGATCAAACAATCATAGGGCGCATTTTTGTAAGTTGCTTTGTCTGATTTTCTGCCTTGATGCAATCAAAATATATTTCCCTGTACCTGAACTTCCCTGGTAATTTTATACCAGGTTGTTCAATAAGCTTCTAGAATAGAAATAAAAACATAATTTTATGGCTTGTATTACTTTTTATTATTCAGTTTATTCTCCCAGAAGCTCAATACACTTGTTCCAACGGTCCTCTAATTTATGGATGCCGTCGCTGAAGTGACCTTTCGGAATGTCTCCAAAATGCCCTTCTGTCGTTCTCCACGCATGAATTTTTTGAGATGTGAGAACAGTCAGAAGTCAGAGGGAGCTAGATTTGACGAATAGGGTAAATGTTCAACAATTCGTAATTTAATTCACCCATTTTAGTGCGTTGTCCTGATGAAAAATTTCCAAACGGGGTCTTTTTTTCACGAATCTTTGCATCGAGCTGATTCAAAAGGTTGCAATAATATTCAAATTAATTTTTTTTCTAGTTTTTTCATCCCAAAAAACTGATGCCATAACCTTCTTTGATTTTTGGACACGAACTCGCTTAGGAGCTGAATACCCAGGTTCACACCACTCTTTAGCTTCTTGTTTTGATTCAGGATCATGGTGGTAGACCCAAGTCTCGCCTATAGTGATGAATCGACGTATAAAATCCTCTTTATCCTTTTTAAAACACTCCAAATAATGCTGAGAAAGTCTCATTCTAATGTGTTTTTGTTCCATTGTTAGCGAATGCTGCACCCATTGTGCACAGACCTTTTTGAAACATAAAACTTTGCTTAAAATATGGCTCACACTGCCTAATCACACTAATGTTTACGGCTTCAACTAAATCTCTCTCAGTTAATCGACAATCTTCCAAAACAATATCCTGTATTTTTGTTATGATTTCTGGTGTTGAAGCATTTTTGGACGTGAATCATCTTTAAGACTTGTACGACCACGTTTAAGTTCAGCAACCCAGTTGTACGCTGTTGAAAGTAAAGGCGGAGAGGCCTTATACACTTCAAATAAATATTGATTAATTTTTTTTGGTTGTACGCATTTAAAAAAAAAAAAAATTCAATCACTGCACAATACTTGATTTTTTCCATATTAAAAACAAATACTGGGACACGTCTACTTTCAACAGCTGTAAATAAAGACTGAGTTGTCAGATTTACATGAAACTTTACGCGTGCTCATAAGAACCATTTTTAGAAAAATAAAATGGAGGACGTACTACCTCCATCTATATATGATTATAGAAACTTATTGAACACCCTAGTATAATTCTTCTTCCAAATTATATCAAGAATTTCGTTAGAAATCAGCTCCAATTCATGTAATAATTTATATAACAACTTGCAATACATTATAATACTGAAAATTCAGAACCATTTAAAAAAATTGTGTACCATTTTCTCGAAACAGTAGTCTTTTTTCAATAACGGAAATAACCGAGCTTTTCAAACATAATTCATAGCGTAGGCAACCGAACGTTTGCTGTTGGTGACGTGCTAATATCTTCATATTTGATGTCAAAATTTAAGAGTCAACATTAAATCCATCTCTAGCTCGTTGCTCTGGTTGACTTGCTTCGGCTTCCTCTTCTTTTATTTCTACTTCTACTGCTACTACTTCGATGATGAGAACCACAGATTGTAGTAAAAGTCGTTGAAAACTGCAACAGGGGAGCCCTAAACTATTCGTTTAATTTGTTGTTTTTGTGCAGGATGTGGTTATTGTTGTTGTTGATTTTTGTTGGTGGAGCTTAGATTGGATTGCTTTTGTTTTTGCCATTTAACTTTTTAAGTTTTTATCTAACAACACAACCGAAGACAACATCGACCATGCGACAGTCCAAAAAGGATGCCACCAAGGGACACTCAGTGTTGTTGTTTTTGTTGTTGTTATTGTCAAACACCATGCTAACATTGGGTTAAGTTGGCTGGCAAAGGTTTTTGTTTGACTACTTTTTATATTTCACCTGAACTGGTACAAAAATTTGTTTCAACTTTTCCACACCTTCTTCAATGGACATTTTATGCCTTTGTGAGAAAAGGGACACGAAAAAAAATAGAAAAAAAAAATTGAATAAACAAAAAATGTTGTTCACAAAGTTTAAAGAACTGAGTAAACTCTGAGTCCTTGCTGGAATCTGCTGTCCACTCTAGTCAGCTGCTGTTTTGTGCTGCACCAATGCATGTTTTTATATAGTTAGATGATTAACTGAAGACGTTTCGCTTGAATGGGTCCCACAGGCAAAGCGAGGATTTTTACGCTTGTAAGCTCAACCCTAAAAATTTACGCTTGACCATTGAAACGAGTGCCAAAAACAATTCACGGCTTCATTTTCTTTACAGCAACTTTTATTCTTTAGAGTTATTTTAAAGGGTGCCAGCCATAGTGTCATAAGTTGTTGTTGGCTGGGATTGAGGGTTAAGTGAGTTGAAAATCTTCTTCGCTTCTGCTGCTGCTGCTTGATGTCAACTTTTGATGCCTTTGTGATCAACTTATAACGAGGGTTTCCTCCTTTCGTTGTTGTGGTGTTAGTTGTTATTTTTGTTATGATTGTTGTTGGTCGTCGATGCTTGTTGCCATGGATGCGTGCCATGTGGTTAGCTCCTTCTCCTCCCCTTCCTTTCCATCCAGCACTATTATTGTTCAAGTTGATTGCATTGTTTGGAAATTGTTGAACTTTGCATTTTGCGAAAGTAAGTTAAAACTTGCCTTAAGTGGTTTGATTAATAGTTGCTTTAAGCTTGACTCGGAATGAAGTCAATTATTAACTTATCGTCAAGTTTTGGCTTGAATAATTCTTAAGTTGTTTGCACATTTGCGGTTGAAATTGCTCGAAACTAACAAACAATCATCTTCAATTGTTTTGGGGTTCAGGTTAAGACAACGTGCAAACTTTGTAAATTTTAAAAGTTCCGTCAAGTTTATTTAAGTTTTTTTTCGAATGTTGAAGAAAAGCAATTTGGTGGAATTACACATTGCAAGGTAGCGATGCTAAAAAAAATCTGTGGAAAAAATGTGGAATTTTTTTTTTGCGGCCAAGGTACTGACTGAATATGTTGTAGTTTTTTTTTTTTTAATTTTTTAAATGTTTTCAAACTATTATGATGAGTAAAGTTTTCAAACAAGCTCAGTAAAAAAGCCCATTCAAAAGAAGGTAAAGTGGAAGGAAAAGTCTTGAATTCCATACCTTCTGGTTTCTTTATTACCACAACAATACATATTTCACTCCAAAATTTAAATAGCTTTGGAAAAAATTTATTTTTGTCATAGTAAAATCATAATTTGCAAAATAATTGTAGCAACGATAGTATTATGACTCCAATAATACTATTTTTGGCATTAAAAATGATGATCTCTATCACTATAATTTGCGCTGGTTATGACAATCATATTATTATGGTTGCGACGACCACATGCAATTTATTGTTAAATATCTGTAGCACAATATTAGTTAATATACACGTTTCGCGTCAAAAACTTTCATGCGGCCGATAGCTCAAAGGAATTGCATTGAACTAGCATTGCAGAGGACTGAGTTCGAAACTCGGCTGGGATAAGTGTCAAAAAGAACATTAATTTATCAGTTCGATGTAACAAGTATTTTACAAATATGTAAATATCTCAATTGAGTCGCTCTTAGTCATCAGAAAAGAAATTAATTTCTTTTGTCTTCGACAGAAATTGATACCACAACCTCTGCGGACATAAACCGACTGTTTAGTCCGCTTTGCTATCGAAGCAACACCAGTTCAGCGATGTGATTTGGAAGGATTTCAACCGTTTTTCGGGATTTCAGACCCTCGAAAGGGCGAAAGGGATTTTAGTTCCAGATGTGGAATTTTCTTGTCGGTCAGTTAAGAAACAAAGTGATTTAATTAAATGCTCTGGCAACAGTGCTCCATAATTGATTATAAGTGTAATTACACGGTCTAGTGTTACCGTTTTGTTAAGCTTGCATGTGGAAGAATGAGATATGTACACTCAGAAAAAAAAGATGTGTGTGGCAGCCACGCACGGTAGAAGTGATACTTTTACCCAAAAATGGAATTTCTGGGAAGATTGCTAATTTATTTTATTAACATTCTCTCCTTCTGTGTACCCAAATGGTTAACAAGCAGTCTGCCTTCATACCAGTATAAGTTCAAGAACTGTCTTTTCTCATACAGCCAACTAGTATTTTCAACATGGCGATATCATGGGAAATATCAATTCTCCCTTTTGTTTATGGACAGTAACAGAAATGTTCAATATTCACGTACAGAATTAGATTACAGTTTTTTTACTCTCGTGACGCAGTTGGTTATCAAGAGAATTTTTTTATTTTAATTTGATGACTTAAGTCATCACAGGCTCGTTCCTCATAGCGCAGACGTCAGATCTTGCTGTTTTATTATTTGTTAATTATATTTATATTTATAAATGGTAAAAAGAAAAAAATTTGTCGTAAAACCTGTGCCAGCAATAATGCACTTTTCCCTTACCGTACTCGCATCGAACCGCGTACAATTCGACTGCAAGTTGAACGTGCTACCATCTCACCATTGCCTCCCTTGCATCAAAGTGAACGAAATAGGATCAAACTTGAAAGCAAGCATAGCATGCAAAAAAGAATTTATTGTTTATCCAAAATAATCATCAATCGATTATATAATTTGGGCTAAAAAAACAAAAACTGCCTGTTTGATTGTAAATATTTTTAATATAAAAAAGCACAAAATTTCAACCGGAGTGAGGACCACTAAGCCTTCGCTTCGTGGTTAGAAGCTCTGACCTTATGCTATCACGCATACTTGTTTGGGTTTATTTTACCGTGCCTACACAGTTAAAAATGTTGATGCGTTTTTCGTCACACGACTTGCATCATATTTTATGTAGCATTTGCTACGATATTTAATGCTAAATGATGCAGACATGTTAATATATATAGAAGAAACTCCAACATTATCACAAAAATTCTGCTACTTCCCACACGGCACAAACTCCGACTTCGATATCAAAAATTTGATAACAATCGAATTCGATATCGATTACGATTCGAAAAAGATACGTTTGGCGGACGTTACGATTACTTCGTAAACGAAGGTGCGCTTATGTTTCGAAAAATTATTCGTTTACAATTCCAAAGCGATTATTTCTTCAACACAAATGCGAAGATCATTATATTTTCTACTCTTTTACTGTAAAGTGGATACTTTCGGATAACTTTTTTGGCACTTTAAGACTTACAGCTCTATTCTGCTTGTTAACTTAACAAGGAATTGTTAAGGAGCTCTTGTTAATATTATTGTTATGTAATGTAAATGTTCATATTCTAAAAAATCATTTACAATTTGAAAGCTCTAAAAAGCTTAAAAGTTCACCACGCGTGGTGAGAATGTGAAACTCATAGCATTCAAACACCAGCTGTTTTTTCGATGAAATTTTATTGTTTATTATATCAGCAAGCAAAATGGAATATGTAAAGAATTAAGTAAACTCAAGATTTTTTTTTTTTATTTGAAACACAAATTTACATTTTTCAATAGCCAAACAAAGTTTAAGTGAACCACGCAGGAGAAGCTCCTATTTTATATAAAATTTTTGGCGGCAGCACCCTCAACTTTTGGCTGGCATATGTATATTATTATATTTAGATTTTTCATTTCAACAATTCTTTAGCTAAACACATACATTTTAAGATTGTGTTGTCGTTGTTAAGATACTTTGTGCAATTAACAAAATTGTAAAGAAAAGAGCTTTTAAATTTTCACCAGAATACGGAGCATTAACAACTTGTTAATATTAACTATTTTGTTAATGTGGTGAGCTTAGTTAAGCTGGTAGAATAGGGCTGTTACTCTTATTATTACTGACGCGATAACACTTTCGATTTTTGATCGCCAATTAGGGAAATATACGAAATTTTTCTTTGATAAAATCCTATTGCAAACGAATTTTCGTCGGGTGGGTTACATATGCATTGACAAGTTTCGGCACAATATTTTAGTAACATATCCGTATATTTTAGTTTCGACCAACATATCGTTGGTAAGCTGACAGCACAGTTGGTAATGGAAGAACTTGTTACCAGTATTTTGTGTGTTAAAATACCGCAGCATGCGAATATTTTTTTATTTCGATATAAATTAGAGTTAAAAACTACATTTGAATTATATGAAAGATACGATACGATATTTATATGGAAATTCACCGATCTAAGAAAAAAACTAATTTTAGATTTAAATTTGCATTCGTTAACATTGCAGCATGTGCTGTTTCCATATCAATGCAAGGCCTACCTCGAAAATTGCTTTCTGAATTATTCAAATCTCAATTTGAGAATGCCTAAAAGTATGCTAATGTTCTGAAAAAAATCTACGTTCAGATTCAAATCTTTAGACCGTACTGTACTTTCAGACCATTGAACTAAAGACTCAATTCAATCATAGAAGATAGAGATAGATACTGATTGTTGAGTTAAAATATGTATGAGCTACTCAAATAAATATGTCTACGTAGCCCAGTAGTTAGAACAGCCAGCTATGGATACAAACGTACTGTGTTCAATTCTCAGTGGAACCAAAAATATAAATAGCAATTTTTTCGGTTTTATACAACTAGTGTGTCGAATGGCTGTGTTGTTGTTTTCATAAGAACCATTTCGTTACATCGGGCTAAAAAAGTTTCACTTCAAAAATTATACAAGAAATTTAAATTTTCAAGGCTTTCATAAGGCTCTTTCAAGAAAAGCATGAATAATTACTTTTATACAAGGCCTTTTCAAGTTGAGCATAGATAACTCCAAATATTTAGGTGAAATTGTTATCTGTGTACTAATTTCCTTACATAAATTTAGATATATAAACAGAAAAATGAAATAAAATGTTTGATGCTTAATATAAGAAAAATAAATTTAACAAAAATACGAATTTTCCAAAATATGATATTAATATGCAAGTTTTTTAACCATTTTTAACCAGTTTTTAACTGTTCTGATTGTGGCTTCTATCTCAGAACTAAATCAAAAATTACCTGTCTAGTGGCATAGGCTCAGTACCAAGCAAGAAATCACATTCTTACTCCATTTATCGTAATCTTTTTATTACATATAACGATGAATTTTGTTATTCATATCACTTTCCATAACTAACCTTACCGGTACTTTTACTGGCACATAGAATGAGCTACACTTATTTATCTTTCCACTTATTTAAAACATCAGGGTTTCTTTATTTATAGTTACGGTTAAAATAAATCTTTTTTAAAATGTTTCTTACTGTTCCTATTTTTTGAATTTTTTCTTGTGTCTTCAAATCTAGCCATTAAATTTGACGTATGCTACCAGTTTGCTAGAGCAGCAACGTGACCCTGATCTCTACGTGATATTTATGTTATATATTATTATCACAACGTAACAGGAGTAACAAAAAGGCATAATAAAGAAAAAAAAAACAATCTTACAACAAATTAAACCCAATTTTCAAATCGCTTCATAAAATTATAAATGAGTTATACGTGGCATTGCCAGAGTTTGTAAAAAACTGCTAGGCATGAGAAGACCTAAATTTACCGTTAGCTTTGATGGAGCCTCTAAGAGTGCCAAGGCGGAGCAAAACGATTTATCATTGACAGCCAGTCAAGCAACGGGCACTCACTAGGAGCTAGTCTACTAGTTGGCTGTTGGAGGTGTGGGTGGGGTGGCATAGACTTTGTCGCTTTGCAAGCAACAAAATAAGCACTAAGAGAAATTGTGACATGCAGCAGCTATTTGTATGAGTAATGATGTCCCTCATCACACAAGCACCCATGCTCAACACACCAACACCACCACCACCAAAATACCACCAAGTAAGGCACTATAAATACTCCTAAAGGTAGATCTTTGGTATTTTCAGGATTTTCGCTCTTTTTTGTTGTTGTGCCATCTTTTGTTTAACATATTCAAAGCAATTGAGAATTGTGTGAATCAATTTATTTAACCACGAATTCGGGATCCACATGCTGTGCGTTGTCGTCTATGACAGCACGTGCTTCACACCCTGTAGGCGGTTGCCTTTTCTGATTGTTGTTGTATTCTTGTACCTCAAAACTCTAGCCTCAGTCCTCAAGCATCCAGACTCAAGTACTTAATGCGACAAGCTGAGGCTTAAATACAAGTGGGGTGTTTTTCTTCCGTAGCCTGTTCCTGACACAGTAGTGGAGTGCGTAGATGTGGCGCATTATTTTACTTTGAAATTCAAATCAATTGATGTCAATGCGCCCCTAATGTTATTTCTTACAAATGGCCTCCTTATGACGACAACGCAAATAATGATTTATTTGTCGCAAATTCAACTCCTCCCGAAGGATTTGAATTTTGTTTTCTTTTATGAAATGTCGTCTTGCTTGTCGGATCGTTTTTGTTGTTTTTATCGTTGCCGTTGTCATTGTCGTTGACATTGACGTTGTTGTTGTTGTTGTTGTCGTTTCTAATATGATTTTATGCTGGAATTGATTTTCGATTTTCCGCTCTTCGATTTGCATTTATGAAGTATGAAAGATGAAGTTAATGCGTTTTCCTTGGTTTTTTTTTTATTTTGCATTGATTGTCCTTTCGATGGCTTGCAATATAAATAAGTTGCAGCATTTTGGAAAGTTTAAGGTGGGACATGACATTCGCGTCAGAGAAAACAGACCATTTTTTAAAAATTTATAACTCAGTCAAAAACAAACATTTTTCCAAAATTCCAAAAAAAAAAACAATTACAAGAAAAAAAATTCAAAAAAATATATTTTTTACTCCAACATGGTTTTATAGAGCTCCAAACTGGCGGCAGAGATGGGGCCTCGTGGTTGCAGCGCTGGGAGTTGCAAAAATTGTTTGATCTGGAAAAAAATGACTTTTTTAAATCTTAACAAAATTGGTTATTGTATGACACGAGGTTTTTTTTTAAATTTTTTTTCAATTTTTGGTGATGTTCCAAATTTGAAAGTGTGTTTTTTCGAAAAAAATATTGACTATAAAAATTCATAAAAAATCGATAAAAAAATTTAAAAAAAACTCGTGTCATGCGAATCAAGTTTAAAAAAATACAAAAAAAAAAAAATTTCTTCAAAAAATGAACCCGCTAGATAAACGCGTTCAAAGTTTGTGAACAAAAAAAAAAAAGGTTACCTTCAATCTGCCATGCCTGCTTCGTACTGCATGCCGTCGTTATCGTGTGTTGTGCTGTTTCTTATAGTTTTTTTCGGGCTTCACCCTTCACCCTTCAAGAAGGTACGAAATAACAACCACCAAAAGTCAGGTAGCAAGTAAAACAAGTATATACCAGCTGCCGTACGTAGGTAGCGCAAAAATTAAAAATGCGCTCTCACTAATCCGGCTGTAACTTTTGAACCCGTAAGAATTTTTCCATGAAATTTTTTTTTTTAGAATTTTAAGAATATTTACTAAAATACAAAATTATTAAAAAAAAGTCGATTTCAAAAAACTGCCAATGTCATGTAACCACTTAAAGCAGAATAACAGCTAGATTTGCCAGTTAAGTTAAACACAATAACATCAAAATCTACATTCAACAGTTTTATAAAAAAAAACTTAGTAAAAATGAAAATATTTTTGCAGACATTTATTTTCTGAGCAATCTATATGAATTCAACTAAACTAAAATATTTTTAAGCTCTTATTTATTCTAAAATTTTTGTACTTCTGCATACATTTTTTATAATCTGCATTTTAAATCATCATAGCAGATAAACTTGAAAGCAATCATATTAAATTTTTGACTATTTTTGGAAAATTGTTTTTTTTATTTTCGACGCTCACTGCACATAAATCATAGATTTTATCTATCGACTCACCTCCGACTGTCATGTTGGCAGTTTTATCGGTCAGCTCAAACTCGGGCGCATCGCCCGACACTTCGCAACGGTAGGCGCCCGATGAGTTCATCGTCAACTTCTCCAGCTCTACGTTGCAGATGAATTGATTACAATGCGAGGAGCCTTCGGCAATGGTGACACCCTTGACGGGAAACCAATTTGTAGTTGGTGGTGTGAGCGGCGAGTATCTGAGAATTATATGTATATATAAAAAGTCAATGCAATGCTTTGAGAATTTTGTGTGTTAAATATGCGAACACAAAATAAAATGATTTATTGATAAAATTTGTTGGCTTTAATAAAATCGATGGTGTCAAACAGAGCGCAGTAGCCATTATTTTTAGGGGGGAAATTTTAATAAGAAAATATGTAAGTACCAGCCAAAAATGTAAAATAAGGATATGGGAATTTATTTAAGCAAAATCTCTTACTTTTTGAATTAATCTTGAATATGCATTTCTTTTAATTAACCAAAGGAGAAATCACCTGTGTTCCATGAACAATATAATATAGTATTCATTTTGAGAGCTCAATTTTTGATTTTAGCGATAATTTTTGGAGAAATCTTTTAAAAAAGCCTGATTAGGCTGAATTTCAAGCCTTACAGGCATGACCGAGGCCTGACCTTTCCTTAAAAACACCCCTTGTGTTTTTCATAAAGTGTCCGCCTCTCAGACCTGAAATTTGGTATACATTTTTTAAAATTTTTATTTATAATTTTGAGTTTGAATACCAATTTTTAATTCCAATTCAGATATGAAATTCGGCCTGAAATAGAAGGATTAATTTTTTGTTTAATTCTATTTTAGAAAAAGGAAGCCTGAACTATATATCAATTTTAGCTTTGAAATCTGACCTGAATAATGGAGGCATGATTATATTTAGAATTCAGACCTGAATGTCAGTATAAGAGGCCTGAGCGAGTTTTTTGCTGGGTGGTACTAGTCAAATAGTCAAATAAAAATAAGTTGGCCTCATAATAACCAGCTGACCCCGAAAGCAAAAAATTTCGTGATCTAGTTCTTCTGTATTGCCATGTTAATAATACTGTAAAAATTATGAAAGGTGAAGGTAAAAGAATGAAGAATCACGAAATTTTAGTTTAATATCTCAAAAACTGAGATAGCTCAATGCAACAACTGTCATATTGTTAGAATTTTTTTATAGTCTCATGTTTGATTATTTAAAGGATATTGAAATTAGTTTTAAATCAACTTTGTCAACCATTTCACATGTACAATATACAGGTGAATGAAATGCTATCATTAGAATTTTTGAAAACTTAACTCTTCAGTACTAAGCGCTATCCGAAGGCGTTTTTCCGTTTTGCAATTTTTGTTTTGCCCTCATCCAATGAAGTAGACGCAGATAATATAGTAAAACGGGAATAAATTAGGGTTTAGTAAATAAATTGTAGACAATTGATAAAAAAAAAGAAAATTATTTACGATCGGATGAGTTTTGGGTAAGAAAATTTAGTTTGAATTATTAAAAACTTTCAATTATCGTTAATAATGCATATACTTCTTGTATTATTTATTAACTCTTAATATTGCCTTTATTTTTTGTTGCAAGGAAATGGTTGACTAAGCTGATTTAAAACCATTTTTGAATTGAGCCCTAAGTTTGCCTCTTTGCCCATTTGTCCACTCCCACACAAAATATGTCATAAATATGTGTTTGACATTTTTATTACTTTGGAAATTTACCACGAAAACACTTGCATACGAACATCGTTTACACATCAAGGCAATTCATTTCCACAATTCGTGTTCTGTGCTGAATTTCCTATCTGAGCAGGTTGTACGCAAAACGGTTAATAGATTTATGTTAACATCTTCTCTTATGAACAATATTGATCCAAAACGCGCTCATACTGTGCGCACCGAAGAAGCCGCTGCAGAGGTTAGTGTGACCGAGGACCCAAATTTATCGATTCGATGCCGTTTTCAACAAACAGCCTCTCCCCGTGCATTACGTGTAAGATTTTGAGAAAAGATTTTGACCTACATTGGTGTAAAAAATTCATCTGGTGCAGGAATTTAAGCCATCAGGCCATTTGGACTGAGGACAATCCTAAAGAGACTCTCCAGGCTCCTTTACATCTACGAAAAGCTACTGTCTGGTATGGCTTGTATGCCCAAGGCATCATTGGGTCATACTTTTTCAAAACTGAAGATGGTGCCAACGTTTCCGTCAATGGTGAGCGCAACAAGGCAAATGATTTGCGACTTTTTGGTTCCTCACGTCAATATCAATCATCTAAGTGCTAAATAGTTTCAGCAGGATGGTGCAACAAGCCATACAGGGGGCGAAATTTTTGTGACCGGATCTTATCAAGGAATGGGCCTGTTAATTGGCCGCCTAGGTCATGTGATTTGACTGCTTTAGATTCTTTTTGTGGGATTCTTTTTGAGATAAGCCCGCCGATAAACGACTAACCAGTTGGAAATCAATATTCGGCTCGTTATTGCCGATATAAGGCTGGCTATGCTGGAAAAAGTGGTGTAAAATTAAACCGAAAGGATGTTCTTCATATGACGAAGTCGCGGTGGCCATGTGCCCAAAGTTGCGGTCAAACACTTAATTTCATAAAATTTTCGGAGTTTTATTTGGAACAACAGTTCTATAGGTACACCTTTAAAAAAAAAAACACCCTTTACAAAATGAAATCATCAAAATAGCAATACTTTTATAAATATCACAAAAATTAGTGTAGCTTACTTTAGTTTCGACTTTGTCAAAGATCATACCATACTAGTATTTTTTACTACGTCATAGATTTTAATATAAAAAAATTCATAAAAATAAAATAAATGTGTGACTTTCTATCCTAAAATAAGTCAAATCTTTTTTTGAAATTTCTGTATAATCGATTTTATTACTTATTGTTTTTAAATAAATATTGCCAGTATTTTAAATATAACCAACATTTTTACAGACTTAAAACTTTTTGAAGTAGAATTTTAGTTTGTGAAATTTAATTTGAAACTATGAAAAACAAATTTCATTTCAATTGCATTATTCAAAAAAAGCTGAATCTATTATATTTAAAGCAAAATAAATACATACACACAGTTGCCACAACATCAAATATAAATCGAAACAACAATAGCAACAAAATCGACAAGCTAAAAACTCCTAAAATTGGCTTATAAAGCAGCTGTGAAAATAGTTTTTTCATTTTTTTGAGGTTCCCTTGCAATTTGGTTTTAGGTTTTATTATTTTATCTTTTATTGCACAACTATTTTAAATGAGAAAAAGATTTTTTAAATATTTTAAATATTATGTGAAAATGCGTCAATAGCGGAAATATTAAAGTTAACCGGGAGAAATGGTTTTAATATATTTTTGATGCAGTATACAGATTTACGTAGAATATCATAAATAGAAACAAAATTTAAATTTAATAACTGTGCCTCGAGTAACTATGTTTTGATAGCTAAATAAACAGAATAAAAAAGTATAAACAAAAATTAAATGGTGCTCGTTGGGCTCCGAAGCACTCATGAACGGTTCTACTGATTTGGCTGGGATTTTTTTATTTTATTAATACTTTTGTGAGGATAGTTTGTAAAAAAAACATGTTACCGGTACATTTCAGACGGTTTTGGTCATATTAGACTTAAATTTGGTAATTTAGTTCATATGTTTACTGTCGGTAGTTTTGCTAAAATTGGTGTGATCGCACTTTAGGCAGGCCCACATTTTCACAATTCATAAAATAAAACTACTGGGCTGATTGTAGATATATTATTTTTAATTTTTTTATCGAAATCCTACTACACCGTGGGTCCAACTTTAATCAAATTTGACACATATATATTATTGTTACAATGAGTAAGTTCGGAGTCTATAAACGTGTGGGGAGGGGGGAGGGAGTATTAGACAGCAGGTGTCGCATATTAATTTTAATCGAACTCATTCGAAATCGTTTGTCCGACTTCAACCAAATATTTAATTTTTATTTATATCGACAATTTAAGAATATATAAAAAAAAATTGACTCTATTTGACCTCCTCAACATTGGGCATTATGACAGTTTTTGCCAACAAGCACTCCCACTGACAATACGAACACAAATATTACACGCAGAGAAAAAAATATGTTTATATATGTTTGGTTTCAAAAACAAAATATTCAGAGGGAACCACCTAATGATTATGAACTTTCCTTCAATAGCATTATTTTTCGATATAAGAATATATTAGTTGTGTCCAATATTGACATAATTGCCTTAGCTAAAAAACTAACGGCTACATTAATATGCTTGTGACAAAATAGAATTGTGTGTTTCTACCCAATAAAAATATATTTGCATCACTGTTAAACTCAAAAAGAACAGAACTCTGCAAATTTAAAACAAACAGAACTCCTTTCATTTATGTGTTTCGCCTAGACATACATATATTTGTTTCTTTTGCACTTGCACGAAAAATAGCGGAAACCTTGTTGCTTTATGCGCTTGCTTTTAACAGTTGCCAAGTCTTGGAGTCATTTTAAGTTTCAAGCAGCCTCACCAAACGTGTTGAAAAGTTTAGCTATTGTGAAAAGTGTTTCTGAAAATGTTTGCTTAAATTAAAAGTGTTTGTGTTTTCAAAATAATAAAATAAAAAACAAAATAATAGAAAAAAAAATTTTTAAAAAAATAAAACAACCAACTACAAAATCACTACAAAGTAAAAAATTATTTTAAAAATACATTTCCTTTTAATTTCTTGGTCATATTTGATAATTTATTTAAACATATTATTATATATGAAATCTTATTATCTTAATTTTTTTTTTATTTGTTAAATTATCATAAATATATTAATTTCTTGATGAATACAAATGCTTTTAAGGTCGGCGCTAATATAATCAGACTGTTAATCAGAAGCGCCAACTTCAAAGCATTTGTATTCATTAAGAAATGAATATATTTATGATAATATAACAAATAAAAAAATTAAGATAATAAGATTTCATATATAATAATATGTTTAAATAAATTATCAAATATGACCAAGAAATTAAAAGGAAATGTATTTTTTTAAAAGTATTTTTTACTTTGTAGTGATTTTGTAGTCGGTTGTTTTTTTTTTTTTTAAATTTTTATTTCTTCCTTTTTAGAGAATATGATAAATTTTCGAAAAAAGAGTATAAACAACATTAGTACAATTGTTCCGAAAAAATTTGTTCTATTAAATTCTGAAAGTTTGTTGGTTATTTCAAATATCTGCCTCTTAAATTTAAATTAGATGTCACATGTTTTGAAATTATTATACCCATTCTTGTAACGAGTTTTATTACCATAGTGTCAATTGTATTCGAGATTTAGTGTTTTTCTAATATTTCCACGCCCCTTTGTTATATAAGCGCCCACTTTCTTGAGCGTTATTTCCAATAATTGTGCCTACCTCTGTACTTTATTTCAGTACCCTAGCGTCAATATTAACTGCGATAGTGTTTATCTAGTATTGCCACACCCATTTATCGAATAACGTATACTTTATTGACCATAATTTTTAATAATTCTGCCAACCCCTGTACTACAGTAAATTTCAGTGCGCTAGTGTCAATTTTATTCAAGACACACTCTTTTTCTAATATTGCCACGCCCATTTGTCAAATAACGCCCATTTTCTTGACGGAAATTTGTAATAATTGTGCATACCACTACACTAAATTGCAGTACCCTAGTGTCCATATTATTCGAGATACACTGTTTTTATAATATTGCCACGCCCATTTGTCGAATAACGCCCACTTTATTGGCCATAATTTGTAATAGTAATGCCTACCCTTAAAATTGCAGTACCATAGTATCAATATTATTCGAGATATACTCTTTTTCTAATATTGCCACGCTCATTTGTCAAATAACGCCCATTTTCTTGACCGTAATTTGTATTAACTGTGTCCACCCCTACTCTAAATTTCAGTACCCTAATGTCCATTTTATTCGAGATACAGTGTTTTTATAATACTGCCACTCCCATTTCTCGAATAACGCCCACTTTATTGACGATAATTTGACGATAATAATGCCTGCCCCTATACTAAATTGCAGTACTCTAGTCTCAAAATTAAACAAGATACACTGTTTTTCTAATATTGCCACGCCCATTTGTCGAATTACGCCCATTTTCTTGCCTGTTATTTATAATAATTGTGCCTACCCCTACACTAAATTGCAGTACCCTAGTGTCAATATTATTCGAGATACAGTAGTATTTAGTATTGCGAGATCTATTATTGCCACGCTCAGTTATCGAATACCGCCCACTTTTTACGGGCACCTCCATGCTTATCATATCTATCTGTTCCCCAAATATTATGGCAATCAGGCGTATGGTTTAGGAGTTATCGATGTACATACATTTAAAAACAAAAATAAAAAAAAATAAAAATAAAAAAAAACAGAGAAACCGACGAACTTGAGAACCTCCTCCTTTTTAAGTCGGTTAATTAGGCGGTTCAGCAGTAAAAATAGGTGAGTGTTATGCTTTCTTCAAATAGAAATGTGTGCTTATAAAAATTATTGTAATGTCGGATAAACATAATATGGCTACTTCTCAACATTATTAAATGATCCGTTTTTCTCGGATTTACTGATTACTGATTATTTACTGTTTTACTGTTTTCTAAACATTTTTTGTTTGCTTCAAACCAACAATTACTTCTAAGCAAATATTTTATAATCACAGTGAAAAACTTTTGTCATTTCTTTTGCTAAAATATGTTTCCAAGTAAATATAGTGTAATCATCGCTAAATGTATTATGTTGTTCTTAATAATCGTTTTGAAAATAATTGCTTGACTGCAATTAAATTATGTATTCTCCAACTAATATATATTTGTCCGTGAATATGTAATATTATTCTTGACTAAATTATATTTCCAAGCAAACAAATAGTAATAGACTGTAATACTGTTCTCAGTCCATTTATAATTACAATATATTTATATGAAAACATATTTTTTTTTAAAACAAATATATTGTTCTTAAATTCAAACAACAAGTGCTAAGGTACAATTAAATAATGTTAAGATGCAAATATATATACAAAGAAAAATTGCATTAATTAATCATATTATATGTGGATCCAATTATGATTACTTGTTTCCAAGAAACATGCAGAAATTCCAAGAAACTTCCTGCAAATTATGTTTGGGAAGGCCTATTATATTTCAGCGCGTTGAGATTTTTTCAATGCACTATGCAAAAGGATATTTTTTGTTACTTCTAAAAACCATGTGTAAAACACCATATGATACTATCGTCGAATTCTAGTCTTGCAACTGCTAATGGCAATTATCACCTACTCGGAATTCGTTCATAGTAATTTGGATTCACGGTGGTCTCACAAGTTGCTAGTTGTTCTGAATAATGCTGCTCTTTATGTTTATGGCTTGAAGTAGTTTGACCATGACATAAACCTCTTGATTCCGAGTTTTTATTATAAAAATTCTAGCTGGTTGTTTTTCATCGCTGCATCAGTGAATGTGGAATTTTTTGCCATATCACATTAAAATTGTTTCCAATCAAAGAGCCTTCAAGCGTTTATTTTTAAAATATTTTTCATAACTCTGATCTATTCATGTTTTCTATTAATTTTAACTCTCATCATTAATACATCAAAATTGTAAACTTAAAATTCCTCACAATACAAAATTCATACAATTAAAAAATTCTTCGTCCTGCTCATTTAACACGGTGTTGTTTTTAAGATAATAATTTTCTTAAAAATTTCACTTTGGAGAGTTGTAAAAAAATGTACTAAACAAAATGCAATTTATCTTATGGCAAATTTTATTACCTTTCAAACAAAGGTAAGTTGGTAAAAATCGTTTCATTAGTTTCAATTTGCCGTCTGTTAATATTGAAGTGCTATATATCAAAATTCATGTTTTTAAGAGTAGAATCAGAAATCAGCGTGTCTGGGAACTTTTCGAAAAAGTTGAAAAAATGAAAGGTCTAATGTGTATATTAGAGTGGACCTTATTTTTTTTTTCTTTTATATTTGGCATATGCATAGCTCCGGACTGTTTTTTCTGATGCAAATGTAAGTTCTGAAAATTTCATAAACAAATATTTATATTTAAACGTGCCTCCATATTGAAAATTTGATTTATATGGGAAAAAAGTGTTGTTTTTCTAAAAAAAATTCCAATTACATTTTTATAAGCTCAAGTTTTCTAAAAACTGGTACGCACTTCATTTTGAATTTAATTTTTCTCCAAATTGAGTTATCAAACATGAAAATCTAACTTAAATTACCAGAGGTATGATTTTTTATTTTAGGAATTTAGGAATGGCAATTTAGGTTGCATTAAAAACAAACTGCAAAAATCTAAAATTAAAAAAATGCAGTGAAATATCATGGAAATATTTTTTCAAACTTTACCTAATACAGATACAAAAAAAATTGTGTTCTTATATTCTTAAAAATTGTCTTATATAATTTGGTCAATACGAAATTTTTTACTAGAAGTATGTCTTTTTGGAAATATTGAGTTTGAGTATTTTTTATGAAAAAAATTCTCAAAAACTCAAAAATACAAATTTTGAAAAATCAAACAAGAAATATAATAAAAAAATCCTTTTAAGCTATTTAAGCTATTTCTTAAAAATATATCTGAGAGCGGAAGCTAATTCACCATCGCTAAAGCTAAATTCATAGTTTTTAGCGATAATTGCGATTCTGAAAAACTCCATCGCTTATTTTCATGCTAAAAAATTAGAGATGAATGAACTTTTAGCGAAAAATAAAACCTAAGCTATCAAAGCGAAATTTTAAGCGATTGATACGATTCTGAACTTTTTTTTCGCGAATTTGTATTTAACAATTTTATTAACATTTTTATAGTTTAATATGCTTTTAGGGAAAGGTTTAACCTCTTAAAACTTCAGAAAAATTTATTAAATGAATTCGTAGTTTACACATAAGCTTCGATTGTTGTTATGCACTCTTTGTTTGCAAGTTTAGTTAAAATTAGTTGAAACTGTTGAAACTACCTCCTATAGGAAGTGACTTTATAAATTGGCACGTATCCTTTGATGCATAAAATATTCTCACGCGTATAATAATTTCGAGAATACTCAAATACGTCTGTGGGGATATTTTAAGTTAAGCCAGTCAAAATAGATCCTTACTAGTTTTTACTTCAAACTCTAAATTAAATTTGGTGGGTGAATGCTGAGGAAATGCGAGAAACTCTGTAATGTTATTGCAAGTTCACAACACGCTATAACTACACGTTTATTCGCTTGGTAATTATATAGAATTTGCTCACATTATTTACCCAATTCCCTATATTTCATGCAGCAAATGTGTATGATTGTATTTGCCTTTTTTAATTTTTAGGCTAAAGCTTCTTAATAGTATCTAAAAGTTATATATACATATATATATAGCTAAGAGAATTTTGGGCGCGAGTTTTTTTATTTATGATATATAATTTCATTGAAAAATTATACGTTTATAAAGAAAAATGTACATTTATTGGAAACTCTAAAAGACTACAAAAGCATTTGTTCGTCCTCTCCGCTATCGCTTTGGGAGGCTTGTTGTAAATTTTGTTTTCTGCGTTTTTGCTTTCTAATTGGCTGATTGTAGCGTGTTTTTGCATGCTGCAACGCGCTTTTCAGCTGATGCGCGAAATTCTCATAGCCGTCCTCATCTTCTTAAACCGATCGATCGGAATCCGTGTTGACCACATTTTCGTAGTCCCCATCATCGTAATTTTCGTGAATTTAATACGCCCGTTTGAGCATCGAGCGAGAAAAATTTATGTTTTGTTGTTGAAGCTTCTCCATCATCTTCACTTTCGGAGCCAAACTAAAGTGTCGCAGTCTTAGGGACAAGCGATCTCTGCCATGGCGGTGTTTTTATGTAGACGTATGCATTCGGTGAAGCTGACACACTGACCTGCCTCGCGCGCTGCTGCATCTGTCTCGAGCAACTCCTTGACACGATCCACCACAAGCTTAGCTTGCTTGACAGCGGTTTAAGCGCACTGCAAAAGCAACAGCGAGCTGGTCAATGTACTGCTACCTATATTAACGCAGCATAGTTCACGAACAGTTCAAACCAAATATCATTTGCGATTCTGCGCAGCGCTCTTCCACATAAAGTGATGCAATACCATGGGAATAGGTTCTTTTTCTGCAGCGGTGTGTATCTTAACCCCATCCTAATCTGTGCTCACATCGGGCAGTTTGAAGTGTGTCAGCGCACATGGCGTGGCAATTGACCAGCAGTCAATTAAGTTTCCTTCATGATTAATCACATTGAGAACTACACGCAATATCCATACTCTATCCTCAGTGTTAACGCACAGCAACTCCGCCAGGTTTCGGCCTGCCTGTCCCAAGCCAAGATAAAGGAGGAGGGTTGTTTGTAGGATACGTCCTAAAAACTGATAAAGTCAACCAAGAGCTTGGGGTGGCGCCCATCTTGGTAGCATTTCATATTCGGTATATCGATATGAAACAAGCTTGCGAAGGTATAGCAATTGACCTTAAAACTTGTTAATACGGGGACAGTCTTTACCCGTCAGATGGGGTAGACCCTATCTATTCACCGCATGGAGACCTTAATTCGGCTGGAAAAACTGGATGTGAAGTGTTGGCATGCGTGCGCCAAAGTGTCAACTCTTCGGCTTTCCGAAGTGTTGCTTGTCAAGAGCTTGACTCGCACCCTCAAACTGGCACGGCAGTCACTGAGGGAAGTGTTGACGTTGGTTGTTTAAACTAAGGGTTCTCATACTGAGCACGGCAGCCCCTGAGAACAATGGCCAATACTCTATGTCTGGATGTTGACTTTCCGAACGGCCAGAGTAAGAGTGGCAATTGCAAAGGTCCTCCAAAGTAGGTACCAGTCATGTGCAATAATTTCCAGCTGAGTCGGCACCTGCAAATTGTTAGACTAGCCTCTAAGTGCTCATTGAGCACAGTCATGCATAAGAAGGCACTTTTTCATAATTGCATTTGTGTTTTCTTGGTCTTTTTGCGGGGATGTTGTGGATCCTCATCTGACGGGATCGAGTTGCCCAGATGACTGTCGTGGGCTGGCCCTTCGGGGAGTCTCGCACTGGTTGTGGTTGTGTGAATGCTACACAGGTCAAGATTGACCGGCGGGGTCACGCAATGGTACGACTCGTACTGGTTGTGGTTGTGTGAATGCTACACAGGTCAAGATTGACCGGCGGGGTCACGCAATGGTACGACCGGGCTGGCATATCTGTCTTAATATGCAAGAGATTGGGTAGGTCTCGTCTCCACCAGTAGATGGATGGAAGTACGTCGCTACGGAAGTCTAAACTGGTACTGCTATTACGGGCAGTATGTATTATTCATAATGCTCCTAATCAGCAGGGCACTGGGTGATGTTTTGTGTTTGTGAAACAGCTTCCATGTTCGTGTTGCCACACCGGATGCCCCGTACGTTTTACTTGTTAAAACGTAAACGGGTCCGTGTTGTGGTTCAACACAAAGTTCATAGTTGTCTGTTTCATGAACTATTACCCTAGGTTTTGGATAACCCAACTTACTTAAGCCTCACGGCAGGTGTAAGTTGTAAATGCCGATATCGTCTGTTAACGCACAGCGATTCCAAATCTACACAGAGTGAATGAGAGTGAATGAGACGAGAACGCTGTCCCAATCGGTACCAAAATTGATTTTCTTTGCAAGGAACTCGTCGTTTTTGCGTCCATCCAAGCGCTGATTCTGTTTAATAGAATGGGCAATGAAAGTCCTTTGACATGTTGAGACCGGTGTTTCCTTCATTGTTTAATTTAAGTTGCAGATTGGAAGAACTTTTTCATTACTATTATATCTGATGGCTTGTTTTTTTTTTTAAACTACCAAACCAAGCAAATTTTTATAAAAAACTCGATTTTTAAAGGTTGTTTCAAACTATTGCAGCTCACGACTGGCTGTCGCTAGAGTCGAAATATTTGGAAACCGACCCGAGCAATTTTTTCTATGAAGTTTGAGGCGCCTTAGTGTGTACATATTTTTTATGTGTATATATAACTTCAACGCGCTCTGAGAAATATCTGAGTATTGTTATATTTTTGTTTATATATTTGTGAATTTGTTAAACAAAAAAGTTCCTCACCATTCAGCTAATTAAATAAATAAATACTGAATTTGCAAGTGTGTCTAAAATTTTCCAACAGAGTGTAAGAGTGTATAAAAATTTGTGAAAAAATACATTGCTAATTTCTTCCTCAAAAGCTTTCTTTTAAAATGCGTTACAACAAAGTTGTGTTCATACATCACTTATATTAAATCCATTAAATGCAACACTGTAATTTTGCTTGATGGCAACGTAAATAACCACAATTTAAAAAACTCCAGGCTGAATTTACACAACACATGGTGGCAGAAAATAAATATCATAAAAGAAAAATTTGTAGCAAAAAAGTGTTGTAGCATTTGCAACATTTAAATATATCGAATGCTGCAAATTTATGCGCTCAATTTGTGTGCCGCAAATAAAAACTCTTTCAATTAAGTATTCAAATGAGTTGTGACACTTGGTGATAAAGCGTCGATTTTAGCTGCTGTTGCCAGTGTTGCCGACACACTGCTATTTTATGACATTTTTAATTTGCGTTGCAATTTGGTAGCACAAAAAAGTATGAAGTAGAGTTTTTATAATTTATTTTTTTTTGTTTTTATTTTGCGCACAGATGAATTAAAAATATAAATAAAAAGCGAATAAAGGCAACTTACCTGAAAAACTCGTGTCCGTCTTTATACCATTTAACGGAATTCAATGTGCGATTACCCATTTCGTAGCTACAAAAGAGTTTTGCTCTATAGGCGGCATCAATTATACGTGGTACGGAAAGATTGGAAATGTACAGAGCCTGATTAAAGTGAAAATCTGTAAAATTAAAAAGAAATTTTTTATTGAGTTGAAAAAAGCTGCAGGCATATAATGCGAGAGTGAAAAATAAAAAGTTGAAAAAACAAGAAGAATAAAAACTAGTAAGGATGGAGCATCGACAGGGTACCGAAGCTAAAATACCCCCCCGCAGCCATATTGAAGGATATTCGATGTCTTTAGCCACGTTATACACGATGACATTCAGTTTTTTATATTAACGAAAGTTTTCCTAGTTTGATGACGTCACTTTGTGTGGGAGTTAGGCGTGGTTTTGATCCGATTTCGCCGAATATCATAGAGATGGTTCATATTATATATCAAAGCTAATGTGCAAATTTCAAGACATTTCTTTAATTTTTGTGGATTTTTAAGAGATTTTGCGTTTCAAATAAAGCCACTTTGTATGGGAAGTGGGCGTGGTTTTCATCCGATTTTGCCATATATCATAGAGATGGTTGGTAATTGGGCAGAGATGGTAATTTTGGCAGATCTTTAAGAGATTTTACGTTTAAAATAAAGCCAATTTGTATGGGAGGTAGGCGTGGTTTTCATCTAATTTGCCATATATCATAATGATTGTCTATATTAAATATCAAAGCCTATGTGCAAAAGACATTTCTTTAATTTGAACAGATTTTCAAGAGATTTTACTTTTAAAATAAAGCCACTTTGTATGGGAGGTAGGTGTGGTTTTCATCCGATTTGGCCCATTTTCGAACTTGATCTTCTTTTTTTAAAAATAAACTTATATTTTGAATTTTATCGCTATAGCTATAAAAGTACGGCTGTAATCGTGTTGACAGACAGACAGACAGACGGACAGACGGACAGACAGATGGGCACAAGGAAATCGACTTAGGAGGTGATGCTGATCAAAAAGAAATATATTTCTATACCGGCCACGCCTCTTTCTTGACGTTACAATCAGCCCTTACGCAGTACGCGTTGGGGTTTAAAAATAAAGCAAAATTAACAATAACCTAATCTAATTTATCCACAATGGCTTTGAACGTTTTGAGCCTTGGCCATGACCTTTGCCTATTAAGTTCTTGGTCAAGGTTTAATCGTTTATCTATCGCATTTTATGTGGATGATGAATTAGCGTTATATTACTTGTATAACTCGTATATAAGTAACTTGAGTAATTTTTTTTTTTGCATCAAAAATTAGAAAATTCTTTTCTTAACTTAGACGTTATCTTTGAATAGAGCAGCTCTTTTCAATTATTAGCATTTTGTTATTACTTAAATATTGAAGATTTTATTCCATTTGCAAATATTTTATACTATAAGCAATACTCTTGACTTAGTCACTTGCCCAATTCTATACTCGAACTCACGTCCTTGCGATTTCAAGCAGGACATGCTTTCCATTGCACCACCACATTGCTTAGATTGATAACAAAATCTTATAGTAACCCATCTAAATAGTCTAAAAAATATTTTCTTATACAAAGCTTTGTATGTTTTATATAATTAATTGTTAAATATTGCTATTTTTGTAGTTAGTAATTTAAACATTATGATTTTTTTGTGTTTTTTTTTTGTTTTTCATTTTAAGACCATGTTTAGCTTGCATAAAAACTTTTGTGGTTACACATTAGTTCTTCAACTCAGTACATTTTTTCTTTACAAAATACCACTTATATGATCTCAGTACGGTTTTTTTCCTCTATGTTGACAGTAAAAATATATTAAATTTTACTTTAACATTTAAAAGTTAGTGTAAATTAAAGTTACTGCGAAATGCTAATGGATTGATATAAGTAGAAGCAACACTAGTACAGCAAATAATATTGCACATGAAAAACAGGCAATATATGCCTTTATTATCCACATACGAATCAGTCGCTTGTTAACAAACACCTACAGAAAATAATTAGCCTAAAGAAGCAACAGTTATTACTATTTCCTGCAAGCCAGCCCCATAAATTACAGCTGGCATCAGCAGAGTAAAACCTTTCGCTGTGCCGTTATTTATGTACCGTTATGTCTGTACACAGCAATTTGCCTTAATGTGATGTGTTCAAATACAGTTACTAAACTTTGCCTTCTCCACATGTTGGCAGTGTTTGACATGAGTTTGGGCGGTACAAGCAGCTGTTCTATAAATTCAAGTTGGGGAAGTGGGCGGTGTTTCATATAAATACAATAGAAAGCTCAGTTGACAAAAAGCTGAAAAAAATCAATATGCAAGTGCTTGTATCTCAAACAATTTTAAAAAAATATTTACTACTTTAGTCATTATTTTGATAGATGGTAAGAGAGAGAGTTGGAAGCAATACAAACCTTGGCAAGTCAATTGCTCAACTTCCAAATTCACTATCGTTTAAATTTTATTTAAACTAACTTCCGGTTACAACTTAATATTTTATGAAGCTTATGTTAAGCTTTTGTCTGCTGCACAAGCTTAACTGTTACAGGAAGCCAGTCGGGTCTGCCTTTGGGAATATGCGGGACCATACTTCCTATATGATGTATTCTATATTCATGTTTTAGTTACACAGTTAAAAATATTGATGAGTTTTTAATAAAATAAAAGCCTTGCGTCAAATTATTTTTCGAAGCAATTTTTAAAAAAATTCTTGTGATATTTTATGTTTCTTGTGACATAATCACAAAAACTGTGCTATTTACTCATGCATTCTTAAGTTCATTTTCGGCACAATATTTTAGCAACCAAAAAGTTATGTTTCTCTTTTAATTATGCTGACGTAATGATGCTAGGTTGTGAGTTTGGTGCTTAAATGGAAATTCACAGGTCTAAAATTAAAACAAATTTGAAATTCAATTCAGCATGTGCCGTTTTCAAATCAGTGCAAGGCTTACTTCGAAAAATGAAATAAAACGGAACAAATACCATCTCATATCATGAAAATTTTTAAGTGTGTACTGCAGTAATAACTCTGTTGCATGACCTCATCTTGTGTGCGTGGGTAGGGCAAGCTTGTTGGTTTGCTTGCGGTATTTTGGGTTCAACTAATATTTTTGGCTTTTCAACATGTTCTCCCCTAGGATTACAACACATAAAATATTCATTCAACACTAATTTCTGAAGTTAATGAGTAAAGTTTTTCTATTATTATTATTATTGTTGTTGCTATTGTTGCGGTCATTGTTTGTTTGAGTGATGTTTTTTGTTGAAAGTTTTGTTTTTATGAACATGAACATTAGAAATTGTAGTAAAGTAGTTTTGGAAAATAGGTCAAAGTTCTGTCAAAATGTTACTAAATATTATATGCAGTGTCATGTACTGATAAACCATATTAAAAAATATGTTAGTGTATTCAGGAAAAATAAAAATAAATAATATAAAAAATATATGGTTAAAGGCAAATAAATTAATTTTCAAAAGTATTATAGAAAAAAAAGCCTTTAATATCGAAGACATTTCATTGGAGTTCTCTCTATATAACACCACCAAGTAACTTCTAGTGTATTACAAGAAACAAAACTCTCAAGATTTCAGTACATTATTCAAAAAGTAAAGTCAACAAAAATTAAGTCCTACATGAACAAAGTAAAAAATGTGTTGTTTAGCTCTTCAGAAATATAAGCATCTTGTAAGTAAAATTTGTGAGATTAAATTATATACAAAAAAAAAACTTTAGTTTCCCAAAAAAATGTTTACTTACTTACTTACTTATGTGGCCGTAACAATCCGTGTCCGGGTTTCGGCCGACCTCATCAGCTCTCGCCAGGCGCCTCTGCTTTGCGCGCGCCTTCTCCAATCGGATACACCAAGTGCTCCGATGGTCCTCAGCCTGGTCCATCCATCGGAGGCATGGTCTCCCTCGTCGTCGTTGACCAGCGACCCTCGCCTCGAGCACCTTTTTCGCTGGAGCTTCGTCATCCATACGATGGACATGACCCAGCCAGCGTAGTCGCTGCACAGTTATACGCCGAACTACGTCAATGTCTTCGTAGAGCTCATACAGGTAGTGGTTCATTCGGATGCGATAGTCATCGCCGACTCAAACAGGACCGAAGATTTTGCGAAGAACTTTTCTCTCGAACACCCCCAGAGCAGCTGCGTCAGTTTGCGAAACTACCCATGCCTCAGCGCCATAAAGAAGCACAGGTAGAACGAGCGTCTTGTAGAGTGTTAGCTTTGTCGATCGAGAGAGGGCTCTGGAACTTAGTTGCTTATTGAGCCCGTAGTAGCACCTATTAGGATTATTGTTCTTCGCTTTATCTCCAGGCTGATTTCGTTGTTGGTATTAATGGCGGCGCCAAGGTATACAAACTCCTTGACTACTTCAAAGTTGTAGCTGCCGGATGAAACGTGGGAGTCTAAACGCCGCGCTGCCTTGTTTGTAGACAGCATATACTTTGTTTAACCCTCATTTATCGTCAAACTCACTTTGGCTGATTCCTTTTCGATAGCGGTGAAAGCAGCGGTAACATATCTCTTGGTTCTAACGACAATATCAATATCATCATACCCAACAATTTTTATTGGTTCTTTTTTTAACACAACTAGTATAAAAATAACAATAATTAATTATAATTGTAAGCGGAATTATCTATATAAGTGGGCGAACAACGCTCGAACATGAGCCGCACGGTCGTGAAAATGTCGAACATGGCCTATATATTATCTAAAAAGCCTGTTAGGCTATAAACGGTCGAACAAGGATCAATTTTAATTAAAAAGTCTACAAAGGTAGACCAAATTATTAGGCACAGTACCTAACTTATGTTATTTCTGGTAAAAACATTTTATGAGTAAACAAATTGATTTTAATATGGGGGTTTTTTTTTTATATTACTACTGGTACCATTACTTTTGTTGCGCCATTTTTGTATTTCACATAAAGTTTGCTTAAAATATTTTTAAATAGTTTTTCCCCCAAGTTTTTCTCGCACAAAATAACCAAAACGTAAGTAATATGAAAATAAATATTACTATATAATAACACTGTTCTACAAAAATTTGTTTTTTATGTACAAGAGTTACCACCAATATCTTACATTTTGCCGATCCATATGATGACTTGCTGCGTTTTCAGAATGCTTTCATCACTTTAATTTTTCCGCCAATGGGCATTTTAAGAAGTCACTTAGAATTTTCGTTCACCAAAATCTAATTTTTTTATGAAGGATAATAAAAAAGGATACTATTGTTTTCCATTTTTGCCTAAATGTTTTAAATAGTTTAAATTTTTACACAGTTATAGGCTCTTACATGAGCAGAAAAACATTTTTTTTTTATAATTTGCTTTTTGCTTTTAAAAATATTCCCAAAAAATTCTTTTGACATGATTTTTTTGACTAATTTTCTATAAAGGCCAGGGTATTCGATTTTAAATGCTTGTAATAAAACTGAAATCGATTATGAAATAATTAAGTTATGGACGATACAACAATAAATATATTTTCATACAAGTTTTTTGTGTAACCAATTCTTAGAGAAATACAAGATCTGCCGCAACGTCAAGCGGCTGAAATTAAAACGCTTCTAATTTGAAGCGGTAAGCGGTAGCAATAATAAATGTGTTTATAAAAAGAAGCTGAATGTGGTCACCACAGCTCAGCTACGGAAGTTGCTGAGTTTCTAGCCTCAGAACATTAGCGCAATTTTAAAGCCTCACGACTGACATTTTTGTCAATTTTCGTATCAGTTGTCAAAGAGTTTTAGTATATATTTTTATCTATGGTTTCCGTAAAGCGATTAGCATTGGCCAAATCGTCAATGTGAAAAATTTTCAAGATTTTTTAATAAAGACTTCATTAAAATCTGCTATAAAAGGGAGAACTTTTTCTTCATATGAGTTTGTTTACATAGTCGTGATTTGCAATTATTAAAATGCCAAAGAGAATTATAAGGATCCAGAATGCAACAGTCAAACATTCTGCAAAAAGATGTTAACATTACACTTGGAAGAACTAAACAAACGAATGCGTTCACTGGCGACGCAGAGTGCAGTTATTTAGTTTATTGTAACGATGTGAATGCAATACTCGCAAAATTTCGTCTGGAGTATGAAATATAATAGATATATTTTTTATAATAACAAAATAATGCCAATGAATGGAGATTTTTCAACAAAAGTAAAAATGAGTTTTATTTTTAATATACTAGTATACTTCAATATATCACAAAATGTTTTTTAGACTTAAAAACAGTAATTTTGCACAATAAAGACTATACCCAAGTATTCCAATATCTTGTGCAACTGATTGTTTTGTTGCAGTTTATGAAAAATTTCAGAAATTGCGAAGGAATTGCTAATCGCATTTTAGGCTATGGGATGCAATATGTCCACAAAAGTACATTATTTAGATACACAGTTCGATTTTTTCCCACCCACAGAACTTAGATCAGTTTAGTGACGTGCATGTTGAAAGATTCCACCAGAAAATTTCAAAAATTGAAACAAGTTACGTAGAAAAAAGCAAAATTTCCATGCTATTGGAATATTGTTAGTCTTTTCAACGCGAAACCCGTGATTATTAATATAAGTGGAAAAGGTCGTCGAAGAATTTTTTCACCAGAAACTAGCAAATTAAAATTAAAATATATTTTAAAACTATATTCAAAACAGGTAACAAAAAAAAAAAAAAAAATATTGAACCATATAATCATGATTAACTCTAATATTTCTACATCAATATTATAAATAAACAAAATCTGAAAATATGTTAAGTCGTGCTTTCATCAATAACTTAATTATTAGTTAACCGATTTAGTTTTTTTCTAAAGAGTTAAAAAATGTAAAGTTTTGTCTTCTGAAGAAAAAAATAAACAAAATTATGTCAATAGATTTTTTTTTTGTTTTCTTACCGTTAGGAAATCTAAAAATAAAAAATAAAAATATACGTTGAATGTTTTATTGTTTTTTATTATGAAACGAATTGACATTTCTATTTTTTAAATAATAGTACAAAACTGCAAGTCTTACATTTCCCTGTAGGAAAATGAACTAATTTAAAAGTAGTTGGAAAAGTAGTTTTTTGTCAACCATAACTAGTTGAAATTCTGACTTTTTTCCATAGAACGAACTAACATATTTTGTATGGTGATGTCCGCTAAATAAGTCAATTGACTTTCGTCTGCATATATTTTTAACTACTTGTTAAATTAGTTATATTTAAATTATTTTTTAAATTACTTTAAAATAACCAATTGAAAACTAGTTAATATTCCACTTACTAAAGATGAGTTGAAAAGCATAAAAATTTTAAATTTCTATACATCAAAGAGATCATTTATTTGACTGTTTTGAAAAAAAAAGTACACAATATGCTCATTACGTGAATGTAGAAGGCATATTAAGAAATTAAATAAAAAAATTCTTTCAAGCTTTCAGTCTTTAACGAAATTAAAGTAATATTTCAATTACTTCATATATAATGCAATAAAAACTATTTTGAATTGAATGGATGCCACCTTTAAATAAATCAAAGTAGTTCATATACTAGTTTATTTTAAATAAGTTTTTTAATTAGATGTTTTTAAAAACAAGTTAGTTTGTTCCTATAGGGTTGTTATAATATAATGGTTTTTAAAGTCAGTTGAGCAGAAGCAAAGTTATGATAAGCCAAATAAGGCAAAGTACGAATATTTTAAGGGACTCATTTATGAGGTCAGGTCAGAAAGTCATCATATATAACCACTTAATGAAATTTATATGTTGGGAGTCTTGTACAGTTTTCGTGTAGAACAGTGTAGTTTTGCTAAATGTTATGAGTATAATTAAATTTTGTCTACCAATATGACGTGATAATATGAAAATATGGCGTGACAATATGACAATAGAGAGACAGCATATATTGCAGGTGTTTCAAAATCTGTCGTTAACCAGATGAAAATTAAAGTCGATCAAAATAAACTCCTGGAAGCAGGTCGTGTGGGAAAATGTGGCAGGAAAAAGATCCCCTCTTCTCGCACTGACAGCAATATCAGGAATGTCTGCCTCGAAAATCGTAAAAGAAATGTTGTCTACATGTTGTCCGCGATTTTTAAAGAGGACAGTTCGGCGGCGGTTGACCGAATATAACCTCATGAGTCGTCGGCCTAAAAAAAAATCACGCCTTACAAGGCAATAAAGAAAAACCGAGTGTAATGGGCCAGACAACATTGTTATATGATTGTTGAAGACTGGAGTCGATTAAGTTATTCAATCTATCGTTATCAGTTATCGTTACAGTTATTTTGAATCTGTGGGAAATTCGACGAAGTGGTAGTCAAACATGTTGAGGGCGCGTTTGATTGTTTGAAGACCATATTTGTCAAACTCAGCGAAGATAAAATTAAATCCTGTGCGTATTAAATTAATTATTGTCTATTTAAACGTTTTCATATTTATATATGTTAAACTTTGCTCTATTCCTATTGCTTATACATTTTTTGTGCAAATCTTTTGTTTTCATTTCAAAGATGTATACTCAATTGACCAGATATACGGAAATTAATCAAAAATAAAGCCTTAACAAACTTACTGAAAAACAATCACATAATGCCTGGATCGCTCTTAAAGAAGTAGTCGAGTGTGTTTTAGGGAAAAATTGGGCACAGCCAGACGATAAAAAAAGGGTCGATAATCTATTATACTATTTCGATAAAATCAAGGCATCTATAACGTACCTTACCTTTTTGTGAAAAGTTTCCCAAGAATCGGACGAACAAGGTAAGCGATTCCACCAGATAACCAAGCCAATGGAAAAGCGACTCAAGGGGAAAAAATTGAATGCAGTGCTTGCAGAAACATGTTGGTGGTCAAATAAATTAATTGGTTATGAAGATGAAGATGAAGGCACTGAAGACCCGGATAATACCACTAGATACGAAGGACACACAGAAGAAGATATGCTATTGAATCCTATATCTAACTCAGATTCAGACGATGATGATGATTTAAAACCACCTACGCAGCGATTAAGATTATCAGAGCCACAAGCGTTTAGATCAAAGGATGTCAACAATAAACATATTTTTATCTCTTTTCCAAGCATACATAACAAACATAAACTAATATTTTCTTTGCCTTAATAGCTATAAAATGAATTTGCAAAACATATGTTTGAATAGAAATAAAGTAAAAAATAAAAACAAAACATATTTGTGGATTTGTAGCCCAGTTATAATCAAAAAAGGTGTAAAATGGTAAAAAAGGACATTTTTACGATTACGAATTTTTTTGGGTAAGTTTGTTTTGTATTTTTTTTTTCTCTATTTCAATATCTACAACTTTTCTTAAGACACCAAAACAATATTCTCTTCGGTTACACAGTCATGTGAAAATATCGAAAAAGTGCTCAAAATCCACTTTAAGCCAAAATATGGATGACATCGTAAATCTTTTATTTGCAAGTTAGTAGGCAAAAGTAATGATGCAGAATTTTTATTTTTGTTAGATACTTTCACGAGAGACTAACAAACCTGACTCTCAAAATTATCAGTTGCACTGTCTTATTCAATGATACATTTAAGGGAGTATTCAAGAAGATTTTTACTCTAGTATATTTCCTTATAAAAAACTTTCTTCATAGAAACATATGTATATAGTATTCAAGAAAATTGTTACCCAAGTATAATTTCTTATATAAAGCTTTATTCAAGGATGCATTTTTAGAATGTATTCAAGAATTCCCTATATAAGGCTTTCAAAGAAAGTAATGATGAACTTTCAACGTTATTGAAAAATCTGATTTTATTTATTTGTATGCATATTTGTGCAAGCTCATTTCATTTAATTTTAGAATAGAAATGTTGTACTTTTTAAAAATTTTTGTATATTTACCATGGTCAACGTGAATAGACGAGTGGATAGAGTGTGCTGCTGTCGACACAAAGGTTCCGAGTTCAATTCAGGCTGGTTGACCATGGTAAATATACAAACATTTTTAAAAAGTTCAAAATTTCTCTTCCATAATAAAATAAAATGTGCTTTCACAAATATGCATAAAAATAAATAAAATCTGATTATTTTTGTGCAGTTTCTGAGTTCCTGAATAAGCCTTGAATAAATAAATACCTTAGGTAAAACTTTATTCATGTTCTTATACAAAACATATATAAGACTTTATATAAGTTCTTGAATTAAGAATTTCAAGGAAGGATTATTCAAGAAAGCTTTAATTTCTCCTCCCTCTATATAAATTTCTTATATAAAGCTTTGCTCATGGCTTATTTAGGTGAAATTGTGACTTGGGGAGTTATGACACTTTAAGAAAAAAAAAAAAAAAATGTGTATGTCTGTTAACCTATTTCAACCATTTCTTAAAATTATCTTTCTACTCTTCTAAAATATTATTAAAACTTCAATGCATTAAAACTATTAATGCCGGCATGATGCATAAAAACGTTTCACTGTGCGGCCACCGCAACATTTATATACATATTTAATCATCCATCAATCGTCGCCTTAGCTTGAAAAGATTACCAACACTCATTTTAACCATTAAGTAGTCATATACAATTATTAAGCTTTCTGTCTTTCAGAAAAAATTAATAAGTTTGAGGAGCATGAATAATTATTTGGTTAACTTGACACAAAACGTGCTACATAAATACAACAACTATTCAACTGCCACTACTATGTTGCCACTACTACTCTGAAGATATAAGCTTAAATGCTTTGATTGTTATTCCTCGAAATGATTTCAAGATAAAATTCCATGAATTACAGCCACCTTAGATGCCATTCATGCATTATGCAACACATAATTCACTCAGACAGCGTGCTGTCCTGGCTAAATCCTATTAACCAAAACGATTTAGGCAAAAAGGGGAACAAAATAAGACAAGGATTAGTAGTGGAAATTAACACACTTGTTCGAGAATAGCGAGAAGAAAGAAAGAAAAAATGAAACGTTCGTGTGGACATAAAGAAATTAAATATGGGCTGTATACATAGGCCAACACAAAGGCAGAGGTGGAGGTGTAAGTGATGCAAGGCCGGTGGGCTATTTGGCGATGTGGCTGTTTTGAGCTGTTCAAAATTGGTTTATGGTGCTTTTGGTGCGGGTGTGTGGCAGTGTGTTAAATGAATGAACTCGCCATAAAGGCATTAGCCACAAAGGCAACACGTCAGCGACACATGCTGACCTCAGGAATAATGAAACCCCATTACAGTGAGCATTGAATTGCTGAAGCTGAAAAATGTTTGCGTTTGCCTTTGAAGCATGTTGATGTCGGTTGATTTGTGTGTGAATGAACACACACATATAGTGTGTGTTTGTATTGGTGAGCGATGAATTAGTAAAATTGCTGACTTATTGCTGGTCAGTTAATATCACTCAAGCACTTCCCGGCTCCAGGACCATTCAAGTGATAGTGACGATGATGTCGACACAGTGTATTTAATGTACCCCAAAGCAATGACGCATTAGTGACAAGACAAAATTTTCATTTCACCCAACTCCAACGGCAAGCAAATTGATGGAAAATAGTTTATATTTTTGCTTAAGACGCTTGGGTTGTTTTTTTCTTTTCTTTAATACTTTTGTGCGACCTTCGTAGACACAATATTAGACAATTTCTGCTAATCTTGTGAGTATAACAAAAAGTTGGAAGTAAAGAATATTAGTTAAGAAAAAAAAAATCATGAAAAGTGCTTTGAGCGTTTCTGCAACTCTATGAACCAACCCACAAGCCAGATGCCGACCCATTTATCTTCGTCTTGGAACTGCTGCTTCGGCGTCTCTTCTGCTTCATTGACACATAGCTGCTTTTTCCTTTTCATTTTCATTTTCATGTCTTATGCGTTCATTTTTCTGCTTAGGATTTTTTGTTTGCATGAACTGCTTGCTTTTTTCACGTATGTTTTATGATTTAACTTTACCGTAGCATACCTTCAGGCGTTACACAATGACATTGACTCAATTTCTAGCATATGCTTTGTAGAAGTTTTAGTTTTGTGGTTTGTTTTTTTTTCTTTTTTTTTTTGTGTGTGAGGCATGTATTGCTATTATGCGTGATGTTGTTGTTGTGTTCTTGTATTTGCTGCCGTTGATCATTGTTATTCATCATCTAAGGATGCTGATTCTCAGGCATGATGATGATAGTTGTGATAATTCGAGCGGAATATAATCACAAACATACACGTACTTTCACACATGCATTCATACACGTGCAAAGGTATATCACGACATATTTTGTTTTTTTGAAGCGAAGCTTTTTACGCCTCGTGAGTGAAATCTCAAAAATTACACATTTATTTTTCGACAGTTTCTTTGTTCCTTGCATCTATTATAACAAGAAAATGTAATTTCAATATTTTAAAAATATTTCATCGATCCTCCGCGGGGAATTGAACTCGCATCATTGTGAGTAGGGGTTCACTACACTATACACTGATACAAAAGCTTCTGTTAAACAGAGTGGTTGATTCAACTTCAAGTATATATTACTAAAGCTATGTTGCGGTGGATCACAATAATCTCTTAATAGATAGAAGATTGTGTATTTGCTATAAATACATTCCACATATTATAAATACATTTCACAAAAAAGTGCTTCTACTTGCTGCTACAAAATGTCTTAGCATCGGCAAAAATTAACAATTGCCCAAAAGATCGTTGAAATTACAATGAATGTAGCACGTAATAAAATAAATAAAATAATAATGAGATGTAATAAAATTTACTGGTGTGAATATTAACGTGTGTTTTTTAATTTACTTTATGTTATTTTAAATTTTTTAATTTAAAAGCTATTTTAATATAAAAATCTGTAATGGGGGTTTTCTTTTTAATTTATTTTAAAATTTTTTAATTTTTTAATTTAAAAGCTATTTTAATATAAAAATCTGTAATGGGGGTTTTCTTCAAAGGCTGAGGTATGGCTCAGCCGCTCCAGGATCAGATGAAAGACTCTCGAACTTTCGCCAATTAAAAAGACGTGGATTTATTCGATTTTTTTCGACTCAAATACTTCTTTGTTTTATTATAAACAGTTTCTTTCAGTGTATAGAGTTTTCAAGTATAATAGTACAATTCTAATTATGAGTTCAATAATCTGTCTTTTTTATACAAAACACAATATTGTATATACTATAATATAATATAATATGAATATTCTGCCTGCTGGATTGCGGACGTGTCTTACTTCTGCTTGTAGTGGTCTCGGTTCAGGTTCGGCTTCGGTGATGTTCGGAGGAATGTAATACTCGGTGAAGTTTGGCGGTAGATTCGGTGATGACGACTACACTTAGGCAAGACTCGACTATGATGCTTTCGGATAGCAAAAACTCTACATTAATTTTAATGCTTCAATTTGGCGTGCATTACCTTACTTTATCTTAATGCTAATTTATATATATATATATATGTATGTAATTTAATCAGTAACTATAGTGGACAATCGACCGGCCGAAGCCGACGTAAAATAAACCATTAATACTATAACTACTGTGGACGATCGACCGGCAGAAGCCGACGTAAAATAATCCACGAATTAATACTAGACGATTGACCGGCCTAAGCCGACGTAAAATAATACACAAATCATTACTCTTCCGAGCCGTGCCTAAGTCGCCCAAACTTAGCGCTCTTAAATATTTCTCACCATAAACATAATGGGAATTATGTGGTTGGTACAGCGGTCGATGGTAGTCTGTCTGCCTGGCGTATGCGATGTGTATGTGTGGTTATTGCAACCAAATATACTGGTTTTACCATTTGGTGAATTTATTCAGTGGCGTAGGGGGCCCCAGTGGCGTAGTGCGTAAGGTGAACTTTGGGACAGGTGACCGTTACAAATCTATGTAACTGCAAAAAAACTTCGCTTCTCTCGTGTGTCCAACGGGTGCGTCCGTGTGTTTTTTTTTTGAGCGGTTCTTTAGCAATGTGTCCAACGTATAGGTCTCCAAATATCGATATTTAAATATCGATATCTATCTAAAATATCTGGATATGATGATGATTTTTTAGAAAATTTGTGATAGCATTTCTATAATTTAATATTATAGACAGAAATAAATTATTCAAGAAATGTTGCTCCTTCTCCACAAATAGATTCTAATTGACCATGTATTGTTGTAATCATATTTGAGATCTTTAATTTCAATCGAAATTGAAGGCATTGTATTGTTTCCATTTTTTCTTTGAAATAATAGTTTTCCTTGAGTTTTTTTTTATAAGTCACTAAATTCAACAAAATCGAAATGTTCATTTAAATATTAAGTTTAGAAAATTCTATTTATTTAATTCCATTTAAAAAATTAATTCTAGGTATACGAACACTACTTCAGATGACAATTTATCTTCATGCAATTTGATTTCTTTGGCTTAAAAGTGTGGTAGGAGAACCTTTGATGCTGATCTGATGCTGATCTGAGACAAAGCGGCACAATATTCTATAAGAGTTTAATGCTGCTAGCGTATGCCGATGATATTGATATCATCGTATATTGGCCATAACACAGGCGAAGTCAGTGCAGCATTCTCCAAATTAGAAAAAGAGTCGAGTCGCATGGGTCTTGCAGTAAACGCAGATAAAACGAAATATCTGGTGACAACAAACAAACAGTCCCAGCGTTTTGGCACCCACGTCACTGTTGACAACACCTCCTTCGAGGTTGTCAAGGACTTCGTCTAACTCGGTTCCTGCATAAACTCCACCAACGATATCAGTAGAGAGATAAAGCGAAGGATAACTCTTGCCAACAGGTGTTACTTTGGGTTCAGTAGGCAATTGAGAAGCAGAGCCCTCTCTCGACGAACAAAAGTCACACTCTATAAGTCACTAATCATGCCCGTCCTGTTATATGCTGCACAAACGTGGACGTTGAGCAGCTCTGATGAAAAGATTTTAGGAGCGTTCGAGAGAAAGATCCTTCGTAAAATCTACGGACCAATCTGCGTCAATGGCGAGCACCGAATACGATGGAACGATGAGCTGTATGAGCTATACGCTGACATAGTAAAGCGCATAAAAATCGGCTTCGCTGGCTAGGTCATGTTGAGCGGAAAGAAGACGACGCTCCAGCGAAGAAAATATTCGATTCGGCACCCAGCGGCGGACAACGCAGAAGAGGATGACCGCATCTCCGTTGGAGGGACCAAGTGGAGGACAAAATGACGAAACTTGGAGCTTCCAACTGGCGCCAGCAAGCGCAAAACAGAAATGGCTGGCGAAATTTCTTACAACAGGCGGAAACCGACTTACGGTTGTAGGCGCCATCTAAGTAAGTAAGTAAGGAGAACCTTTTCCTTTGAATTAACCAAATAATTTGAATTAAACTATAAAATACAATCTTAGTTAATAAACATTTAAACTTAAATTTAACGGATTTTGATGAATAAAATACAATGGGATTCAAAAGATATTTTTCTTAAAGTTTTTCAATTTTTTTCACAATCCAGTTGAACCAACCCAGATAAGCGCGAAAACAAGATTAATTTGTAACCTACAAAATATTGTTGGTCTAACCAAAGCTAATCAAAGAATAATGTTTCAACAACATGAACCAGGTTTTCCTAAAACTTAATTTTGTAAATTTTTTATTCAAAATATCAAAAATTGTTTATTTGAGTTAAATCATAGTTGTCAACGTTCTTTAATTTCAAGAGAACTTCTTTCCAGATATACGGGTTATAAATAAATTCAAAAACAGGGTCTTTAAAGAACTATTTAAATCAAATTATGTAGTATTGTATTATTTTCACTGACTTGGACTGAAATTTAGAATTATTTCTAAAAGCATCTAAAAGCATGCATAAAACCATGATAAAAACTGACACTTTTTTACTTCATACGTATACAAAAGTGTTTTTTTAATATGCGTGTATAAGGTGATGAATGCAATTGACTTGAATTTAAAACTCGTTCATCCTTGTCAAATATTTTTTATGGAATAAAGAATTTGTTTTTTATAACGTAACCCTTTTTCGATTGTCCCGTTAAATTTTTAAAAATCCCGTTTTTTACAACGGGAAATAGAAATTTTGCTTTTGTGCCGTTTTTTTCGAAAAAGGAGTATATTACTCCTTTTACTCAATATTACTTCTAACCCAATCAGCTAAACAAGCTTTTCAAGTAACCAGCTTACAGGTAACCATCGTGATTCAAAAAAGCTTGTTCGAAGGTTGTGAAATGTAAAAAATGATAAAAAAAATTATAAAAAATCGAAATAAAATATATTTCTCACTCGGAGTAACTTGAATAATTCTAGAAAAATATTTTTGATTTTCATTCGAAAACTTTTTGAGTTCCAGGGTTGCTAACATACCGTTTTTTCAATCCTTTTTTGGAAAAGGTTCTCATTTTGTAACACCTATGTTCTTAAAGAAAAATTAAATAAAAAATGAACTGCGAACCAGCTTTTTAAACACTAACAATTATTAGTTATTTGGATTTTATTAAAAAATGAGCAGTTTTTTTCCTATGTCGGCACTGGTTCCCGTGGTGCTAGGCACACTAAATTTTTTTTAACATTTATTTCAACAACATACGATAAAATTGAGGAGTCACATGAAAAAAAGGAACTTCGACCTTTTGGGACACCCTAATATATCAATATATATATATTGAAAAAATAGAAAAATTAAGCTTTTGAAGCATTTGCTTATTTCGTCAGCGCCAACAATTTCTCTTCACAGGTAAATATTTTGTAAAAAAACCAAGCCTGATGAAGAAATTAGCAAATATGTTGTGCAAGGATGAAAAGAAGACGAAAATTGTGACAATATCTCATTACACATATATATATTGAGAAATTTCTTTCGGAAGATTTCATTTCTAGCTACTCAAAAAACGAATAATTTTTTGTTATTAGTTTTAGTTAAACAAATGTTTTATTATTTTGATATATGTTATATTTTGTTTTTATAGTTTTTCATTCAATAAAAGAAGATTTATTATAGTGTTATTTTGTTTTGTACTTTAATTTTATTTTCTTATTATTTAAGAACTCATTCTTAATTTGAATTATCTTAAATTCTTTTAATTTTGTATTTGCGCTTTATGAATATGTGTAAATTATGTTCATCTTTCAAAAATATTTTTTTTTTACAAAAAAGTTGTTTACTTGGGTCAGTGGTGCCTATTTTTAATGGTTGAATGACAAACAAAAAAAACATAATAATTGGGCGTAGCATTTGCACCATGAAGTTTTGGATTTATTTGTAATTAAAACTAAATTTATTTAGCAAATTTCGTTGTTCTGGGACAAAAATTAATTAAACTACAGGCAAAAATTGGTCTAATTTGTGTGGAAGGTGGGCGTGAAAGTGTGAGATTTTCAAATTTTTTCAAAATTTCTTAATTTTGTTAAAAGAGATATATGTGCCAAGTCTCATAGCTCTACGATACTCCTTCTATTTTTGGTCGAGAAATGTATGGGGACGTTACACTGTGCGGCGTGCGGCTAAACGTCTTAGTGTTTGACCAGTAAGCGTAAAGTGGCTAGGATATCTTCGCCAAAGTTCATGTTGTATTCCGCGTTGGTTTTTTTTTGGACTGTCAAATGATATGATATAAAAAATTGGCTTTAATATAAAATAAATTGGTTTGAAAATAGTTTATTAAAAGTTTTCGTAATTTTTCCTCTACCTAATTTGTACTAATTTATACTAACTTGTACTATACTAATTTATAGACTACCTTTAATGTTCCTCATTTCCATCGACTTTGTTTTGTTACTATGCACAGGTCATCTATTTTCTTCATCAACTTTAATTTAACTTGAATCCAATATTAGCCAAAATATGAAAAAAGCCCAGCTATGAAACGTTTTATTCATTTCCTTTGCTTTGTATTTTCTACACTTTTTCTATGTCACTTTTCATTCTTCCCTAGGTTTGTATTTCTCAAGGCTAAAAGTCACTGTCAATATAACTTAACCTAATCTCTTAATATTCTACAGCACTTACGTTTTGAACTTTTCACACTGAAAACATCAACAACGTCGTCATTACATTAGCCTAATTTGGGTATAGTTTAAATAAAAAATGAACAAACTTCTACCGACTTACTTACATTACTCGTATATAAATAATATTTGCCTCCTCGACAGTTACAACTGCTACTGCATGAGCCATGTAGCTTGCTTTTATCTTCGAACTCTTACTTCTATTCCTTTTAATGGTTTTGCCAATCTTCTGGAAATTGCCTGAACTTTACATTGTTTGCTCTTGTAAACCAGTCAAATTTGATGCTTGGCAAAGAATATAAAAATATAGAGAATTTAACATTAAAGTTTATTTTATCTGATTGTGTTGGCAGATTAAAAATTGATTGGGTTTAAATATGTTTTCTTAGTCGTTAGATTTACAAGAGTGTATCATTGAATTTTTTTCGAGCAACCAAGTTAGATATGAATAAAAGATATGCAAATTTATTAATTTTATTGTATATTGTATGTACTGTATATGTATAAAATAAATGTTTGCTCCCAAGTGTGAAAAATTAGCAAGAAGAGAAAGTTTTTGAGTTTTCTAAGTTTTTGAAAAAAAAAAAAAATAAAAAAATTCTATTGCAAGTAAAAAAAAAAAAATACTGGAAAACTTGAATTAGAAATTTTTATATAAATTTTATTTCATGCTATAACATGCATGACTTTTATTTGTGAGGAAACCTTAAATAAAACTTAACCTTTTCTTTGAGTACCATGAAAATACTGGATATATAATTAAAAATGTTATAGAGGTGAAAAATCTAAGCTAAGATTAAAATTAATCTTAATTTAATTAATATTAAAAGTAATATGCCACGTTCACTTTTCTAGTCTAAGGACTTCACATATCATACCGAAGAGTATATGTGCAAAATTTGGTATAGGCCGGACAAATGATATGGGTGGAAGATTCAGTTGTATATATTTACGAAGGTTTTTCTATTTTGATGACGTCACTTTGTACGAAAGGTATGGGGAGTTTTCATTAGATTTTACCAAGTTTAATAGTTAGGGTTTATATTAAATGTCAAAGCTTATGTACAACATTTCAAGGACTTTCTTTAATTTTTGTGGATTTTTCGTTTAAAATAAAGCCATTTTGTATGAGAGGTAGGCGTGGTTTTCATCAGATTTTGCATTAAGGTTTCATTGAGAGGACTTATATAAAAAATCAAAGCTTATGTGCAAAATTTCAAGTCTTTCTTTAATTTCTGTAAATTTTTAAGTGATTTTACGGTTAACATAAAGTTATTTTGCATAACAGGTAGGCGTGGTTTTCATCCGGCTTGGCTCATTTGCGAACTTAACCTTTATATTATGGATTTATATTTTAAATGGATATTCGATCACAGATAATCGTGATCACAGACGTAGAGTTTAACTTGGCTAAATCGACACAGGTAGTGATTCAGATAACAAATATATATCTTTTCTATACCAACTTTGCCTCCTTATGGGCGTGACAAACGCAGTGGAAAACTTAATATACCACTTGTGCAGTATGCGTGAGTAATATAATAATATATATAATAATATTGAAATGTTTCGAAAATTTAAAAATTATACAGAATATAAATAATAAAGTTAACTCAAATTCGAAATTTAAAATAACATTAACTCAACCCTAAAAACACACAAAGTTAAAAAAGTCAAACTTAAACTAAATTAAAATTTAATCTAAATTTAAGTTAAGATTTCATTGAAACTAAATATAAACTTACTAAAAAAATCAAACAAATTTGAACTGGAAGGTAAATCGTCCTTAATTCACAACTTATCAAAAATTTTCAGTGTTAATACTATCAATATTATAATGATCCTGTAATTTTATTTGCATACTTTAAGATTTTTTTATTACCCATTAAACTTAATTTTTTTAAGATGAGGTCATTTAGATGAGGTAATTTTTTGCCTTGTCAGATGAGGGAAAGTCTGGGTTGTGGGAGAATTAACCCTTAGCTGTTCCAATATTCCTCAGGAAGGGTGGGAGCTTTTTTTGATCCGGCTTGAGTCATGGATGTCCAAACCGGTTTTTTTTTTTGTATTTTTACTTTCTTCTCAGACCAGGCTAGTTTTCTTTTTAATGTGGTAAGAATCACAGGCGTGATAAATTGTGTTGCTCATGAAAATATTTGAACGACGAGGGTATTCGTGGATGGCTATAAAGAACTCCCCACATCTCACCGAACAGCTAGCAACGGCAAACCAGCACATGCCGACTAGGCTAACCTAGTGTCTGCGGCTCAATGTTGACTCGAGCTTTGTGGTACCTTTTAGAGAAGGTCAGCACTTGTCAGGTCTGTTAATTGGTATTCAGTGGTGCCCTGATCGAGCACTCTCAAAACAATAAAAGCTAGGGCTTCCGCTTCATAAGACGACGTCACCGTTCACCAGACGATGTTTAAATTTAAAAAGCTTTTTGTTTTTGATCATTCCCCCGTCCGTTACAGTTTTACGACTGACTATGTTACATTTAAAAAACTCCCCATTTCATTGCTGGTAAAGAGATACCTACATATAAAACTTTTTTATCAATTTTTTGGGTACCTTTGGTAAAGGATATTTTTTCCTCTTAAAAAAAGTGAAAATTGTAGCATTTTTATTTTTACGAATATCATCTTCAGCTGCGTCTAAATAATGGTTTAACTAATTTTTTTGATGTGGTAACTTCTTTAGGCGCGTTGAACATTTTTTTGTAGGGGTAAAAGTTACGAGTTCGTATCAGCACATTTAACGTCGGCAATGTTAACTTTAGCGATGTCAACGTCATTAATGTTAAATTGTCACTGTTAACATTAGCATTGTTAAGGTTTGCACTGTTATTGCCTGCATTTGTGTCGTTTAGTTGCAAACCGGGACCTTTTCCATCCTAGTTACTTTTTAGAAAATAAGGAAAAACTGCTAAACTCTAAAGTTCGCATAATTTTAACCAATTTGTTATATTGTTAGGGTATTCATTAGCTCATATTATAATGCACAACAAAGTAAACAGAGTAGTTTTTATTAAATTAATTAAATTGAAATATAATAGAAATGTTTTGACACCAAACAACTAGAATATAACGATTTTGCAAATAACAAATGTGGAATAGGCTAGATATGCGCCTACAGGAATAGATTTGTTTTGCTACGAATAAATAATAAAGTTAAATAAAAAAATGTCTTATTTAGGAATTACAGCAAATTTTATTTTTATACGAATAATTCATTGAAATATGTTCATTAAATTTATTTTGTAAATTGACTCCATTTCACAAAAATTAGTGTTTCGTGTTATAAATTCACAGTAAATGTATTAAAAAACTAAAATAATAAGAAAAAATTAAATTTGAAAGTCAGAAACTTCTAATATTTCTTCTCGGCTTATGTTATCGTTGATTTGATCAGACCATTCTAAGTCTCCGTTCAATGTGATTTTATAAAAATCAAAGACTAGATCTTCTTTGTAGTCATTGCCAAAGTGTTTTTTAAAAAGTTGATCGACATCGCCCAATTTTTTTTCTTCTCAACGTGTTGGCATTTTTCATTTGATTGACAGCAATTGACCATTGAAATTGACATAGTGAAAACCAAGCATAAGAAATTATAGGACCACCTTATATATTTTACACCTCTAGGGGCCTATTTGGGGGATATGTTTTTATTTAAAAACTTGATGGTTTATTCAAAAAAAGGTTCTAAAATACTCGAGCGGTAGGAAGAAAAGGCGGTAGAAAAGAAGTTTCAAGCAAGACAGTGTCCGTCCGTTGCACATTCAGTTAATTTTGATAATTTTCATTCTTGTATGAATAATTTGGCTAAGAAATCTTAATTAAATTTTGACTTACAACTAACAAAAATTACTGCTGATGACAAAAAAAAAAAAAACATTCGTAACTAGTTCTTTGTCCTCATTCACCCCTTTTTCATTTCTAGTCTGCTCACTGTTTTTTTTTTTAACAATACTGATAACAACTTGGTCATTACTTAACCTGTCAAGATGAATAAAACAAAAGTACAACAGCAATAATAAAATGTCAACAGCGACATCAGAGAAATCACAAAATTCCTTACAAAACGCTGTTACATAGTACTGCCAAAGTTTGCGAAAAACAACTGATGCGACTTCTACAACGTAGATTTTGTTTTTTTTTGTGCATCAGTTGCAGGAAAAAAAAAGTGATGTACTTTCCAGAACATTCCTTCTTGTAAATACTAGCTAACATTTACACATTCATTCATTCATTCATTTAGCTTGTCCAACAACTGCTGCTCCTGCTGCAACTCCTGTCACCTGTCTTCATTACCTTCTACCTATCTGTTGCCTCTTCCTCTTTCATCCTCCAGATGACTATCATCATCAGCATGTCGCATCAACATTATAGGTGGCAGTGAAAATCGTTGCTGGAAGACGTAGCCGGTGAGTTTTGAAATTGATGTTCTTATCTATAGCTCTCTAAAGTTTTACCAGAGAAGTACTCGGAAACATACCTACAGCGGGTGTGGCAACTGAAGCTCTTTTATGCCGTCGGTAACTTTTTCGCCAAAGGAGTAGCGACAATGACTGTGAAAGTTATTTGGAGCTGTCTCAAGTGGCCCATAACTTAGAACAACAAAAAAAATTACACACTGAAACAAGCTACGATGTTAAGTAGTTCAGCAGCGAAGTTTTTGAGAGGATGTAAGAGAATGTTGAGGATGTCCAAAAATGTATAAAAAAATCACACTCAAAAATATTTAAGGCAGCATCGTGCTCACTGTTCAGGATAGCATCGACTTTTCTGAATAGAAGTATTAAATTCCCGCCCTCGTGCAATGTCCAACACTGGCGGCGGAGTAACAATGGCACAGCGGCAAATGCATCAAACATGTAGCTCTGCTGTGTGCCACGTTTTATCCGAAAGACTATAGCAACATATCTGAGCACATATACCCCCTCCCCCATCTATCTTTCTCCACCCATAATAACGAACTGTTTCGGCTTGTTCTTCATTTTTCGAGTTACCCACATTTTGGCCAAGGCGAATATTTTGTACAAAATAACCAGCTAAATAAGAAAATAAAATGTTCAACGCTGAAAAGACACTGAAAAAAAAAATAAATAAACTACATTGTGTGATTGTTTTTGGGTGTGGGCGCTGGTGTGTGTTTGCTTTGTACGTGTGTTAGTAGTTCGTGTTGGCTATTCTACAGTGGGCGGAAAAGTTTTTTAATCATTTTTACCAGAACTTTAGTGTTTTTGGTGATTGTGCTGCTATTGTTGTTATTGTTGCTGCCAGCACTAGCCCCCCTTCGACGTTCGACGCCCCAACACGTTCTGTTGTTTAGTTTTAATTAAAAAATATGAAAATTTGTTGTAGATCGCGCGCGCGTTGATGAAAGTTTTTCGTACAATTGTTTTGAAAAATTTAGTCATATTAAAAATGTTGCCTTTAAACTTTTTGACTCAGCAGTTTGTCTTCTTAACATTCCTCGTTGTTCTCTGGAGGATAACACGAATCATTAGAAACTTGAACACTTCTATTGAGATGTAATAAAAAAAAAAATCTCTATGATGGGTATTAAATGCAAATCTTTGTTTAAACTAGACAGTAACGAAATAAATAAAATTTTATTTTATTGATTTTAACGCTCATAAAATGGCAATTCAAGGAAATAAAAATCTTCTTAAAGATTCTTAATGGAATTTACGAATAATGTGCAATTGGAAGTCTGAAAATAGTAAGATAGTTTAAAGCTGGATCGATAATTTTAATAGTAAAATCTATGTTTAGACTGTATGCAATATGAAGAACGGAAGGACGGAGAGAGAGAGAGAGAAAGAGACATGATGAGGACTTTTTGCAACGTGTATTCCATGGTATAATGATTTACAAGGTAGGAGTGACAGTTCTGTTGGCGATTTGGAGTTGTCAAAAACACATTGAAAAAGAGAAAACGAAGAAGCAGCAAAACAGATGAAAAGTTCAACTTTGTATTGATTTGACAACTCCCGATCGCCGCTCGTGAGAAAAAAGGTAGTTGTCAAGGCTACCTTGTAAATTATTGTATCATGGTGTATTCTGTTAACCAAGCATAAGGTTCTGCTTTTATTTTGTCTACACTAAAAAAAAAACCACATACTAAAACTAAGTAAGTCACGACCTCAATTCAAGTCATAAATTTTCCTTAGTTGAAATAAAATTTCCTCAATGCAGGGAGTTTTTACTCAATGTACTCAATGTAAACTTGAGTAAATAAATTCATACTGCAGTAAACTCCTTTGATTTTAGGAAAACATTCGTTAAACTTAGGAAGAATATTCTTAACATGACGACTAGTAAAATATTACTCAGAATTAGTCAATAATTGTGATTTTAGAAAATATCCTAAATTATATATCAATATAAATATAAATAAATAAATAAAAAGTAATAAGTATTCAAGAAGATTTTTACTTAAGCTTAGATTTTTTTTCGATAAACAAAGTTTCAGCTTGTGTAAACAATAAATAACATTAGAAATTCCTGAATTAAATAAAAAACATACACTATCATAAAAAAACCTAAAAATAAACGATTTCAATAATAAAACAGAAATGATTGTCTGAGCCCGGGATTGTACCGTAGATCCATTTGTTGGTAAACTGTCTCCTTAAACCGCTGGGTTACCGAGGCAATTCATTGCTTACAAATTAACTGCATATATGAAATCATTGCAATCGATAAAATTTTACTTAAGGCGGGACATGACATTCACGGCAGAGAAAACAATTCTTAACTCTGTCAAAAACAAACATTTTTCCAAAATTATGTTTTATTATTGTAAAGAATTGAACAAATTACGAGAAAAAAAATTCAAAAAAATATATTTTTCACTCCAACATGGTTTTATAGAGCTCCAAACTGGCGGCAGAGAAAAAAACGGGGCCTCGTGGTTGCAGCGTTGGGTGTTGCAAAAAATGTCCGATCTGGAAAAAAATGACTTTTTTAAATCGTTACAAAATTGGTTATCGTATGACACGAGCTTTTTTTTTTAATTTTTGGGGATGTTCTAAATTTGAAAGTGTGTTTTCTCGAAAAAAATATTGACTTTAAAAATTCATAAAAAATCGAAATAAATTTAAAAAAAGCTCGATAGCGAATCAAGTTTAAAAAAATACAAAAAAAAAAAACTTCGTCAAAAAATGAACCCGCTAGTGCCGCAACCTGTACGAAAAACATGGTTTCGAGATAAACGCGTTCAAAGTTTGTGAACAAAGAAAAAAAAGGTTGCTTTTAATCTGCCATGCCTGCTTCGTACTGTATGAATTCGTTATCTTGTGTTGTGCTGTTTCTTATAGTTTTTTGCAATCGTTTAGCAATTCGGGCTTCACCCTTCACCCTTCAAGTAGGTACGAAATAACAACCACCAAAAGTCAGGTAGCAAGTAAAACAAGTATATACCAGCTGCCGTACGTAGGTAGCGCAAAAATTAAAAATGCGCTCTCACTAATCCGGCTGTAACTTTTGAACCCATAAGAATTTTTCCATGCATTTTTTTTCTTAGAATCTTAAGAATATTTACTAAAATACAAAATTATTAAAAAAAAGATTTCAAAAAACTGCCAATGTCATGTAACCCCTTAAGTGGATTAAAAAAAAAATAGTAATTAACTTTCAACATCACGCGAGCAAACTCCTGAATAGACGATTGGGTAGAGCGTGCGGCTGTCGATACAAAGGATCCGAGTTCAATCCGCGCTGGTTGGGCCATGGTAAGTATACAAAGATTTTTAAAATATACAAGTTTTCTATTATAAATAAAATTAAATGATGAAACGTAGAAGGAGCTTATAAGCATTAAATGAACGAAATATTTCCTACAAACAAGTATGTAACTATCCTTGAATTAAGGGTTTTTTTCTTTAAAATAGGTATGAAGGACTTTAACCGAAGTAAATATTTTCCAGCCGCAAGCAAAAATTTTCTTTAAATGTAGAATATCAATGCTCCAAATTAATGAAATATTTGCTACAATCAAGTACACAACTATCCTTTAATTAAAGACTTATACAGTAAAGACTAAAGTCCTCTTTAAGATAAGTTTAATTAACGTAATAGGTATAATTTTTTTAGTACAGCCAACTTTTTTATTTTTTAAGATAAATTTATGTTTTTGGTGTCATTGAAAAGAAAATTAAATAAATTACAAAATTGATTATAAAACAAATTTCAGTTATTAAGCGAAATTCTGAGAAATTTGCATTCAAAGTTGAAATTTGGTAGTTTCAACCGATTGATTTCATCTTTGAACGAGCACTGCTTGGTACCGGTTATGCCGGTGCTGTTTGTTGATATATCGTTGAAAATGTGATTTCTTGTCTTTGCAATGAGCTACAAAAAAAGTTTTCCGTAACTTAGTTTTTGTGTTAAGTAGAAGCAATAACGTGAATCAAAGTCGTGAACTATTAATTAACCCTGTAGCTCCTAAGAATGTGAAAATAGACCCCCCCTTCCCACACGATTTTTTGCTCAGCTCGACATAACCTTTCACCTATGTAAATAGTTGCACTCAATTGCGGGACACCCTGTATACTCCTGAAGCTCAATTTTTTGTCAGGCAACAAGTAAAGATATACTAATAATAATTTACACAGCAGGTAAAAAATAAATTTTTTGTCAGGCAACAAGTGAAGATATACTAATAATAATTTACACAGCAGGTAAAAAATAAAGGTAAAGGAGTGGTTTTTATAGCCGATTAAATACTTCAAAAATATCCTGAAATATGTTTACACCTACACTGTCGTTACTAATTGGATAATTGTACGAAGAAGCACAAGAATCCAAAAATAAGGACTATACAAACTACAGATACTTAAATCCCTGCAAGATTTCTCGAAAACGGCAAAACGAGGATCTCTTCAATATATTCCTGTACGTCTATTTAAATAAAAATTTGATATGTGAATGCTGTTTTATTTTTTCAGTCTATATTAAAAAAAAAAAAAATATGTGTATATATATACATAAATATATTTTGAGATACCCCAATTCGTTAAGAAGATCAAAAAATTTGCATTTCAGTTGTTTTTAAAGATACGGGAAAATTTTTTTTCAGTGTAGAAAAAACGTTTAACTTTAAAATTTTTTAAATAACCTTTGACTTGTTCTCAGCAACCATAAATTAGTCATAGTTCATGTTTTTTATAATTTTTTTTCTTAAAAAACACTCAAATGAGAACTCTATATTCATAATTTGTACATCCATTAGAAAGTCTAACTTTGACCATGAACACCACAGCATTCCTATGATCAATTCAAATAAAATTTTGTGCAGTAAAGCTGTATTATTTTTCTGTCCATAGCAAACGAAATCATTTAGATATCTCAATGCCAGATGTTGCTGTGCGCCAGTGGTCGAAATTCGACCTTTTCGCCATACCACCCCCGAGTGACACCGGGCATTCCAGCAAGCATTTTTCTTTAAAAACTATTCAGTGCACTCCTTCTCCCTACTCTTATGCATAAAAAACATTATCAAAATCGGTTGAGAAACACAGGAGAAAATTGTTCTTAACTGCCTACGCCTATTTATATCTGTGATCAGAAGTCATAACAGCCTAATTCAAAATATCGTGACTCAAATGATCTGGCATTTGGGCAAAATGAAGGGACATTCATGTATCTACAAATTCCATGTTCGATTGTTCCGTTAATTTCTGGGAAACAGACAATGTAAGGAAAATAAAACATCTCGTATTTACGATACTTTGAGTAAGGCTCCCTGTAGGAAAATCAACTAATTTAAAAGTAGTTGAAAAAGTAGTTTTTTGTCAACCACAACTAGTTGAAAGTCTGACTTTTTTCCATAGAACGAACTAACATATTTTGTATGGTGATGTCCGCTAAATAAGTCTTGACTTTTGTCTGCATATATTTTCAACTACTTGTTAAATTACTTAAATTTTAATTTAATTTTTAAACTACTTTAAAATAAACCAATTGAAAACTAGTTAATTTCACTTACTGAAGATGAATATCAAAGCACAAAAATTTTAAATTTCTATACATCAAAAGAGATCATTTATTTGGCTTTGTATATACTAAAAATATATACATAAATTCATTACGTGAATGCAGTTTACGGAAGCAACTTCCAAAAACGGGTACGTCACCGCTTGGGTACATGAGCAAAGGTGCTGATCCAATTGATCGGAATTGTGTGGATACTGCGCCTGTTATTTAACACAAGACAGCTTTTTAATGCTTCATTTCAAAATATGAGGTAAACAAGCGTGTCGGCGGGATTTTCCACGCTTTGCAACCATCAATCATGGTCGATGGACACACCGATATTTTGCTTAGTGCTTATTTTAAGTGTCAATCAGAGCAGACTGGACGCTACGTAGGGAAAGGCGTGCGTCTTTACTACTGAAGTGATGAGGTGTTTGCTGAATGGTTAAGCAATGCATCAATTTCCGCACAAAGTCCAAATTATCCAATGTTTGCTAAACTCTACCAGCTTGTAATTTGGATATCTTAAATAATAAAGAATTTTTAATCGTTTCACAGGGTTTTGAGGCAGCCTATCAGTTTTAAAGTGTGTTTACCACGTCTGTCTTGCAGTTCAATGTCGTAAATAAAAAAAAATATGTATTTTTGAAACAAAATGTAAGTGAAGCCTAAAGTTAATAATATTTGATGAAATAACATGTTTAAATACATATAAACTTGCAATCTAATAAAAATTTGTAATTAAAACATGCCAAAATCAGAGTAGTTGCCGCCTTAATATAATTCAAAGTAGTTTATCAACCACTTGTTTTTAAGTAGTATTTTAATTACTTCATAAATAATGCAATAAAAGCTTTTTAGAATTGAAGTGGATGCCGCCCTAATATAATTCAAAGTAGTTCATATACTAGTTTATTTTAAATTAGTTTTTTAGTTAGTTGTTTTTAAAAACAAGTTAGTTTGTTCCTATAGGGCTGTTATAACTTGCGACTACAGGTATATAGGTATACATATTACACATTTTCCAATGTTTTAAGTTGCTTTTAAAGTTTAGATAAAACTTTCCAGTCATAAATATAGATGCAGCATATTCTAGGGGAGACATCTCTAAAATTAAAAGGTATACGGTTCCAGCGATAGCTCCGCCTGAAAATTTCTCGCGTATTTGAGTAAAAAAGCACAAAAATTGCCATTTTTCCGTTTACAAACGTCTAAAAAAGTGGAAATAAAATATAAATAACATGCTTTTAATAAAGATATTAGTCAGGCAAACTGGCCAACACAAGTTTCGACATATTGCTGAAAAACTTAAGTCGAAATGTTAAATTGTTTTTTCTTAATAGTTAGAACGGTTTTAAAAAAATAACATTTTGAATAAAAGCATTTAAAGTATATTTTATGTGTTAAATTGTATCGTATTTATATCGTTTATAATATGTATTACTTTTTATAGAAGACGGATTTCATCAAAATATTTAAAAAAAAAAATCTATTTCAGAAGTGTGTCTTATTAGTAAGTTAGTATGAATATACTAGCAGGCCACAGTTGTCCGCGGCTTCGCCACGGATGTTTTTTTTTTATCAATATAGATCGTTAACACGTTTTTTTTTCCTCTAACAAAAACTTTTAAGTGCCGTTCAAACGATCACTGTGTGACATCAGCCTTTAAGACAATGCATGTCAAACGAAATACAAAACATTTTTTGCATTTTTTTTGTTTTGCAGCTCAGCACTGCATTTATATGTAAGTACGTTCAAAAAGTCCATAAGATGACACATAGATGGCGTTACTAGATTTTTTTCCATATGATTTTTATTTAGTACCAACCTACAAACGATACGGATATAAATTTGGCAAAAATCTGACAATTGATTCGTGAGTTATAGCATTTTGTGTGCAACTATTGTTATTGAAAAAAAAAAAAAATGGAAAAAAGTGAATTTCGAGTTTTGATAAAGCATTGCTTTTAATGAAAAAAACACAGTGGAAACCAAACAATGGCTTGATAAACATTATCCGGACTCAGCTCCATCGAGACAAATGATAGAAAAGTGGATTGCTGAATTTAAAAGTGGTCGTTATTCCACAAAACATAAAAAAAAAATCCACAAATTGGTTATGAACGATCGCAAATTGAAGGTACAGGAGCTAGCTGGCATTGTAAAAATATCAGATGGTACAATGTCTTCACTATTACACACCAGAATCCCAAAGACAGTCAGCTGAGTGGACAGCAGTCGAAAAAACCGAATCCAAAGCGAGCAAAGACCCAACAGTCGGCTTGTAAGGTGATGGCGTCTGTATTTTGGGATGCGAAAGGAATAATATTCATCGACTATCTCCAAAAAGAAACCACCATCAACGACTATTACTGTGCAATTTTGGATCGATCGATCGAGGCTTAAATCGCCAAAAAACGGCCATATTTGCAAAAGAAAAAAGTGTTGTTTCTCCAAGATAATGCACCGTGTCACAAATCGATGAAAACGATGGCAAAATTGAATGAAATGGGCTTCGAATTGCTACCCCACCCACCGTATTTTCCATATTTAGCCCCCAGCGACTTTTTCCTGTTTTCAGATCTCAAGAGAATGCTTGCTGGAAAGAAATTCAAGTCCAATGATGAAGTAATCGCTGAAACTGAGGCCTATTTTGACGAGAAAGACAGATCGTACTATAAAAGTGATATTGAAAAGTTGGAAAATCGCTTTACTCGTTGTATCGCTCTCAAAGTCAACTATGTTGAATAATATAATCGAGTTTTATCAAAATTTTGTTTTTTTTTTCTTACTTATCCTACGGATAAGTTGAATGACCTGTTAGCTCTCTTTTCGCCTTGCGCGTGGCTCGTCTGTTTATTATGTTGTGCTGTGCTGGCAGAGCGGAAAAAGAGAAGAGTTGAAAGAAAACGATCAAGCAATTCGTGGCATGGGGGAGGATTCTTTTAAAACTTAACACTATAATTAAACAACCTTTTTAGTAAAATTTCGAAATAAAAGTACCCCTATGCTGTGCTGTAGCACAATTATGACATTTTAAAACGTATTTCATAACAATTGACCCAGTACTTTTGAAGTTTACCTGGAAACAAAAATTTCCTCTTCAATTTTATATAATAGTATAGATATAGATATAGATTTAAAAAATATCACCCGTATCCTTATTTTGTTCGATTTCAATTCAGTTACGACTAACAGTTCCTAGTGAATACGATTTCATAAAAAGCTAATTATACGCTTGTGATGTTCGATGTTTGCTTGTGATACGTTTGTGATGTTATATCATGTCTTGAGTCAATATAAATTGAAAAAATTGTGGCATTGTTGCCGCAAATAGTATCGGTAATACTCAAGGGCGTAAGCAAGGGGAGGAAGAGAGGGGAAACTGCACCCCTAAATCTGGGATTTTTAATTTAATCGATGGCTTTCTCTGATAGTAGAGCTGGACAAGTCAAAAGCAAATTAGTATTTTAAAGTATTCAGTATCTGTAATTAAAAAGCGATAATTTCTTAAGTACTACCGACATGCAAAGCACCAAATTTTTACAAATATGTGAGTTTCGAAAAGCGTTCAATTTGGCATTGAATCAAGAGGAAGTAGAAACTCTCAAAAGTTTACCGTTATAATATTAAATAAAGAGCAAAGAATGGCTTGAATAAATTTGATGTAAAATAATAAAAAATTTAATGTTTGGCTCTAATATTTAATGTTTGGGCCTATAATTTTTTCGCAGAGTGTATTGCATTTATTATTAATGATTCGACTTTTTCAAAAAGCCTTTCAAAGAAATCCCGGTGAGTTTGTGTGGTATCATTGTAAAAATTATTCGATTTAAATTGCAGCAAAGGCAGAATATCTGCTTTAATGCCTAAGGAATCATTTGTTGGTCTGAACAACATGCAAACCAGACAAACAGAACGTTTATACACACACACACACATATACACCCCACTGTCATACACATATTAGACTATCTATCCACAGTGACCAATGCGATTGTCTGATTATCCTCTTTTTGAATTTCGACAAGAACAGCAATGCTTGCAAGAATAACAGCAAGAATGAGTACTGTTTAGGTTTTTTTGTTGATTTAACTTTGTGGCTGATATTCGCTTGATGCCAGAAACTCGCAAAGTTTTCAATAAAACCGCCCAACATAGACACACACTACTACAGCCAAATTTATATCAACATCACTGTTGTTGAGGCAACGCCTTGTATATGCTGCTGCAAGCGCATTTTATCCGTTTAAAATAGAAAAAAAAAAAAAGAGAAAATTGATGCAGCAAATGCTGAATACAGTAGTAGAAGCAGCATAAAAGCTAGATAAAAAGACGGAGAGACTGGGTATGAAACACAAGAATACGCAGCAGCATGACAGCCATGGCAGAAATGAGGAAAATTGCTTGCGAAAACTTTTTCAACTTTTTAGCTAATATTTGAGTTGTGTAAAAATTTATTTTCGTTTATATCGTCGCAAAACAGCGACAGCAACAATGTACGTTTGACGTTCAATAAAACAGCATCGGGGAGGAGACGGAGCGGATTGGGAATATGGCAACATTAAGTAGGAAAAAGAAAATATTTAAAGATAAAAGTATAAAATAAACCAAGGAAGTCCAAAGAAAACAAACGCGTGTTGGCAACACTGTTGGGCATGAAAAGCGCTATTATCGTAGCGCCGATGACAGCGCAGCGACAGCAGCTTTTAGCCTCTAAGTTGCTTTCATATGTGATGCACTAGTGTTGTTGTTGTTATTGTGGTTGTCACACTCTTACTCTGTTTCTGTATTTTATTTGATTTTAAACGTCAGAGTTGCCATCTTAAGTAAAAAATTTAAAATAAATTTTTTAAGTAGCACAAGTAAATAGTTTAGCTCTCAAGCTTTAAATGGCTGATGGGTGTTCTAACATTAGCAAGTATAGAGCTTTACATGCTGCCTTAAGAAACTCATGGTGGCAGAGAAAGCTCTTTGTCCGCGAGCGACAAAGTGTCCCTCAATGCTTTAAACCAGTGATGACCACAGCACTAGTATTTGTTTCTTTCACCCTCTCGTGTTCGCTATGTAAACACAAAAGCAAAAATGCCCGAGGGCATAGACTGCTTTAAACTATACCTCAATGCAACTTTACACTCTTAAACCAGAGAGGGAAATAAGGAATTTTCAGAAGATCCGAGAATGTAATGAGATCAGTTCAGAAGATTCACATTTTCTCTTCTTGAAGATCCGAAAATCAGTTGATCAAAAAATTTTATTAAGATAGCAAAAATCGATAGAGTATATTGTGATATGTAATATTTTTTTATCAAAGCAAAATATCAATACGCATTTAAATAATATATAAAGTTTTTGATTTCATTATAACATCCAAAATATATTACTCAATGGTTAAATTGTTTTTTTCTTTCTTTGAATAACTAAATTAAGAAGAATTGAAATCAAATTTATATCAATTAAATAAAATCAATTTTTTTAAGAGTATTTGAGGATCTGAAATTTTGAATCAGAGAAATCCAATTTAGATCAGAATTTCAGGTCTAAGCTAGTCTAAGCTGTAAAAATCTTCTATTTTTTTAACTGATAGACACAGTGGCAAATGGCCTAAAAACTAAAATGTGAATATAATTTCAAATGTTTTTAATGAAAATGCTTCCAACTGCATTACGCTGCAATAAATTACAATGTGCATTTATAAATTATCAAAATAAACAATCATGTATTGACTGTCTTACATATTGAACGACTTCTTTCCATTTCAACACTGACGAGAGGCAACTAAATATTTAAAAGATGAAATATCATTTACATTCAAATTTATTTTTATTTGCATATCCCCAAAATTTTTCCACCTTATATTTTACTTTCATACATTTTTTACAGTAAAAAAATGCTTTAATATGTTAAAATTCATAACGATGACTCCAAAGAATTACCTTAAACTATAAAAAATTACCTAAAAAAAACAGAAATGGCCAAAAATGCCGAAAAATTGCCCTACAAATTTTAGACTTTGGTACCTGGAGATAATGAACATAGCCGCAGGAAGCTAATCTCAACTGGGGGACAGATCATTTTTTTAACAATAAAAAATATGAATTTATTAAAACATTATTTATTATAATAAAACTGTCATTATCATGACAAAAAAAAACATCATTAAAAGGTTTGTTCAATTGAAAAAAGAAGAATTTGAAACGTCACAAAGAGAAACATTTTTTTCGGTGCTTCAAGTTCTTGCAAGTACAAATTTTGCTAATAGAATCTTGTAGCTATTTATTTCTCTCTCAAGTTTTTCGAGTAAGCGAACGCTTTACTACCAAGGACTTGTAATAATATGTAACAAATTTTTCGTTAGTTAACAAACCTATTTTTATTCAATATGAATCGAGAAAATTATTCATGAAAAATAAATTGTGGCATTTTTTAAATTCATATTTAGTTTTTAGCAATTCTTCAACTTACCGACTTACTAATTATCAACTTACCGACCAATTTCGACAGAACTATCAGAAAATTACTTGTGTGTGGCGCAGTCAGTTGATTTATTTGGCAGTTGTCGAGTTGGTTAAAGAAAATTTTAAATATTTTGATTTTTTGTACGCAACTCATCAAATTGACAACTCGATCAAATAGTGTGTGGAGAAGTCATCGATTCAAATATCAGCCACAGCCAAAGAAAATTAAAATTTTATGCCAACTCATTATAATCGATTGTATTGTGTGTGGCCGAGTAAAAACTCAGTTTCTAACTTAGTTGTTCGGTAAATTGAGAAGTGTATATGGGTTTTTAGAAATATATATTCTTAAGAATAACATTTGTGAGCTTTATGCCAAGTACTTTCATGTTCATGGAGCAACAGGTTGCCAAAAATGCAATTCTTAAAAATTTATATATTTAAGAATTGTTTAAAAAATGCCACAATTTAATTTTCATGTATAAACTGGTACGAGCCCGACCTGAGAAAATAACACTAGTCATCTTTATTTAAAAAAAACTTCTCACGCCTTCTATGGTTTAATACCAACGAATTGTTGGTGCCAAAGTATGGAATCGTGAAAAGAAGTAAACAAAGAGCGCAACAACAAATCTTTGCAGAATTAATGTAGTCAATTTTTTGAATCTTTGCTTTGTGCTTAAAACTAGAAAAATATTTATTTATTTATTTATTTAGTTATTTATTTATTCGCCAAACAATGCATTTACTTATTCTAGGTGTTTTTTTTCCCCCTCTCCTTCTCCCTTTTTTTGGTGAAAAATCGTGTCATTCAAGGTGGGCGTAATCCGCCCACCTGATTGACATGATCTAATATTACACGTCAAAATAGGAGAAAAAAAAGAGAAAGTAAAAATAAAAATATACTTATATCTTAACATTCTAAAAATATTTAATTAAAAAAGAGTGGGGTGGTGAGTTAAGGGGTAGTAGGGGTGAGAAATAGGAATTCAGAATGGTAACGCTTGAATTTCCCAAGTGAGTTTAAAAGAAAGACGGGGAAAAAGGTATTAGGATGGGAAAAGATACTTTGAGAGGTTTCGTTTAAATGTGTGCTTGGACATGGGTGGCAAATAACACTCGCTAATATTATTGAATTCTCTACAGCATCTATTGATGGGCTCATTACCTGCGTAGACGGTATGATGCTGATATTCAGTTAACAGCCGTGTATGCCTCGTTCGCCTTATTGGATCCGTAAATTTTATCTTGCTTGATATAAATTCGCTGTCAGTAATTCCACTAATAACATCGAAAGTGAAACATGAACTAAGTAATGTTCTTCTCGATGATAAGGGCATTAAATTAAGGAGGCTAAGTCTTTGTTCATAGGGTGGCAGGTTACTGTAATCACGGGGATTGTAGGTGTCTCTCAATGCAAAAAGCAAGAATTGTTTTTGAATGGATTCTAGTCTTTCCTTGTGTGATTCAAACGCAGGGTTCCAAATAATGCATCCATATTCGAGGAGAGGGCGCACTAACGCACAGAATAATGACTTAGTGACCCATACATTTTTGAACTCTTTTGCACGTCGTTTTATGAACCCAAGTTGTTTGCTAGCCCTAGACAAGATTTTATCGTAATGTAGATTGAAGCGCAACTTATTATCCAAGATAACTCCAAGATCTACGATATGATTTACTCTAGATAATTCACTGTTGTTGAGGGAGTATATATTATTTGCTATTAAATTTTTACGAGAGAAGGTAATAATGTAGCATTTGCTAACATTCAGGCAGATATTATTTTGAATGCACCAATGTTCAAGAGATACGAGCTTCGACTGTAAGAAATTTATATCATGCTCCGATTTAATGACATGATACATTTTTAGGTCGTCCGCATACATCAGATGATGGATATCATTCAATATGTCAGATAAATCTGAGATGAAAATGTTGAAGAGAAGTGGACCAAGGTGGTTTCCTTGTGGTACTCCGGATGTAACGGAAATTTGTTTAGATAAGGTCCCTTGAAATTTAACGAGCTGTGATCTGCCTTGGAGATATGACTTTAGCCAGTTGAGAAGAGATCCTGTGATACCAAACTTTTCTAATTTAGAAGCCAAGATACCATGATCCACACGATCAAAGGCTTTGCTAAAGTCCGTATAGACTGCATCGACTTGATGTCCTTTTTCCATTTTGCTTAAAACATCAGATACCAATATCATTAAATTTGTGGTGGTTGATCTACCTTTACGGAAACCATGCTGCTGTTCATTAAGTAAAGGATTTATAATGCTTGTAAGTTTATCACGTATTATCTTTTCAAAAAGTTTTGGAATAGCCGATAATATATCAATACCTCTATAATTTTCAACAGATCTTTTGTCACCATTTTTATAAATTGGGGTAAGATGAGATGATTTCCAATAAGAGGGAAAAATACCTTGGTACAAAGATTTATTAAAAATTATGAGCAAACGCATGATCAGTGGGTCCTTGCATTGAATTATTAAGCTTGGGGGTATGAGGTCAGGGCCAGGTCCCTTACCTGGGTCGAGGTCGTGGATTGCTTTGATTATGTCATCTCGTGTAAGACAAATATGATTTATCGTGTGTAATGCATTTGGATAGTGAGGAGGATTGGAAGTTTGGTTTCCTGGAACACAAAAAACTTCTTTGAAATGATCTGCAAAAAGATTGCAAGTCTCTTGCAGGTTTGAAGAGATAATGTTACCTTTAAACATCGACGTAGGATAACCGTTGGATTTACGCTTAACATTAACGTAGTCAAAGAATTTTTTGGGTTCTTGAACAATATTTTCTCCTATTAGGTTTATGTATAGTTGATATGCTTTTTTTGACTCAGTAGAGAATAATGTAGCCAGCTCATTGTATCTGATTTTTACTTCTTCGCTCACATTAATGCCTTTTATGACAAATTTGTAAAGTTTATTTCTTTGATTTCTTAGATGTCTAAGATTTTGGTCTAGCCAAGGTTCCGAAAGTTTATTTTTTTTCTTTATCTTTGGCACATGTCTATCAATAATTGTGAGCACACGCTCGTAGAAAAGTGAAACTGAACTATCTAAGTCCAATGCTGACAGATCGGTCCAGTCAAAGTAATTCAGACTGACCTTAATACTCTCGTAGTCAGCATTCAAAAAACCGTATACAATCGAGTTATTGAACGAGTGGGTAAATGTCATATTGGAGGGGGATAGCTATGCAGTTAAGGCTGTATGGTGCACACTGTTAGAAAAAAAGTGTTCAGTCTCCAGAGTTGGACGAACGCGTATTTCGTCATAGGCATTAGTAAATACTAAATCTAGCCATTTGCCATTCTTATTTGGGGTGCTACTAACTTGTTGTAAGTCATTGCCATAAAAGGTACTAAGTAAGGTAAAATCAATCGGATTAGAGAGGTTAACCGGAAGTAGATAACTGTCATTTTCATCAATGACAAAGGAAATATTAGGGCGGTTAAAATCGCCAAAGATAATGACTTTATCTTCTTCATTTAAGGAAGCCGTTATTGACGAAATTGTTTCACACATTTGGTTATATATAGCTTCAATAGAACCAGGTGGAATGTAAATAACACCAATATAAATAAAAAGATTATTATCCGAACAAATTCTGATTATTTTGTGTTCATAGAGCTCGTGTGAAGTGGTTTCGACAATCTGACTTGATAGGGAGTTGTGAGTTGCGATAAGGACACCACCCCCACGGGAAAGACCTGTGTGAGAATAATTTCGATCATTTCTATATACTGTCCAGTTGCTGTCCAGAATTTCCTCGCTTTTGAAGGAATCATTTAGCCACGTTTCTGCAAAAACTAACACATTGAAGTGGCAGGATTTTGCGTCGACAAAAAGTTTATTTAATTTGCCGCGCATACCACCGCAATTGTGATAAAATATTTTTAATGAAGAAGTTGCTGAGGAATGTTGGAGTGGATCTCGGGGTATAACTTTTGGGGCAATCTCGTGGGTATTATTTGTGGAGCAAGCAATTGTGGGTGAAACTTGTAGGGGAAAACTGTTAGGAGCTATAATAGTTTTTGAAATTTGACCGGGTTTTCTGTAGGTGCCAAAGACGCTTCGATGTTGTATGTGAGGCAAATGCTGTCAAATCATTCTCAACCTCAGATGGAGAGATATTAAAGGTTTCGTGGTAGCGAATGAATATATTTTTAAGGTCGGTTAGGTTAGTCGGCAGACCCTCTTGTTGAATAGCTACCATGACGCTAGTTTTTGTCGATCCGTCAATACATATTGAATCTGATTTATTGTGCAGATATGCTAGGTACAGGCGTACATTTTCATATAGTCGACGGTCTCTCAAGCGAGATAGCACGAACCGCCCTTCGGTGGTAGTTTCAACGAGATTTTTGGTTAATTTAACTGTGGGTGGAAGAAGAGGATCAAGAAATACAGGGGATGCGTTTGAGAGAGTTGATGTTGTGGTAGGCATTTCAAAATTGGATGGGGTTGCTTCGTTATGGGAGGAGTTTGATACTCTTTTTGGAGTAAAAGTTGCAGCTTCTTTGTTAAGAGTACTTTTATTTACAGTATGTGACTGAGGTTTTTGAGGATTTAAAGTGTGTGAACGTATGAAGTTTGGATAACTGTTGGAGGGGGAGGCTGATGGAGGGTTAGAAACGGAACTAGAGGGTGCCAGATTAAATGAAACACGCTTATTTTTCGGATACGTTAAATAAGTGGAATTTTTCGGACCCGATTTTTTTTGAATAGGAGACGGATTTGAGATTTTACTTCTAGTAGCGGGGAATGTAGGGAACATGTTTGTTTTAAATGTCCAGTTGGAATTGGAGGAGTATTTTGGAGGTGTACTGGAACGTGATTCGGAAGGGTGTCTTAGAGGGTTTATTGAGTTGGGAAGCAATTTAGACTTATTACTAGTGGATTTATGATTTGTTTTTTTTAAGGTTTTTGACGAATAATTTAGATTAAACTTAGGATAATTATGTTTTTTAGGATTATTACTAGCTCCTATCTGTTTACCACGCCAAAGTGACAACCTCAACTGGTCTAGCTTAACACTTCCTTCTGTGGACGTCTGGAAAAGCCACACGTACTTTGAAGGCATTTCGAACTTAAAACTGCCAGTTTTTATCATTGTGCAGTCCTTAATCGTAATGCTAAGCGTACGTTTGAAGTATTCCCGAACCCAAGAAGCGCCCGCTAGATGTGGAGCACCTTTGATGAAGAAAGCAGTGTGGTTTAGTTGATTTCCTTCGTTAAGCTTCATTATTCTGCTTTTCCATTCTGAAGCAGTCCACGATGTTCCAAATTTAGTGATGAATTCTCTGGGCGCAGCAATAGGAGGAAGAGCCAATTCAGAATTCATAGTAGTTGCAGGAGGAATTGGAGTTGAATCGGGTCCTGCAGTATGAAGCAAATGGGGATGTGGAGAACAATGTTGGGGTATTATGGAGGAGGTTTCCAGTAATTCATCAAGAAGTGATCGTTGATGAACAGCAGATTGAGTCGACTCTAATTGAATATTGTCTGATATGTAATCGATGTTACTCGAAGCATGTTTGAGTACATCTGTTACATCCGCAAGCTCCAGACGAGTGGCTGCCATCTCATTGCCAACTTCGGTAATTTGGTTAAGTAGGACCGGAAGAAGTGGATCAGACCGTTGCTGTATATGAGATGTTTTCGTCATTGAGCTCTGCATTAAACTATCTATATCACTACGTAGATATGTAATGCTATCACTGATTTGTTTTAAGTCTTTCGCTGTTGTTGACGTTTTGGTGTTATTTTCATTCATCGCACTTATCGAATGACCGAAATTATTCTTGATTTCATCTAAAAGTTCAATTTTAATATTTTTTAAGTGTTTTCAATGTTTTTATTGTTCGATTCACTGAATCTTTTTAAAGATTCTAACATTGAGGTCTCTAAGTTGCATTTAAGATCCTCAATTATTTTAAAAATGTCTTGAGTTACGGTATCGAAATTTTTAAAATGATTTGACATGAATTTTTTACTTTCGGAGAACGAGGTGGCAAAAGAGTCATTTAAACATTTAATTGTGAGCATTAAATGTGAAACAGATAGTTCTTTACATTCGTCGCAGAAAAATAGAAAGTTATTCGAATATTCATTTAAATAGTTGAGGCCTCTTTTTGACAGCCCAGCGCAACTACAGTGAAACGATTTTTTGCAAAGCCCATTGCACGATATTTTGGGTGCATTTTTGTCATCGTTTTTGCAATTAATATTTGCGCAAGACATTTTTTTTTTTTTTTTTTTTTTTTTTATGGTGTATTGAACTTTTGGCACAGTTACCGAAATTGAGTTTAGTTGCACTATGAGTTTTTTATTGTTAATATGCAATGTTTGCACTTTTCACAGAACACTAGTAAGCACTGCAGCGAAAGTGCTGGGTGAATAAATTTAAGGAATTAACTTGCGGAGCAACTGAAAAAAAAACACGTCCGAACGGTTTGACTGCTGAAAACGTATTGCTTTTTAAATTGAAACGCACGCAACTGCAATTCCGCTTTGGTTTTGGCAGAAGTTGTGTCTATTAGATTTTCAAAGTTAATGGACTGCATAAGTCACAGAAGATTTCTGATGAGTTGGTGTAGCGACCAACGAAATAGCTGTCTAGTCTTCTGGTGGTTGTTCTGTAAAGATCATTGTTGTTGTGGCAACCTGTTGCTTAATGAAAGTAATTTGCATAAAGCACACAAATGTAATTCTTAAAAAGTTATATATATAAGAGTTGCTAAAAACTCAAAAAAAAAAAAATTATTCGTTAATCATTTTTCTTGTATATTATCTTGTTAGATTATATCAGACTTGATATATTTCTGTGGACATTTGACAAAACGACTTCTTTCGAAATCGTCAAATTTTCAGGAGAGGCAAAAGAGTGTTAAAATGCCTAACAAAATTTTTTATTTATAAATTGGAGGAAATTTTATGCAAGATGTGAAGTAAGCATTTTAAAATATTTTTTCATATCTAAGAGCAACAGTTTCTTTAAAATTGATAATAAAAAAAGATAAGAAAATTCGTCAAATGGGTTCCTAACAAAAAAAAAAAAAAAAAAAAAAAAATAGCTCGTTTTGTCAAAATTATTTTTATTACTCGCAGAAAAGAAAATGATCTTAGCCGCTTATGTCAAGACAAGGCGTTTTGCTAAATTGAAATGTGGAGAATTTTATGAAGAATGTGTGGAATACTGGCCAAAAACAACTGGCCGCAATTTATGAACAGCCCATTTTGAGTAAAATCTGACGTTAGACTTATATTTTCTGTAAGCTAAACATTTTGAAGAATTTTGGCAAAATATCGCATCATCAGATTCAATTCATAGAATCGTAACAAATCCGATATATCAGACCATTTGGTAACTCTGCTGATAAGCAAAACTCTTTTTAATTTTGATTGACTTTTTATTTAATTTCAAAATTGTTATTAATAATATTTATACGTATATAGCACTGAGTAAATTATTTTCTCATATTTTGTGCTTAGTTTTGTTACTTTTGGGCTGACTTTGCACTCAATCTAATAGCCAAAAGTCGCTACCGAAACGACTTTCTTACCATACTCATTAAATGCGCTTAAATTAGTTCGCATTTTCTACGTTGGGTAGGGTAACGAATGAAGGAAAGTTTAGTTGTGTTGTTAACATTTTGTTCAAAGTGTACTTAAGTTTATTTGGCAAACTTTTAAGTTTACTTAGCTTACTATTTTGATTGTTCGTTCGTCCTTTCCAACCAATCGGTTTGGAGTGTATCTTTTCGTTGAAATTTTTCGGCTATTTATATAAAAATAAAGCGTAGTCGTTGAGGAAATCCTGCTTGAGGTAAAATGAGAAAAGTTCGCAATTGAAAAGTTCAAAAGTTTTAAGGTCATATTTATTTTAACAGCGCTATGGGTAAGCTTTGAGCTAACATCATTAACTGGATGCAATCAACTACAAATGAGCCTTCAATAAATTGCTTAGCTTAAATCGAAACCACTTTTTCATTAACTTTGATATACAAAATATTTTATTAGAATGCTTTGAAGCTGTTAGCATAGAAGTTAACTCCACGAAATATTTATTAAGCCTTATAAATTTTATGACTTCTATGGAGAAATCTAATTTTAAACTAAAATAAATTATAAGAAAATCCTTTTATAGTTAAAAATTTTCAAAATAGCACGCTATAAGAGTAAGCGTTGAAGAAATTGAAAAAAGTATTCTATCATGAATTAATTGAAAAACATTTGATATGATTCATCAACATCTAATAGATTCTGGAAAAGAAAAACGTAAAGTCGACAATAAATGGTAATGCTTATAAAAACTGAAGGAATTGAAATAGTTCTGATGATGCTCATAAGTTTTTGCGATATAAAGCATTTAAAAAAAGATCATAAGTTAAAGTCAGTTTAAAAAAATAATTAATTAAGAATATAATAGTAACTTATGAGATCAATGAAAACAAATTGTTAGGACTGAGCTCACATATCAGTGAGATTTTGTAAAAGCTTATTGTATGCTTTATTTCTATTGAAGCTGATTAATATTGTTTTTGGAAAACTTTTCTTAAGTTTTACGAAGCTATCGTACTTTCAAACTAATTGCGTGAAAAGTTATGTTGTCTAAAAGTTTGACTTTTACATACTTTTAATAAATAAATTTATGATTGCTAGAGTTTGAATGATATGTTTTACTTTTAGAATCTGTAACTGGCTTGTAGAGAAAAACTGAAAACGTATCGTTTTTAAATTACTTACTTACTTAGGTGACCGTAACAACCCGTGTTCGGGTTTCGGCCGACCTCATCAGCTCTCGCCAGGCGCCTCTGCTTTGCGCGCGCCTTCTCCAATCGGATACACCAAGTGCAGTTAGGGCTTCCTCATGCTGGCCCATCCATCGGAGGCATGGTCTCCCTCGTTGTCGTTGACCAGCGACCCTCGCCTCGAGCACCTTTTTCGCTGGAGCTTTGTCGTCCATACGATGGACATGACCCAGCCAGCGTAGTTGCTGCACAGTTATACGCCGAACTACGTCAATGTCTTCGTAGAGCTCATTAAGCTCGTGTTTCCTTCGGATGCGATAGTCATCGCCGACTCGAACAGGTCCGAAGATTTTGCGAAGAACTTTTCTCTCGAACACCCCCAGAGCGGCTTGCGAACTACCCATGCCTCAGCGCCATAAAGCAGCACAGGTAGAATGAGCGTCTTGTAGAGTGTTAGTTTTGTCGATCGAGAGAGGGCTCTGGAACTTAGTTGCTTACTGAGCCAGTAGTAGCACCTATTAGCAATTATTGTTCTTCGCTTTATCTCTAGGCTGATTTCATTGTTGGTATTAATGGCGGTGCCAAGGTATACGAACTGCTTGACTACTTCAAAGTTATAGCTGCCGGATGAAACGTGGAAGTCTAAATGCCGCGCTCCCTTGTTTGTAGACAGCATATACTTTGCTTTACCCTCTTTTATCGTCAAATCCACTTTGGCTGATTCCTTTTCGATAGCGGTGGAAGCAGCGGTAACATCTCTCTTGGTTCTGCCGACAATATCAATATCATCAGCGTACGCAAGGAGCTGGACACCTTTGTAGAAAATGGATGATGATGTTGAAGAGATCGCAAGACAGTGGATCGCCTTGTCTGAAGCCTCTTTCGGTATTGAAGGTTTCGGAGAGGTCATTTCCTACCTTGACGGAGCTGCATGTATTGCTCAACGTCATTCTGCGAAGTCTAATCAACTTTGCAGGTATACCGAACTTAGACATTGTTGCGTATAGGCAATCCCTTCTCGGGCTATCGAACGCAGGTTTAAAATCGACAAAGAGACGGTGTATGCCAATTTGATTTTCGTGGGTTTTCCCCAGGATTTGTCGTAGTGTGAAAATTTGGTTGAAAGCCACACTGATAAGGTCCAATCAGTGTTTTTGTAACCGGCTTTAATCTTTCACACAGTACGCTTGAGAGAACCTTATACGCGATGAAAATAAGACTGATACCTCTATAACTGGTGCAGATTGTTGGGTCTCCTTTCTTAAGTATAGGGCACAGTACGCTGAGGTTCCAATCGTCGGGCATGCTTTCTGCTAGCCATATTTTGCTGATCGGTTTTAAACAATTCAGCTGGCAGGCTGTCAGCACCCGCTGCTTTATTGTTTTTGAGTCGTTGGATAACAACTCGAACCTCTTCATGGCTAGGTGTTGATACTTCCACTCCGTCATTGTTGATTGGTGGCACTGAACTGCGCTCTCCATGGGCGGCATTAGGGAATCGTCGCCAGTAAGTAAATTGGAGAAGTGCTGTCTCCACAATCTCGTTTTTAAATATTTAATAAAAATTAACGTTTTTTCTCATGGATACGCCAGGAACACTTGAATATTGATCATAATACCAATAACTTCAGTTTTGACACCAGAAAATTTTAAAACAGTTGAACTACTGAGTTAAATCTAATTGAAGAAATTATTTTGTACCATAACTTAGTGTTCTGTAACATTTCAACAACTCATATTGGCCCAGTAATGACGATTCATGTAGTATTTGAGCAAGATTTGAGAATAGGTTGTTAAAAAATGGATACATCACAAGCCAGTTACAAAAAAAAAAAAAACAAAGCAGGTCATCGCAACGCCGATTTTGAACACAATTTTGTGGCACATTGAGTAGGTCCATTTATTCATACTTAAAAAGGCTGCTAAGAATAACTCATTGCCTCAAAGCCTGGCTGGCAGCACACCATAAAAAACTACACAGACACACCCACAGACATTTCCAACTGCAGAGAACAAAAAGTTCAGGCATTGTCCGAAGCATGTTCAGTGAACGCAGGATGTCTAAAAAGCCTTTCAATTGTTTTAGCTGCTCCTGTTTATGTGCATGTGAAATAATGATTACATGTGTGTTTGCTTACAAGTGTTTGCTTGCGTGTGTGAGTAAACGTTGCAAACGATTACAACGATGCTCTCTTTATGACTTGGATTTCAGAATTCTACACATTCTGCAACTCGTTGTCCGACTGACTATCCGACCAGCTGACCAGTCGCCAACAGCTAAGAGGCAAACCGTATGTAGGTCCGAACGCCTGCTGGTGTGACTGGAAAATCATCTTATCGCAAAATTTATGAAGAGGAAAACGAATTTTTATAGTTCAACGAATGCTTAATGCACAAAAAAGTCATAAAAATAAAAATCAAAGGAAACGAACACGGAAACGAAGGTGGCTAGCAAGGAAGTTTTCGAATGAGGTGGAAAGTGAGCTCAGCTCATCCGTTGAGGTCAAAAAGCAAAATGAATAATGGTGAAATAGCCAAATATATTAAGGGGAGGAGAGCCTTAAAAGACGGAAGCAGTAAATGACGCATAGAAAGCACAGTAAGCTGCAGTCAGACCGAATAAAGATCAGAAATGAAACAGAGTGGAGTTGATTTGCTCTGCCATATTTTATTGGCAATCATGGAGTCGTTTAACAATTGGCTGCTTAATTTTGACATATTTTATTGCATCAAGGTGGTTAGATATGTAAGAACAACGGGGGATAAGAAAAGAAATAAAACAAACGTTTTAGAAAACTAGATAATATAAGATTTATACATAAGATTGAGCAAACGATTGAAAAGATTTGACTTTGTTTCATGGGCGGTATGAACTTTGTCAACAAAAAAAAAAAAAAAAAATAAATATAATACTTTGAGACTATTACGTAGCATCTAAGAGAAATATGATTTGACAGATTTATTCAAATGATTGTGTTTTTATGAGGGTCATTAAGAGAGTATTCTTTAAGTTTTGTACTTTGTACATGTTAACATTTGAAGATCATAAGAAGACAGACAGGATGTCATTTATGGTTTTTTAAGAGTCATTGCCTTATGGAAGAATACAGACAAATAAGATTTAATGGGCATTCAACTTCTGAAAAACTTTGTTTTTTATATAAATTTTACTAAGCAAGATTGATTTGCGTGTTTTCTGATTTTGTTAGATCTTAGGATTATATTAAGTGATTCTATATGCGAGTAGAATTACATTTAAACAAACATAAATTTCAGCAAATATTATGTCATTAATAGACATACATGGGCGTAGCGAGCGTAGGGAAGTGGGGGGGGGGCACTTGCCCCTTTCCTGAACATTAGAAAAATAAAATTTTAAGTATTAAATTAAGAAATTCAAAACATTTTTCTTATAATTAAAAATCAGAGAATTTATTTATATTTATTAAAGCTTAATTTATTTTTTATTACAAACTTACGACTGACACATTTTTTATTTATTAAAATTTTTAATTATTCGGTTTATTATATTTATAATTTTAAATTTTCTGTATTATTTCGGTGCTCATGATGATTCTCGGCGAGAATCGAAATATCGATAGACAAAAACAACAATACAAACAAAAACAATTTAGAACAAAGAACAACAACAAAGAGTTTTTCATTAAATTGGACCTTAAGCCCGAAAAAAGCAACAAAAAATTTTTAGTACATATGGAAAGCTTTAATTTAAACTGACTCGTAATGCTGATTAATAATGCTTTTGTTAAATAATTTATTTTGACGATTTCGATTTTTCCCAATTTTGCACTTCGAAAGAGCTTAAAAAGATGAAGTATTTGTATATTTTTCTTTAATATTTTCTTTTTTTTTTTGCAAGTTATATAAAGTGGATAATTAAAAATGTCAAAAATTATCATTCGGACATGTAGTTAAATAACTATATCTTTAAAATCATTAGTTCTTCAAAAAAATTTTTAGGACATATTTTAAAAACCTTGAATTGGTATTTTTTTTTTTTGGTGCACAGTTTTATCAACACTGTTATGAAAAATTTTAAGTTTTTTGACCACTAAAACTTCATTCACATTTTTCAAGGGCCGCACCTCTATTTTTTTGGAGTTTTGAAAACATTGTCGAATTCAGGCGTTAATTTTTAATGAATTCTCATAGCTTAATGTTGGAGAATCGAAAAAAAAAAACGAAACGGCCATCTCAGCTCTTGAAAGGACTTTGACCGAGCTTCTTATGATCAATTGTGTTGTGTGTATTGTGAAATGTTTGAACACAAATGATAGAGAACTGGACCTACATGCTTTACGCCGACACCGAACGGCTTATGTTCTCAAGAAGCTTTTCATGGCAGTTTTTACTCTCTGAGGTTTGCCATTGTCTGCAGAGAGGTGACGGCCGAACAGAAAAATAAATTCAATTGAAAAAATTTTCTGTGTCAGATGCAGGATTCGAACCTGGGTTCTCTGGCGTAAGAGTCACACACTCTACCCACTAAGCCACGGCCGCCACATGTTGGAGAATCAGTGTTTATTATTTTAAACGATTTTTTTCAAAAACTGCCTACACAATTTTTACATACAAAATACTTTTAATTAAGAATGAGATTCTTAGTATTTTTTTGTACTTCCTATGTTATTTAAAATTGAATTTGTTTATTACTAAATAAATAAATTGTTAATTTTTTAACGGCCAGGATTTATTAAAAAAAAAATCAATTTATTTTCCAGTCACATGAAAAAAATTATTTTTGGTCCCCTCCTGAACAAAATCTTGGCTACGCCCATGTATCCTTATATCCATTTTTTTCTGAAAAATTTAGGTATGTTTTATGAGGGTAATACGAAAAAAAGGGTAAAGATATTGATTTTAAGTTATTATTTATTTTTTTAAATGAGTATTTAGTTAAAAAATCGTTTTTTTTGTGAAGTTATTTCATCGACTTAAGATTAAGTAAATTTAAAAAATAAAAAAATGTAATTTTAATTTTAATTCCATTTTTGGGTAAAAGTTTCACTTCTACCGTGTGTGACGGCCACACACATATTTTTTATTTGATTATAGCGCACAAGCAATGCTTACTACTTTCATTTCAATGATGACGTGAGTTCGAAACCTACAATAGGAGTTAGTTTAAAATTTATAGTATAAAAGAAAAAAAAAAAGAAAGAAATAAATTGTGTAAGCAAACCCAGTTTTATTTTTAGTACGCTATGGTTTAAAATAGAATACAACTTGTAATAAGGTTTTTAATCCGCATCGGGTATTGCAATTTAAGCCCATGTAGAAATAAAACTTAAAATTTAATACAATTTCAGTGTCGTCATATATACAGTACAGGATTTCCTAAAATTTAGTCCAAGATTTTTAACCGTGTACATGTGAGGGTTAGAGGTTAACTTATTTACAAGTTGGGAGAAAAAATGTCTCTGTAATTTTATTATAAAATCCCGAAACCAAAAATCAACCTGAATTTAATTATACACATGACTTTTCTTATTGCCTAGTTCAAATTTTATACCACTGAAAAGAATTGTGACGCAGTGGAGGAAAATATAAAAAAAAACAATATAGTAAACAGAGAACTGCATGAGTGACTTTACTACTACAAATAAGCACTCGTTGAAAATGAGAGTAGCGAGCGTCAATCGTATTCTCTATGAACGAATAAACAAAATGTGCACTCGCTGAAGAAGTAAACTCGCTAAGCTTGCTTTTCCCTGCTGCAGTGCTTAAGAGACTTGCTGTAACGAATAGAGAAATCTGAAAACTCTCAGCCTCTCAAAGATCCTCATTCGCCCTGTTCGCTGAAAATTGATCAACTATTCGCTTGTCTCTCAATGATCTAGCGAATCACAGCGAATCATCTACGCAGCTTGACACTGCGCTAATTTTAACTACGCTGCTGTTTATCGTGCACAAGAAATTAAATGGAAATGATTGCATGAGGCTATTATTGTTGAGTTTTTTTTTAATGTTTTTTATTATTAAGGTAATGTTTGCAGCAAGTTCATTGTTTTAATATAAAATTTATGATGCTATTAGATATGTTTATAAAACAAAAATTCAATAAAAAATCTATTATTAATTAAAAAAAGTACTTTATTTTAAATTTGTTGTTTGTCTGCCGTTATATTTGAAAATTTGTTTGCACAAGCGACAACATACAATGCCTTTTATAATAGTTTTATCTTGTTTTTAGATTTCACTATAAAATTTCTCTATAAATTAGTTGATAAACGCCGCTGGATATAAATGTTTAATTATTTCTTGGTAGCCTAATTTTATCAAAAAAAAAAAAAAAAAAAATGTGCAGAAAACAATGTATATTGACAAATTTAGTTATATTCATTGAATGTCGCATAAACGTTAGATAAAATAAGAAGAGATTCAGCCGCACATGACCGGTTTTTCCAATTTTTTTTTCCAAAACATGCTGTGCGAAAATGGAATGTAGAGCAACATGCAAATTTTGTTCCTTGATTCGCACAACTCTCAGCTGGATCGCGAGGTAGGTAAAATTTTCACTTATTTGCTATGTTTGTTCGTTGACTCGCACAACTCTCAACATGAGGATCAAGGCAAGCGCATTTTGTAGATTAGAGAGTGAATGCATAGTTCGCACTCAACCAAGGTTGCTTTATAAGGTTGTCGCAAGGGAGAGAGCGAGTACCCATAATTGTCAAATCGAAGTTGACAGCTCATAGAAAATCTGCAAGTGCTCTCTTTTATCATCCATATTTCTTTCGTAATCATTCGCAAAATTGGCTGGTTTTGACAATTATGGGTACTGAGAAGAGTATGCGATCAGCCCTGCGACAACCTTATAAATCAACCTTTCACTCAACATATAAAAAGCGAGCGAGTCAATGCGAAGCAAACACAGTTTTTTGAGGAATGCGGATGGTTGTGAAAACATAACGAAGTAGAGAAGAAGGAGAGTGCGTTATGAAGCGAAGCGCTTGTTGCAGATCTCTGACAGTGAAGCAAATATTACACAGTGCAACACATAAATTGGTGAAACCCTCGTACCCGGCTATTTTTGAAGTATATACCAAAATTAAAAAATCCCCATAGGACTTGGCCCCATCACATCGAAACATTTTTTTATGGATACCCAAATATTTTCACCCCAACACGATTTTTTGAAAAAAATTACCATTTTTACGGAGCCCATATTTCATAAACTGTTCGGAATTTTGTTTTTTTGTCTTGGGCAAAGTTATATATCTAAACCAGAGCAAAAGAAGCCGCAAATAGACCGACCCAAAAAAATTGCATCCAGAACATGAAAACTGCAAAAATATGGGAAAAAGGCTATTTTTTCATGATGTTTTCGCCATAAAAATTATTTCGCATTATATGAAATTTATCAAAATAGGAAAAAATATCATTTTAACCGAACCCATCACATCGAAATATTTTTTTATGGTGCCCCAATATTTTCACTCCAGCACGATTTTTTGAAAAAATTTATTTAAACATTTAAACAATATATACTTAAAATTACTTTAAATAGTAATACATCAGTCGGCTTATACCGACTGTTCTTTTTTACTTTTTATGATACTTATTTTCAAATTTACTTTTTACATATTTTATTGTTGTAATTCTTATAGAAGTCTGTGGTGTTTATTAAGAAGCCGTTATTCTTTGGTTGTTGATCGCTTCACAATATTGATACCGTAATGCATTTGACATGCAAAATAAATAATATTTTAAAGCAATGATTTTTGTGTTTGCCTTCTTATTTATTTAGGTAGTAGGTAGAAAAAAGAAGTCTGAAAACGATCAGCAAGCAGATTAAGGCTTTGATAAAAATGCGGTTTTTACGCTTTTTGTATTTTTAAAAATCATAAAAAAATATTTTCCAATCAAAATATAAAACAGAATATAAATATAGGATACTAGTGATACATTACTGCTGCCACTCCACATAAAATTGGGAACCGCTTCAAAGTTAATCAAAACTGCTGTTTTAAGTAGTCCTGATCTTTCCGAAACTCAGCGATGCAAAAATTAAAGCTGGTAATCATGTAATTTTAATTATTTTTATATCTGATTTGGCTGATCCCACTTTATCTATATCGATATTCATTTTTTGTTATACATTTTTTTACATTCAGCAGGTGTCCTGACTGGGCCAGATATCAGGAAGTTAATGAAAAACGATGAATTTACAGCTGTGCTTACAAATAGTAACCGAAAAGCATGGGATTCAGAACGTTTTAGGAAAGCATCGAGCAGAGCCAGATGAAGCTAATAAACTAGTGGCAACAATGTTGCAATATTTTGAAAATATAAATGTATCCATGACGCTAAAATTGCATTTTTTGCATCAACATCTTGATGTTTTCTTGAAACAATTGCCCGCCGAATCAGATGAACAAGGGGAGCCATTCCACCAGGTCACAATGCCAATGGAAAAAAGGTTCAAAGGCAAGAAGTTGGACGCAATGCTCTCTGAGGTTTTTTGGTGGAGCCACAAGGTATGCCTGTATGAGGATGATGACGTGGAAGACCCAGGAGACACTGGATTTAGAGATGTGCCTTTGGATCCTCTTTCTTGTTCTAGCAGTGCAGAGTTAGACCATGACCTTGAACCATCACCAACACCTTAACAGGCGTCAGTAGCGATAGCAATAGTCTGTTATTTATTTATTTATTCGGTTAAAATGATATTTTTTCCTATTTTGATAAATTTCATTTACTGCGAAATAAATTTTATGGCGAAAACATCAAGAAAAAATAGTCTTTTTCCCATATTTTTGCAATTTTCATGCACTGGATGCAATTTTTTTGGGTCGATCTATTTGAGGCTTTTTTTGTAGATCTCTAGTTTAGATCTACAACTTTGCCGAAGACCAAAAAACAAAAATTTCGAATGGTTTATGAAACATGGACTCCGTAAAAATGGTCCATTTTTTCCAAAAATCGTGTTGGGGTGAAAATATTGGGGTATCCATAAAAAAATGTTTCGATGTGATGGGGTCAAGTCCTTTGGGGATTTTTTTAATTTCGGTATATACTTCAAAAATAGCTGGGTACAAAGGTGGCACCAGATGATGACCTTAAAAATGTTGCACTGTGTTATTTTTTAAGATTAGTTTGTAAGATTAGTTTGTTATTGGACATGTTTTGTTATTGAAATAGTAACTCAATGAGTCAATTGTTATTTTTATATATATTTTGTTTTTAAAAGATGCAATGTGCACTAAATTTTTCTATATCTTTTAAAAATAGCTTGTATTTATTTACCTGTTTTTGTATATATGAGTACTACTGTTGTAAAGTTATTTGGAATAAATCATGGTATTTTTCAGTTTGAACAGCCCGGAATGGGCATAGCTTATTTCTAATTTTATCCCGTTCTTCATTTCCCACTCACTCTTTCTAGCTTTTCTCTTTTTTTCTTGTATATCAGCCTACTTCAATGGCAGCTTAACACTAGTAAATATTCATGAGCTACATGGTTTGTGTCGAAAGCAACGTTCTGTCTCCATAAAAGGCTACTGCTTGCAAATAATAATTGCAAGTGGCAGAAACCTGGGTGCAATTCACCAACTCTTATCTACAAAACATCCCATAGGAGTGATCAGGACTAATGCGGTATTTTAAGCCCACCCACTAATGCGTTATTTTAATGCGGCATTGCATTGTGTACCATTGCAGTATTACAACCAAGCGTTTATTTACATTTAGCTTTTAGCTGGCAATTGCCACTCGTTCTTGGCAGCACGTGGGAGAAATGCGCACCTCTGATGTTTATTAATGGCCAAAGGCAGTTGTTGATATTGTTATACCAACTCGGCGGTATTCAAGATATATTTCGCTGTTCCTCAGAAGCAACTATCGTTGGACATATTCGAGATATCGAACCTCCGAGATATGTTGCTCCCTTTGTGATTTTTCAACTCATTCTCTCCTCACTTTTGCTATATGTTTACTTCATTCATCTCTTTGTCACCCTCTTTATCTGTCCTGATGATGAGATTGAGCCATTTACTGCGTAGTTATCTGCAATCACGTTAGTAGCTGCCACAGGCAACTTCAGCAGTGTCAAGAGACTCTTGAAGGAGGCGTGGTTCGGCAGCCCGAGGAAAGCATGTTTAATGACAACATTAGCACCAGCGAGCCAGTCATTTCGTTGTGATTTTTTTTTTTACTTTCCAGCGCAACGTTGTGGTGGTGCCGGAACAACGACTCACCTGAGGCGCAATCCACTTCAAAAGTCATTAAGTTTTCAAATAAAATGAAAACACTTTGTTATCGATCTCGAGTGGACGTTCATCTGAAAGTATAATGAGCTAACATTTTCGACTAGGTTGTTTGTGGGTTGGTTGCCTGCTGTTGACTGCTATTTGTCGTTCGCTGGCTTGCTGCGGCAGTGCCTCATGTTGTAAGTTTGTGTGCTTAAAGTGTGCAATTAACCAAAACAACAACATGAAATTACTTTCCATACATTCACACACAGACTGATACATAAGAGCTAAACAGATTCTGGGTGCACGTAGAACGGCTTGTAATGGAACAAGGCTTAAGTGTAAATTTATTTGACCATGTTTTAAAGTTGCTACAAGCAAGAGGCGTTTCGGAATTTCTTTGTTTTTTAGTAAATATTAAGGGTATTCACTTCACTGCTGAAATTTCAGAAATCGGAAATTTCCGACGAGTTGAAGTGAGCGACCTTTTTTAATGTTTCGTTTTTTTCACATGCATCTGTCAACCTTAAAATCGCCATCGCTTCATTTCGTTAGTCATGCGATGCATGTGAGCAGACAAAGAGTCTCCTTGTCGCATGTACATATACCATACATGTACTTTATACTTTAATAATTTTTATAAGCGGCCATCAAAACTATAAATCGATTAAAAGGAACTAATTGAATTGCAATTTCGTTCTAAATTGCAGACATTTCATTAGCATGTAGGCGAGATTTGACAGAATGCTCTTCTTCTTATAGAAATTATCGTATTCACAATGCCTCACACTCATTAAACAGATTTGCTTATGATTACTGAACACATCTTTTCTTCGCAAATTTCCGTTTTATTTTTAATTCTTAATGCATGTATTAACATTGATATTTTCCTTCTCTTTGGAAAACAACTAAGGTAGTCCCCATCCATAAATCTGGCAAATCAGTAAATAAAATAAATAGTTATTGGTCTATAAGTCCTCTCAGCACTTTGAGTAAAATTTTAGAAAAAAATACTTCAAAGCAAATTGTGGTATTTTATAAATCGTGATAATATCATCCCCGATGAACAGTTTTGGTTTAAAAGGTATCACAGTACTACATAAAACACCAAATTAAGCGCATAAGCAATCATGTTAAGCAATATTTTGGTACGGAATTCAAAATTCTACTGCTCTTATATTGATCGATGTTGAGAGGGTTGAGATAAACTTCAACTTCCGCATTTAGTTAATAAAAGTAATTAAAATCTTTCTGACATATCACTTCTTTTGCGTTTATTTATATAATTCATTTTTAGACTTCAGACTTTAGACTTTAGAAAAAATCTCCGCTGGAGTACCACATTGATCAGTTATTGGATCACATTGGTATTTATGTTTTATGTTCTTTTTCAACAAATGAAAATTTAAAATAAATGTTTCCAAGTCTCAAGCCATTTTTTTACAAGAAAAAGAAGTCCTTGTTTCCTTCCTAGCACTAAACTAAACATCAACGAAGTTAAAATTCCATGGTCTGACAACATTAAGTATCTGGGTGTTTAATTTGACACAAAACTAACTTTTCAATGCTATGTGCAAAACATTATAAAAAAAGTATAATATTGCTATTAAAATGTTGTACCACCTAATTAAAAGCAAATCTTAGCTTAGCGCTGAAAATAAGCTCACTATCATAAAAGTTATATATCACTCAATACACTAAGGGATAGATATACTTATACGTAGATAAATCAAATATTTTCTTTTAAAACACGTGATTTCGTCGCCTGAGAAATTAAGTGCCGTGTGTGGCATTTTATCGGTTTTGAGTTAGAATATATTCCTTATGTATTGAGGGTGTCTCTTCCGTTTGGCGTGGTCACTTTTTCCATATCTTAAGTAGTTACCGAGATTCAGAGGACTTATTTTATTCTGTCGTATGTCGTATGCAATAACAAAGTAGTTTCTCGATAGGTTTTCAAAAAATTTATGTCGTATGTTTTTAAAAAAAGTGTGAAATCGCCACATACGACAAACCAATTCTAAACAAATATCACATTAAGTCGTTTCCAAAATGAGGTACGAAATTTTGAAATTATAAAGTCAAATTTTTCATGCGTATTCTGTATGAATTTGAAGAAAATTGGTCTGCTATAAGCAAAGTTATTAGTCCTCAAAACTTTGATTTGATTTAAACCAAATTTTTGAGGTGAAACTTTTATAGCTGCATATACATCAATAGGGCGAGCTAGATGGGGGGTAAGACCAATCTAACGAAATGGTTCTTATGAAAACAACAACACAGTAATTTGCCGCACTAGTTGTATAAATACGAAAGACTTGCTATTTAACATTTTTTTTATATTTTTGCTTCCACTAAAGATTGAACACAGTACGTTTGTATTCATAGCCGGTTGTTTTAACCACTGGGCCACGTAGACATATTTATTTGAGTAGTTCATACTTATATTAAATCAACAATCAGTACTTCTCTCTTTCTTTAATGATTGAATTGAGTCTTTCGTTCAATACTCTGAAAGTATAGTACGGTCCAAAAATTTGAATCTGATCGTAGCTTTTTTTTTAGAACATTGGCATACTTTTAGACATTTCTTAAATTGAGTTTTGATTAATTCAGATTGATTGCATTGATTGATTTGGAAACAGCACATGCTGCAATATTAACGAATGCAACTTTGTTTCTAAAATTTGTTTTATTCTTATATCTGTGAATTTCGATATTAATATCCTATCTTTCATATCATTCATATAAAGGTTTTAAATCACATTCATATCGAAATAAAAATAGATTCGCATGCTGCGGTATTTTAAAACACAAAATACTGGCAACAAGTTCTTCCATTAGCAACTGAGCTGTTAGATTACCTACGATATGTCGAAACGAAATCATAAGAAGGATATGTTACTAAAATATTGTGCCGAAAATTAACACTTGTTAATGCATATATAACCCAGCCGGCGAAAGTTCGTTTGCAATGCATTTTTATCGAAAGAAAATTTCATATTTTCCCTAATTGGCGATCAAAAATTGAAAGTTATTTCACACCAGTATTATCGCGTCAGTAATATTAAAAGAAAGTCTGAAAGTGTCAAAAAAGTTATCCAAATCCATCCACCTTACAGTAAAATAGTAGAAAATATAATAATCTTTGCATTTGTGTTGAAGAATTTATCGCTTTGGAATTGTAAACGAATAATTTTTCGAAACATAAGCGAACCTTCGTTTACGAAGTAACTGTTATCAAATTTTCGATATCGAAGTCGGATTTTGTGCCGTGCGGGAAATAGAACAATTTTTGTGATAATGTTGGAGTTTCTGCATCTTTTAGCATTAAATATCGTCGCAAATGCAACATTAAATACGATGCAAGTCGTGTGACGAAAAACGCATCAACATTTTTAACTGTGTAGGCACGGTAAAATAAACCCAAAAAAGTATGCGCGGTAGCATAAGGTCAGAGCTTCTGACCACGAAGCTAAGGTTTAGTGGTCCTAACTGCAGCTGAAATTTTGTTTTTTTTTTATATTAAAAATATTGACAATCATACAGGCAGTTTTTGTTTTTTTTTTTAGCCCAAATTATATAATCGATTGATAATTATTGCGGCTAAGCAATAAATTCTTTTTGGCATCAATCCTATGGAATAAATTGGAAGATCTACACTATGCTTGCTTTCAGGGTTGTTCGTATTTTGATAGCTTTGTTGCAAGGGAGGCAATGGTGAGATGGTAGCACGTTCAACTTGCAGTCGAATTGTATGCGGTTCGATGCGAGTACGGAAAGGAAAAAGTGCATTATTCTCAACACAGGTTTTTCGAGAAATTTTTTCTTTTTAATATTTATAAATAAAAATATAATTATCAAAAAATAAAACAGCAAAATCTGTCGTCTGTGCTATGAGGATCGAGCCTGGATACTACTTAAGTCATCAAATTAAAATAAAAAAATCCTCTTGGTAACCAACTGTGTCACGAGAGTAAAAAAAACTGCGATCGAATTTTGTACGTCAATAGTGAACTTTTCAGTAACTGTCCGTAGACAAAAGAGACAATTGATATTTTCCATGATATCGCCAGGTTGAAAATACAAGTCGGCTTTATGAAAAAAGACAGTTCTTGAACTACTACTGGTATGAAGGCAGACTGCTTTTTAACCATTTGGTTGCACTGGAGGAGGGAATGTCAATAAAATAAATTAGAAATCTTCCCAGAAATTCCATTTTTGGGTAAAATTTTCACTTCTTCCGTGCGTGGCGGCGGCCACATACATCTTTTTTTTTTCTGAGTGTACATATCTCCTTCTTCCATATGCAAGCTTAACAAAACGGTAACACTAGACCGTGTAATTACACTTATAATCGATTATGGAGCACTGTTGGCAGAGCATTTAATTAAATCACTTTGTTTCTTAACTGACCGACAAGAAAATTCCACATCTGGAACTAAAATCCCTTTCGCCCTTTCGAGGGTCTGAAATCCAAAAAAACGGTTGAAATCCTTCCAAATCACATCGCTGAACTGATGTTGCTTCGATAGCAAAGCGGGCTAAATAGTCGGTTTATGTAGGCAGAGGTTGTGGTATCAATTTCTGTCGAAGTTAAAAGCAATTCTTTTTTTTCTGATGACTAAGAGCGAGTCAATTGAGATATATACGTATTTGTAAAGTAATTGTTTCATCGAACTGATAAATAAATGTTCCCAATCTTCCCAAAAATTCCATTTTTGGGCAAAAGTTTCACTTCTATCGTGCGCCACACACATATTTTTATTATTAATGCTGCAATGTTGCTTCGCAAGGTGTAACAATATTTTTTTTGAAGCGAATCTTTTTACTCCACGTTCTGTGATTTGCTTGGAGTGAAATCTGAAAAAATTTCGACAGATTTTTTCTAGGAAATTTGATGATGGTTTCTTTGTTGCTAGTGATTATCACAACAAGAAAATTTAATACTTTAATATTAAATACTAAAAATATTTTTTGGCCCGCTCGTGGGGATCGAGCCACGTCCTCTTAAACGAGAGTTCAATCCTAATCCTAATTATAACAGAAGCTATGCTGCAGTAGATCGTCACCATCTATCAATAGAGATTGTGTATTTGCTATGCTACAACTATCAAAAATTTGCTTTTATTTGCCACAAGGTGTCTCCAGCATCGATTTGTTGGTATTGTGAATGCGTTTGTGATGCTGTTGGCATAGAGTGTAAATTATTATCTAGAGATTGCATCAACTCTGCTAAATCTCTGGCATGTTTTAACAGAGTTATTTCACTTAAAAACATGAAGAAAAAAAAACTCTGTTAACCTCTGTTAACACATGCCAGAGATTAAGCAGAGTTGATGCAATCTCTAGATAATAATTTATACTCTATGCTGTTGGTACGAAGAAAATTAGCAATGCCCACAAGTGCGTTGACAAGTGCGTTTTTAAGTATCAAAAAAATAGATGATATCAATAAATATGGAATTAACAACAAAGAGTGTAAATTACTGGTGTTAACAAACGCATGCATGAGTCAGCATAGAGTGTAAATTATTATCTAGAGATTGCATCAACTCTGCTAAATCTCTGGCATGTGTTAACAGAGGTTAACAGAGTTTTTTTCCTTCACGCTTTTAAGTAAAGTAACTCTGTTAACACATGCCAGAGATTTAGCAGAGTTGATGCAATCTCTAGATCATAATTTACACTCTATGGAGTCAGTGCAGCCAAGTTCACAACCATGTATGGAGAGTTAAAGAGAGTCGCTGGCATTATATGCCCGTATATGTTATTGGCGTAGAAATTGACATTCAACAATAAAAAAATAAGCAGTGAATATGTTTTCTGTATATATGTTATTTATTTTATGTTATTTTAAATTTTTTTGGAATTTAAAAGTTAATTTATTAAAAAGAAAAAATTATTAAGCTATCAAATCTATGTAACTGCGAAAAAGCTTCGCTTCTCTCGTGTGCCCAACGACGCACCTGCGTTTTTTTTTTCTTCTGGGCACCCCCCTGAGTACCCATTGATTGAACATTTAAGCATAGAAATAATGTTTATACAAATGTAAAGGTTTTTCGTTGTTTATTGTCTCATCTTTTTTTTTTTTTGTGAATGAAAATGCGAATTAGCCTTGGTCCGACTGCGAAAATTTAAAATTTAATGATGCAGATTGGAAGAATTTTTTCATTATTATTTTTTCTGACCGTTTGATTTTTTTAACTACTATAGCAGCTAATATTTTTATAAAAAACCCGATTTTTGGATGGCTATCGGAAGAATCCAAATATTTGAGGAATCATCCTAACATAAACCAAGCATTATTTTGAGGATCCGATTCGAACAACTTGTTTTCTTGAGGCGCCTTAGTGGGTCCAAAAACGAAATATATTCGTTTAAATTTCGGTTTTTTCAGCGCGGATATCGATTTTGCGCTGTGTTTTCCAAAAAAGAGTCCGCATAAGCAGTTTTGTATGAAAATTTGGTTTTTTATGTAGGGTTTCCTTCCGCTATATTTTCTTGGTCCCAGTATAACGCGATGTTCTAAAAGTAAGGAACGAGTATATATTAGGCGTTCAGAAGCAAAGTGGTCCAATCCATATACTGAAGAAATGGAGAAAAATTTATTTCAAAATATTAATGAGTTTCAAGTTGCTCTAAGAGAAAACATGCAGGTTAAAAATTGACAAAGTAAGTACATATCTACATAATGTTAAATTGCCCTTTGAATGGAATTGCAAATTTTTTATTTATTGTTGTTAAAAAAAAAAAAAATTTGTGGGTTGGACAACTTGCCAAATGCAATTTTTTATGTAAATACATATAAAAATATCCGTTGTAATCCGTAATAATAAAGTGGTTTATTATTTTAATATCTTTATTTGTTAGAAATAATTTATTTAAAAATATTCAACATAAACATATTCATTAAAAAAGTAAACATAAATATAAAGATAAAAATAAAAAGTAAAATGTAAGACATAAACATATTCATATAAAAGTTTTTGTTTATGGTGTTAAACATTCTGGACAGTAAAACAGAAAATCAATATAAAATTAAACTACAAAAGAAAACATTTAGAATTTATCTTTTATAATGTCATCGCCAAATATACAGAACTGGTTAGTTTCTCCAGATGCTTTCAATGCTTTATAGAAAATATTACAGACTCAATGTATAAATGGCAAAAAATCTTTTAACTTGTTGCTGCTTTTAAGTTTAAATGTTTTGGACTTTTGAAAAATCAATTTTCTTTTCTTAAAGTTAAACATCTGAAGAATTTAGTCCCAAGACTTAAAGTCAACCAGAGCAAAACTCTCGAAGCTATTGACTAATTAGTCCCCACACCTCTAACACTGTAGCTCCGACAACTGCGGCATTTTAAAATTTTAAACGCGTTTTTCTCAAAATCAATGTTTATGTTCCCTTTATTTCAGATAATTTCCAGCTAAGATACTGTGAACATCGCAAATCGTCTTTTCCAAAGACGTTCTTGGAAAAACTTTGTCACAGGGCTGTTTGGCGATATTTTTGCATAAAACAATTACAGAATGCTACTAATTTGATACTTTATAATGTATGAAAGGTTCTGAATTTGCTCTATCCATATTTTTAAAAAATATTCGCAAAAAAAGTGTTTTTGTTTTACGCTGAAACCCTTACACCCGCCTGTTGTGGCCTGATGTCGCAACCACTTCAAGTGCGAGACCTCCAAATGGTGCATTTATTTGCCTACACATATCATATGTCGCCTAGCGCAATGACTTGAACTGCGAGACCTTCAAGAACGACAGTGCATTTACCTACCCTAAATGTTGAACAAACAGTTTCTGCGGCCTAAGCTCAAGCCGTCAGCGGTGTCGCAGGCAACGACAGCGTTCTACTATGTACAAGCACATGTTGGTACATGGCGATGGTAAATGTAATGTATGTGTGTGTGAGCGGAGGTAAGGTTGGTACATGGCGATGGTCAATGTTATGCATCTGAGTTTGAGCGGAGGTAATAAGCGGCGGTCAGTGCGAAGACTCGAGGCAGAGTTGAGCTAACATTGAGCCCAAGAGGTAGTTTTGATCTTTTACTTTAGAGCGGTGTCAACTTCCTTGTAAAGTTGGAAGGTAATAAGTATAGAAATATTAATAACACCAAAAAAGGTGCCAACTCCCCTGCTTGGCTCCACTTCTACATGCGAAGTACAGGAACCATAGAAGTAAAATAAAACACGCCCCTAAGCTCCCCTTAGCGCGCAACGGCAAAGTGAAACTATTTGCTATAACAGTTTCAATTATGCCAAAATCTTAAGGAAAAGATTTTTATACCAAAATAATATCTCAGTAGGCGTGTCTGGGGGCATAATTTAAAAAAAAAACGCCTCATATATAGTATAAAATACCATGGTTTTTTCGATTGTTAGATACAAGACTTAAAATGCAGCCCGCGTATATTTATATATAAAATTAATTGTAAATTGTCATTTTACTAAAATAATCCTCATACATAAAATGACTTGGCTTTCTAAAATTTAAATCCTCTCAATTGTTCTTGCTTGGATCTTATTAATTTTATTGTTTAAATTAGAACAAAAGAAGTGATAAATAAAAGCCTTTTAAATTATATAAATAAAGAACATGAATCAACATAATTAACATCAGCTTAAATAAATAAGTATAAAAGAACATGCTGGCCTATCATCTGCATGATTAAATAAGCCAAATATCTGCCTTCAAAAAAAAAAAAAAAAGGATAAAAAAAAATTATAAAAAAAACCCAAGTTATAGTAAAACAATGGTGCACATTACCGTAATTTGCGCATTTAAAATGATTTTAATGCTTTGTTTTTTTTTTTTTTATTTACGAGTAGCATCGGATATGCATGCATTCTTCCGGCGATTAAGCTCATTATATTGTACAACAATAAAATCAACACTCTACAAATACACTTAAACAATTGTGAGCTAGCAAGCATTCACATTCACATCCACCCACATTGCGTAAATTATTTAAAGAATGAATAAAGATATGCAAATAGCATAAATAAAAATATATATTTTCTTTTTGTGGGTTGACAATATTTACCGGACAGTATAAACATCATGCCAACGACACCAACAACCACTCAAAATATAAACAATTGCATTACACTGTGTTTGCTAGTGTTGATGATGCTATGCCTGCCGCTATATTAGTGTGTGTGTGTGTTTGTGTGCTTTTATTTTATGGGTGGCTGTGTATTTGTTTTGTTATGAAAGCCTCACTCAACTGCCACTCAAGAATCGCATTAAATCCTCCTTCCGTATTAATAATACGCTGCCTGACATCCGTAGGTTGGGTTCTGCTCTTGGTGGTTGTAAATAACAATGAACGACGGACGAAAAGACGGACGTTCTGTCTATTTGGTGACGTTAGCATAAAAAAAAAAATTAGAGTAAGTCTCGCTTTATATTATATTATTGCAGCTATTGTTGTTTTACAACAAAAACAAAGTTTAAAGGAGGCTACGACAAAAAAAGCAAAGTAAAAAGCGAAAGTAAGTCGGAAACAAAGTAGCATTGAAACAACAACAAAACCATGCCTTGCAGGCTAATTCAGGCTTTTGTAAATTTTTATTTTTTGAAGTCAAGTTAATTTGTTTTTTTTTTTATGTGTGTGTGTTTATTGTGCGTTTTGCGCAAAATGTGGTGCCAAAATATTTGACTGAGAATAAAAACGTTTGTGTACCACTTAAGTTTCAATTGCTTTAAAGTACTGCAGCGTAGTAAAGCTGCAATTTTTCAGTTTATTAAAGTAAAATTTGCAATCATTTTAAATTTCATCTCTAAAATTGACTTAATTTGTCAAGTATAAAAATTAATGTTGCGCATACGCCACGTATTCAGTATGATGGCAACTAATTCTAAGCCTTTTATTTATTTAGCTAGACGTGTTTTCATTCAACAGTTTTGCTTTATGTTCAAATATACACACTCAGAACTACTAATGCATAAGCAAACGTAAGCACACACACATGCACACAAACAGCACCTAATGTAGTTTGCTTGATATATTGCTTAACTTGGATGTGTCTGGGAGTCGAGTAGAAATTCTTACAAATAATTTTTTATTCAACTAGTTTTACTGTAGTTTCTGTTGTTGTTGACGTTGTTGCTATATCTGTTTGCTTATCTACTAAGCTAGGACTCTTTTCTCTTCATTGCAACACCTTTTCCGGATTTTCACTATGAAAGACCGACCATTTAAGCTGATTGTGAAAAAGTCCGACAAGGATTTAGAACTGTTGCTAAGCTGAAGTTTATGATTTTGTTTTGTTTTTTTTTGCCTGCTTTGATTAAATCAATTAATTTGAATTTAGTTGAAAAATGAAATGGGTTCATTAAGTAGAATTTTATTTGCTTAAACTAGGAGGAGGTGGAGGAGGAGAGGCATAGAAACATTCCGTTGAAAAAAAGGTACACAAACGGTCTCCATGGCACAGCACGATCATGTAATCAAAAATAAGAAAATCAAAAAATTTTATGAATAATATTATACTTATTGGACTTATACTTACTCTTTAAAGTGCTCAAAAAAAGAAATAAAACTGGCCTATATTATTTAAATTTAGGTATAGGATCCAATAAATTTTATTTGCTTTAAAATGAAAAAAAAACCCAAGTCAATTCCCAATAAAGTAGTTCTTGAGATATCGTGCAAATCAGTTTAGAAAACATGGTTTTTCAGAAAACGCGTTCTAAGATTTGATTAATGATTTTTTCGAGTTATTAGCTTTTCCTTATTTTGAACGCCACAACGCGGCTAGCGACATCCGGTGCTGCCTGAGGTAACTATTCTTACCACAGTATGGTAGGGAATATAGGCGTGCAATTCAGAATAATTGATGTGAGATATTAATTTTTTGTGAGATACTCTTCATGAGATACTCACAATTTCCGTGAAAAAGATGTTCCTTTCTTATACGATAACGTTTTAATGCAATCGTTATCAGCCAAACCGCTTTGGAAGCATATGCTACATATCATAAGCTATTGAAAAATGGAAAAAAAGCAGTTGAGTTTCCTGGTCAAGTTTCATGAGAACCTCCCCTTAAGTGAAAAGGTGATTATTTTTTTTTCTTATCTCCTTGGATATGTAATCTGCTTTTAAATAAAAATGAACAAAAAACATAATGCTGAAATTATTATAAAGTAGCTCAAAAAAAAAAAAAAATCTCAAAAAAACACGCACATAAAATGAAAGTATAAGTGAAAAAAGACAACTCAATTCCTTTTTATACAGTAACTAGCATGGAAAATCGAACAGTTTTGACCGTCGCACAGAAAATTGCAAAGACTAACGGTTAAACGCGATGACAAAATTCTCAGATATTCAATTAAGCAAATTCAGAGCTTCAATGCTTTAATGCTTACTTGATTTGCGTCTCAGTGTCTATTCAAAGTGCAGTTATCATACACAAGTGCATGTAAGCCTTGCGCTGCACAAAAAAGTATTGTTCTAACATTTATTGTTAAAATAGTAAAAGTGTTTGAAACGTCCACATTTTTTTTTTTCATCATGGCAACTGATCTTCCAAGTAAGTATATAATAATTGTTTTTCTTATTGATGTTATTGATTAAAATTTAATTTACTTTTAAGCATTAAAAAACAATTTTTTAGTAATATTTGTAAAACTTTGTTGGAGTAGAAGTAACTCGAACCATCTTGAACTATAAAATTTTTTTTGTATTTTTGTAAATATATTTAACTAAGAATTGGTAATCCCTTTTTGTGGCGCAAAGTTGCGCATAACTGCACAGAGTCGCAAAACCATTTCAATAGCCTGGTTTACTAACGCTAGACGATTCAGGGTATATTATCTTTGCGTAAATATTTGTATGTAGCTAAGGCAGACGTGGCTGGTAAAGAAAGCTATATATTTTCTTTATTGGGCTCAACCTCTCAGACAGTTAAGTAATGTCGTCTGTCTGTCTGTCCGTTTGTTATCCTGTCCGTCTGAGCTTTGTCCAATGCTTAACCCTAGAATACTAATCTACGTAAAATTTACTCACTCCTTATGAGTAATATAACGTATAGTGAACAGAAGATTAGTATTCTAGGGTTAATATAAGAGAAAAAGCTGACACGCTTAAACAGTTTTTTTATCAACTTTTGTAAAGTCACAAAAAACCACGTTTCCCTCGGATCCGTCTACCAACACCTTTATTTTAACTAACCCTGAATAATTTAAAAGAAATTCGTTGTTTTGTTTTCAGATTTAACTCGACTGCAAATATGTGAATTTTTATTTAATGATAATGTCAATTTATCAAAGTCTAACACATCAAAAATTAAAAGAAAAATATTCGAGCTTGTTTGCTCAGGGAGGACAGATAAGGAAGAAAATCCTTTAAAAAAAAAAATAATTGTAATGTTTACGTGCCACCTTGTTTTCGTTGGAAATCTTGTGACCGAAAAAACCAAACTATTTAGAATAGAATAAAATATGGCTAGGTAAGCAAATATTCAAACCACGTGTTAAGACACCACGTTTAAAAGCGTCAAAAGACTTCAGAACCTTAAGCTAAGCCATAAAAAAAAAAAAATTAAAAAAAAACATTTTTTAAGAAATTTATTGTGTGCTTATATTTGATTCGTACCGGTTTTTTTTCGATGTATTTTATATTTCAATGCATGAAAATGCAAATAAATATATTATTCATTACACTTGCAGTCATATTAAAGGTAAATAGCATTTTTTGAAGAACCACGCCCCTTTACAATTTACGCCCACTTTTTGCAACCTGTTTACAATAGACCACGTGTGCAAATTTTCAACACCCTAGTTTCAATATTTTCCAAGTTAAAGTGTATTTGTTGCGGTGCCACGCCCTATTATTCAAGACCATCCACTTTTTAAAAATATTTAAAGCAGTCTCTGCTTACCAGCTTACCAAATTTCAAGACTCTATCTCCAATATTACTGTAGTTATAGTAACTACAATTGAAGTAGCTCGTAAACCAGCATTTTCGAACACTGTGCGTCGGCCGTACACTCCCTGCACTTTATTTAAGTAGAGGATCGCCTAAAATGACTTGGGTAACTATTTTTGTATGAAGCCTAAGAAATTTGTGTAAATTTCACAAGTTTTTTGATAACTAAGGCATACCAAAATTGTATAATATGCCAAAGATACTTGGGCAAAAGCAAATTGGAGTTTTTACAATCTTTTTTTTCATTGCTACTCTTTTTGCCATACGCGGTCATTATTTGCTTTCCTTTTCTTATCATTTGTACTAACGTGCATGTATTTCAAAGTTACTTATTCGTGACATTAACGAAACAAATTGAACAAAAAAACAGCTTTGTTGATCACAGCGAGAGTCACGCAAGACTACTGATAAGTTGAAGTTATTAAATAAAATTTGAGTTAATTAAAAACAGAAAAACAAATAAAAGTAAAAAAAACACAGGTGCGTCGTTGGACACACGAGAAAAGCGAAGCTTTTTCGCAGTTACATAGATTTGATAGCTTTATAATTTTTTCTTTTTAATAAATTGACTTTTAAATTCAAAAATTTAAAATGACATAAAATAAATTCCATATATGTATACAGAAAACATATTTACTGCTTATTTTTTATTGTTGAATGTCAAATTTCCACGCCAACTATATATACGGGCATATAATGCCAGCGACTCTCCATTTTAGTTCTCCACACATGGTTGTGAACTTGGCTGCACTGAACAAATTTTTTCCTTCAACAGAGTACTACGTAGCGAAAAAATCTTTCAGACTTTCAGAAATTTTTCAGATTTCACTCCAAGCAAATCACAGAACGAGGAGTAAAAAGCTTCGCTTTAAAAATATATTTTAAAAAGCGCACACGAAACAAAATTTAACAAACATTTTAGATACCTTGCCGATGTCATGCATGCCTTTTGTTAATTCCATAATTATTGATATCATCTATCTTTTTGACACTTAAAAACGCACTTGTCAACGCACTTGTGGGCATTGCTTATTTTCTTTGTACCAACAACACCACAAACGCATTCACAATAGACATCTGCATGAACACATTTGTTTTGCCTGCAACAAAGTGCATACTTTCGTACTGTATCACATTTCATAGTATCTTTCAAACGTGTGTACAGTACTTTCAAATCTAACACAGGCTGAAGCGAGTTGTGTACAACATCCGGTTGGATCTTAACAGAGTGTGTACACTTAGTTTTAGTTGCATAGCTATTTTTCATGCAGACTACTTTTCTTTTCAAAACATAGCAAGTACACCAAGTAGATTTTGCTGTACCGCTCGAAATAGAGATGAAGATCAAGTTAAAAAATCATGTCTAAAAAGGTCAACTTTATTTTTAGTTTATTTTATTCACATTCTTTTAAAAGTATTGAAGTTTAAAAAATTTAATTTTATTCTATTTAAGGTTTGTATGAATTATTTTCACATTCTTGTATTTAATCTAACTTATATACATGTATTTGGTATACGAGCACAAGTAAGCGTGGTAATTTCATATTAAAAAAAATTTCGGCTTAGGGTACAGTACTTGAATGTTTTACTTTTGTCTTGTAGTATACTCACTCGTAGTTGGTTGTTGACAATGATAGAGCTTATGTATACGTGTTTCAAGCAAATGTTTTGAAGAGGCGTTCAGATGTATTCGTGCAGATGTCTAATTCACAATACAAACACACCAATGCTGGAGACACCTTGTGGAAAATAAAAGAATATTTTTCTAAGTTGTAGCATAGCAAATACACAATCCTCTATCTATTGATAAATGGTGACGATCACATGCAGCATAGCTTCTGTTATAACTAACATTGAATTAACAACCGTTTCTTACAAGTCTTTGTGGCCTGGTGGATAGTGTATTGGACTAACATTTAAGAGGACACGGGTTCGATCCCCCAAGGGAGCCGAAACATATTTTTAATATTTAATATTAAATTTTCTTGTTGTAATAAGCGCTAGCAACAAAGAAACCATCAAATTTCCAAGAAAAAATCACAGAACGAGGAGTAAAAAGCTTCGCTTCAAAAATAGTGGAAGTTAATGGCAATGAAGTTAATGGAAGATAATGTCAGAAGTGGTTTGCACGTTTTCATGATGGAAATGCTTCTATTATGGATGCTTCCCTTTCTGGTAGGCCTTAGAAGGTTGACGATGTCCAAATCTCCAAAATTTGTCTATTGGAGGCGTTCATAGTCATTTAAAGTCTGCTTGTTTCTTCAAAAAACTTGATTTGTGGGTATCGCTTGAATTGAAAGAATATCACAAAGTCAATCGAGTTGATATTTGCGATCGACTTATGAAACGTGATAAAAGCGATCCATTTTTCAAGCGTATGTTACGGGTGACGAAAAGTGAATTTTAGTATACTATAATGCCATCAGTAAAAGAAGCTGGTCCAATAAGGAAGAAAAAACAGGCTTGCTTTCTACGAGCTACTCCCAGAGAATAAGATCATAAATTCTGAAGACCACTGAGGGCAACTACAGAAATTGAGCGATGCCATCCAAGAGAAACGTTCTAAGCAGGTAAATCTGAAGGGGGTGGTCTTCCGCCAGGATAGCGTCAGGCATCATTCAAGTTAGGCGACTCGCCAAAAAATGCTCGAGTTAAATAACAGCTCGAGAGATTTTTTTTGCAGAGAAAAGTGGAGACTTCTACCTGCGTTGAATAATGAAGATTGCACAGAGATGGGAGAAGGTGATCGAACAAAATGGCGAATATATTATAGATTAATGTTGATTTGATTTATAAAATAAATGAGCCTTAAATGTGAAAAAGAAACTTACTGACTTTTTGAACAACCCAATAGTATCAAGCTGTAGCCTGGTGGCGAAAGCCAAGCCTCGCAATTGATATTTGACGGTGGTGTGTATGTAATATCCGCTAGAGAACTTTTGTAAAAATGTTTAAATTGAGAGTAATTCTCGTGTTCAAAGCTTGGCTCAGCGTATAGATCATCAAATGAAAAATTTTTAGATCTAAGAATTCCATTACTGTAAAATATTATACGTAATCTGAACAATAGCGCAATTATATGGAAAGTTATTATAACTATATGTTAATTGTTAATTAAATATAATAATTTACTCATTTTGGCCAACAAATCAGGCCCTGGTGGCTCGTCTAATCATGCTACTTAATTACTACTAAAAGTTAAAACTTCAGTGCAGACCCTCAAACACATACGACAATATTGTACCCAGAATGTGATAAAGTTTTGTCATAAATAAAATGTACAGAACAACTAATATAAACGACATTGTTTTACTGAAAATAAAAAAATATTAATTTGTATTGAATATTAGTCTACACAAACGGCAGAAAATTATATTTTATACAAACGATAAAAGTGTTTATGCGTGCTCATAAAACCTTCATAATATGACTCTTTTCTGACTCATAATTATGAGCGTACATAAGACCTTCATAAATAGGTCTATTTTCTGACTCATAATCAAGCTTGCTCATTCATAATTTTTACCCCTCATTATATTGTTAGAAATTTCACACTATTTGAAGTCATTAATATAAGCGCTAATACTCAATAAACGGGTCTAAATTGGGATCAAAATCGCAAATTTCTGGACTAAAATCTGGACTAAGTCTTGATGCATAGCAAGCCTACCTGTATTATAATAAATGAAAAAAAATGTTAACTTATATTCAAAAAACCATTTGTTGCTTTATTTTCATCGCTGAAAATCTACAACACCTCATTTCTGAGATCAAGCTCAACAAAAATGTTGCTTTAAATTAAGCACTCATGCGTAACTTTATCTTAAATAATTCAGCTCTACTATTTTTTAACCCATTCCATTTTTCTTGTGTTGCCGCTATGCGGATAATAATAAGAAGTTAAGTAGTTAGTTTTTTTTGCATCTCTATCTAATGCCATATAATTGTACAGCTTTGGTTTCGTGTGAAAAGCACAAGATTGGAAGCCAAAGCCCCGGAAAAATGTATGCGGCTGCACGCTGCAAGCATGCTTCTGGCTTTAGTTATTTTGGTTGTGATGGAAAAAATGTTCCAGCAACAAACATCCAGCAACAAAGAAAAACCTCAACTAATTAGAGCTTGTGTTTGCTTATTTGAGTTAAGTTTTATTCTGACGAAAGCAAAATTTTTGAAACATTTAAAAAAAATGGCCACTTATATTCGTGTATTTGTGAGTAAGCCACAGTGAATGGTTGTTTTGGCGCCATAAATGATGCATATTAAATTTTATACCATAGTCTTACATAAACATAAACTAATAATTACCAAACCGACCAAACCATACTATACTATATTTATTTTTGTCTTTATCTCTTATCTCATAAACCTATATGAGAAACAATGCACTTTTTTAGCCTGAAATTTGTTTAAAATAAATTTATTCGAAAAATTTATGATGGTAATTTAACATTTTCTTACTTAAAAATTCCGAAATTTTATAAATCAAGTTTTTGTTTTCGCCTTTTTTTTATACTTCAGAAGATACATGCTTCAAAATTTGAAACTGTTTTTTATGCCTATTTATAACAAGTGAAAAAACTATTTTTTTTTTACAATTTTGAAACTGGTATGCGAACAAGCCACAAAAAAGAATCTGTTTCATTAAGTTTATTTTTTAAAAATTATATGTTTAGTATTAATATAATATCTTCTTTAAATAGCTTACAATACATAAATAAGAAACAGTATAGCTAGCGTACCCAGTATATAGACTCTTTCTCTTTTATACACGCGGTATACACGCAATAAAGACTCCTACTTACTTATTTAGGTGGCCATAACAACCCGTGTTCGGGGTTCGTCCGACCTTATCAGCTCTCGCCAGGCGCCTACTCCAATCGGATACACCAAGTGCGGTTAGGGCTACCTCGGCCTGGTCCATGCATTGGAGGCATGGTCTCCCTCGTCGTCGTTGACCAGCGACCCTCGCCTTGAACACCTTTTTCGCTGGAGCTTCGTCGTCCATACGATGGACATAACCCAGCCAGCGTAGTCGCTGCACAGTTATACGCCGAACTACGTCAATGTCTTCGTAGAGCTCATACAGCTCGTGGTTCATTCGGATGCGATAGTCATCGTCGATTCGACTGGACCGAAGATCTTGAACATACCCATACCGCAGCTGCGTCAGTTTGCGAAACTACCCATGCCTCAGCGCCATAAAGAAGCACAGGTAGAACGAGCGTCTTGTAGAGTGTTAGTTTTGTCGATCAAGAAAGGGCTCTGGAACTTAGTTGCTTACTGAGCCAGTAGTAGCACCTATTAGCAATTATTGTTCTTAGCTTTATCTCCAGGCTGACTCCGTTCTTGTTATTAATGGCGGTGTCACGGTATACAAACTCCTTGACTACTTCAAAGTTATAGCTGCCGGATGAAACGTGGGAGTCTAAACTCCTTTGTTTGTAGACAGCATATACTTTGGTTTGTCCTCATTTATTGTTAAACCCACTTTGGTTGATTCCTTTTCGATAGTGGTTAAAGCAGCGGTAACATCTCTCTTGGTTCTGCCGACAATATCAATATCATCAGCGTTTACCTTGATAGAAAATGGTGCCACTACGACGCACACCGGCCTTTCGTACGATCCCCTCCATGATGATGTTGAAGAGATCGCAAGACAGAGCAAGAAGTGTAAATGTAATGTGAATATATAATATATATCATATTTTTCACTATGATAGTTACGATAAGCTAACCCAGAAAAATCCCTTGGACGGTATGTTCTATGAACCAATATCAGAAACCATTAGAGTTTTTGCAGTTATTTTTTGGTGTCGCACAGTGGAATCATAGAGATTTTATCTTCGCTTCTACTAAGAGCATCGGAACCTGCTTGCCTGTAAATTAGTAGGGAACGATGTATGAAATAAAAAAAATAAAGATGGTGGATGGTTTGTCATCTTCATTTTTTTTCTATGTCTACAAATTTAGTACTAAGAGTGAAATGCTAAAAGTGAAATGCTAAAAATGGCATTTCAAGTATTTTTGAAAAAAAGGTCAAAGTCCAGCAGCTATAACGTTTTTTTCCGAATTTCTGTTTTTTTATTTTTTTCCATACATTTAACCATCCATGCAATTTTTTTTTACAATTTTGTATTACTGATTTTTTTTTGCTTAAGGGGGGACATGACATTCGCGGCTGAGAAAACAGACCTTTTTTAAAAATTCATAACTCAGTCAAAAACAAAAATTTTTCCAAATTTTTTTTTTTATTAATGTAGAGAATTGAACAAATTACTAGAAAAAAAATTCAAAAAATATATTTTTCACTCCAACATGGTTTTATAGAGCTCCAAACTGGCGGCAGAGAAAAAAATGGGGCCTCGTGCTTGCAGCGCTGGGAGTTGCAAAAATTGTCCGATCTCGAAAAAAATGACTTTTTTTAAATCTTAACAAAATTGGTTATCGTATGACACGAGCTTTTTTTTTTTAAGTTTTTTTTCAATTTTTGGTGATGTTCCAAATTTGGAAGTGTGTTTTATCGAAAAAAATATTGACTTTAAAAATTCATAAAAAATCGAAAAAAAAATTTAAAAAAAAGCTCGTGTCATACGATAGCGAATCAAGTTTAAAAAAATAAAAATTTCGTCAAAAAATGAACCCGCTAGTGCCGCAACCAGTACGAAAAACATGGTTTCGAGATAAACGCGTTCAAAGTTTGTGAACAAAGAAAAAAAAGCCTTCAATCTTGAACCTTCAATCTGCCATGCCTGCTTCGTACTGTATGCCTTCGTTATCTTGTGTTGTGCTGTTTCTTATAGTTTTTTGCAATCGTTTAGCAATTCGGGCTTCACCCTCCAAGTAGGTACGAAATAACAACCATCAAAAGTCAGGTAGCAAGTAAAATAAGCATATACCAGCTGCCGTACGTAGGTAGCGCAAAAATTAAAAATGCGCTCTCACTAATCCGGCTGTAACTTTTGAACCCGTAGGAGTTTTTCCATTCTTTTTTTTTTAAATTTTTAGAATATTTACTAAAATATAAAATTATTAAAAAAAGATTTGGATTTCAAAAAAATGCCAATGTCATGTAACCCCTTAAAATACTTAAACTCGAAATTTTCAAATACAGGTACACTTCTAATTTTTTAAAATTTGAAAAATGAGTTGTGACCCAGCTTTTTGAAAATGAACACTTATACAAAAGTTATACGGGTTGTTTTAAAAAATTAGCACTTTAATCCATATCGCCAAGTACTGACATGTTTCGATGCAAGTCGATACGGGTTCCAGTAGTACGAGGTATACGAACTGTTATTAACATTTATTTCAACATCATATGAAAAAATGAAGAGGGTATTCCTTAAAAAAGAAACAACTTCAACTTTTTTGGGACACCCTAATGTAAACTTGTTTTTTAAAATTTTTTGAAACTCTCAATAAAAATCGTCACATTGCCGCAAAAGTTTCACTTCAAAAAAAGTGCTGATGGAAGGGCTAATGGAAGGAAAAGCGCAGTAGAAAATATTGCACTAAAATAATTGTTTAGTTCAAAAACATTTTTAGATCCTATAATCATTATAACTAAAACCTTTCATGCATGCATGGAACAAATGAGAAGCTAAAATAGCGTATTAAGAACACAATTATGGACAGAATTGATTGTTAAACAAGAACTGAAATATTTCAGTAAAAACTTTACACCTCTCAAGAAAATATATATTCCAAAAAAATAAAAATGAATTACAAATCATTAAGATACTGGCGCGTGCGTGCTCATCAATTAAATTATGAGTTTAATTTGTGCGTAGAAACTTCATTGGCACACATGCACCGCATAATAGATGAAAACCATGATGATCAGAAGAACGCTTTAGAAAAGCGGTAGAAGCGGCTTGCAGAATACAAAATTTACTGCAGCAAAAGCTGCAACGGTTTGCAATTTTAATTTCCGCCTGCCCGCAAGGACATCAATTTGGACAACAACAACAACAACGGCGACAACACCACCAACAGCCATAATAATTGACAGCTAAAAATACAGTTATCCCTGCTCTTCTTCTTCTTCTTCTTCTTCATCTCTGACATGCATACTTGGCAAAATATCTTTAAATTATGAGATACGAGTAAAGCTAAGAGTTCATGCGTGCAACTGAGCGAGTGAGACAACAGAATGAGTGAGCCAAAGAATTGAATTTCCCAACTGGCGTTAATTCATCGTCCCAAATGAGTAATGGAATTCAATGAATTTTCTTTCAACTGCCATGATATATCGTTCTTTAACTAACTGTAAAAACTATATTTTAATGCGAAACTAGACAGTACTTGGCGGCGAACTGGTGGTGAGAGCAGGATAGCATGAGCATACTATGCTAAGCTCAGTGTCATGTAATGATGTCGTAACGTTGGGTATATGGAGCACAGCAGTTTGTGAGTGTGAAAGCATAGCATGAGTTTGAAATGAATGTCAAACTTTAGCAATAAACTTATTAAGTATCTGTTCAACTTTATTGTCATCGGCATCATCATCATCACTAACACCATCGTGTTCATTTTGTTGGCTGTCAGTGTTGGCTATTACAACAATAATTATGATGATTATCATCATACTTATTATGACTATTATTCTTTTAACTATTTTGCTGGTTGTCCTGCAGCAAGTTTTTGTAATCTTGTTATTTAATATCACCATTTGAAAAGTTTTCTCCCTATCAATAGGTTTATTTTATGTTCTATTTATTTATGTGTTAAACTTTTATCTCCAATTCCTATCCTATTGATATGTGTTTAATTTTTTTTTGTTTTTTTACTGCATATATCTGTTCTTTATTGAATTTGTTGCTTTGTGAATTATTGAAATGCTTGTTGAATATTTAAACATGCTGTAATTGAAATAAGGTTTAGGTAAAGGTTGAGGGCATGTTTTAAAGAGAAATCAGGTCGTTTGACTTCCTTCACCTTTGTTATATTAAAATTTTTTTACTAGGTTTGACTAGGTTTGAGTATGGTAAGCTGGATTGAGAAATAAAAACCGAGAAAGACACACATTACCCTATAATTTCTATCACTTAATCGCATGTTAGTAAAATTGTTTTCTAATACCGTCCAAATGTGAATCGTAAAAAATCATCGACTGCTCATGGTCTTAAATTTCTTTTATTCCACATTCCCAAGTTAAGCGCATATAAAGCTCTAAAAATTTATTGAACCCATCGATGAAATCCTTCGACTTTGCTGATTATGTGCATAAATGAATTTAATTAACATCGTTAAGCAGTCGAAATGTGCTTAAAATTACGCTTTCGCTTATTACTATCATCAAGCTTATGAATTTTCCTCATATACTCCGCTTCCATTGCCATGGCTCCACGGGTTAATTTCCGTTCGTAATCTTGATACTTGTTGATCGCTTAAATGAGTTGGTGTGTGACATAAACAAAGGATTATTACTTAAGTTCAATTAAATACACCACCATGGAAGATTGCAGATATTAATGTAGTACTTTATAAGTTTGTTAATGCCTGTTGCTAATGAGAAACTTTGTGTGCGAAATTTAATGGCATTTAATTATACATTCCAACAAATTAAGTCTTTTAGCGTGCAATAGAGAAACGATGGCATATTTCAGAAAGAGAAGATTTTGCTGAAGAAAATGATGGTGCAGCACATAACCGACGCTTAGCTCACTTTTTTGGCTTGAAATTTTGTTCGAAAATTAGTAAAATTAAAGATATTTATGATCGAAATTTTAAATTTTGCTTTGTTCTTATTTAAGGGAGTATTCCTGGTTGGAAGGCTGTTTTTGGACCCTTTTTGAAAAACTCATTTGAAAACGCAAAGAGTTATTTAAATTCTGTTTTTTATTGTAATAAGAACATATTAAATTATATAAAATTTTTTTTTCTTTTGTACGAAGTCTGTTCAAAAAGTTGTCGGCCTTCAAAGTTGGGCGTCGAAAAAAAGGGTATACTGGGGTATACTGGGCTTGCGGCCCGGATAACTCGGCTTCTCGATGTATTTCTGGTCCCTACCTCAATCATAATTATGCAATTATTGTTTACAAAATGGCGGTCGTTGAAAAATGAAAAACCGATTTTGGGTCTTTTTTTTGTAGTTTAGTGTAAAAAAAATAGCAAAAAATTGTTTAAAATTGTGATTGGGGTAGAGACTAGAATGATGACAATTCTTCGTCGACTGTATTTTGTTTTATCAAAATCGGTTCAGAACTACGGGCGCAATCTGGCCGCAAGCTCGAAAAACGTGGTTTCGAGATAAATGCGTTTAAGTTTAAAGTTATTTTTTTGCATAAAAAAAAATTGAAATGAAAAATTTGAGCATGTAGTTTTAAACAATTCCACAATTCTGCATCGATTGCATTTGGTTTCATTAAAAATCGGTTCAGTAGAACCGGAGAAAACTGACTTGAAAGTTCAAAAACTTGATTTTGAAAAAACTCAAAGAAGAAAACTTTTTTCAGTCCGAGACATGGCGAAATCATATGTGACGTTGCCAATCGGGATGCCCATTAGGTTCATTATTCGAAGTATTGTCAAAAAACCTTCGTTAAATATGACAGTTGAAACATAATTGGCAATCTCAATAGTGCGTGCGCCGGTGTGCATATGCTTCGGTGCGAATGACCACAGCACTGCGTTGAAAGATTCGTTGATGTTTTGAGTTTCGGAGCCTGTTCAACAAATTATCGGCTGACAGTGCTTCGTAAATAGGTCTGATTGCTTCCTGGACTCTCTGATTTAGTGGTGCATACTTTTCAAAACTGTATGCGCGTGCGCGTCCGGTTTATAACTCAATCCAAAGTGAACTAAGCGCTGCCAACATTCGAATACCTAAGCTCTAAAACGTGTATTATAATATATATATATATTGTATAAAGAACGCGTTGAACGAAATTCGGTGGTTGCTTCAAACCGTTGCATTCAAAAAGTAGCCAAATTAAGCAATCGCATTTTGGAAAAAAAACATTGCTGGGCAAAAAATAACATATCTCCTAAGTATTTTGAATTTCAAAAAACCCTTTTAGGAGGATATATGTAAATAAAAAATTCGAAAAAATTTTTGCCAACCAGGAATACTCCCTTAAATAGCAATTTATTTGTGTTCAATAAAGACATTTTCAGGCATATGCCCATTACGGCTGTATCTGATGAATGTCATCTGATGAATGTCATCCGAAAGAGAAACTTTTGAACACTTTTTCAAGAATTTGCGGCCGCATGTTTCAATAATATGAATTATGTTGTCTTTCAATGCGTGGATTATTATTGGTTTGTGAGCGTAGAGTAGGGGGGATATTTAACGCAAAAGAAAATAATCAATTGGCGTCAAATCACTAGATTTTGGAGGTAAAATTACTGGTCGATTACGCGATTAGTTAAGTCAAATAGTGTAGTATATTAACTTTCAAGAAAATTGATAAAAAAAATGATACGATTTGTTATATGTTTGTTGTATAAGCTAACAAATTATATATTGCAGCTATAACACGAAGCGCCATTCTGCTAGAACCACATAAGTATCTTCCACATTCATGCCATTCAATTGGGTATCGAAAAAGTCATAAATCATGACTCTATAGCGAATACCGTTTATCGTAACACGCTGGTTAACCTCATTTTTGAAAAAAAATTGTTGCGATGACTCCACCAGCTGCACAAAACTGTACATTTTTCAACTCCATATAAACGATGGAGAAAAATAGAAGAAGCGGTCAGAATTCAATAAAATTTCTGTTTAATACCACACTAAATTCAAAAATGTAAAAAAACTAATTTTTTAAAGGCTTTTGATATTTTTACTGATTTTTTCTGTATTTCTATGCTAATAATTTATGATAAAAACAAAAATTATACATTTTGACAATATATAACACTTGTAATATCATGTGTTATAGATATATAATCTATCTATACTATTACATGAAAGGTTTGTGGAGTCGCGCGGATGATCTACTATCATGCGGAAGCCACTCAACTGATTCAGACGATATAAATGATATAGAAACTATTTGTTATTTCAACCAAATCGTTATAGGCTATGTTAGATTGGTAACGTCTACGTTTCACGCCCAATATATTTTTTAAAAAACTAAAAAAAAAAAAAAAAAAAAAATATTCCAATAATGTAAAGAAAAAAGCAAAAAATTTAAAAAAGGCAGATATTACGCGTACTAGCCACGCCTCCCTTAACTTTTCACTTAAAAAAAAATAACTTCTTCCAACGAAAGCAACAGAGCCGATCAAAACGGAAAAGAAATTAAATAGTTGCATGGAAAATTTGATTAATTTATTCCAATCTAAATTTACCACGCCTTCCTCCATCGCCTACTAAATAGAAAAAAAAATGCAGGTTTCCTTGCTAAATTTCCATGTTAAATTCCTAACATGGTCAGATTCCTAGCGTTTAATTAATTAAAAAAAATTTACGTTATTTTGACCCCCAAAACATGCACATATCTTCAAAACTATGGAATTTTTTTAGTGCAATATCGACTTATGTCGACTTAAAAAACAAAAAAAAAAAAAAATCAAATTATAGTTCTGTCTTTCGATATAAATAGCTCCGCTATATTTATATACAGGGTGTCCCGCAATTGAGTGCAACTATTTACGGCGCTGAAAGGCTATGTTGAGCTGAGAAAAAAATCGTATGGGAGGGGGGGGGGGGGGCTATTTCCACATTCTGAGGAGCTACAGGGTTAATTAACATTTCACGACTTTGATTTACATTATTGTTTCTAGCAAAAAAACTAACTTACATAAAACTTATTTTGATAGCTCATTTTAAAGGCAATGAAGTCATTTTTTCAACTGTATATCAACAAACCCCACCAACTTAATCGTTACCGAGTTGTGATCGTGTGAAGAAGAAATAAATTGGTTGCAATTACCAAATTTCAACTTTGAGTACAAATTTCTCAGAATTTTGCGAAATTAATGAAATTTTGTTTTTAGATCAATTTTGTAACTCATTCAATTTTCTTTTCAATGGCACCAAAACCATAAACATATCTTTAAAAATAAAAAAATTGGCTGTACTAAAAAAATTATACTTATTAGAAAATAATGATAAATAATGATATTACAATTAGTTATGCCGTAGATAATATCATTGTTTTCTAATAAGTATAATTTTTTTAGTACAGCCAACTTTTTTATTTTTAAAGATATGTTAAAATAAGTTAAAATAAGTAAATAAATATGTTAAAATAAGTTTTATGTAAGTTAGTTTTTCTGCTAGAAACTATAATGTGAATCAAAGTCGTGAAATATTAATTAACCCTGTAGCTCCTAAGAGTATGAAAATAGACCCCCCTCCCGTACAATTTTTTGCTCAGTTCGACATAAACTTTCAGCTCCGTAAATAGTTGCACTCAATTGCGGGACACCCTGTATATATAAAATTGTAAAAAAAAAATCTGTACATGAAATATTTTTTTGAAATTCCTTTTGCGATTTGCGTTTTGAATGACGCTGAGTCCGAAAATCGCATTATTAAAATTTTTGTCTGTCTGTCTGTTAAAGCATCACGCGAAAACCACTGGATGGATTTAAATGAAACTTGACATCCAGGATCCTTACATCCCCGGTCAACATATAGGCTACTTTTTATCCAGTAAAAAAGGTGGCGCTGCGATCGGGTTCCAGGCATTCGTTTTTTTAGCTTATCTCGGAAACCGTTCATCCGATTTGCATGAAAATTGCATGACACGCCGAGTTTTTTTGACTTATCTACTCTGTTCTACCTCGAACACTAGAGGGCGTTGTAGTACAAATATTTTGAAAAACCTCGAAAAACTCCTAAACCGTGTATACGGATTGCATGAAAGCTAGAAAATAGGGGTTTTCTGATACGGTGAGTGTTTTGGACTTATCTTTTTTGTGCTATCTTGAACACCAGAGGGCGCTTTAGTAGAAATCTTAGGAAATCGTGGAAAACTCCAAAACTGCTCATCCGATTTGGACGAAAATTTGTATATAGCGATTTTCGAGTACGGCAAGGGTTCTGGTGCTATATTTTTTGCTCTTTCTCGAAACTTGAGGGCGCTGTTTTACAATTTGTACGAGTGCATGTTATTAAAGTGTTCCTTAACGGCTGCACTGATTTTGATGAAATTTTTTGGACCCGGTGACCCGGTTTGATGATTCACAAATGGACCCGGTAGGTGGAGCTGCTATCGAGTTTAAGGTATTTTGTTTTTATAGTTTTTCTCCGAAAACGTTCATCCGATTTACATGAAAATTTGTATATAGAGGTTTTCGGATACGGTGAGTTTTTATGACTTATCTACTCTATTCTATCTTGAACACCAGAGGGCGCAGTGTACAAATATTTTAAAAAACGTCGAAAAACTTCCAAGCTGTTTATCCGATTTTCATAAAAATTAGTATATAGGGGTTTTCTAATACGGTGCCTGTTTCGGACTTATCTTTTTTGTGCTATCTTGAACACCAGAGGGCGCTGTAGTACAAATCTCTTAAGAAATTGTGAAAAAGTAGAAAGCCGCTCATCCGATTTGGATGAAAAATTTTTTCGTGTAGGGCAACCGATTTGGCGTCATCTCTTTTGCTCTGTTTCAAAAACTAGAGGGCGCTGTTGTACAATTTGTAATTGTGTATTATTAAACTGTTCCTAAACGGCTCCACCGATTTTGATGAAATTTTTTGTGTGTGCTTAAGTGGATCCCTGGATGGTTCAGATTTGAAATTGGACCCGGTAGGTGGCGCTGCAATCGGGTTCCACGAATTTTGTTATTATAGTTTATCTCCAAAACCATTCATCCGATTTACATGAAAATTTGTATTTAGGGGTTTTCGGGTGCGGTAGTTTTTATGATTTATCTATTTTGTTCTATAATGAACACCAGAGGGCACTGCAGTACAAATGTGTTAAGAATCTCGAAAAACTCCTAGCTGTTCATTCGATTTGCATGAAGATTTGTGCATAGGAGTTTTCGGATACGGTGGGTATCTTGGACTTTTTTTTTCTGCGCTATCTTAAACACCAGATGGTGCTGTAGTACAAATCACTTAAGAAATTGTGAAACACTCAAAAACCGCTCATCCGATTTAGATAAAAATTTGTATATCGTGTATATAGGATTTGATTATAGAGTATGGAAAGAACTTTAGCGTTATTTTTTTATTCTATCTCGAAAACCAGAGACGCTGTTGTACAAATACCGCAAAAAACTCAAAACAACTCACCCGATAAGTATGATTTTTATAAGTGGTTTTCGGGTGCGGTAAGTCTTTTGGCGCTATGTATTTTGCTTTATCTTGAACCCCAGAGGGCGCTGTACTACAAAATACAATAAGGCCTAGCAAAGCGCGAAGGGTGATACATATCTTCTTTTCTTCTTTATGTGTATTTATATTCCACTTTCTTTTTTCGCAAATCAAAACAGCTGTTGCGTCATATGTTGGCGCTGTTTTGACATTTACATTTCTATTTTTAATGCTTCTTTAATTTTTGTCCAGTTTCGTCGCGAATTGCCAAAAATTCTTTTTTGCTCTGATTTGTTTTCAAAAATTTGCAATCAAGTCTACGGGAAACTCGGGGTTAATTAACAATTTTTTTTTTTTTTTTATTTTATATTGACTCTTAATATTGTTTTGAATTTGTTTTTTTTTAACATGTATTTATTTTGCACTAGGGATGGCAATGGGACTTTTTTAAGTCCCGAAAATCTCGGGACTAGTCTACGAGAATCTCGGGGTTAATTAACAATTTTTTTTTTAAAGCATGTGAAATAGAAAGTTACTTATAAAAAACCCTATTGTCACCCTTTTTAAGTCTTTAACAGGTATTTTTATTCAACGGCAATACTGCCTAAATATGCAACTCACTTGTTTGAGGGTTTGCTTATCTTTCTTATAAGTTGATTTAATTTCGTTTTGGAATAAAATATTTTTGCATTTTAAAAATGAAAATAAACATTTAAATAAAAATTAAGTTATATAAGAAAAATAAACAAAACAAGCATTTGAATTGTATTTTCAAGTTTATTTTTAAGATACCATGTACTTTAAAAAGCAATGGTATTTGTATTTAATAATAATTGTATTAATAATTGTATTAATATAAATTGAAAAGTTAGTACAGTGAGATACTTAATGAACTCTTAACGCATAGAAGCTTTAAGGGGATTGCTCACAACAAACATTAAAAATGAAAAGCTAATACTCAAAGAGCAATTCAAAATAAAAATTAAAAAAAAACTAGTAAGTGTAAAATACCCACCGCCCCCCCTCCCCCCCCGCATCCCTATTGAACTACAATATGTTGAAAGTCTTTAACCACGAAATACACCATGACATTCAGTTTTATATATTAACAAAAGTTTTCCCATTTTGATGACGTCACTTTGCATGGGAGGTAGGCGTGGTTTTCATCCGCTTTTGCCAAATATCATAGAGATGGTTCATATTATATATCAAAGCTAATGTGCAAAACTAAGATGTTTCTTTAATTTTTTAAAACCTTATTACAATTGGATTTCAACCATAGCGTACTAAAACAAAACTGGTAGGCATATAAAGGCTACTGATGAGTTGGTGTAGCGGCCAACAAAACAGCTGTCTAGTCTGCTGTATGATTGCACCTCTATACAAAAGGGTTCTGTTGTTGTTGTTTATTGTTTTCTTCAGAAAGCAACATGTACCTTGAGCTCGAAAACATAACTCTTTTTAATAATTAATAATTGAAAAATTATTAGAGTTATAGACATAACACAAAAACTTATGAAAAGAGGTCTCATAAATTTACAAAAAAGCTGGCTTTGTTTACACAATTTTTTTTTTTTATACTAAAATTATTAAACTAACTCCTATTGTATCCTTAATAAAATAGAAAATGTTTCACAAAAATTGTATTATATGGCTTTGCTAACCGAAAAAGTAACTCTGAATCATACGATTTTTGAATCTTAACAATCTGAACATTAAGACGAAAAGTATTAAAATGTAATACAGCATGGCTTAAAATGTAATATATATTGTATTTAATCTAATATCATGGCTATCTTAATTCAAAATCTATTCGAATTGTACTAGTTTTTGATACCGATTTTATTACTTTTTTGTTATTTTGTATTCGATTTTAAATTGTTGGTACTAAAGATCAAATTTTATTCCAAGTTTATTAAATTTAAGTACAGCTTTACCTAAAAAAAATTGCTGGTATTTTGGAAAATACGAATTCTAATAAAAATTGGTTTAAAAAATACATTATTCCAACCATTGGTTTAAAAAAAAAGACCGCAAGATTTTCAACCGTGCAGCCAAGAAATTTTCACTTTAAAATATTTATTTTCGTTTTGTTTTTTACCAATTTGTTTTCAAAATAAATTCATTAAAAATTTTATTTCTTGAACTTTGTTTTATTTGATCATAATTGGCATACTTTTGGGGCATACAATACTATATGATGTCAAATTTGTACATTGTAATTATTTTTATTTAGGAAAAGAAAAATCTCGGGATCCCGGGATTCCATTTTTAAATCCCGGAAAGCTCGGTAGCCCAGATTTTGCCATCTCTATTTTACACCCACTATATCATACTCGGAGAACAGTTGAAAAAAATGTTAAGGCTTAGAGTTATATAAATTTGGCATATAGAAGCATCGTCTTGGAATTATATTTGTAAAATTTGGTAACGTTGTTAAAACATGTTTGTTGTCATACTAAAATTGCCAAGGCTATTGAATAAAAATGAAACGGTTTGCAATCTGACAATTGGCTGTACAGATATAAATGTCTGAATTGAGTATGGATTTAAAAAACACCCTTCAGATAAGAATAAAGGTAAATTTAAGATAAAATTTTTAAATTCTGTTCTTTATTATTAAAATGTTCATGACTTTAAAGGCCTTAAACAATGTCGACATTAATATCTGTCTGATAAAAAGTTTTCACTTCTTATACAAGAAATTCTTTTGTACAACTAATGGAATTAATTTTTTAGCTGTGCTTTTAACTGAATTCTGAATGCATTGGAAATCGCTGCATTTTTCCCAAGTTTATTTGGGGTTTTATGCTTAAAATAATTTAATTTAATTTTATTCGACTATTTATGTGTGTCACATTTTATTTTTAAAGGTTTTGTGTTCTTTTATGCTTGGATATAATTTGTATTTGACATATTTTTACGAACGTATAAAAATAACTTTTTGTATAAAATACAAGCTTTGTATGATGTCGTTTTCACAGCGTAGCTGTTGTTGTTGTTATGTGCGTGGCTGATTTCGTGCTCATGTGTGGGTATGTGAATGCCCCTATAGGAACAAACTAACTTGTTTTTAAAAACAACTAATTAAAAAACTAATTTAAAATAAACCAGTATATGAACTACTTTGAATTATATTAAGGCGGCAACTACTCTGATTTTGACATGTTTTAATTGCAAATTTTTATTAGATCACAAGTTTATACATTTTTAACCATGTTATTTCATCAACTATTATTAACTTTAGGCCAACAGTAATAGTTTGCAATTGGTTATTTTAAAATAATTAAAAAAATTATTTAAATATAACTAATTTAACAAGTAGTTGAAAATATATGCAGACGAAAGTCAATTGACTTATTTAGCGGACATCACCATACAAAATATGTTAGTTCGATCTATGGAAAAAAGTCAGAATATCAACTAGTTGTGGTTGACAAAAAACAACTTTATCAACTTTACCCTTTTAAATTAGTTGATTTTCCTACAGGGGCGTTATTGTAAATGGTAAACAAAATATTTAGTTCATGATATGTGCGCGTGTTTTTCATATTTTGTTTTTATTTTTATAATAGTTGTTATTGTTTCTTGTATTTGTTGCGTTTGGATATGTTTTGCATTTTTTAGGATACACTGTGAGAAAAATTGCTGAGTATTTACTACAGTTGCTTTAGTTAATTCTTGAAGCATTAAGATACAAATATATCACGCTAAAAATGCATTAAAACTTTCTTTTATAATTCTTACTCTCTCCCACTCTTTACCTCTTTCTTTCTCTCTCTCTCTCGATTTTGCTCTCTCATTCTCTTGGGACACATTTGAAAGGAATAACATATACATGCGGCTTAACTTGTAGCAGCCACTTATTAAAAAAAAAATTAACAGGACATTAACAGGACAAATGTCACTGAACTTTGGGAATAAACTTGCAAATTCTGCTTAATAAGTAGAAACAAAAAGAAAACCGAAGTTTTGAACCATTTTAAAGAATTGGGGTTAAAAAAAAACATTTATATGACGGAATCTAGAAAATGTATATGCTGAGCTGAAAGATTATGTCGAGCTGAGCAAAAAATTGTATCGGAGGGGGGAAAGGGGGGGGTCTATTTTCACATTCTTATGAGCTACAGGGTTAATTATTATTTCACGACTTTGATTCATGTTATGGTTTCTATCAGAAAAACTAACTTACATAAAACTTATTTTGACAGCTCATTTTAAAGGCAATAAAATCACCTTTTAAACGGTATATCAACACACCCCACCAACTTAACCGTTACCGAGCTTTGATCGTGTGAAGATGAAATCAATTGGTTGAAATTACCAAATTTCAACTTTGAGTTAAAATTTCTCAGAATTTCGCGTAACAAATGAAATATTTGTTTTTAGATCAATTTTGTAATTTATTCAATTTTCTTTTCATTGCCTTTAAAATGAGCTATCAAAATAAGTTTTATGTAAGGTAGTTTTTCTGCTAGAAAGAATAACGTACACCAAAGTCGTGAAATATTAATTAACCCTGTAGCTCCTAAGAATGTGAAAATAGACCCCCCTTCCCCCCCTCCCATACAATTTTTTGCTCAGCTCGACATAATCTTTCAGCTCCGTAAATAGTTGCACTCAATTGCGGGACACCCTGTATATAAATAAATTCCTATAAATGTTCTCCATAATTATGTATATAACTTAAAATAATTTTTTGTATAACCAATAAATTTAAGCGAAATATACCATATAATAAATAATACTATGCTTTCCGATACGATGCTCAAAGTAAACTGGAGAAATAAAGTATCTGACAGTGAAATACGAGAGTAATCTAAGCAAAAATCTGTGGTATATGAGTAGCGTTAAATATCTTTCAATCAGTTTTTAAAGTGTATAATATATATTTCATGCTGAATAAATTAAAATGTTTTGCATTTGTGTGAAATATTTACAAAATTTTAAATAACAACAGAGTTTTACAATTTAAATAAATGCGGCATGCATATATTTTTTTGTTTTTTTATCTCTTTCTCTTTTTTAAATTTAATGTATGCAATATTTCAATAAAATTTATTCTTGCATGTTGAGAGTGAACCATAGATATTAAGCGAAATAAATAATATGAAAATAGTTGATAATATATACTAATAGTTAAAAGCTTTAATAGGAATAATTTTCGTCACATTTTAATAATGTACACAGGAGCCATAGCATTTGAACAGCATATATTACTTTTGACCGCCATTTGTCTACCTCAAAATATGTTGCGTCTCGGGATTGAAATCATGTCCGCGGTGGTACAAGTTTGCTTGTGGTAACATTAAAAAAGTTAAATTATTAAACTCGATCAGCTCTACGTGCTTATTAAATTAGAGTTTGATTATGTAAAAAAAGAAGTGTGTCAGAGTTATCTTTGTGTGGTATGATAATTCATTCTCTTATAGGGCGTACAACGAATATAAATGTACACTTCATGTATTGATTAGTGCAAAAAAAAAAAAATTTGTTTTAATACACTTAAAAAAAAAAAAATTATTTTTTCTATAGTTAAAATACTTAAGAATAGTTAACAATTAGAGATAAGTTAATGAAAATTATTGCTTCTCTAATGTGATTTCATGTTCACTTTATAACGTAAGCACTTCACACCTATTAAAATAAATATGCAACACAATCTCTTCTTAGAGTAGAAAGAAATTAAAAACATAATAGCTTTAAAATAAATAAAATAAATTATATGCATTAGCATAACCATATGCATACTGGTACCCATACTATATCACACCAATTATAAAGGGTCCGCTATCTAACGTTTTTTTTTCAACTAGTGCTTATTTCGTGAATGATAGCACTTAGCACATGTCTGATTTGACAGATAATTAGTTTTATCCTTCCGCTGAACGAATATGGTTGTGTATACGCTTTAACAAAGTTGGGAAATATTGCGACATTACTTTGAAAATCATGGTAATGTTGCAGAATGTGTGCGAAAATTTCGTACGGATTTTGGAAGAACAGAAGCACCGTCAGCTCCGTATGTTCGTTATCTTGTGGAAAAAGTGAAAGAAACTGGCATCCTCATCGATAAACCAAAGCGTGAAAAGCCAAAAACAGTGCGTACACCCGAGAATATTGCTGCTGTGGCAGAAAGTGTGCGTGAAGCGGCATCAACATCAATTCACCGTCGTTCTCAACAATTGAACATTTCGGAGACATCATTGAGAGAATTTTGCATAAAGACTTTGGTATGACGCCATACAAAGTCCAATTGGTTCAGGAGTTGAAGCCAACTGACCATCCAATGCGTTTTCGCTTCGCTGAGTGGGCCTGCGATCGACTTACAGAAGATGCCGATTTTGCCAAAAAAATCATCTTTTCAGATTAAGCTCATTTTGATCTTGGCGGGTATGTAAACAAGCTAAATTGTCGCATTTGGGGCACAGAAAACTCGCACGCATACATTAAAAAGCCGATGCACCCAAAACGAGTCACTGTTTGGTACGGATTTTGGTCCAGAGGCATAATTGGGCCATTTTTCTTCGAAAATGAGCAAGGAGTGGCCGTTACAGTCAATGGCCATGTTGAACGAATTTTTGTTCACAAAAATTGAAGAGAAGGATATTGGCAACATTTGGTTTCAACAGGACGGCGCTACGTGCCACACAGCCGAAGCTACACTCGATGTTTTGCGCCCTGTTTTTGAAGATCGCATTATCATCCGCAGAGCTGATGTCGTTTGGCCACCTCGGAGCTGCGATTTGACACCGTTGGACTATTATTTGTGGGGTGCCCTGAAAAATAAGTGTTACACCGACAAGCCAGAGAAATTGACGCTTTAAAGGACAATATTCGTGAAGCCATTAGTGAAATACAGCTGCACACAATCGATAATGTGCTTAAAAACTGGACCGATCGTGTGGGCTACTGCATGGCCAGCCGAGGCAGCCATTTGAATGAAATTATTTTCCATTATTAACCGGAAGGATTGTACATTCAAATAAAAAAAGAAATTTAAGAAAATATTCTGTAGTTTTCTTTTATGCATTTTTTTAAAAAAGTTATTTGTCGGACCCTTTATTAAATCAAAAAAACCTTATTTATCATACCACAAACATCATATGATTTCCATTATCCTTCATAACATACCCATCACACCATACTCATCATACGCTACTCATAAAACCAAGCCACATGCATTATATAATATTCATCATATCAAACCCATCATGCCATTCTTAATACCATATCTATCATATCCCACTTATCATTAGTTACACATCACATTATTCTTCATGGTATAATCGTCATATCATACACGTCAGACAATATTACAGATAATGTGAGGGATTTTAACAAAAAAAAATTTTTAAGTTCCAGTAAAATATGAATAAAAAGAATGTGGGAAATTTTTCAAAATAAGCAAAAAGTAAGCAAAATTACTTAAGAGGGGAGAAATTGAGAAAAAGGGATAAGTAAAAGTTTTCGGACTTCGAAATTTTTAAATTTTCCACATAACATGCAATAATTTTAGGTACGTCGAAGTGTACAAATTCTTTATTGTAAATTTTCCTTATGAAAATTTGACGCAATGACTAAAAATATCACCCAATTATGCATAGAAATCACTGTATAAAGAGTTTTTCAAAATTTTTTTTAAAACTATGAAATCTCCTTAGAAAAAGCCAAATTTAGACTTTAGATGATTTCACGAAGATTGTAATGTGCAAATTTTATATATCCCCCCATATCCCGTCTGGATTTAAATTTCGTGATATACATTTATATTTGCCGGATTATTCAACTTTTCAAAATTTAAAAAAATATTATTTAAAAATAATATATATTTTCTCAAAAAACTAAGAAATTGTACATTGTATAAAAAATCTCAACCTAATAATCTAGATATTAATTTTTTTTTTTTTTTTTAATATAAGAAAAATTCTGAGCATTGGAAGTAATAGTCGAAAATGGTACTTTAATATACAAAAATCTTATAGTTAAATTCAAATATATTGAATAAGCAAAGTTAAGCTTTATAAGTAAAGCTAATCTTTAATATGTTAATAAAGTTAAGCGAATTCTTTTAAATTTGTACCTATTAAAATTTATATATTTTGCTTCTTCAAGTCTCAATTTTCTTAAAAATGAAAACATCATATTTTGATTTTTAAAATACTTTACCTTCATTAAATGTATGAATTAATACCACCATTATTCATACTTTCTGGCCCCTATTGGGGGTGGGGGTAAGGTCGTGGGTTGAACCCCGAAAACTCTCGCTCAGTGATTACGGGCCTGGTGTATACAATACAAAACCAAATTTCTTATAACTCATCCGTATAGAACGAAAATTATATGGTTTTATATATCACAAGCCTATTTTTGCTTGTTTGGTTTTAATACTCACATTTTGCCAGAAGCAAATTTTTGTAAAATCTCCCAAGTTTGATTAAACTCATATTCCAGCGTTTTTGTGTTTCATTATCGATTTATTTTTAGTTTCGAATTTATAAATTATATGTATATCGATGCAGATTAGACTGACAATTTGTTTTAAATTTGCAAATTTTTTGTTAAGATCAATTCCCAAAACATTCGAAAAAAAAAAAAAAAAAAAAAATATGTGAAGTTTCAACCCGATTCGATAATGGGAATCACCAAACTATATTCGAGCATAAACGTTTTCACTTCAAAAAGTATTATTGGTTACAATTTTGTATAGTCCGGAAATGCCCGGAATCCTATATAAAATTCGTTTGTGATACAGTCCCCTGATCTCAAAATCTACATTTAAAATTTATCCCTTGTTAGGCTTTTTAGATATGGCCCGATGATTTTTTTTATCTTTTTCGGAAAAGGTGACCGAACATTATTCGCAATAAATTCCGTTTGGATTAAGTGATTTTATTGAAATTGTCATAAAATAAGTGGTAATATAATTACATTTTGTACATATTCTGGCACAATTTGATAAATATTTTTTTGACACATTCATGAATTCTTATAAAATTCAATAGACAGTGGCAATATCTGTCATTGGAAATAAATGAATAGTGTCTGAAAAGTGTCAAAAATTTTAAGAGACTACCAGCTTGTTTCTTTAGGTGTTAAATTCGGAATCTTGGTTTATTTATTATATATGTATACTGATATTTACAAAGAAAATTTGTGTTGCATATATAAATAGCAACCGATACATTTCAAAGTTAAAAAGCTTTTTAAAGTGAAGGGTCTTACGTTTATTATTTCCAACTAACATTTATTTCATACAAATGTAATTCTCACTCTGGTAATTTTAAAGTAGTGTAAAAGTAATTTCAATAAAACCGCTTTGCTATTTTTTCCGTTAATGTTAGGTCACTTTATTCGAAAAGTCAAAAAGTCATCTGACGATATCTTGAAAACTTAACTAAAGATAATTTCTTAAGTTGTTTTTTGAGATCAGGGAAACATACAAGCTACGGATTTTTTGAAGAAGTCCGTTATATCGTGCTTTTTTGATTTTTGTAAATTAGTGTTTTTGAAAAATTAGTCATTTTACCAATACTTCAGAGGAACTTAATATACTTGAATTCAAAAAATTTTATGAGATCTCATTTTTTATTTAATTTCAATACGCAATAGGTATCAAAAGTTGCGTATTTTTACGCTCATTTAAGATGAGCTTAACTTTTTTGAAATGAACATAACTTTTGGCCCTCTACAAGAGATTTTCTGACTGAAATTTTAGGCTGAGTCGATATTTTTTTTTTATATTAATATGCAATAGGTATCAAAAGCTGCGTATTTTCTCTCTGATTTAAGATGAGCTTACCTTTTTTGAAATGTATACAACTTTTGGCCCTCTACAAGAGCATTTCTGGCTAAAATTTTTTTCAATTTTTATCGAGTATTTTGTAAAGAAAATTTCGCCCATATTTGCAGCCATCTAACTAACTTGAGTCACAAAATTCAATAATCAACATAGAAAGCACAGCTTTTGCATTATTCGATATGTTTTGTTTTCGAGGCGTATGGGTGATTTGTTTTCATATCGTGGTTAATTTTTTAAAAATAATTTTGTTTATTTTGTTTAATTTTACGAAAAGATAATCTTGATGATGATTTTCGGACAAAGCGATTTAAAAGTATTAAGAAAAAATATCAATGTTCGTAGTTTGTATATTACCTGATCTCAAAAAATAACTTCAGAAATTATCTTTAGTTAAGTTTTCAAGATATCGGCAGATGACTTTTTGACTTTTTCGGATAAAGCGACCTAACATTATTAAAGTATTTAGAAAAACAAAAATTTTCGAATAAATTTCAATTAGAAAACTTTCGCAAAACTCTAACCTTCACCTGTGGTTCAGTGGGTAAAAATCCTTGAAATATTAAAGATTAAAAAACTACCCCAACTACCTGAAATACCTAAATAATTTGAAAGTTTAAAGCACTAACTTCACGTAATAGACATAGATTGATTTTCCTTACCGTGTATTAGTTGTAAATATTAAATAATTTTTATTAAATTAAAAAAAAACAGTCTGCTTCGCGTGCTTATGTTGACCTTACTTACTGCTAATAGCGCATTTCTTGCGTGGCTCATAGCGTTTAACCTGAAGAAAAAAAGTATTTCCGGAGCAGCATCAGGTTATGAATGGTTCTTGCTGGTTCACGTGGTTGTTTGCGTTGTCGTTAGTGTTTTTATTGCCGTTGCTTGTGTTGTTGTTGTTATTGTTGTAGCAGGAGCTTTTTTCCTGCTGTCCTCATCATAACGTTTCTGTTGAAGCGTTTCCTTTTCCTTTTCCGGCAATTAATCAAATTGCAGCACAATATCTGCTGCAGCATACTTCCTGGTGCGCACACCATAGTAGTCTTTCATCTTACCGTATGTTTGTATATGTGTGTATGTGCATCTGTGTTTGCTAAGGTGCAAATGCAATATATCAATATTTTAACCCGCTCATGCTACGCTGCAATCAGCTTATATCGAATGCTCGCAAATATGTATCAATTTTCTGGCCCTGCAGCAAGAGCAGGATTGTAGATGAAGACGCAAGGTTAGTGGGGGTTGATTATGCTTTTTGCGTCTTATCATTTGGCATTTGTTTCATTTGTTTTTAAGAATCACGTAATTTTGTCGTAATTCTTCAAAACCAATATGCTCGAGGATATCTTAGTGTCTGTGTGTGCGCGTGTGAGTGTGCGTAACAAGCTGCTAACTTCATCTCGCACAACTCTTACTAAGACTACTCCGCCTTCTGCCCTCCCCCTTTCACCTTCTTACATATTTTTTTCGTCTGCTTTGCTGCTTAGCTGTTTAACGGCCGCTGCATTGCTTGACGTCAATGACCCACTACTTTGGCCATCGGGGCTTTTTGGCTCGTTATTTTTTGACAATAAATCACGTGTTGTAATTTATTTTAATTGATCTTTTCATGGTGTTTATCTTTCAGAATCTTTATTGTTGCCAATAAAATTTTTATATATCATAAATTATATGTTTCGAAATGTCAATGTATAAGAGTAGAAACAACCATTTGGTCTGTTGACAGATGGTCATCTGTTGGGTCGACTAGACAGTTGCCCATAATTGACTTTTATGGAATTAAGGCAAACATGATTTTTTATTTTGTGTAGAATTTTGTTACATTGCTTATCGTTTTAGTCATGGTAAAAGTGGGAAATTTTTGAAACATGATTTACTGCCAAGACGTTTATATTCGAAAATAAATGGATGATGAAAGAATCTTAATGTCTTGAGATTCTGTTTGTGAGGTCGTTTTAGGATTAAGTCATGAAAAAATGTGTCAATTTACATTTGGTTAAATTGAGATTAGTAAGTTTTTGTTTTGTCAATATTTATCTCTTTGATATTGATGATATGAGCAAGCTGCGTAAATTTTATCATTTATAATTTGGCTTAGAAGCTTGTAAAATTTCTTCTCAATAAATGCACCAGAGGCATTTTATGAGATTTGGAAGTACAAAAAGGAACTAACAATAAGAACAAGAAGAGGTTCTGGTGCAGGGGTCTTATCTTCGCCAGAGTTTATTATAAAAGAGAGCGCTTAAAGGTTAACAAGGTAGGAAAAGGCTTATTCTAAGACAAAAACTAATACAAAAAATAAAGACGGTGCGTATTCAAAAACACATGCTGCACCATCTGTTAGTGACGTTAGCTTAGGAGATACATTATGTCTTAAGATAATTATAAATAAGGGTACTGCATAAGGGGCTTATTAACTTTGTTATTCCGGTTATAATGCCAATAAGGAGGCGTGGCAGGCATAGAAAAGCACATCTATTTTTGATCAGCATCACCTCCTGAGTTGATTTCCGTCTGTCTGTATGTCTGTGATCACGATTACACAGACGGTAGGTAGCTTTTTGAGGGTATAGGTATGAAATTCAAATATAAGTTTTTTTCTAAAAAAAAAGTCAAGTTAGAAAATGAGCCAAATCGGATCAACGCCACACCGACTTCCCAAGCATAGTGACTTTATTTTAAACGTTATCTCTTAAAAATCTAAGCAAAAATCAAAGAAATGTAATAAAGGAAGTTTTGCACAAACCATCACTATGTTATTTTGAAAAATCGGATGAAAACCACGCCCACATCCCATACTAAGTAACTTTATTTTAACCGTGAAATCTCTTAAAAAGCAACAAAAATTCAAGAAAGGTAATTAAATTTTGCACATCTGCTTTGATATTTAATAAATCTTTTATATACTATGATATTTGGCGAAATCGGATGAAAATCGGATGAAAATCGGATGAAAAAATTTGGCGCTCACCTCCCATACAAAGTGATTTTATTTAAACGGTAAAATTCTTAAAAATCTAAGCAAAAATTAAAGAAATATCTTGATATTTTGCACATAAGCTTTGATATTAGATATAAATTATCACTACGATAATTGGCAAAATGAGATGAAAGCCATGCCTACCTCCCATACAAAATGGCTTTATTTTAAAAGTAAAATCTCCTATAAGTCCACAAAAATCAAAGAAATGTCTGGAAATTTTGAACATAATCGTTAATATTTAATACGAATCCAAACTAGTTATTAAATTTTTGCAAAATCCAATGAAAACTCCGCTAACTAACTAACTTCCATGCGAAGGGACGTCATCAAAATAGAAAAACCTTCGTAAATATATAAAACTGAATATCATAGTGTCTGTATGGATCCTAATTTCACCCACATCGTTTGTGTTCGACCTATACCAAATATTGCACATATATTCTTCGGTACAATGTAATGTCTTTAGACATTTTACTTTTAGTCGAACTTCTTCTACACTTTGCAACCAAAGTTTGCATATATAATCCTTGCAATTTGAGAAGTTTTAAATTTATAAATTTGGGCGGTACTACACATGGGGTGTGGTTATTTATTTTTAGTCTAGGCCCATCTACACCGTTTTTCCGATTCAACCAACTTGCGCACATTTCTTTTCTAGTATAATGAGAAATTTTAAGCTTACAAAAGGGGGTGGGATTGGACAAGGGGGCGTGTCAATTTAATTCTTATCGAATTCCCTCTGCAACATTTGTCTACTTTAAACCAAATTTTGCACATATCGTCCCCTTCATGCCAAAAGCGCCAAAGTGAAAATAAATGGATCGTTAATTGGTTGCTCAAAAAGTAATTTTTTAAAGTTTTTTGTGGAGCAACGGGAACGAAATTTGGAAATTTCGAAAATTTGGAAACTGTGTATTATGGTGACACGTACCATCCGTTTCCGAAAAGAAATTTTGGAAAAGGTGGATTTCCCGAGCCATTCTAATCTGTAAACTCTATTTACCAAAAAACATTTAAATGCATTTGGCATAAGGAGCAGTAAAAATGGGCGGAATTAGGCAGTGTGTGTGGCACTACTTAAAACGAACTTCTTCTAGAGCGTTTGACCAAGCTCAACCAAATTTTCCACATATATTCTTTGGAATAATAAGCAGTGAATAGTGTAGAAAATTGGGCGGAATCATACAGGGGGCGTGGCACTTTGATTTTAATCGAATTCATTCTACACCGTTCTGCTGAATTTAAGAAATTTTGCACTTATATCCTTTGGTGTAATGAGTAGTTCATAGTCTGAAATTTTGGCGACAGGGGCGTGGCACTTTGAATTTAAGCGAACTTCTCATATAGTCTTTGTCCGACCATAACCAAATTTTCCACACATATTTTTTGGAATAATGTGCAGTCAGTAGTCTACAATATTGGGCGGAATCAAACAGGTGGCGTGTCACTTTAATTTGAAACGAAAATCTTTTACTTCGTTGATATGATGTGAATTAAAGCAAATTTTGGACATAAACATACTCTTTAGTATAACGAGCAGTCATTCATGACTTTAGGAGAGTAATCGGGATACGACAGGGGGGGGGGGGCGTGGTACTTTAATGTTTGCACAAATTTGTGCAAATTTTGCACAAATATTTTTTGCACACGAGAGAAATATATCACCTAAAATCTTCAGATATAAGCCTTGTAGAGCCTAATTTAAATAGTTAAAGTCATTTTGAAAAGATAACTTCTTGCACTTCTTAGAGCTATAAAACATTCTCACGAACGAACGAAACGAAACGAAAAATTACCATTTCAGCCCTTGAAAGGAATTTGACCGAGCTTCTTATGAGAACTGGACCTACAAGTCTTATGCCGACTCCGAATGGCTTATGTTCTCAAGAAGCTTCCCACTGCAGTTTTTACTCTCTGAGGTTTGCCATTGTCTGCAGAAAGTGAAGGCCGAACAAAAAAATTAATTCAATTGAAAAAACTTCTGTGTCGGGTGGGAATTGAACCAGGGTTCTCTGGCGTATGGCCAACGCACTCTACCCACTGCGAACTCCGCCAGGCCTAGTTTGCGCCTGCCTGTCCCAAGCCAGGATAAAGGAGGAGGGTTGTTTGTAGGATACGTCCTGCAAACGTAAAACTGATAGGGCCAACCAAGAGCTCGGGGTGGCGCCCACCTTGGTAGCAGGTCATATTCGTCATATCGATATGAAACAAGCCTGCGAAGGTATAGCAATTGACCTTTAAACTTGTTAGTACGGGGACAGTCTTTGCCTGTCGAATGGGGTAGACCCTATCTATCCACCGCACTGAGACCTTAATTCGGGCGTATTGCAACAGTTGTGAAGTGTCGGCATGCGTGCATAAAAGTGTCGGCTCTTCGGCTCTCCGAAGTGGATTGCTAGTCAAGAGTTTGACTCGCATCCTCAAACTGGCACGGCAGTCACTGAGGGAAGTGTTGAAATGGTTGTAAACTAAGGGTTCTCATACTGAGCACGGCAGTCCCTGAGAACAATGGCCAATACTCTATGTCTGGATGTTGAAATTCGAACGGCCAGAGTAAGAGTGGCAATTGCAAAGATCCTCTAGAGTAGGTACCAGTCATGAGCAATAATTTCCAGCTGAGTCGGCAACTGCAAATTGTTAGACTAGCCCTTAAGTGCTCATTGAGCACAGTTATGTATAAGAATGCACTTTTTCGTAATTGCATTTGTGTGTTCTTGATCTTTTTGCGGGGATGTTGTGGATCCTCATTTGACGGGATCGAGTTGCCCAGATGACTGTCGTGGGCTGGCACTTCGGGGAGTCTCGTACTGGTTGTGGTTGTGTGAATGCTACACAGGTCTAGATTGACCAGCGGGGTCGCGCAATGGTACGACCGGGCTGGCATATCTGTCTTAATATGCAAGAGATTAGATAGGTCTCGTCTCCACCAGTAGATGGATGGTAAGTACGTCACTACTGAAGTCTAAACTGGTACTGCTATTACGGGCAGTATGTAATTTATTACATAATGCTCCTAATCAGCAGGGCACTGGGTGATGCTTTGTGTTTGTGAAACAGCTTCCATGTTCGTGTTGCCACACCGGATGCCCCGTATGTTTTACTTGTCTAAAACATAAACGGGTCCGTGTTGTGGTACAACACAAAGTTCTGGTTGTCTGTTTCATGAACTATTACCCTAGGTTTTTGATGACCCAAGTTGATTAAGCCTTACGGCAGGAGCAACTTGTCAATCAAATACTCGTCTGTCTGTCTGTCTACCCATTGCGCCACGGCCGCCACATGACTCACACCTTTTTAAAATTAAGCCCATTGCCGACTCACAAGATAATGACTGGAATTGCAAACATAATTTTTAAGCGAAAAAACACCGTCACATATATTTGATTTGAAATTTTGCTTTGAAAATATGAGCAAAATCAAAGTTTTTTTTTTGCAATTCACTGGGAAATTTTAGACATTTTTTAGATAATTTTTTAAAAAATCGTATTCTTCAAACGAACTTGTAGCTGACCTAGTTAAAGAATAAGTATAAAAGAGAAAATGTGAGGATTGTCTTAGTTAAGGAATTATCTGCCGTTTGATAAATAATATGCCATGAAAAAAAAACAATTAATGGAAAGATTTAGTTTTGGCTGCAAGTGCTAAACTGTGCAATGTCACATTATCTTCCCGTAAAATTCGAGAATAGTTCTTCCAAAAATTTGACCGCCTCTGACGAAATGTGTTAAATCTCTTGCATCTTATCTTATTCATCCTTTGTGTAGATTTTTATGTTTATAAACAAATCAAAAATTTGGCTTAGCCTAGTTGAAAAGTATTCCAATAGTCATATCTGTCAGTAAACATGGACTGAAAAATCTCTCTTCTGTTAAGGCTGGTCGTAATATAGTGCCACATAAATATCCAGTTCACAAAAGGCGTTAGCGTTAAAAAAAAAAATAGGTGTTGCTTTCTCAGGCGCTCAGTGTTGGCCTGCGGTAATAAATTAAATTTAACTTTATGGCTACTGTGCTAAATAATGTTGAAGTTACGACACTCGTTTTGCAACTGTTTCGCCTGAAAATATTCTAAAGTTTACTTTTGAATTCAAAGCTCGTTTACTTGAATGCGCGCCCTTACGGCTGTCGTTGCTTGTCAGTCTATCTATCAACATGTCTGTCTATCAGTCTGTCTGTCTCTCTGTCTGTTTGGCTGTCATTTAACTCACTGGCCATCAGTCTAGCTGTCTGCCTGTCTGTCGGTTTAAATGTTTGTCTTTAGCATTTTGTGTCTTGCTATCTATTGTATATTATTTTCATTAATCTTCATTTCTAGCTGTTTTTCTGATTTGTCAGATTTAAAATTTGTTCAGCTAAATGAGGCAGCATTTCGAAAATATTAACGCTTCAACTAACTTTCAATGTCGTACAAAGTTTTATGCCTAAAACAGCTTTATTCCGGCGAAGTCTTCAATGGACCGTAGCGACGACTCTTGCTGCCGCAACAGTAGTAGTAGTTGTTGTTGTTGTTGTTGTTGCTGTTGTTATTGGTTGGTTGTTGAGCAAAAGTTTGTTATTTACAAACCTTGATTAAATTGTTAATGAAATGAAATTTGCATTTCATATCTGCACACACACACACGCACAAACATACATATTTTCATTCAAACTACGTTTGTATGTTTGTAATAATTCCATAGCTTGTGGGTGTTTTATATTTTTGAGATTCTTTTGATTTTGATTTGGTTCCTGCTGTTGTTATTATGGTTGCTTTTTGGCCAATTTTCAACTTTTGGTTTTAATGATTTCGACTTTTAATTTTGTTTAATTTTCGGATAATTTTAATGAAAGTTGTGCCAGCAATTTAAGTTGGTTGTTTTTCGTGGTCATGGATTATTTGAGGCTTCACTTAATGAGTTGTGTAATTTTAATATTTGCACTCTGATGCTTCAAGCTTAATCTGACAATCATCGCCAGATTATTACGCCAACATTTTCAGATTATGCTATGTTAATCAGGATGCTTGAGTAATTGAGTTTTCTTATTGGCAGCTAAACAATTTCAATTAATTCTAAAAATGTTTCCTTCTCTCTTGTTAATTGGTGAAAATAGAATTATCTTTGTACAGTTTTATTATTTACAAGGTGAGTGAGTTCGTAGTTAAGTTGGGTTAAGTTGAGTCAACAAACTTCAGTTTACAAGGTCAGCGTGGTAAAACTTTCTTAATCAAAACAGACAAGAAAAATTCAGGTATGTAATAAAATTTACCGTAAGTTGCTCCTTTAGTCTACAAGTTTGAATGTTAGAACTTGTTAACTTTACGACGAGAAAGTTATGAAAATTAAGACATAAAGATTTTTAGTTGAACCAATCTCTTAGTTTATTAAATAATTTAATAAAATATTTTTCGTAGGCAATTCGGGATTGCAGGCCCGTAGCCAAGGGGGACTCCCCTAGGTTGCAGAAAGTATGAAAATTGTAATACAAATGAAATTTTTAAAATCAAAACTTCATATTTCCTTTAAAGAAAAATTATAAAAAAAGTAAATAAAAATTATATTTTTCAATACAAATATAAAAAATATTCACTTGAGCAATGAAAGGCTAAAGTAAATTTTTTGACTATGTCTTTCAATGTTAAAAATAAAACGTCTATTATTTCATAAATTGTAGAATATCAGATTGAAATTTTTGTGCAATTTGTGAGATTATAGTACCTCAAAGCTTTGAGAAAATATTCGTTTGAAAGGATTTTTTTTTTAATTTTTTAATAAACTCCAAAACCTCTGAACCAATCTTTATGAAATTTTCAGTGAAACTGAAACAACATTTTGTGAGTTTGGTGTTGATAACACGAAGGGCCATGGAATCTCCCATTCAACCCAAATATGCTTTATCGCTCAGTTTAGAAATTTTGTTCAGATAGTTACTGTCGACAACGGCACAAAAAATGGGGGTGGTCGCACTAAACCTAAGCCCGATTTTTCGAAATCATGCTTATTCCTGAAATGCACACGTTTTAGTCACGCCTACTTTTACCATCCACAAAACAAAAGAACTTCTATAAATCAGACGATTTTGATCGTTCAATACTAAAATTTGGTAATTAAGTTCATACGCTCACTCTCGACAGCTTTGCAAAAAATGGGCGTGGTAGCAGTATATCTGCGCCTACTTTTCAGAACTCATTTTAATTCCTGGGATGTTCACGTTTTGATTGTTAATCTTGGTATGCAGGTTCTATGGGTCCAAGTGGTGCACAGTATATACTATATATATAAATTTTGTCACGTACGCTCTTACCGCCCACAAATAAGTAAAAATGTTTTATCTAATAGACGGTTTTTACCGTAGAAGACTAAAATTTGGTAATAAAGTTCATATGATTACTGTCGGAAACTGTGAAACAAAAATAGGCGTGTCGCACTTCATTATAATTCCTGAGTAGTACACGTTTACATAGTGAAACTTGGTGTGTAGGTGCAATGGGACCAAGTGGCGAGGACTATATATATATATATATATATATATATAAATGTTGCCACTCATACTTTTTCCACTTTTGTTAACTTTTTCCGCTAAGCCATGTCTTATGAATTTTTCTGGGAAACGGTAGCAAAGTCTTGAGTGTGTTCCTTTGAAGTCTGGTGCCGATTGTAAAGCCAAAATTTTCGGTATAACTTTCGAAATATAGTATTAGTCACTTTAGTGTTCTACGACTGGAAAAAAGGGTGTGGCACCACTCATACAATTAACATTTTTTATATCGAATTTCCTTTGAACTAAATGTCGCATATCAATAAAACTCAGTATCGAGTTACAAATTGGCAAGGTATTTATTTTCCAATATAGTTGCCGGCTGTAGCAACGCACACCGGGTATTGCTAATATCATATTATTGATCAGTTTAATATATTCGCTTGCAACGCAAAACATATTATTTATTAGTACTGTATGTATATGAACTCCGCCGGTGGAGATGTCTTCGGATGCAAAACCGCCTGTCCAAGGCCAGGACAAAGGAGGATGGTTGGGAATAGGATACGTCCTTGTAATAGCTCCAACCAAGAGCTCAGGGTGGCGCCAATCTTGGTAGCAGGTCACTATGGTATATCCATGTGAAAAAAGCCTACAATGCACTAGCACTTCGTAGCACTTCGTTACTAGCACTTCGTTTAAGGTATGTTAAAGGATCCATGCCTTAAATCGAAGTTAACAGTCAAAAACAAATAAGTGCTTTATTGCGCACGGTCAAATACAAAAATTCTTGCATGAATTGTTTATCTCGTTGGTGGGATGTTGTAGACCCTCATTTGGCTGGACCGAGTTGCCCAGGTAACTATCATGGGTTGGCCCTTCGGGGAGACTCGTGCTGGCTGTGGTTTGTGTACATCGCTTGCATAAGTCTAGATTGACCGGGGGGATCGTGCAGTGGTACGACCGGGCTGGCATACCTGCCTAGTATGCCAGAGATTGGATAGGTCTTGTCTTGACCAGTAGATGGTAAAGCAGTTACGCCATCTACCGGTAGCCAAACTGGTACTTTAGAGGGCAGTATGGAATTATTATAGCACACTGCTTTTACAGAATAGGGCACAGGGTAATGCTATTGTGTTTATGAATGTGACATGTAGTACGTGGTTGCTTTTCTATGTGTCACTTATATGCAGTGTTCGCTTTTAAGCTATATACTGCAATATACAGGTCTGTGAAGAGTATTTCATTTGCACATCTTTGGATGTTGGATGCATAAACTATAACTCCATCGTCTTTGGACCCAGAAGAATTAAGCCTTAACGTCAGGGGTCTTCTATAAACACACAGCGGATTTCCATTTGTATATGCCATAATAACTAATATATCTATGTATTTGATGAATGTAAACCTTTGCAACAAACACATAGCGATTCAGTTTATACAAACTATAGAGTGTTCTTTTAGCTTCATCATTTTATTCGAGGAATTTTTTAAAATATTGAAGCTACTAGAGTATTAATAAAAAACTTAAAGCCGAATTTGATCGAGGCAACAATCATTATCAACAATCATTTCATTACCGAGATAATTCGTACTTTGGTCGCACAGTAAAATTCTGGAACAATCTCCCTGCGATCGTGTTTCCTGAAGGTTTCGAGCTGTGTAAATTTAAAAAAAATCTTCACCTACACTACTCCATCTTTCCACCCTCAAACTAACTATCACCATTCTTCATCAACACAATGCTTTCGCATTTATAGGGGGCATCCTCTGAGCGTTGGTTAAATCTACACAAAAAAATAAAAAAAAAAAATTCAGCGGTAAGTTCAAGCGGCTGCAGTTTCTTTGCGTCTTGCCTTTGCGATAACATTTAACAAAGCGGAAGAGCATTCATCAGCCATAGCTGGTTTGAACTTGGAAAATTCCTGTTTTTAACACCAACTAAATTGTGCGTCGCCTTTTCTCGAATTGCGACACAAACAAATTTATACACCGAAAAAATCGACATGTTTTAAAATTGATCAAAATGTTATCATTTTCAAAATATATTTTTTCATATAAAATTTTCTACTATTTTTAAATATTCATATATGAATTGTTAACATTATATAACAATGTTTCCAATTTAAAAACAATTTGTTATTAAAATAACAACATAATATTATAAATTAATATAAAAAAATTTAAAAAATTCTAAGATTTAATGAAAAAAAAAACATTTTGAAAATGATAAGATTAGAATCAATTTTAAAACTTGTCGATAATTTTTGGTGTATATTGATTCACCAAATACAAAAAATATTGTAGATCCATTAGCATTAAGATAAAACGAAAAACACTTAAATTTGACAGCTGCGCATTTGTTTTAGGCGTAGCAACGTGGTTCGGATATTGCTACACGCAGAAAATAAATATGTTTATATATGTTTGGTTTCAAAAACAAAATATTCACAGGGAACCACCTAATGATTATGAACTTTCCTTCAATAGCATTATTTTTCGATATAAGAATATATTAGTTGTGTCCAACATTGACATAATTGCCTTAGCTAAAAAACTAACGGCTACATTAATATGCTTGTGACAAAATAGAATTGTGTGTTTCTACCCAATAAAAATATATTTGCATCACTGTTAAACTCAAAAAGAACAGAGCTCTGCAAATTTAAAACAAACAGGACTGCTTTCTTTTATGTGTTTCGCCTAGACATACAAATATCTGTTTCTTTTGCACTTGCACGAAAAATAGTGGAAACCTTGTTGCTTTATGCGCTTGCTTTAAACAGTTGCCAAGTCTTGGCGTCACTCAAGCAGCCGCACCAAACGTGTTGAAAAGTTTAGCTCTTGTGAATAGTGTTTCTGAAAATGTTTGTTTAAATTAAAAGTGTTTGTGCTGTCAAATTAATAAAATAAATAACAAAATAAAAGAAAAATAAGGCGGTTCAGCCGTAAAAATAGGTGAGTTTTGAAGCAACTTTGCTGATAAATATATGTGAATCCAACCATTTTGAGTTTTCTCCAACTAGAAAATGTGTGCTTATAAAAATTATTGCAATGTCGGCTAAACATAATATGGTTATTTCTCAACATAATTAAATCCGAGAAAAACTTATTTACTGTTTTATAAACATATTTTGTTTGCTTCAAACCAACAATTACTTCTAAGCAAATATTTTGTAATCACAGTGAAAAACTTTTGGCATTTCTTTTGCTAAAATATGTTTCCAAGTAAATATAGTGTAATCATCCGTAAATTTATTATGTTGTTCTTAATAATCGTTTTGAAAATAATTGCTTAACTGCAATAAATTATGTATTCTCCAATTAATATATATTTGTCCGTGAATATTTAATGTTATTCTTGACTAAATTATATTTCCAAGCAAACAAATAGTAATAGACTAAAAGTATTCTCAGTCCATTTATAATTACAATATATTTATATGAAAACATATTTTTTTTTAAAACAAATATATTGGTTTTAAATTCAAACAACAAGTGCTAAGGTACAATTAAATAATGTTAAGATGCAAATATATATATAAAGAAAAATTGCATTAATTAATCATATTATATGTAGAACCAATTATGATCCTGCCAATTATGTTTGGGAAGGCCTATTATTTTTCAGCGTGTTTAAATTAAAAGAAAAAATATTGTGTATATCGGATGATTTTTATCGTATAAGACTACCCACCCAAGCAAAGGATTTGAGTAAGTTGAGAGTTTTCCAAATGTTTTTGTGTAGAATTTTTTTCTAAATTTTAATTTTTTATTTTGTCGCTTAAAAGTGCTTGCTATAGAAGATTAAAATCGTGAAAACTTTTGTCATAGATAAAAATTGTACATATTTTGCGAAATTCATAAAAAACTCATTTTGAGTCGAAAAATAATAATTTTTTTATCATTTTAGTAAGTTAAGATTCCTCGTAAATGAACCATTTTTTGTTCATAAATGAGTTTAGAAATGAATCATAAATATTTTCTTTTTTTGCATTCTTAACTGAGTTCAAATAAGAATCATTTTTTGAAGCGAAGCTTTTTTTTTACTCCTCGTTCTGTGATTTGCTTAGAGTGAAATCTGAAAAATTTTCGACAGAGTTTTTCTTGGAAATTTTATGGTTTCTTTGTTGCTAGTGCTTATTTCAACAAGAAAATTGAATACTTTAAAATTAAATACTAAAAATGTTACGTGGCCTGCCCGTGGGGATCGAACCCACGTCTTCTTACACGAGAGTCCAATGCGCAATCCACTAGACCACAAAGACTTGTTAGAAACAGTTGTTAATTCAATCCTAATTATAACAGAAGCTATGCTGCAGTAGATCGTCACCAACAATCAATAGATAGAGGATTGTGTATTTGCTATGCTACAACTATCAAAAATTTGCTGTTATTTGCCACAAGGTGTCTCCAGCATTGTTTGTACTGTAAATGCGTTTGTGGTGCTGTTGGCATAGAGTATAAATTATTATCTAGAGATTGCATCAACTCTGCTAAATTTCTGGCATGTGTTAACAGAGGTTAACAGAGTTTTTTTTCTTCATGTTTTTAAGTGAAATAACTCTGTTAACACATGCCAGAGATTTAGCAGAGTTGATGCAATCTCTAGATAATAATTTACACTCTATGACAAGTGCGTTTTTAAGTGTCAAAAACTAGATATCAATAAATATGGAATTAACAACATAGAGTGTAAATAATTATCTAAAGATTGCATCAACTCTGCTAAATCTCTGGCATGTGTTAACGGAGTTATTTTTCTTAAAAACGTGAAGGACAAAAACTCTGTTAACCTCTGTTAACACATGCCAGAGATTTAGCAGAGTCGATGCAATCTCTAGTTAATAATTTACACTCTATGTTAACAAACGCATGCATGAGTCAGTGCAGCCAAGTTCACAACCATGTGTGGAGAGTTAAAATGGAGAGTCGCTGGCATTATATGCCCGTATATGTAATTGGCGTGGAAATTTGACATTCAACAATAAAAAAATAAGTAGTAAATATGTTTTCTGTATATATGTAACTTATTTTATGTTATTTTAAATTTTTGAATTTAAAAGTTTATTTATTAAAAAGAAAAAATTATTAAGCTATCAAATCTATGTAACTGCAAAAAAGCTTCGCTTCTCTCGGGTGTCCAACGACGCACCTGTGTTTTTTTATCATATCAATAGGAACAATTTCTCATAAACAATTACTTTATTTTACTATATACTTATACTATACATGCATACTATCTATATAATAGGCTTAAATGATAATAATTTCTTTATCATTAATCGATATGTAATAATCAACAATATTATGCAATAATAAAATTTATAATTCAAAAAGCTTAATTTTTCAACTCATTTACGAACAAAAAAAAAGGTTCGTTTTGGAGAGGTAATTCAGTCTGGCGATTGATACAAAAAGAGTTCATTTCCGAGTGCCGAAAAATAACTCTTCTATGGTTCCTTTTTTAAATCATTTCCACACAAAATAAGGTTAATTTTTGAGAGGCATTTTAGTCGGACGAATGATATAAAAAGGGTTAATTTATGAGTTCCGAAAATGGATGTTTCTATATGAAAAGCTTCATAAATAAATTCAAAAATGGTAGTTTTGGTTCACTGGGTAAAAATTTGGTAATTTTGTTTAAATGGAAAGTTCACAGAAAATAGTAGTACTTGCACTATAGTTACACCCAATTATTGAGGAATCATTAAAATTGTAATAGGGTCTATTGGTCCAAGCGGCAGTCACTGTATGTACAAATAGTCACTGTGTATTCAAATGTGGACATTTCTTAAATTACCATCAAACAAACAGACTCACAACAATATTTGGAAACAATTGAATAAAAGCGTGACCCCACAGGGGATAAGAGTGAAGTGTAGCGAATCGCGTCGGGTATAAGCTAGTCATCCATAAAATACATATTTTACAAATTTAAAAAATTATTTGAAATAATTCAAAAGATATGATTTTTTCGATGTATTGTAAAAAATCATTTTAGACACCAAATAGTTAATTTTATTGAGCTGAAATTTACCAAATTTCAATTTTATATTGAGTGCAGTTACAAAAAAAAAAAAAAAACTAAACACGATTCCTGCGAGGCATGCTACCCATGCTAATCCCCTATAAATAAGCATGCTTCCTTATCTTGATTAAGCCCTTTAATCAAAAGTATTAAAATGAATTATTGCGGGTGGTTGAAAAAACTCCAGCATTAATAAATGAAATGTTGAGAAGAAAATTTAGAATACTTACCGATTGCCAGCAGTGCAGCGATAAGAAATCTTATGGAATTCATACTTGAATCCTTTCCAATTTTGTTGTAAGCCGGTGCAATCAACTTAAATCCTAGGATGGCGAATAAATTTATTGTGCTGAAGGATGCGTAGTCAAAGTTGGTTTTAGTATGCGAATGGTTTTGTGTGTGTCTGTGAACTGTGCTATATTCCACTGTAACACACTAATACGCACACTTTTTAGTCCCAAGCTCGACAAATAAAATTCAACTCGGCAAAATTAAGTCTGCGTAAGGCTTGGCAATGGGCTGGACGTTTAACTGATGCGTTTGTTGGATGTTCTTTAAATGTGTTTTTTTTTTACAAAAAAGTCGTCTTCGTCGTCGTAGTCGTTATTCTCGTTGTCGCGGCTAATGCGGTGGATTTACTCTAAATCGCTTTTCACGCTCACTTGTCGGCATGCAGCATTTTTTTTTTGTTTGCTTGCTTTTTTTGTTACAACTGGTTTGTTGTACTTTATGTAGTTGCTTTAGTTTTTTGTAACTATTCTTTGGGTACACAACTTTTTTGACTACTTTTTTTTCATTTCGAATTTTTATATTAATGCTCATGAATTATTCATGTTTAATTTACTACATAGTTTTTGTTTTGGTTGTTGTTATTGTTTTGTTTTTGTTAAAATAAATATATATAAATATAAATAATAAAAAAAATAATGAATATATTTTTCGTTTGTCTGTCGCCTGCTATATTTGTTTATCTTTGCATTCTCTGCCACTATATAAGTGTAAAGTTTTTTAGTTGCATACTCTTAGGGGCAAAACTTTCAAAACAAATATCAAGTTTTTTGTTTTTTTTCTTTTATATGATTTTAAACTTTTGTCACATTATGAACACATATTTTATTTTATTTTAAATAAAAATGATATAATTTTAAAAGCTCCATGCATAAAAATAGGCAAGCGTTGAAGACAGAAAAAACAAAAATAAAATAGCAAATGTTACGCAAAGAATGAAGTCAAGTCAAGCCTGTAACGGAAACGGAAGGAAGCATTCGCAAAAGCTATGAAACACGAACAGCCATGAATCATGCATGTATGTGTGAAATACAAAAGTAGCAAGATTTTAAAAGATTACGTTGTGAATCCATGCTAAAGATTTATAATATTCTCTTAAACTGTGTGCATTAGGGTGGTCGTCATAAGGCTGTTTTTCGAATTTCGTTATGCTTGATGGTTGTAAACTGGCTCGAAATGTAAAAAAATTACTCTCGATTTTTTTTTAGATTTTTGTTTTAAATTCTGAGTCACCCTGTAGATCCGTCTGTCAGTCTCTCTATTGAAAATATGATTAAGATAAAACATGTAAAGCTAGATGCAAGCAATTTGGTACATATAATACTTAGGGTCTGACAGGGCTTGTTCACGCCTACCACCAATACAGAGTCTAAAAATGCTTATATGGCATATAGTCAGAGCCGTAACACGCTGCTCTGGTGCCCGAGGCGAATTCAAAAATTTGCGCCTCCTACACAAAAGCAGGGAAAAGTTTTAAAAATTTCATTGAAAGACAAATTGAAATTTTCCAGACAAGCCTGTATTTATTTATAACAGAATCCAGAATACATGGTCCTTACTGTACTGTACAATATATCAACCAGCATAATCGTGTAGAACACAAATTTTTTGTCATGATTATAAGTGAAATTTGCGAAATTTTGTTGTTTCAAATACATCGATGACATCATCAAAGCTAAGGTTCCTCTTAACATCATACTCAGTCGAAAAAACTTTTAAATTTGTCAGTAATTATTTCCTAACCCATAGCCGATTTCAAATAATTTTTTATAAGTTTGAGTTTGCTAGGACTGCGTTCACATGCAACTATAGTACCTGGCATGTCAAACAGATTCGGAACTCAATATCTACCTAAGCTCTCAAATTATAAACATGAATCAGCTGTTGCAGTTCTTAAAATGTTGCGAATTTAATGTTATCATAGAAAATTAACAACACAACATGCCTTAAATCAGAAATCGCATCAACAAACTCAACCACATTCATATTTTTTTCATATTTCATTGCCAAATCAATTGCTTTGCCAAGATTTACCCGACAAAAATCTAAAATATCCACCAATTCCTATCAATTTCCTATTTTTTATTTTTTTTTTGTATTTATTAATTGCAATATATCTTGTGATATTCGGCAAATGAGATCTTAATTTACAAATAACAGTATAGAATATTACATTTAATATGTCTTCGTAGGTGTGTCTAAAAGGCATATCTAAAATGTGTGGTCTTTTCAATCTCCTTATTAATATACTTCCATTAAGTAAAGATACAGCTAGTTAATTTTCATGATTGCCTAACCTAAGAAGATATGCTTGTGATATCTTCCTTATTTCATTTTTAACATATGGTATGTTCAAATCCGTGTGTATTGCTTCATTGAATATTAACCAGGGAGCATTGACTAAAAGCCAGAGCGTTTTCGACTGAAAACGTTGAAGTATTTCAATATTTGAGTTACTGGCTGTCCCCTAAATCTGAATACCATACGCCCAAAGAGGTTTTAGTATGGCCTTACAAAGTCTTATTTTATTCTCAAGTGTTAGCTCAGATCTTGGGACGAACATCCAATAGAGTTTTTTACTTTTAAGTTTGAGATGTTGTTTTTTAGACTTAATGTGATCTTTCCAATTCAACCTGCGATCTAGGTGTAATTCTAAATATTTAACTGAAGTTCTTTGGGGTACTTGAGTTCGATTTAGGAAAATTAGTGGGCAGTTTCCTTTTCTCAGTGCAAACATTATCTGATTAGATTTATTAGGATTAGTTTTTATATTCCATTTAGTTAGCCAAAATTCAATTCTATCTAATGCCATCTGTGTTTTAGTAGATGCCTCAGAGGGAGTTTCTGCAGAGGCAATTAAAGCCGTACCAACGGGCAGGCATGTCTGTTGTAAATAGAGTTTAAAGAACTGGTCCTAAGATACTACCTTGGGGAGCTCCAGCCTTAATAGCAAAAATATCAGAAGTTTCAGATCTATTTCTTACATAAAAGCTTCTCTCGGTTAAATATGATTTTAATAATAAAAAATATGGTGCAGGAAGTAAAGTTTTTATTTTATAAAGCAGACCGCAGTGCCACTCTCTAAAAAGACGCTTGTTCAACGTCTAAAAAAACTGCTGAGCAATATTTCTTTGTTTCCAATGAACTCCTTATTGAACTTACAATACATTGTGGCATTTTTGAGGTGTCCCTTGACCATGTCGAAATCCGAACTGGTGTTCTGTTAAGATGTTACGCATAAATTCTTATTGAGACTTAGTTTTTAGATTTCTGAAAGATTTGCATCATCATCCCTTTACTTCGTACAACTCCTTGTTCATTTGCACTCATTTCTTAATTCAAGAGTGAACCCGCATGTAATTTTCTTTTAATTCCGTATTACTCAAAGTCTCAAGTTTGCAGTTTTTTCCATATACAAATGTTTAGCTTGCAAAGCTATAGTGACGCGATCACTTTGACCTTTTACACACATCGAGAAAAGAAAACTTTCGGCCAATATTTTCAACAGTCTTTCAACGGACGATTTTGTGTCAGAATTGATGGGATTGGCGATCATACCTTGAAGTACTCTATATAATTTTCTAACTTTAGTATTCATTGGCTTTACTACATTGGCCTTTGACGTCCTTCTTTTATCTGTATTTCATAGATTGATCCATCTTGTTTCGAGTTGTAGAACATGAAAAAAACTTGAAAATGCTTTCAATGTTTTCGAAAAAAATATTTTATATCCGCATAAGCTGAAGCTATGGTTACCCTGTAGGAAAATCAACTAATTTAAAAGTAGTTGATAAAGTAGTTTTTTGTAAGCCACAACTAGTTGAAATTCTGACTTTTTTCCATAGAACGAACTAACATATTTTGTATGGTGATGTCCGCTAAATAAGTCAATTGACTTTCATCTGCATATATTTTCAACTACTTGTTAAATTAGTTATATTTAAATTATTTTTGTAATTACTTTGAAATAACCAATTGAAAACTATTACTGATGGCATAAAGTTAATAATATTTGATGAAATAACATTGTTAAATGTATATAAACTTGAATCCTAATAAAAATTTGCAATTAAAACATGTCAAAATCAGAGTAGTTGCCGCCTTAATATAATTCAAAGTAGTTCATATACTAGTTTATTTCAAATGAGTTTTTTTAAAAAAAAAAAAAAAAAAAAAACGAAACAAGGGCCATTTCAGCCCTTGAAAGGACTTTGACCGAGCTTCTTATGATCAATTGTGTTGTGTGTGATGTGAATTGTTTGCACACAAATGATCGAGAGCTGGACCTACAGGGTTGCCCATATTCGAAGCGCCCAATTTATTTTTAAATATATCAAAAAAACCACAATTGTTTGTCTGTTCGTCATGAATATCATTTAATTGGGTTCAAGTAAATTTGCTTACATCATTTCTTGAATATGATATCTCTTAAATGGTCGCCATTGGCCTCTACGACATATTGTGCCCGTTTTGCAGCATTTTCCATGGTTTTCTGCAACATTTCGATGGGAATGGCGGTTATTTCTTGACGGATGTTGGTTTTCAGCTCTTCTAGGGTCTTTGGCTTGTTGACGTAAACCTTTGATTTCAAATAACCAAACAAAAAGAAGTCTGGAGGCGTTAAATCTGGTGATCTTGGCGGCCAATCGAAATCACCATTTTTTGACATCAAACGGCCAGGGAACAATTGCTTCAAAAATTCGATTGTAGTGCGGCTTGTGTGTGGTGGCGCGCCGTCTTGTTGAAACCAGTAGTGCCTGATACGCTTTCGACGAACGATTGGCATGAAAAAATTGTTTATCATATCGCGATAACGCTCCTGATTGACAGTAACTCTGTGGCCATTATCATCTTCGAAAAAGAACGGTCCAATGAGCATTTTAGCACAAACGCCGCACCAAACAGTGACTTTTGCATCGTGAAGAGGTACCTCTTGAATCTCTTGTTCCGTTCAACTGAAAATGAGCTTCATCGCTCATGATAATTTTATGCCAAAATTGCTCGTCTTCTTCAGCCATTTCGATGATTCTTTGGGCCCATTCCAATCGACGTGGCTTATCGGTATTCAACAATTTGTTTACCAATTGAATTTTGTACGGAAACAAATTCAAATCAACACGTAAAATGCGTTGTAAAGTGGATCGGGGAATGCCGAGCTGCTGAGAACGGCGATTTTGGGATGTTGTTGGTGACTGCTCAATACTGGCTCGTACGGCTGCAATATTCTCATCCGATCGCCTTGGTCGCTTTTTATTTGGCCTCTTTGGGTTACCAAGAGTATTACCAGTTGTAAATCTTTCATACAAACGATAAATTGTTTTCTTGGAAGGCGCACTTTTCACTTTATTTATTTTTTTGAAAGCACGTTGAGTTTTTACTATTGACTTGTTTTGTTGAATGTAAATTTCAACAATTTTAGAGCATTCGCGTGGCGTGTACTGTTCCATTGTAAACATTTGCTTGGAATGACGCTTCAAACGCGGTATGTCATTAGTCGATTTGGCATCACTGCGGAAAGTTACAGTGTTGCCAGATGGGCGCTTCGAATAAGGGCTACCCTGTACATGTTTTACGCCGACTCCGAACTGCTTATGTTCTCAAGAAGCTTTTTATGGCAGTTTTTACTCTCTGAGGTTTGCCATTGTCTGCAGAGAGGTGAAGGCCGAACAGAAAAATTAATTCAATTGAAAAAACATTCTGTGTCGGATGGAGGATTCGAACCTGGGTTCTCTGGCGTACGAGTCACACACTCTACCCACTACGCCACGGCCGACACAACAAGTTAGTTTGTTCCTATAGGGTAGTTATGGCTTGCAAGAGGGTATGTAAGCAGAGAAATAATTTTTTCCTAGATATGTGCTTGTACCCCTCGACATCTTTCCGGCATATTAGTTCCATTATCGTTGGCTTGCCCCTCGCCTCTTCGATATGTCCGTAATGCTTTCAAATTACAAATGAAGATAACAGTACAAATGAAGTCAATAAAACTTTGTTGTATTGTTAGTTTTCCATTATCTATCTGAATATAACTAATGATTTTTACCATGCATTCATTATGAGAAACAGCAGGCATGCGATCGAACTGAAATCTATAGTATTGGCATTTTCGAATTCTTAATAAAGTTTCATTGTGTACTGTGTGTCCCAAATTAATTAAAATTGGGCTTTATCACGACCTAATTTGGGAAGCGTACTGTTCAGTGAAAAAATTTTAAAATCTGCCAAGCATTTTCTGAGAACTGATCATAGGAACACTCTTAAAATGAGTTGCTTTGCTCCAGTACAAATACCAATAATCCAAAAATGGAAATTTATGAAATCTAAGATTTAATTTTCTCAATTCTCTAAGACTAAAATTTAAAATTATTTTGTTAAATATATGAATTCTTAAATGAAAAAATATGATGTTAAAAAAATATGATGTGGCAAGCGCCTCGCTCACCACACTTTCGCTACGCCACTACATATAGTAGAGAACATTAACATATCACCCCCCATAATTAAGCACACTCAGATTGTGATCCTCAGCATTTTTTGTAAAAAATTTGTTCCATCTAGCTTTATCAGTTCTTATCCATGACTCAGAGATCAGCATAAAAATATAGAAAACATTTGAAAAGTAATTTTTCTCACATTTGAAGACAACCATTATGACCTTGCAAATATACGTAACGACCACCCTAGTATGCCATGAATAGTCAAAATATGTGCATGTGCATGTGTGTCTGTGTGTGTGTGTGTGAGTGTGAGCAAAAGCACATTGCAGCAGACTTTAGCTTAGCAATAAACTCTTATCTTTATATGCAATTGCGTTTGTGCTTATTTTTTGACTAAAAATTAATGTAGAATAATGTAAGTAAATGTTTTGAGCTATTTTTAATGAGTTGTTTGTGTTTTTTTTTTTGTCAGCTTATATGGATTATGTTATAAAGGATACATTTTGAGCAAACTTTTTTCTCTTGAATTTATAAATACAGACATCTGGTATGCGCGTTCTCTTATAAGCTGATTTAAAATAAATTATTAATTAATTTCTTTTTTTGTAGTTAACCAATATCTCGTCGGCTTACTGCAAAATGTAGGCAAGTTAATTTTTTTTAAAATCAATTTTAAATGGTAATTAAGTAAGGAAGACGTTACGTTTCTTATGGACGTTCTCTAAAACTACGTCAGGTTAGCATAATTGATGCGAGCCTGCCTGTCCAAAGCCAGGATAAAGAAGGATGGTTATGGATAAGATCTATAGAGACGAACTACTCTTATCTTAACCATATAAAAGAGAGCCTACCTTGGAGACCGGCATTGGCGGGCATTCTTGGAACAGGTATGGAAAGTTATTATATAACTTAAGAACATGTCTGCGAGTAGAATACCAATTGTCCAGTGGAACTTGTTAGCACGGGGATAGTCTAACCCACGAAGATGAGGTGACCTGATCTTCTCCAACCTTAATCCGAATTTTCACAGCGGCTCCATATGGAGCAACAAAATATACTCGTGAAGTTTATACAAGTTTTAATAAGGAGAATGGAGTTTCATTGTACCAACTTCTAATACCTTTTAAAACATTGTGGTTTAAGATCTAGTAGTTTTTTTGTCTCCAAGTTGCATCACTTTTTCACCAGGCTCTTTTTACAGACATGGCAATGAAAACGTAATTTTTTTAAATTTTTACGCAAATTTTTTTGCCATTGATATATACAGCTGTGGACACATAAATAGCACAAAAATACATGTAGGGTGTTTCACATAAATTTAAATAAAATAAATAGAGGAAAACAAGCATTTATTTCGTGGTATTTGAGTTTAAACATAAAAAAAATTAAAATCAGTAGTAACTTTGTAATTACGAATTTAAAATTAGAAAATTAATGAAAAATCTGAAATTGCTTCTTAGCTGAGGTGGGCGTATAAATAGCACAATTTGGTTTCTGAAAAAACAAGACATTGTGATTTATTTTTATTTTATAATGAGCTTACGAATATGTTTATTAGTACTTGGTACTGTATCCCGATGGCCAAAACAGCCTGACATCTTCGCCCGGGCTGTTTTGCACAAGCTTCCTGACCCTATCCTTCGGAATAGAGTACCAAGCCTCTCAATTCCACTCCATAACTAATCTTAATTTCGAAAATTTTGGTTACTTATGCTGACCTTCACATTATTACATAAATTTTCTATAGGATTGAGGTTTGGGCTTTGAGTCGGCCAATTCAAAATATTTATTTTTTCCTTTTTTAGCCAATCAATCACAACCTTTGCTGTGTGTTTTGGATCATTATCATGCATAAAAGTCCACCTAATAGGCATGTTCTCAAATGCAAATGGTTCCATATGGTTATTAAGAATATCTAAATACATATTTTTGTCCATTTTTCCAGGTATACGAAAAATTGGCCCAACGCCGTTCCAGGAAAAAGCTCTCCAAACCATTAAATTCCTCCTCCATGCTTTAATGATTTTTTTGTATACTTCGGATTCAACTCTTGGCGTTTGAGGCACCGAACAAAAGTTTTTCCATCTGGTCCAACCCTATTAAATTTAGTTTCGTCAGTCCAGAGCACGTTCTTCCAAAATTGGTCTTCTTTATTCGCATGGGTTCTGCAAACGCTAAGCGATCCTTTAAAATTATTTTTGTTAAGAGCGGCTTTCTTCGGCTAATGCGTCTATAAAGATTAGCTTCATTCAGTCTCCTAGATACTAGTTTTCTTGAAACATTAAGGCTATTTTCTTAATATATTTCCCTCATAATTTATTTTGCTGACTTGAAAGGATCAGCTTTACTTTTGCGAACTATAAGTCTATCAGTAGAAGCGGTGGTTTTACGCGGTCTAGGTTTGCGTGGCTTATTCTCGAAATTATTTGAACCATTTGATGTAACCAGCTTGAGTGCATTATAGACCATTTTTCGCGAAATTTTGAAAATATCCGCGATTTCAGATGGTTTTTTGCCTTTTCGACTTAGTTCGTGAATTATAGACCTTTTTTCCGGAGTGCAATATTTGCCGCAACACATTTTATTTAGAATTGGCGAAATTAACTGAATAAAACTTTAAAATTTTTACAAACACCCGATCTTGTTAACTTTTATTCACCAACTAACATGTGTGCTATTTATATGACCACAGCAGATCGTACATGCATATAGAGAAAGAGATGGCCTGAGCAAATAAAAGTAAGTAACGGTACATCTCTCTCGGAGTTTTAAGCAACATCACACTGGAGTCTCAAAAAATTATAACTACAGTTAATGAATGCATTATTAGGTTCAAACGAAAAGTTGAAAAAATAAGTTGACATTTGTGCTATTTATGTGCCCATGGCTGTATATATTTAGAATGAAAAATAGCATATACTTTTCCAAAATAATTTTTTTTGATACTTTTTTCTTTTAGTGCAAACAATTCAATTATTTTCTTTGTCGGTCCCATATGGAGCCGCTGGGCGCAACTGGGTATTTGACTTTCAGAAAATGAAATATGCATTTGTGCCCAGCGGTGCCATATGATACAGCAATAGTAGATTGCTTAACCCATTTTAGCCCGCAGGTCGATTTTTCGACCACTAACTCTCAAATTAATTTCTGGGAAAAATAAAAAAGATTTTTTCAAACTCTTTCCGCATATACACGGTTCAGTTAAATTCAAATTCAGAAAAGAAAAAGAAATTTTTAAAATTTCCTGGTAAAATTAGGTAAGCGATTAAAAAATACCTTTTTTTTGCAATTTTTGAAAAAATCAAAAAATATATATAAATGTAATGTATAATAAAACTTTTTCCGTAACCAGGCAGCCAAAAGACTAAAATATGAGAAGTAGTTGATTTTGGACAACACAGGTTAATTTAACTATGTGTTACCTATGTGATAAAACACTGATGGCCGATTTTTCGACAAATGGCCCTATATGTATACTTTTATTATAATATTTTCACATGTCACTTTTACATATATTTCATTTAATAAAAATAACAATATTTTATTTAAAATTTTTGAACTTTTGTATACAGATTGGGCTATTTTTCGATTTTTTGACCACTTCATAGCCGAAAAATTTTAATTCGAAAAAATCTTAAACTTTGAAATTTTCTTAATTTGATCACCAATTACAAAATTTGAAAATTTCATTACGTTTTTTATTGTATATAATTCTTTTGCGTTTTCAAGCAATGCTTTTTTAACATTAGCCTTAAATTTGGTTTTTGAAAACTTACAAGCACAGAAGTTACGGGCAGTGCTTAAGAGCCAAAATGCAAACATTTCAAGGTGAAAAATGCAATAATTTCCAAAAGTTTAAAACGCAAATAAAAAAGGAACGCATTTTCAATATTGGTATCGTAATTTAATCTAGTTTTTTTTAATGTAGATATCGTTACGATATCGAAGTGCCAGTTAGTATACTATGATGATGATATCAACAAATTTTTCATATAAATATTGTTATGATATCGAAATCCAATCGTTAACTGTACTATCAGGACGATATCGCGTATTTATACGTTAAGATATCGTAACGATATCATTTATATTTTCGTAAAATATTTCTACCGAGATATGGTTGGGATCAAGATAGTATAATTACGATGGCATTTCTATTACTAGATTACGATAGTATAACAACGATATCATTGCGATATCGTAACGATATTTAAAATAAATAAATACTCGATATCATCACGAGGGTAAAAATACGATAGCATTGCGATATCGCAACGATATCTAAATTAAAGAAAAAGACTCGATATAATTTCGCTGGTACCCATATTGAGATAAAATAAATCTCAAAACTTTTTTTTCGATAATTATTTTCAATTATTTTTGTTTTAAATGCATTATTATTTTACAGCTATGGTTTAGCTCTTTTTTAAAATTTCATTTATTTGTGTTACTCTAGCGTTTATTTTAAAAACAAGTTATAAAGATTAAAGGTGAAATTCGAATTCCATTAACCTTGTAGTGTTCCACATACATGCCTTAATTTTCATTTACAACAAGTTACATATTCATTCTTAATGATGTTTTCAATTTCTAAAAACACTGTTGCAACTATTTTAACTTTTTAACTATTTCTAGATTTAAGTCAACACAAATTATTTATCAAAAATATTTTATTTAAAATTTAGTTTGGGAAAATTATTAAAAATAGTCGGCTGTGTGAATATCTGAACCTATTGCATAACATAAATATTATTCAAAAAATATGATATTGAGACGATATTAAAACTATTTAAATAGCCAACTTATTTGCAATATCATTTCTTCATAGAGTATTTAAAGATTTTCGATATCGTTAACGATATGTCTATTTTTATCGCGAACTGCCTTTTTTCGATATCATTATGATATCGTCTCGTGATGCGTAAACGATAGAAGCTATCACCTTTACGATATCATCTCGATATCGAAACAACATTGAAATTTCGATATCTTTTCGATGTCGGAATTAATATGTTGTCGATATCGTTAAGGATATGTCCGTTTTTATCGAAAGCGGGACTTTTTCGATATCATAACGATATCGTCTCGCTCGTGTATAGTTATCGATAGAAATGATCACCTTTGGTTTGCGCTGGTTTGGTTTGGTTTGCCGTGTACTCAACTACTTTGGCGAATTGCTCAAAATCTACAAATTAAAAAAAAAAAAACGAAACAGCATTATATTTCTTATAATTAGAAGATAAATATAAATCAATACTCAGGCGCTCCGAAAATCCAACCCTAACCCGCATCCTCATCAAATTAATGCAGTTGTATGCTACATAAACGATTTGTAGAAATTATTTGAAAATACTTAAAATGTGCCGCAAGTTATGCTTAAACTGAGCAAATGTGCATAAATCAACATACTGACACAGCGCAGCGCAAACAAACAAACAAACTCAAACACACACACACATACACGTACTTATTGCAAGACCAACAAAAACGCAGATGAGCATAAATACCATTTATCTATCATGCTTGTGTGTGTGGTTGAGTGTGAATACCCTATAGGAACAAACTAACTTGTTTTTAAAAACAACTAATTAAAAAACTAGTTTAAAATAAACTAGTATATTAACTACTTTGAATTATATTAAGGCGGCAACTACTCTGATTTTGAAATGTTTTAATTCCCAATTTTTATTAGATTACAAGTTTATATATATTTAACCATGTTATTTCATCAATTATTTTGTACTTTAAGCCATCAGTAATAGTTTTCAATTGGGTATTTTAAAGTAATTAAAAAATTAATTTAAATATAACTTATTTAACAAGTAGTTGAAAATATATGCAGGCGAAAGTCAATTGACTTATTTAGCGGACATCACCATACAAAATAAGTTAGTTCGTTCTATGGGAAAAAGTCAGAATTTCAACTAGTTGTGGTTGACAAAAAACTACTTTATCAACTACTTTTAAATTAGTTGATTTTCCTACAGGGAAACTAACTTGTTTTTAAAAACAACTAATTAAAAAACTAATTTAAAATAAACTAGTATATTAACTACTTTGAATTATATTGAGGCGGCAACTACTCTGATTTTGACATGTTTTAATTCCAAATTTTTATTAGATTACAAGTTTATATATATTTAACCATGTTATTTCATCAATTATTTTGTACTTTAGGCCATCAGTAATAGTTTTCAATTGGGTATTTTAAAGTAATTAAAAAAATAATTTAAATATATCTTATTTAACAAGTAGTTGAAAATATATGCAGGCGAAAGTCAATTGACTTATTTAGCGGACATCACCATACAAAATATGTTAGTTCGTTCTATGGGAAAAAGTCAGAATTTCAACTAGTTGTGGTTGACAAAAAGCTACTTTATCAACTACTTTTAAATTAGTTGATTTTCCTGCAGGGTATGTGTGCACTGCGAGCGTACAAAATGCACTTGTACTTAGTTGAAAGTTAATAAAGTCTTTTTAGAATTTGATATGCGTGGAAAGCTTTTTATTTCACAAAACAAACTCAAGCATACACATACACACACATTTACACACATACAGTGGCATATCAACACAAACATGCATGTATAAAAACTTTTTATGTAAGTTGCAAGCATTTCAAGTGCAACTGCTGCTAATTTTCAACGAATTCAAAAGCAAAAAAAAAAAAAAAAGTCCCAGTAACAACACCAAGAACAACACTTCAACGATTGCAACTAACTAAGCCGGGTCGATGATGGTGGTGTAACTATCATCAATTCATCAACGCGCGAGTTCAGAGCAGCCAATGCTGCTAAATAGACAGTTTGTTGTAGTTATATTTATTCAGAAGTGGGGGCGGGCAACAACATTTAATACAACAACAACTAAAAACTTGCTTTATAAATTCAGCATTGTTAACTTTAGGTTAAATTGCGACTCTCTCAGTTGTGACTTGTTTGTGTCTAAATTGGTTTCATTTGGTGGGAAGTAGTGGGTCATAAGCAGTTTATACACACTCAAAAATACGCATTTTTCAGCAATACGAATGTTGAAAATAGAAAATTAAGAAATAACTATTATTTTCTCACAAAAAAAAAAAAAAAAAAAAAAAGGCAGAAAGCACCAGTTAAATTTTGTGACAAAAATTATAAGACCGACTAAAACTATTATTTTCTGATTTTTTTTGGAAAAAAAAGGAATAATCGTTACGGTCCCTGCTTTTAACTAATTTCCTGAGCACTGTTTCTTGCTGTATTTAAACCAAAGAAATTATATCAAAGCTCTTGTTGTAGTTGTTGTAGTTGTTATTGCGGTAGTAACTGTTGCTTAAACTTGACAAACTGCTGATAATTTAATTTTGTTGGCAATAGTTGAGTACAAAACAAAAATATTGCTGCAAGAAAATAAAAGAAAACAAATGCTTGTAGCAATACAAACAAAAACGTAAACTTCAGTTACTTTGACACTGAATAAATGTGCTGTTTTGCAAGAGCAGGTGAGTGTGTGAGTTGTGCTATACTGTTTGTATGAGTAATTGCAGGCGGGTAGTTTGTTGGTTGACGCTGGTAGGGGGGAAAGGGAAAGGGGGGAAAAAAAAAGAATTTATGTATCTATGTGTGTTTGCTTTTATATTTATAGCTTCAAATAACTGTATGTTTTGGCTCGGCTTGCAATTCAAAAGTTGCTGCTGCTCTTCAGTCTATTTATTTTCATATACATAAATATGTTCGCATATAAATACCCAGCAAACCAGGTCTCAAAAGCTAAATGAATTGATATTTTTTCAATATCGTAACGATATCTGGCCGAAATTCTTGCCGATAATTCTTTCCGAAAATTTCCCATGTGAGAGCGGATCCTTATTAAGCTGAGGCAATAGCGAAGCATTTTACTGAAGTTTAGCTAGCTTCCAAGCAGACACAATTTTTCTAGTGAGTGGAGTAGTTTCGATGCTGTTTCACGCGAGAGTGAACCATCCGCCAAAAGTGCGCCAAACGCCTTACGAGAAACACACACAATAGCTTGTTAGAAGTTCAATTATTAGTTGGAAAGACTTATTACAACGTAATATTGCATGCTAAATTAATAAGATGTTATCTTTGCAAGCTACTGTATAAAATATTATTAATAAAATATCAACTTTAAGGCGGGACATGACATTCGCGGCAGAGAAAACAGACCTTGTTTTAAAAATTCATAACTCAGTCAAAAACAAACATTTTTCCAAAATTTTTTTATTATTGTAGAGAATTGAACAAATTACAAAATTTACAAAATTACAGAATTGATCTGAAAAAAATGACTTTTTTAAATCTTAACAAAATTGGTTAACGTATGACACGAGCTTTTTTTTTTAAATTTTTTTTTCAATTTTTGGTGATGTTCCAAATTTGAAAGTGTGTTTTTTCGAAAAAATATTGACTTTAAAAATTCAATAAAAATCGAAAAAAAATTTAAAAAAAAGGTCGTGACATACGATAGCGAATCAAGTTTAAGAAAATAAAAAATTTCGTCAAAAAATGAACCCGCTAGTGCCGCAACCAGTACGAAAAACATGGTTTCGAGATGAACGCGTACAAAGTTTGTGAACAAAAAAAAAAAAGGTTACCTTCAATCTTCCATGCCTGCTTCGTACTGTATGCCTTCGTTATCTTGTGTTGTGCTGTTTCTTATAGTTTTTTGCAATCGTTTAGCAATTCGGGCTTCACCCTTCACCCTCCAAATAGGTACGAAATAACAACCACCAAAAGTCAGGTACGTAGGTAGCGCAAAAATTAAAAATGCGCTCTCACTAATCCCGCTGTAACTTTTGAACCCGTAAGAATTTTTCCATGAAATTTTTTTCTTAGTATCTTAAGAATATTTACTAAAACACGAAATTATTCGATTTCGAATAAAGTCGATTTCAAAAAACTGCCAATGTCATGTAACCCCTTAAGGCACTTTGCACAAAAAACAAAATAATAAAAAAAAGGAGTGAGTGACGCGCGACTGAAATTTACTTCTCAAGATCGATTACTTTGGAATTTGAGTTGTATATAAAAGGTAAAGGAGGTGAATAAAGGCATCTCTTATATTTATTTATTACTTAAAAGATTGTATACTTAATTAATTTTAAAATATATTTATAACATATATAACATTAATTCATTATGAGGTAAATTGATGAATTTCATTAATAGTAACGTCATTATTAAATACTGTAATATTAGGTTTGTGGTAATCGTGAAAACATTGCATCAATGGTTGTACCATATCTAATCGTCCCCAGTGTTCTACCAGAAAGTAAATCTATATAAAGTTCCTTCAAAAATTGTATAAAGCGCCATCTGTATGACGAAACAATTAAAAATTTCCTTTAATTTTTCATATTTTTTCTAGTTGAGATCAATTTGTGGACATATTTTGCATTAAATGTCCTGTTACGTCATAGCAATAAAAATTCTAGCTATTTCTAAATTCAGCAAGTTTAATTTAATTGAAATCGGTTGAAAATTCGTCAAGTTATTCAATTTGATGTATTTCTACTTCACTACAAAATCACCAAAATAACTATGTTTTGCTTTGGTTTACATGCAAAAACCTAAGTTCAGGCAAAACAGCATGAAAACAACGATTTTGTGCGGTTTTTAAAAGTGAATTTTTAACAAATTTCAATGAAATAAAACTTGTTGAATTTATTTAACCAAGCTTTTATATTATTATAAATTATAATAAAAGCGCACTTTAGTACAAACTACTCGTATGAGCAACGGTTACGATGCAAATGCGCACATATTCAAACACAAAAACAATTTTTTTGTTGTGCTGTGGCTAGCTGAACATAGAGAAAGAAAATAGAGAACAACATGGAGTTTATTGAAACTCTCGCAAGCCCAAGCTGGTGAAAAGAAAACGACGAAGCAATACGTGGCATCGTGGACGATTTAATATAAATCTTTATATTTTAATTAAATATATTACTGTTAAAATTTCAAAAGAAAATTGTGGTAATTTCATAAAAATCGGCCCAGCACTTTTGGAGTATTACACAAATTTGCAATTCAATTTTATACAATAGCAGATTTCTGCTGTGTGCAGGGGCGGATTTAGGTAGGGACCCGCAGCCCCCTGCCCCGAGCAGGCTGGGGCCCCGTAGGCGCTTTGATTTAATTACGTAATTTGATTTTTTAATGCATTTCGATTCAGGAACAAAATTATAATTTTCTTTAAACTTTGTTCCTTATTATTTATGTTCCTTTTTGTTTGCGTCTATTATAGCAAAAGGATGCAAAGTTCAAAAAAAATGTTACCCTTTATGGGTATGAAAATCGTACCCATCGCGTGAAAGTTTTACACACTAACCACAAATCCAAAACCCTTTGATAAGCAAAATTGGTTACATTAGCAGTTATCCAAACCAAAAAAAAAAAAATTACTACACATTGTCATAAGCATGGTTAAGTATGTGTTTTTGTTATTGTTGATGTGAGGGCATTGTTGTTTTTGTTTTTTTTTGCTTTTGCATAACGGAAAGAAAAATTAACTTTTATGACATAACGCTACATTAAAGCATAAAAATTAATATTTTGATTATCCGAGATCCGAGCTAAATGCTCAATCCCTAAGTAGGCTCCGTGTTGATTTTAGGCCCAGGCATCGTTATGAGTTAGTCCGGCGCTGTTTGTGTGTATTTTGTTGATATTTCTTCGTTGTTGTTGGCATCACAACTGTCACTAGAAGAATGACAGAAAACGTAATGCTTCAGTTTTTGTTCAACACTTGATTTCACTCGCTATATAAAATCAATTCTGAAGGAGTAAACTCCCAAAAATCGAACATTTCAATTAAATGCCAATGCGAGATGAACATTTAAAATATTTTTGTGTGTTTTAATTAAAAGTGAAAAGTTCGTTTTGATTGTTTTAAAAAAATGCCCTTCAAAAAGCAAATAAAAGTTGTGCATTTTGTGCAATATGTTTGCATCATCAAAATTTGTTCGCCTCAATATGTTAACGATATCGAAATAATGTTCCATCTCGATATCGCTACAATATCGAAATTTTATTTTTCTTCGATATCGTTACCCTGTTTTGTATCGAAAACGACAACGCTTGCATCGTTACGATATCGTTTCAAAACATCACTATTATTTATTTTATTATTTATTTATTTTAATGCTAAGCACTTATGGCTTTATAGCAATTAATATTAGACAAAATTAATACAATTTATTTATGTACAATTAAATTTATATAAAAATGTAAAACTGTCAGGCAGGTATATACAGTTTTAATCTGGTTAGCTTCTTAGTAGTAAATAGAATGATTGATTAGAACGGTACTCACAAATGCCAGGCTAGACAGACGAGGTCTTGCTCTGAATAATCCAAACATATCTATAGCGCGTATAAATATGGATTAGAGCACAGCTCATACATGGAAAGCTAGTCGTACGGCGTTAAACCAGCATATGCCAGGCGAGATGGACGAGGTCTCGCTCTGGATAATCATATTAAACTACACAGCTTGATTGAATAAGACGCTGCCAAGCATCACAGGAAAATATGATGTTTCCTTGGAAAGCATGATCCAGATTAGTGGCGGAACTGAAGATAATCTAAAATATTGCGTTTAATTGAGTAAACGGATTCATTTAAAGAAATTGCATCTGAAACAAAAATTAAAGTCCACACAAGCATGATCCAGATTAGTGGCGGAACTGAAGATAATCTAAAATATTGCGTTTAATTGAGTAAACGGATTCATTTAAAGAAATTGCATCTGAAACAAAAATTAAAGTCCACACAAGCGCTTCTGAGTGGTTCGTTCTGCAAGTAATAAGTTCTACAAAAGTTCATGCAAAGTAACTCAAAAGATCTTCTAGGTCGGAGAAGAATATTAAAGTTAATTTTGCTCAGTAGATATTGACTGTCTACATATCCATGTAAAAGTTTAAAAATCGAAGTAGCATTTAGCATAATTCTCCGATTATTTAAAGTAGGAAGATTTAAAAGTTGCAGACGATATTTATAAGGTGGTAGGTGATAATTAAAATTGCAGTAAAGATGACTTAAGCAGAACAAAAGAAACTTTTTCTGAACTGATTCAATGTCGTCAATGTAACAACTATATCGAGGGCACGAAACAATTGAAGCATATTCGAAAATAGGTCGCACTAGAGTGGTGCATAATTTTTTTGTTATATAGGGATCAGTAAACTCTTTTGCCCATCCTTTAATAAAACCTTGAGCACTATTTGCTCGATTTATAATTTTATTAATATGAATATGGAAGCGAAGTTTAGTACCCATAGTTACTCCAAGATCCTGAAAGATATCTAAAGACTCTAATGTATAGTCTCAAATTTTATAAATACATGTGACAGGAGATTTTCCTGAGTGGAGGTCATGTGCTTGCATTTCATCATATTAAGATTCATACGATTCACGTTGTACCAGCTATAAAGATGGTCTATGTCAGCTTGCAAGAGAACGGCATCATTAGCATTTTTGAAAGGAAGAAACAGTTTCACATCGTCTGCGTACATTAAAATACTCGAATGCTTTATGACAGATGCCAAATCCTTAATAAACAGTAAAAAGAGAAGAGGCCCGAGGTGGATTCCTTGAGGCACACCAGAAGTGACAGGAAACTCGTGAGATTTCACAAGTTTAAAAAGAACACGTTGTGTTCTATTGCATAAATAAGATTCAATCCATCTTCTTCTCTTTGTCTTTGGGGGAAATCCTGCAAGAGATAACTTTAAGACTAAGAGATTATGATTAACAACATCAAAAGCTTTGCTAAAATCTGTGTACATAACATCAGTCTGTAAACCTTTTCCAAAATTCTCGTTTGTTTTGGAAGTTAATTCAATAGGTTTGTATGATACATATTAAGTCATCATTTCGTTTGCTGGGTAAGTTCTTGTATAATATATGTGTATGTGAGTGCATGTGTTTGTGTTTATTTTACTTGCAATATTTTGTTTTTCATGTTTTTTGTTTGTTTTTGTTGTTTTGACGCGCAGGCACACCCTTTTTTCTATCGTTTACTGATAATTCCAAAATGATTCGGCAAAGTTAAGCCTTATTTTTTCGTTGTTTTTGCGCGATTTGTTTGATGTTGTTAACTTAATGCTTTTACAAAAAATTCCTAAATTTTATTTTGTCCTAAGATTTTGGGTAAAATAAAATTTTTGTTGTATTATTTTTGTTCCCGTACTCTTAAATTTTCGATCACTTTAATCACAAGTTAAGCAGGTTTTAGTCTGAAAAACATTCTCGTACTCGAAGAAATGGTAAAAGAGAGTTCAATCGATAGAGTAAAAAATTTCCCCTCCCTTTCAAATTTGGCAAGTTCTAATTCGAAAAATATTCTCTGACAAAAATGTTAAAAGTGCCAAACTGCTTAAAACCAGCTGTTAAGAAGTTGCAAAATATCAAAAGTAATTTGGAATTAATAAAAACTATTGGAATGGAAACCAGATACTTGACAAATTGCATTAATTCTTAATAAATTTAGAATTAATTTCAATATTGTTTAAAATCTTTAGTATGTCGCCTGCACTGCCAATGTTTCACATCAAATCCAGCACTGTAGATGAACCGAGCAAATCTGATTGGTGCAAACAACTTGCTGATCTTTTAGAATCATCAAGCTATTCTGAAGATGACGAGCTTATGGAATTGGTTGGAGATCAAACTGATCTATTTTATTTCTTATAAAAATGAATTCAATGCTATGAATGGGGCAATTTTTCTAAATTTTGACAAACGATTTTATTTGACAGTGTACACAATTTTAGACCGAAAAGCGGTCACATACTATTTTATGTTCTCCTCTATTTATATGTAGGCTGGGCATAATGTAAAACGTGTTTAATTTTTAAGTAATTTGCAGGGTAGTATCCGAAATTCTTCTAAAAATACACATAAAATCGAAAATAAAAATAAAAACTAAGCTTTAAAAGAAAAGACTTTGTTTCTTTTTTCCTTTTCAAAATTTTTGGGAAAAAAAAAACAAATAGTTATGGTTAATTTCCAAAACACCAAACAAAAACTACCTTATAGCATGTTCACACAAAGAGTTTAGTTTGAGTTCAATTTAAGCTGTTCACACAGAGATGTGTAAACAGAATTGAGTTTAGTTGAGTTTGATATTTTGCAGAAAAAAAATCGTTCAATAATGTGAATGTACAGTACGGTCTAAAATTTTGCAACTGAACGTAGCTTTTTTCCAGAACATTAGCATAATTTTAGGCATTCCTCAAATTGAGTTTTACGATACTCAGAAAGCAAACTGAGCTCAGTTGAGTTCAATCCAGCAAAATTGTACTGGAAACTCTAGAGTTTATTTTGAACTCAGCGATAAAACTCAACTTTGTACTAGAAACTCAAACTAAACTATCTGTGTGAACGTGCTATTAAACAACAAATTTTGCAAATTTAGATAGACATTTACTAATAGCATGAAAACTAGTAACGGCATTTTTTTGAAGTGAGACTTTTATAGCTAGATGAGGGGTAAAACCAATGAACGAAATGGCTCTTACGCAAAAAACAACACAGCACTTCGCCGCACTAGTTGTATAAAAACGAAAAAAATTGGTATTTAAAATGTTTTTATATATTTGCTTGCATTGAGTATTGAACACAGCATGTTTGTATCCATAGCTGGCTGTTCTAACCACTGGGCCACGCAGACATATTTATTTAAATAGCTCATATTTATGTTAAATCAACAATAAGAACTTCTATCTTTTCCCTATAGGAACAAACTAACTTGTTTTTAAAAACAACTAATTAAAAAACTAATTTAAAATAAACTAGTATATGAACTACTTTGAATTATATTAAGGTGGCAACTACTCTGATTTTGACATGTTTTAATTGCAAATTCTTATTAGATTACAAGTTTGTATATATTTAACCATTTTATTTCATCAAATATTATTAACTTTAGGCCATCAGTAATAGTTTTCAATTGGTTATTTTAAAGTAGTTAAAACTAATTTAAATTTAACTAGTTTAACAAGTAGTTGAAAATATATGCAGACGAAAGTCAATTGGCTTATTTAGCGGACATCACCATACAAAATATGTTAGTTCGCTCTATGGAAAAAAGTCAGAATTTCAACTAGTTGTGGTTGACAAAAAACTACTTTATCAACTACTTTTTAATTAGTTGATTTTCCTACAGGGCTATGATTGAATTGAGTGTTTCGTTCAATACTCTGATAAACTTTACAGTACGGTCTAAAAATTTGAATTCGAGCGTAGCTTTTTTTCAGAACATTAGCATACTTTTAGGCATTTCTCAAATTAAGTTTTGATAAATTCAGATTGATTGCATTGCTTGATTTGGAAACAGCACATGCTGCAATATTAACGAATGCAACTTTGAATCTAAAATTTGTTTTATTTTTAGATCTGTGAATTTCCATATAAATATCGTATTTTTCATATAATTCAAATGTAGTTTTTAACTCACATTTATATCGAAATAAAAAAATTTTCGCTTGCTGCGGTATTTTAACACACAAACTACTGGTTACAAGTTCTTCCATTAATAACTGAGCTGTCAGATTACTTACGATATTTAGGTCGAAACAAAAACATAAGAAGGATATGTTACTAAAATATTGTTTGTTTGTTTGTTTGTTTGTTTATTTAAATGAAAATATTAGTACAGTGAGATACTTATGAACTCTTGACGTACAACGGCCATAAAGGAATTGTCAACATAGTTATTAAAAAAAGTTTAAAGCTAACAATTAAAGACAATCCAAAGCTAATAATTTAAAAAACAAGTTTACAATTTAACTTAACTTAACTTACTTAACTTTACTTAAGTAGAGGCTTGAGAGAAAGAGAGAGAGAGGAGAAGAAAATTTTCAGTTAGAGAACAAGGATAGACATGAATATTTCGGTATTATTAAATTATACGTTCTACTGGAGACACTGAAACGTAGTTTTTCAAAAAGGTACAATGGCGTCCAGTTATTTATTAACTTGTGCAAAAATATGCAGTTTCTTGCCTTTAAGTAGCCAATTATGCTACATCCCAGAATGTCCTTGCTTCTTACAGACACATGATCATTGCGTCTTAAGTCGTAAATATATCTAGTCAAGTCATTAAAAGCAACAAGAATTTTATGTTCAGAGTGAGAGTCCAGGTTACTATACACGAGCTCCGAGTAAGTTATTAGCGGGATAATAAGTTGAACAACGAGTCTTTTTTTTGCCAAAGTGGGAGTGGGAACTTAGAGGATAGTCGCAACCATCTTAGTGTATAATAAATACGTTTAATAATGATATTGACATGGTCAGTGCAAGTCAATTTTGAATTGACATAAAAACCTAAATTTTTCACTTTGTCAACGATTTGCAAACGCTTGCCATTAAGATTAACTGTCGGAATTTGTGTGAAGTCAAGTTTATCCTTAGATATAGGAAGAATAAAGGATTTATTAGCATTAAGGCATAGGTCATTATCAAAAGCCCACTTAGAAATAGCACTTAAGTCTTCATTTAATCTAAAACATAAGTCCTCACTTAGTCCTATTCGGTTGGAAGAGTACAATTGAATGTCATCAGCGTAGGCATGCATCGTCAAATCATTACATACAGTAAAAATGTCATTAATAAATAAACTAAAAAGCAGAGGCCCAACAATAGATCCTTGGGGTACACCAGCCTTAACTCCTTTGAAGCTAGATGATGTGTTGCCAATCTTCACTCTCTGCATTCTACCATCAAGATAGTTTCCAATTAAAGACGCAGCACCATTTTTGAAACCGAAAAAAGTTTCAGTTTTTGAACTAAAAGAGAATGATAAACACTGTCAAACGCCTTAGAGAAATCAAGAAGACAAAGGAGTGTGATGTTGCCAGATCATAATGATCATAATGTATGCGAATATCATCTTGTATCTTAAGCATAGCTGTCGCGCAGCTATGCCCCGATCTAAAACCCGATTGGAAGGGTGATAACAGCTTTTGCGACTCTATGTATTCATTTATTTGATTACACATCAGAGATTCACAGACTTTTGACAGTGAACATAAAATACTTATTGGTATAAAATCTTGCATAGAAGATGCATTACTGACTTTAGCAATCGGTATTACGTTAGCCAGCTTCCAAGAATTAGGAAAACAGGAAACAGTGAAACAATGGTTGATAATATGTGTGAGTGGTTTTATGATATGCGGCAGAATAATTTTAATGAAACGTAAAGGAATACCATCATTTCCAATGGCGTTTGACCTAATTTTTTTAATTGCCAATAGTACATCATTCCCATCAACATTACAGAAAGAGAACTGACTAGACACACTGCCATCCCGAGCACTACGAAAATTACATTGATTATTATTATTATTGTTATTTGCACAGGAGAAATTATTGTGCTGAAAATTAACACTTGTTAATGCATATGTAACCCACCCGGCTAAAGTTCGTTTGCAATCAACTTTTATCAAAGAAAAATTTCGAATTTTTCCCTAATTGGAGATCAAAAATCGAAAGTGTTATCGCGTCAGTTATGTATTCGAACTCCTCCTACGAACTTTGTCCAACTTCAAGCAAATATATATATTTAGATATATATTTTTTGGTATAATGAGCAGTCCTTAGTCTAGAAAAGTGAGCGGGATAACACAAGGGAGCGTTACTTTAATATTAATTGCACTCCACACATTAATATTAATCCACACCATTTGTCCAACTGCAATCAAATTTTGTAGATATATTCTTTAGTAAAATTAGCACTTTTTAGCCTAGAAAACTGGGTGGGATTACACAAGGGCGTGACACTTTAATTTTTTTCGAACTTTTCTACACCGTTTTTCAGACTTAAATACGTTTAAAACATAGCCTAAAAGTATGTTTTATATTTTTCACACAGCACACATTTTCAAAAAAGTTGTAGTAAAGTATTTTTTTTTTAATATACCATATATATATATATATATATATATTGAACTTTTTAATTGAATTTTTTATTAAAATATTGTTTTAATTACATATTTATGAATTATATATATAATAATTTTAATTTTTAGAATAATATAAAAACAATTTTTCTTTAAACTAATTCTGTGATGGAAAATCAAAACAATCATTTCAATTTTACAAACGAATTTTTTATTGAATGGCTTCGACTTATATTATAGTCTTTCCTAGCTCCTAATATATGCAAGAACCAACAGCAGACAAATTTGTCCAACCGTCATGGGTAATTGTCTTATAAGCTCTTAGATATCAGACTACTGTATTTGAAGTAGGTTGCAATCTTTTCTTCTTCACACATAAGAATTAAAGGTAAACCTGTCAAGGTACTGTTTATCTTAAGGAACCGTTCACTATTTCGAACAAACGAAATTCATTTCTCATATTTTTTATTTTGCATTTAAATTTGAAGGTCACAAAATAATTAAAAAAAAATGAAGCTTCCTTTGAGATCAACCTCACATAAATTAGTACCCACACAATCAACCCTTACTGACTGAGCTCACCACCAAAAACAACCCAACTCACTTAGTGGATGCAAAAAAGTATAAATATTGAATTTATTAATTTTTTTGGCTTCGTTTAAAAAACAATTAATTTAAAAATTCGGTAGCACGCACAAATGTAACGATAGAGTGCCAAGCAACTCTTTAAGCTTCAACCTTATTCAACGCAATGAACCGCTTAATGTCAAAAGGGTGTCAAAAACACAAACTCGAGAGTAAACAACAAAAACAACAATAACAAAAACAACAGGAAAATTATACGGTATAACAAGACGATTTCAAAATTTTATAGAAAATCTATTTTCAACAGCTATTTGAAATTATAAAATGCCGAGCTTAATAAACCAAACGAGTTGCTAACTGTAGATGAAGATGCGTTCCGCCTCACCGTCCCACCCCCACCCGCCAGTAGCAGGCGATTGAGTGTTGCTCTTTCAACCAATAATCCGTGGCGCATAAGACCACAAATTTTCTGAAGTAGCCTTAAACCAGTACAGTAGGGTCTAACAACTATAACAACAACAACAACAATAACAACAACAAAACCAACAACAAAAACAACATCTAGAAAATTTTTACAAATTGCACATGTAAATACGCATGTATGTATTTAGCGACCAACATTACCAGCAACACCACAGTAAGTGGTCAGAATATCGCACGAATTTTTGTGTTTTTTTTTTTTTTTTTTTTGTGTACTGCACGCGGTGCGGTCGCACTTTAAAGTTCCAACACTCAAATCAAAAAAAAAAAAAACAAAAAATACAAACATTAAACTATAATTTTTTACGAAGTTTTTACTTTAAGTATGTTCTAAAGCGTCATCGAGTGTAACGCGCGAAATAGCATCCTTGCGAGCAGGAGTGGATGCTGACTGACGACTAAAGAACTTCGCCATGATACAGTTTGCGAACAACGCGCGGCTGTGATAGTGCTGTGTGATGGAACTTTCGGTACTTTCCGCTGTGTTGAAGTTGTTGTTATTGTTATTATCATAGATTGTAGCATGATTCGGGAATCATCGTTGGAGTTTGTGAGACCACCAACAACCAGAATAACAACAAAAACAAAGACATGATATTGCGGCAGGGTTCGCAACAGCATAAACAACAGCTGAGCTCGTATCACAAAAAAGAACTTCGTAAGAACTGATATAATAAACGAAGAGCGTGAATCCAGCGTGAGTTGATAGAGTTCTCATGCTAGCTCAGAAATTTAGAGTAACAGAGTATTGTTGTCAGTACCCCGTATTACAGAAATTTGAGCTATATTTGGTAGTTTTGTCGCCGCTGGAGTCTCTCAACGACACAAGAGAGATTGCTGATGACAAAGTAAGAGTCAGTGTAAGAGTAATAAAAATCATGCTCCAGCTCACTAAAGGCGCACCATGATGCAAGAGAATTCTTATACAAGATAATGTTGCAGATGTTCATAAATGTCAGCAGCAGCAGTAGCAGCGTGTCTTGACTAGGTCAGTTACGAAAGCCATTAAATTATTACATGAAGCGGATAACAATGATTTCAGATTTCAGGATTTTTTAAGGATAAAAACAGCTTTACTGAGAATTGGAGTGGGTCGCTGCACATACCAGGCGTTGCGCTGTCCTGTGTTTTTTTAAGAAAATTAAAATCATCATAGAATTTAGTTATTTTCCAAACCAAGAATAATGATAGACATTTAGTTATTGGTACCATAATTATCACTAATTTTTAATTATAATTGTTAATAATTCATTTTAGTTTATGTTTAATTTACAGTGAAAGACAAAAGTCTACATACAGCGAGTTTTTGATTTCTGCAAATCTTAAGAATCAAAATGTAAAGAAAAGTAAGCAGTTTAATAAGAGATAGCTATTAATTAACAAAAACTTTAATATTTATTCACACAACACAAAATTTACAACTATACATAAAACTGAAGGCAACAAAAAAAGTCTACATTTAATGAATTGTGCTAAACTTTCCAAGCAATCTCGGTAAAAAGAAGCGGATCATTTAAGTTTTCTTCTGATTAGAATACAAATTGTTAACTCTCATTAGTTTATGTTTTAAGATTTGTTTTGATTGATAGCGCTCACGTAATACGACACCGAAATGCAAGTTTAAATATCATGTGATAATATAAAGATTTTATAAAGAATTCTTTGAAATACTTACGAAATAAGTAAAATTAAGTCGAGCCAGAAAATTGACTATTATAAAAAATTAATTCGACTCTAGATCTAGCGACCAGAAGGCCCGTTCAGCACGTCAAGCATTTGACGTCTTGCAATACCAGTGTTGTTAGACATAAAAAAAGAATTAAGAGAATAGTAATAAGCTTAATAATTTAATGTACAGAAATCCGCTATGTGTTTATAGAGGACCCCTGCCGTTAAGGCTTAATTCCTCTGGGTCCACAGACTTTGGAGTTATAGTTCATGAATAAACATATAGTATTAAAAAATGCACTTTCAAAAAGGATGTGCACCTGAAATACTCTTCACAGACCTGTATTTTCATTATATTTAATGTACAGACGATTTCAGCATTGACAACTTACACCTGCCGTAAGGCTTAATTTCACAAACACAAAGCATCACCCAGTGCCCTGCTGATAAGGAGCATTATGAATTTACATACTGCCCGTAATAGCAGTACCAGTTTAGACTTCCGTAGCGACGTACTTCCATCCATCTACTGGTGGAGACGAGACCTACCCAATCTCTTGCATATTAAGACAGATATGCCAGCCCGGTCGTACCATTGCGCGACCCCGCCAGTCAATCTAGACATGTGAAGCATTCACACAACCACAACCAGTACGAGACTCCCCGAAGGGCCAGCCCACGACAGTCATCTGGGCAACTCGATCCCGTCAGATGAGGATCCACAACATCCCCGCAAGAAGACCAAGAATACACAAATGCAATTATGAAAAAGTGCCTTCTTATGCATGACTGTGCTCAATGAGCACTTAGAGGCTAGTCTAAGAGTTTGCAGGTGCCGACTCAGATGGAAACTATTGCACATGACTGGTACCTACTTTGGAGGACCTTTGCAATTGCCACTCTCACTCTGGCCGTTCGGAAAGTCAACATCCAGACACAGAGTATTGGCCATTGTTCTCAGGGACTGCCGTGCCAGTTTGAGGGTGCGAGTCAAACTCTTGACAAGCAACACTTCGGAAAGCCGAAGAGTTGACACTTTGACGCACGCATGCCAACACTTCACATCCAGTTTTTTCCAGCCGAATTAAGGTCTCCATGCGGTGGATAGATAGGGTCTACCCCATCTGACGGGTAAAGACTGTCCCCGTGCTAACAAGTTTTAAGGTCAATTGCTATACCTTCGCAGGCTTGTTTCATATCGATATACCGAATATGACCTGCTACCAAGATGGGCGCCACCCCAAGCTCTTGGTTGGCTTTATCAGCTTTTACGTTTGTAGGACGTATCCTACAAACAACCCTCCTTGCTTGGGACAGGCAGGCCGAAACCTGGCGGAGTTATTTAATGTACAGTAAAAAACTTAACAAGGACTTAGGTTGATGCAGGTATAGGGCTTCTAGAGCGAAAAATTTATCAGACATTGAAATTTGTAGCGCGCGTTATGATGCTTTGGTGATGCTTACGTGGCAATTAATTAAATTTATATTAATATTTTGGAAGACTCGTATTTACAGAACAGAACAGAACAGAACAGAACAGAACAGAACAGAACAGAACAGAACAGAACAGAACAGAACAGAACAGAACAGAACAGAACAGAACAGAACAGAACAGAACAGAACAGAACAGAACAGAACAGAACAGAACAGAACAGAACAGAACAGAACAGAACAGAACAGAACAGAACAGAACAGAACAGAACAGAACAGAACAGAACAGAACAGAACAGAACAGAACAGAACAGAACAGAACAGAACAGAACAGAACAGAACAGAACAGAACAGAACAGAACAGAACAGAACAGAACAGAACAGAACAGAACAGAACAGAACAGAACAGAACAGAACAGAACAGAACAGAACAGAACAGAACAGAACAGAACAGAACAGAACAGAACAGAACAGAACAGAACAGAACAGAACAGAACAGAACAGAACAGAACAGAACAGAACAGAACAGAACAGAACAGAACAGAACAGAACAGAACAGAACAGAACAGAACAGAACAGAACAGAACAGAACAGAACAGAACAGAACAGAACAGAACAGAACAGAACAGAACAGAACAGAACAGAACAGAACAGAACAGAACAGAACAGAACAGAACAGAACAGAACAGAACAGAACAGAACAGAACAGAACAGAACAGAACAGAACAGAACAGAACAGAACAGAACAGAACAGAACAGAACAGAACAGAACAGAACAGAACAGAACAGAACAGAACAGAACAGAACAGAACAGAACAGAACAGAACAGAACAGAACAGAACAGAACAGAACAGAACAGAACAGAACAGAACAGAACAGAACAGAACAGAACAGAACAGAACAGAACAGAACAGAACAGAACAGAACAGAACAGAACAGAACAGAACAGAACAGAACAGAACAGAACAGAACAGAACAGAACAGAACAGAACAGAACAGAACAGAACAGAACAGAACAGAACAGAACAGAACAGAACAGAACAGAACAGAACAGAACAGAACAGAACAGAACAGAACAGAACAGAACAGAACAGAACAGAACAGAACAGAACAGAACAGAACAGAACAGAACAGAACAGAACAGAACAGAACAGAACAGAACAGAACAGAACAGAACAGAACAGAACAGAACAGAACAGAACAGAACAGAACAGAACAGAACAGAACAGAACAGAACAGAACAGAACAGAACAGAACAGAACAGAACAGAACAGAACAGAACAGAACAGAACAGAACAGAACAGAATAGAACAGAACAGAACAGAACAGAACAGAACAGAACAGAACAGAACAGAACAGAACACAAAAGAACAGAACAGAACAGAACAGAACAGAACACAACAGAACAGAACAGAACAGAACAGAACAGAACAGAACAGAACAGAACAGAACAGAACAGAACAGAACAGAACAGAACAGAACAGAACAGAACAGAACAGAACAGAACAGAACAGAATAGAACAGAACAGAACAGAACAGAACAGAACAGAACAGAACAGAACAGAACAGAACAGAACAGAACAGAACAGAATAGAACAGAACAGAACAGAACAGAACAGAACAGAACAGAACAGAATAGAACAGAACAGAACAAAATAGACAAAAGATTTGGCTTAGAGAAAACCAGCTATCTCAGAAGCTTAGGAAAGACTTCAAAAAACCCAACGGAAGAGTTTGCTTAAGAAGACTTTCTTCGCAAAGAACGATGTCGTTTGCATTATGGACCATAAGTCGAATTTTACTTTAGACGGCAACGAATGGCAAGGTGAGCATTATTTTGAAGGCAATAAGGCTGTTGATGACAAAATTAAGAATGTGGAGCATATAAAATCCCCTAAATAAGTTTTGTTGTGGCTGGCAATTAGTCCGTTTGGTATGTCAGAACCAGTGATTTTGAATCCGGTTTAGTTGTCAATGCTGATCGTTCTATAGACCACTGCTTAAAAAAAGTAAAAGAATTTATTGAAGCTAAGCATCACGGCTTAAATGTGATATTTGGGTCCAACTTAAGATCAAGTCACTACACCAGGAAAACCTTAGACTTTAGACCTTAAATCCACCAAACGTCCCTCAATTGATTGAAGATTTTTGAAGATTTTTGGGCTAATTTGAAACAAAGATTCTACGCAAATAATTTTCGACCAAAAAACACTAAAAAATTAATTAAAAAAGTTAAGAACGAGCTCCGCAAAATGCCAACACCGATGTGTACAACATATATGGAGAAAGTGTCTCAAAGCTGTCATAAAGCCGCTCGAATTGGACCGATATTTTTTTTTTACATTAAAACAACCTTAATACTTTAATAATCAAATTAAAACATTTGAAATAAATTTAGTTTTGAATAAAATAAGATATTTTAAATTTTGTGCAGATTTCATTCAGCATACGTTAGTTTAAATATATTTGGGCAGCACAGGGGCAGAATAACAATCATGCAGGATAACAATCTGAAGCACATGGCTAAAATAACTAAGAGGTAGTTCAATGAAAATGGGGTCAAACTTCTATATTGCCTGCGCAGTTGCCTGATATGAGTCCAATCGAACATCTTTGATCCATTCTAAAAAGAAAAATATTCTCTGAAAAAAAACCTCCAAAGGATATGGATAAGCTATGGAAATGAGCATTAAAAGCATGGAACAAATTAGTCCTGACACCTTAAAAAATCTTGTAAAAAGTATGCTAAGTTGAATAGAATCCCTAAAAAAATTACGAGCTGGTCATGCGAAATAAAAAATAATGGAAACATGACCAGCCAACAGACGGACACAAGTGTTCATACGTTTAATATTTAAAAAATAAATCACATATTTGCATGAAATATAGATTAGAATCTATAAAAAATAGATTTTAGTTATTTTTTTTCCTTTTAGCTTTTATTGTTTTTTTAGCAGTTCTCGAACAGTATTATCCGTCAGTGTATATGAAAATGATCATTTTTTATATAACTTTTTTTTTTATTAAAAGTGGAAAACACAAATTTCATACATAAAATATTAATTAAAAAAGTTAATATGAAATTAGTCTTAGTTGGGAATTTCAAATAATTTTTTGTTGTATGTCATGCAAAATATGAGATTTTTAAGCTTCGGTTTTGGTTCCGATCATATTGAGGCCGAAAATTCGAAACTGACAAAAAAGGATGAAACTGACCGGAATCGAATATTCGGTTATACATAAGTTACAGTTCGTGTTATCGTATGATTCAATATTGAAATAATTGAAGCGTTCACGCGAATAACGTTTTAAGCGACAAATTATAAGTTTTCAGGAGTTGACAAAAATGTTATTAATGACGCACTTAGAGCCATTTGACACCAATTTTCAGTGTAAGAGTTTTAAAGAAATTTGCCTGTATATTTACGCCAGAGCATTTTTAACGGTAGAATTAAAAAAAAAAACATGTATGGTTATTTTGTCGCTTACAACGATATTCGCGTCGACGCTTCAATTGTTCGATGATATGAGTTCTGCGGAAACCTCAAAATATGGTAATATTATTGGGTAAATCGAATGCAGACCATCAAACTTAAGAAGATAGTTATTATCAATATGTGCCTAAACTAAATACCTCAGCTTTGTATTGTATCAATTTAATCTACCTTTAATAAAAATAAGAAATATTTACGTTTAACATTTTCTCTACTTTTTCCTAATATTTTGCAAGAATACATTTTTATATTTTAAATTGGTTTCAGTAACGTTGTGCTTAAATCTTTTTTAAAGTTAATTCCACAAAAGGATCCTGCTGAATTTCCTTTTTTTTAGTGTCACCATTCATTGTTTTTGATCACAAAGAATTTGTTCTTAACCTTCGTGGTCTTCTTTCGATATATATTTATCTCATAAATATTAATAATTTTGTTTTATTTGTCTATTTTTCAAGTATTTTTGGCTATTTTGCTGAGTTGCTGGTCTTTCGAATACGTTCTCTGGTCATTATTTTAAAAGTTTCTTTAAACTTTTTTGTTCATATTAAATTTAATTTTAGTTCATTTTTTACAACGCTGTACTTAAAATCGTTTTTTAAATTTAAAAAAAAAATATGTGTACTGGTTATAAGTACAAAATTAATTTGGAGTTGCAAATATCTTTGAGAATTTTATAACAAACCTGTACTAGACTGCTTTTTAAGTCTCAACTATTTTTATCCGTTTTTAAACTACTTCTTCTGTTAAATATCTGTTAAACAACTGTTAACGTATACTGTTTCTGTAGGTTCCAGCATTGCTCCACATTCTGTTAAATCTCTACACTTTCTTGTAGCTTGACCTGTTAAATTTACAGTAACTGTTAAAACTAACAGCTTTATGTTGATAGCTGCGCTTTATTGCAGAGCAGTTACTGTCTTGAAATTATAAAAAAGAATTGAATAAGTTAAAAACTCGGTCGTTTTGTACATGCAAGCATGCAATTGTAAAATGTCCACATGGTAGTCTCCATGGTGACTTACAAGTAAAATTTTCCATAGCGGATATGAAGCTCAGAACTTCACTTGCATTAAGTTGCATGCGCTACGCTGCACATTGCAAAGCTTCAATTTCATAAATGAGAAATAAAAAAATGTTTACTAAAAGACTTAAAAGTTTGCAAATTGGTATTTTTTAAGAATTTGTAACTTTAAGATAGATTATGCAAAAACAATAAATAAAATAATGTAACGTAAGGCTAATTGTTTGAGAACAAAAACAATCAAAATTTAAAAAATACGGTTTGTTTGCGGTGATACCATCCTGCAGTTTTGCCAACTTTTCAATTCTAAAATCAAAAATGCACTAGATTTTATGAGTCAAAAATTTAATTATGGTTAACAATTATTTTTAAGAAATAATTAATTTCACATGTTTCACTTAAAATACTCAAATAAAACTTATTAAACAAATCTTAAGGGGGTCCACTGGTAATCTATGCCAAATTTTAGCCTTTTTTCAAAATATTGTGGAAAGAGAACGAGTAAAGATATTTTAGTTCCGTTTTTTGATTTAGGTAGCTTAATTTATTGAAAAAAATACAAAATTTTGAAAAAGTGAATTTATGGACCGTTCAGAAAGTTCTCGGCCTGGTAACGAGGTTCTCCGGAAAAAAGGTGGGTCCAAATTGCGCACGATTCCAAGTGTAAACATCGTCTGAAAAAAAAAAAAGTTACTTACTTACTTCACTCAGTTACTTAGAATGAATGTCCCTATAGCCCCTACCTCGGAAACAAAAATCGAAATTTTTTTAGGGGGGGAGCCGCCACTTTGAAAATGAAAAATCGAATTTCGACCTTTTTTTTTGTAGTCTAGTGTAGAAAAAAAATAGTAAACAATATTTTTTCGGCAAGTTTGAGGTAGGGGCTATAGCGGCGTAAATTCTGCGTCGTTTCATGCCTCATATATCAAAATCGGTCAAAAACTGTTTGAGTTATCGTGCGCAAAGTTTTGAAAAACATGGTTTCGAGAAAAACGCGTTTAAAGTTTTGACTTCAATTTTGAGGCACACAAATGACATTAACACATATTTTTTTAATACAATACTTACGAATATTAATCGGCAATTCCAGCCCCATAAAGTGTGCCTTCCTCCATCTCATAAAACGAGTTTTCCATGGCTTTTTGGGCTCTGCGGGCTGTGCGACCCTCTTTCGATGATGCGTACGTTTTTAGCTCTGAGCGTTGAAGTCGTTTTCCGTCGCGAGATTCAGCATACATCTCGGCTTGTGGGCCGATGACAATACCCATTGTTGACATTATTTTTAAAATACTCGAAAATAAACTGAATCTCGTTCGTTTGCTTCTTTCATGTGAACACCTGGGCTCAAAATCATTTCAACCCCTAAATCAAAACATGCATGTATACATACTGCATGTATACATACTGTGTGTGTATATTTTGTAATATCAATACATATTTTGGAAGAATTCCACAGAATTTTCGACTAATGACTGCAGGCAAATAAACAACTTTGCTGATGCGTTATTTTGACGAAAACATACCTACACAAAAATGCCTGTATCTCCTAAACTATTTCGAATTTTGAAAAATCCTTTTGGGAAAATGTTTTTGAGTATCTGAGCAATAGAAATATGAAAAAAAATTGGAAAAAAATTTTTCGGATTACCAGAGGACCCCCTTAAGCATAAAGTGATTTATGCTTTCGTGTATTTATAAATTGCATTGTATTCCGAATTTTGCTTAAATTTTTACAAAGTTTCTTCTTTAACAGGATTTTGCAAACCTTTAGAAAATCACAGCTAGTTTTAGCGACAGAAAATATTAAAATACTTGATCAAAATATCAGTGTCGATTTAAGCCAGAGGTTGCGTTTATTTTTGAAAATCAACGAAAAATTTATTCATAATCGAATACTGTTGATAGAACAGTGTTAGTGCTTTAAAAATAGTATTTAAGTGACATTTTACCTAATTTTGTCAAAATTTTAATAGTTTTTTAAGTAAGGATTGTAAAACAACGGTTAGAGATATTTGAGTAAATATTTTTTATTGTTTTACACAAGTATTAAAATTAACAAAAAAAATTGTTTTTTTCTTTTTCGTGACGTCACTTCCGCGTCACACGTGAGTAAATGAAGCAGTAGAAAAAAAAAATATATAAAAAAACGGTGTGCAGGGTATATCGAGCTTAGCTTATCTGGAAAAAAATCTCATTAGTTTTACATTACTATTATATATAACAGATTTAGTGCACTCATTTTTACATTACACTAATTTCTTATCAAAGAAGTGCATTAATATTTAACTATCACTAAAGTGTATGATAAATAATGCACCAATATTGCACTATCAAACTGCCCAACCGATTTTGATGCAAGTTATTTTCTCAGATACGTACGAATTTATATCTGCTTTAAAATATAAAAATAATCGCTATGAGGCGGACGAGATTCTCTATAAGTGGACGAATAAATATTGGTAAACTCTTCAAAAAAGGTTTGCAGCTCTGTAAATATCAATAATTTTTTTAAAATAGACCGCTGTAAAAAATTTATTTGTTGAATATTATTATTGCAAGGTAGGAGTGACAGTTTTGTTGCCGACCAGCATTTGTCAAAAACGCATAGGAAAAGAGAAAACTATTTTTTTTGCAGCGAAGCATTTTACTCCTCGCTCTGTGATTTGCTAGGAGTGAAATCTGAAAAATTTTCGACAGATTTTTTCTTGGAAATTTGATGGTTTCTTTGTTGCTAGCGCTTATTACAACAAGAAAATTTAATATTTTAATATTAAAACTAAAAATATTTTTTGGCCTGCCCGTGGGGATCGAACCCACGCCCTCTCAAATGAGAGTCCAATACACTATCCACTAGTCGATATGCTGTCATAATGTGTGAGTGTGTGTATGTTGCTTTCTTCCTTGCAGTCATTTTAATGAAAGTATCGGTAGTCTTATCCCAATAGGGGAAAAACGTTAGATCTCTTCCTTGCGAAAAGGTCTGTTTTATCTCTAACAAAGGCATTACAACAGTAATACTAGTCCTGCAAAGGCTGGTTTAAACTTCGATAAAAGTGAAAATCTCAATAATAATATCTTTTCAAGAACATATAATAATAATCGACTTATCTATTATGTATACAAAAATATAAAAAATATACAATAAAACAAAAACGAAATGGCCATTTCAGCCCTTGAAAGGACTTTGATCGAGCTTCTTATGATCAGTTTTTTTGTGTGTGTTGTGAAATGTTTGAACACAAATGATCGAGAACTACACCAACATGTTTTATGCCGACTCCGAGCGGCTAATGTTCTCAAGAAGCTTTTCATGGCAGTTTTTACTCTATGAGGTTTGCCATTGTATGCAGAGCGGTGACGGCCGAACAGTAAAATTATTTCAATTCAAAAAGTTTTTGTGACAGGTAGGACTCGAACCAGGATTCTCTGGCGTATGGGCCACACACTCTACCCACTGCACCACGGCCGCCACACAATAAAAGAATACATAAATATAAAAAGTAACGAAAAAGAAATACTTTTTCAATTTGTTTGGTTAGCCCCTTCTTTTATCAATTCTAAAGAAGTACTTCTAGCAGGCTTTTTATAACAGCAAGAGCGGAAGGCCTGAAAATATTTCCATTTCATATACAAAATAAAGTATACTAGTATATATGTGCGAAAGGACTTCGAAATCCATATGAAGGCTTGCTAGTAGGGCTTCGGACCTCTGCCGACTGGGACATTCTTTAAATGGAGATGCTTCAATGAACAGAAAATTGCCTTTCGTACTTTTGACTTTGACTAACAGCGAAAATGAGTTGAGACAAATACAATTTGTAAAGCACAAAATCTTGAGTTAGAAAAACAAAACACTAAAGACAAACAATACATAGAAATTGTACGTTAACAAATGCGAATTTGGTTGTGTAGAGAATAAAGTAAATCATCTTTTAGAGCTCTTCCATTAAGTAAAATTTGTTTTTTTTTTCTGCTGGTGACAGAATCCGCACTATTTATTGACTCGATTGGCCACCAGATGATTGCCATAAAATTTCCTAGAAACAATACCATGTAGACATGAGTTAATCGTGAATAATTCCACTTAAATGTTGCGTCCCTGTCGGATTACCCCCGAAATTATATTATTTCCTACATATTTATTTATTACATTTGAGTCTAAGAATGAGGGCGTTGCGGCATCATTTGCAACCAACCATTAATATGCTAACTTTTGCTTTAAGTATTATTGTTGTTTTTTTTGTTGTTGTTTCTTATATTGTCATTGTCGTTGTCATCGCCTGTCTTTTCTACTATGACATTCGAGTAGAAGAAAATCTATACATTTAGCTGTGTATATACATATACACATGTTTTATTCTGTGAGACGAAAAAGTTTTATTGGTTAGCTGGATGGCTGACTCATTTCAGAAATATACGCCATCGAGCATTGTTGAATTGTAATTAAAAGATTGAAGGAGACCATTACTGTAGATTCGGTTAGAGTTTTATGTTTCTGCACCGGCTTACTTAAAAAATGACACAAATGCAGTTAGTATTTTTTTGCTTGATTATCTCGTAGGTTTATAAGTAAGCTTAAAAATTAAAAGGAATGTTCAATTGAGGCAAATTGTTTTAAATAACATAATTCGACAAAGGTTTGAACCTATGAGAGATTTGAATATATTCTAGAAATAGACGTTGAAATAAATTATACGTCTCAGCATGTCAGATTGTAGTTTTATTGATTTTCAATAAAGTAATAGCATATTCCATTTTGCCGTTTTTTGCATTTTTACTCATTTAATCGTGGCTGTACAAGAAACGGTGGGAGTATAACTATATTTAATGGACCGAGGATATGCCTTTTGAGCCATTCTATGCTATTCTGAAGAAAAACTAAAAAAGTAAAAAGTGAATATGTATTTATTTATTTAACTTTAAAGAGCGTCACGTTCGTTTTCGTAGTCAAGTGAAATGCAGAGGTTGACTTTCGTTTTTTAATAATTAAGCCACAAAAAATATGTGTGTGGTCGCCACGCACGGTAGAAGTAAAATTTTTACAAAAAACTGCAATTTCTGAGAAGATTGCTAATTTATTTTATTAACATTCCCTCCTTCAGTGCAACCAAATGGTTAAAAAGCAGTCTGCCTTCATACCAGTAGTAGTTCAAGAACTGTCTTTATTCATAAAGTCAACTACTATATTCAACATAGTGATATTATGGGAAATATTAATTGCCCCATTTGTTTATGGACAGTTGCTGAAAAGTTCAATATTCACGTAGATCACAGTTTTTTTTAATTTCGTGACACAGTTGGTTATCAAGAGGATTTTTTTATTTTATTTTGATGACTTAAATTATCCCAGGCTCGATCCTCATAGCACAGACGACAGATCTTGCTGTTTTATTTTATGTTAATTATATTTTTATTTATAAAGAAAAAATTTTTCGAAAACCTGTGTCGTGAAAAATGCACTTTTCCCTTTCCGTACTCTCATCGAACAGCGTACAATTCGACTGCAAGTTGAACGTGCTACTATCTCACCATTGCCTCCCTTGCATCAAAGCTAACAAAATACGAACAAACCTGAAAGCAAGCATAGTATAGATCTTCCAATTTATTCCATAGGGTTGATGCCAAAAAGAATTTTTAATTTATTCAAAATAATCATCAATTGATTATTGAATGTGGGCTTTATTTATATAATTTGTTTTTAATTTTTCTTTAAAAAAAAATAACTAAAACTGCCTGTAGGATTGTAAATATTTATAGTTTAAAAAGAGCAAAACATTTCAACTGCAGTTAGGGCCACTAAGCCTTTGTTTCGTGATCAGAAGCTCTGACCTTATGCTATCGCGCATACTTGTTTGGGTTTATTTTGCAGTGCCTACACAGTTAAAATGCTGATGCGTTTTTCGTTACAAGATTTGCATTGTGTTTTATGTTGCATTTGCGACGATATTTAATGCTAAATGATGCAGGCAAGTATATATATAGAAGATACTCCGACATTATCATAAAAATTCTGCTATTTCCCACACGGCACACAATCCGACTTTGATATCGAAAATTTAAAAATTTACGAATAGCTTGCGATGATAACAATAGAATTCGATATCGATTACGATTCGGAAAAAGATACGTTTTGAGGACGTAATGGTTACTCCGTAAACGAAGATTCGCTTATGTTTCGAAAAATTATTCGTTTACAATTCCAAAGTGATTCAACACAAATGCGAGGATAATATTTTATACTTTTTTACTGAAAGGTGGATACTTTCGGATAACTCGGATAAATCGAAATAACTTTCGATTTTTGATCGCCAATTAGGGAAAAATATGAAATTTTCTTTCGATAAAAATTCATTGTGTGGCGGCCGTGGCGTAGTGGGTAGAGTGTGTGACTCTTACGCCAGAGAACCCTGGTTCGAATTCTCCATCCGACATAGAAAGTTTTTTCAATTCAATTAATTTTTCTGTTCGGCCGTCAGCTCTCTCAGACAATGGCAAACCTCAGAGAGTAAAAACTGCCATGAAAAGCTTCTTAAGAAAATAAGCCGTTCGGAGTCGGCGTAAAACATGTAGGTCCAGTTCTCGATCATTTGTGTGCAAACATTTTATATCACACACAACGCAATTGATCATAAGAAGCTCGGTCAAAGTCCTTCAAGGGCTGAAATGGCCATTTCGTTTTTTTTTTTTTTTTAAAATTCATTGTAAGCGAACTTTCGCCGGGTGGGCTACATATGCATTGACAAGTGTTAATTTTCGGCACAAAACTTTAGTAACAAATCCTTCTTCAGCTTTAGTTTCGACCAACATAACGTAGGTAAGCAGACAGCTCAGTTGGTAATGGAAGAACATGTAACCAGTATTTTGTGTGTTAAAATACCGCAGCATGCGAATATTTTTTTATTTCGATACAAATATTAGTTAAAAACTACATTTGAATTATATGAAAGACACGATATTTATATGGAAATTTACAGATCTAAAAATATAACAAATTTTAGATTCAAAGTTGCATTCGTTTATATTGCAGCATGAGCTGTTTCTAAATCAATCAACGCAATCAATCTGAATTTATCAAAACTCAATTTGAGAAATGCCTAAGAGTATGCTAATGTTCTGAAAAACAGCTCTGCTCAGATTCAAATTTTTAGACAGTACTGTACTTTCAGAGCATTGAACGAAAGACTCAATTCAATCATAAAAGAAAGAGAGAAGTACTGATTGTTGATTTGACATAAGTATGAGCTACTCAAATAAATATGTCTACGTAGCCCCTTGGTTATAACAGCCGGCTTTGGTTACAAACGTACTGTGTTCAATCCTCAGTACAAGCAAAAATATAAAAAAATTTAATTAGCAATTTTTTCATTTTTATACAACTAGTGCGGCAAATTGCCATGTTGTTGTTTTTATAAGAACCATTTCGTTACATTGGTTGTACCCCCCATCTAGCTAAATAAAAGTCTTACTTTAAAGAAAAATTAAAATCACAAAAAAAAAAAAAAAAACCAACTACATTAATGGTATCTTTAAAGAAAACATATGTTATTGAAATATTTTGGTGTTCACACTACACCTGTATAAATCCTGATATATAGAAATCATGTTGCCTATTAGTTAACCGACAGAAACCGAAAAACAAAAAATTAGAACACAACATCTACATATCAACATCTTTTAAAAGAAGAAAGCAATTCCTAGAGGATTCGAGGAAGATCTCATAATCAAACATATACGCACAGAATATTCTGCATAAACAAATTTAAGATTAAGGCTTTTGTCAAATAACACAATTGTACAACAAGTTAAATTGATACTATTTTTGACTTTATAAGAGATTCAAAGCTAAGTATATAAAAAGAAAAAATAAATCAAACAAAAACATATACATTGGCTATCTTTAAAAATATAATATACACTATATACTAACATTACGAGTATTAACACTTGCATATGCATTATGTACCTTTTTTCCTTCCTTTGAGCTGATGTACTTGTCAGCTAATGCTCGTTAACTGATGTCTGTCTTAGAAATTATTATTTCACATTTATAAACAATAATAATAGATTATACTTGGTATTAATATTCATGCACGTAAGCACTAAGTTACGACCATCTCTAAGTGGACCATAACTGTAAGCTAGTAAACAAATTTGTGTCGAAAAAATGTCCGTAGCAAAACCATTGGTCATTAAAACTTATTTAAAATATAAGTGTTCCACTGCACTGCATTAAGAGCCTTGCGTCAAATAAAAACAAAACAAAAAAACAACTACACATAAAAATTCAAAACATGACCCATTTCAAGTATTTTGTAACTAGTTCAATTATTTTTTTTTTTGCAACAACGTTTATTTCAGTTGTTTTGAATATACCAAAACTTTACTTTGAAGGTCTGCGTAAAGTGCATTAACAAGCATAAAATTAAAAAAATAAAAACAATTTGCGAACACTTTTTGCCTCATTCCAAAAATGCTAGTTTAGTTTTTGCATTAATGCTTACTTTGACCTTAGTTTACTCATTTGGGTAGTTTGACTACTGAACAAGCTATATAGAAAGTTTTTTCATTTTCATGTTTGTGCTTTTTGTGTACACTTTGTTAATAATATAAAAAAATATGTTCATTTAGAACATACACTATAGGGCATTATTAACATGCATGAACAAAAGTGTGGTCAAATATTCAATAAAATATAATAACCGTGTTTCCGAATGTATGAAATAGAAAAAAAAAAACGTTAATCTGTTTCTAATAAAATACTTCAATTAAAACACAAGGTTAAACATAAACTAAAAACTTTATATATGGTGCCATACATTTTTCATAATTTTGTTTTTTCAGTACTTTTACATTCAGCTCTGGCATTAATTTTTTGCAGTGCAACTGACAAAATAGTAATTTCTCTTGCCGCTATATTGACAATAAAGTAAACTTGTATACAAATATGTTTTCCCTCAAGGCTTACTTTGTTTTTCATAACTTCTTAGCAGTCTTAAGGCCTCTGCCCACTTACCACTTATATCCACCCTGTGTTCTTAAGTATTCATGCACACTAACCGGTGACGAAACGGCAAAGACTGACGAAAAAGCCGTTGGCTATAAGACAAGAGAATTCTGACCGGTTTGTCGTTTCGTTTCGTTGCGTGTCGTACGTGGGTAAAGGCTTTTAAACAGCAGGAAATTATCTATAATGATTTTTAAAGTAACTTGGAGCGCTTTTAATCATACGCTGAAATAAACTAACTCGCATGCAACTTTTTTTAATTTTTCTCGTTTATTAAAAACATGACAATCCCCTGAATAATTTTAAGCTTATTTTGAAATGAAAAAGTTTTAATTAACTGGGAACACTTGAAACTTCATGAAGTTGTTGAATTTCAAGCTTTCGAAATTTTTTAAGAAAGCAGCCCAAAATAGTACGAGTATATTTTCTGATTGTTTCTGCTGAACGACAGAATTTTTTGTAAAAAATAATAAGCACAACAAGGTTATTTTTGTTATTTCTTGTGGCGGCCATGGCATACTGGTTGAGGTGCGTGGCTTGCATGCTATAGAACCCAGGTTCGAATCCCATCTGACACAGAATGTTTTTCAATTAGATTAATTTTTTCGCTCGGCCGTCAACTCTCTGCAGACAATGGCAAACCTCAGAGAGTAAGAACTGCGATGAAAAGCTTCTTGAGAGTATAAGCCGTTTGGAGTCGACATTAAGCTTGTAGGTCTAGTTCTTGATAATTTGTATTCAAATATTTCACAACACGCACAACACAATTGATCATAAGAAGCTTGGTCAAAGTCCTTTTTTTGTAAGAATGCTTTAAATTGAATTACTCAATGAATTTTCAAATGACGCAAATATAGTTTACTATGTTGGAATATTTTAGACTTTTGAATTTTTGAGAGATCAATCAATGTATACACACGGCCCATAATCATAAACAAAATTAAAGTCAACTCTAAATTTAGTGGAAGCTATTTGATATAGTATATATTAATTACTTTTAAAAGAGATCTTTATTAATTACTAGCTGAATACCCGGCTTAACTCAGGAGTTGATATAAATAATTTTCGATTTCATTCGTCAATTTGAAAAAAACTTTTCACAAACTTTAGAAGGAATTTTGTGTACATCTTTCAAACCGGTAACTTTGGCGAAATGAATAAAATGTAGCTTCAACATCTGAAAATTATGAGAAATATTTGGGGAAATCGTGATTTGTGTGTGCGTGCCGCCAATCGCTTGCAAAAATATGTTTTCAAGTTTTATATTGTATTCGATAGATTGCACATTTTTGAAAGAATGTGAGCAAAATCAGAGCAAAATCGAATTTTTGCCAATTCGCGAGGAAACTGAAAAAAAAGTTAAATAAGCATTGAAAATAGAAATTGCAATGTCAAAACAACTCTAACTTATTGCGCAACTAATTTGCGCATGTGCTTATGCGTACTCAAATACCACAGAATTTGGCATCAGCTGTCCTGATATGCGAAAAAAGAAGTTTGAATATAAATACACATATAGAAAAAAAAAAAAATATTTACCACCCATTGCGCTTTGCAGCGTCTTGCCGTCTTTTGTAGTACACCGCCCTCTGGTGTTCAATATATAACAAAATACAAAGCGCCAAAAGACTCACCGCACCCGAAAACCACTTATACAAATCATACTTATCGGATGATTTCTTTTGAGTTTTTTGCGGTATTTGTACAACAGCGCCCTCTGGTTTTCGAGATAGAATAAAAAATAACGCCAAAGCCCTTTCCATACTCGATAATCAAATCCTATATATCCGATGTACAAATTTTTATCTAAATCGGATGAGCGGTTTTTCAGTGTTTCACGATTTCTTAAGTGATTTGTACTACAGCACCATCTGGTGTTTAAGATAGAGCAGAAAAAAAAGTTCAAGATACCCACCGTATCCGAAAACTCCTATGTAAATATTTTCAGGCAAATAGGATGTACAGCTAAGAGTTTTTCGAGATTTTTTAAATATTTGTATTGCAGTGCCCTCTGGTGTTCAATACAGAAAAAATAGAAAAGCCATAAAAACTATCGTACTCCCTAAATACAAATTTTCATGTAAATTGGATGAATGGTTTCGGAGACAAACTATCATATAATAACACAATTCGTGGAACCCGATCGCAGCGCCACCTACCGGGTCCAATTGCGAATCTGAATCATCCAGGGAGCCATTTAAACACACAAAAAAAATTTCGTACACGAAAATCCTTTAATAAAATGTTTCATCCGAATCGGATGAGCGGCTTTCTACTTTTTCACGATATCTTCAAAGATTTGTACTACAGCGCCCTCTGATGTTCGATACAGTACAAAAAAGCTAAGTCCAAAACAGTCACCATATTAGAAACCATATATATAAATTTTCATGATAATCAGAATAAACAGCTTAGATATTTTTTTAAAATATTTGTACACAGCGCCCTCTGGTGTCCGAAAACCTCTATACACGAATTTCTTGCAAATCGGATGAACGGTTTCGGAGATAACCTATAAAAACAAAATGCCTTAAGCACATCGCAGTGCCACCTGACGGGTCCAATTGAGAATCTGAACCATGGGAACCAGGGGATCCCTGGCCCTCAAACACACACAAAAAATTTCATCAAAATCAGTGCAGCTGTTAAGAAATAGTTTAAAAAAATACACACGTACAAATTGGACAACAGCGCCCTCTAGTTTCAAGAAAAAGCAAAAAATATAGCACCAGAACCCTTGCCGTACTCGAAAAATCGCTATTTCCAAATTTTCATCCAAATCGGATGAGCAGTTTTAGAATTTTTCACGATTTCCTAATATTTGTAATAAAGCGGCCTCTGGTTTTCAAGATAGCACAAAAAAGATAAGTCCAAAACACTCACCGTATCAGAAAACCCCTATTTTCCAATATTCATGCAATTCGGATGCACGGCGTAGGAGTTTTTCGAGGCTTTTCAAATATTTGTACTACAGCGCCCTCTGGTGTTTGAGAGAAAAAAGAGTCGATAAGTGAAAAAAACTCAGCGTGTCCGAGAACCTCTACATACAAAATTTTATGCAAATCGGATGAACGGTTTTGGATTTTTTCGACTTTTTTTAAATATTTCTACTACAGCGCCCTCTGGTGTTCAAGGTAGAACCTAGTTTATAAATCATAAAAACTCACCGTTTCCGAAAACCTCTATATACGAACATTCATGCAAATCGTGTAAGCGACTTAGGAGTATTTTGACGTTTTTTAAAATATTTGTACTACAGCGCCCTCTGGTGTTCAAGATAGAACAGAGTAGATAAGTCATTAAAATTCACCGCATCCAAAAACCTCTATATACCAATTTTTATATAAATCGGATGCACGGCTTAGGAGTTTTTCGAGGTTTTTTAAAATATTTGTACTATAGCGCCCTCTGGTGTTCGAGATAGAACGGTGCAGATAATTCAAAAAACTCAGCGTGTCCGAGAACTTCTCGATACAAATTTTCATGCAAATCGGATGAACGGTTTCGGAGATAAGCTGAAAAAACCATTGCCTGGATTTCGATCGCAGCGCCCCCTACCGGGTCCAACCTTTTTTACTGGATAAAAAGTAGCCTATGCTATGACCGGGTATATAAGGAACCTAGATTCCAAATTTAATTTAAATCCATCCAGTGGTTTTCGCGTGATGCTTTAACAGACAGACAGACAGACAGACAGACAGACAGACAGACAGACACAGACAGACAAAAATTTTAAAAATGCGATTTTCGGGCTCAGCGTCATTCAAAACGTCCATCGCAAAAGGAATTTGAAAAAAATATTTCATGTACAGATTTTTTTTTTTTTACAATTTTATATATATATAGATAAGATCCAAGAATGCTGTTATAATCTATATTATCTCTACCACACCTACGACGCGGGTATCTACCTACGAATGTCGATAAATATTTTTTGTTAAAATTTAAAAAACTAAGTTAACAGAATTACAGACAGGAATCTCATTATTTTGGATTTCAAAGGGTTTTATGATGTCTATGATGTTGTAGACAATTATTGTATGGGAAAAATGCAATAATATCCAAAATATTAAAACGCAATATAAAAAAGGTATCTTCATATTCATGTCTTTTTTTCGAAAAATGGAACTTTTTCGTGCTATAAAATAATTATGCATGCCAAATTTTATGGATCTGAGATAATTTTTGGGGAAATATACATACCGCTTTCGGTTATATGGGAAATAGGCGTATTTACCGGCCGATTTAATTTATTTTTACACCAACTTTTTTGCTATAAAATAATTATGGGCACACAATTTTATTGATCTGGGATAGTTTTTAGGGTATATATACCATATTACCCAATGCTAGCAATGATTTTATGATATGCAGGCGTATTATTCAGCAGATTTGGTTAATTCTTACACCAACTAGTTTTTGCTATAAAGTTATTTTCCGTACCAAATTTTATTGATCTGGGATAGTTTTTTGGGCAAATATACCAGATTTCCGATTTCGGTCTTATGGGAGAAAAGCGTGTTAGTCAACCGATTTGGTTCATATTTACATCAACTATTTTCTGTGACATAAAAATCATCTATGCAAATTTGTATAGTTCTGGGATAATTTTTTGGGGATATATAGCAGTTTACCTATTTCGGTTATATGGGAGGTGGGCTTTTGATTCACTCCATTTTAACGAAATTTTGTGTGAATAGTTTTCTTGTCGTAAAACTTTCAAATTTAATTTTTTGTCGGCGGCTTATATGGAGGCTTATATGGAGCCGCGACACTGTGCGACGTACACTAGCAACAGAAATTAAATTTATATAACGGGTGGTGTATAAGTAACGTTATGATTTATTTAAAGAATAACTTTTTTCTTTTTGAATTTACTTAACGTTGCCTTTTATTAAAATTTAGTTAATACTTAAAAAATATGTTCACATTATGTTTTGAAGATAATATGTTATCTTTCGAATAGTTCCAATTGTTTCCCATTGACTTGATCTTTCTAGAGCATTTCCCTTAACTTTTCTTAGAATTTCAGATTCCAGCTCCCTCACCCTTCTCGGATATTGGCCTAAAGCTGTTAGACCCCTTAGGTAGCCCTAAAGAAAAAAGCCCGATTTAATGGCGAATGCGGTGGCCAGTTAAAATCAGAAAACATGATATAATCCAATCGGCAAAAATTTTGCGCAGGATATCCATAGTTGGACGAGCTATGTGAGGAACAATAATTCTGAATTGTTCTGTATCTCCGGCCTTAAAAAATTTCCAATCATTGCTCGGTATTAAATGCATTAAACATTAATCGCAATCTGTTTCTCGTTTTCGAAAAAATTTGTTCCAATGATCCTTTCAGAAGTTCTTCCACACCATACTGTGAAGCTAAGTGGGTGCATTTGATGTTCAACAATTATTCTTGGATTCAATTATTCAGGTGTAAATGGGACTCATAGCTTATTATGAGTTTTTGAATAAACACGTTGTTTTCTAGGCACAATTCTTGAAAACAGCGACTATATTGAATGCGTTCATTATTTCGTTTTTACTTGTGAATCAATGTTTTCACAGGTGTATCATTTGCAAAATTCTTTGGAAAGACCGTTTAGACATCACCAACTGCTGAGAACGTCGCCTGGTGGAAGTTTCGGGGCGTTCCTCTATACTTGCTTGCATTTGAGCAATGTTCACATTATTTCGAACTGCACGAGGTCTGTTAGCATGCTGAAGATCACAGACAGCGCCTTGTTGCCCAAATTGCTAAAACAATCTGTAAATTCTTGGAGCGTTAGTTGCATTTCAAATCTTTAAGAAATTTCGAAATTATCTTTGAATAATTGAATGCTGACTTTTAAAATAAAATTGCACAACTCTGTTTCTTTGCTCTGCGCTGAGTCTTTCCATTATAATTTTCCCGAGTATTCCAAAGTTAGTTCTCAAAAAAGAAGAAAAAAAACGAGAAAATACTTTAAAAAAGCATTCACTGATTAAACCAAAACGTTACTTATGCACCACCTTGCATTATGAAAAAACATAAAAATAATCTTTAATATTTTTCAGTTATTATCACATTGTTTCACAATTGAAACAATTTAAAAAAAGGCATAATCTATAATTCGAAAATTATATTTCGCCATTCTTACTTCGCGTGTTATTAATTAAGTATGCTTTTTGAAGCGTTTGCTTCTTTAGCAAAGTTTGCAACGGGATTGAAATGAAAACTTTACATAAGCGTCAGTTACGATTTTTTTTTCTATGAACTTTGCGTAAATTAGCGCAAAAACATGTGCAAGCAGCAATAACAAGCCGCTCTCGATGATCAGCACATTTTTTGGTTCGCACAAAAACGACAATTATGGCTAAGGAGTCAAATTGCATATTCAAATCTCCGCAAAAAAATATCAGATGCATAATTTAAAAAAATTAAAAAAGCTAAACAATTCTTAGAATACGCACACAATAACGATGCTATTAACATCAGCATCGTCGAGTGAGGGTTGTTTTTTATTGCGTTTGCATGCAGTTGTTGTTGTTTAAGCGGGTTTGAAAATGTACTGAGAATCGTGAGTGACTTGTGTTGCTGCTATTTGTGCATGTGTTTGTTTTTGCGCTAAGCGTAAATGCCAAGCGCTAAAAAAAAAATAAATCGTAACTGACGCTTTTGTAAAGTTTTCATTTCACTTCCGTAAATACCTTCACTAAAGTAGCTAACGATTCAATAACGCTTCAATAATGCGTCAAAGGGAATTTAAAGTGCGTCAAGAGAGACACAGGTTTTGATGCTTGGGTAAGTGTAAGTTTCATTCAATAGAATCTAAGAAGTGCAACAATCAAATGTGATGTGAAAAGTACTCATAACAAAGAAACATGGGCTACAAAATGATCACATCTTTCAAATAAAGCATATTTTGGCAGAAGAAAAATTAGTTATTCGGAGATTTTATCCAGTTTATTAGAAATATGAAGATAAAGTTTAATATACACAACTTTCCTACAGCTATGTTACTGCTCTGTCTCACGTGCATAATTTAAACAACTGTTTGGCTCTTAACGCAGTAGTTATTTCATTCTTTCAACAGATACTTTGTTATAACTATTTAATATCACAAACATTATTTAATAAGAAATATTGAGTAAAAACAATGTACCATGTTGCAATGTTAAATTATTCAAATTATTTTCAAAAATGCACCAAATGCAGTGTGTTTTGTTTTCGTGTGCAACGCGAGAATTTTTCATGTGTATGATGCTTTTTGTGCTCCAAGAACAACAATAACAACGCATCATCCCTCTACATCACCTAGACCAGCCAGCAACCTGGCTGGCTTGCTGACTTATGCTTGGTTAATGGCTTCATATTAGTAAATCTTATTCGCTAGTATTGTTTATTCCACCTGGACTAAAACGAAGGAGCAGCGCTTCATGCTTTTCGCTCAGCTAAAGTGCGCAAAATGGCAACTTCTGTGCTTTCGACTTTTCATTCCAGTTTCTGTTGTTGTTGTTGTTGTTGTTATCCTAGTTGTTCTTTTAACGCACATATGTGTATGTTTATAGCTTACCTCTGTGCAAAGCTGCGTTTTCACTTAAGTGCAAGGCAACAGACAGACATCAAAGATGCGCATAATTTTACAAGGACGCAAGAAATTGTTACAAAAGGACGTGATCTTGTAAGAAGCTGATTTTATTATAAATATTTCAAGATAAAATATGGTAAAGAGGAATGTTTGTATTATTATGGTATACGATGATAGAAACTATTCCACTTGGCGGATTAAAAATTTATATTTTAGCTATTAACCCAAATAGACCTGGCGCACCCATATGGTAACGCAAAATAAAGTAATAGTTAAAGCACCGGGCTTTTCAAAAATATAACGGGAAAGATATTTTTTTTGCAACATTCATAAAAAAATTTTCTATTTTGCAAGGCAAGTTGTGTGTTGCGTTTGAAAGCGCAAAGTTATTTTTGGAAAGTGACAAATAGTTGTGAAAATGTTAAAAATGAGTTAAAAATATGAATTAAAACAAAAAAAAAAAAAAAAACGAAATGGCCATCTCAGCCCTTGAAAGGACTTTTGACCGAGCTTCTTATGATCAATTGTATTGTGTGTGATATGAAATGTTTGCACACAAATGATCGAGAACTGGGCATACATGACTCCGAACGGCTTATGTTCTCAAGAAGCTTTTCATGGCAGTTTTTACTCTCTGAGGCTTGCCATTGCATTGTCTGCAGAGAGGTGACGGCTGAACAGAAAAATTATTTCAATTGAAATAATTTTCTGTGTCAAATGAAGGATTCAAACCTGGGTTCTTTATACGCCGAACTACGTCAATGTCATCGTAGAGCTCATACAGCTCGTGGTTCATTCGGATGCGATAGTCATCGCCGACTCGAACAGGACCGAAGATTTTGCGAAGAACTTTTCTCTCGAACACCCCCAGAGCGGCTGCGTCAGTTTGCGAAACTACCCATGCCTCAGCGCCATAAAGCAGCACAGGTAGAACGAGCGTCTTGTAGAGTGTTAGTTTTGTCTTGCGAGAGAGGGCTCTGGAACTTAGTTGCTTACTGAGCCCGTAGTAGCACCTATTAGCAATTATTGTTCTTCGCTTTATCTCCAGGCTGATTTCGTTTTTGGTATTAATGGCGGTGCCAAGGTAAACGAACTTCTTGACTACTTCAAAGTTATAGCTGCCGGATGAAACGTGGGAGTCTAAACGCCGAGCTCCCTTGTATGTAGACAGCATATATTTTGTTTTGCCCTCATTTATCGTCAAACCCACATTGGCTGATTCCTTTTCGATAGCGGCCAAAGCAGCGGTAACATCTCTCTTGTTTCTGCCGACAATATCAATATCATCAGCGTACGCAAGGAGCTGGACGCCTTTGTAGAAAATGGTGCCATTACGATGCACACCGGCCTTACGTACGATCCCCTCCATGATGATGTTAAAGAGATCGCAAGACAGTGGATCGCCTTGCCTGAAACCTCTTTCGGTATTACAGGCTTCGGAGAGGTCATTTCCTACCTTGACGGAGCTGCGTGTGTTGCTCAACGTCACCGAACTCAGACATTGTTGCGTATAGGCAATCCCTTCTCGGGCTATCGAACGCAGCTTTTAAATCGAAAAAGAGATGGTGTGTGTCAATTTGATTTTCGTGGGTTTTCTCCAGGATTTGTCGTAGCGTGAAAATCTGGTCTATGGTGGACTTACCAGGTCGAAAGCCACACTGATAAGGTCCAATCAGTGTTTTTGTAATCGGCTGTAATCTTTCACACAGTCCGCTTGAGAGAAGCTTATACGCGATCCAAATAAGACTGATACCTCTATAACTTGCGCAGATTGTTGGGTCTCCTTTCTTAAGTATAGGGCACAGTACGCTGAGGTTCCAATCGTCGGCCATGCTTTCTGATAGCCATATTTTGCTGATGAGCTGATGCATGCGCCTTATCAATTCATCGCCGCCGGTTTTAAACAATTCAGCTGACAGGCCGTCAGCACCCGCTGCTTTGTTGTTTTTGAGTCGTTGGATAGCAACTCGAACCTCTTCATGGCTAGGTGGTGGTACTTCCACTCCGTGATTGTTGATTGGTAGCTCTGAACTGCGCTCTCCATGGGCGGCATTGGTGGAATCGTCGCCAGTAAGTAAATTGGAGAAGTGCCGTCTCCACAATCTCAGCACACACTGCGTATCCGTATTCAGATCTCCATTTTCGTCTCTACAAGTGGATGCTCCGGGCTTGAAACCTTGGGTTAGACTCTTAACCTGTTGATAGAATTTTCGTGCATCCTTCTTGCCCTGGTATACCCTAGTTCCTCACGCTCACGCTTTTACTGCTCTCTTTTCTTGCGTCTGAAAAAGCGCCTCTATTCCTTCCTCTTTTCGCGGTAGTTTTCTCGCACGCCTCGCGTTGCAGCTGACTGCAGCGTTTTTCTATATGCGGCGTTTTTTACTGCAGTCGCAATGCGACACTCCTGATCATACCATTGGTTCCGAGGTTGCGGGCGCCGGAAACCAATAACTTCTTCAGCGGCAGCGCGCATGGAGTGGGATATATGCGCCCAAAGTCCGCCGGCGTCGTCGGGTCCAGAGGTTGGTTGGTTGAGCTTAGCCGAGAGTTGAGCGGAGTAGGCTTCGGCAGTCCGTTGTAATTGCAGCTTATCGACATCTAGCTTTCGTTGCATTCCTGTGCGTATGTTCTTCGCATTGCATAATCGCATGCGAATCTTGGCTGCAACAAGATAATGGTCGGAGTCAATGTTGACCCCCCAAAATGTACGCACATCTAGAACACTAGAGGCATGCCTCCGTCGATTACAACATGATCAATTTGGTTTCGCGTTTTTTGATCCGGGGACAGCCAGGTGGCCTTGTGGATGTCGAGGTGCTTAAATCTGGTGCCACTAACTACCATGTTTCGCGCCGCGGCGAAGTCGACCAGTCTTAGACCGTTGTTCGTGGAGGTCTCATGATGACTGAACTGACCGACAGTGGGGCCAAAGATGCCTTCCCTTCCGACTTTCGCATTAAAATCGCCGAGGACTATTTTCACGTCATGAACCCGAAGATGATCGTATACGTCCTCAAGACTAGCGTAGAAAGCGTCTTTGACGGCTTCGTCCTTTTCCTCCGTCGGGGCGTGCGCGCAAATAAGGCTGATGGAGAAAAATTTTGCCTTGATGCGGATCGTGGCCACTCTTTCGTTGACAGGTGTGAACCGGGAAACAAGGTGGCGTAGTTTCCGGCTAACAACGAATCCACATCCAAATTCGCGCCTCTCCGCATGGCAGCTGTAGTAGATATCACAGTGTGCTTGTTTAGAGCAGCCTTGCCCTTTCCATCGCATTTCCTGGATGGCGGTGATGTCAGCCTTTATCGTTTTGAGGGCTTTCGCCAGTTGGATAATGGCACCTTCCCTATAAAGGGTTCGGACATTCCAGGTGCATATCCGTAAATCATTGTCCGTTTTTCGTTTGCGGTGGTCGTCAACGTAATTGGGGTTCTTATCCGAGGCTGGTTTAGTTTTCATTGGGCAGTAGTAATGTGGCGGGACCCAAACCCTGCGCACATTCCATGTTTAAGGTCTATGGAGTGACCCGCCGCTCAAATTAGCCGTCAAACTGACGGATGCCAGTTTGCCGTTGCCCAGGGAACACCACGTGGAGGTTTGAGTCGACTTGAGACGATTTCGACATGGATAATGCTGGCCTCGCCAGGTTGAGGCGGTCAGACACGTTGCCATGTGAAGGTTCGCCCCCTGTTCCCCTCTGCTCTATATGTGAGCATATAAACATGCAAGAATAAATATCGTCATTCCATGTTTTCATAGCTTTTCATAGCGTATATTTACTATACATATGCAATACTGAACTCTAAGCTGACAGCTAATTATCAAAAAATTTAGAAAAGAAAGTTGCTAAAAATGCAACAACCTTATAATTCAACGATGAAAAAAATAAACAATTATAAATGTCTTTGCACTTGCAATCGGTGTGTTCGAAGAGAGAGAAATTAAGAGAAAGCAACAACAACAATATTGATACACAGCTCTTGTGTCTGCGTCACTCTCGCATTCTGCTCGCGTATGCTACAGCAGCGATGCTCAACAGAGCTGTGTCGCTATATATTTTTCTCTTGGTTTCTCATTATCCCATTAGGAAAAAAGCTTTTTACAATTGATTAGTTTTACGTTTCTTAATGACAACATATTCGAATCTACTCAAATATAGCTTTCCACCGATGTAAGTTTTATGTGAATATGTTGAAATTAACACAGGTAAAAAGGTATCACAAACTTTTTTGTTTGAGTATTAATAGATTTATATATTCTATTGAAGTTAATGATAAGTTTTTTTTTTTTTTTTTAATGTAACGTTTGTGTGTGAGCATTGAGATTCAGATCGATTTACGAGATATTGTTATTATTTCATTAAGTTTTTATCATAATACTTTTACTAAACGTAAAAAATCAAAATAAACTTAAAAAATTAAAGTTCCTGGTCTGTAAACCAAAATTTTGTTGGTGTTACACCTAGCCCTGCCGATTCGAAAAAGACCAAAAACGCCATATTTTAACTTTTTGCTCTACTTCATTCGTTTCCCAAAGTATGCAACAGCATTGAAAACCCTCGAATTGGTACTTCTGCAAGAAATAGGCCTTTAAATCAATAAAAAAATAAATTTCTTAACACTTTTTTATAAGCAAATATAAACGTGTTTCACATCAACCCACATCAGCCTATTTATTGTAAAATCTATACAAGTAAATAAAATAAACTACAAGCAGACACATATAAAGCACATTTGCTTAATTGTGAGAGAAATAAATTCAATGTGATACTTGACTCTGCACATTTTCAGATGACTGCCTAAAATCTGGTTTGTATTGCTTTGTTGTGCATGCTAAAATCATACTATTTCTTACATGCTCGTCAGTCCACATGACATGTTTTTATTAGTTATTATTAGTTGGTTGTGAAAAAGCCTGCTCGCATATAGTATATGTTGAGCCAAAAAATGCTTTGACGATGAGTGCCCAATTGCATACGTTTTTATATATGACAGGGTCCATTACCTTAAAAACTGCATCGTTTTCGTTATATAAGCTTTTGAGAAGGATATCACTCTAGTTTGGCTACCGCCGAATAGATATACCAAAATATTTCTATTAATGAAGTCGGTAGTGATAAATTGTTAATTTTTAAATTTTGAAGCATAATAAAATTTCACAAAAACGAAAAATAGAAAGCAAGATGTTCTGGTCTCTTTCACATGAGCACACAATTGTGCAAGTATCTGAAGAATTTATTGTCGGCATTAGTGGCAGATAATGAAATGGTAGCGTCTGCAAACAAATAACTTTAAAGCTACAAAGTTACTGTCGCTGTCAATTTGAAATTAGTTTAGGCAGTGTGAACGATCGTGTTAAATGAAATGCTCATTTTTGTTTAACATGTTAAACTTAGTCGGTTTGAACATGTTATAAGCATGCTTGTAGAATTCGCCGATTCTATGGTAAGTATTCTTCTGTGTACCATTTTGTTTGCGGGCGCCTAAAAATAGGGTCGCGAGCTTCCAGGCGCCCGCGAACTACCGGTTGGACACCACTGTCTTAGGACATCAACAATGGTTAGATTTGCTGGGTTCTGTTTTGATAAATCATTATATTGGACAAAAGTTTTGTGCGAATTTGCACTATTGAAAAGTAAATACGACTGACACTATTTTTTGTTTTCTATTTACTATACTGCCATCATAAGCAAGAGTGTGGCATTTAGCATGAAAATCATAATTAATTTTATTGTAAGTATTTTCCTTATTAGTCCTCCATCCTCTTTCAGATTGTAAAATAAAAATCCCAAATTTTTGACCACAAACAAAAATTTATTGACCTGAATTGTCATATATACACAAAATTTAGGTATCATTCCACAATAAAACGCGGTATCTACATAAACAGAGTAAAAAATGCCGTATCTACATGTAGATACCGCACTTTGCCTTTGTTTTTTTTTTTTATATACACAACTTTTTTTCATTCATAAAAAATAGAATTTGAGTCATATGAATATGAGTAGTTTTTCATTCAGAAGTAAACATATTTCTTTTATCTTCGCTTTAACCTTAACAAAAAAGATCCAATATATCAGTAAGATGGTTCTGATGATATTTTAAATTTAAATAAGAAAATAATTTTATTTACAGATGCGAAAAATGATGTAGATGCGGCTATTTTCAAAGTTTTTAAGTGAATAAAATCTGAGAACAAACAAGAAAAAATCGGCAACTACATTGTTTTATGCCACAGTTTTTTCATTATTTGTTAATTTTTTTTTAATTATATGGTAAATTTATATGTTATAATTTATATGGTACTGGGCTTCTCTTTTCTGGAGAATAAAATTGTTCATCCTTTCATTCAGGAACAACAAACTCATGGCACATTTTAGCTCTCGAGTGCATTTGGATTTGCGAATCAAACACATATCGTTTCTGAGCTACGGGCTCCCAAAAAACTACTTGAGTAAAAAATCACTTGAAATGACTTTAACCGAGCTTCTTATGATCAATTGTGTTGTGCGTGTTGTGAAAATGTTTGAACACAAACGATCGAGAACTGGACCTACAAGTTTTATGCCGACTTCGAACTGCTTATGTTCTCAAGAAGCTTTTCATGGCAGTTTTTACTCTCTGAGGCTTGCCATTGTCTGCAGAGAGGTGACGGCCGAACAGAAAAATTAATTCAATTGAAAAAACTTTCTGTGCCTGGTGGGATTCGAGCCAGGGCTCTCTGGCTTATGGGCCACACACTCTACCTACGGCGCCACGGTCGGTACAACTTAAAGTTCACAAAAACACAAAAAAGTTCAACTAAGCTAACTAAAAATATTTAATTTACTTATTCGTACTTGCTCATTTTTATTTTTGTTTTTCTCTTAAAGTAAAGCTTTCAGGATAACATAAAATTAATAATTTTTATTTATAGCCAATGTAAAATAATAACTAAATTTTTGTAAACAGAACTTTCGGCGCTTTGTTTTCTAAAGATTAAAAGCAAATTTTCAAAAATAAAATTATTTTCCTTAAAAAAACTAAAGCATAAAACTATATAGTCTTAACATCGTTGCTGAATAATAAGCACTCCAAAACTGTTGCTAATTCGCATAAGTATGTAATTTAAAGTAAATTAGGTGTATTTTTCCATATATTTGTTAACAATAACTATGAACAATGTGCTCCCTAAGCATAGGAGGCAATTTGAAAGGATTTAGCACAGTTTGAACGCACAATCAAAACGAACACTTCAAATCCCAAAAGAAATAAGCTTGCAATGACATAAATCTATGCATATGCAGACTAGTGCAAATTTTTAAAACACACAACCACTCACATACACACACACACACAATCAGCAAGCCAAAGACAAAGCGTACAAAAACGCATACATGAGCGACTGCGGCAATTTTGTTTTTATTTTTTCACTGATTCTATCGAACTTAGTTTGTTATCACATCAAAAAAGTCACATGAGTAGCATCAGAGCGTGTGAGTATGAAGTGACCCTATAGGAACAAACTAACTTGTTTTTAAAAACAACTAATTAAAATACTAATTTAAAATAAACTTGTATATGAACTACTTTGAATTATATTAAGACGGCATCCACTGCAATTCTAAATAGTTTTTATTACATTATATATGAAGTAGTTGAAATACTAATTAAAAACAAGTGATTGATAAACTACTTTGAATTATATTAAGGCGGCAACTACTCTGATTTTAACATCTTTTAATTTCAAATTATTATTAGATTACAAGTTTATATATATTTAACCATGTTATTTCATCAAATATTATTAACTTTAGACCAACAGTAATAGTTTTCAATTGGTAATTTTAAAGTAATTAAAAAAGTAATTTAAATATAACTAGTTTAACAAGTAGTTGAAAATATATGCAGACGAAAGTCAATTGACTTATTTAGCGGACATCACCATACAAAATATGTTAGTTCGTTCTATGGAAAAAAGTCAGAATTTCAACTAGTTGTGGTTGACAAAAAACTACTTTATCAACTACTTTTTAATCAGTTGATTTTCCTACAGGGGAAGCACAATTATAAACATATACACACGCACACTCATACTCTTGCAAACGGCCACTTGCACAATGAAAATTAATGGCTTTGACTGTTAGTAAGTTCTTGACCGCAAGTATGTTGTTTGTCAACGAAGGTCTTTTTATACACTACTTTTTTGCATCCTTTTTTTATCTCTATTTTTCTTTGCGTTACTTTGTGCCTTACTAGTTGCTTTTTTGTTTCACTTTTGCTTGCTGCTGTGCTCTATACAACAATTTTTATTTATGCGCAAAACGTACTTTTTTTTTAGTTGACTGAGCGCTACTATAGTTGTTGTTGTTGTTTGTGTAGCTTGTTCCAGGTCACAAGAACAAAATACAACAATAATCATTTCTACAACAACTGTTTGCTTTTTTATCTCTTATACAAACCACCAACTATATAAAGCAGAAGTAAAAACAAAACAACAATAACATATATGAAAAAAAAATAAGCATGCATATTTTATATATATGTAAAGGGTGCAAAGTAAGGATGTATCGATTGAAGTCAAGTTACCAGTTTGAATAAATTTTTTATTTGCATGTGTTGTTGTTGTTGTTGTTGTTAATCTAACTGAATGGGGTCAATCTGCGAAGTAAAATTCTATGAAGCAATGTCAAAGAATATCTATGCTTTGGAATTAAATTATATATTAACTGTTGTTTTTATTTGTAAAGTATTGTTAATCCAGAGTATTGAAGATAAGCTCATCTCTGCTGCGCAAATATCCACGTCTGCAAAAATTCTTCACATTCTAATATTTTTCACAAGCACTTATTTTTGCCGATAATATGAAAATATACACAACTGTAAATTCTAAAAACAATGCAGATCTATTCCAGTCTTATCTGAAATCTATTGAAGTTTGTTATTCTGAAAATAGTATGTTTCTAAATCTAGATAAATGCTAAACTATGTGCTTTTCGCAAAAAAAGAATAATTTTATTTTTGATTATATGATGAAAGATACTGCTTTAACATTCATGTGCTAGGTAGTCTCAATTTGTAGCATTTTTTGCTGAAAAATTTGAATGAAAAAAAAAAAAAAATTACACATTTTTATTAACCCTTGACCCTTTTGTCAAGGTTTTCAGAAGCTTCCTAAAAATTAAATCTAATCAGTTTTGGTAGTTATAGGCATATGAAAAAAAAAAATTTCCAACTCCAGGCCTACTTTTTAAAATGACTATCTCCTTGCCGGTAGTCTACAAGTGCAGACATCATATAATATATTTGAAAAGTTACATCACTTTTTTATTCAACTCAAAATTTTTTGATTTCAGCTTGTCGAACATGCCTTCTTGTCAACTATACCAGACGGTTTGATAAGTTTCTAGAAAAGAAGGAAAAACGTAATTTTATGATTACTTCATGGTTTGAAATGCTTTTTATTATTCAAGATAGAAAGTTTTTGAATACAAAGGAAAAATAATATTTTATGGTAGTGCACATATGAAATTGATGCTCTACATGCGAAAAACAAATTTTAAGCCTCTAATAGCCGTATTTTGTAAAACGCAAGCGATCACGTCACTTTGGGAGTTTTTTCTTCTGGCAATTCCGTTTTCATGTGAAGTAAAACAAACTGTCTTCCTCTCATTGAATTTTTCTACTGAAATTTATTGCCAGACAAAACACCCCAAGTGACGTGATCGCTTGCGTTGTACAAAATACGGCCATAAATACATTAAAGCAATAATCACTTTTTGAAATGTAGGCACATCATGGCGTATGAGTTATATTAATATCATTTAGTGCTTCCTGAAAAGGATATCTGGGATATTGGACTTTTTTCAATCCCGGAATTTTTTTGAAAATGCCGAAGTTCTACTATGACTGAAACAATTTATCAATTTCCTGTAGAGTTTTTGAAGCGAAACTTTTATAGCCGCTTATACAACAATACGGCGAACTAGATTGGGGGTAAAACCAATGTAACGAAATGGTTCTTATGAAAACAACAACACAGCAATTCTCCGCACTGGTAGTATAAGAACGAAAAAATTGCTATTTAAAATTTTTTTTATATTTTTGCTTCCACTGAGGATTGAACACATTACGTTTGTATCTATAGCGGGCTGTTCTAACCACTGGGCCACGTAGACATACTTATATATTTGAGTAGCTCATACTTATGTTAAATCAACAATCAGTACTTCTCTCTTTCTTTTATGATTGAATTGAGTCTTTCGTTCAATACTTTGAAAGTACAGTAGTAGTTTTTCAGAACATTAGCATACTCTTAGGCATTTCTAAAATTGAGTTTTGATAAATTCAGATTGATTGCATTGATTCATTTGGAAACAGCACATGTTGCAATAAAAACGAATGAAACTTCGAATCTAAAATTTGTTTTATTCTTAGATCTGTGAATTTTCATATAAATATCGTACCATTCATATAATTCAAATGTAGTTTTTAACTCACATTTATATCGAAATAAAAAAATATTCGCATGCTGCGGTATTTTAACACACAAAATACTGGCTACAAGTTCTTTCATTACCAACTGAAACATAAGAAGGATATGTAACTAAAGTTTTGTGCCGAAAGTTAACACTTGTCAATGCATATGTAGCCCACCCGGCGAAGTTCGCTTACAATGAATTTTTATCGAAAGAAAATTTCATATTTTTACCTTATTGGTGATCAAAAATCGAATGTAATTTCACACCAGTGTTATCGCCTCAGTAATAATAAAAGTAAGTCTGAAAGTGTCAACAAAGTTATCCGAAAGTATCCACCTTAGAGTAAAAAAGTAGAAAATATAATAATCTTCGCATTTGTGTTGAATAATTAATCGCTTTGGAATTATAAAGGAATAATTTTTCGAAACATAAGCGAACTTTCGTTTACGAAGTAACTGTTGCGTTCTCAAAACGTATCTTTTTCGAATCATAATCGATATCGAATTCGATTGATATCATCGCGAAATATTCGTAAATTTTTAAATTTTCAATATCGAAGTCGGATTTTGTGCCGTGTGTTAAATATCAGAATTTTAGTGACAATGTTGGATATTATTCTAAATATATATAGTTGTCTGCACCATTAAGTATTAAATATCGTCACAAATAAAAAACGCGTCAACATTTTTAACTATGTAGGCACGGTTAAATAAACCAAAACAAGTATGGGCGGTAGCATAAGATCAGAGCTTCTGACCACGAAGCAAAGGTTTAGTGGTCTTAACTGCATTTGAAATTTTGTGATTTTTTTTCATTAAAAATATTTACAATCATACGTTTCGTTTTTCATCGTTTTGGTTTTTTTTTTTTAAGAAAAATTTAAAATAAATTATATAAATAAAGCCCAAAGTATATTGATGATTATTTTGGATAAACAATAAATTCTTTTTGGCATCAATCCTATGGAATAAATTGGGAGATCTATACTATGCTTGCTTTCCGGTTTGTTCGTATTTTGTTCGCTTTGATGCAAGGGTGACAATGTTGAGATAGTAGCACGTTCAACTTGTAGTCGAACTTTACGCGGTTCGATGCGACTACGGAAAGGGAAAGTGCATTATTCCCAACACAGGTTTTTCGACAAGATTTTACTTTTTAATATTTATAAATAAAAATATAATTAACAAAAAAATAAAACAGCAAGATCTGTCGTCTGTGCTATGAAGATCGAGTCTGGGATGACTTAAGTTATGAAATTACAATAAAAAATCCTCTTGGTAACCAACTGTGTCACGACTGTGTCACGTGAATATTGAACTTTTCAGTAACTGTCTATAAACAAAAGGGACAATTGATATATCCGATGATATCACTATGTTGAATATACTAGTTGGCTATATGAAAAAAGACAGTTCTTGAACTACTACTGGTATGAAGACAGAATGCTTTATAACCATTTGGTTGCACTGAAGGAGGGAATGTTAGTAAAATAAATTAGAAATCTTCCCAAGAATTCTATTTTTGGGTAAAAGTTTCACTTCTACCGTGCGTGGCGGCTACGCACATATTTTTTTTTATATTTGCGTAGTAATTAAGTAACACTATATTAAGTAGAAGAATTGCAACAATCGATCCTAAGGATTTAAAGATATAAGCAAAACTATGCTCTGGCGTGACGTTCCAAAAAAAATGAAGTAGTTTTCGATTTGAATTATAAAATTTGTAAAACACTGCGAATTGGGCAAGTCTTTTTGTATAAAATCTTATTAGAAGGTAATCAAAGTAATCAAATTTAAAAATATTTTCCCGTTTTTTTTGGTATTGGGTTCAGTCACCTGACGTGACGTTACAGGCGCTACGTTACTTAAATTTCCATTGTAGTTCAATTGGGTAATGAAGTAATTAGGTAATTATGTAACTTTGTAATTAAAAAGCAATTTTAATATAGTCTGCCCCTTTTAAGCCAATTTTTACTTAAACAAAACCGTTTAGGAAACTTTTACTAATCATTTACAAAAAATAAAAATTACATTTGTGAAACAGTGGGGACGATTTGATCATCATGGTAAATGAGTTTATGTTCAAATTGCTTAAATCAATAAAATTTAAATATTTCTCTAAGAAAATATCATTAAACAATAAGTTTTTAATAACTTTTAATTTTTGGGTCACGGTGGATTTTTTCTGGGAATGCGCACATTTGTAATTTTTTTGATAAAAGTATATACAATTTTCCTTAATTTCAAATTCAACTGCTTATTTAGTTCTCAGTCACTGGTTACCATTTTAACTTTAGGAGAAAGCGTCTAATAAATCCGTAACACGCTCACAAACAATGATGTGCTTCAAGTCCACTGACAAAATTCTTTATGATTTTTGATATATTTATATGAAATTTATATGATAAAATGACTGATCCACAGAGATCCGCTATATTTATATATAAAATTCTTCTGTACATGGCTTTGTCACTGAACTCCTCCTAAACGGCTGGACCGATATTTATGAAATTTGTTGTTTGTGTGCGGCTGAGTTTGTAGATGTTTTAAGTCTAAAGTTTGACCTGGTGGGTGGCGCTGTTGGTGCTGTGGCAGTGTTTAAAGAGATATTTGAGAGTATAACTCACAAAATAATTTAAAAAATTGTCACGATTCTTTCACTACACTATTACTTTTTTATACAAACAAAATTACAAAAATACAAAATGAATAAAAATAAACAAAAAAAAAAATAAATTAAATTTTTTTTTAAAAGTTTGGCTGATCGATTAAAACGCATTTAAATTTTTTACGATAGAAACTTTAAATAAACTCTACAGTTATGCATACCATATGAAAGAATATTAAAAAAAGTAAGATTTGAATATTCTTCCAACAACATATATATTTACCACACTTCTTTGCGAAATAAAGAAATTCGTTAAGGTTTTTTTTTTGAAAATTATAAAAAATAGAAGGAAAATGAGAATGAAAAAGATTGACACACTATTGGATGGACAATTAACCAAAATTAAAAAAAAAAATGAATGCAGTCCTTTGTAACATAATCGAGTTATTCACTTTCAAAGCCAGCACTTTCATTTTTGAATGTTTTTTTTTCGATTGCCCCAAAAAAATAAAATTAGTTCTAAAAACTTTTTGTGTGTTTCAGGTACGAAAGTTTTTGTGGTGTCGATTTCTTGGAAATTTTAAGCAACTTGCATGTTCCTAAAGAAAACAACATTTTTCTAATGAAAGACATCTAAACCAAAAAAATTACTTATCACATAGATATGCAATTACCAAATTGCAATAGTATAACTTTGAAAATTTTTGCATGGCAGATTATTTACTTAGATTTGGTGTTTGATGAATCTGAGGACCTTAGTATGCTTGGCGATGGCAAAAAAAGGTCAAAAATTTGGGTATAAATGGTTAGATATAAAAACGAGGCGGCCGAGGCACAAAGTGTAAGTGCGAGGTTTTGGCGCTTAGTGTCCTTGGTTTAAGCTCCCTCTGCCGACAATGCCACTTCTCAGGAGATACGCGCGAGGCGCAGCGGAGCGCGTCCAGGTATTTACTAGTATACAATAATTTTTGAAATGACAATGTTTCAATTCTTTAACTTAAATAATAATAATAATCTTTAATAATTATTAATTTTTCTAAACAAAATTTGATACCATATTTAAAAAATCATTTAAATCATAAAAATCCCCCATTAAAATCAGTACACAAAATATTTTTAAAAATGTTTTTTTTTTTTTCAACGACTACTTCTGCTTCGAAAAACTCATATTTACATTTTTGATAATACATGAAAAATAAATTGTGGCATTTTTTAATTTATATTTAGTTTTAAGCAATTCTTAAAAAAATTAATTTTTAAGAATTACACTCGAGTGCTTTATGCCAAGTAATGTCATGAAGCAACAGGTTGCCACAACAACAATGTTCTTTACAGAACAACCACCAGCAGACTAGACAGCTGTTTCGTTGGTCGCTACACAAACTCATCAGTAATCTTCTGTGGTTCATGCAGTCCATTAACTTTGAAAATCTTATAAGCACACCTTCTGCTAAAACCAAAGCGGAATTGCAGTTGTGTGCTTTCCAATTTAAAAAGCAATGTTTTTCTACTTCTTAGCACAAAGCAAAGGTTCAAAAATTGACTTCATTAATTCTGCAAAGACTTGTTGTTGCGCTCTTTGTTTATTATTATTATTATTATTGTTTTTCATTTTTGATAATTTTACGAATTTTGGTAATTTGGAAATTAGATTTCGCACAGAACAAAATTTTTCTACACAATTTGGATAGTTAAGAGGTCTAACATACAAATAAAGTAACAAAATGGAATGGACAAAATTTTAGTTGTCCACTTCACGTAAAATCTTCCATGTTGTTTGAAATTTCATAGGTAACGTATTTTCTAAATTTGGAAATTTTTTGAAATTTCAAAAAAGAAAGCGTTTCAATCGAATATTTTATCAAAGGATTGAAGTCCTATGTGTTTGAAATTGCATAAAAAACGTCAACCTAATTTTTTGCAATTTATAAAGCTTTATTCTTTCGAGGTATATATAATATTTTAAACATTTTTTATTGTTGGAATATCAGAGACCTCTTGAGCATTAAAAGTCACAGTTAAAAATGTTATTTTAGTATTCAAAATTGTTATAGTTTATTCAAATATAATGATAGTGAATAATCTATAAACTTTTCTTTGTCCAAAATATTGTTTAGTGTAAAAAGAATTTTTTAAAATTTTTCAAGTAAGCTTCATTATCTCAATTTTTCTTATTGAAGAAAATATCGCATCTTGATTTTAATAGTCCCATTTGTTTTATTTTTCCCCCAAAGAAAAGTCTTTCAATTTTTGAGCAGTGAATGAAACAAATTTGACATTTATCTTTAGTGTTTCTAGCATATTTTTTTTCCCCTTTAAAATTTTGAAAATAACAGTTCTTTTTGTGGCGGCAGTAGCGTTAGTGGCCGGTGGGTAGAGTGTGTGGCCCATACGCCAGAGGACGCTGATTCGAATCCCATCTGACACAGAAAGTTTTTTGTAATAAATGAATTTTTCTGTTTGGCTGTCAGCGCTCTGCCGACAATGGCAAACCTCAGAGAGTAAAAACTGCCAATGAAAGCTTCTTGAGAACATAAGCCGTTCGGAGTCGGCATCAAACATTTCACAACACACACAATACAATTGATCAGAAAAAGCTCGGTCAAAGTCCTTTCAAGAGCTGAAAAGGCCATTTCGGTTTTAGTTATTTTTGTTACCTTGCTTATGGCAATAACATGAGTCTGTTATGTTTAAACTGGCCAACATCAAATCTTTTTATTGTATAAATTTTCTAAGTCACTGCAAATAGAAGCAATTAAAAATAAATAACCTTTAATGTTGTACCAACTATTTTAATGAAAACTTTACAATATGTGGCTTTTGGTCAATAAAAAACTTTTATTATAAAAATAACAGGATGCTCGAAGAGAAAAAAGTCATTCCTACTAGCAGTTAGTCGGTAATGTTGATGAGAAAAGACAACTAAATTCATATCTTGTAATGCATTTATTGCCAACGAGTGAGTTTACATGGAGTAAATATTTTTGTTATTGTAGTACAGGACGAAATGGCAACATTACAATGTGTTTTTGGAGACATGCGGCTACACACAATAAATAAAAAGAAATCCATTTAATTGTTTAATGCACAATTGGTCAGATGGCACATTTTTGTGTTGCTTTTTTTTTTTATTATTATTACATTCTGCATTCTGTCTCATACACTTCCGCTTTTAGCTTGCAAAACATCGTCCAACTTCTCCTCGTCCGCAGTCGTACAACTACATAAGTGAATTACAACTGTTTTTTCACCCATTATCTGCACTTCACGCTGATTGCTGCCTTGGCTTGTAGAATTTTAACTAAAAATGCATTGCTTGTTGGTATTTTGTGTACGAAATTTCTTCCTACTACCTTTCCTACTCCGCTCCTTACCACCACTAGTGCAAAGTTTTTGTTGTTGTCCTTATGCAACACTTTGTGGCTCTAACCTAATTCTGTGTTTTTAATTGTTTCATTACAATACAAAACGTAGAGCGAAAGAAATTAAAATAAAGAAATTTAACAACAACAATACATTGACACACACACACGCATACATACTTATGCGAGGGTGGTATGACAATAAATAGTTACCTAAGGGAACGCAGGGCGTGAAGCTTCATATGCAACCTAGTTTGTACGCGTCCATTGTTTGTTTTTAATTAACCGCAATGTGCAGACAATTAAAATTACAACAACAATAATAATAGTTAAGAAACAACAAAATACACTTAAGTACAAAAAAAAAAAAAAAAATATATATATTTACGTAACTAAAAAATAGCACGTACTAGTAGTAATGAAAATACTTACTACTTGACTTTGGCTTAGAGACAAAAAATAAATCTTGAGTTTCTTTAACGAAAATTTATGAAAGAATTTCAAACAATGAGTAAAAACAAAACATTTACACTTAAAAAACTTAGAAATTCATGGCCATAAATTGAAATGTGATAAAAAAGGTGATCCTAGAACAGCTAAAACATAATCTTTCAAGGATGCACGTATTTAGAATTGACACTCTAGGGATGAAAATTTGAATATAGAACCAAAAAGTCTTAAGGAGAAATTCAAATTCTTGGCTTAAATGAACTTGGTGATGATGTCAAATTTGGGTGACTGAATGTTAAATCTTGACTCTACGGTTTCTCTTTGAGAAACTTTATTATAATCACAATTCTTTAGATAATTCCTGACATTTTTTTTCCTCTATTAGTTTGATGTTTTTAGAGGATGGCGTTAAATATCTTTTACACTTTTATTAAATAAAAGATAAAATAAGCTTGTGTTATTCTCATGAAGCCAATTCAATACCTCAATACTTCATTGGGAGTAAATGGTATTCAAATGGTTTAAGTCGCAATTCGCTCCTAAATGACTTTTAAACGATTTCTACAATGTGTTCAGGTAAAATTTTTTTGGTACTTAACGTAATTTTGTTCTCATTAGGAATATTACATTATAGAAATGGACGCGCACCGATGTATTTTAGCATTTTTGCAAAGTGAACTGGTCTACTGTAGATACATATTTCAAATACAAATTTCCATACAACACTTTCGATTTTAAAAATATAATTTTCCGTTACATATCGATGGTCATACGTTGACACCTCGTAACTGACACTTTTTTTTAAATTGAGTTATATACGTCAAAAAATTTCAATTTTTTTGCCAGACCTAAAAATGCATTCTTTAAATTTTTATAAAAATGTTGCTGGTACAATTTTTTTCAAAGTTGGTAACACTGCAACAAACAAATTAAAAAACTCCCTGATTTTATCAGTTACGAGTTGTCAACACTGAATTATTTTTGCTATTGTCTTCGTCAAAAGCCGTTATTTCTGCTAGTTTCTTCGTTTAGTTATAAAATGAAACGTGTTTTTTCATAATTTCATTGCTCTTCATATCGGTTTAAATCAGTTTCTCATTGCCAAGTAACTAAAGGTAGGTATTAGTATTTTTACTTCGTTTCAATTAAAATGCTTCCTGGACATGAGACTAATTTTCAGTTTGCAGACTTAAGAGCGAAATGCATGAAACCGAAAGCGATACATTTTCCAATGAAAAGGAAATTAGTTTTCAAGAGCTAGCTCAGAAGCCAAAATCTTCGATTCAGGAAGCTCCACCAAACGCTGTAACAGATCTGCCATCTGGATCAAACGTCCTTTACTACGTTCTTCATAGTGACAAACTGGTCCCTGTTTATAGGTCAGAACTGTCTAATTCTGTAGACGGAGATGTCGAATGCAACATCTTCGGTGATTGCACAATGCATCCATCATCCACCAGTACGATTGCAGTAAACTCTATTTGAATAGATTCTATCTTCTTCTTTATTTCCTGATATAGACGATCCAGAATACCACTCTGATTGCAATTCACCATCAGTAAGAAGCGATGCAGCATCAAGTGATACTGATAATAATACAAGCAAAAAGAAAGGTAAAGGAAGAAAAGGCTTTAGCCAACGTACCGATTGGAAAGCAATTAAAAACAAACATTTAAGAGAGTCAGGTAAGGCATACGTTGGATGGAAGCGAAATGAACACCTCCCTAACACTAACGACAAGCCTCGTGCTGCAAGAGAGTTAAAGCTTACCTGCAATTCCAAATATTGCCGTCTTTCGAATGTTCGTCACTGCAATGAGTTTACAGAAAAAGATAGAAAAGACATTTTTGACCTATTTTGGAATATGAAGTGGGGAGAAAAAAAAGTGTTCGTAGTGAATTCTGTTAATAGAATGAGAACAAACAGGGTGGCCAAGAAAGAAGGCAGTGGTAAAAGATTTGTATCGCTCGAATATTATTTAAAAAAAAATGATAGTAAACTAAGAGTTTGTAAGCAAATGTTTCTCAATACTTTATGTGTCGGTGAATGGTCGGTAAGAAGCTGGATTGAGAAAAGTACTGGCGGAATGTTTTCTAAGCCGACGGATGAGCAAATTGAGAACAAAAAACGTGGACATAATAAGAAAAAAGCTAAGCAATTTTTAGAAGAGTACATAGATAGCTTGCCAAAACTTCCTTCACACTACTGTCGCAAGGATACTAATAAGCTGTATCTGGAGCCGATACCAGGTGGTATGCTTCAAATCTACAGAGAATATCCAAAAGTTTGTGAAGTTAACAATGTCACACATATGTCGCGAACGATTTTTGACAGAATTATGAAGCAAAATAATGTTGCTTTTCAACGTCCAAAAAAAGATCTATGTGACATGTGTTTAAGCTACAATTTAAAACAAATATCCGAAGAAGATTATGACAAACACCAACAAAATAAGGTTTCTGCAAGACTAGAAAAGGAAAAGGACAAGGAAGAAGCTTTAAATGCCAATTGTTTTTTTTTAGAGCAAGATGTTCAAGCTGTTAAGGTGTGCCCGTTCATACGTGCCAGTAGTGCATATTACCGAAGAAAATTGATTAATCACAATTTTACAGTTTATGCATTTCCTTCGAAAAAAGTAATGTGCTACTGGTTTTCAGAAGTAAACGCAGATACTCAAGCATCTGTCTTCGTCAGTTGCATAATAGACTATTTAATCGGTATAATTAACATTAATGAAAACATCGACATACCAATTATTATCTGGAGCGATGGATGTACTTACCAAAACAGAAATTCCATTTTAGCAAATGCCCTTTCGAATTTTTCGGTCCAAAACAGTGTCAGTATTTACCAAAAATTTCTTGAGCCAGGGCATACACAGATGGAAGTAGATAGCGTCCATGCCACCATCGAAAAAAAAATTCAAAATTTTGATGGCATTTACGTTCCTTCTCAGTACGCCGATATTACAAGAAAAGCAAGGAAAATGTCCTACGAAGTAAAAGTGCTAGAATATGATTTCTTCAAAAAATATGACAGCGCAGATGTGATGAGATACGAAAGTATAAGACCAGGAAAGAAAAGGGGAGATCCGGTAGTGACTGATATCAAGGCTATTTTATATAAACCAGATGGTTCAATAAATTACAAAATTAATTTTAAAGAGAAACTGTACACTCCTATACCTATTAGACCGAAAAATATTTCTTTCCCGATAAAAAGTTATTCTCAGTTATTTGCCGAGCCACTTAAAATATCATCTCAAAAATTTAAAGACTTGCAGGAACTAAAAAAGGTGATTCCTGCAGACTATCATTCCTTTTATGATAACCTTTCTTGAGTTTTCTTATTAAAATAAAAAAAATTTAAGTTTATTCGATATGATTTCAAAATTGTCACCTCGCAAGTGCATTTAATGTTAATTTTTCTAATGTTGACAACACGTATAAAGATAATTTAATTTTTAATAATTATCCAAAATATGAATTTTTTTGAGTTTGTTATTTTAATTACCCAAAAATATTTTTATTTATTTTTACATGTTTTATTTTTAAAGTTAAACAGTTTTTTGCTTCTCCCGTAAAATTTTTGAAATGTTAGTTACGAGGGGTCAGCGTATGACCATCGATATACAAATACCTTGCCCCAAGCCCAACCTCTTTTTTGTGGTGTTCAAAAAATTCTCTAATGGAAAGGATTACATTTCGGTACACATCAATGCTACAATGATGAAATTTGGCTCTGGAGAATATAAGTCAGCTCTTTTCATTTTGAAGTAGTAAAAAAAAAACAGGAAATGAAACAGCGGACTAAAGCTCATACGAAAAAGTTATCAAATCTTATGGTGCAAAACTTTTTTTTCATTTCGTGTTATTGACTCCAAGCGGCTAATGTTCATGTTCTCAAGCTGATTCACTGAAGATACTGTATTATTTTCATTCCAAAATGTTCCACCGTCAGAATTCGAACTCGGGTTTCGTACACGCAGTGCTTTATGTTAGATTCCAACACAGATTAACAAATAATATTTACACTCTTTAACTCTTAGATAATTCAAAAAAATGTATGAGCAGTCATACGTTTGTGACTGAAATGTTTTTTAAATCGCCTAAGCTAATGTTGGCAAATTATATAAAATGAACCTCCTACATAGCAGTGCATTAAATGTTTATTTTTTGATTTTAAAAATAAATGCACAACTGCACCGAACCGACAACAACAACAAAAATAACTACTAATGCCGATTGGCAATGCATTTTGACCGCATCCACCACAGAAATCATGTTTAATTTGTGCAATTTTGTTGCGTTGTGGTTGCGGGCATCAATTGTGAAAATAACTTTGCCGATAAGTCATCAAGTGATGACAAAACAATCACACAATCAACCATCCATACCCATACCCTAACACATGAGCCTACACATATGTAGCAAAATGTAAAAATTATACAAAATTAAACTGATGTTTTGCTGAATAACTAAAACTGTTTAATTATTTAAAATTAAATGTCGGCGACCACATTAAATGCAAAAAGCCAATAGCAAAGGTCTGATGTAGTGTGTGACCAAATTAGTTGGTTGAAATGTGTGCGAAGCATATTAATTGCTTTCATTAGGTTGACGAATGTTTGTTTTATAATTACAAATAGACTCGAAAGTTATTTGAAAAATTTTGTATAAAATTTACTGCTGTGGTTGATGATGGGATGACTTCAAATTCGGCTATGAAGTATAATCTACCTACACTCGAATTATTTGAGGCACCATACGAACCGAGCCAACTTCTTAGTAGTATTTTAAAGATCTCTTCATCCAATTCGTTGTCTCAAAGAGGGGAGTTGGCAATAAATTCCGGTCAATAAAAAGGCTTTCTACATCATTTAACATTTATTTTATCTACATTTACTTTTATATTTTGTGGTTTTGTTTTTTTTCTTCTTTATATAAGAGTCATGATGTATTTACTACGCTTTTTAATGTCTACGAATACAAGAGTTTGTTTCCTGCATAATCTCCTCTTAACATTTAATTACGATATACTCCCATACACAGACACACACACACACACACACACACTTGCATATGTTGGCCGTCATGTATGTTGTACGTATATACATATATTATCGTCTTATTTAATTAACAAAAATGTTGTATCATCTCATTTACCAAGCTTATTTTCTAAGCTGTAAGGCATTTTTTTTCTCCACACAGTAATTCCATACTTGGTGCTAATATTTCTGAATTCATGTTTGCCATGTTGTAATTTGGAAAATTAATTTGCTACGAAATCACGTAGATAACCAATTAACGCACATTTCGTTCCCTTTCAGTGCTATAGATACAAGAATCAACTCCAACCGAATACCTTGATTCTCCGCTTGTATCACAGACTGGCTTTCAACGCAAATAATGCTGACTTAAAAAAATACATGCAGAAACACACACTCATACATACTCTCATTCCCATCAACTACATACACAGAACAGTATTTACTGTATTTGCTATTTTTAATTGGTCGTAAATCCCCAAAGCGTTTTTATTTTGAACGCATTTTTGCTAGACTACGTCGACGATTTACTATTTCTTTTTTCCAGACTCATTTTCGCACCGTCTTCTTCGTAAATGTCACTCAACGGACGGATAACAAAATAAATTTAATTTTTCGTTTATTAAGCTTATCTATCTCTTTTATTATTTAATTTTTTTTTCGCCATCGTTGGCAATTCATCCTTGCTTGTTGTGCTGTTAACGTATGGTGATGTAGGTGTGCTGGGATTGGTACCAAAACCGTGCAAAACTGCTGTATCATCAAATCATGAGCTTCAACTTGAATTCATGATGAACATACATTTTAGTATTATTTTTAAGGAATAATCTTTGTTGCTTCCCAGGAGAAAACTCGCTCAGGCCTCTTATAGTCAGACTGGAAATCAGCATTGAATTTCTAAACATAATCATGCCGCCATTATTCAGTTTCGATTTCAAGACTGAAATTGAAATATAATTCAGGCTTCCTTTTTACAGACCAGTATTGTAACCTGAAATTAAACGAAAAATCAGTCCTCATTGAGTTTGAGGCCAGATTTCATATCTGAATTTGAAATATAAATTGAAATTCAGGTCAGAAATCATAGATGAATATTTACAAATAGTAATACTTAATTTCAGGTCTGAAGAGGCGAACACTTGTATGGAAAAATCAGGGCTGTTTTCAAGGAAAGGTCAGGCCTCCGTCATGCCTGTTAGACCTGAATTCTTGCCTGATCGGACATGACATTTTCTCCTGGGTTATTATTGAATGCTTATTATAAATATTAAGACTTTGTGAATATTAGACTAGAATATTAACACCAAACTTTTGTGATACTAAGATTCAAAATATTCTGAGAATAAAACAGACACACAAATGTATTTTTCGGGCATGGGAATGTTTATTATATGTTTTCGATATCGATAAATTTGAATCCCCGTTTTAGGAGTTGGGGGAAGGTGGAATTAAAAAAAAAAATTAAATTGTTATATTAGGGCTTATTTCAGCCTTGTGCAGCTGCACTATAAGAGTATTTCAAAGTTAAATTTATATAAAAATAAGGAACTAAATCAAGCTAACTATGCTTAAAGGAAAGCTTATTAAAAACTTCATTCGCATAAATAGGCAGATTTTGTCATTGCAGTCATAGTTCGTTTAACCGACCCTAAAAGAAAAAAAGACACAGTGTCGATAGTATCTGAAGTCCAATTCCTCTCACAAATCCAATTCCTCTCACAAATACTCAATGGTGTTGAGGTCAGGAGATTGTGGTGGATGTTGGAGAACATGTGGGGTATTATATGAGCTGCTCAGAGAGCACAAGTGGCGTAAGTCCATTTTTTAAGGAAATTGAGTTAAGTTCATAGAAGTGAAGAGAAAAATCTAACCTATTTATGAGTCCGGGTTAGAAACTCCTAGCTTACGTAATGTCTGAATAAAATGCAATACTTGTTGTTGTTCTGAAAAATGATATCATTTTTTTAGAGTACAAGTGGCGTAAGTGCATTAATTTTAAATCTAGCTTAATAATGAAGATAATCACTAGAAAAAGTTGTGTTTGACTTCTGGAACTAAATGCTATCATTCCTCATCAAAACATTCTTAAAAATATTTCACACCGATTAATAAAAAATTTCTACACCGAGAAAAAAAACAATAGGTAAATCACCTAAGTCGGCTTGGGTAAAGATAATTGTTTGGGAATTATAAACTTATGCTTATTCACCTAAGCATGTTATTGTTTAATACATTGCTTTGAAAGCACATACTTCGATACCTTGCCAAAAAAAAAAAATATTTTATTCACCTAAGCCCAACACCCAAAAATACAAAATTGAAAAACAACTAGCATGGATGGCTTAAGCATAGTTTTGAAATTTTTTCTGCAAAAACAAAAAAACACAGCTGCGTCATTAGACACACGAGAGAAGGATAGATTTGATAATTTAATGGTTTTTTTTTTGTAATAAAACCACTTTTTAAATCAAAAATAACATAAAGTAAATTAAAAAACACACGTTAATATTCACACCAGTAAATTTTATTACATTTCATCAACAAAAAAAAAAGAAAACAAAAATTTCTTTGTCCGCCGTGCGGAATCGAACCTTGAAACTTTTGGTGTCAGTCCATATGTGATATTTAATTTAATATAATGTTCTTGTTATAATATACGTCAAGCAGCAAGAAAAGCCGAGAAGTTGATAAAAAAAAAAAAAAAATATTGTGTAGTTGCCGATTTCAGTCAAGCAAACCACAGAACGAGAAGCGGGCAGCTTATAAAAAAAGAAAAATAAGAAACCAAAATCCGAAAAAAAGTTATATTTTTGAAATTCAATTTTTTTGTTAAAGTAGTGTAAAAAAAATATGCAAATACTTGGATAATTTATCACCCAATAAAAATTGGCAAGTCAACATGTAAAACTTAGGCATTTTGATAAAGTACTTGGCTGAAAACTGCCAAAGAAATCTTATAAATTATGCTAAGTTTTTTTTCAATTTAACATAAGCTTTTTTCTTGGTGTACAATGGAAATCAGAAATTTCAAAAAAAGTTCAGAGGACAAGTAAGTCAAATTATTTCATATCTCCCTAAATAATGAAGATACGTATAGTCACTAAGGGAAAGTTTTGTTCGACTTCTGGAACTAAATGCTATCATTGCTCATCAAAACATTCTTAAACATATATCACATTAGATTTCTACTGCGGAAATAAGAAATTTCAATAAAATGTTCAGTTTTGTATGCAAGATTCTTCATTATTTTTTTGTATTATTAAGAGTTTTTATTCTCTTGACCTAGCTTATAAGCAAAACTGAGTTCTTTATACATAGAATTTTTTATAAGAATTTTTCTAAATATTCCATTTTCTCAAAACTACCAGAAGTTGACTTACGCCACTTGTGCTCTGAGCTGCTCATATGCTTACCACATACGTACGGCATGAGCAGAATGTTTTGGGTCGTTATTTTGTTGAAACGTAAATAATCTTGGTAGATTTAACTAATTGCAGCTTTTTTTAAGGTTTTCCTTCAAAATATTCCAAATATACCAGCTTGTCCATAGCCCCACAACATTACTACTCCTCCGCTGTATTTCACTGATGGCACAAGATATTTTTTTTCGTATGCCGTATTGGGCTTTCTCCCTACAATAGTGCGACCTTCGGAGCGGAAAATATTAAACTTACTTTCATCCGAGAAGATTACTTGCTCCCAGAATTTGATAAGCTTGCTCCTGAACTCTTTTGCGTAGACTTGACGCTTCTTTTGAAGTTATAAGTGACTTACGTCTAGGAACTCAGGCATTAAAGTTGGCCTCGTGCAGCACTCTTCTGACCGTCATGGGATGAATATCCTTTCCACGATCTTCCCTTACTTCAGCGGCTACCTGTGTTGACGTTCTTTTAGTGTCTACTTTTATTTTTCGGACAATCTGAATGCATTCACGATCATTAAAAATTCGGGGACGTCCAGTACGTTTTGTGCTTTTGAAGTTTGATTCTCCTTTAAACTGATTTATCATAATTCCAAACGTGAAACGACTTCTGTACATTATTTCACCTATCTCAGCATACGATTTGCCTTGATGATGCAAGTGCATTATTATTTTGTGCTGAGATTTAATAGTATCTTCTACAGCAGAACACTGCAACTGGAAAAAAAATCGAACGGTAATCACGATAAATAGCAACAGGTTGTTTTACTTAGAACTCTGCTAGACAGGCGAAAATTAAGAAATAAATCAAATGGCTGTCTGAGTGTGCCAATAGTTTTGTGTGATCAGATCGGGATTTTATTTACAAAATGAGTAAAAAAAAAAACCATCATATAAATATATATTTTTAAACGAAAATTTCTGCATTAGATAAATAATTAGTGGAGCTATGTGGGAGCAAATATTTTTTTGCCAATTGACTGTTTGAAATGGCTCTAAATTAGTCCCAAAGCTTAAAATGCGTACCGTGCCAATAATTATGTGCGGCACTGTATATATTAACAGAAATGAATGCGTTTCTAATTTTTCACCTTTGATTTGAAATATGTATTCTATCTAAAGTAAATTTAGTTGAAATTAGATATTTTTATACCCCAACGCATACTGTGTAAGGGGCATATTAAGTTTGTCGTTCTGTTTGTAACGCCAAGAAGAAGGCATGGCAGGTACAGAAAAAAATATATATTTTTGATCAGCATCACTTCCTGAGTCGATTTCCGTGTGTCCGTCTGTCTTTCCGTCTGTCCGTCTGTCGACACGATTACAGCCGTAATTTTAGAGCTATCGCGATGAAATTCAAAATATAAGTTAATTTTTTTAAAAAAAAGATCAAATTCGAAAATGGTCCAAATTGGATGAAAACCACGCCTACCTTCCATACAAAGTGATTTTAATTTAACCGTAAAATGTTTTTAAAATCCATACAAATTTAAGAAACGCCTTGAAATTTGGCACGTAAGCTTTGATCTTCAATATTAATCCTGGCTATGAAATTTGGAAAAATCGGATGAAAACCACGCCTACCTCCGATACAAAATTACTTTATTTTAACAGTAAATCTCTTCAAAAACCACAAAAATTAATGAAATGCTTTGAAATTTCGTCTTCAATAATTATCCTGACAATGAAATTTGGAAAAATCGGATAAAAACCACGCCTACCCCCCATACGAAGTAGCTTTATATTAACCGTAAAATCCATTAAAAATCTGCCCAAATTGCAGAAATGTCTTGGAATTTTGCACCTAGGCTTTTATATATAATATAGACTATCACTATGATATTTGGCCAAACCGGATGAAAACTACGCCTACCTCCTATGCAAAGTGGCTTTATTGAAAACGTTAAATCGCTTAAGAATCTGCAAAAATTACAGAAATGTCTTGAAATTTTGCATACAAACTTTGATATTTAACATAAGCCACTCTATGATATTTGGCAAAATCGGATGAAAACCACACATAAATTCAATACTAAGTGACGTCATCAAAATTTAAAAACTTTTGCAAAACTATAAGACTGAATGACATCGTGTCTGTATGTACCCAAGTTCCGCCAATGTCGTTTATCCAACCCATACATATATTCTTCGGTAAAATGTGGAGTCTTTACATCAGAAAAGTGGGTGCGGCATTTCACTTTGTTTAGAAATTACTCTATGTGGCAGCTAAGGGTAAAATTAAATTAAGCATATGACACAAATATTTTTGCAGATTATATATAAAAATTGCATAGACGTCTAAAGACTATGGCTATACTTCAGTACGGCCGCGGGGGGGTATTTTAGCTTCGGTACCCTGCCGAAGCTCCATTCCTTACTAGTTAAAACTAACCTTTGATTGGAAATAAGCATAAGACAATTTTTTTTTTGATATTTGATATATATTTTGATATTAATTAGTACAATAAGATACAAGAAGATCTTTTAAAAGTACAACATAGTCATATATATATAATCAACAGCAGACTTTAAATTGAAATACTTTAATTAACTTAAAATACTAAATATATAATTAATTATGAGTTTAATAACAAATTAAAAAACTAGAACAAAGGAAAAAAAAAAAATAAAAATTGAATAAAGCAAAGATGAAAACCAGTAAGAAAAATGTCAGAAAGAATAGTTAGAAGAAAAAAGAGTTATAGATAATAAGATGTTTGAGTAGTATAGCATAATAGATGACTTAAATTTATTCGTACTGACAGTAGATTTTAAGCTTACAGGTAATGAATTCCAGAGTTTGATGGCGTTGATGAAAAAGAGTCGTTTAGTAATTAAGGAGTTGAATTTAGGCAGTATAAGATTGCATGTTCGAGTGGAAACACTGAATCGTAACTTTTCATATAAGTATGCAGGAGTCTTATAAGTTATTAGTTTATGCCAAAATAAACAATTCCTCGCATTTAAATAGTTTAGAATACTACAACCCAAAATGCTTTTACTTTCTTCAGATACATGCTCAAAGCGTCTCAGGCCAAACACGTATCTTGCCGCATCATTAAAGGCAACTAGAATTTTATGCGAAGAGTGCGAGTCAAGATTGCTATATATCAGTTCAGAGTAAGATATAATTGGTAGTATTAATTGAACAACAAGCCTCTTTTTTGTCTTAGTTGGAGTATATCTAGCAGACAATCGTAAACATCGAAGCGCGTAGTAAACTCGTTGAACGATATTGTTGACATGAGCAGAGCATGAAAGTCTACTATTAATATAAAAACCTAAACTTTTAACTTTATTAACCATTAGTAGACAATTATTATTTAAGAAAATCTGTGGTATTTGTTCGTGGTCAAGTTTATCTCTGGAGATAGGAAGAACGTAAGATTTGTTGGCATTAAGGCTTAGTTTGTTATCTGATGCCCACTTCGAGATTGCAGTTAAGTCTTCATTTAGTCTATAACATAAATCATCAACAAGTCCTATTCGATTGGGAAAATATAACTGAATATCATCAGCATAGCCATGCATTGACACGTTTTTGCAGACAGTAAAAATATCATTTATAAAAATACTAAAGAGCAAAGGTCCAAGAATAGATCCTTGGGACACTCCCATTTTAACATCCTTGTATTCTGAAAAACGGTTAGCGATCTTTACTCTTTGCTTTCTTCCATATAAATAATTGGCAATAAGATTGACAGCACTTCTAGAAAAACCAAACAAACACTTAAGTTTTTGAACTAATACAAAATGGTTCACAGAGTCAAACGCTTTTGAAAAATCTAAAAGACATAAAAGAGTAATATGACCTGCATCATAAGATGTACGCATATCATCAAGAATTTTAAGTGTTGCAGTTGCGCAACTATGCCCTGATCGGAAGCCAGATTGGTATGGCGATAGGAGCTTATTCAATTCTAAATACTGATTGATTTGACGAGCCATAATGGATTCTCAGATTTTGGAAAAAGTAGACAGAATACTAATTGGTCTATAATCTTTCACATCTGAGGACGCGTGCGTTACTTTGGCAATTGGTGTAACTGTAGATTGTTTCCACGTTGATGGAAAACAAGAAGTTGTAAAGCAGTGATTTATAATGTGTGTCAAAGGTTTTACAATATAAGGTAATATAATTTTAATGAATTTTAGAGAAAATCCATCATCTCCAACAGCGTTGGATTTTATTTTCATTAAAGACTTAAGGACATCATATTCAGTAACATTCAAAAAAGAAAATTTGTCTTCATCACGGAATTGTTGATCAATGCATTGAAAGTCAACATTCGTACATTATTTGAAAGAAAAAATCATTTAAATGATTAGGGTCGATGTCACAATTCAAATCAGCTTTACTACACACGCCGAGACTACGTATATTTTTCCATAGTTCCTTAGATGGAAGAGTGCAATTCAATTTTCGGTGAAAAAATCTTTTTTTGGAACGTCTTATTGCTGAGACAGCTTCATTGCGCGCACGCTTGAAATGTTCCCAATTTACAACATTACGGTGCTTTTTCCATATGTTATATAATTTGTTCCTTTTTTTTTATGACTAAACTAACGAATGACGTGAACCAAGGACAAGACTTATTTTTTATTACTGATGTACGAAGAGGAACGAAATTTTCAAAAGCATGGCTAACATGGGAGACAAGAATATTTAACTTCTCATCCACAGTCTCGCAGAACCAACAATCATTTTAACTAAGATTATTTCGGTTTAAATTGAGTATTTTTAAAAAAATATTGTTGTATATATTCGCGACTTCCAATACGAGTTTCAGAATTTTGACCACTGATTAAAAGTAAACCATATACTATTTTTCAATTACGAGGAAGGGCCTAGAATCTTCAATGAAATTTTTTTATTTTGTCCTAATATATGGAATAAGTGTTGCTACAAACTTACTAGAATCTCACCTAACTGAACATATGGTTCAATCCAAACGTTTTTTTAAATGACAGGGATTGACCCGGGTCTTAAAGCTAAACTGTTTTTTTTTTTTTTAATGGCGAAAGCAATAAGCTAGGCTAAAAATTTAGTATTTATTCATTTTTAAAAATATAGGTAATCGAAATTCTTCAATTGTGTTAAATTCATATACAGAGTATTCATTCTTGGTGTATCCGATTGGAGAAGGCGCGCGCAAAGCAGAGGCACCTGGCGAGAGCTGATGAGGTCGGCTGAAACCCGGACACGGGTTGTTACGACCACCTAAGTAAGTAAGTAAGTATTCATTCTGTAACTTGTTCTTCTAAAATATTTTCAATAAATAAACAAAAGTCAAGTTAAAAATAAAGATATAAATCATATATTGCATATGGTGCTCATATTTTAACGATCTTAAGTAAAATTTTGAAAAATGTACTCTTGAAGTGACACGCATTGTGCAATCGTAAGGAAATACATAAAATTTTAATGTCCTTTGCAATATTTGACGTTTATGCTATTTGAACAAAAACTACGATACGACATTATACGCAAAAAAAAAAAAAAAATCCAGAATAGCAACAAACACGTAGGCATCATTACAACAAAAGCAATAGTCTTAAAATTTGCATTTTAGTATAACTTTAGCAATAACGTAACCAAAGAACCACCAACACCAGTACAAAACAACAACAACAACAATCAGCTACAAAATCACTATAGAAATTCAGTAACTATAAAAATGTCTTTACGAGACATTAAAGGACATAAAACTACAGCGGCAAAAACTTTTTTGCTGCTTGTTCTCGGCTAACTTTTATGATAAAAAAAAGTACAAAAATAAAAACATAAACGAAAGGATGTACAAGTGTTTATGAGTGTGAGTGGGTAATGCTCAGTACCTACTTGTGTCTGTGTGTGTGTTTGTTTATTTTTTTGGCACTGTGCAAATTTTGACCGCAATCAGATGCTTTTTAAACGTTTTCGAACACGAATAACGACCTAAAAGATATGCATTTAAATGCGAGGCACAAATATATACACACACACACACACACACATACACACAGTCGAACAAACAAAAACCTACAACAGTAATGTTGAAGTATATTTTACTTGCTGTTTTTGTTATTGTGTCTGTTTGTACGAAATTATTTTATTCAACAAATTCATGAATAATTTAAACGATTTACACTTATTTCCCGCATCGCTCGCTCGTTTTTATTTTAACTTGTTTTGTTATTGTTTTTTTTTTCTGTATCAACCATTCAGCTAAAATACTAAAATTTTATGAAATTGGCAAAATTTTGTTAAAATTGCAATAAAACGTGACTCAGCATGAGGCACAAACGCTGCTTGAAATATGCACTTTTTTTTGCATGCATTTTCACAGCAATTAATTGAATGCCATTTAAAAGACAATAACAACAACATCGATTACAACAATATAATGGCTATTTAATAAATTAGTAAAAATAAAGCCAAATTTAATGTAATTAACAAAATACGCTGCGCATTAAACGCAATTAACTGTGCCTAATGACTATGAGATCAGGACGCGCCCCACACTAAAATCGATTGGTTGCGATACGAAGCATGTCTACTGCCTTCGCACTTCCACGCCGCCAAACTTGCAGGATCATGTATTAAATTAATAACTTTTAGCTTGTGCGGCATTTTCAATGCGATAAATTAAATTATTTATTATTGTTTGCATTTGACAGCAAACGTTAGCTGAATGTGTGTGTGTGTGTGTGTGTGCTTGTGTGTGCTTACGTTAATATATTTAGCTGCCTACATTCGAAATAATTCTAGCTATTTATTTGGCAAACAATTTGCAACTGAAACATGTTCTAAATAATCACGTTCGAATTAATGCAATTTAATCAAATACAATGAAAAAAAAAAAACAAACAGACAATATAGCAGCTATTCTGTAACAACACATAATTCAATTTAAATATTTTATAATTAATGCCAAATACAATTTGTCGTTTAGAATAAACGCGAGTGACAAAAACATGTTTTTATTGTATGATTTTCCGAATTCAAATTAATTGCTGCTTGTTGTGTATTATTAATATTCAGATTATATTTGATAGGTTTTTGTTAATGTAAGCTATTTTATTCATTTATAATCTATACTATTTAAATTATAACTATTGTCTACATCTACATCTGTACTCTACACTATTATATAAAGCATTCTGTGAATTTTTATTTATGTTCCATTTTTACGCGAGAAAAACATAACTATAAATATGCTATGTGAAATTGGCCACACCCCCCTTTGATGCCCAATAAAAGCGTTAAATATTTCCATAGCAGAAAATACTCAAGCGACTTAGATGGATTTAGATAATAACACAATAACGGCTCAGGGTAAGCGGTATAATTATTGACACCCTCGAATTTCGGTATTGTTATTGACCACCTTCCTTTGCATAAGGTTTACTGTGAATTTGACCTTCCTTTGCATAAGGTTTACTGTGAATTTGATGAATGAACCTGGTGACACCTTTTTTTAAAAAATATTTGTTTATATTTCTATGGTTTTCGTCAACTGTAACTGGCTTATTAGGTCCCAGAACTTAGGCCCGAAGAACTTACGCCCAAAGAAAAAAAAAAAAAAATGGCAAAACGACCGAAATTTTTCGTTAAAATCTTAATACCTAATTTTGTATGAAAAATTTCGGTCGTTTTTTCTCTTAATACCCGATTTTGTATGAAAAATTTCGGTAGTTTTTTGTCTAAATACCTGATTTTGTATGAAAAATTTCGGTCGTTTTTGGCATTTTTTTTTCCATGGAAAAAATGCCCGTAATTTCGGGTGAATGTCATTTTTTGGGGTGTTTGCGCCAATAAATTTCAGTCCTTTTTTTCCAAATATTTGAAAAAGAAGAAAGACCCAGAAAAAAAAGCTTGGAATTAAGGCCCGTAAAAAATCGGGCATTTTTGCTAAATAAAAACATGGAAAAACGTCAGAATTTTTGTGTGCCAAATGATAAGATATTTCAAAATCGTTATGATAAAGTTGTTTACCATTGTAGGGAAGGTAAAAAAACAACATTCAATATCAGGGCAAATCAATTTATCACAAAGGTAACAACACCGTTTGAACCTTATCCGGACAAAATGTGCAGGGACCCTATGTTCATGGAATAACATCAAAAATAAATAGAGTGATACAATTTCTGTAGATATTTTCACAGGGGAGCATTAATTTATTACTCCAATCTGATCTTTTATATTTTGGTAATCTTACATTTTATATGGATCACAGAAATTATGGAAATTTGGAAATAAGGCCCGAAAAACTGCTGAAAATTTTAGGCATTGCTTCCATTTTCTTTCGTACTTTATTTTCAAACCATTCGGGTGTAATTTGCTTCTTTTTGGCTCAATTGCCATTTCAAATTCGGCGTTTTTTTCTAAATTCAATGCTTCAAAAATTTCGGGCTTTTTTGACATTTTTTTTTTCGGGCGTGAAAAAAAGGGGTAAGTTCTGGGAGCCTAGACTAGTGATTTGACAAAAAATAGTCAGCCAATTGAAAAACTTATCAAACTTCCTTCTATCCTATTATTGCGAAATACTCAATAAAGTCATATAAACAAGCACACATACAAACACGCATAAGAAAGCAAAAAATAATAAAGTTTACAAAAAGGCATGTTTCGACAAGCTGAAATCGAAAAATTTTGAATTTAGCAGAAAATTGATAACTTTCCATACATTTTATATGGTGTCTACATTTGTGGACAACCGGCCAGGAGATGGTCATTTTGAAAAGCATGGTCTGAGGGTGAAAATTTTTTATTTTTTTATGTCGCTAGTGATCAAAACTGTTTAGAATTCATTTTTAGGAATCTACACTGAGGAAACAAATTGGTTACGGCAACAAAAAAAAAAAAAAAAAAATGCCCAACCACATTTTTGAAATATCAGGAACCTTAAATTTGCAGTTGTTTGAACATACTTTTTGATTGTCTTGAAAGAATTTGATGTTGTTAGAACTAAATATTGGTAATCGTAAACAAACTATATTCTCCTCCTAACTGAATATCGAAACATACAACCGATCTCTCGCTTAGCATGATAAATGATAAATGATAAATAATTGATTATCACAATAGACAGTCTCATTCTTCATTTACAAAAAATTTTGAATTTTTCGATTCTTTTCTCGACTAAGAACAGGTCAAAAGGTTATAAAAATGTATTCTGTTCTATCAAATAGATATTAAACTAAAGAAGCTGAATATTTTTAATCGTGTAATCTTTTTTTAGTCCATCAGATCAGTGAACAAGAAATACATAAATTTAAAATTTTTAAAACGAATCTGCAAAACTGTTGTCCAATTTATTTCTGTATGTAATTTTTATTAATATTTAAAGCAAATACTTCAGTTAAACTGTCGTAAATATATTATATCGATCCCTTTGTGCGAAATTATCGTATGTGCCTTTTTTTTGAAAATGACTTTTTGATGCAAATTTTTTCTACATGAGTTGCTTAGAATCAAAACTCACAAGGTCCACCAGTTCTGAGATAAATTTGATTTCTTTATCACAAGAGCATGTTATGTCCTATAAGCTTTGTTATTCCCATATTTCAACGCAATCTATCTTCGTTTCACTTAAGAAACGACTATGAATTTCTATGAATATTAAATAGTAGAAAAACAAGAAATACTTTTGGATATTGTGACTTTTGCTGCAAAATCATGGATTTTGTGAGTTTTGTAACTAACTAATTTGGATATTGTGAGTATTGCAACTCAAATGTGATATTGTACGTTTCATTAAATTTATACAAGACTAATTATTAGTATTGTAATATTTTATTTTATATTTCAATAATAATAAAAGGGATTCAAAACAAAAGTAAATAATTCAATAATATTTCAATAATAATAAAAGTAATTTAAAACAAAAGTAAAAATTTTATTTTATAATGAGTTTATTTTAAATAGAAAGCAAAAAAAAATTGAATCACTCTTAAACCTTAAACTTGATTCAACCCTTGATGGAATCTGCTCCGCTTGAAATTCACGCATAATATCTCCATATTCGTTCAAATCTAATATCTCAGGTGCTTTAAGAATTTCCTTGTAAAATTTAAGTTGTGCTAATGATTTTCAATCTGCACCGTAATGTTTTTCCAGCAAATTCGTAACGTCAGTTTTTTTTTCAGGACTTAAATGTTTTCTCCCCGAACTAGGATATTGTTTTTATTTTTTGATCGTGTGAAAAAGATTCTTTTGGAATTTCGAATTTGAAAATGCCAATCTGCAGGGGCTTTTAAAACATTAGTCTTGGAGCTTTTCCAATCATAAATTTCAAAATTTTCTGGTTTTTTTATTTGTGCCTGTTCTTTCATGATATCAGTGATATATTGATATCATTGATATCATGATATATTGTTCAGGTGTTACTATTACCTCTATTTTTTTTATTTGTTTTTCAGTCAATCCGAAAATTCTGTCTGGTGGTATGAAGCTATGGCCAGTGATAGGAAATACTAACTCTACTCCAGTAATATTTTTGGGGGCTGAATAAAACCAATACATTGCCATTGCCACCATAATGGAGTTCTTATTTTGACCTGCACAACCATCACTCACCAACCTTACAGTTGAATAGCACGACATATCCAGCTTACTCAGAGTATCAAAAACAAAGGTAGCAATCTCATTTGAACCTATATTTAAATGTATAAATCATTAAAAATAGCAGAGTACCTCACGGTTATTCATTGTACCATTCCGATGTTGACTTTCAGTCCAACAGTAAGATGTAACAGTATTTCTATTTAGTGAACCGCCTGAAGGACCTTTGACAATCGTAAAATTAAATAAGTCAAATTGACGGCTATAGTAGGTTGATGGATCTGGTAGTTTTGGTAGCGGTAAATTCTTCTGACAATCAAAGCTAAGAATAAGCATGTCATCTTTTTTATCCTTTAACAAATTGAAGAATGCTGTCGCTCTCAGCATGTGTATACGTTTTTGCGTAATAAGATTTTGCTTTTCTTGATCATCAGCGCTTCTTTTAATTTGTTCTAAAGTTCCAGGCATGTTGAGCAGACATCAGTTCTTGGTGTTCCAAATCCTAGGTTAATATATTTTTTGAATATATCCCTGAAGTAGTTTTCTTTTACTTTAAATATGTATATCATTTGATTGCTCTGTCATATATTCCTTCCAGATTTTCTTGATGGATAGCTCAGATGGCAAATAATGACGCCCTGAACTTTGAGTTCTGCAGTAGTGTGACTCGATCACTTTAAACTTTCTAACAAAATTCATCACACTTTCTTTTTTTTGTAGGAATGCAGTTTCTTTTCTATTTCCTCCCCCTTTTTTCTTTGGGCATTTCTCCATTTTCAAAAAAGTTTTTTGCTATTAGACTTACTCTAAATCTAGATATACCTAGAACATCAATAAAAGTTTTACAACACACTGGAACACGTTTTTTCTTGGTATTCCTGATGAAATACTTTGTCTGCATGTTCCGAGCCTTGCCTGTATTAGTTGTAGGCCTTCTTCTTTTGATAGTGTTAGATTTTAAATGTTTTAAGATAAAATTATCTTGATAAATTTTATCTTTTTTCAAATACATTTGAGCGTGGAAATGTTTGAGGTCGCTCATTTTAAGTTCTTTCCAAAGAAACTTACCAGTTTTATGACCACATTTAGGTAGAATTGGCAGCATTACGGATGAATGTCTATGAATTTTTGTTATACATATTTGTCAAATTTTCATCTTAGCAATTAATTTATTAATATTAACTTAACGTATTATTTTTTCTTTAGCCCTTTCCCAATTTTCTGGTTGCCTCAGCTTTTTCCTTGGGGTTTCCCCATCTTGCACTGGCCTAGCATTTCTTTCCATTTACTTTAAATTTTTTAAAATTTACAGATTTACTTTAAAAACACTAAGGCAAAATTCACGACTTACTCTCGGACATAGAACAACATGAATGAACTAATTCCACTCGTACGACATAAAATGCAGTTAAACAACCGTTATTCTTGCTAAATATGGATTTTGTGAGTTTTGCAGGCTACATTTTTTAATGGCGGTGTTGACTTTTTGATTTTGCTAGTTTTGAGGAATTAGTGAGTTTTGAAACGAATAAATTGCCCACTTTTGTGAGTTTTGCAACCAAACTCAATAAAGTCCTTGTTGTGGAGGACGGAGATTCAAAGATTTGCAACATTTTCTTTCGGCTAGCCATATTATTCATTCAAATCAACAAAACTGCATCATTAACTCAATTTTTTCAAAAAGTGGATTTTGTGAGTTTTGATTCTAAGCCACTCACATACCACAACGCATCACCTGGTAAAATATTGCAGCGGAAATCCCTTAAGTTACGCCAAAATTTGACTGTATATATTTTATCGCAAGAACAATATTAAAATGTTTAAAAAGTAGAAAATATGCTCTCCTGTAGCATTTGGTTTTTGACACATACGATAAATTCGCTCGAAGGGGTCGATATGTAGTCATACATAAAAAATTTTCTTTTCAAACTTCTCCTCGATCGCATTTGAAGTTGGAGCTTCTGATCAAAAGTCTGATTATATTAGTGCCGACCTTAAGAGCATTTGTATTCACAAAGAAATTAATATTTGTATGATAATAAAACAAATTAGAAAAAAAAAATGAAAATAATAAGTTTTCCAATGTAATAATATTGTTAAATAAATTACCAAATATGACCAAGAAGTTAAAAGGAAAAGTTATTTTAAAATTAAAGTAAAAAATTTGTAGTGATTTTGTAGTCGGTTTTTTTTGTGTCCAAAATTGTTCTGTTGAAAAGGTTATTTTTAGTATCATCTGAGAAAAAGAATAAGCTAAAGAATATTTAATATTCTTTATATTTTTCAATTTGGGTCCATCCTAACTTTTTTTTAAATTTTTAATTCATGCATGAGTAAATTTATTCTGATATAACATATTTAGAGAAAATACAAAGTTGACAATAAGTTTTTTTTTTTAATGTTTATTCATTTTTTGTGACTTTTTATTACGTCCAATGAGTCGTGAAATTGCTGTCGTCTGATTTCCATGGCACTGCGCTGCTATATTTTTAGCTTTTATTGTTCCAAAGAATTTCAAGGATAGTTGTCAGTGTCCTGCAACTGTGACTGCGTATGTGTGAGAATGTGTGTGTGTGTGCAAAATTCCACACATGATTGGAATTGCTTAAATTGTTGTTTTTATTTTTTGTTTTTTTTTCCTATGGTGGTATTTCTTTTTGCACACCATTAAATGCCATAAAATATTTCGACTATTTCTATTTCGCAGTGTATTTTCATAAAAGGTTTATTATCGTTTTTTTTATATATGTTAATCTTATTTTGCTGCTATTGCAACTTATATAACATAAAAATTCCGAATTTATATCTTTATATGACTTGCATACTCCTGCCCAATCTTATTCCAATCTAATGCTTTCTTATCTTATTCGCAACCGATTTAATTTGATTTCTTCTCGCGTGCTTTTTCAATGCCTTTGATTTGAATTCATTTAATTTTTCGCCCCTTCGCCAGAGAAAATAGAAGAGCAGCAGCAGAAGTTGGTAGAATAGCAGCAACAGAAAACTTCATAATTTTGCATTTTGCGGAAATTTTGCCAATTTCCGAGGTGACAAAATCAGGAATTTACGACGCCGTCAATCTTTATCAACGCAGCGCTGCTGCCATTTTGTGAGCGAATCCATACAAAGCCCTTGTTCGAACTTTAGTTTCTTTGCATTATTTTTTTTTTATTTTTTGAACTGCTTATGTTCAACATATTTTCTTTTTTGCCCTCTACTTTTTGTTGGAGTTTTCCAATGATAAGAAAGTGAAAATCGTTTGCCAAAAATTTCCGCATTCGCTCGAAAGCCTTTTTATGCCAACTTCAGCAGTTTGTTCCTTGATTATCGGTTGCCTGATCCGTTTTCAGTGCTTGGGAAATTCATGCTTATTGCCAAGATTCCCTTCTTTTCTTTGTTTTGTTTTTTTTTCGTTGCTATCGGCTCGTTGTTTGGTGTGCTGGAGGCGACATTATTTTCAAAATCGGCGTTTCTATCGTTTTGTTTGTGTGAAAATGAGCTCGATTGTGACAGTAGGCGTAATTGATAATATATGCATGTGTGGTTGTGTGTGTGTGAGTGTGTGAGGGTTTGAATATACCCTATAGGAACAAACTAACTTGTTTTTAAAAACAACTAGTTAAAAAACTAGTTTAAAATAAACCAGTATATGAACTACTTTGAATTATATTAAGGCGGCAACTACTCTGATGTTGGCATGTTTTAATTGAAAATTTTTATTAGATTACAAGCTTATATATATATATATTTAACCATGTTATTTCATCAAATATTATTAACTTTTGGCCATCAGTAATAGTTTTTAATTGGTTATTTTAAAGCAATTAAAAAAATAATTGAAATGTAACTAATTTAACAAGTAGTTGAAAATATATGCAGACGACAGTCAATTGACTTATTTAGCGGACATCACCATACAAAATAAGTTAGTTCGTTCTATGGGAAAAAGTCAGAATTTCAACTAGTTGTGGTTGACAAAAAACTACTTTATCAACTACTTTTAAATTAGTTGATTTTCCTACAGGGTACTTACAGTAAAATGTGGATGTACTTAAAGAGGATAACGTACGTAATACATTTTAATGTGGGCTGGCTTATGTGGTTCATAAAAGCAGGAATTTTTTAGAATTTCTAAAATTTAACTGCACTCAGAAAACAAAAATTCAATGGTTGATAAAATACTACATGAAACAATAATATTTATACCCCAACGCGTACTGCGTAAGGTGTGCACTAACTTTGTCATTTCGTTTGTAACGTCAATAAGGAGGCGTGGAAGGTATAGAAAGGAGTGCATATATTTGATCCGCATCACCCCTGAGTCGATTTCCGACTGCCCGTCTGCCTGTTCATCTGTGGACACGATTACAGCCATATTTTAAAGCAGCAGAAAATGTTATGCCTGATCAGGCTGGAATTCAATCTGGAGAGGCATGACTTTTCCTTCAAAATATTCGTGAGTTTTTCATACAAGTGCCCGCCTCTTCAGACCTGAAATTTAGTATTACTATTTGTAAATATTCATCAATAATTTCTGGTCTGAATATCAATTTTTATTTCGAATTCAAATATGAAATCCGGTCTGAAATAAAAGAGGACTGATTTTTTGTTTAATTTCAGAATAGAACACCGGTCTTTAAAAAAAAAATTTTATATATAAATTGCTGCTTTGAAATCTAAACTGAATAATGGAGTCATGATTATGCTAAGAAATTCAGTCATGAATTCGAGTCTGACCATTAGAGGCCTGAGCGAGTTTTCTGCTGGGATTCTATATAGCAAAGACCAAGCTCAAAAATGAACCAAATCGTATGAAAACCACTCCTACCTCCCATACAAATTGACTTTATTTTTAACGTAAAATCTTTTAAAAATTTATAAAAATTAAAGAAATGTCTCGAAATTTTGCACATAAGCTTTGATGTGTAATATGAACCCTCACTTTTATATTTGACAAAATCTTATAAAAACTAGCCCTACCTTCCATCGAAGTAACGTCACCATAATAGAGAAACCTTTGTAAATATATAAAACTAGATGTCATCGTGTTTGTATGTAGGTACCCAAATTTCAACAACATAATTTGTCCGACCTACACAAAATTTTTGCACATATCGATTTTTTCGAAATTGACTTTTTGATGAAAATTTGTTCTACATACCACAACACATCACCTGGTAAAATTTTGTAGATGAAATCCCTATAGTAACGCCAAAAGTTAACTGCATATTTTATCGTATGTTACAATGGATTTTTTTTCCAGCGGGCGAAAGTATCGTATTTGCCATACAAAAATATTAGGTGCACAGTGGTTGTTGTTATATTTACTATTTCTGTTTTAATTTATAAGTAGAATGTGAAGGGGATTGCTCACTTTTATTTAGCCCTTTCGTACCATTTCTCTACTTGCTTCATCGTTACTTAGCGAAAAACAATATTAAAGTGTATAAAAAGTAGAAAAAACGCTCTCCTGTAAAATTTTGTTTTTGGCACATACGATCATTTCGCGCAAAGGGGTCGATATACTCTTCGGTGTAATGCGAACTCTTTAGACAAGAAAAGTGGGAGTGGTATTTTACTTTTAATCGAAATTCTTCTACACCGTGAGTCTAATTTCAGCCACATTTTGTACATATTGTCCCTGGCAATGTGAGCAGTTTTAAATAGCTGTCTATAAAGCAGTTTATAAAGCTGGGTGGTAATGGACTGGGGGTGTGACACTTTTTTTTTAATCAAACTCCATCTAGACCGTTTGACCGACTGCAATCCAATTTCGCACATGTATTCTTTAATATAATGAGCAGTTTTTAGCCTACAAAAGTGGGTGGGATTTTTTTTTATAATAATAAAATAATAATAATTGGGTAATTAAAATAATAATAATGAATTGGATAATTGGGACAAGGGGGCGTGTCAATTTAATTCTAATCGAATTTCTTCTACACCGTTTGTCCTACTTAAAGCAAGTTTTGTATTTATATTCCTTGGCATAAGGAGCAGTTTGTGGTTTACAAAAGTGGACGGAATTAGACAGGGGCGTGACACTTTAATTTAAAACGAACTTTTTCTATAGTGTTTGTCCAACTTCAACCAAGTTTTCAACATATACTGTTTGCAATACTGAACAGTGATTAGTCTAGGAAATTGGATCTCCTCTAAATTAATCTCCTTATACACCGTTTTCTGATTTCAATTTAGCTTTGCATATTCATTCTGCTTTGTAATGAGTAGACCATAGACTAAAAATTTTGGAGAAATTAGACAGAGGCGTGGCACTTTAATTTGAGCAAACTTCTTTTATAGTAATTGTTTGACTTAAATAAAATTTTCTACACGTATTCTTTGGAATAATGAGCAATCTGTAGTCTAGAAAATTTGATGGGATTAAACAGGGGGCGTGGCAATTTAATCTTAAACAATATTCTCTAACACCGTTGATATGAATTCGACCAAATTTTGCTCATATATTCTTTAGTATAATTAGAAGTAATGAGCTTAGAAAAGAGGTCGGGATTAGACAGGGGGGGAGGGGGGCATAGATCTTTATTGTTAATATTACACGCACATCGATTTTCCGAATTCAACCAAATTTTGCCTGTATTGTAGAAAGTTGGGCTGTACTAGAAGGGACGTGACGCTTTTATTTTAAATTAATTTCTTAAGAGTTTGTCCGACTTCAACCAAACTTTCCACATATATAACTTTCCACATAGTCCAGAAAAATAGGCGGGGTTGGACATGGGGTGCGGCATTTTAATTTTAATCAAACTCATTTTACACCATTTTTCCAACTTCAACCAAATTAACATCATTTGTTCAACTTCCACCAAATTTTGTACCTATTTTATTTGGAATAAGGAGTTATCCGTAGTCAAGAAAAGTGAGCTGGATTAGACAAGGGATTTTTTAAGTTCAAATAGTTTCATATGATAACATATGTCATAACATATGTCAACACATATGTCATATGTCATAACATTATTAAAAAAAAAAAGAAATTTTTTTAAATCATTAGGTTGCACTTTTTATATTATTCATTATCAATTTTACTTCAATAATATTAAGATATTATTTCGGACAGAAAAATTGTGTCAAAATTTCACTACAAGAAAAATTCACTAGAAGTAAGATGGGGGTTAAAATTTAATTCATTCAATAACGCGTCAGTTGATTGTAATAATTTATTACTAATGAATATTGCTTTGAAATGTAAAATGTTGACGCAAAAAATTTAGATTCATTAGTTACTCTATCTGTATTTGTTGAATCAAAGACATTTTTAACAGTGATGATTTCCTAAAATTTTACCAGGGGGCTTGCATTCGCAGTGAATATTTTCTAATATTTCTTTAATATTTATATTTCCATTGAAATATTATTTGGCAGAGTAATCGTTCATATTCACTTTTGTTCTAGTTACTAATTGGAACAAACAATTATTTACATAAACGAGAATACTGTAATCTTATATATTAATGCATATTATTAGGAAGTAATGAAATCATTTAAAATATTTCCGAATAGCTACTTGATTTTCACTATAGTCTTTCGATTTGAATTTTTTTCACCCTGGTATCATCTGCCGGTTTATGGTTCCACAACCAACTTGTTACATAGGGAACTGCGTTCCAAGTTTTCAATGGGAGACCAATTAAGTTTAAAGTCATCAAATTTAATACGTTCTACACTGTTTAACTGCTCATTCTGCTTCAGCACTACTAAAATCAATCGTATTAATGATATTTTTCGCCTTTTGAATGTTTTCTGGAATTTTACTAATTTCCTGATGAACATTGCTTGTTATATTTTCTAAACAATTACGGAAATCATTCTTATCGATATCAAAATAAAAACCTGTTCGAGCTTCATCCAAATTCTCTTCGGCCTCTACCCACGGAACTACAATATCTTGAATTTTCCAAGTACTCGGCTCCAACAAATTGGCAAGTTCATAAATTTTGCTGTTATCAATATTTTTCTTCTTGTTATATGATTCCACTTGATAGAAACTAATCAATCTTAATTTCAAATTGTTTATGATGCTGTCAATAAGAGAATCTCTGGAAGGTTTTTATAAATTCTGTTTTAAACGATGCTAATATTTTTGAATACTTCTGAGCTTATAAATTTATCCACTTTTTTTTCGTAATTACCGCTACGATCTTTGACAATCGTCACTACATTTTCAGATATAACGTAACAAATATATCTATAAATATAATAATATATATTATTTTCTAAAAGTTTAATATTTTACCATTTTAAAAAAAACGTAAAATCAATAAAACGCTGCATTATTTGATAATTTTTTAAGTCTACATTGTAAAACCGATTTTTTCGCCCTAATAATGAAGAGTCGTTAGTTTAGAATTGAAAGAGTAGTACAAAATCACCGCTAATCATAAAAAACGAAAGAATTTTTTCTGGTTAACAGGGGGTTAGCACGAACCTTAACATTAACATCAAAGGGATCGCGCGAACCCCTGCGAAGCCCCAGGAAAACACCACTGATTTTAAATTTACTAACAGTGGTGAATTACGTGTGCTTCAAAAGCCCCGATCTTTTTGAAAATTGAATATTCCCTCCTTGTTCGATGCTGATCTTCCGATCGGCAACAAAAACACACTCAAAATAAAAAGCAATATCTTAGCTAATATCTTATTTATCCAAATGTCGATCCAAAATGCAAAAATTTTCTTACTGATAGTGCCATTAATTTTTTTCTATTTTAAATACGATCGAGAACTTTAGGGCCGATTATTGCAATGAGCAATCTAGCGGAGGTTAGTATCAATAAAACAACCTGCCTGTCTAAGGCCAGGAAGAAAGAGGAGGATGTTTTCAAATAATATGCTTTAAAAACGAATCATGGCTGTCATCATGAACTAATCGTTTCTCATCTGTGTAAAAGAAGGGTCTACCTTGGAGTCCGGCGTTGGCGGCCATTCCTTGGAGAGGTATGGAAACTCGATATATTACTTTGAGACACACCTGCGAGTGGATTGTACAGCAATTGTCCGGTTGAGCTTGTTAGCACGGGGATAGTATTTTCATGAGAGCATAAGAACATGACACGTAGTTATTCCTAATCCAAACTCTTAAGAAAGGAGTTGGATTTAAACACTTTCGAGTTTTCAGTTTCACACGGCCAGTTGTAAATGTTCATTTGTAGTTTTGGTCTTTTTGTCAGTGATGTTGAAAAGCCTCATCTGGTGGAACCCTTGCCCGTATGACTATCATGAGTGGCCTTTCGGGGAGTCTGGTGCTGATTGTGGTTTGTATACATCGCTTGCCTAGAGTGTCCGGGGGCTTCTTAATCAATTAATCAATTGATCAATTAAATCAATTTTAAGAGTCTTTTTAGACTTCTATATTAAAAAAGTCCTTTTAAAAGTGTTCTTCAAAAAATATTCGGAAATGCATGTGAAGCATATGCATGTTTCCAATAGTCGGCAAGGTTAACAAAACTTAAATATACTGATAGAAAAGCCAGTTGTGTTACTTCATATACAACAAATTTAATTTTTGATACAAAGTCTTAATTTATGTATTTCGAACAACAGTACTAAAATACTTTTGCCATGTGTTTACGTATATAACCCAAGTAAATGTCATCCTGTTGACCCCTTATTTTCTGTGTTGTCTAACTGTATCCTTGATTATGATTTTATGTTATTGTGTGGAGACTTTAATATCAATATCTTACCTAATGACGTATCTAAACAATTTATCTATGATAATATTTTGATTCTGGGGCTATCCGTAGTAAATGAATCTCAACCTGCTAGATGTTCCAACAACAATACTGCCAGTCTTCTGGACTATTTCATTGTATCGGATTCTTCAACGATTTTGTTATTTGATGAAATCTTTTTTATCTCTGACCTTGATTTAATTTTCTGTTCTTTAAGCTTGAATCTATCTCGTAATGTTGTTTCAAATTCTTTTTCGTTCCGTGGTTTTAAGGATATTAACTAGTCGTCCCTAATTCATGATATGTCTCTTATCTCTTTCAATGATTGTTGGAATCAAAGTACTGTCAATGACAAACTATGCTTCCTCTTAGAGCCTATAAAATATCTTTTTGAAAAACACGTCCCTTTACGTACGATTAGTGCAAAAAATGTCTCTTGTCCCTGGTTTTCTGAGTAAGTTCTTAATGCTATCAAAAAAATAAAAAAAATATCACAGATTATGGAGAAAAAAAAAACCCTCATCAGATAACTGGGAAATCTATAGTCTTGCGCAAAATATCGCTTTTTTCGCTGTTATTTTATCGCTGTTGTCAAAGGTATGCGAAAACCTTTAAAGTTGTACAGAACAAATAATACGAAGACGTTAGTGTTCAAAGCTTAATTAAATAACTATATACACACACAAAATATTTACGGTTAGCATTCTTTGGAATATTCCCCTTCTCAAATATACCGGTTTGAGCAGGTAAAATAAATGATATAATAAAATAGCAGCTGTATTAACCTGATTTTTTCATTTTATCGAACTCACGCGCGGTTCTCTTTTTAAGATTATAACTTTCTTAATATGCAATATATCTTTGTAAAATTTTTTTGCATATTTTTGAGTTGTTTTTAAGTCTCTTAAAATTTTCAATTCTGGGATGCCTCTTGTATTGTATTGTCGCCCTTAAAAACAGATAATATAAAGTTTGTAGCTTTAGGTGTTACCATTCCTGAGATCATAAGAGATATCGCACAAACGATTTTATATAAATAAAAGAGTGGTAAAAGTAGGCGTGGCAAATTTTTCACTTGGTCTAATAGCACATACACATCAAGTTTCATTATAAAAACATGTAGAACTGAGGAATTATAATGATTTATGAAAAGTGGGCGTAGTTATAGTTCGACCACGCCCATTTTTATTTGAGTTAATAAGAGTAACCATACAAACAAAATTACCAAATTTTAGCTCAATACATCCAAATTCGTCTGAAATAAAGCGTTTTTATTGATTTTGCGGGCGGCAATAGGCGGTGTGGCAACATTTTTTTTTATTATTATTCAAGATATTTGCCTTGAAAACACAGCCTGTTCCTGAGATCTTAACGAACACCAACTTGCACGAAGTATTTTATACGCACTGAGCCATAAGCGAAGGTTTTGAGTAAGGTGAGAGTTTTGCGAACGTTTTTGGTTAGCATTTCTTTTTTTTTAATTTTTTCTTTTTTATTTTGTCGCTTAAAAGTGCTTGCTGAAAAAGATTAAATTCGTGAAAGCTTTTCCGATGAAGAAAAATTGTACATATTTTGTGAAATTCATTAAAAACTTATTTTGAGTCGAAAATGAATCATTTATGTATCATTTCAGTAGGTAAGACTTCCTTGAAAATTAACCATTTTTTGTTCATAAATGAGTTCGGAAATGAATCATTTATGTTCCTTTTTTTGCATTCTGAAATCAGTTCAAAAAAGAATAATTTTTTTTTATCATATCAGTAGGAAACAATTTCTCATAAACGAACCATTTTTTGTTCATAAATGAATCATAAATGTTACTTTTTATATTCTAAAATCAGTTAAGAAAAGGAACTTAAGACGATGACCATAAAAAAAGTTAACCTTCATACAACCGTCTATCAGTGCGAGATGGATGTACTGCTACACGTATGAAAATTTTCAACATTTCAACATTTCTATCAAAAATAAAAATCAAGCCCAAATAGAATGAAAACCACGAAAACGTTCCATGCAAAAACGTAAACAAATAAATTCCCCAATTAATAACTTAACTATTTTGATATTTCATATATAATTTGAAAGTTTGTCAAATTGAAAAACAATCACGCCTTTTCCCCTTTGATCAGTTAAAATCAGTTGATAATTTTTAAAACAATAATTTTTTTATCATAATCATTTCTTCTGTAACAAAATATCGATATGTAATAATAAATAGTATTATGCAATAATAAAATTTATAATTCAAAAAGCTTCTTTTTCAACTCATTACTGAACAAAAAAAGGTTTGTTTTTGAGAGGCAATTCAGTCCTAAGATTGATACAAAAAGGGTTAATTTTCGAGTGCCGAAAAATAACTTTTTATGGTTAATTTTTTTAACTCATTTCCGAACAAAAAAAGGATAATTTATGGTTTTTTTTTAACTCATTTGCGAACAAAATAAGGTTCGTTTTTGAGAGGCATTTTAGTACGACGAATGATACAAAAAGGGTTCATTTATGAGTGCCGAAAATGAACGTTTCTACCCGAAAAGGTTCATAAATTAATTCAAAAACGGTAGTTTTGGTTCACTGGGTATATATTGATATTCAATTTTCTTGTTGTAATAAACGCAAGCAACAAAGAAACCATAAATTTCTAAGAAAAACGGTGTCTAAAAAAGTGTCATCAAATCACAGAACGAGGCGTAAAAAGCTTCACTTCAAAAATATCTTTTAATTCAGTTCAAAGGCTTACGGACGAAATTCGAAGAGTTATCTTTTGAAGAAAATTTTGGAAAATAGTGTTATTTTAAGTATTTTTGACTTTTTCCAACAAATCCATACATTTTTTTTAAATCGGGCTGCTTTTGCTAAATGTTGATTTTGTTGTGTTTTGTTGAAATAAAAATATGGCAAGACTAGCCCCATTGCGGGATTCACAAACACCTTAACGAGGATTTTCACTGTCGTTAACTAGCGAAAACTGTCTTTTCTATGAAAGTGGAATGCACAATGACCGATAGCGATAACTTTAATTAATGTATATTTTTTGGGAATCCAGCTACTGATCGCTCCTTAAGTTTAAACTCCTTTCTCAGAGTCTTCTTCGATTAAATTTTAGCCAGACAATAATGTAGAATTTACAATAAAGTATTCGTTGATAGTTTTATTACTGCTTTGAATCATTAATGAATTGAATTATAAAAATTACTTTATTGAAGATGAAGCAGAAATTTAATCGAGTTCAATTCAATTAGATGGAATGACTGCTGGTTTTATGATACAGTTGATGAAAAAGTTAGGGCTTTCATGCATAGATTGGATTTTGTTTATACTTGTCATGTTCCGTTATGTACAGTGCGAGTCTTAGATAATTCTTGTTCTTGGTTTACCAAGCGCGTATTAGTTGCAATTAAGCTTAGAAATAGAAAATATTCAATATGAAAAAGATGTCGCTCATAAGCTAATTGAAATTTGTTCAGAAGAGCTCATAATTCTGCTTATCTTACGATAAGGGAAGCTAAAACCAATTTTTTTAACTCCAAGTTGAACCCTGACTTGAACTCAAAACAGTTATGGAAGAACATTAAAAAGTACAGAGTTTTCAGTAAGAATACGGCGGAATGCAGTCTAAGCCCTGAAGAATTTAATAATTTATTTTTGGGCAGTGGTAACCCTACCACTACACACATCCCTAGTAATGTGAGCATGCCAGTGCAGGTAGGTAACTCGTGGTTTCCTTCCTTTGAATTTGCTCCTGTTAGTGAAGATCAGGTTGCTATGTGCTTAATGAAGATAAATTCAAATGCTGTTGGTATAGATGAAATGCCCATTAAGTTTGTGAAATTAGTATTACCTTTCATATTATCGCCAATAACTCACATTATTAATCATTGTATAACCAGCTCAAGATTTCCTGATTTATGGAAGGCTGCAACGGTCTTACCTGTGGCTAAATCTCCATCTGCTTCTGTACCTACTGACTTGAGACCCATAAGTATCCTGCCTGCACTTGGAAAGGTTCTTGAAAGTGTTATGTCCATCCAAATTGCTGAATATTTAAATACTAATAATCTATTATCTCCGCTCCAATCTGGTTTTAGGATTGGTCAAAGATGCTCCACAGCTGCAGTTAAGATTTTGGATGATATTAGAATCTCCTATGATCAAAACTCTCTGACCCTGCTTTGTCTCATTGACTTCTCCAAAGCATTTGATTCTGTTAATCACACTCTTCTTTGTTATAAATTAAAAATTACTTTCAGTTTAGTTCTAGCGCTGTCAAGTTGACTGCCAACTACCTGGAAGGGAGATTGCAGCGGGTTAAAGTAGGAAATGTTTATTCTTCCCTTAGGTCAGTTGTAGCCGGTGTCCCTCACGGGTCTATCCTGGGTTCATTACTCTGCTCTCTTTTTATAAATGATGTTTTTTCAGTTTGTAAATTTGCTACTGTTCGTGCATACGCTGACGACATTCAACTGTACCTCTCTCGACCAACTGGACTGTTAGAAGATCTGACTTACAGACTGAACTACGATTTGAACTCATTGAATAAATGGGCTGTTACCAACTTACTTCTCATAAGTCCTTTGAAATCTAAAGTTCTTCCTATTGCGAGAAATGACTACTGCTTTATTGATATTCCTCCCCTGTTTATTGGAGGTGAACAACTAGAATTTGTGATATTTGTGACTATTGAAACTCGTCGCAGGCTTGTTGTGCAATTAATTATGCCACATATCACATACTTTAATGTCTTTTATAGTCAGCTTGACTCACAATCTCAGCACAAGCTTCTTGTGGCATTTAATAGTGCTGCTAGATATGTATATGGAATTAATCTGTATTTGATATTTGATATATATTGATAATTAGTACAGTAAGAACTATGTTCTTTTTAAGCACAAAGGTTAAGTAATTAAAGAGAAATAAGAAATAAGTGAGAGATAACATGTAAAATAGACATTAAAATAAGTTAAAACTAATTATTTTAATTAACTTAAGTGAAAACATTAGAGAATTGAAAGCCAAAGGTGTAACAATAACAAATTCTGTAATTTAAAATTGAACAGTTAAATTATTGCAAGTTTAAATTATCATACATAAAATATAAGGAGAATTAGATCTGAAAGACTAAGTTAATTGCAAAAATTAGAGGACGTGATTAAGAAAGATGTAGAGAAAAAGTTATTAGAGAGATAGATATAGGAGCAAATAAACTGATTATTTATATTATGTTCTGTGAGAAGTACTCAACTATGGCATTCTTGAAACGTTCATTTCCAAAAATTGATTTTAAGTTAGTTGGTAACGAATTCCATAACCTGATAGCATTAATAAAAAATAATCTTGTTGAATTTAGGAAGTTGAAATTCGGCAAAGTAAGCATATGACTTCTACGCGAGTGACTAAATTGTAATTTTTCATACAAGTATGAGGGTGTTTTTAGTTTTATCAGCTTGTGCAGAAAAATGCAATTTCTGGCATTTAGGTAACTAATAATATCACAACCAAGCAAACAATTCCTGAATTGAGCCAAGTGATCGAATTTGCGCAAACCATAAACGTAACGGGTAGCATGATGAAATGCAATTTCTAATTTAAGCCGAGACCGTGAGTCCAACTTGCTATACACAAGCTCAGAGTATGTGATCACAGGAAGAACTAGTTGAATTATTAGTTTTTTCCTTGTATCAATAGGTGTGTGCTCTGCCGACATCCTTAGATTACGCAAGACATAATAAATTTTACGAACGACGCTGTTTATGTGGTCAGTACATGTGAGTGTACAATTTATGTTGAAACCTAGGTTACACACACTTCTAACTAGCTTAATATTCTTGTCACCTATTAATAGTTTAGGAATATCCTCAAAAATAATTTCACTTTTGCAAATCGTTATCATCATATTTCTCTAATAAGTAAAGGTATTCTTGGCTATGGTCTGATTGAGTATTTAAACATCAGCAATATTTTATTTTTACACAAACTTATCCACACCCAGAGCCCTGCATACCTTTATACTAAACTGAAGTTTTTTCAATCTCAAGTGTCAACTAACTTTGTTGTTCCTAGGTGTAATTACCTTAACAGTAGTAGATCTTTTTTTATTAGCACCATACAACTTTGGAATGCGTTACCTACTTTCTTAAAACAAATAACTTCACGATCCAACTTCAAACAATCCATTTTTAACCATTACAATTCTTTAAATCAATAAAACTATGCTCTGTTTTATTCTTTTTTCTCTATCAATGCGTTTTTCTCTTCTTAGTTCTAGTATACATTTACTTGTCTTCTCTGTATAACTTTATTTATATTTTCTAACCTCACTTAAGTCATTTAGTTTCTAGTTGTAATTATTTCTTATATAACTTATATCATAATATTTATCATTTTGAATTGTTAATTTTTCGTGATATTGTTATTTCTAACTGTTACAAAAAACATACAAAAAAAAAAAAAATGCTAGTTTTAAGTTAAATTTTTATTAAATTTTGTTAAAGAATCAATTTTCAAATTCCAATGAAGTACTAGAAAAGACATAGTCTTATTGTACACCATCAAATTAAATAAATAAATAATAAATAAATTCAGAGATTTTGCTTTTCCCATCGGACAACTAATGATATCCTTTGATTTTCAAATCGTTCGATACGAAGGCAAGGTCAAAAGTCATTTAAAAATAGCACAAATGGTGCTAGTAAGTCAAGATGTGAATTAGTCAAAAATCAGTCCGAAAATTTAAATGCGTTTTTGTTCAAGATGTTACTTCACCAATGTCAAATGGAATTTGCGATTGTCGAGTCATCTGTTTTATTTTTCAGGGACTTTTCACCTTTCATAGTGTATAGTGTTTCATAGTGTTCACATTTTTGTTAAACCTTCAGTGAACAAACATTCTTATAAAACACCTACAGCAAAACATTTCACATCTGATATTAAATTTCTAGAAATGTCAACGTCAAATAACAGAAATTATTTCAATCTGACGAAAGAAAAACACCGAACTGTGCTAGAAGACTACCAAAGGCTGAAAATGCATCAAGTTAAGTGTTTTTTTCTTTAACTTGACTTTGCACACTACAACAAAGTCATTGAAATTCAATTCAATCTGCTAAACCATAAAATTTTTTTTTTTTGCTTAACGTGAAACATAAAACTTTGCAGGACTTTTTCAATAAGGATCAGCAGAATAAAAACGGGAAAAAAATTCAACACTATAGCATTTAGAACAGACAGAGCAGCAGCACTAGGAATGCCAACGCGACGCGTAACTGACACTGACATAGAAGGGCGAATGAACAAACGCAAGGCGCTGCTGACAAACGACAGGACATCAGCGTAGCAAATACGAGTATTCAAGGTTGATGGCGAATAGCGGACTTGTTCAGAAATTAAAAAAAAAAGAAATATTTGAAGAAAACTAAAACTCGAAACTTTCTGTTTTCGTTCATTCCTCTATCTGACTTTGAGTATTTTTATAATTTTGATGAAAAACGCTGGAAAATGAAACGTTGAAATAATATTAAAAAGTTTTTGTTTTCTTTTTTCTTTCGTCGCTCAACAAAGATGAGTATCTTGTAAGGATATATGTGGATTTGAGTGTGTGTGTATTCCTGTGAGTGCGTCTACATAGTTTGTGCTATGTAATAAGAAAACTTTCTTGCCTTCACTCATCATTTATTGATGTTGGTGCGGAGCACAAACATCCGCTTGCCTGACTTGACTGCGGTATTTCTCTGGGCCGCTTCTAAACGCTGATATCCTATCCAAGCCATATCCTAGCTTTTGGAACGAAGCAGTTGCCTTACTGCGGTGTATCTTTCGAAGCAATTGATAAAAGTTTATTTCGTCCTGTGAGTGCGTCTCATCGCATTTTTCGTTTATTCGTTTGTCTAACATACCACTTCCTTTACACACTCATCCGTATTGATAAGCGTGTTCATGTGTCTATATGCGTGTGTGTGAGTGCGTGTTGGAAGTTACAGCTCAGCGGGCACTAAAACTATTGCAATTTCCTGATGAAAAAACTTTTCAAACTTTCAGTACTTCTTCTTCAGCAACATCTTTCAGTGATTTTGTTACTTTTTCTTTGGCTTTGGCGTTAATTGCTTTCATTCATTTCGCCATATTGAAAAAGTATTAACAGCTCCATGATTTTGGTCTGTACGAGTACATCTACTCTACTTCTACTGATGCCTCATTTTGATGGCGGTCGACGGAAGTAGCACGGTTAACTTGTTTGGCGCCAATAAAAAAAAAAATTCATGATTCACTTCCGTTTTAACTTGAACCCAAACCAAACTCGTGCTAGTTCTTTTTTAGTCCGGGAGCCGCTAACTATGAAGTTGAAAAAGAAAACAAAAATGTATTCTGCTAATTCATTGAGTGCCCTAAGAAGGCTTTAACTGTTTTGGTTTGTCCTGTTTTCTTATCTTTCACCCGAACAGGAAGTTAACAACAGGATATGAGGTAAGCTTTATTTTTGTTAAATAATTTTGGGTTTAAGAAATGAGATGAGATGCAATGAGATGGGTTCAATGGGTGGGTGATGGAATAGATAAGTTTGTTTTATGCACTCAAGATTAGAACACTTTAAGAGAAAATCGACAGGAAAACCTACGAAATATTTGTCTCGTAATTTTGGGAATATTATTATTTTACTTTTATTTTATTACTTGCTGAATACCCGGCGCTATTCGGGAGGTAATAGAAATTATTTTTGAACTTATTCCTTGATTTGAAAAAACTTTTCACAAACCTAAGAATGAATATTGTGTTCCTTTCAATCCAGTATTTTTAGAGGAATAAGAAAAATCGTGGCTTCAAATCTGAAGATTATCATAAAAAGTTAGAAAAGTCGCAATGAATGGGTGCGTGGCTATAGCTTCGAAACGAATATTTCAAATTTTATATTAAAAATTTCGAAAAAAGCAGATCAAAAACTAAAAAAGTTTTGGCAAGCATTTATTTCAAATTTCTCGGCTCCCCAGCCCGAAAGTACTCCCGAAGTTTTCAGCAGTTTTTTGGGATTTTTCCCGTGATTCTGATTGAATATAAGAATATCAAAATATAAATGAACAGATTTGAGTAGTAAAGTAGTGTTCCCCTCTGAAAATATCTGCAAAGATTACCTTCAATCTATTTGTTTTTTTTTTTGTTATTCCATGAAAAAGGGGTCCATGGATATTACGTCCGGATAAGGTCCAAATGGCATTATTTTATTGTAAATGATTTGACCTCTAACGGGATGTTGTTTTTTTTACCGGATTTGAAATTTTTTACTTTTAAATTTGGCAAAAAAGCCCAATTTGTTTTTTCGGGCCTAAATTCCAAGCTTATTTTTCGGGCTTTTGAAATATTTGGAAAAAAGGCCCGAAATTTATTGGCACGAACACTCGAAAAAATTACATAGTCGCCAGAAATTTCCGAAAATTTTATATGGAAAATTTCGGACTTTTTTGTCATTTTTTTTTTGGGCGTAAGTTCATCGGGAGTAAGTTCTGGGAGCCAATTTTCTCATGCATTAATTACAATTGGGCAAATTACAGTTCATGCTAATTAAGGTTTAATGTGCTAATTCTGAAATATGCTATTTTGCCTGTTAATTTTTTGTTTTTGTTCTGCATGTAAACACAAGTTAAACCGGTGTGTTAAATATTGCCACTTTTGTACATGCCCTGAGGCATGCTTTTGTAGAGTGTTAATCTGTTATTTCGTGAACAACTGTTTTACGTGAATCAAAAGGAGTTGGCTAGTAAGTAATTTTGATGAAATTTGCAATAAAACTGAATATTCAATTGAATTTTTAACTTTTAATAGAATCCAAAACATCTGAAACTACAAGCTAATACTTTCCATTTAGGTTGTGCTCACAGTTGTCAAAAATTAGTACATTATAATATTAGTAGATTAAAATATTAAAATGAACTGTGAATTGCCCAAATGTGTCGTAATGTTGCTGTAATGTCCAAAGTGTTCACGCTACTAAACTTGTGCGCAGGAGTTCATGTAATATTATTGTTGACGTAAGCTTTGTGTGTTATCAAAAATTATTATTCCTTTGTGGAATTGTCCACAAATCAATAAAATGCCACAACCCCTCCCACTGCCCACAAATCAATAAAAATTATATATTTCAGATGGTTTTGGTCCTATTAGACTTTAATTTGGAAATTTAGATCGTATAGCTAATATCGGAAACTGTTCCAAAAATGATCTATGCCCATTGTTTCAGAAAAAATTTGTGTGTGGCCGCCACGCACGGTAGAAGTGAAACTTTTACCCAAAATTGGAATTTCTGGTAAGATTACTAATTTATTTTATTAACATTCCCTCCTTCAGTGCACCCAAATGGTTAAAAAGCAGTTTTATTATTTTCCCTTTACGTGCTCGTATCGAACCGAGTACAATTCGACTGCAAGTTGAACATGCTACTATCACACCATTGCCCCCTTGCATCAAAGCGAACGAAATACGAACAAAACTGAAAGCAAGCATTCTATAGATCTTCCAATTAATTCCATAGGTTTGATGCCAAAAAGAATTTATTGTTGAAGCGAAGCTTTCTACTCCCCGTTCTGAGATTTGCTTAGAGTGAAATCTGAAAAATTTTCGACAGATTTTTTCTTGGAATTTTGGTGGTTCCTTTGTTGCTAGCGCTTATTACAATAAGAAAACTAAATACTTTAATATTAAATATTGTACTAAAAATATGTTTAGGTTCCCGTAGGGATCGAACTCGTGTCCTCTTAAATGACAGCCTAGCACACTACCCACTAGGCCACAAAGACTTGTGGGAAACAGTTGTTAATTTAATCTTAGCTATAACAGAAGCTATGCTGCAGCAGATCGTCACCATCTATCAATAGATAGAGGATTGTGTATTTGCTATGCTACAAAAATTTGCTTTTATTTGCCACAAGGTGTCTCCAGCATCGATGTGTTTGTATTGTGAATGCGTTTGTGGTGTTGTTGGCATAGAGTATAAATTATTATCTATATCTAGAGATTGCATCAACTCTGGTAAATCTCTGGCATGTGTTAACAGAGATTTTTTTCTTCATGTTTTTAAGTGAAATAACTCTGTTAACACTGTTAGCAGAGTTGATGGAATCTCTAGATAATAATTTACACTCTATGTTTTAACTGTCAAAAAAATAGATGATATCAATAAATATGAAATTAACAAACGCGTGCATTAAATCGGCAAGGTATCTAAAATGTTTGTTAAATTTAATTTAAATTTTGTTTCGTGTGCGTTCTTTAATATATATTTTTGAAGCGAAGTTTTTTACTCCTCGTTCTGTGATTTGCTTGGAGTGAAATCTGAAAAATTTTCGACAGATTTTTCGCTACGCAGTACGCTGTTGAAGGAAAAAATTTGTTCAGTGCAGCCAAGTTCACAACCATGTGTGGAGAGTTAAAATGGAGAGTCGCTGGCATTATATGCCCGTTTATGTAATTGGCGTGGAAGTTTGACATTCAACAATAAAAAATAAGCAGTAAATATGTTTTCTGTATGTGTGTAATTAATTTTATGTTATTTTAAATTTTTGAATTTAAAAGATAATTTATTAAAAAGAAAAAAATTATTATGCTATCAAATCTATGTAACTGCGAAAAAGCTTCGCTTCTCTCGTGTGTCCTCGACGCACCTGTGTTTTTTATCCAAAATAATCTTCAAGCGATTATATAATTTGCCTATATATACATATACATGCCTGCATCATTTAGCATTAAATATCGTCGCAAATGCAACATAAAATACTATGGAAATCTTGTAACGAAAAACGCATCAACATTTTTAACTGTGTAGGCACGGTAAAATAAACCCAAACAAGTATGCGTAGTAGCATAAGGTCAAAGCTCTGGAAAGAATAAAGAAAAAACTCCAACATTTTCGCCCACATGGCACAAAATCTGACTTCGATATCGAAAATTTAAAAATTAACGAATAGTTTGCGATGATAACAATCGATTTCGATATCGATTACGATTCGAAAAAGACACGTTTTGAGGACGTAAAGGTTCGCTTATGTTTCATAATATTATTCGTTCACAATTCCAAGATCATTATATTTTCTACTTCTTTAATGTAAGGTGGATACTTTCGGATAACTTTTTTTCCGGATAACTTTCGGATAATTTACTTTTATTATTACTGACGCGATAACACTTTCGGTTTTTATCGCCAATAAGGGAAAAATACGAAATTTTTCTTTAATAAAAGTTCATTGCAAACGAACTTTCACCGGCTGGGTTACATATGAATTGACAAGTCTTAATTTTCGGCACAATACTTTAGTAACATATACTTCTTATGTTTTAGTTTTGACCAACATATCGTAGGTAATCTGACAGCTCAGTTGGTAATGAAAGTACTTGGAACCAGTAGTTTGTGTGTTAAAATACCGCAGCATACGAATATTTTTTTATTTCGGTATAAACGTGAGCTAAAAACTACATTTAACTTATATGATAGATATGATATTTATATGTAAATTCACAGATATTAGAATAAACAAATTTTAGATTCAAAGTTGCATTCGTTATTATTGCAGCATTATTGCAGCATGTGCTGTTTCCAAATCAATCAATGCAATCAATCTGAATTTATTAAAACTCAATTTGAGAAATACCTAAAAGTATGCTAATGTTCTGAAAAAATGTTATGTTCAGATTCAAATTCTTAGACCGTACTGTACTTTTAGAGTATTGAACGAAAGACACAATTCAATCAAAAAAGAAAGAGAGAAGTACTGATTGTTGATTTTAAATATGTATGAGCTACTCAAATATTTAAATAGCAATTTTTTCGTTTTTATACAACTAGTGCGGCGAGTTTCTGTGTTGTTTTCATAAGAACAATTTCGTTACATTGGTTTTACCCCCCCATCTAGCTCGCCGTATTGTATTCGCAGCTATAAAAGTATCACTTCAAAAAAAACGCAACAAGTCTAGTTTAATGAATCTGCTTAAATTTCCAAAAGTTGCTTAGTACAAGGCATGGCAGAGTTATAATTGTGTCAAGCGTGCAAGATTTTTCCTAGATTATAATGTTATTACAAAAAAGGCTACTATCCCCCTGCGATCCAAACAACCCCTTGAAATTTAGTAGGTTCATTTAAGTAGACTTTAGCATTTGCTTTAAGTAGCAAATGATTTCTTTTTGCATGTGTATTCGGATGTTGTTGAATATTCAAACCAACGTTCTGTCGACGCAGTACTTTTTAAGAGCAAAATACGCCAGTGTTTGATAAGAACTAAACGTAGAAAAATCGACTCACTAACACACTAGCGATCCGAGTTAAATTTTAGCAGTGGTAACTTTTTAATTGAATATAAATAATAATAGTTATATTTAACTCTTTGTAACTTAATATCCAAAAGTATGTCAAATTTACAGATACACAATACCACAAGTTTGAGTGGAATTTTTTGATATATTCATTATATAAGATTTTATTTTTTTAATTCTTTAATACTCCTTTATGTTTCAAAAATAGTTTTGTTTCAAATAAGGAAAGAAAATTTCACTTTGATTACTTCCAAAAAGACTTTGATACCAAAAGACTAGATACTTTGAAAAAAAATTTTTTTTGGCGCTACAACAAGTAAAATTTTGCTTAAAATTTAGTTGATTTTCTTTGATCTGTGTCTTTGTGTTTTCTTTGTGTTTTTTCTCAGCTTGGTCTCAATTGTAAGGTCAATGATTCTACTGCACATAACTTTTTAGTTCAATCTCAGATAGCGACGTATTTTTTTTTGTTGTAGTAAAGAAATAATGAGAGAAAATTATACAAAAAAAAAAAGATATGACCTGATAGTTGAAAATTAAGCATGCTTGTTATAAATTTTATTTTGTAGTACCGCAAACGCGTTAAATTTATACTCTAAAATTTTTTGTTTAATTTTAAAGTATGTTTTTTTCTCAGTGTATATGTAATTATAATACCTTCTGCTAAACAGTTTATTCAAAGTAGATTCGCTTTGATTTTAAGGTTTGGCCTATTGTAGCAGTGGAGGCTATTTATTGAATTTTATAATAAATACCGGAAGAAACGCTAACGATTTATTTCCGTCTCTTGGAATGGGTAATGGTATAGTCCACAAGCCATCGAAACAATAGCGATTCAATATATTTATGCAAAATATGCATAGTTTTATTAATTTTGAAATTTTTATTTTTTATTTCTTATATTATTTGTTTGGCCATTGTGTGCTCATTCTGCATAAATTCACCCAAACTCAAGTGTGAACACATGCACCTGGCCAGAGCAGAAATATTTAATGCAATAATCCTTTTCCTAAATTATGACAAGATGCTGACAGCAAAAGCTGTCAATGCAAAAATTTCCAACATAAGTTAGTCGAATGAACACATATCTACCTCTAGCATATGCCACAGCCCTTTCACTTTGAATGTAAAGAATAGATTTTGAGCTTGAACATTTATTTGCATTTTAAGTGAAAAATTTTAATAAAGATCCTTTTTCCTGTGGTGCATCAGTTATTGTGTGTCCTGTTGTTTTTTGTTTTGTTCGTTTGATGAGAACTCTCAACATGTTATGTTGACCAACACAAACAAAACCAACAAAACAACAGCAGGGCGAGTCCCCCTCAGCCATCTCACTAGCTGTAGCTCATATTTTGTGGTACATTTTCATCTTATGCATCTATTCATACTTTCATTCATGCTTATGCTTTCAATTCCTTAAATTTTGAGAATTTCGCTATGTTGCGGTCTGTTGATTTTGTTACGAACAGTGCCATCAGTTTTGAAGACACTTGAGTGTCAAGTTTATGTGGACAGGATGAAGAAGTGAAGAAGTAGCAGTAGAAGAAGAGGAAGAAGAAGAGAAAGAATAGGAGGATGAAGAAGCTTGCTGCTGGTATTTGAACAGACATCAGCTTTATGTCATTCCTGTTTGGTTTGGTTATTGTGTGCCTTACGGCAAGTTGCGCATGTTTGAACATGCCTTTTGTGTTTGTATGTATTTGTGTGAGTGTGTGTGTGTGTTTTGTGAGTTACTGTGTAAATCTGACAGATTCTGTCATTCATTCTACACTTGAACTCATTTATGTTAAGTTGGCAGCCCTGGCATGTGGCGTCATAAGCCGCATGTCACCATCAAAGTCATTGTTGACGTCCTTCTTGCTTAGAACTTTTTATCTCTTAGTATAAAAGTGCTTAAAATAAATGTCTTGTTAGTGTGCCGTAAATCGTAACGATGTCTCCTTCAAGACGTTTTATTCTCACTTGGAAAACGTGACCAGCTATCTTGTCATCAAAACAACTGAATGTGTGAATAAGAAATCGGTGCACTCTGGGAAGAGTTTTTTTCAAAACAACAGTTTTTGAATCTGAGCTGAGTTACAGCCAAGGTATGCTTAATTAAAATACAATTCCAACTAGGGCATAATGAACATTAATTCTCCTTAATTTCTTTTGTGAATTTTTCCTTTATAACGTCTTTTATATTACTACGTATTTACATCCATTGCACGTGTTCTTGCAAATTTCATACAATCCAATTTTCCAACCTATTTAAGTAATGGCTTATTTTTCCTCTTAGCCAACTTTACACAGCATTACTTCAATGCTTGTTCCGTACTGCATGCCTGTTTGCTTTACTTGATTGTTGATCTACCTCTTAGTTGTATATTTATAATATTTGGGGTGTGGATACAAGATATCACACTCCACTACCAAGTGGTTTATTCTAATGTTGTTGTTGCTCGTTGCTCTTTCAAAATTTGGTTTTCGTCTGTTGTCATTATGTCATTCGGCATTGTTTTTGACATTTTGGGAATGTCAAAATTGTTGAAGGTGTAATGAGAGGACACACAAGAACACATTGGCAGTCGTCGACAAAGACACTAAGAAATGGCAAGGATATGACACAATAAGACCGACATCTGAGCTCTAGACACATACACACACGCAACCATACCACATACATACCTACTTGTTTTATTGAAACACAAAAGCGGTTAACCAGAAATGAACTGCGAGCACTTCGGTTACTTCTGACCAAAAAGCTCCCTGCTGTGTTTCAAGAAGCAAGCGATTCCAAAGATCAAGTCGCTTTGTGGAAACATGAATTCAATTTCTGACAGCGAATAGATCTGATAGAGTTAAAATTTTCAAAATTAAATATTGATTAAATTTATGTTCTAATAAATTTACAATAGTTTGAAGAGATTTGCATTAATGGAGGGGAGGGGCTGTTGTTTTTTTGCTTGAGGTTTTTGCAAAATTTGAAAAAAGAGCGTCACTAATACTATATAAATTTCAAACACAAATTTTCATATGATTTATAAATTGACCGATTTGAGAAATTAAGGCTTGTTGGAAAGGTTATCGCACCAGTTTTTTAGAATACAATTTACCGCTTACTTGTGAATATTGCGCATAAAGCCTCACCCATTTTTTTTTTTTTTTTTGGGCGGAAAGTTTTTTAAAGTTTGTTCACATTAATAGCACAATAGACTGGCCCAAAAATCTGAACATTTTTTTTCATCATCACGTCCACAGTGATGTGCCGAGTAGACTGCATGGTGTCGACTACACAATTGTCAACGCGTCGTCAATTCAGTGCCGGCAATTCAAAATCCAAAACTGTTGACGCTTAATTGTCAACGCGTCGATAATTTTACACCTGTCAAAGAATTTTGGACAAAGTATTTCGTAAAAGTTGTTTATTATAAGTCTATAAGGGTATTCACACCGGACTCGTTCGATTTTAGTTGTTCCTTGCTATTTTTTTACATGCACTTTGTTTTTGTAAAATTATCGATCAAAACCAAATTGCAGGCTATAAAAGAAGCATCAAATAACTAATGGGTCCAATGTGAATACCCTTTATAGATTTTATTTAATTTTTTACACAGATATTCACACAAATACATGTATGCAGTGGTATAGACAGCTTTTGGTTCTGGGGGGGATCCGTAAAAAAATAATTACCTTAAAAAAAATTTCTTTTGAATACCTGAGTACCGGGTTGTTTTATGATGCTGAATATCAGTTTCACAGCCCAACTTTGCTTTAACATCGAAAAAGTATGAAAGAAGACGCTATGGCATGTGAAATATGTATAATATGTATAAATCGATGGTTAAGAGCACAAATCTGATAAGTGCTCTTTTGACGAAAATGGGTTAACTGCATTTTCCAACTCGTCAAGTTATAATCAGTGGCGTCATTTCACCAAAACCTTGGGGGAGCCCCCAAAATTTAAATGACAATAAGAATGTTTTCGTTACACATAACATTTAATAAAACCATAGTTATACACATTTTTATACACACATACATGTAGAAGCATTTAAATGGACTTTAAAAACAAATACAATTTTTAATCCTTTAACGGGCAAAATATATATTGGATTTATTTCAGTGGATAACGACGTTGACGCTTGAGACCAAACTCGTTAACGAGATCTTCCATGATGAAGTTTTTTACTATTTCTGGTTCCACAGCCATCAACATGAGGTGACTTTAACGATCATCTCCCATTGTTGTACGAAGATACGACTTCACTCTCTTTAAAGTGGAGAAAAATCTTTCGTTGGATGCGGTCATCACTGGCAGTGTCAAAACAATATACATTAATTGTATTACTTGTGACAAAGCAATTGGCATTTTTTCTAAACTTTGTAACATATCTATAATTGATTTTGATTTATTTTGTTTCAAATATTCTCTCGCCACACTCAATTGACTAATGAGAACCATTTCATCAACGTGGGTGGAATACAGTTTAAGCAATTGTATCATTGAATCTTCGGACAAAAATGTTTCCGAGTCCCAATCAAATGTTTCTAATATATTCAATAGTTCTGTGTTGTCTTGAAATCGCGTCTCATACTCTGATAAAAATTTATCAACGACTTCGGAGTAGATTTTACGCATATTTTCATCAAATTTCAGTGCTAGTATACTGCGCTGGCCAAGTGTTGACATTATCAATGATTCCTTAAGCTTTTGAGCTACCTTGGCTACTCTGCTAGATCTTTTGTCTTCTGGTGTTGTTTCATCGAAGCGAATGCCGCAAAGTTCTGCAAAATCCCTTGATTTCTTAAAAAAATTTAAAATTTAGTGTCATCTCTGCACTAAGATTTAAGATACGTATTAGTTTTAAAATTTTGTAATATGCATAAACGCTGCAGTATTTCATATTTCTACAATCGTTTCATTATTTATTATGAAACGATTATTATTTATATCATTTATATTTATTTCATATATTAACCATGAAGTTAATGCCCAGAAGGACACTTTTTGGTTGAAACTTTCAAATGAAAAATTCGAACGCATATTTCGAAAATATATTAGAAAATTACCTATTTTTACTATTTTCGAGTTTGCTCTATACGATGCAATAGTTAAAAATTCTCGAAAATTTGATTCAAAGTTGTTAATTGATTATTAAAAAAAAAAAATAACAGTATTTTGGGTGATTTATTTATTTCTTTCAATTAAAATTTACAGTAGGAAAGAAATTTTTTTACAGTCGGAATCATAATAAAAGATGGACGACGTTCCAAATGGGGTTGATTTTTTTACTACGAATTTTCTTTCAAAATGGCAGCTCAAAAAGTAAGACTTAAAATTATTTATTTTTTCCATGGTGACCCTAGAAAATTAAAAAAAGGAGACTTTTTTCATTAGATAAAAATGTTATTATGGAGTCGGCTAAGCAGAATAAAATTTTTGATTTAATAAATTATGTATGAAAAATAGTAATTTATACTTATTGGCTTCTGCTAATTAATTGTTTAATATTTCATTAAGGATCGCAATTGAAAATATATGAAGTTGTAAGTCTTCCTTTTTGGGCCGCCATTGTGAGAGAGAAAAAAAAAAATCGTAGTCAAAGTATTAGCCAGATTTGGAAAATTAAAACACTCACCACCTTTAATTGTGTTATCGACACTAAGAAAAAAGGTTTAAGACTGTTTCAAAGCACCAAAAAAACTGATATTTGTTTAATAGCCAATTAAAAATTAAAAATATTATTTTTAAGATTTTTCAACTATTGCATCCTCAAAAATAGTAGGAATAGGTATTTTCTAAAATATGTTCCAGGCTTATTGTTATTTTTCTGCTCAACGTTTCAAACATTCTGGGCGTTGACGAGTAAAATAAAAGAAATGATTACAATTGTCAAATTCCTCAAAATATAATTCGTCAAAAATTACTCACAGCCACTGTAAATTCCTGACGTCAAAAGTTGTCAAATTGTCAAAGTCGTCAAAAATTACTCACAGCCCCTGTAAATTCCTGACGTTTTGAGGAATTCCTCACAAAGTGGCAAGACTGTTATTTTGTCAAAATACGCGGCAACGGAGCTTTTGGAAGAACGATCGTGTTTTGTTTATTAAACTGATTTCGATACGATTATTTTAAGAACGGTTTAAGAATGATAACGGTTTGAATATTGCGGTGAGCTGTACTTTAGTCGGGCCAAAATAATATGTAACGGAAATCTTGTAAACATTAGACGAATTTACAAAATAACAGTGCATTGAAATTTTGCAGTGTATAATTCTACCACGATAAGATGGTTTTATTGAATCGATGTATTGAATAGTAGTATCATATACTTGGGGGGAGGCCAATGCCCCCCAGCCCTACCCAATTGACGCCGCTGGTTATAATCTATATTGTGTAAAATTATATTAAGTGAAACCTCATTGGAGGATGATCAGTACAAGGCTAAAATAATTATTTTGTACTAAAATGTTTGAAATTCAAAAACAAAATTAGCGTTGCTGATCATTTTAAAATTTTTACTTATCACTTTTATGAGCTGAACCATCGATATATATATTTATTTCGGGTGTACTTGAAAAAAGCGACAATTTTCTTCAGTATGTCATATACTAAGTAAGTATGTTAAGTTAAGTATATATACAACGTCTGCTTTCGGTTTTGTTCATGTTTTGTTCGCTTTAAAACAAGAGAGAGAAATTTCGGACCTGTGGACCCCCATATATATGCCACTGCATTAGGTATACTAAGTTATGTAGAGTGTCCAATTATAGATTAAAATATTTTCTATCCTAGAATTTTTTGCATTGTAAAAACTTTCTTCTACTATTCTTAGGACATGGTTTCGGTGATTTTTTTTTTTTTGAATTAACATCTTTTAATACTCTTAATCATCTGGCTGAACGAATTCAGTATAACACTCAAGTGGTGCTAAAATTCAAAATTCTTGTACAAGATTAACTAGGCGCATGCGTGATAGCTTTTAACCAACAAAAAAAAAAACAAAAAGTTATGAACTGGAACTACATCTTATCCAAGAAAGATCTTCATAGTTAAAAAAAAAAAAAAAAAAATACAACTAAACTTAAAACACATGAGTTAGTAAAATGAGCAAGTTTTGAAAAGTTCAGTGAAAGATTTTAGAAATTCGCCAAGTGAATGAGATAAGGCAAATATGCAAAAAAGTTACGGATGCAACAAAGTTTAAATGAGTCGCGACCCAATTTCATTGCCTTGCCATCCCTTTCACAGTAATTCGCGTTGTTTTCAATGCATTTTGCTAAAATTGTAAATAAACGAAAATTTATTATTTCAATAATAATAACAAACAAGTCCATAATTCTAGGCCATAGTAGTTGATGGGTGAATTGAAGTGGGTGGTATTTGAGGATATTACACTAAAGTTTTAGTACAGATTTGAGCACGAACTCTGACGTATAACTTGCAAAAGTCACAAACTTAATACGCTTCAGTAAATTAGAAAACTTTGCTATTCACGTTAACTGCACAGCAAGAATCGATTGGCCAAAACATTGTTAGGTCTTATTTAATAATCTGCTTATTACATTAAAAATTTATGTAAATTGAAGAGCCACATGCTTTTATGTTTCGTTTGAAAATTTATTAACTTTTTTTGTCATAAAATGGAAGCGTCTTTTGGTGCTATTGAATTTTAACGTCAATAAAAGCATCAACTAAAGTATTTTTTTTTTATAATTTCTGTTATTATTCTTTCCATTTTTCGCTGTGTACCTTGGGGAACTTGTCGTCATTTCATCCTTATCGCATTAAAAGCTACTCATGCGTTAACATTGAAATAAGCGCAGTGATGCCAAAAGGGCAGAAATTGCAAAATCACAACGGAAACGGAAGTTTTGTCTAACAATAAGTTCTGTTCGCTCTGCATTACAATTAGAGCTTTAGTGAACAACAACAGCAACAACAACAACAACAACAACAACAAATAAGTAAATAAATAAAAGAAAAACAAGGAAATGTTGTTTTTTCATTTTTCATTTTGTCGATGTTAAATTTTTTGCTACTTTTACAAAACTTTTTTGTTGCCGACTTCTTGTTAACGTAATATTTTATTGTTTTTTAAATAATTTATATTCCTAAACAGCAACTCAACGTCAACATTGAGAACGAGTGGATAAAAAGCATACAAAATCTCTTATAAAACTTTCAAATGTCAAAATGTTTAGTCAAAATGATGAGAGGATAGAATATCATAATGATTTGATAGGTGTTACGGTAAGCTTGTGGTGAACCTTTCGAGATTGAAACTGTAGAAGTGAAAACTAATTTATTTTTTTTTAACATAACATAACATAACATAACATAACATAACATAACATAACATAACATAACATAACATAACATAACATAACATAACATAACATAACATAACATAACGTAACATAACATAACATAACATAACATAACATAACATAACATAACATAACATAACATAACATAACATAACATAACATAACATAACATAACATAACATAACATAACATAACATAACATAACATAACATAACATAACATAACATAACATAACATAACATAACATAACATAACATAACATAACATAACATAACATAACATAACATAACATAACATAACATAACATAACATAACATAACATAACATAACATAACATAACATAACATAAAATAACATACATTAAAATGTGTTAGACTGACATGAAGAGAGTCTGTTTTCAAGTCTTGATTTATACATTTCAAAACTCTATTTATAAATTTCATGAACTTTTCCGCCAAAATAACCATTTTTCGAAATCAAATCTGTCTCAATAATTTTTTTTTTTTAATAAAATATGTTAAAAAAACATTTTTTCTCTTGACTATGTCCGCTTTCTAATATGGGCAATTGGCTTTAAAAACGAGCACTTGACATCACGGTTAATGCTTTTGTATTAAAATGTAAATTTTCAGACATTTTCATATCAAACCTCTAAATCGAATTTTAATATTTTCAGGAAATATCCAATAAACTCAGGAGTAATTTTTATTTACCTACATGTTCTACATAATATACAAACATTCTTGAAACTTGGCCCAAAAAGTGATTTTTTTTGAAATTTGAACTTACAAATGGTTTTTGTTTTTTTTTTAATGGTTTACGATTCAAAAGAGTTAAAAACTCGGTATACTTCACTGCTAAGATATGTTCGTTTGAAATAAAATAAATTCAATACCGAATCTTTTAATATGTTGGCTGTATAAAATAGAACTTATGGATAAATATGCGTTTATTTATAAATAAATATTTTTATTGATAAATTCTGTACAACATATTGAAAAATGAAAAAAAATACGGTTATCTCATATTTTCCAAAATATTTTTTATTTAATTAGTATTTTGTCTACTTTACTTATTTTTTGACATTTCTTTTTAATCTTTATGATGGTCCTAAATATGTATGTATAAATCAGAGCCTCACCCTGACCCTGCATGACATATATATTATAATTGAAGTCGACGAGTCTGTATGCACTGTTTTAATTTTTGTTATAGATCGCGCAATATTTTTACACTTAAAAATAAAAATTTAATATTTATATATTAAAAAAAAATTAAATATATATTTCATTCAAGGATATAAAATATCATACAAACGCAAAATTGTGTAAAACATTTTTTTTTATTTAGTCAGTACTATATCTACTTTATGTCCTGCAAATGCCTAAGTGCGAAAGGTTGAGGAAACTTGAGGTTGTCTTTTTATTCAACCTATTTGAAGGTTATAAAAATGCTATTTTGTTGAAATTTCAAATGCACGTTCCGACTATTTTTAATAAATATTAATGGTTATTGTGTAATGCAAAGACTCTGACCTCTAATCTGTGTAACAAATCTACAAGCACACAGTTAGCTAGAAAAAAAAAAATATTAGTAACGGATATAAGTAATACAAATAAATTATATATAATTGTGTAAAAAATATATATAAAAAATTAAAAAAAGAAATTATTTATATTTATATTTATTTATAACATAAATGCTAATGTAGTGAATACCCTTAACACTTTGTTGTAGCGTGTAAAGAATCTTACTGTAATCGGATATGTTCGCAATCAAATTGAAAATTTGTAAGACGCTAACTTGAACCATCAAAATCCTTAAAAGTAACATTTTGAATTTATTTGTACCATAATCGGCGATAAGATAGCTAATCACATTTCGCCTCACAAGTCAACGCAGTCCTGTTATATATGTGGTGTCCAACCAAGTGAGATGAATGCTATTCAAAACTTTAAGGAACCTCGATCAGAATTTTATTCATATGATTTATCATTCCTACAATAAAACATTGGCAATTCGCGATAACAAATATAAATTATCTATCAAAACTAAAAAAATACAATTCAACTTCGATTTAAAAAAGAAATGGGTCTAGTTATAGATAAGCCCAAGCCTGGTTTGGTTCTTTAATCAATGGAAACACTGCACGACGATTTTTTAAAAACCACGAAAAAAAAAAAATAATATAATAAAAGCTTTAAATAATAATTCTAAGCTGCATCTTTTCTGGTTACAATGTCGATATTTCTGCATTTGAAATTCATATAAATAAATCTAGGGTATTATATATAGATCTTCATGGCTGGTATATTATATCGGTAATATTCGATAAAACTCTCTGCCATGCTAAAGATATTATAGAATAATACATCGGTGGAATACGGCCATTATCTGAAGGGGCTCGTAACAAAGACTGTAGACGATTTCATTTAACAAACACACGTAAAAACTAAAGTGTAAATACAAATACACATTTAATAAATATACTTCTTATCAGTTCCGACCTTTTAGTTAATTCCTACAGATAAAAGCCTTTAACAAATGTCAGAAAATCGCATTTGGACCTATTAGCTTTTTTTTTGTTGCTTCTGATCAATGCATTACTTCTTCAATACTTCTTTATGTTTTCACAATCATGGTAAAATAAATGAAGGTAGTCGCACGGCTGAGAGCCGACTATCATAACTGTCAAAAAAAAGTGCAATCAGCCGCGATACTTCTTTATGTTCACAACCATTCGCATTCCTCAACAAAATTGTGTTTGCTTCGCATTGAATCGCTAGCTTGCCACTTACAATTTTTTTTTTGTACCAAATTTTTCAAAAAATGTACCAAACAGAAAAAAATGTATCAAATTTTTTTATATCACAACTTTACTCGTATTAGCTTTTAAATAATTCATTGGAGTATACTTGTGACTGTACAAAAAAACTTAACAACAACATCACATGTAAAGTAATTTTAAGGTTCTTACTTAACAATTCATTTACGTTTATAAAAAACTTAAAAAAAAAAATAAGTAAAAATAAGTAAAAATAATTAAATACGTTTAATAAAACATTTAAAAAATTAAAAATGTTCTTTTGCTGACCAGATATAATGAGATTTATTGCGTTCGACGCACAACTCTTTAGAGAGCATTATGTCGTTGTGTCTTAAATTCAAGATTATTTCTTAGCTTAGTTTTAATTCAACTTAAATCAAAAAATTTTCGATCAGCAGCTGCTGAGCTGTGTGGAAGCACATCAGACTATTTATAAAATTTGTCAATTCATTAAAACAAAGTTCCCCTAATCCATTTTTCATACACCTAACTTTTTCCCAAAAAAGGGCAATGTCACTTAAATTTTGTAAATCAAGATTTGAAAGTTGCAAAAGTCTCCATTGCGTGAGAATGACATCAGGATCGCATTCTATGAGATGATTAAAATGATTAATTAGTGGTAACAAAGAAATTTTGTTTTCGGACATAACTTGCGAAGGTGTTATAATAGTAAATCTTTCAAATCTTCTCTTCCAAAATCAAATCAATCCTGAATTTGTTTTAATAATTCTATATAGAAATTGCGAATATTTAACTTTATATTCATTCTTTGCGAATTAGAAATAATGTTCGACTGTAGGTATTTTTCAGCTTTAGTGCCAATAAAAATATCCTCAAGCCTCAAAAACATTCTTTGGTCATTAATATTGAAATTTTTTAAACAGTTACTTCGGTTTATGTAATCTTTATCCATATAATTACATAACAATAATTTGAAATTAATTTCAAGTTGTGAATACAAAAATGGGAGCCTTACATTTTCGGATTGAAATTCTTTATTTAAATTGTTTATGATTTTCAATATATAAGACAAGAAAAGCATGTATACTTTTAAATCAAAATTTGACATTGTGTTTGCTAATTTAGAAGATTTAACTCCACCGACTTCCAAGCAGCACGATAAGAAGTACAGCTGAAGGGCATCCCACTGTTCAATTATTCTCAAAATAACGTTTTCTAAGGAAAGCCATTTGGTTAATGCTATACCTAAAATTTTATGCGGTTTTACACTACAATAATCTTGAAATTCTTTAAATTCATTGATTCTCTTAGAACTGTATGCAAAAAACTTGTAGATATCTCTACAAAGCTGTTCAATCTCTTCTGGAAGTTTTTTGCATGCATAACTAGAGCACAAATGTAAAGAATGGCAAGTACATTTTAAATAAAAAAAATCGACATCGTCTTTAAGCTTCGTTTTTAAGCTATTGAGGTTTCCAGCCATCGTATTGGCTCCATCAGTAGCAAGACCAATTAAATTTTTAATTGGGATGTCATTTTTAACAAAAAATAATGTTATGGCTTGATATATAGACTCTGCATCTGAATGAGCTAATTCAATTAATGTTAAAAACCTGTCTTTAATACTTCGTGCTAGTGTATCAAAATATCTTACGACTATGACCAAAGATTTCCGGCTGGACAAGTCTGTTGCTTCATCCACAATCATCGAAAACTTCGTGGTCTTGAGCTCATTAACAATATTCGATTTGGCCTTGCTGCCTAGGACTTCTGCCAATTGCGTCGCTTTAGTTCTACCACATTTTAATGATTTTGCAATTTGCGAGTCTGGGCAGCATACAAACAACAAATTTGGAAGAAAGTCCATTAAAAGAAATGGTAGATTCTAACAAGAGTTAGCTCGGCGTGACGAATTTGCTTTTCTAAAGATTGATTTTCTTTGCTAAGAAAAGTATCCATCTGGATCTGATTCTTTTTTCTTTCAGTATTTTGGCAATGTAAATTGTTCTGTGCATATCTCTTCAAGTGTGACAGGTGGCTCAACAACTCTTTTTCACAAACATTACAAAATGCAGATTCATTTTTGTTTTGCAGCCAATGAAATTGTTCTAGCCATTCTCGACGGAACTTTCTTTTCTTTTGCTTTGATTGGGAAGGAACATCATCACTATTAAATAAAATTATGCAATTTTTTAAATATAATTGAAAATTAGCAACTACCTTCGGCTTTTTTCAGTTTCACTTTCGCTGTCTGGAGTGGATGCTTCCTTAAAATTGATGCCATCAGTTTTTTGCTGCTTCCTAATAATAAATCTGCAACCAAACCAAAGCTTATTAAAATATAATTAATTTGTTAATATTTTAGTTACCTTTCCATGCGTAACGTTTTTCATACCACCTGCACACTTGAAACGATTCGAACAACAGATAAATTTCAACAAAAATTGGCGCAACTACTTAAGTTTAAGGTGCATTTATCAAGGTAGTCGCAACCTTGTATTATTTCTCTATCCTCTGAACCACATCCGTCAGAATCATGCTGCTATCTCCATTTGCTGTTTCACTTTCTTGCTTTGTTTTGACAAATCTGGTTTGTTATTCTCGGGGATGCAACTTCCTCATTAAATGTAAATTGCTTAGGTTACTTAATTTTGTTTTAATATGATAAGCTTTTAGTTTTGTCTCTTTTCTTCCTTTAAAATATAGATGGAAATTTGTGCATTCTAAGTTTTTACTGAACGCACCTCAATTGCAATGAATTTACTCAAAAGTGGTGCCAAGTTTTGGTTTTTGTAAGTATTTGAAAAATTCTTAGCTTTACAAAATGTACCAAATCAAAAAATAATGTACCGATGTACCAAGTGAAAAAAAATGTTCCATTTTTGGTACATTTGTACCAATAGTGGCAACCGTGGTTGAATGCTATGCTATAAAAAAACAATGCTCTCACTCTCTGATCTACAAAATGCGCTTGCCTCGATCCTCATATTGAGAGTTGTGCGAGCCAACGAACAAAATTTGCGTGTTTCTCTGCATTCCATTGAGCACGTATGTCTTACTGGGAAAAATTTGGAAAAACCTATCATGTGCGGCTGAATCTTTTTTATCTGATGTTTATGATCTTCGTAATTTAATTCGACGACATTCAATGAATATAACGGAAGTTGTCAATATACATTGTTTTCTGCTCATTTTTTTTTTTTTAAATTAACTACCAAGAAATAATTAATTATATACAAAGCGGCGTTTATCAACTAAAAAATAATAGTAACGCTAAAAATGATGTTTGGAAAGTTTTTAGTGAAATCCAAAAAGTAGATGAAACTATTTTAAAAGTAATTGCTTGTTGCCGTTTGTGCAAACATATTTAAAAATATAACGGCAGACAAGCAACAAATTTATATATAAATACTTTTTTTTAAATTAATGATAGTTTTAGTTTTGAATTTTTCATTTTATAAAAATATCTAACATCTTCATAAATTTTAAATTAAACCAATGAACTTGCTGTAAATATTACGTTTATAATAAACAACATTTCAAATTCAACAATAATAGTCTCTTGCAATCATTTCCTTTTTATTTCTTGTGCACGATAAACATCAGCGTAGTTGAAATTAGCGCAGTAGCAAGCTGCGTAAATGACTCGCTGTGTTTCGCTAACTCATTAAGAGTATTGCGAATAGTTGAACAACTTTCAGCGAATAGGACGAGTGATTATATTTGAGAGGCTGAGTGTTTTCAGCTTTCTTTATTCGTTACAGCGAGTCACTTAAGCACTTCAGTAGCAAATAGAGCGAATAGAGCAGCTCGCTTCTCTCATTTTCAACGAGTGCTCATACGAGCATGTAGTGGTTCTCTGGTCCGTATGGTTAATATTGTTCAAATATGAAAAAATAAACTGTAAGTGCTTTAGAAATAACATATTAGACGTCGATTTTTGATTTCGTAGTTTCAGGATTTTTCGTTATTTCGTATTTTTCGAGATTTTTACAAATCACATATTATACATCTACCTACTTTTAATTTCGTTATTGTAGCATTCCTCATTTCTCGAAAAATGTGTTCCAGTTGTATGGGAGGTACCTCGTCCACTTGTCTAATCGCACCCATCGGATTTTCGGTTTTTACAAATCACACATCAGATATCGTCCCTTAATTTCGTTATTGTAGCATTTCTCATTTCTCTGAAATAGCGCAAAATGTGTTCCATTTATATGGTAGGTACCACGCCTACTTGCTTAATCGCACCCAAATTTCTTACGCTTTTTACGAATAACACATTAGACATTTACCCTTGGTTTTTTATTGTAGCGTTTCTAATTTCTCCGATATACCGTAAAATGTGTTCAAGTTGTATGGGAGCTGCCACGCCCGCTTGCCCAAAATTTCTGAAGTACTTTTTTTTTGTACTTTCCTATACTTTAATCATCAAAAACTACCAAAAAAATCCACAAAATAGTTTTATCCGTCTAACTTGTACTAATCGCATTACTGTGCAGACCTTCAGAAAAGGCATTAAAATAAGCCGGCTTTTAGAAGGCCCACATTTTCTGGGGAATTTCATGCAAAAAAACAAAAGTGGAAACGAATCCAGCCCTATCGAGGCCCTATGCTCCGCCTAGGAGCTCGAGGAAACGATGATGATGAATCCAGCAAAGAAGAGTTTACTGTATCCAAAAAAGGTGTTATAGAAGTGCTTTTTATATTTGCTTTTGCGAACTGGGTACTCAAGTATAGAATATAAATATTAAAAATATATGAAATTTATATCAAAGAAGCACTTGTTTCTGTCATATTCTATGTAAATTGGAGCTGCACTAATAAATATTTGCTTCCGGAAGAAGATACAATTATTTCATAAATATACGCGCACTATTTTGCAAGATTTTTTAACGAAAAAAAAAGAAAATTTTAAAATCATTGATAGTTTGATTCAATATCAGTTATTTTTAGACTTTCCTATGCTTGAGACATATTTGAAATTATATACATTGCTAAAAAGTAACTTGCTTAAAGTATATTTGATGACAAGTCTTTAACTCATTATCAACTAAGCTTGTGGTCAAAAAAAAAAAAAAAAAAAGTGTTTTTGTAATTTAACCTTAATTTGCTATTATTTTCCGTAAATTTAACCAAAAATTTGTTAAAATTTGCACTATTTCAAAGGACTAGGAGTGGTATATTCATACATATCAAATAAATCAACCAGCAAGAACTATTTAAAGAGTTTTTCAAATGACCCTGACCATTGCTTGATTTACAATATTAGAACGAACATGCCTTAGGTTGCGAATATATTGAACGCTTGTTGCTGAACCGAGCCGAAAAACACATTGGAGCAATAAAGAAACTAAGTCATGTATCTCTTTTGCTCCAATGTGCTTAGACTCAACCTTAGACTCATAACTATAATTTGACAAATGATGGCAATATTGATGAGAGTTTAATTTTTTCAGATTGAAAATGAAAAGGTTTAAATTAAATAGATTTTCACCAAAAATTGAGTTATACAAATTATTGAAGCACTCACGTTTTGCAGCAAGATATCATCAATCAGCTGGTATAGCAGCTGAAGCGTTGAGAAAACAGCAGCAAATACAAGTTAAGATGAAATATGAATTAATGATGTAGAAAAAAATTATGCTGACATAGAAGTATATAGGTTATGGGAAAGATATAAGTTAAGCAATTGAAAATATAAAAAAAAAGAAATTTAATAAGCAACCATAGCTGAACTTTACGCGTACTCTGAATGAAATTTTAATTAATATAATGTTGTTTCATAGTTGGCAGCGAAATGGCAAAATTTTTAACCAGCGCCAAAACTATTTTTGGCCAGTTATGCAAACGAAGAAAACTGACAAGCAGTTCATTAGAACTTACAGCAAAAGCTGCAGCAGCAGCAACATTTTTGTGGCTTTGTTGTGGTTAAATTTGATTATACTTATTTTCCACATAACTAGGCAAAAGGATATGAAGGACATGAATTGCTAAAGCTGCCACAAGCTTTTGCCGCACAATAAGAAAAAACCTGACAAAAACCAAGAAAATGTCTCAGGACAGTTTTCAACTGATAGCATCTGCAAAACTACTTAAAGTCAAGCAAAAACGAAAGATTGTTGGACAGAAGCAGGATGATTACAATGAAATAAAATGATACGAAGAAGATGGCAATGACAATGAGTATGAGGATGACTATGACGAAGACGATGACAATGACGATGACGACGAGAAGTCGTATTGTCAAGCAAAACAACAAGAATGAACATAAGCAAATGCTACCAAGGGGTACAAAACGCAATAGATACGACGATGATGACGAGCTTGAAATACATAGTAATAGAAAAAGAAATATAAACAACACTCATACCACAAGTAGTTATTTAATTGCCAGAAACTACTTAAATGAAAATTGTTTTCCAAACCAAAACCAAAAATCATAAGAAAACTACAACAAAAACAAAACAAAACAAAACAAAAATATTATCTTAGGAACAACAAGTTCATGAAAAAATGATTATGCTGCCGTTCGTTAGAGTCCATCCGTCCGTCCACAGAAAGTCTATTAAAAAGAAAAGTCTTATGAAATGAATGAATTTCCGACAAATAAGCAGAAAATCGGTTGCCAAAAACCATCATCCATGGAAATGGACAAACCATGTTGTTGTCTAAGCAGCAGCGAGAGCGAGCGATACCGTACGAGTCAGCATGGAAAATTGCACAAAGATATAGACGGAGTGGAGCGTATTGAAAGATAGCGTTATGTGGACAACTTTGGTGAGCAGGAATGGTGAGTACGGGGTAAGTGGTTGGTAGAAATAAGTTTATTAAGCAGTCCAAGTTGTCGAGTCTATCTTTTGGTGTCATCAAAAGCAATGACTTTATTTTTGGTTTTTGGCCAAATTATTATGAAGTCGCTTTTGGGGCAATGTTATGAGAGGAGAATGTTACTCTGCTGACTTGGCAAAAGTAGAGCTCTTCTTTTGTGTTTCTAACCAACAATAACAACAACAAATGTAATAGAGACAACAACTATTTAAAAACTATTTTTCCACCGATCTTTTCATCCCCCCTCAACTCCGCATTCTCTGTCAAATTTAATGCCTTAAGTTTTAATTTACGTAATATTCAAGATGTGCTGCTGCAAATTTTATACATATTGATGGCGTATACAGCATGTTTTGCATTTTAATTGAAGGCATCAACTTGTTTTCCACTCACGCGCCAAGTACCAACATTGGTTTAATGTTCTTCATCGTAGTCGTTGTCGTCATCGTCGTACTCTTAATTTTCCATAACATTGGCAGACATCGATACGTGGCTGCTGCTCCTGCTGATGACGTCTTTGTCGTCATCTTCAGCGCTTTTAAGTATGCAACAATAATCATATTTAAAGGTAGCTGCCAATTTATTTTAATGGCAACAATTAAACTTAATTACTTTCGTAGACAAACGTGCGGGTAGCGCACTTTAGCGCGTAACCTCCGAATCGCAGCATTCAAATTGTTTTTGTTGTTGTCTGCGGGTGGTATGCGTGTATGTATGACTTTCTTTTGTTGTGCCTCTTTTGGCACTCACTGCAACAGTAGGCATTTCCTATCATAAGCTTCATTTTTCGAACAATCTGACTTCAATGTTTTTGTTTTCTTCTTTAATGAGCTTATTGTAATTGTTTTTCATTGGCTGCGCTTTAATTTTATAACAATCATTGAATGATTTTTATTATAATTTTTATGGGTCAATTATTTTTATAGATGGAATATGAGTTGTAAATGCATTCAATTGATTTTTAAGTGTTTTTTCAAAAATAAACTCTGCCCGTTGTATGGTTCAGGTATACCAATAGATTTTTTTATAAGATACGTAATGGGACTTAAATTCGTTCTACATATTCCAATAGACTTCAGAGCTTTCGTTGCTAATTAGTTAAATAAGTAGTACCAAAATAAGAAAGTACCAACTTTAAGGGCCCCATAAACTACACAGATCGCTGCACAAACAGCCCATTTTTCTTGTCGGTTAACCGGCCACACACTACACAGACAGTTCAGTTTACTTTAGTAACGCAATGGGTGCGGACAGCGATGCTGCAGGATTAATTTCCTTTAATTTGTTCACCAACACTTCATATTCTGCATTTTTAATATTCCTGTTGGAATATTCTTTACTTTTGATCTTCCAAAGCGATGGCAAAGATTTGTAGAGTTCTATGAACTCAATTAAATGTTGTTTTTCTGCATCCATTTTTGTTTTGTTTTCTTTACAGCACGTGCGCACCCGACAAAACTTTCGCGATTATGGCAAATCTGCGTGAATACCACAACACACTATACAGATGAGCTGTGCAGCGCAACCAAAAATCAAACAATTTTAATTTTTCGGCAGACATCTGTACCGACATCTGTACAGATCAAAAACAGCCAAATACACTGTTCGACGCGCTGTACATCGCAGCCGATGCGCAGCGAATCTGTGTAGTTTATGTGGCCCTTTAGAAATAGGTTAACTATTTACAAAAAATTAAAAATAATTTTTATCTGTATACAGTTAACGAAATAGCTATATGTGCAAAAGTTGTTTTTTTTTTTAAATTTCTGAAAAATGTAGTGTAATTTTATTTTTGACTACTGCTTAATTTTTGTTTATTTATGCCTTATATAACTACAGATTTTTTCTGATTGTGGCATCGTTGTGTTTAATTTTGTTCGTCAGCTGCTGACGAACTAATTAATGATCTAAAGCATTAATTTGGTGAGTGTAAGAAAATTTATTGAAATTCGTTTAATTTTTTTTTTTATTTTTTAATGCTTTTAAGTATTGAATTCCTCGCGGGACAACATTAATTAAAGCTGTCGTATTGAAGCCTAAAGGGAATCTGGAGTCGGAAAAGGCAAAATAGTCTAGAAATTAAAGAGACATAGGAACACTGTACAAAAATATTTAAAATAAAATCTTCAATCTTATAATACCCCTGTAGGAAAATTAACTAATTTAAAAGTAGTTGATAAAGTAGTTTTTTATCAACCACAACTAGTTGAAACTCTGACTTTTTTCCATAGAACGAACTAACATATTTTGTATGGTGATGTCCGCTAAATAAGTCAATTGACTTTCGTCTGCATATATTTTCAACTACTTGTTAAATTAGTTAAATTTAAATTAGTTTTTAACTACTTTAAAATAACCAATTGAAAACTATTACTGATGGCCTAAAGTTAATAATATTTGATGAAATAACATGGTTAAATATATATAAACTTGTAATCTAATAAAAATTTGCAATTAAAACCTGTCAAAATCAGAGTAGTTGCCGCCTTAATATAATTCAAAGTAGTTTATCAATCACTTGTTTTTAAGTAGTATTTCAATTATTTCATATATAATGCAAATAAAATTATTTAAAATTGAAGTGGATGCCGCCTTAATATAATTCAAAGTAGTTCATATACTGGTTTATTTTAAACTAGTTTTTTAATTAGTTGTTTTTAAAAACAAGTTAGTTTGTTCCTATAGGGACGGTAAAGTATATTGTTGTACAGAAAGCTATAATGTGTATTGAACAATAGAGCATTTATACTTTATATTCTCATGGAATGCCAAAAATAATAAATAAAGTGTTGCCAACTCAACCAGCAATACATGCTGTAAATAGGAAGTTATCATAAACAAAACACACATGAAATACACAGTCAAATACTCAAACATACACAGGCTCACAGGTTTTTCCGAAAAGTACCCTATAGGAACAAACTAACTTGTTTTTAAAAACAACTAATTAAAAAACTAATTTAAAATAAACCAGTATATGAACTACTTTTAATTATATTAAGGCGGCAACTACTCTGATGTTGACATGTTTAAATTGCAAATTTTTATTAGATTACAAGTTTATATATATTTAACCATGTTATTTCATCAAATATTATTAACTTCAGGCCATCAGTAATAGTTTTCAATTGGTTATTTCAAAGCAATTAAAAAAATAATTTAAATGTAACTAATTTAACAAGTAGTTGAAAATATATGCAGACGAAAGTCAATTGACTTATTTAGCGGACATCACCATACAAAATAAGTTAGTTCGTTCTATGGAAAAAAGTCAAAATTTCAACTAGTTGTGGTTGACAAAAAACTACTTTATCAACTACTTTTAAATTAGTTGATTTTCCTACAGGGTAGTATCGCTCATTTTTATTTTGTTGCTTCGAATTGATAAAGCGTTTTCTCATTTAATAATACTCCAGAAATATTATTAGAATTTTTTAATTTGCTGAAACTCTAGACAAATAATTCTAACGACTATTAACAGGTTGATTAACGTTGAATTTCTTCAAATTAATGTGAATTGTCAACATTTGTCGTTTTATTGTTGCTGCACTTAACTGGTGACTTTGGGTATTTAATTTGTTGCATAAATGTAAAAACAGTGCCATGAAATGAATTCAAAGGCCATTCGATTTATTTGAAAAAATGTAAAAAAGGCGAAATTTCGGTTAAAGAATAATAAAGTTGTTGTGTGCATTTGTTTTGTAGTGCAATTTTTATTTTTATATGCGTTACTTTTTGTATTTTTTACACCATCACCTAGATCCTAGCCTGGTTCAATTGTATGTAATGCTGCTTATTGATGAAACGTTTTAAATTGCTTTTTCGAAAATAAATTTTGCAAAAAGCTATTAAGTTGATGAATTTTTGTTTTTTTTTTTTTTTTGCACGTAATCGAATGCAATTGTTGTTGTGGAAATCAAGCCAACAGCCACAAGCACATCATTGCCAACAATCCTAGAGTACGGCTTAAAATGAAACAATGCATGCAAATAATTTAATATTTTATTCAGTCAAAATGTTGCCAAGAGGCATTGAAAGTTATTGTAAATGTCTATATTATTATCAATCGATCATTTTGAGTGGAATTATTTTTTAATATCCTTAACTGCGTTTCAGAAAAGCTGTACACAATTTATTTTTTGAAGCATAATATTTACAAGAGTATCAAACTTTGTTCAACACGACGCTTAAAAAATTTTCTCTCAGGTACTCAATTGACAGTTTCATGTAATAAAAAAATACGTAAATTACACTATCCTGCAAGATTTTGAAAATTTTGTGCCCCCCGACAATGAATACTTGTTTCCGATGCAATATCTTGGCGAAAAAAAAATAAATTTGAAAAAATTCGATGGAATTTGATAGAGAGAGACTTGTACTTTAAGAATTCACACAAAGTTTTAGAGAAAACTAATAAAGAATGAATCTTTGGCAGGGTCAATGCAAATTAACCCCCCCCCCCCTGCACAGTGGCAGATTAAGGCATTCTGCCGCCTCAGGCTTGACATTAGCGCCACCTCTAGGATATTACATTTTTACATAAAATGAACAAAAATTAAAAAAATTTTATCGTTAATTTTAAACACACAATTACATAGTAATTTAAACAAAGATATAAAAATAAAATATCATATCTATTTTCCAACAAATCATTTTTTCTTGCTTTTGGTTGTGGAAATCATTTATAACTTCCCCATAACTGAGTTCCTGTAAAGAATGTTTTTTAGAGGTAAAGAATATCCTAGATAGCTACCCTATAGGAACAAACTAACTTGTTTTTAAGCTCAACTAATTAAAAAACTAGTTAAAAATAAACTAGTATATGAACTACTTTGAATTATATTAAGGCGGCATCCACTTCAATTCTAAATAGTTTTTATTGCATTATATATGAAATAATTGAAATACTACTTAAAAACAAGTGGTTGATAAACTACTTTGAATTATATTAAGGTGGCAACTACTCTGATTTTGATATGTTTTATTTGCAAATTTTTATTGGATTACAATTTTATATATATATAACCATGTTTTTCATCAAATATTATTAACTTTAGGCTTCACTAATATTTTGTTTCAAAAAGACATATTTTTTATTTAGTTTTTAGCAATTCTTAAAAAAATTAATTTTCAAGAATTACATTTGAGCAATTTGAGCGGAATTGCAGTTGTGTGCTTTCCAATTTAAAAAGCAATGTTTTTCTACTTCTTAGCACAAAGCAAAGGTTCAAAAAATTGACTAAATTAATTCTTTAATTGCTTTTTAAATTGGAAAGCACACAACTGCAATTCCGCTTTGGTTTTAGCAGAAGGTGTGCTTATAAGATTTTCAAAGTTAATGGACTGCATAACCCACAGAAGATTACTGATGAGTTGGTGTAGCGACCAACGAAACAGCTGTCTAGTCTGCTGGTGGTTGTTCTGTAAAGAACATTGTTGTTGTGGCAACCTGTTGCTTCATGAAATTACTTGGCATAAAGCTCAAATGTAATTCTTGAAAATTAATTTTTTTAAGAATTGCTAAAAACTAAATATAAATTAAAAATGCCACAATTTATTTTTCATGTATTAGACATATTTTTTTATTTACGACATTGAACGTGGTAAACTGATCAAAACCCTGTGAAACGCCTGTGAAAAGTCTCAAAACTCTGTGAAACGATTAAAAATTCTTTATTATTTAAGATATTCAAATTACAAACTGGTAGTGTTTAGCAAACATTTCACAATTTTGACTCTGTACGGAAATTGATGCTTTGCTTAACCATTCAGCAAATACCTCATCACTTTATGATTTATGTATTTATGTATTTTTCAAAACAGTCAACTAAATGATCTCTTTGATGTATAGAAATTTAAAATTTTTATGCTTTTAAATTCATCTTCAGTAAGTGGAATATTAAATACTTTTCAATTGGTTATTTTAAAGTAATTAAAAAAAAAGTTTAAATATAACTAATTTAACAAGTAGTTGAAAATAAATGCAGACGAAAGTCAATTTACTTATTTAGCGGACATCACCATACAAAATATGTTTGTTCGTTCTATGGAAAAAAGTCAGAATTTCAACTAGTTGTGCTTGACTAAAAACTACTTTTCCAACTACTCTTAAATTAGTTGATTATCCTACAGGGTACCAACCCATACACGCATACTTTGGCAATTTACCATGCAAAGACTTACACCAGAACAATATTTACAATTCTTGGAAGCATTTCGCACACAGTACAGTGCGCCCTTTGTTCGGCAGAGTTTTCAGAATGAGAAGCTTTTGTTGATTAATTGGTGATCTTTGACATTAGTTACGGCCCTTGGTCTACCGCTGTTTGCGTGCTGATTATTTTTACTCGAGCGAATATCGAGCAATACATTATGGATCACTACACTCTTAAAACTAATTGAAAGTTCACAACAATGAGCAAGGTAGCATCGTGGCTGATTATGCTCTATTTCTCAGCTACCACAATTGACAAAATCAATTTAAATAATTTTGTCACTTGGCAAACTGAGTCTTCACTCAGTACTTTTTAACGTTTTTGTTGTTTTTTTTTTTTTTATTGACAATTATGGTGGTCAGCTCGCAGCCATGCATCTACTTTCTCTTATTTTGCAGCATTATTATATTACTACCATAAAAGCAAGTCCTACGACGGGTTGGAAGCATTAACGCTAAACTGTAATTATTTTTTGCCATTATTGCAAGAACTTTTACAACTGTTCTGAAAAATGTTCAGCCTGAAAGTATGCACATACATAAAAGGTAAGCTCACTAAAGGTCACTGATAAGTATCAAAAAATTATTTCTGTGCGTACTTTCAGGCTGATCGCAAAAAATAATTAGAGTTTGAGCAATGTGCTTGGCTTTTATATGTTAGGATTATTATATGCAGCAGATTTTTCTATTTTCTCTCTTTTTCTCGCTAGTTAAGTGCATAATACAAGCAACAAGGTAGTAGTAAAAGTTCTTTTGGCGATCATAGCTTGTCAAAAATTGTACAAAGTAGAGAACGAAACAGTAAAAAAAAGCCATCACTACCACCTTTTTAATTGCATCATCGTTCAGCGTAAGGTGAAATTAAACAAGGTGAACATGACGTTTACAAATTTTGATACGCTTGTCAAAAAATGCCGATAGAGAGAGTCGCACTGTAGAAAAGTAAATGGTGACAAGGGTTGATCTTTTTGAGAGAGAAGTCAAAAAAGTTATTTTTTTCTCGTATAGTTCATTTTCTCTCAGGAAGTCATTTATAGTCTACAATTGTTGTCATTTTTAACAACAATAATTGCGGGAAATCTGTTACCAACAATAATTGTACGAAATTTGTTGCAAATTTGCAAGTAAAATTTGTTTCTTATTTTTGCACAGTCTGCCTATATCTTTTTTTTTTCTACTCCTCACTCATCTCATTTTCGATCCAAGATAAATAGACCTGAAATAGATCTGAAATAGACCTGAAATAGACCTTAAAAAAAAATTGCCTCCCAGACTATACTATTTTGTATAGGCTTATAATACGCAGTTTAGTTTGTGTATTGCTGCACGCAGATAAAAAACAAAGTTACAACAATCATGTTTTGGGAGGATCATAGTATGATTGAGTTTATGATTGCTACTATCATGTTTATAAACACTCAATGCTTGTGACAATCATATTTCAGCAAAGTATTTTTGAAGTGAAACTTTTATAGCTGCGTATACAACAATGCGGCAAGCTAGATGGGGGGTAAAATTAACGTAACGAAATGGTTCTTATGAAAACAACAACACAGCAATTCACCGCGCTAGTTGTATTAAAAAATTGCTGTATTACATTTCTCATATTTTTGCTTCCACTGAGGATTGAACACAGTACGCTGTGATCCAAAGTCGGCTGTTCTACCCACTGGGCCACGGAGTAGCTCATACTTATGTTAAATTTACAATCTTTTCTTTGTATTATGATTGAATTCAATACTCTGTGTTATATCAATACTCAATTTTACAATCAGTAGTTCTTTTCTTTGTATTATGATTGAATTCAATACTCTGCCGTCTTTCGTTCAATACTCTGATCGTACATTATGGTCTAAAAATTTGAATCTGAACGTAGCTTTTTTCAGAACATTAGCATACTTTTAGGCATTTTTCAAATTGAGTTTTGATAAATTCAGAAAGTAATTTTCGAACTATGCTTTTCATTGATTGATTTGGAAACAGCACAGCTGCAATATTAACTGATGCAACTTTGAATCTAAAATTTATTTTATTCTTAGATCTGTGAATTTCCATATAAATACGATATCTTTCATATAATTCAAAGATAGTTTTTAACTCACATTTATATCGAAATTAAAAAAAAATTCGCATGCTGCGATATTTGAACGCACAACTTACTGGTTATAAGTTCTTCCATTACCAACTGAGCTATCAGATTACCTACGCTTCACTATTTTGGTCAAAAGTAAAACATGAGAAGGTTATGTTACTAATATTTTGTGCCGAAAATAATCTTGTTAATGCATATATAACCGAACCGGCACATATCTCGATTAAGTTCAGTATGCTGTAGAAACGAAAACAAAATTCCCATAAGAAGTAGTTTTATGACAGTGAACAGACAGCTGAATCTTTTCTTGCTAATATAAATAAATTTGTTTAATAACAAATACAACAGCAATACATACTTCTTATTTTTTTATTGCTGAATGTCAAATTTTAGCGGCAATAAAATGTACGGGCATATAATTGCCAGCGAAATTTTGACATTTTAGCTCTCCACACATGGTTGTGAAGTTGGCTACACTGAACAAATTTTTTTCTTCAACAGCGTACTACCTAGCGAAAAAATATTCCGCTGCCTGTTCGCTGTCAAAAAACTAAATGTACTGCTTATGGGAATTTAGTTTTCGTTCTTACAGCACACTGAGCTTTACAGCGAAAGTTCGTTTACGTTTTGCGTAATAGAGTTTCTTCTATATATATACATGTCTGCATCATTTAATAATATATATAGTATTTAATAATATACAATTTTTTTTTTACTGATGCAATAATATTACTTTTAGTAGAAAAACCATAGTATTTTGAACGCGATCATGTCTTTCATGGACTCATGAACGTCGGCTTTTACTGTAAGAATAAAAAAATCCGGATCAATTTGAGATCTAACAAGGTATAGAATACTTGGATCAATTGAAATTTATCAAGTTTTCGAGCTTGAAGCATTTCAACAGAACTTCAACAGAAAATATTACAGAAATGCTCAACCAAACACAAAAGGCTGAATTTTTCAAAATTTTTTAAAAGTTTTAAATGCTTGAAGCTGAACACTCAAATAATTTTTAGTTGATTCATATATATTCTTTATTGTTAGATTTGAAATTAATCAGGATTTTTTTACACTTCCTACAGTTGAAATGCATGTCTTAGGACCTTAAATCCTTTTACTCTTTTCCAGTCCTTAGAAAAATTTTGCACAGTTGAAAAATTTTAGTTTTTGAAAAACGCTTATCGCAGTTGAAAAAACTATGAAAAGACAATTCACTTGCCTTATGCTAGCTTTACAAGCACTTTTCAGTACGAATGAGATAAATTAATTAAGTATAGAAATAATTTGTGATAAATAAAATTCCACAAAGTACCGCGAAAAAACTTTACTACATTAAGAAACAACTCACGTTAAGAAACAGAAACTACTTCAGTATAGTTGAATTCAAACAAAAATTTAAGTATGCTTGTCTTCAATATAATATTAATATAATATTGATATTTATCATGATCGGCATTATCACAACATTTTTAATACAGCTAAAAGTGGATGAGAACATAATATGCTTAAACTTGGAGCAATCATAGTATTTTTGATAACATCATTACAACAAAAATGTATGTTTGTTGGAATAAAAAAAAAAAATTTTTAGTAAAAAAGTATTATTGCGGTGATTATGGCAGAACCATATCTTTTCTTTGCGTGTAATAAAAACTTCTTTAAATACTTGAAGAAAAACTACGTCTACCGAAAAGGGTTGCCTTTGTAGCGTATTTATTCAAAGTACTCGTAGTATCAAATCTGTTGGTTTTAAGTTATGAGCTTCATTAATTATATCGCGCTTGAAGTAAGGTATTTGTTACTGTACTGCCGCCCTTGTGGAGACTGTCAGTGTTTTTCCATGTTGCTGTGGTACTTTTTTTGTATCGTTACTATTTATTTGACTGCTTTTCATCGAAGCAAACAACCGTTTCCGGTACTTTGAGTAAGTATTTGAATTTCACAGTCGTCGCATTTTTAAAAATGATGAAATTTATTAATTTTAAAATATTTTGCAACACAAAAAAATATTAGATATATTATGGAACATTAGTAGTAAGCTGTAATGTGCTTTTTTAAGTACTTTTTTAAATTTTTTATTCTGTTTTTCTTTTTCCATTTTTGATAATAATTTTGAAAGCGCTTTAGAAAGGATTTCCGAAAAATTAAGTGCGCTCCAAATCCGAAAATCAACGAACGGATGCAGCTAAAAAGCATTTCATTGCAATACACGAAACGGATGTGAGAGTGCAAAAGAAAATGAGGAAGGGGGGGGGTACGCAATGGATGAAACCAACGAAGAACGTTTGACTAGACAAATGCTTGCATGGAGTGCATTTCACAGAGGGCGCTGTTGGCTGTGGACTAGCGAGATGGACAGAAAATTATACGAAAAATCGGTTGGTTAAATATTAAGTTTAGTATTAATTTTAAAATTATTTAATGCATGGTTGTGTGCATGTGTATGTGTGTGTGTGTTTTTTTTTTTATTTTGAAAGCAAGTTCAGACAAAAGCTTACACATGCCAGCAGGCACTTTAAGTCAAAGCATGTGTGATAGTTTAAATGTGTGCTTGTGTGTGTGTGTGTATTTGTCTCTTATATATGAACATGAACATGAGCTAGAATGTAAGAGGGGTAAAAGCCCAAAATGAGTGCAGCGGAAATAGTTTTGTACGAGATTTATTACGACTCTTGAGAGCCATAAAGAGGAAATTGTACACAATATCCTTTAGCTTTATATGTAAGGCTGAGTATAAGAGCCGTGTGAACGTGTATGTTTAAATTTCTATTTATGTATTTCTCGCAAAATGTTCACTTATTTCACTTCGAATGTGTGTGTGTGTGTGTGTGTGTGTGTGTGCGTGTGTGTATCAAGCATCTATTCTGTTTGTGCATGTTAGCGTTTGTATTTTATGACAATGCTTCGCTTCATTGTAATCCTTTTTGGTTATATCATATTGTACTCTTTTTTATAGTTTTGAAACTTTTAACATCAAATACGGAAAAATATGATTTTAAATAATTCAAATGCTTTCATGTTGTAATGTTCTCGACATTGCATTTTAACTTGAATTTAGTAATGCAAGAAAATTAACAACATATACTAGATCATTGCGTATATACATTTTTTCTTAGTTCCTTTATATGACATTGCTTCTGCGTTTTGAATTTTATTATTGGAACAATAAATGACCGTTATGACCATGAACTTATTTGTTGTACTGACATCAATACCTACACACTACAACACATGATTTTGGGACTCAATCCTGAGAACTGCACGTGAAAGTAGCCCCGGAAAGAAGAAGTTCTGCATCATTCGTTGTGCCAAGTTACATGCCATAATAAGTTAATATCGATTTCAAGTTAGTAAGTATCGTATAGGGAAATTTGTCACGTTTTAGGCTCTTTTGTTTGACATAACTCGAGAACCACTGGTCTGATTTAGCTGAAACTAATTTAAAAAAAATTAAGAATTACAATTCCTTTAATCTGTTTATATAACGTTTCCCTACAAAAGCAACAGTTTCGCAGTTATAAATAAATGTATGAAGAAAAAAAATATGTTTTGCCTGAAAATTACAATTTTTTTTTTTTTTTTAAATTCGTAAAAAATCCAAAACTGAAAAAAGTGTCAAGTCCTATTACTTTCACGTAAAGTCACATAATCTATGAACAAAATGAGACCTAGATCATGAAAATCGATGTACGCGTTTCGCTTTTCACAATTAAGTAAAGGTATGAGTTTCAAAAATTTGCTCAAAATTCTTTGGAAAAAACATTGATGACTTTTTTATGATTCTCAAAATTAAAAAAAAAAGTAATAAGCAAAAGGTTATTTGATTTTTATGATTGCGGTACCAAAGTAATAAACTCTAATAAATGTGATTCTCAGATATAAAAAAAATCCCACCCACATTTATGAGTTCCGAACGTTTCGAACAATTTATAAAGCACACCTGAATCAGGTATATAGCAACCCTTAAAGTATGCTCCCATTCATTTTGCTTCAGTTTTTGCTCAATAACTGGATTACAAATCCACATATATGTTTTTTTCTTTATAAACTTTATTTTGCATAAAAATAAAAATTGCGATTCATATTACAGCTATTCTTACACAGAAAATATGACATTTTTATATGTTATCTATGCCTAAAAACAAAATTTAGAACATTTTCAATTATTGTCAATATCCATCCTCATTGAAGTTGACGTTTGTGGTTCTGATGATCTTCTGGCGCTGACATTTTGCTCTGTGAGTTTTTTACGCTTCAAAAATTATGTCAAAAATTCTGAATTTTTTTGTGATAGTCCCATCTTAGTAACAATGTAATCCATTTCCATTTGTGTTAGCGGTTGTGGTGCATTATTTTCAATATCGGGTGTCCAATCAGCACCAAATAGCGATTTGATCATATATATGAAAAAACTTATTATTATTAGGAAAATCAGAATGTAACATGGTCTGGAATATTCGAAAATTTTTGCAGTCATAATAATTTTTCCTCCTTTATAATTTTAATTCAGCGTATCTAGTTAAATAATATATAAGAAATATTAAATCTGAAATTAAAATTGTTATTAAGATCGAGATTGTTACATGAAGACTTTCAACATAGCCTGATAGCCACACCTTTTAACTTTTGAATTTTTTTTTAACTTTCGTTTTTAGAAATCTTACATACAATAGTATGTACATACTCAGAATTTTTAATTTTTTATTATTGTTTAATTTGGAATAAGTAGTGTCTACACTACACATGCTGATTTGAGAACAGAAGAGCCCCCTTATGGGAAAATATGAACAATTGATAATATTCAAAATTGCGATTTATAGAAGCCGTCAAACTCTGAAATGCGTTTATCTCCAAACTTGTTGTATGTGGCTGAGCGCATCTTATTGCCCAGAATTCTTCATATGCTAAAATTTTCATTTTTGCTACTAAAAGCTTTTTCAAACTATCTGAGGAAGCATATAACTTTTTGTATGCTTTTTTCGTCAGAGTTTTGAGATCATCTGAAAGGTCATAGCATTTTCTAATGATTGTGTCTGCACTATCAGACTTTCTATATGATTTTCTATCTGAAAAAAATGGCATAAGCACAAAACATAAAAAAAGCTGCTTAATTTATATTTTATTATGAATGGAAATAGTTAAATAAAATAAATTTTATTGCCTTTTTCTTGTTACTTTCGATGTTTCTTAATTCTTCGAAATTAAAAAACAAATAATGATCCGACTTCTCTGATAGAAATAGAAACAATTCTAATGCAAAAAAAAAAATCACAGGTGCGTCGTTGGACACACGAGAGAAGCGAAGCTTTTTCGCAGTTACATAGGTTTGATAGCTTAATAATTTTTTCTTTTTAATAAATTAACTTTCAAATTCAAAAATTTAAAATAACATAAAATTTATAACATATATAAAGAAAACATATTTACTGCTTATTTTTTATTGTTGAATGTCAAATTTCCACGCCAGTTACATAACACATGCCAGAGATTTAGCAGAGTTAATGCAATCTCTAGATAATAATTTATACTCTATGCATATACGGGCATATAATGCCAGCGACTCTCCATTTTAACTCTCCACACATGGTTATGAACTTGGCTGCACTGAACAAATTTTTTCCTTCAACAGCTTACTGCGTAGCGAAAAATCTGTCGAAAATTTTTCAGATTTCACTCCAAGCAAATCACAGAGGGTTAAAAAACTTCGCTTCAAAAATATATATTAAAGAACGCACACGAAACAAAATTTAACAAACATTTTAGATACCTTGCCGATTTCATGCATGCGTTTGTTAATTCCATATTTATTGATATCATCTATTTTTTTGACGCTTAGAGTGTAATTTATTATCTAGAGATTGCATCAACACTGCTAACAGTGTTAACAGAGTTGTTTCTGTGGAAGCGTTTCTGTGGAAAACTCGACGTTGCACACTTTCTACAAAAAAGTTAGAATTCTTCTTTTAGGAATCTAGTTCTTAAACTCCAGTAGTTTAAGATTCGGAATAAAAAAGAAGATACAAAATGGAAATTAGAGTTGAATCTAATACAAGTTTATTTGTTAGTTCTTACCCTTTCAAAGGTTGGTTTAACAAGAAAGCTTAAAAATAGTAGATCAAAACGGAAGTGCACTCTTAATATCAATTTTGAGATAGAAACATTAATTTGTACTGCGGGAAGCGCCATCTCTCCGTGAGATTTTAATTTAGTACTAAGATACATAGAGAAAAAAAAACATATTTTGTGTTTGGCATAAACATTGCCGCCCGCCTTGCAGTACGGCTGCTAATAAAGATAAAATAAAATTACTTAATGAATATAACGTTATAATATAACTGTATATATAATGATAGATACGTTTGCATTAGATTCAGTATAATTCATGTATGTATCTAATTTAGTGCAAGTAAGGATATTAATTTCATGGTTATTTCAGTTTTATTATTGGTTAATAGATTGAATAAAAAATTTTTTTTTTTTTTTTTTTTTTTTTTTTTTTTTTTTTTGCCTTTATATTGAAACGGAACCAGAAAGGATCCATCCAAAAATGGTGTTCTGTGCAACGGGGAAACCGCCGTTGCTCGGTATTATCCCGGATTGAATAATTCGAGGATATATATCAGCACCAAGAACGACGGATATGGAAGCGGACTTGTGGAAATTAGGATCGGCCAGAACCAAGTTATGGACGTTCTGCAAGATGGAATCATCAATTGTTTTGGATGGAGTTAGCATATTAATGCGACGGTCAACACGAAGTGTGACTTGTAGTTTAATGTTGGCGTCCGATCGAGCTCGAATACCGACGGAGCATAATATGTCATCTCCAATAGCAGTTGTTTTCAGCTGTAGATTTTGGACCAACGTAGATGAAATTCGGCTTATAGCTGTACAAGGGTCCAGTATGGATCTTGCATCATGGAAAGTCCCGTTTTGAAAAATCTGGATGACCGCAGTGGGTAGTAATGTGACAAAGTGTTGAGCTCGTATGGATGTATAGGATATGGATGATTTCGTTGATGACGCTGATAGACTGATGGAAGATGATGTCGAAGATTGAGGCGGACCTTTGGACTTGTTTTTGCGCAAGCGCTCATGCATATGGAGCAGAGTATGGTGATCCTTTTTGCAATAATGGCAACCAGATGTGCTAAAGCAGGATCCCTTAGAGTGTTTATGGGCCAAGCAGTTGGCGCAATACTTATGCAGGAGGACGGCACGCATTCTCTCCTCCGTGTTCATATTAAGAAATTTCCTGCATACCTTTAGCGCATGTGAACGTTGGCAAAGTCGACATTTGAACTCCTTCGTCTTGTAGTTAGATTTGTGATAGGAATTTTTTTGTTGGTCCTTCTGCTTGTTTCCCTTTGGCATGATTTTTCTGGAATATGATTAAATACGTAAGAAAACTTTGTTTGGTTTAAGAATGGATATGTAAATGTTAATTGGTTGGAAGGACCACAAGCTTTACAATAGGTCGTTTAATAAGACCTCGTTGGGTTAAAACGTCAACCACTCGGACTTTGTCGTCGCTTCCAGAATAGACTTTGGTAACTCTACCAAGTCGCCATTCGGTGGGAGGTAGATTTTCATCTTTAACGACGACCATTGAATCTTCGCTGAGATTTGCTTGCGGTTGCTTCCATTTATTGCGTTTATGTAGCTCCTTTAAATACTCATTTTTCCAACGTGTGCAAAAATGTTGATGCAGAGCTTTAAGACGTTGCCAGCGATTAATTATGGACACAGATGATTCGTGGATCACAGGTTCTAGAGGAGCATGAATTGGACCGCCTATAAGGAAGTGACCAGGAGTTAAGGCAGCATTGTCAGCTGGATCGTCTGACATTGGAGAAATTGGACGTGAGTTTAAACATGCCTCAATTTTATAGAGAAGTGTGGAAAATTCTTCAAACGTATATTTGAAGCTCCCAGCGACCTTTCGAAAATGAAGTTTGAAGCTCTTAACTCCTGCTTCCCAAAGACCTCCCATATGTGGTGCACCAGGCGGAATAAAATGCCATGACAGCTTTTGATGGTTAAAGTTTGAAATGAGCGCGGAATGGGAACTTTGTAAAAACTGTTTGGTTAAAGTTTTAGAAGCCGATACAAATGTCGTCCCATTATCGGAGTATAAAGAAAGAGGACATCCACGCCTAGACACAAACCTATCAAAGGCCGCTAAGAATGCAGGAGTGGAGAGACTAGAGGTGGCTTCCAAATGTATAGCCTTCGTTGCAAAGCATATAAAAACGCAGACATACCCCTTTGTAATCAAGCATGCTCTGCCGGTATAGTTTTTAATGTCAAAAGGCCCTGCAAAATCTAGACCTGTGTGCGCAAATGCACGAGAAAGGACAGTTCGTTCTATCGGAAGAGAACTCATCAATTGAGTTTGTACCTTTTTTCTGAAGATGACGCATATTTTACAGTTCCGTATAGTTGATTTTATTAAATTTTTCACTTTTGGTATCCAAAACTGAAGGCGGATTAGACGGAGTACTAATTGATTGCCTCCGTGTAAGGAAATCTGGTGTATGAATCGAACTAGAAGTCGTGAAAATTGACAGTTATATGGAACAATAACTGGATGTCGTTCATCATATGACATCATCGGAGAGGACACAAGCCTACCGCATGTCCTTAAAATGCCAGTCTCGTCAATAAATGGATTTAAATTGAGTAAACTACTGGATGACGAAATTGGCTGCTTGTTTGTAAGTTTGTGGTACTCGTCAGAATATGACACCTTCTGGCTAATAATAATAAGCTGAGCTTTAACAAATTCTACTTCTGAACTCTGAATAAGTGTTGAATCTTTGTTAAAATCAGCACGGTGTTTTGGGTGGGTGCGATGAAAGAATCGAAATATATATGCAATTATTCTGATTGCTTTTGGAAATGAAGAGAAGCGATCCAGAATATCTTCAAAGGTTTGAAAGTAGTTAAAGTAGGATTTAGTCGGCTTGATTTCCTCTTCTGTGTTGATTTCGTCATCTGAATTAAAACGTGGCCAGTTTGATGGAGAAAGCCTAAGCCATGGTGGTCCATGCCACCAGAGTTCATTGCAGATCAAATCGTGTGGAAGGACTCCTCGACTAGCTAAATCTGCAGGATTGGACTTGGAATCTACGTGAAACCAGTTTGCGCAGCCAACACTCTGAGAAATCTTGGATACACGATTTGCCACAAATGTTGTCCACTGGCAAGGTGGTTTTCGGAGCCAAGCCAGCACAATTGTAGAATCTGTCCAGAAAAACAATTTGCTTTGATTTATTTCAAGCTGAGGAATTATGGATTCTACCATGTCAGACATAAGGACTGCACCGCATAACTCAAGCCTTGGAAGAGATATAGTTTTTACTGGGGCTACCTTGGTTTTCGCCGTCAATAAATGGATCGAAATTGAATCAGATTTATTAATCCTGACATAAATAGTTGCAGCGTATGCCTTTTCTGACGCATCACAAAAGGCATGAAATTCAATATCGCATTCGGGAGAATATGTTATCCATCTTGGGATCTGTATATCATTGATATATGGATAATTGGACAGGAACGAATGCCATTTTTTAAGGCAGGTGGCAGGAAGATTTTCATCCCAGCCTACCTTTTCTAGCCATATCTGTTGCATGAGTATCTTGGCTATCACAATGCATGGAGCTAACCAACCTGCTGGATCAAAAAGTTTCGAAATTCGAGAAAGAACTTCTCTTTTCGTGAAATTTGCCTTTTGTTCAAATGGTTTTGTGTAGAAAAAGAAAGAGTCAGAACGAGCATTCCAGCGGATACCCAGAGTTTTTGCAGTGCTACTGTCTTCAAATTGAAGGAAATCTTCAGTTAGAAGATGGTCTTTTGGAAGACCGGCTAGCACATCTTCTGAGTTGGAGGTCCACTTTCGTAATTCAAATCCAGCAGATGACAGCGCGGTTATAAGTTGGTTTCTCGAATTTACCGCTGTTGAAATATCATGTGCACCAGCTAGAGCGTCATCCACATACATGGACTTTCGTAGAATACTACTTGCTAGTGGATGTGTGAATTCTACATCTTCCGCCAACTGATAGAGCGTTCGAATAGCTAAATAAGGTGCACAATTGACACCGAATGTAACTGTTTGCAGCTCATAGTCCTGGATTTCTTCAGTTGGTGAGTTTCGAAAAAGGATACGTTGGAATGGAGTATGACACGAATTGACGAGGATTTGGCGGTACATTTTTTGAATATCGCCATTAAAAACGAATCGGTAAAATCGCCATTTCAAAATTAGGATGGTCAGATCAGATTGGAGCACTGGACCAATGTGCAGAATATCATTTAGGCTTGTACCATTAGCCGCTGAACTCGAGGCGTTAAATACTACTCGTACTTTTGTCGTAGTACTTTCAGGTTTTATTACTGCGTGATGCGGCAAGTAATAATGTTTTGGAAAGGCTTGGAACCTGGGAGGCGAAACTGGAAGCATATGATTTAAGTCTAAATATTCTCGCACAACGTCGTCATACTGCTTCTTGAACTCTAAATTTTTACAAAGGCGTGCTTCGTTTCTTACGAATTGTGCATAAGCTATGGCGCGAGACTGACCTAGCTTTAAAACTTCGGGATACCCTTCCTTGAATGGGAGTGACACAACATACCTGCCATCCTTATTTCGTTTTGTAGACTGGACATAATTTTCTTCACAAAGGCGATCTGATGTGGACATACAGTTCTTTTGTGGAAGATCCTCTACCACCCAAAAACGTGAAATCTCCCTATCTAGTGCCACTTCATTAAAAAATGAAACAACTGTAGAAAAGGAATTAACAGAATTCTTGGAGACCGGACCTGTTAAAATCCATCCAAATATCGTTTCTTGACCCAGCAAAGATCCGCAAATATTGCGCTTGATGCCGTCACGAAGGATTAATGGGAAGAGATCTCCACCAATTAATAAGTCAATATGTGAACTCTTGAAGAACTCAGCATCAGCGAGTTGGATATTTGGAAGATTTTTCAGGTCCGCTTGATAAATTGGTTGTGATGGTAGTTTCCCTGTCAAGTGTGGAACGACAAGGGCACAGGATTCAATTGAAATGTTAGGATCAATGGGGGAAGAAAGTGTGAAGTAACACATCTCTTGGACCTTAGCAGAAATCGCATTGTTCAAACCTGAAATCTGTGCGGTGGTAGCTTTAGAAGGAAGCTTAAGCAATCTTAATAGTCGCTCTGATATAAAGGTCCCCTCTGATCCGGAATCAATTAGAGCACGAGCGGAATAGGAAATACCAAGATGGCATATTCTGACAATGGCAGTACCTAACAGGACACTTTTCAAATTGGATGCAAAACAGGACTGCACTGTGCTTTCAGGAATTGAAGATTTAGCGGACTGTATTTGGAGTGCATGAGAACTAGAGTTTTTACTCGTGCGTGGGAAACCAGAATTGTTTGAATGAAGAAGTGTGTGGTGTCGCTTATTACAAGTGTAACAATTATGCTTGCTTTTGCAATCTTTGATGGCATGAGTTCCAGCAAAACAATTTAAACAAAGGCCATGCTTCTTTACAATGAGCATTCTTTCGTCAGGACTCATTTGCAGGAAACGAGCACAGTTACGAATTGTGTGTTGTTCATTCGGACAAAGCTTACAGAATGGTGTGGAAACATTGGTAGCGTATGTGCTAACTCTTTTTGGATTTGTTCGATTATTTGAAGCGGGGACAGATTGCGGAATTATTTTCTTAACTGCACCGGAGCCTTTTATATCAAACACTGTTTCTAGGGTTTGATATCGGCTGGTAAGGAATTTATCTAGATCCAACCAACTTGGAATTTCAGATTTATTTGCCAGTGATTGCTCCCAGAGAGCTAAGGTGGCATCTGGGAGCCTGAAGGAGCAAAGGTAGACGAAGATTGAATCCCAGTTGTCGATATTTATATCGTACAATTTCAGGGCGGAAATACAACCGTTTATGTCCCTCTGAAGCTTTTTTATAGCTGTACCTGACTCTGATGGAACGGATGGAAGGTTAAAAAGTATCCGTAGCTGACTGTTAACTAGGATGCGCTTGTTTTCAAACCGATCCTTTAAATTGTTCCATGCTATGGAAAAACCATCATTCGTCAGTGGGGACTTTTTTACAATATCACGGGCTTCGCCTCGTGTCTTCTGGTTAAGATGGAAAAGTTTCTCAACCGGACTTAGCCTTGTATTGTTTATATATACTGCTGAGAAAATATCACGAAAGGAGGGCCACGAGAGGTAATCACCGCAAAAGATTTCGGTGTCACAAGGCGGAAGGTGAAAAGTGCTACGTACTGACGGGATGTCTGAACTTGGAGGGTGAATTGACGATACAACAGACAGTTGTTGAGAGTACTCTCCGATCTTCGAAAGGCATCGTACATATGTTTGATACGAGCTTCGATACCGCAGCTTGATGGACTCCAGATCGTCATTATAATCTTCCTGCTCCTCATCCTGGTTCGCAAGCCCTATTTCGTCCAGACATTTATCATAAATTGTCTTTACCTTGAACCAAATGGCTTTGATTTCTTCCCGGTGGACTTCAAGAGAGTGTACTGAGTAAGCTGACAGAGGAGAGTCGTTGAAAGTTGCTTCAAATTCAACTAGATTGTCGGTCAAGCGAATGTATGACGCCAATGAAGTCATTTTGAAAGCATAAATCAATGGATAACGAAAAATAACGTGAATGAAGAAGTGCTGCTAGGTGTTCTTAAAATTACAGTCGCACTTTAATAATTGTGTCACAATTATCAGCTTGGATCAACAATTTATAAATTGGAAAAGAAAAGTTTTAAATACCGTGAATCGGTGACTTTGGAGCTAAAGCAATAATAGAAACAATAGCACCTAAAGGTATTTAATTGAGCAGTTTTACTGATGACAAAATCGTTAACGAGACTTAACAATGCAAAAAACTGGAGCGGAAAATATAAGATAACCCGGAGACACGTTGCGAAATCTTATCAAAATTTTAACATTATTTTGCTTAAAATTTGATCTAAGAATCAAGTCATAAGTTTTGATGTCAACAGTCCGATTTGGATTAATTTTAAGACGTGAAAAAATTAATAATCTTCGTAATTTTTTAATTGAGATACACAATTAGAAAAAATTGACTGCAGCGTATTAAGGTTCGGTTATTTTAAACATAAATATTGCTAAAATATCTCTTTTGTTTGTATATTTTGTTGTATATTTTGTTTTGTTCAAAGGCCGTTAATTTTGTGAAAAACGTTAGAAGTTTACACTATCTGTTTCGACCCTTTTTGAAGATAAAAAAAAATAATAATATGTATTGAACACCGATAAACCACCTTTGTTCCCTTTTCCTTTTTTTTTTTTTTTTTTAATAAAGTTAGAAACTCTTTTATATTTTGTTAATATGTTGCGTAGTGTAAAGTATTTGAAGCTGAAGATATTTAGATTTAAGCCTGAAGTGTTTTTTTTCGTTTTTAAACAGTTTAGTCAGATAATAAGTTTGCCGATGATACACGCGAAATGTTGATAACAAAATTGAAAATGTTGCAACCAAAGGCAAGAGAGATAAATGATGCAAAGTTAAAAAGATTAAATGTTAATAGTAGACACCAACAATGTCGCAACAGAGATAGTAATTTTAATATTATGTAGCACCAAGAAATAAATGTTGCCAACTTAAATTGTGTCTGTGGAACATAACATTCATGTTGCGGAGCTGTAGTATAGAGACTTTCTCACAGCTTAAACTTTGATCCACGGCGTAGTTATGTGCAGAATTAACAGTTCTCCTTGGTTAAAAGTAAAGAGAGTTTTTTTTTGTATATACATATGTTAAGCAGAATGGATTTCTGTTATATGCACTGGATCCAATATTTTAATAATAAATGTATACCGCAATAATTATTGTGCGAAGAGTCCGCTATTTTTTTTTTTTTCTGAGAACCTTTCTTGAATCTTGATCGAAAATTTTGCTTATGTTGACATGGACAAATTTAATAACTCTCTGTTGTTAAATTGAAAGTTGTGAAAAAATTATGGAATGTTCAAAATGATTTAAATTAAAAACATGCTGAGTTAATTCAATGGAAGTTCACAAAACAAATATAAACCAGGCGTAGAATATTCTGAATTACATTTAAGTTGTTTTTATTAAATGTTGCAGATGTTTTTTTTTTTTTATGGGGATCCGGCTCGAATATGGACCAAATGTTTCTGTGGAAGCGTTTCTGTGGAAAACTCGACGTTGCACACTTTCTACAAAAAAGTTAGAATTCTTCTTTTAGGAATCTAGTTCTTAAACTCCAGTAGTTTAAGATTCGGAATAAAAAAGAAGATACAAAATGGAAATTAGAGTTGAATCTAATACAAGTTTATTTGTTAGTTCTTACCCTTTCAAAGGTTGGTTTAACAAGAAAGCTTAAAAATAGTAGATCAAAACGGAAGTGCACTCTTAATATCAATTTTGAGATAGAAACATTAATTTGTACTGCGGGAAGCGCCATCTCTCCGTGAGATTTTAATTTAGTACTAAGATACATAGAGAAAAAAAAACATATTTTGTGTTTGGCATAAACAAGAGTTATTTCACTTAAAAACATGAAGAAAAAACACTCTGTTAACCTCTGTTAATACATGCCAGAGATTTAGCAGAGTTGATGCAATCTCTACATAATAATTTATACTTTATGCCAACAACACAACAAACGCATTCACAATACAAACACACCGATGCTGGAGACACCTTGTGGCAAATAAAAGCAAATTTTTGTAGCATAGCAAATACACAATCTTCTATCTATTGATAGATGGTGACGATCTACTGCAGCATAGCTTCTGTTATAACTATGATTAAATTAACAACCTTTTCTCACAGGTCTTTGTGGCCTAGTGGGTAGTGTGCTGGGCTCTCGTTAATAAGGGCACGGGTTCGATCCCCACGGGAACTAAAACATATTTTTAGTATTTAATATAAATAAAGTATTAAATTTTCTTGTTGTAATAAGCGCTAGCAATAAAGAAACCATCAAAATTCCAAGAAAAAATCTGTCGAAAATTTTTCATGTTTTACTCTAAGCAAATCACAGAACGAGGAGTAAAAAGCTTCGCTTCAAATATCGTATGCTTTGTTGTAAGATAAGTCATGTAATAAACAAAATTGTGTTTACACTATCGTACTCTCATTATTTGGCAGATCTTACGAGAAGTTGTTTGCTTTCGCAGATAGTTTGAAGCAGCTTTAACAACAATTGTTACCTAAGATCCTTCACAGGCAACAATAAATACTCACCATAGAAATGAGAAAACATTTGCTATGTACTATTTGCTTCACAATATATGTACATTTTTTAATTGACTTTTTACTAAAAACTTATGAAAATTTTAATGAAAATTCAATGCAACAATGATCAAAACAAATACCAGTTCTGTTACCTTCTTGCTTAGAGGTAATAATTTTTATGACTTTTGTAACCAAAATAGTCTATTGTTACTTTGGTGACTGGCAGAGCAGCTCAAAATATCCCTATGCTGGATTCCCGGACATAAAGACCTTCAAGGAAACTGCAAAGCAGAGGAACTCCCTCGCGCTAGTAAAAACCAAACAGCTCTCGATAGAAAAAAAAACGTATTGGTATACCCCTCACCACATGTTAACTACTCACAAATGAGCACATGCCATACAGCGCGACAGGTTTGGCAAAAGATCACCTTAAAACGCTCAAAAGAACTGATCTCCCTGAGAAGGGATCAAATCAGTGCTATGATAGGTGTCTTAACAGGACACTGCTTAATAGGTAATTACGCACGAAAAATCCTCTACAACGACTTCTGCAGAAGCTGCAGATACAAAGAGGAGCAGGAATCCACAACACATCATTTCTGCACTTGACCAGCGCTAGGCAAAAATCGCAACCTTCATTTAGGCAACTGGTTCTACAATGGTCTCTCAGAATCTTGTTTTAGCATGAAAAGAGATAGGAACGATAACACGCCCCCGTACCGTGCCACAGAATATCTAAGCTCACCATCTTAAACATGTTTTAATGTTGTGAATTAGGACTGTACGGGTATGTCATATATAAATATAGCTTGGCATGTGGGTGGTAGTAATGTGTAGTTAATAAAGCTGTTGTTGTTGTAAATACGTGTGCCATGTTAGTCTTTCCATATTGAACGTATCCGTCTTACGGGTATGGGCTGATCTACAAAGCAATGTAACTTGCGAAATAACAGCTCTATTGTGCTTGTTAACTTAACAAGGAATTGTTAAGGAGCTCTTGTTAATATTATTGTTATGTAGTGTAAATGTTCATATTCTAAAAAATCGTTTACAATTTGAAAGCTCTAAAAATCTTAAAAGTTCACCACGTGTGGTGAGAATGTGAAACTCACAGCATTCAAACGCCAGCTGTTTTTCGGTGTATTTTTATTGTTTATTATATCAGCAAGCAAAAAGGAAAATGCAAAAAATTAAGTATTCTCAAGATTTTTTTGAAGCGAAGCTTTTTACGCCCCGTTCTGTGATTTGCTTGGAGTGAAATCTAAAAAATTTTCGACAGATTTTTTCTTAGAATTTTTTATGGTTTCTTTCTTTCTGTGTTATTTACAACAAGACAATTTAATAGAACAAATTATAAAAAAAACTATTATCTTCGCCTGCCGGTAGGGACTCGAACACGCAACCCCTTGGTTAGAAGTTCTATACTCCATCCAGTAAGCCAAACATCTTTGTTATGCCGAAGCATTGATTCAGTATTTAATATTTTATTTGTTTTTACTGTTTTAAGAACATTATATGAGAATTATTTGCAATAACACTAATTCAGCGTAAAAAACTTACTTTATGGTATACTTTTTATGATTTGTTTTGCTGTAGGACTTCAGTCGAATTTTTCCTTAAGAAAAATATATTCCAAAGTTTTTTAAAATTCACCACTCATTTTAGACTCAACCTACCACTATTTAAAATTTGCAAGTGACAACACTGGTCATCATCCTCAGTTTGTTAGTGCCATCTGTTAACAACTGTTAACATAGCTGCAATTATATATTTAACATTAAATAAACACCAAATTTAGGCATAGGTGTTTGGATCGGTGGAAAGAGTGGAGGTTTATTAAAGAGTGGGTCGTGGGATCGATCCTCACGGTGGGCAAATTGATATTTTTTTTTTATGTGAATGCCTTTATGCTGTTGTTGGTACATGCTTTTGTTTTGTTTTTGCATACTACGAAGGAAAAATTAACAATTGTCCACAAGTGCGTTAAAATAACAACAGTAACATGTAATAAGATAAATAATATAATAAAATGCAATAAATTTTACTGGTGTGAATATTAACGTGTGGTTTTTTAATATAGTTAAGGTTTTAAATTTTTGAATTTAAGTTATTAAAAAAAAAACTATTAAATTATCATATTTATGAAACTGTGAAAAAGCTTCGCTTCTCTCGTGTGTCCAACGACGCACCTGTTTTTTTTATTTAAAACATTTTTTTAATAGCCAAACAAAGTTTGAGTGAACCACGCAGGAGCAGCTCCTATTTTATATACAATTTTAGCCGGCAGCACCCTCAACTTTTGGCTGGCATATGTATATTACTATATTTTGGATATGTATATACTATAGAGTTGGACAGAAATAAAAAAATAGATAAAAAGATCGATTAAATGATGAATCATTTTCATTTTCAAGACGTTTTAGATAGCGCCGTCGTTAAATTTTTTCCTTTCTTTGATCTTCTTCATTATCAAAACTTAAAACACGTAAAAATTCTTTCATTTTTCACTGTCTAATTTATTTTAATTCAATGTTGTATTATAATATATATTATTTCCATTATTTGCACAACAATTCTCTAACTAAATACATAAATTTTAAGATTATGTTGTTAAGATACTTAGTGCTAAAGGGTGATTTTTTAAGAGCTTGATAACTTTTTTTTTAAAAAAAACGCATAAAATTTGCAAAATCTCATCGGTTCTTTATTTGAAACGTTAGATTGGTCCATGACATTTACTTTTTCAAGATAATTTCATTTAAATGTTGACCGCGGCTGCGTCTTGGGTGGTCCATTCGGAAAGTCCAATTTTGGGCAACTTTTTCGAGCATTTCGGCCGGAATAGCCCGAATTTCTTCGGAAATGTTGTCTTCCAAAGCTGGAATAGTTGCTGGCTTATTTCTGTAGACTTTAGACTTGACGTAGCCCCACAAAAAATAGTCTAAAGGCGTCAAATCGCATGATCTTGGTGGCCAACTTACCGGTCCATTTCTTGAGATTAATTGTTCTCCGAAGTTTTCCCTCAAAATGGCCATAGAATCGCGAGCTATGTGGCATGTAGCGCCATCTTGTTGAAACCACATGTCAACCAAGTTCAGTTCTTCCATTTTTGGCAACAAAAAAAATGCTCGAAAAAGTTGCCCAAAATTGGACTTTCCGAATGGACCACCTAAGACGCAGCCGCGGTCAACATTTAAATGAAATTATCTTCAAAAAGTAAATGTCATGGACCAATCTAACGTTTCAAATAAAGAACCGATGAGATTTTGCAAATTTTATGCGTTTTTTTTTAAAAAAAAGTTATCAAGCTCTTAAAAAATCACCCTTTATTAACAAAATTGTAAAGAAAAGAGCTTTTAAATTTTTTCCAGAATACGGAACATTAACAACTTGTTAATATTCACTATTTTGTTAATGTGGTGTTATGCTGGTAGAATAGCGCTGTAAATTTCGATTTAAAATATTATTACTTTTATAGCTTGTAAGTTATATTTTTTTATAGTAAATAAACAACTAAAATTATTTTTGCAAATTAATTGTGACCTTTTCATAAGTTTTATGTTATGTGTTTTTATAATTTTTCAATTATTAAGGATTATATTTTTCGAGCTCTATGTCTATGTTGCTTTCTGAAGAATATAACCAACAACAACGACAACACTCTGTATAGAGTAGTAACCACACAGCAGACAAGATAGCTGTTGCGATGTTTTTTAAATTTTTTTTATTATTTGTTCTTTACGAAAAGTACAATATTTAGGTAAATATGCATTAGCCTATGTACAAAAGAAGACAAAATTACCAAAAAAATGTGAACATTTTTTAAATGTTTATATATTATTTCGGAGAGAAAGCGAAAATTTAATAACTCAGTCCAAAGTTCATATAATGAACTTTATGAGAACAAGCAGAGTTATTAAGAAATGAAATTAGATTTATCTATGATTAAGGTAAACACTATGAAAGCTTAAGATTAGCTTTAAGTTACGCCTCAAAGAATAGATATGTAAAAGTTTAAGAAATATTATATTGTATTTTTTCCCAGGAAAATTCGGAGAGAGTTTTATTTCAAAATATAACCATTTCTTTGCAAGCAATAAATTGTTGTGCTTGCTGTTGCTATGCAAGAAAACCATCATAAGACTGACTGACTTTTTTTTGACAACAGGAATTTCAAGTATTTATCAGACACATAGCAGCGCACCTATGCAAGTAATAAACTTACCTCAAACACACTTATGCACATTTTTGAGATACTTTAAATGTGTTCAGTCTATGAGAAACATCAGAAGTTTTTGTTGTAGTCAAAAATGAGTAGCTTCTAGATTGTTTAAGAAATTCAACTGTTAAAAAAAAGTTTTCGTTGCAAAAAGTTTTTAAGGAAAACTTTGGTAATAGTGTGGATAGTGGCGTAGCTAGGATATTAAGCGCCCGGGACAATCAATGATCTGCCGCCTCCGCCAACTTGCTGAATTTTATCCAGACGACTTGGACAACAAATACTTATTGAACGCTATCTAGCACGTTTTACTTCAAATGAAAAGAAAATGATTGGAAAAATAATTGAGGGATTGGAAACTTACTAGACATTAGCGACAGCATTGAAGATATTTCTTACGATATCTGTTTCCGTTGCATCCTACGAAAGATCATTCAGCAAACTTAAATTGATCAAATCGTACTTCAGATCAACCATGAGTACACTATCAAATCTTGCAATTCTATCAATAAAATGTGAAACTGCTGCGACTTTAAATTTCGATAATATAATATGTGAACTTGCGGCAAAACTTTTAAGTGTTTAATTCTCATGGGAAAAAATGTTAAATTTGGATAGTAAAAAAATGATTTCGTCCGAATAAAACATTTCTATTTCATTTCAAATTGCCAATCTATTTTTTTTGTTATGAATAACTCTTGATCTTTTTTCAATAAGCGAATTTTGTTGTTTAAAAAAAAAAAAACTTGGTGTACAATTTAGCGACCGTTTTCCGCCCCTAAACGTTTTTGCGCCCGGGGCGACTGCCACGTTGGTCTCCCCTAGCTACGCCTCTGAGTGTGGAAAATAACTAGTAACCGGGAATACAGTGTTGCGCAAAACAACAGCAACAAAATGTTTGCGCTGCTACAAAATTGTCTCTCTTTTTTAATATTGGGGCCACACAAAAATTATTATAGGAACCAAAGCATATATTCATACATCATATAAAAACAAAATCATATTTAAATTTGGTTTGGGTTTTTTTATTCAATTTTAAATTAATGTGTCTACGTTTGTGTGTATGTTTTTACAACTTCAAAAATGTAAAAAGAGTACAGAAGTTCCAAAAATTATTGGTAAAAGCTCCGTTATTGTAAAGCACTTGTTGTTTGTGAGTCATAAACATTTCAACTCAGTTTTGTTTTTGCGCTAGATGTGATATTGACTGATCCCATTTATAATGGTTCGTGATAGAGCTGTAAAGTTCTAAAATCACAAATTATTTCCGAATATAAAAAGGGAAATTCGCAAATATCTATCGCGAAACAGTTTGGTATTAATCGGTCAATAGTTTGTAGATTAATAAAGAAATATAGCATCACAAAAGTCGTAACAACGGTACATTCAGGAGGGCGGCCGCGGAAGACATTGCTGCGTGATGACAGGAACATTTGTGGCGTGTTCAAACGAAATCCATTTGCCACATCCAAAGAGGTTGTTCGGACACTTGGTTTAGATATCCATCACAGCACTGTTCGCAGACGAGCCGTTGAGAACGATTTAAGAAGTTACCGACCGGCAAAGAAACCTTTGCTTACAGCTAAGCATAAAAAAAAAGGTGAGGTGTTATAATTCGAACAATTCCGTTTGAAATTGTGGCAACGAGTTGCAATTTATTGTTTTGAAGGCTCACTATTGCAAAAGAGCACATAAATTGGACCATTAAAAATTGAAGAACCGTTTTGTTTAGCGATGAATCAAAGTTTAACTTGATTAATTCAGATGGGATGTGCACGGTACGGCGACGCACAGGTACACGACTTGAAGCCAGAAACTGCAAAATTAATTTTAAGCACGGAGGCGGTGGTATCATGGTCTGGACTTGTTTTTCCTATAGTGGAGTCGGACCATTTCATAAAATCGATGGAATTATGGATCGGTTTGTATATAAAGAGATTTTAGAAAGCAAGATGCTACTACATGCAGAGTGGAATATACCGATTCAGTGGACATTTCATCACGACAACGACCCGAAGCACACTTCAAAGCTCGTCAAAGATTACATTAGAGACAATGGGATTCAAGTCCTTCATTCGCGGGCACAATCACCAGACTTGAATCCCATTGAAAATCTTTTCAGGATTTTAAAGAGAAAAGTTTTTGGTCAAAGATTTTCCAATAAGACTGCACTGTATGTTGCAATTAAACTTAATTGGGAACTAATACTTAATACCACCATATCTAATTTAATAGAGTCGATGCCGAGCAGATGTGCAGCGGTGGGTCTTACACCAAATAAAGGGTGTTTTTTTTAGAAGTTTGTTTTTCGAATAGAGATAAAACTGGCATTTTGTGGTCAAATCTGGCAACTCTAATATCATTTATGTTCAGTTTGGTTTGCCATTTCACCATGAACAGGTTGACGAAAGAACAACGCTTGCAAATCGTGCAAATTTATTTCGAAAATAATGGTTCAGTTCGCGAAGTTTACCGCAAGCTCCGTCCATTTCATGGTCGACATAATCGTCCATCAGAGCAATTAATTCGGTTAACCATGGATCGCTTTCGCACTACGTTTACTCTATGTGATAATACGCATCCGCAGAGACGTCGAACAGTGCGCACCGAAGAAACAATTGCCGCTGTAGAGCAAAATGTTGAAGAGGACCCGAATGAATCGATTCGCCACCGTGCACAGCAATTGGAGCTTTGTCCATCAACTTTATGGAAGATTTTGCGCAAAGATCTTGGCTTGCGACCTTACAAGATCCAGCTTGTGCAAGAATTAAAGCCGCGAGACCATGCAATGCGTCGTGATTTTGGTGTATGGGCCGAAAATGAGATTGATCTCGATGCTGATTTTCATCGCAAAATTTTGTTCAGTGATGAGGCTCATTTTTGGTTGAATGGCTACGTCAACAAGCAAAATTGCCGCATTTGGAGTGAAGAGAATCCACATGAGACCCTTGAGACGCCATTACATCCACAAAAACTGACTGTTTGGTGTGCTCTATGGGCTGGTGGAGTCATTGGGCCATTCTTCTTCCGAAATAATGCTGGAGAGTCAGTTACTGTTAATGGAGACCGGTATAGAGCCATGATAACCGACTATTTTGTTCCCGAATTGGATGGCATGCATGTGGATGAGTTGTGGTTCCAACAAGACGGCGCTACATGCCACACAGCGCACGTCACAATCGATTTACTGAAGGAAACATTCGATGAGCGCATAATTTCGCGGAATGGACCTGTCAATTGGCCACCAAGATCGTGTGATTTGACACCATTGGATTATTTTCTTTGGGGATATGTGAAGTCGCTCGTCTACGCCAGCAAACCAGAAACGTTAGGGGACTTGGAAGCCAACATTCGTAGCGTTATTGCCGACATACGGCCCCATATGCTCGAAAAAGTGGTTGAAAATTGGATTTGTAGAATTAGATTTATTCGAGCCAGCCGCGGAAGCCACATGCCCGAAATCATATTTAAACATTAATGGCATAAAATTATCCTTCCAATAAAGCCAAATTGATGGACATTAAAACGATTTTCTTGTGTTTTATTTCAATTCGAAGTTCTATACCTCTAAAAAAAACACCCTTTATTAATATTGTTGCTTTTGTTTTGCACTCAGACAAACTGAATGTAGACACATTAATTTTAAATTTAATAAAAAAACCCAAACCAAACTTGAATATGATTTTGTTTTTATATGATATGATAATATATGTTTTTATATGATAATATATGCTTTGGATCCTATAATAATTTTTGATTGTCTCAAATATTAAAAAAAGAGAGACGGTTTTGTAGCAGCGCAATAATTTTGTTGCTGTTGTTTTGCACAACACTGTAAATATTCCGTAATGCACTTTGGGAATATATTCATATATAAAAACATACATTCATAACATATACATAAGCATAAATTCAGATATCGTTTTGTTATAATCTTGAATTTATTTGAAAATGAGAAATACTATAAACTTTAACTAATTTGTATAAAATTTTCGAATATTGATTTGATCGCATAAAATCATCTGCCTTGAATCTATTTAAATGAAAGTTATATTTTCATTTATGTTAACTTGTTAAATTCATTTTTATTACTTCTTATCAGCATATCACAAATTATTTGACAAAAGTTTTGTTTGTATTTGTATAATTTGCCTAGGATATTTGCCTAGGTTTACATCACAATTCTGTATTGTTATTGATACTTTTATTTATATCACTTTATTATTTCCTCCTCGTTTTGGTTTGCTTCGAGATTATATTTGGTTTAGACACAGCTGTGTCTAAAAATCATATAAATACTGCTGACCAGAAAGCTATAAATAAAAAATATTCCAATGATTTTGGAACAATAGGACTTAGTAGCTGCTGAGTCTGCTTTTGCCATCAGATATCATATAGAACGCATGCAATATGATTGAAAAGATGTCGCAAGATATTGTTTATTTAAACAATGAAAACAGAAAGATTATTTCATGAAAACATTTTTCCCTGTTTTAAGATATTGTCTTTATGATACAATTTTAGTTCTAATTTGATTTTTTTTTCTAAATTTTTCATTATATAAATTCCTATAATAGGATTTCTCAAATATGAAATTTAAATAAGTGGAACTTTAAAATTTCCTTTAATAACTTTTGCGCGAGAAGCAAACACAACAATTTCCAAATAAATTATTGGTTATTTTTATTGCATAAATAGAGCCTCTTTAATTAATCGCATTACGCAGCAAAAGCCGTAAATTTAGGTAAACACTTTAATTGAAGTAAGAGCAATTTTATTTGCATGTCTGAGAATATGACAATCTGTGGAATAAATTATTAACTGATATATTGACTTAACGACCGCATTTCTATGTGAACAATTTAACATTGTTGTGGCAACACACAGCTTTGTACTTTGCAACGAGAGCAATATTGACGAAAAAAAACCCAAGCTCTTGCGAGTAATTTGTTTGGAACTTTCTGTTAGTTCATATGAGAGGCTGGTATATAATGAGATTATGGCAATTATTCTGAAAAAAAATGGTATTAGAAATTTCGTAGGAAAATTCAGAAATTTTTTGAGAATTGGTTATTTAAGAAAAAAAAATAATTATCTTTTCGGTTTCAGAAAAATAATATCAAAAGAAAATAAATTTTTATTTATTTATTTGCCAAACAAGGCAATTTACTTATTCTAACTTAATTTATTTTTATTTTATTTATTCTCCCCTTTCCTTGTTTTGGTGTTCAGAGATGTACGAATTGAAGTGGGCGTAATACGCTCACCTAAATGACATGATTTCATGAACACGTAAAAAAGGTGAGGCAAAAACAAAATTAAGTGAGAGTAAAAGGTACTTGCATACTAGAAAGAGTAGAAGAAAAGAGAGAAGATCAAAGGTTTGGTTAATTAGGAAGAGAGGGAGACTTGGATAGAGATCGCTTGAACAAGAGAAAAAGAAAGACGAAAAAAGGGTCTTATAATTATAAGAGTTATATAATTATAAAGGGTCCCGTAAACATATGAGTAACTTTATACATACAATTTAACTTAAGCCTTAGTTAATTTTGGTTAATGAGGAACTTAGACAGGGTTTGCTTGAAAGAGGATTTGGACATGGAAGGTGAGAAGTATACGGAAACGATATTGAATTCTCAACAGCAGTGATGACCACGGCACCACAGCATGCGTATGTAGTTTGGTGCTGATATTCCGTTAACAGCCGAGTATGACTAGTACGACTTATTGGATCGTTGAGGCATATCATACTAGAAATATATTCGCTGTCGATAGCACCATTAATAACATCGAAAGTGAAACATGAGTCCAATAATGATCTTGATGATAATGGCATCAACTTTAAAAAGCTGAGTCTGTATTCATATGAAGGAAGGCTATTGTAATCATGGGGGTTGTACATGTCTCTCAACGTGTATAGTAAGAACTGTTTTTGAATAGGTTCGATTCTTTCGCTATGGGAATCGAAAGACGGATTCCAAATTTTGCAGGTATATTCAAGTATTGGCCACACTAATGGCCAATATTAAGGTTGTAGTGACCCAAATATTCTTGAATCCATTTGCTCGTCTACTTATAAAACCGAGCTGTTTGCTGGCTCTGGACAAAATTTTGTCATAGTGCAGATTAAAACGCATCTTGCAATCCAAGACTACTCCAAGATCCACGCTCGGAACTATTGCGGTGGTAGGCATGCAATGTCATGTTGGTCTTACGAAAAAAACTTATAACATTGCATTTATTGGCATTAAGATGCAGTGTATTTTGGATACACCATTGCTCCAGAGACAACAATTTTGACTGTAAAAAATTTACATCTGCCTCTGATTTGATTGCATAGTACATTTTTAAATCATCTGCATACATAAGGTGTGTGATATCGTTCAAGACTTCTGACAAGTCGGATATAAATATGTTAAAAAGAAGAGGATCAAGGTGGTTGCCTTGTTGTACTCCTGAGGAGACTGCAATTTTTTTGACAGAATTCCTTGGACTTTAACATACTGGGATTTGCCGTCGAGATATGATTTTAGCCAACTTACTATGGCTATTTTTTCTAATTTACGTGTAAGCATGCTGTGATCAACTCGATCGAAGGCTTTACTGAAATCCGTATAAACAAAATCTATTTGGTGCCCTTTTTCCATATTGATTAAAACATTCGATATCATGATCATGAGATTGAATATTGTAGATCGTCCCTTACGGACGAGCAGCCGTGTTGCTGCTTATTTAGACGTGGGTTGATGATACTTGTTAGCTTCTCACAAAAAATTTTTGCAAAAAGTTTTGGATTGGCTGATAAAATTGCTATGCCTCAATAATTTCAACAGACCTTTTATCACCACTCTTGTAAATTGGTGTTTGGTGAATGTAACCTTTTTTTATACCACAACGCATACTGCGTAAGAGGTATATTAACTTTGTTATTCTGTTTGTAACGCCAATAAGGAGGCGTGTCAGGTATAGAAATGTGTATATATTTTGAATCAGCATCACCACCTAAGTCAATTTCCGTGTGTCCGCTTATCTGTCGGTCTGTGATCACGATTACAGCCGTAATTTTAAAGTTATCGCGATGAAATTAAAACTTAAAGCTCTTTCTAAAAAATGCAGATCAAGTTCGAGAATGAGCCAAATCGGATGAAAACCACACCTACCTCCCATACAAAGTGACTTTATTTTAAACGTAAAATCTCTTTAGAATCCACAAAAAATAATGAAATGCCTTGAAATTTTGCATATAAGCTTAGACATTTAACATAAACCATCTCTATGATATTTGGCAAAATCTGATGAAAAATACGTCTACCTCCCATACAAAGTGACTTCATCAAAACTTTCTCAAAGTTTTCATCAAAACTTTACAATAACTTTCCTAAATATAGAAAACTGAATGACATCGTGTCTGTGTGTGTCCAAATTCCGCCCACATCGTTTATCCAACCCATACATATATTCTTCGGTATAATATGCAGTCTTTAGACTAGAGAGTGGGGGTGGCATTTTACTTTTAATCGAACTTCTGTTACACTGCGTGTCTGACTTCAACCAAATTTTGCACACATAATCCTTGGTAATTTGAGCAATTTAATTTTATAAAATTGCTAGGTAGTAGACAGGGGCGTGTCACTTTATATTTTAAACTAGCTCTAGCTAGCTTTGTCCGATTTCAACCAAATTTCGTACATATGCTCTTTAGCATAATGAGAAGTCTTAAGCCTACAAAAGTAGGTGGGACTGGACAAGGGGCGTGTCCATTTTAATCGAGCTCAATCTAAACCGTTGGTCCTACTTAAACCAAATTTTCCACGATATCTTCATGATATTTGGCTTAAGGATAAGTCGTTAGTTTATAAAAATTGTGGCCGATAGCCTGAGTTGCTGGAGCCGTAATAGTATAGTATTAGTATAGTATAGTAGAAATAAATAAAAGTAGGCGACACTAGACGGCGGGCGGGGCATTTTATTTATAATCTATTTTCATCTACACCGTTTCTCCGATTTCAATCAAATTTCCCACATATATTCTTTCGTATAATGAGAAGTTTTAAACCTACAGAAGTGGGTGAGATTGGACAAGGGATATGTCAATTTAATTCTAATTAAACTCCCTTTATACCATTTCTCCGATTTTAGCCAAATTTTGCAAATATATTCTTTACTATAAGGAGCAGTCCGTTGTTTATAAAAGTGGGCGGAGTTAGACAGGCGGCATGATACTTTAATTTTAATGAAACTCCTTCTACACCGTTTCTCTGACTTCAACCAAATTTCGCAAATATATTTTTTGAAATAATAAGCAGCAATTAGTCTAGAAAATTGGACGGAATTAGGCAGGGGTGTGCCACTTTAACTTTAATCGAACACCTTTTATAGCCTTTGTCCGACTTCTTCCAAATTTTCTACACATATTTTTTGGAATAATGAGCAGTCAGTAGTTTAAAAAATTGGGCGGAATTATACGGAGGGCGTGGTAATTTAATTTGAAACGAAATTTTTTTACACCGTTGGTATGAATTTGCCCATACCAATCAAATTCGGCACATATATTTTTTAGCAAAATGAGCAGTCTACAAATGATTCTATGTGGCAGCTAAGGATAAAATTAAATTAAGCGTATGACACATATATTTTTGCAGACTATAATCTGCCGAAGCTCCTTTCCTTACTAGTTTTTTTGTAGTTATAGCATATCTGCACATGCATATTTACAATTTTATATAAGAAGTATTTTAATAACTCATAAAAATTTTTTATGAAAATACTTGAATGAGTATCGATTGTTTATAATTTAACAACTTTAAATCCTAAAACAGGACTAAAATCATAATAAAAAGCATTGATATTTACTTTTATATTTTTATACTGTTTTTAGTTACATGATATTTTTTTTTTTTAAAATGTCGCATAAAAAATGTTGGTTTTGTAACTTAAAAGTTGGCTTAACTGATCAGTTAACATATATTTTGGTTGAAAAAGGGAATAATACTGTTGAAAGTTAATATATAATTATAATTATATAATAATATCTGAAACAATTTGCTTAGTTCCCGCTTTTTGAAATATTTTTGTTTTTTGCTTAGAAAATAATAAAATTAAATGCATAATTTTACTAAGGAAGAAATTCAAAGAATTATCTAAACCAGCACTTTACACAAGAAAATTGTTTTTGCAACTAAAGTTTAAGAATAATATAACCGTTATCTCTTTATGCCGCCTATTTTATAAAATAAATAAATTATGTTCTTAAGGTACAATACACTTTTTTGAATTGTCCTGTAAAAGTTTTTGAAATCCCGTTATATTTTAAAAAATTTTCCCTGTGTCCCATTGTGTTGAAATAAAAACCTGGCAATACTACAAGTCAATATTTTTTATTATTTTGCGTTTGTTTTTTATATCAATCATTGCCGCTCATAATTTTTGAAGATTTTTGTATTATAGTATATCTCGGATTTGCTAATTTTCGAATTATAACATTTTTTTAATTTGCTTTTTCCGCGATAGCTAGTTCGAAATCTCATTTTCATTTCAAATGCATACCAAAGCCGACTTTTATATATTGAGACTTTTAAAAAAAAGTTTTGCTTGCTCAGTTCGCTATTAATTATACGTCTTTTATAAGTAACTATGTAATTGTTTTTCTTTAAATTTTTTATGAAAAAACTTAATCAGAAATTCAAAAAAATTAAAATTTTTCCTGAACTTTTTTAAAGCTAAAAAATAATTTTTTTGATCCGAGTTGGATTCGAGTTTTCAAATTAAAGATTAATTTTTTAACCGACTTCAAAAAGAAGGAGGTTCTCAAGTTCGCCGGCTTCTGTTTTATTTTTTTTTTTTTTTATAATGTATGAACACTTATAACTCCTTAACCATATGCCTGATTGCCATAATTTTTGGTGAATTTTTGGTGAACAGATATCATAAACACGGAGGTGCCCATCTAAAAAATGTGTGGTATTCGAGAAAGGGGTGTGGCAATACTAGAAAAACACTGTATCTCGAATAAAATTGACACTAGGGCACTGCAATTTAGAGTGGGAATAGGTACAATTATTACAAATTACGGTCAAGAAAATGGGCATTATGCGACAAATGGGCGCGGCAATATTAGGAAAACAGTGTATATTTTTAAATTTTTTAATTTTTATTTCAATTTATTTCAATTTATTTTAGATATTATTTTAGCATACAAGATAGACTCTTTTAAATGCAACGATTTAGAACATTTTAAGTAAAAATTACAAAATAAAAATTATTATATTATTTACAATTAAAATTCAAAATTTAATAAATAAAAATTTTTATACTTACAATTTAAAACAAAAAATTTAAAAAATTCAAAAAATTGAAAAACTTAGTTATTGGGATAACAACCTCTTAAAAGGATATAACAAAGATACAGATTTTTAATGGATATAACCATAGGAAAAAAAATTATTTTAACTTAAATAGAGAAATAGAAAAAGTGAAGCATTTGAAATAAGTAATTAAAAAAAAAAGAGATAGGTAAAGAAAATTTAAGAGAAATAGTCAAGAATTAAGTGCTTAAAATTTGTTTTGTTGGTAACGCGTTTTAAATTATTTGGCAGTGAATTCCAAAGTCTTATTGTGTTAATGAAAAAAAGACGACTAGATTCATTGTATCTGAACTGTGGAACAAGGAAGAAAACATTTCTGGTGGATCTGCAAAATGTGAGTTTTTGGAACAGGTAGTTGGGGCTTTTCGAAGTGTTAAGTCTGTGCATAAAAATGCAGTTTCTTGCATTGAGAAAACTTATGATATTGCAACCAAGGATGCGTTTACTATTGGCTGATATATGGTCACACCTTCGTATACCGTAAACATAACGAGCTGCATTGTTATACGCCACTAATAGTTTATGAGCTGACCTTGAGTCTAGTTTGCTATAAACAATATCGAAATAAGTTATTATTGGCACAATTAATTGTATAACCAGTTTTCGTCTTGTTTCAGTGGGAACCAATGACGCAGTTTTTCGTAGATTTCTTAAGGAATAATAAACTTTAGTAATAACACTGTTAATGTGGTCAACACACGTAAGCGAAGAGTTCATGACAAATCCTAGATTGACTACTTTTTCAACAAACCCAAGTCTGGTTCCACATAGGAAAACAGGAGGCAGATCATTAAATGGGTATCTTGATTTCACTACAGGTAAAACGTACGACTTTAGAGGATTTAACCTCCGTTGATTATCACTAGCCCATCTGCTGATTTCAGTCAGGTCTTCATGAGGCATGTGGGTCGGGACAGATAGAGCTGCAGGTCATCTGCATATGCATGCATTGTGACATTATGACATAAAGAAAAAATATTGTTCAGGAACATAGTAAACCAAGTGGACCAAGTACTGATCCTTGGGTACCCCGCTGACAATAGATCGAAAACCTGAGTATCTATTTCCCACCTAAACCCTTTGCGTCCTTACCTCTAAGTAGCTTTTTAGGAGTTGAACAGCAGTATCTGAGAAGCTGAAGCAGGTTTCTAACTTTTTACATAGCATTGGGTGGCTTGCACTGTCAAAGACTTTCGAGAAATCTAAGAGACAAACTAAGTTGATATGACCCTTATTAAAAAAAGTTCTGGTATCATCTAATATTTTAATAACAGCAGTGGAGCAGCTATGCCCTGGGCGAAAGCCCGACTGGAGGGGAGACAAAAGGTTGTTTGCATTAAGATGGTTAGAGATCTGTTCAGCCATGAGAGATTCAATCACTTTTGAGAGTGACGACAGAAGACTGATTGGGCGGAAATCGCAAGGTACAGATGCCGTTGGCTTTTTGCCGATAGGTATTATCGTAGCTATTTTCCAGATTGAAGGAAATTTAGAACTAGTGAGACATTGATTATATATGTGGACGAGGGGGCTAATGACATAAGGCAAAATTAGCTTGACGAACTTGATATCAATCCCATATTCGCCGATAGCATTAGATTTTATCTTTAAGATACATCTCACAATATCAGACTCATTAACAGCGGAAAACTGAAATTTCTGAGGCAAAGTGGAAATATTAATGAACGAGTTAGAGTTAGGTGCTCCGGTCAGGGGACTAGAAACGAAAAATGCATTCAGAATATCAGGATCTAAGCAACAACCTCCATCTTGAGTGTTACCAACTCCAATTTGCTTTAAGTTATTCCACAGCATCTTTGACGGTAGAGAAGTACTTAGCTTCGAGAAAAATAAATTTTTTTTCGACCGTTTGACTACAGATGAAGCATCGTTTCTGGGCGTATTCCGAATAACATTGACACTATGTTACTGCAATTTAGGGTAGGGGCAGGCATTATTATTAAAAATTACGGTCAAGAAAATGGGCGTTATTATACAATTAGGCGTGGCAATATTAGAAAAACACTGTATCTCGAATAAAACTGACACAAGGTTACTGAAATTTTGTACAGGAGTAGGCAGAATTATTAAAAATTACAGTCAATTAAGTTGGCGTTATTCGACAAATGCGCGTGGCAATAATAGAAAAGCATTGTATCTCAGTTAATATTGACGCTGCGATACTGAAATGAAGTACAGGGTAGGCGCAATTATTACAAATAACGGTCAAGAAAGTGGGCACTTTTTCAACTAAGGGGCGTTGCTATATCAGAAAAACACTATATCTCAAAATATATTGACACTAGGGTAATAAAATTCGTTACAAGAATGGGTATAATTATTACAAAACACGTGACTTCTAATTAAAATTTAAGAGGCAGATATTTGAAATAACCAACAAACTTTCAAAATTTAATGGAACAAATTGTTTAAGAACAATTTATTTAGTTTATACACTTTTTCCGAAAATAGATCATATTCTTTAAAAAGGATGAAATAAAAGCTTAAAGAAAAAACCAACTACAAAATCACTACATAGTAAAAAAGAATTTTAAAATAACTTTTGCTTTTAATTTCTTGGTCATATTTGATAATTTATTTAAACATATTATTACATTGGAAATCTGATTATTTAAATTTTTGTCTAGTTTGTTTTATTATCATAAATATATTAATTTCTTTATGAATACAAAAGCTTTGAAGTTGGCGCTTCTGATTAAAAGTCTGATTATGTTAGCGCCGACTTTAAAAGCTTTTGTTTACAATTTTAACAATTATTAAGAATTTTTTTCAAATTCATTCATTGCTTTAAATAAAAGATTTATTAATGATCTGTGACTTTTCTCAATAGCGGTTGCAAAATCAAATCATTAACTAAAAAAATGCCGAGTTGAATAATTTGAAACAAAACCATTTAGCTTATTGGGATGCTACATAATCCATACCAAGAGAGATTTCTTGATTTAAAATAAGTATCTTAGCTCGATTTACGCTCTTAATTTTTCGTCCGTTAAAATATTTTGATATTTCCAATACAATATATAAAGATAGTAATTGAAATTTGCATTAAAAGGTTTTATTAGAGTTAATTATTTTTTTTTAGATTGGCCACTTAAAATTCACTCTATTAATAAATTACATGGCATTAACATCAAAACTATTCAGCTTATCACAATTTGGCAACTAATTAGCAATAAACAGAGCTTACTATAGAATATACGGGAAACACGAACAAGAGTTTCAAGGATAAACATCTATGGTAGTGTATTTAAGACGGGCAGACACACAGGTAGATATAATGTGGACGTGGAGAACAACTTAATCAAAAGTCGAAACACGACAAGCAAATAAGCGATGATTAGTTGCAATGACACGGAATCAAGCCGAATTAACTATGAATGTGTGATTATATGTTGTGAGTGTGTGTGTGTTTGTATGCCTGTGTGTGAATACAAATGCTTTATAAATGCGATACAAATATTTGTTGAAAAAGTATTTTATCTAATTGCAACGTGCAGCTAATATCAACAAGCAAACACACAGAAGCTCACATATGAAATGGTATTATTTCAAGCCAACACCTACACTGCTTTACTTTCATAAACATACTAATGAGATAGTGTGTGTGTGTGTGTGTGTGTGTGTACGTTAGTGTTTTCGAATGTAATTAAATCACTTCGATCCTTGTTAATAATATACACAAACAGCGCTGCGTTCCTTTAACATAGTTTAAGCCTCACACCAACACCAACATTTTCTATAAATCGACACTCACACACACATTCACACTCACAGGCACCTTCATACATCAGTGGTTTCTACATGTTGGCAACTTAATTAATGCAAATGCCGCAAACTAGCGAGGAACGCTCATCTGGCACATTTATTAATTACATCTGGAGGCTTGGTAATTTCTGTTTTTCTTTTTTACCTAACATACACCTAGTTGGGACTTTTGCGCCTATTCAAACCACTGCGACTTTTGTGCGCTTACTGCAAATTAAGGGTACCAACTTACAGGCAGGCAAGTTGTTCAACGACGTGTGTGTTTGAGTGGGCATGTGTGTGTGAAACCTAAAACTTTCACATAACTTTCTGATAAATGAACTTTTCATTTTTTTTATTCGCATTGCTCTCCCATCCGCCTACGGCCAGGCCACCATTACTGCTGTTATAGCTAATTTGAACATGATTTCAATTTTATTAACACTGACTCTTCATCTTCTTCAGCAGTGCCATCGTTATCATCATCAAATCATCGTCATCTTTCACGTCAGCCCATCATCTTCATTAGCATGTAATATATTCCTGGATCAGCATGTCGCTCAAAACACACAAACAATACACACACACAGTCACACACACACTCACAATCACAATCACACACCTAGTTGCTTTGCATACATTTGCTTTTGTAATTTTTCTTTGTTGATGTCGCAGTTTTGTGCTGTTTTAATTTTGTTTCAAATGAACTCACGTTTTCAGCTTGTGTACCTATGTTAGTTAACGAGTAACAATGATTTTTGAGCTAATTAAAACGGTTTTTTGTTACTCTTTTCTTTTCCACTTGTTTTTTTTTTTGTTTTCATTTGCATCAACCTCCTCTATCAACAAGCTATGACGACGTCACAAAGTTTGTATATAATCCGCAATGTTATAAATTCTGATTACGGTTGTGGTGCGCCAAAAAAAAAAAAAAATTTAATATTTAACTAATGTACAATTCTTGGCATCGCTTGTCCTAATGAGACTGGTTACGTTGGTTGTTAGACGTGTTTCCAACGGTTGCTACGACGTAATTCTGATGAAATGTTGCCTGTTTTTGATTGCTACTACAGAATTGACAATTGTCTTTTTGACAATGAAACGAGGACCCTATAACGGAAGAAACGGAGGTCGCGATCAAGGACCTTAACGAGGTTGCAACCCCGGAAGATGTCTGCAGAACAGTACAGAAGCAGCTCGGCGACTTAAAGGTAGCAAGAGTGAAATCATTCCGCAAAACCTATGCAGGCACGCAAACGGCGGTCATAAGCCTACCAGCACTGCAGGCGAGGAGGCTGATAGAGACTGGAAAGCTCAAAGTTGGCTTGGTCATCTGCAGAGTCCTCGAAAAAGTTGAGTCGACCAGATGTTTTAAGTGTCTCGACATTGGGCACACGGCGAAAACTTACAACAAAACGGACCCAAGTAGGTGCTGTAGGTGCGGCCAAGAGAGCCACAAGGCTGAACAGTGTCCTGCAGAAGCAAGCTGTTTCCTGTGCTTAGAAGAAACCACTCAGAAAGAAGTCCCCGTGCCGGAAGTTGGAAATGTCCGTCCTTTACAGGATTTAGCAAACCAAGGAAAAGATGAGGTTCTTATAGCTAAATCTCAGCAATTGTCGCGCAGCACAAGACCTCTTAGCGTAAAGCATTTGAGACTTAAGCGCCGACATAGCTATCTTGAGTGAGCCTTATAACGCGAAAGCTCCAGGTGTCTGGGTCTCAGACACTTCTGGCAGAGCCGAATCCTCCCCTAATGAGCTGTAAGTCTATCCATAGAAGAGTTTGCTGTTATTTTCAACGCAATAGTTGACGATGTTAGAGCAACCAGGCCTGTTGTGGACCAGCTGGTGACTTTAACGTGTGGACTGTAAACTGGGGAAGCCAGAGAACGAACCAGAGAGGATTCTGGAAATGCAGCTCAACCGAAGGAGCAGGTAGAGACCCCTAAAGCGAGGCATCATACAAGGTCGACACGCTAGATGAAGATATCTTCACAGATGAAGATTCTTCACAGATATGATGGCTGACATATACCCCACTGGTTCAGTGCAGGATATGAATAGGCAAACAACATAGCAGCTGAAAATAGCTTTCGACGCAGCGGTGATGCTGCGAAGACCAAGCAAGCACCACCATGAACCTGTGTACTGGTGGTCCACCGAAATCGCCAAAGCACGCAGTCAATGCCACCAAGCCAGAAGAAGGTACTACTACGCCAGAGACTACCGCCAGCTTTTAAGAACTGCGAGAGCTCTATAGGGAGCTCTAGAAGCTACTTAAGCCCAATATCCGTTCGAGGAAGCGCAAGTGCTCCCTGCATTAATGCGAGGAAGCTTACGTAAGCCCATGGGGTACCGCATATAGACTGGTAATGAAAAAGATGAAGTCGTTCGGTCGACCGTCGCCCACGTGTTCTCACATACTTGGTGCATTGTAAGTGCGCTTTTCCTGCCCGTCATTGATAATGATGACGTGCAACTGATTTTGATGGTAGCCGCACAATAGGTTATGAAAATAGCCAATGCTGTCCATAACGGCAAGGCCTCATGTCCATATAAAATCATAAACCGCTCAATACAGCTCAAACGCAGGCCTTCGTACAACTGTATAATGCTTGTTTCACAAAGGGCATATTCCCCGCATAATGAAAGACGCAACAGCTTGTGCTAATACCAAAAGGTAGCGGCTCTCTGGAGGATCCCTAGACCTACAGACCTATATGTTTGCTCGACACCCACCTTGAAGAAGCAATACAAGCTAGAGGAGGACTATCGAACCAACAGTATTGTGTTCCAGAAGTCACACTCAACGTCCGACGCCATAAGACTGGTTCCAAGCATAGCAAGTAATCACAAAACGGAAGAATGGGCCAAAGCAGTATTGCCTCGAGACAATGCTGGAATGCGAAAGATCTTCAACTCCGCAAACTGGGATAAAATAATGAAAGCGCTCTCAAAATTTGAAATTCCACGCTACCTCTATAAGATATTAGAAATCTCTTTTGATGAAAGAGTACTACGCTACGCAACAGACGAGGGGATCGAGTTGCATAACGCCTCTGGGGGTGTTTCGCAGGGGTAAGTAGTGTTGTGATTGGCACTATATGTAACTGTCTTATGTCAGTGGGCCTTTGTCTAGCCGAAAATAAAACGGAAGTGGTGCTCATAAGCATCCACAAAAATATGGAAGACTCCCAATTAACGATTAAACAGCATATGCAGTATGGTCACAAAAAAGCATCCGACGCATGTATGGCCTTATCAAGAATAATGCCGAAAACGAGAGGACCCAAACAAGCTCTCAGGACACTATTATTTAATGTAGTACGATCCACTGTAAAGTATGGGTCAACGGTGTGAGCCACAGCAATGAAGACGAAGTCATAACGATGTATTGTTGAGTATGTATACAGAGTGCTCCGTAAAATTTTATCTGACATAGATTTTAAGCGGCCGCGGGTGCTTCAGAGCATAAATTGTTTAAATTGAAGCACGCGGTAGATCCATACTGTACAGACTGCACTTCAAATATTACTGAATATGCAAATCATGTAACATTTGAGTGTCCTAATTTCAACAATGCCCGGCTTGAGGCTTCGAACAGTCTCGGTGAAATGGTGACAAAACACAATTTAGTTACCTTAATGCTGAGAAGCGAAGCGAACTGATCAGTGGACAGTACACTAGCTAGATTTATAACGGAAGAGCTGCGAAGAGTTGAGCGTTTTCAAGACACTGAGGCTGAGTAGAGTATTACTTCTTAAGGTATCTTTTCAGTTTAGGATAGTGAAAAAGTACGCACTTTTCTACAGTTAATAACTTGGGCCCTTTATTAGATATTAACATACATTTCTTTTTTAAAAAATTTGTACAGGATGAAAAAAAATAAAAAATAAAAAAAATAATTTTTCATAATTTGTATGAAGTATAGATGGCGCCAAAGTGAAGTCCTCAAAAATCCGGTGTCCGGGCAGTTAATCTCAGGGTTGGATGGGCCGATTTTTAAAAACCTTATTTTTTTTTCTTTATTAACATATTCTCTAAGGCAATTTACCAAAAAATCTTTAAACTAGTAAGGAATGGAGCTTCGACAGGGTACCGAAGCTAAAATACCCACCCGCGGCCGTACTGAGGTATATCCGAAGCCTTAAGACGTCTATAAAATTTTTATGTATAATCTGTAAAAATATTTGTGTCATACGTTTAATTTAATTCTACCCTTAGCTGCCACATAGAGTAATTTGTAAACAAAGTAAAATGCCACACCCACTTTTCTAGTATAAAGACTCCACATTTTACCATAGAATATATGTATGGATTGGATAAACAACGTGGGCGGAACTTGGGTACATACAGACACGATGTCATTCAGTTTTATATATTTACGAAAGTTTTTAAATTTTGATGACTTCACTTTGTATTGAAGGTAGGCGTGGTTTTTATCCGATTTTTCCAAATTTTATAGCCAGTATTTAAATTGAAGAACAAAGCTTACCTGGCATATTTCAAGGCATTTCTTCAATTTTTTTGGATTTTAAAAACATTTTGCTGTTAAAATAAAGTCACTTTGTATGGGAGGTAGGCGTGGTTTCATCCGATTTGGCCCATTTTCGAACTTGATCATCCTTTTTTAAAAATAAACTTAAAATTACGGCTATAATCGTGTCGACAGACGGACAGATGGACAAACAGACGGACACACGGAAAAAAAAATTTTAAAAAAATGAACTGGCAAATGTAAAGGGTTCAAAAATGTGGGCGATTTGTTTTTTGTTTCAGACGTCCCATTCCAGAGATTAAATGTCCGCCATATGGACACCGCATTTTTAAGTACTTCACTTTGTCGCCATCTATAATTCATACAAATTATGAAAATTATTTTTTTTATTTTTTTTATTTTTTTTTTTTTTCAACCTTCAAGGATGTAAAGATAAAAAAATAAATGTATGTTAATATCTAATCTAATATCTAATCCAAAGTTATTAACTTTAGAAAAATGCTAACTTTTTTCTATCCGAAACTGTAATGATACCTTAAATGACGGTCATTAACTGTCATTAAATTTTCAGCTTAGTGCTGCTCCCATGCCCCGCGAAGTCATGCTCTGCGGCAGTACCGCGGCTTAGTGGTTAAAATGTAAAATGGATTCGGTGATCTTGAAACCTAATAAAAAAAGGGCAATTACAATAACTTTCCATACAATGGGAAGTTTAAAATGATTTGTAGTGTGGGGACGGTGTGAGAGAATGGGAGATAGAGAAAGATCGAAAAGGGAAGGGCGCAGAGTAGAAAGAAGTTTTTCGATACAGAAGACATATTATACCGACAATAAATGGTTGTTTTATTTTGTTAATTCAAAAATGTACATTGTTGTTTATTTTAATTAAAAACAATTAAAAATATATTCATTAATTTTAGACTTTACGACATTTTAAAGAGGTTTTTGGGGCATCAACTTGCAAGCGCTTTATCAAACTGCCAAAAGTATGCTCTTGAATTTTGTACTGCCGAGTGAGGCGAATTTTTGTTGTTGCTTGTTGTTACTGAAACCTTAATTTCAACGGTTTTACTCTCCATCTAATGCTCAGTGTTTTTAATACGTGGCCTAAGAAGTTTCATTTCAAAAAGAAGAAATTAATTTTCTGAAAGCTTACATGGTTTGTGTCTTGAGTTTTATGACTTGGGCTAAAAGCGCTATCTGGTTGTAGGATTGGGTAAAAGCGCCCTTTGGTTGTAAGATTGGGTTATTTGGGCTGTGACTTGGGTAAAATACCGTAGTGTCCTGTGGTATTAAGAGTAAGAAGCTTGTGTATGTATCTAGCAAGAAGAGGAGGAACCAAATCTAGTTGTTTGAAAAATATCGCAAAGCGTAATGCATTCTCAATATGAAGTCACTATAAATTTTAAAACTTAAGAAACTCAATTCTGGCAACTCCATTTAAAAATATTCCACAAAGAGGTAAATTAAGTGTGTGTCTTTGCTAACCTTAGATCTTAATTTTTTAATTTTTTCATCAATTTTCAATTTTCTGAATTTTTTTCTTCTTAATTTTTTCGTTGACAATGACTCAAATTCTACTCGACGACTTTGGCTTTTATAATATGACTTACGTTGTGAATATCTACACTTATATTCGTTGGATCATTTAAGGCATGGTGAACGTTGAAGGGTTAAAAAACATGTTTGTAGTTTATTGCGCTATACGAGATTTTTCTAAATAGTGGATCGAGACTACAGTTTCGATTAGGGCTGTAAGCACATGAAAGAAATTATTTTGATTTCGTACAAGTAGCTTTGTGTATTGGATTACAACCAGTTGCAAAGGCAACTCAAGAAGAACAACAACACCTGGCTTGGAAGCGATATATGGTAAGAACTTATACAGCAGGCGAAAATGATTTCAATGTACAACCAAGGTTGATTTATAAGGTTGTCGCAGGGCTGATCGCACTCTCTTCTAACCATAATTGTCAAAACTAGACAATTTTGCGAATGACTACGAAAGAAAAATGGATGATAAAAGAGAGCACTTTAAGATTGAGAGTAGAGCACTAAAGAGAACCTTATAAATCAACCTTGGGTACAACTATATCAGTTACGAAAATGTTTAGCAACAAAAGTACTATAAATTACCTCATATTTACGACTTTATTTTGAGGACTATATAGGAAATATTTTTCATCAAAACTGAGCATTGCATAATAGCAATGTAGCTAGCTAGCTTTTCATATTCCTAGCAATCAAAGGCAGTTCTTTTATATACTTCTTCACCTCGGAACCTATATTCTTTTTTAAAGCTTTATTGCCAGAGAACTGTGGTGCGTTCATGTAACTCAGTTGAGAAATTTTCTACTGGTCGTGACGTCGTACTCAATCACTCTGCCGATAGAAAACAAGTGTTTATGTATATCATGAAACTCACAAATTGAGATATTCATGGTGGGTTGACAATTTGACATTTGTAATTGAGAATTTTATTATTTTTTAAGAAAATTTTGTGCAAAACGCATATCCAACAAAGAATTTATTTGTGCAATACGCGTAGCCAATAAAGTTTAAAAAGTTTTAATCGCAATTGAATCTATATCAATATGTTAGGGAAAAAACTGCATAATTGGAATTTGACAATTGCTTGTTATGATTATACTTTGCGTGAATTTTAGCGTTGAAAAGTAACTTTGTTGTGTTGGTGTTGGATGATGCTTATGATAGGAGGAATATGTTGCCCATCCACCGACGAGCATTAAGAGACGGAAGTGATCCATTTCATTTGCCATAGGCACGTTTTATTGAGCTGTCTAGGTTTAATAAAGATACAACAATTGTGCTTCTAAATGAAATAGAACCCTTTATGAAACAAGGTGTTCGCAAAACGTTTATACCTAAGAATATAAGAATGGCTGCTGCACTTCATTTTTATGCTACTGGATCCTTTCTAAGAGATATTGACCAGGACTTCGTTTGCGCTATAAGTAAGTCAAAGATGTGCAAAATTATAAATGAAGTATCTTACGTCATTGAAAGTAAACTTCTTCCTAAATACATACGTTTTCCCACTGACATTGAAGATCAAGATAGGATACGGCAACGGTAAGCACGATTTGTATAATTTTAATTCCTAATGTACATGCAATACCTATTTTAGATTTTATAACTGCACTGGTTTTCCTGGAGTTATTGGTGCTATTGATTGTACGCACGAAAAAATAAAAAAAAAATTCAATGGACGTAGAATACTGCTACAGAAATCGCAAAGGATATTTCTCCAAGAATGTGCAGCTGATATGTGACTATGATTTAACTATTCTTGTTTGCTATGCGCGATTTGGTGGTAGTACACATGATGCCTATATATGGGAGAATAGTCAAGGTAACGAGTTCATGAGTAACCAGCATAATCAAAACGGTGACACACGGTTAATTGGTGACTCAGGATATCCACTGCAACCATGGTTAATGACACCTTTTCGAAATCCAGAAAATCTAAGTCAAGAAAAATATAACTACCATCATGTATGAGCTCGTAACTGCGTGGAACGACTAAATGGTGTTATAAAAAAAATTATAAGCATTTCTTTAAAATTAATTAGCAATCGTTATTGTTGAATTTCAACAATAGTTTTGTGAGAGTGTATTCATTTTTGTTTTTGGATTTTAATCACCTGAAATAAATAAAAAATTTTATTAAAAACTAAACAAAATAAAAAAATCATACTAACAACACCATGCATTCTCAATCGCAAATTGACATACTCTACAAGTATAAAGCTGACGAGAACTTTTCAACTAGTAGAAAATACAATACTCAACTCACCACAGTTCTATGAACACTCTAGTAGAGAATGTCGTCATTGTGACGTCACAATCTCAACCAGTTGAGAAAAAACTAGTAGAGAATAGTTAAATAGTTGAATTAATTTCATAAATTTGTTTATTTTTAAATGTGCGTAAAAATAATTTCATATCAAATACATTGAGATAATTTCAAAATTGAAGAGTTTGACAATATTAATGAAAAGATGATGAAAAATATGCGTGCTATTTAGTTGCCACATACATGTTTTTATGTTTAATATTATATAAATACATGTAAGAGATAAAAACTATTGCAAACATTGCAATGAATATGTTCAAATGGAGCACATATCTAAAGCTTGTAGGCGCGACGCATTACCAGATCAAAGTAAGCGTCATTATCTATGGAGGCGCTTATTGTCGCATAATAATTAACGAACTCTTCCTTTGTGACCTTTCCGTCGTTATTGCCACGTCCACCTTCAAAGTTATTTAGGAACTGTGACAAAATTTCAGCTTCAGTCATTTCACCGCTCTGGTATTTCGGATGATCCCTCACTGAGTAGACGTTTTTCAAATCCTCGATTGTTATGACACCATCGGAAGTGCGATCGATTTTATCAAAAGCCTTGTCGATAATATCAAGACGTGATTGGTTCATAGGCGGCTGTAAAAGTTGAAAATTTATAAAGTCTAGTTGCATTATTTTACACATCTGAATTTCGAACTTACTCGAAGCTTAAGCAAGAATTCGGTCATGTCAATAGAGCCACTACCATCTTCATCAAAACTGAAAGCAAAGAAAAATTTATACTTTGAAATTAAAAAAAAAGAATGAAGTTGATGTTAAAAAATGTATAAAGATGTAAATTGTCACGATATCGATAAATAGACAAAATAAATTTAATAGGGGTAAAGATTGGATTATAACTTAAGCGTTTTTGAAATCTTATTGTCGATGAAGTATTACACGTGAACAGACAGACAATATAGTTCGTACCATGAGAGTAAAATAACTTTAAATTCAATAGATTGATAAACAAATACTACTTTGAGAAAGTTGATGGCGCTTTTCATTTGAATATTAAAAACATATATCCATCGATATCGTAAGCATAAAAATAAAAAAAAAACCATTGTATGTGGCTAACAAGTATAAAGTGAGTGAATATGTATGTATATGCGTGTGTTACGTCGTTCATACGTTGTGAACATTTGTGCTATCTCCTCATCCGTGCAATCCAGGCCAGTTTCGTGAATACCATTGATGAACTCCTCTAAATTGAGAGCTTTACTGCCATCGTCATCCATGTTACGGAATGCTCTGAAAGAATAAAAAAACAAATAACGGATTGGTAGACATAAATACACATGAAAAGAATGCAGCATAGAAGATTGAACGCGCGCAACTCAGGATTGAGGTAGAAATAATCCAATTATATATATTTTGCAAGTGAAAAACTGCTTTGTTTTTATGCTTTGATTTTTTTTTCCTTAAATTACTTTCAAAGCTACCTCAATCCACTGACTGATTCCAGCATTCAGTCAGTTCGACTTCGTCGTCTGTTGCTGTGACCTCAGTTTGGCCTCTGTGTGCTTGTGTGTGCTTTTTTTCCCATATGATATGGAAGTCCTTCAAGAACCAACACACACACACACACACCAACACAAGAGACTTCATTTGATTGCATGGCATTTGCCGGATTTAAGTCAACGAGTTGTACAAATTCATTGGATTACAAGCCAATTCGTTCGTTCACCCTCTTCTACACGCTGCATCATCAATGTTGTCCCTATGTTTACCTGGCTAGCCCGAGTATACCGGTAGCACCACGACTGAAGCAGAGAAGCCTTAATTTGTAAATTGGATCCTTTTCACGTCCATCCGCCAGTTCCCGCTTGGAGCTGTTGACAAGCGATGCCTCCTTGGAGAATAAATCCTCACGATTGCTCATCTGAAAATAATTTGTTGCACGTTTGAGAGTTAATTTGATTTAATATTTTATTGATATCTTCTATTGAATTTATTTTGCAGATTTTTACGAATATATTTGTTTAATAAAATTTTTGAAGTATAATTAATTTTTATGTTTCCAACTTTGATCTTGACAAAACTTTTTTTGTGTACATTTTTTTTTTATATTGTTTTTTTTTTTTTTTTTTGAAATAACGACAACTTGTTATAAAATTACTTTGTGTTTGAATTGAAAACGTGGCGATATGGTGATATGTATGTATATATTATATACGAAAAATATTAATTTAATGTAATTCTGGATCAGCAAGCAGACTAACAAAATTCAACTATTGAGAAAATCACGTGACTATCCCTTCACACCAGAGATCTGCAATGAGTCTTATCTACTTATTATAAGTATACTTAACCAGGACTATTGGTGCAAATGTGTACTCATACCAAGTCAACAAAATACTTTGAGTTATTACAACCAAAGCCAAAAAATACTCATAGTACTCTTACACGCATGTGTGTCAGTAAGATATCACTCTATTGGTATTGGGTTAATTATCTGATGTGACTCACTTGTTCATATGAGAGAAAATACATATGAGTGAGTTGAATATGGGCATTTCCGCCGAAAGGCCGCCCTGAACAAAAAATTTGCAGTTATTAAAAACGTATTTTTACATGTTAATATCTTAGGGAACCATTTAAATTTCATTAATTTAAGCAATTTATACATAAATTCATTTACCATGATGATCAAATCGTTTGGATTATTTCACAAATTCTGTTTTCTTTTTAGTATATCTTAAGTAAATGTTTCGTAAACGTTTTGGTTTTAGTCAATATGGAAGGTATTGGCTAACGATAACGAATAATGAAATGATTGAGGACAGAATAATATATTTAATTTGTCATTCAATTACTTAATTAGATAATTATATAATTAACCAATTACTTAGTTACTCAATCAAATCATAATGGAAGAAATTTCACTTTCAAAATGACACGTATCGAATTAGATTATGATTAAAAAACAAGTACAGAAGGTATTTGAATCAAACAAAATACATTATAAAGTAACATTATTCCATAAGATTCAAAAATAAAGGCACTAAAAAGTTGTGACGGACTTCGCTAAATTCCGTCTTTCTATACATGGACACGAAAACTACTTCCATTGTTGCCACGTTCGAATTGCTTCTATTTTTGTGTTTTTTTTTTCGGAGCCAGGACTATGCCTACTATAAACTTTGGCACGAATTGAAGCGCTACCTAAGAGCTTTAATGTAAGCTAAAAAGGAAATGCAAATATGGTTTACTTTGCCTTTTTTTTGGTCACGTTCAACATATGGATATGCCCATATTATTATGTGTTATGTCTTATCCTTTTTATCAAACAGTTGTTGTTTGTTTTAACAGTTAAGGGGACGTGTTGGTCAATATTTAAAATTTACAAATAAGATGAAAGCTGAACTAAAAATGACCAACGACTTAAGTCATTCCACTGAACTTTTGGTGCTTAGAGGCATTGTGAGTCATTACGGTATAGCACAAAAAAATCATTGAATCAACGAGAGAACTGAGCACTTCACCGGTTCATATCAGCAGATAACTTATTTTTTGTAATTCTTATATTTGTTCATGATCGAGTATGAGTGGATATGAGCGAAAGTTCATCTTTGACTTAAATCCACTTATACTCTCTCTTGTGTTAGACAATCAATGACTGAAAAACGAGAATAATTCAGGTACATAACAGTTTTGACCAACTGTTGTGAAAAAACTCCAGATAATTGTAGTTTATCAACAATTTTTGATATTTGTTTTCCATAACCATCACCGCAACCAACATGTTTTTTTGGTTGCTCATAACCATTATCGTAACCAAAAAGTTTTTTTGGTTGCGCATAGCCAATATTACAACCAAAATGTTGTTTTGGTTGCCCATACCATTATCGAAATAAAAATGTTTTTTCGGTTGCCGATAACCATTATGGCAACGAAAAATTTTTTTTGGTATCCCATACCATTACAGCAACCTACATTTTTTTTTGTTGGTTGCCCATAGCCGTTATCGCTATCGCCAATATCAATGGTATCAATTTGAAGCATCGTATAGGGGTGATTTTCCGGGTGGCAGATTTAGAATTTTGTGTCCAAAACTAAAAATTTAAAAATCTAATTGTATTTTTAATTTTTAATGATGGCTATGAGCAACCAAAATAAAATTGCTGTAATGTTTACGCGCAACCAAAAAACCAGTTTGGCTGCGATAAGGGTTAAGCACAAAAAAAAAGAAAAAGAAAAACATTATTATTAACATAATGGTTATGCGTTTTTTCTAATAATACATCTAAAATATTGCAACCTTTTTGCCTTCCTTAAAAAATAATTGTTTTTTTGAGTTACTGGTATAATTGCAAATCTCTGCTCTACACTTGTTACAATATACAGCCGCTGGATAAAACTTACATGAGACCTCTTAAGAGATATCTTTCGTTCGAATAGCAAGGCCTTGACACACTTTGATATGACAGAATTATATGGAGAGGTTTATTTATGTGATCAGAATGGGGAAATTGCAGTTAATGAAATCGCACAACTGGTATATTTTCTCTGAATCAAAAAATATTTCGTGATGAAGAAATATCTAGTTGCCGATTATATGTTACCGCTTACTCGTACTCGAACTTCCGAAAGCACTTCGAAAGCAGCAGAGGAAAAAATTCACATCTAATAAATGACGTGTTTCATGAAAATGTTTCTGCTTTAAGCGAATCTCAACGCACATCTAAAGAAACAAAATCGATCTCCGGTTTCTATAAAACAAACAAAGCGTTTCAATCGTGGCAAACCATCCGGAAAATCCACGTTAATTATATCATCGCCTTATAAAAATTGTTGCAAATTTCGTTAGAAAAATCATTGAAAAATAGCCCAATTGGACGACACCAAGAAAATGATTCTAATAAACATTAATGCTGCAAAAGAAAAATATGCAAGTCAATTTAGTGAAATAAAGTTTTTAATTTGATTTTTATAATATTTTGTACTTTATTTTGATTTCAGGAAAATGGAAGACAATCAATTTGTTATCATCTTCTGATTCGGATCATGAATACAGTATCTGTGACGAGACTGATGACTATAATCTAGAATTTGTAAACGCGGCTGGGAAAGAGGACGCAAAGTGTTTACATTGTTCTACCTTTTATTCGAAGATCGATCTGGTGACATATTGGCTGTATGTGTCTTCTGTAAAAATTGGAGCCATGAAGATTTTGCTGCTTGTGAAGAAGATAATACATTTATAGCATGTCTACACAGAGAGTTTAGTTTGAGTTTCCAGCACAAAGTTGAGTTTTGCCGTTGAACTCAAAATATACTCTTGAGTTTCCAGTACAAATATGCGGGATGAAACTCAACTAAACTCAGCTTGCCTTATGAGTTTATCAAAACTCAATTCGAGATATGCCTGAAAGTATGGTAATGTTCTGATGAAGAAGTAGTTGAAGTAGTGAAGAAGTACGTTCAGATGCAACTTTTTAGATCGCAAGGTACGTGCAGAGTATTGAACGATTATATTCAGAGAAATGTGAAACTCAACTAAGTTCAATTCTGCTGACGCATCTCTGTGTGTACAGCTTCGAATGAACTCAAACTAAACTTTCTGTGTAGACATAGCATTATATGCGACATGTGTACATATAAAACACTTTGGCTAATATGGACTACCTGGTCCACCCATCAATTATTTTTTTGCTTTCCTGAGTATTTTTGCGTTTTTTCTATTTATAATAAATGTTTTGCGTTAGGAGAAGTTGTAATCGATTACTTTTGTTATTACTTTTATAATTGATTATAGGTACATTACAATTACAATTACAATTACAAATTGTAATAGTAATCTTAAGAAAACATGGATTACGATTCTTGAAATCTTAATCGAAATATTTTTTATTACAATTACAGTAATTGTTATTATAAAAACTTACAATTACAATTACTGTAGTTGTAATCGAAATATTTCTTCATTACGATTGCAGAAATTGTAATTAAAGCCTGTATGAGTCCTAAGCTAATTTTTTTAGGTGCCATATTTATGCGGAAAGTAATTAATTAAATAAAATTATAACGATAACAATACATCAATTTAATTTTTCATTGATAAAAATTATTGTAATTATAATCAAAAGATTTTTCTATTACAATTTAGTAATCGTAATTGCAGTTTTTGTGTATACCGATTACAGTAATTGCAATACAGTGAAATGCAGTAAAAGTATTACTTTTTTACTGTAATTGAAATTGTTATGTAATTGTAATCGGAAAGTAATTGAATCGCAAAATGCCCAGCACTGGTTTGGAATGGATGATTGACAATGAAAAATCTTAAGCTTTGCAAGCCTCAAACATTTTTTAAGTTATTTATAACTCAAACATTATTAAAGCGAAATGTAAAGTTGAACTAATAAAATGTTAATAAGTAGAAACAATGTATTACGATAATATATATATTAAAACAATATAAGTTTTGCTCCTCAACGTATATATTTAATACTCTGAGCTCTAATTATCCAAATGTGGTTGTCAATTTGAATCTTATAAGTGACTCTTGAGCTAGTAAAACGGTCACTTCAACTTATTAAAAAAAGTTTATACTAGATCATGTTTTGAAGTAGTATCGCACTGTTCATTACCATACATTTGTAAACAAATCTTAATTTTAAATTTAAAGTAGGTTTAACCCTCCGATGAGTGAGAAGGTCCCTAGGGACCTTTAGCCTTTTCAAACTGAAATTACTCCTACTTCGGCCACTACAACCCCCCCCCCCCCCCCCCCCCAAAGTTACTCTGTATTCCAAGAGTATTTTGTTGCGCATCTTTTGGAAAAAAAGTCAAGCCGATCGGATCATTACTTTAGGACTTATTGAGGTTTTAGTGAGAATAGTACGCGGACGTGTGAATAGGTCCGTATGGACCTTGTACTGAATTTCACTAATAAATGCATGTTTTTGGGCATCATTATAATTTTTTTATTGTTTCAACACATAATTTACTTGTTCTGAACACAAAGACCTAAACTCAAAGACATTAGGGATGATGGTAAAAACAAAAAATTCTAAGAAAAATTCGAAGACATGAACTTTATTGCTTTCAAGGAAAGGCAAAATATTCTAATTTTATACTACTAGCAATAAACCAGTTCTTAGAATTTTTTGTTCTTAGTATTTTGTTCTTAGTATTTTTTGTTCTTAGTATTTTTGTTCTTAGAATTTTTTCTTAGAATTTTTTGTTTTTATCATCATCCCTAATGTCTTTGAGTTTAGGTAGACGTACGAAAGAGTATAAAAGAAGTTGTAGTTTCGTAAACCAAATCAGTCAAAGTTTAGACAGCGAAGAGTAAAATCGTGTGTGATAGAAACAAAAATATAAATATGGCAGATGCAAGTAATTTGGGCGTTGCTGAAATTGTTGTACGCCGTAGTACACGTTACCAGCAAATGACTGCGGATGAAAGGCGTGCAGCTGATAGTAGATTTGCTGATTTTATGAACGAATACATGGATGAAGAAATTGATATTGCTGCAATTGATAATTATGAAGTTGAGGATGATGAAGATCGCACATACCAACCTGCTGAAGAGTCAGATGCCGAAACTGAAGGATACGTCGAGCTAAATGAAGATACTGATGACGACGATGATGAAGAGGAAGAAAATGATGGACAGGAAACGAATGAAAGTTACTATATTGGTAAAGATGGCACCCAATGGAGTAAAAAAGCACCACCAACATCACGCACTCGTAATCATAACGTGGTCGACTTCACAAGAAAGAAACCAGGACCAACAGGAAATATACACGACCCCTATACAATAATGCGTTCAATCATGACAGAGGAAATAATACACTTAGTGCTACGTGAAACAAATCGTAAAGGCAGGGAGGTTACAGCTGCATGGAATTTGGCGAATCCCACGAAGAAAAAGGAGTGGAAGCCAGTGGCAGTGAAAGAGTTTGACGCCTTTGTAGCTATTCTTTTGTATGCTGGACTCACAAGATCAAGCCATGAACCAGCTATGGAATTATGGGGCGCGACGCGTTGCCCAATATACAAAGCTGCGTTGTCGTACGATCGCTTCATGTGTATAAAGCAATTTATTCGATTCGACAATGGAAATACTTGACAACAGCGACTCATCAACAGCAAAACTGCGGCTATTGACGATATTTGGCAAATGTTGCAACATAACTTGGCAGCAGCTTACACTCCTCATGAAGCACTAACAGTTGATGAGCAGTTGTTCCCTTACAGAGGCCGCACCCGCTTCACACAATATATTCCGTCAAAGCCAGCTAAGTATGGTTTTAAAGTATGGTGGTTATGCGACTCACAGAGTTATTATCCTGTGAAGGGAATGGTATATTCTGGAAAACTGCCAAACCAACAACGGGAGATAAACCAAGGGCAGAACGTAGTGCTGGATCTTGTGGAAAAATATTTAGATGCTGGCCGTACTATATACGCGGATAATTTCTTTACCACTCTTGACTTGGCGCGTATTTTGTTGAGGAGGAAGACCGCATATGTTGGTACAGTGCGCTACAACAAAACATTCATTCCACAGGAGTTTAAGAAGAACCCGAAGCGCACCATCAATAGTACATTATTTGGGTTCAACGAAGGGGATATAGCGTTATGCTCATACGTGCCGAAAAAAAATAAAGTGGTGGACGTGCTCTCCACAATGCACTACACCTGCCTCGTTGACGAGCAAACCGAGAAGCGGAAGCCCTATGCCATATTAGATTACAACGCCAACAAATGCGGCGTTGATACCATGGATCAAATGCTAGGCACTTACAGCTGCAAAAGAGCAACACAACGATGGCCGTTGGCCATGTTTTATAATATGCTGGACGTCGCTGCATTTGCTGCTTTTACGATTTACAACGAAATGAACCCTATAAAAAGGAGTGACAGACGGCGGTCGATCTTGTTACTGCTAACGAAACAATTGGCCACACCAAATATCGAAGAACGTGCCCTGAACAACCATATAACCTCATATCCAAGGATACGCAATGCGATGGAAGCATTCGATGTCAGGGTAAGAAAAACATCTTCAAATTCAAGAATAGAATATATATTTATTTGTTTTTTTAATTTTGTTTTCATTTCAGGTATTACCAAGACCGATGGAAGGCAATGCACCGTCGTTTGCGGCTAGGTCAAGTAGACCGCAGCGGAAAACGCGGGCACACTGCTTCGGCTGCGGCAACGCTGTTTGCGGAGAACATAGCACACTTTTACATCGCTGCAACACTTGCGCACAGGGCGGGGGACAAGAAGTACACGCTCAACAACAATAATTTTTAAACTTTTTTATAATAGTCTTAAGAAAATTCAAGCAAAAAAAAAAAAAATTAAAAAAATTGAAAAAATTATTTTTGTATGGAGAATTTAGTTATAAACAATAAAAAAAAAAAAAAAATTAAAAAAAAAAAATTTTTTATATGAAAAAAACATGATTTACAAAAAAGGTCCGTAGGAACCTTTTCACACGGCCGTGAAGTTCAGAACTGTCACTCATCGGAGGGTTAATATGTTTTTTGCTATTTTAAGATCTAGGTTTGTTAAAGAAACATATATTGAAACTTTATCGATGCTCTTTTTTAAGTACTTGTATGCTTCAGTAGCTCATCAATACATTTTTTTTGACAGCTTTTATAAGAAGATGAAGATACAAATAAATACACGGCATGATCTATATATAAATAAATAACTTTGTATGTATGTAATCCAAATAATTAACAGGCAAACATAAGCGACAACAACTCTGGTAAGTTGGTTGTTATTATAGTAGCGGTAAAAAAAAAAAAAAATCGACTAAAACAGTGCGTTGACTAAAAAGATTTTATTACTATTAATGGCAAAAGACAACACAGAACCGGTTTGTATAGCCACTAAGAAAAAAAAAAATTAAAAACGTAAGCATTCAATCTATTGAATGAATCACTGAGAAATTTCTTTGAAAAAAACACTTCGAAATCAACAAACACAGACTGATGTGCTTTCTTTCACTTTCAAATATAAGCAACGAAGGTAGGTATTCATAAGATTACTCTAGCAAACAAACGCTAGCAAATTTCTATACAGTTGCCGGCCGGCAAATTCTTAAGAACTGTATCTAGATACTATGCAAGCACATCGAGACTCTAGAGTAAGCGAAGCTGCTGATTTCGCTTGAAAAAAAAAATAATTTTTAGCCTATATATATGTAGGTAAACTAGCTTATAATATAAAAGTTTACTTACATCAACTTCATCAGCCATTTATGCAATTATTTTCTTTTTAACTGCAAGTATATATTCAAATCAAAGCTATTTAGTAAGTAAAGCTACTTAAAAAAGGTCACAACTGTTTATTTACGCTGTCGATTCAACACTGTTTAGTATTCCAGTTTAAATTGAGCTAGATACCATATGATTCAATTTTAACTCAGTTAGTTTTGCTTTGAATAGCCAAGCGTAACAGTGTTGGATGGCGTTAACAGCTGAAGCTCTGGTTTTTGGTACCATTTCAGTTATTTATTGATTTTATTTGCACAACAATATTTAATGGCGAATTGTGCACACATTTAACTACATTCGTGTCATTAAGTGATTACCGATTATTTTTTAATAATCTTTGTCATTCTGATGCTTTTAGCTGATTAAAACAAAAAAAAAAAAATTACCTCTGGCGCAATGAGAATGCATTTACTTTATCCAATCGATATTTTTTCAATGAAATTTTTGCTGTATGTTCTTAATTATAGTTTTTAAGCACACCAATACTTTCCCCTTGAAGCCGGCACTGAAAAGTTCGACCACCTTATTTAGTATAATGCAACGAGGACACATTTGTATCTACATGTATGTGAGGTAAAAATTAAAATAAAATTTTAATATACTAATTAAACTATTAAATGAAATATATGTAGAGTTTCCATAGACCGGTTTTTTTCTGCTTTTATGCTTTAGTGATTTATTAACTAGTGAGAGAATTAACTGCAGAAAATTAATTATAAAACAATAAACTTTAATACCAATTCATTAAGTTTCCGTGCTGCTTGGCCATCAATTCAGAGAATTTTTAAGGAAGTATATATTATATATATATATTATATATATTAGATGAGTTGTTTGCAGTTTTGTATCTGATTCGTGCACTCTGGAGTAAATACGATATGTATGATAAAGGATATAAAGAGCATTAGAAATGTGAAGTTTTGAGTTCAATATATCCTAAATCGAGAGCGCTCAAAGCAAAAAAGACACAGTTTCGATATCATCGTAAGTGTGGACGTAGAATTTTTGTTTGATTTATATGATGATGAATTTGTTGTTCTTGTTAATTTTTATGCTGCCTTAAAAAAAAAATTTAATCCAATCTTATGTTTAATAAATGGAAATAAATATTTCGGAATAAATTTAAATTATTATTTTTCCTGCAGTGAGGAACTTAAACATATTCTAAATTAAATTGAAAAATTTAAATTTTAACAAACAAAATATATTTTTAATATGAAATATATGAGCGATTCCATTAATAATCGGCCAACTGTGGAGGTCACCATCTGGGATTTTTTTGTAACTTTCCTAATTTGAAGACAATGGTGAAAAACATAAGAAAAAACAAAGTTTTTTTTTAACGTTATTATTTCAGCTTCAATCAGTTATGTTAATTCTCTTGTAAAATATTTCAGTCATGAATTCTTATAAATTTCATGGTTTGTTGTTGGACTAAAAAAAAAGTTTTAATGTTTTTTATATAAAAAAAGATGGCCTTTTCGAAAAAAATTGTACCTCATTAAAAATTTTTGAGGAAGACCCTTTAAAGAAAAGTTAAAAAATAAAATATAATTTTTATGCTTTTGGCTAGCTGAGAAAATTCTATACAGATTGTGATAATTTCCGAGATGGGTTCACTATAAACACAGCCACAGAAAATATAAGAATAAATCAAACACAGTTATTGGAGCGCTTTTTCTAGGGTGGCCAACTTACGTAGGTGGTTGGAAGTTCGAATTTGTAGCATTTGTAGCAAGTTTACATTTGAATCATGTAAAGTTGGCTTTTATATCTATAAGTGTAGCTGGTTTTTAAGCACAGATGAGTGACTTGACGTTCCTCCACAAAGAATTGTTCAAACAAGTCAAATAACATGACAAGGCGGCAAATTGATAGGCCAATTTCTTTAGACGATTCACACACCAAATATTTGTTCGGGTTAAATGATTGTTTGACTCGCTGTATGACATGCTGCATGGAAAAATTTCTCTTCTAAATGATTGGTACTAGTTTTACTCATGATATAATAATTTATAAGGTAGGAGTGACAGTTTTTTTGTCGACTAGCATTTGTTAAATCATCTCCTGAGTCGATTTCCATCTGTCCGTCTGTCTGTCCGTCTGTCCGTCTGTCCGTCTGTCAACACGATTACAGCCGTAATTTAAGCTTTTTTTTAAAAAATTAAGATTAAGTTCTGAAATGAGCCAAATCGAATGAAAACCACTCCTACCCCCCTCATACAAAGTAACTTGATTTTAACTGTCAAATTTCTTAAAAATCCATAAAAATTAAAGAAAGGACTTGAAATTTTCCGCGTAAGCTTTGATCATCAATATAAATTCCGCTTATGAAATTTGGGGAAATCGGATGAAAGCCACGCCTACCTCTCATAAAAGTGGCTTTATTCTAAAATTGTAGTCTCTTAAAAATCTGCTTAAATTAAAGAAATGTCTTAAAGTTTTGCTCATAGGCTTTGATATTTAATAAAGACCATCACTATGATATTTGCCAAAATTGGACGAAACCCATACAAATTGTATGGGACGCATAACTCCCATACAACATGGCTTTATTTTAAACGTAAAATCTGTTAAAAATTAAAGAAATGTCTTTAAATTTTGCACATAAGCTCCGATATTCAATATAAAGCATCTCTATAATATTTGGCAAAGTCGGAGAACGCCCATTTTCCATACAAAGTGGTTTTATTTTAAGCGTAAAATTTCTTAAAAATCCACACAAATATAGCTTTGCTATATAATATGAACCATCTCTATGATATTTGGTCAAATCGGATGAAAACAACGTCTACCTCCTATACAAACTGACAACATCAAAATGGGAAAACTTTCGTAAATATATAAAACTGAATGCCATCGTGACTATCGTGGCTAAAGACTTCGAATATACCTCAATACGGCCACGAGGGAGGAGGGGGGTGATATTTAGTTTTTAATGCCGATAGCGAGGAAGCTACCGAAAACCTCAGAGAATTCTAATGGGTAATTTTATTTTTATCCAACTTTTCCAGCAACAATACTACAAATGTAGACTATCTAGCACATGAAGATTGACCTCGAAAACATTCTAGGTTTTCTGGAAAAAAAAAAAAATCTAAAGGGAATGAACTGATTTAATAAACTAGGTATAACCATATATGTAATACTTCTATATTGGCAGCAACCTACCTTTTCAATGAATATAAACTCCGAAATCAAAGAGAGATAGCCTATATGAAAATCTTTGCTTGTGTTAGTATATTTCAATATGTTTAACTACAACTCTCAAGCAAATGTCAAGTCATTCCAGGGGCGGTTGAAATGAAAAACTGTGGCCTCAAACAAGGCCACAACTATTTGTATAAATAAATATATCTGGTGTTTAAATGACTTTGACCATATTTTCGTAATTGTGTTTTTTTTTCTGCTTTCACATAAATTAATGTAAAAAACAATTATTGTGTTAAAAGCATTACAAATTAAAGACAATGTTAAAAATGTTAAACATTTTTTATTTATTGAAATTTATTTCGAACATATTATTTTTCTAATAATAATGAAGTACTTTCATGTATTAGAACATACGTGTTCCAATGTATAAATTATTAATCGATTTACAAAGTAATAACCTATTCTCATGGAGAATAGTAGATTTGTTAAAAAATTATCTATTTTTATATGGTCATCCATAAATTTGTTTGGCATAATGGCCTTCAGTGCCGTAGTTATGAAAATATTACTCGCAGAACAAATACATTTTTTTTTTTAATTAGAAAATAGTAAAATATTAATAAAAATTAAAACTTTTAGTGTGGGATGTTTTGAACTAAATTTGTTTCTGAAATTATTTCAAAAGATGAAATTGGTTAATTTTATCTACATAAAAGAAAACTGTTTTTTTTTTTTAATAATTTCGACGATACCTTTTGCTTCAAACAGACAAATTAACGATAAATAGTGTTTTCTGAACGTCGACAAAGTTGTTTTTGTATGATTTTACGATGAATTTCACTAACATAATTTTTGTTGAATGATCACAAAAATAATTTTAGAAAAAATTTAGTTCACAAATCCCTCCTCTCCAATTTCAATTTTTATTAATAAGTTTTGACAAGTTTTGCCTTAAAATGCTCTCACTAATTAAATGTCGCACACATCCTTAGCAGGTGGTTCAATAGGAAAGCTATTGTTAATTTTTGGTAGAATTGGCATTTCACTGCCTATCAATTGCACTCTGCATATATCACATTTAGTGGTTAAACTAAGTTGCCAAACTACAAACTCCGCTATATATCTAATCACGTCTTATTCTAAAAATATTCTTCTCCTATTTTTCTGCTAAAACTCCTCACATTTATATCTCTTTTTGGCACATTCTGCATCCTTTGGCAATCTGTATAGATATATATATATATACAACACACGATAAAATTATTTGATTTATTTGGGGATTTTGTTCTGTGCAAATACCAGCTACGCACAATTTTTGTTTTTTTTTTTTGGAATAATTTGAATTAAGAAAAAATTTAACCGAAAACTTTCGCGCCGCTTTTGATTTTTTTTGAATTTTTTTTATTTTGAAATTTCATTTCGGGTACATTCGTTTATATATTTTCTAGCTCATATAACAATATATCTGTACTTTAATGTTGGGGTATGTACCTTGAGTGTACTGCCAATATAGAAGTATAACATATATGGGTATAACACAATTAATACCCATAGTTAAGCAATAGTGTCTGAAACTGTATAAGCTGAATAGGCTTACCGATATGTTATATATTTATGCAACTACTTCGATGAAATAGTCTTTTTTTATTTTTATACTAATACTATTAATATTCTACTCTAATTCTGTTATATAAATATAAGCTATTTAGTATATGAAATAAAAAAAAAAAAAAAACGAATTGGAAATTTCAGCCATACCAGGACTTTGATCTTATGATCAATCGTGTTGTGGAGCATGTTATTAAATGTTTGCACACAAAAAACGATCGAGAACTGGACTTTGAAGATTTATGCCGGTTCCGAACCGCTCATGTTCAAAAAATTTGAATTTGTCACATACTCTATCCACTATGTTATGTCACGGCCGCCATTGATACAAAGGTATAATAAGCGTGCATGTAAAACTTTTTAAAAACTTTTTAAATTTTCTGAACTAAACGTGACTACTACTGCAAACGCTTTTAAACACTGCCAGCTGTTTAAGGTTTTCCCGCTCTCTCAAAGATGAGGTGAGTCAAGCGCATCTTTCTTTAGTTATTTAATCACAGCAAACTCATATAGACCGATTTTCGTCGGATAGTAGCTAGTGCGTTTGTTCTAAAAATCTCTCCCCATGACCACAATATGTAATAACGTGATACTTATTTAAAATAATTAGGGGAGAGATAATAAATGTAGGCCTGTAGTTTCCGCTTGTAAGCGGTACCTCAGACAATTTTGTTCATTTCACCATTGCATACGCATGTAGAACTTACTGTGGAAACTAAGTGTAATTGTAGAAAAAAAAAAAATAGTTGATATTGTTCAATGTTATATGCCATAAGTGGGTGTAATGTGTTGCACTAATTTTTGTTTGATACAAAAAATAGAAAATAAATTTCACTCAAACTAATTAGATTTTTAAGTATGTTAATTTTTAACTTAGCATATTCATATTTTTTATTTTAAAATTATTGTAAGTGTCGAAAATATTGTATAGGTTAGGTGGCAGCTGTTATAGATCTCAGTTATTTATATGGGGTATAAGTAAACATGCTTGTATTTAGGTCAATAAATACTGAAAATAATAGTTGTCTTATTACATGAACAAATCATACACATATAAAGCTATTTTATTTGAGACCTACCCATTTTTAAGCAATTTATAAGCAATGCTATCGTCAAGACTAAATTCTATATATATTCCACTTTTTTTATCTATGTATGTCAGGCCCGTAGCCAGGATTTACCTAAGGGGGGACGTTTTGATAAAAAATTTATAAATAAGTAGATACCAGTAAAAAACGATAAGCAGGGATATGGAAAAATAAATAACCATAATATAAGCTTGAAATGTCGAAAAAGGTAAAATTTCTTGCAGTTTCTCAAAATCAACTTTTTTTATTAAGTTCACCTGTTGAAGTTTCACATAAACGGGAGAACAAAATATTTTAGTCTTTAGATTTGGTTCTTTTTGGCCTTCTTACGCTTTTATTGATCCCCATCTTGTGTATAAGTATTGGAAACTGTGTGAACCCTAGTACGAGTTATCGTTAAAGGCTAAAATATTACTGTTCTGGAAAACGATTTCGACGATTTAAATAATATTCAAAAGACAATATTTTAAGATCTTTAAAAATTTAACAGTTTTATTTTCTCATGATTCAATTCCAATAACAATTACTATATATATTTTTTTTTTAATAAAATTTTTTGAGCTCAGGAATCGACTTAAAAAAGTCGATAAAAGTTAAATAAAAGTCATATTTAAATTTCAGACTATTTTTCAAAAACCGTAAGTCGAAAACTGGGGTTTGCACAGCACCAGTATCTTATACCCAATTTATTATATAAGATATCACATGGAAATAAGTTCATGTTAATATTAAAATAATTACTCAGCTAGATAAATTTTTATAAAAAGAATGAAACAGTAACTTTTTGATATTCAAGAATTTAGTCGGTCGTGGATTTTTATTAAAATTATTTGCAAAGTAAAAAAAAACTGAAAACAAAATTTTTTGAACTTCCAAATTGTTTTTTAGTTTTTTAATATAATAAAAATAATTCTAAAAATGCTGAAGCTTAAAAAACTGTAATTGTTCATTTTTTTTATGAAAATTTGTTAACATGATTAAAAGATGATCAAATTCTATAGTAATTTGGACTGTATAAAATGTTTAACAAAAATTTTTTCTATTGAGAATTTTTTTTCGAAAAAAGTATATTTAGATTTAAGGTGATTTTCCTAAACCTGTTATTTGGAAAAGATTTCGCACAGGGCTAAATTTTTGTGGCAAGTTGGAAATTTTAGATGTTTTATATACCAAGAAAACAAGAAAATAAAATAGTCAAACTTTTTAGTCATTCGCTTTACTTGGAATACCCCATAATGTGTTAAATTTCGTGGCTTATGTATTTTTTACACTTTTAAAAATGAAAAAAATCCCATTCAAATGAATGAGTTTTCAAAAATTTTGGGTCTAATAAGCTTACCCAGCAAACCATAGTTGACGACTTCGTCGAAATTCTGACTAATTTATAACTAAAGTCTTTAAGAAATCGTTACAATTTCGTAACACAAATATCGGAATAGTTTCAATTTTTATACGAATTTCTATAGAATTTCGTTATGCGACTATTTGTAAAACATATTGAAATGCAAACAGATTAAAATTTCCTTTATTTCAAACTGTCTGAACGAAATCGTAACTTTTTCGTAACATTTTCGTTAAGACTCGTTACGAAATCGTTACGACATTTTGTTACGAAATCTTGTCAACCGCTTCATACGATATTCTTGACGATTTTGTAACGAAATCGGATTCCGAAATCGGAAAGATTGCGAAATGTTTGTTACGATTTCGTTAAGAATATTCCGATATTTGCGTAACGAAATTGTAACGATTTCTTTAAGACAGCTCGAAATAGTTACAAATTAGTCGGAATTTCGACATAGTCGTCAACTATAGTTTGCTGGGTAGATATGGCATAAAAAATGTCAAGCTAATTTTCTTCAATTTACAAAATTATATTCGTTCCAGGTATAATTTCATATATATATTTTACTGGATATCATGGACTTTTTGAGCATTGAAACTGATTTTTTAATATACAAACTCCTAGGAGATGAATTCCAATATAATTTTGACTTTTATAAGCAAAGTTAACTTGGCCAAAAAAAAATTTTCAAAAATTAAGTGAAGTTTTCAAAAAAATTAACATCATTATCGCAGTTTATCTAAAAAAAAAATCACATTTTGAATTTAATACACTCATATGTGTTATTTCTTTATACTTTCTGGACCCTAAGGGGGGGAGCGGGGTTTGAACACCTACACAACCTCCCCTTATCTACGGGCCTGATGTATATCTATTATAAAATTGTTTATTATAATCTGTATGATTGGATGACGTATTCAGGCATCAATAAATATATTAATTTTTTTTTTCATTACAAAACAGATTTTGAAATTAGAGACAAAATCTTAAATTTAATTCCACAAAATTTATTATTTCTCTAAATATCATGTCATGAAATACCAAGATCAAAGTGATAATTATATTGCAATTTCTATAGAGTAGGTTATTTTTCCTTGTAGTATTATTGGAAATTGTAGCACGTTATGATTTATCCACGAAAACTTTTCTGTTCTGGATATTTAAAAAATTATTATAATTAAAAAGTTTTTTATTTTAGCTTTAAGCAATGCAAAATCCTTTAACAAAGACCAGACTTTTATTGTGTGTCACAAACATATGCAACTGGAAAAAGTAAAGTAACAATTTTTTTTGTTAATAACATCCTACAGTTTAAGCCAAATTGAATTTGGCAAACTGTTTTTTCACATACACCACATTAAGCAGTCATCAAGTTATCCAGATTTTTAACAAGTTATTATGCCATTCATTCGATGGATTTTTGTATATAAAAAATGTGCAAAATTTTTTCGTCATAAAACGTTGATAAAAAAAATGCTGTGCAATGCTTTTTACTTATACACAAAATTATATTTATTTTATTAGTTAGGTAGAGTTAAAAGAGAAAAAGAGAAATTAACTGAATTCTTGAGTAAATTTGAAACCGAACCACTTATTAAACAAAAAACATATTTAACTACGAAAAGTTTGTAATAATTTCAGGTTAATAAAAACCATGACAACTCCAGTCATATAGAAGTTTGAGTGCTATATTAATATAGTAGTGTTTATAAAAGGTGTCCCAGAAGTCATTGACTTTATTATGATTTTAATTTTTTAAAAAATTGCCCTGTTTTATTGAAATATCTGAAAGTTTTATTGAATCGTAAAGAAGAGGACATGGAGGTTATTGATGAAACATTAAAACGCTCAAATCATCTTGCACAGGCGAGTCCTTTTCATGAATTTTTCCATGCCATTCTGGCATAATTCTGGAATAGTTTGGAGTTTATCGGCACAGACCTTTATTTTGAGAAAATCCCAAAAGATGAAGTCCAGTGGCGTCAAATCGCATGACTCGGTGGCCAATTGATATCACTTTGGAGCGAAATAATCTTCCTTTCTCCAATTTCGTTTCCAATAAATGAATTGTGTTGTTGGCTGAGTGGCACATGGCACTGTCCTGTTGAAACCGCTTGTTGTCAAGATCCATATCAGAAATTTCAGGTCAAAAGGGGTTGGTCAGCATGTTACGATATATGGCACCATTCGAAGTATCTGCGGTTCCAGCTGCATTTTTAAAAAATAATGGCCCAATGACAGCACCATTCCAAAATTCACACCAAACTGTGCACAGTTGTGGGTTCATGGGCAGCTCTTGGAACGCTTTTGGATTCTCTGCACTCCAAATGTGGCATTTCGTAGCCATTGGGATTAAAATGGGTTTCGTCACTGAAGATGATTTTCTTCGCAAAATTTTCATCAATTAATGATGTTCCAACACCCAATCTAAGAATGTTCTACGCTGATCATGGTCTGCCGGTCTTAGTTCTTGGATCAACTGAACCTTGTAAGCATGCAGATCTGTTGCCAAAATATCAATTCCTGACCACGATGACGAATCGGCGTTGTTGGGTCATCATCAACGCTGACCGCTGCCAGGGCTATGTTTTTATGCGTATGGGTGGAGCGGGAACGATCGCTCCTTTTCACGCCTACAACAGAGCAGTGGACTTAAATTTATACTGATTTATATAATTTAAATTTATTAATGCTCTGTGCGAGTTGATCTAAATACGACCTAAACTAAAATGTGTCGATAAAACAATGCTTCCTAAATAATTTTTAGTAGACTCCGGGCTACCTAAATGCTTCTTAAAATAATGACGTTTTCTAAGCGAAAATAATATGTAGGGACATTTCTTAACCTGAAAATTTAAATTTTTTTGATTTCTTTACATGGATTACGAAAATGAAGGAAGCACTGTTTTATCGACACAATTTAGTTAAGGTTGTATTTAGATCAACTCGCACAAGGCTTAAATTGACCATTGTTGCAAGACGGTACGTTATGATGATTATGAAGTATGCGGGTTTTGCAAACCGTTTCCGCAAAATTTTAACTACTTTTGTAGTAAATTTTTGCAATTTGTAACTATTGGTTGACCGTGAATTTCTCCATGACTAAATCTCTACGCTTGTTATTGATAATTGTTATATATTTAATAATCTACGCTATCATTAGTGCTCAACTGAAAATGTCAGTGGTTCTTGGTACACCCTTTATTACAAGTAAATCAATTTACAATTGAAATAAACAAAAAAAAAAAAAAAAAAAAAAATTAGAAGTGAAAGTTAAAATATAAAGAAAAAAGTTTTTTTCGAAAACTGTAACGTATGATATTAAAATGTATTTATTGCAGACTATGTATGTACGAGTCCGCATGTTAGAATGATCTTTAAAACTTCAGACAAAGATGTTTATCAGAAATAAAAATGATTTATGGTGTATAAGCGATAAATATGAAAATTAATCGTGTGTTTTAGAGATAAATGAATGAAATAAGGGACAAAGTGTTAACAAATAAGAACATTTTTTAACTTTTATGGACTTGTTCGTAAAAATACCTAAGTTCGACTTAAAAAAAATGGATTGGATAAACAGTATGTTGGCAACACTGGAACAAAAAAATTTACTAATAAAAATCAGGGGTCTCTCCATGTATGACGAGAATCGTTGAACGATATCATCTTAACGATACTTTAACATCACGCAACTCTCAAACTGTAGGTTCGTTTTTACGTCATCGTTTAAACGTCTCTATTTTTGCTTCACGGAACGCTATCATTCTCAACAATAACTGTCTCGACAATAGAAAGTGCACGATAGCTGATTCAACGTCGTTTTAGGTATTTTTTGGTGTGGCCTTTAGAAAATTTCACTACAAAAAGTAATAGTGATGAACAAAAACACAAAATTTACCCATGAAAACCTTTATTTTTTCAAAACAAAAATAAAAAATAAAGCAGAAAAAATACCTATCTTCACTTTCAATACTATGAGAATAAGTATTTTTTACTATCTTTTCTAAACCAAAATAAGATTAGCTGGAAGCATTTACGCTTAACCGTTGTGTCAACAGCTGTTGGGTTTTATCCACATCGACAGTAGATGTACCCGGGTACTTCATACGTTTTGTATGGCAGATAGTTGCTTTTGATATACAAATATTAACTACTACCTGGATTCTTGTAATTTTCTGGTTTTTTTTTTTTTTATTTATTGGAAATATTGTCTAGTTAACAAAACTTTTATCATAATTTGGGAAAAAAAAAATTTGGTACCTAAATAATCCATTTTTACCAAAAATGGGAATTGCCAAAATCCATAAAAATTTAACAATTTCCAAATTCTTTTTTAATCCTTGTAATTTGATCCCTTTTTACCAAGAAAAATAATTAACATTGAATTTTCATTCGCAAAATTCCGTTATATTTGAACTGAAAATCAACCCCTCTTGCTCATAGTGCTATTTTTAGTACCTGCGCAGAATAATTATAACTCATAAAATATTTGTTCAATGTAAACATTTTTTTTTTGGAATGTGTAGGAAAACACGTCTACTAACAGGAACAAAAGGGTATTTGGGAATATCTTGCCTACCTACCCTTGCACAACCAGTTTTGCAGGCAGAAACATGATTTTTTGCGCAGGTTTCGTTTTGAGTAGTTTTGTATGCATAAGTCAGTTTATGTGCGATTTTTGAAGTGTAAAGACCTAAAAATTTATTTTGTGCGGCAAATATATAAAAAGTGAAAATAAAATGGATGGTGCAATTTGTAATAAGCCTGTGTGCGCAGAGCACTCGAAGGATCATCCACAATGCCTCAGATGCTGCTAAAATTCATAAAATATATTTTTTACTTTCATTATAATGATTTTCTATAAATAAATAAACAAATTTCCATAAAATAAACTAAATATTTCCATTTATTTCTATATATTTGTATGAATTTTCATAGAACATCAGCTGTTGACGCTAGGTCATTTTCTAGTAACTGGGTTATATTTTCCAAACGGTTGGTCCAATTGACCTGAAATTTCACACCAATATCAATTACATATTTCCAAGCTATGATACGAAGTTTCATCAAGATTGGACCAGCTGCTTGGAAGATATAGCAATATAAAGTGAACTTTGCCATTTATTTCTATATATTTGTATGAATTTTCATACAAGTACCCGGGTACATCAGCAGTCGACGCCATTCCACTAACTTGAATTTGGGCTGTATCGACTGAACTGCTGCTCCAATCTTGTTGAAACTTTTCCACATGATGCAAAAGTGTATGGTTGAGGATATCATGAAATTTCAGGTCAATCGGACTAACCGTTTGGAAGATACAGGAAAATTAAAGTTGCAAATGTACCCGTGGGCTCTACGATCGACACAACGGTTAAACTGTAATTATTTGTTGCCATTATTACAGTCTTTCAACAACATATACTGCCATGAGAAATGTTCAGCCTGAAAATATGCACATATATAAAAGGCAAGCATGTTGCTCTGTGACTGATAAGTATCAAATGAATTTCTGTGCATACTTTCAGGCTGAACATTTCTCAGAACAGTATATGTTGAAACAGCACTGTAATAATTGCAAAAAATAATTACATTTTTAACGATAATAGGTGCGGAGCAGCATGCTGGCCTTTTATGTATCAAGAAGATTTAATATTCTCAGTTGGAAAATAATTTAAACATTTTCAATAAGAATGCATTCGCAGAAATGTGTATGTATGTCATAAATATGAATCTGCTTTTCTCGATGATTCTCAAACTTTTAAAGTTTACAAATAAATTGGATGTTAATATTTGATATTGTTTATTTTTTTAATTAAGTTTCTTTTTTGACAGACCAAAATAAAATTTAAATATCGGATCCAAAGATTTTCGTATCAGCCGCCAACTGTGATGTCGCATCGGTCCCATTTGATGTTGGTTTTTTTTTTTAAATTGTGTAATATAAATAGTAATCTATTTCATATCCCATTTCAAACGAGAATGGCACTCTCAGTACACTGATCTTTTAACACCATCAGAAAGCGCACATTTTAAACAATAAAAATATGTCCCCCTCAAATTTTTTAAACGCCATTCTTGTCCGAGAAAGAGTGCCATTCTCGTCCGAAACGAGATAAATCCTTCTGCTTATCACATACAAAATGTATGCAAATACTACTGGCTGCAGATACAACGAACTGTTCGTACACCCATTTCTCGGCACCTGGAATTCAGTTGAGAGCTTAATTTCGTTGAACCAGAAGCGAATTTCCTTCTTGGTATTCTGATAAGTCAGCATACTGATGCCCAACGGCTCCTTATATGCAAGTCAGTGGCATATCAAAGAGCTTGAATCTCTCTTTTCAAAGCACTAAATGATTTTTCCAACGAGTTTATGTTGGACGCTACCAAGCGTAACCATGATGATCGTGCGTTTCTGGTTCCCATATCTTGTCATTGTGTACAAAAACTTTGTGAAGAATTATAAAGAAATGTTTTATGAAATTAATTTTTCTAGACATTTGAGTATTTGGTATTTTCCAGTAGCTTTGAATCTTTAATCATAAATACGATGATCGATACGTTAAACGATACGATTGAGAAGTGTTTATGTGAATCAAAATTGTGACGATAGCGTTTCACGAGTATCGTATTGACGACAATCATTTTCAAGTTACGTGATGCATGCCCAGAAATATTTTTAAAATTATTTAAGTTACTCCGAGTGATAATCATATGTTATTCTATATCTTATTTTTTTTTTTTTTTTTTGTAATGGAAAGTATTTTTGAAAAAAGTTAAGTTTCAGCAGTTATAAACTTTTTTCCGAATTTTAGTTTTTTTTTTTTATTTTTTTGCAGAAAATAGCTCAAATGATCGAGAGCTGGACCTACAAGCTTTATTTAGACTCCGAACGGCTTATGCTTAAAGAAGCAGAATAAGGTATAGTTTAAGAAAATATTTCCACAATATTTCATTTAAATTTTTTTCAAATTTGGATTTTTTCGATTTTTTTTTTTTTTTTTAATGCAAGAAACAAACAGGAGTTTTCGTCGAAAAGTTAAAAATCACAACTCTGGTAGTTTTCGTCCAATTTTTATGTTTGTTAGCTTATTTTAAAGAAAAATTAAATAGAAAATGAACTGCGAGCCAGCTCTTTGTAAAGTTGCACTTATACACTTATATTTGGGTGTTTAGGAAATTTGGCACTTTTTCGCATATGAAAAAGTATATGGAACTGATTTGTTTCGATACAAATCGGCACAGGTTCCCGCGGTCCTAGAAACACGAAATTTTATTTTCATTTATTTCAACATCATACGAAAAACTTAAGAGAGTACGCCACAGAAAAAACAACTTTAACTTTTTTGGAACACCCTAATGTATATGAAGAATTCCATGCCATATCAACCTCGACCGGCAGGACGTGTCTCTGATTTGGTTCAAATTTTGGGGAGCGATGGACTAGTATGGAAAATAAAAAAATCCTCAAATATCAATCTTTTTAATCCACCCTTCTAGATTTTACAGGACGTCACAGAATTTTGTAACACTTTCTTTTTAGAATTACACGGAACTGGTTGGACTAAAAAATTTAAAAAAAAAAAACACACATATATTCCAAATTGAGTCTTGTTTTATAATTTTTAACAATAAATTTAATATTTTTGATTTTAAAACTGAAAAAAAATTTTTTTTTTTAAAGTTAAGTTTCTGAAAAAGATCCCATCCTTAATAAAATTTTAAAAAATATATTTTAAAGCTGTATGCTTTACACAAATTTTAAGTCATCAATTTGGAAATACCATTCTTTTTGTAGAAGTTGCTTAACTTTTATAAAAAAATATTTTTTTGCGGTGCAAAAATCAAAAATAATAAACGTATTGTTAACAATTATAAAACTAGACTCAATTTGGAAGATATGTGTGCTTTTTTTTTAATTTTTTAGTTCAGTCAGTTCCATGTAATTTTAAAACATAGAAAGTGTTAGAAAATTCGGTCACTTACTGTAAAATCTAGAAGGGTGAATTAATAAAATTGACATTTGAGGATTTTTGTTTGTCATACTTGTCTAGCGTTCCTCAAAATTTTAACCAAATCGGAGACATGTTCTGCCGGTCGAGGCTGATTTGGCATGGAAAAAATGTTAAATTAATAATTTAAAAATGCTAACTCTGATTTCTCTTAATAAGAATTGAAGTAAATATAGAAGGCTTATTTTGTTTTTTTGTTTATTTTTTTTAATTTTAAATCCATCTTATTGGTTTTTATTTTGGTTTCAAAAAATTTGGTTTAAAAAATCATTGTTTTATACTGTCTGAAGATGATATTTATCTGTCTGATATCAACCTGCGCGAATTTGTTGAAAAAAGTGTTTTTTTTTTATCTTTGACTCAGGTATGTTTGCAGAATTTTAAATAACCATAGTAATTATTTTAAAAAAATAAAAGTAAAAACAAAAGTATTAAAAAAAAAACAAATTTTCATATCATTTAACAAGTAAACTTCGGATTCTTATATCCTTCGAATAAATTGAAAAAAACAAGTATCTAAGATTAACTTGGCAGTTTAAATAAAAATTTAAATTATAAATAGAGGTGTTGGAATGAAAAGTAATAAACATAATTTATGCTTTAGATATTTGTTTCTAAAACATCTTTAAAGTTCAGCAACACTGCACGACCTTCGTTCACATGACATATGTAACATATTATTGTACATTGTTACCAGCACCCTTAAAAAATAATACAATAAAATTTATTGCTTTATGTTACAGAACATACAATCATTTGATGCTTACAAATTTAAGTTTAAACGGTTTTAATGTTCAACTCACAATTAAAAAAAAAAAAAAAAAATGAAACCACGCTGTTCACAACAAATTGCTTGACAATTGATGTGTGACAAATCGATTCTTGACTATACTCAGTTAATATTGATTGTACTTTGCCAAATATGGCAAATTATATCATAGAAGAGAGCATAAAGCAATTTAATGCTTGGATCGAGCGCTTTAAGCTGGCCTAATTTAACCTTGTATGGAAAATCTTAAAGCTACATCGATTAAGCAGCACAAATTAAAAGCTTTTCCATATCAAGCATATGAATCTTAATTGGGCTGAGACAAGCTATAAAGGCGTTTATAGTTCATCCCCAACTCGTCCATTGTAGGCAATGTGGCAAGGTTGTAGGCAATGTGGTCTGAGGGTTGACATGCATTATTGTATATGTCAATAATAATGACAAAATTATTGCTAGCTTTTTTCTTGTACGTTAGTTATTTCTATACTTCTTTCAATAGCGGAAACATGTTGTCGTAATTTTTCAGCCTTCATTTTATTGATTTTTATGCACATGCTAGAAGTCAGCAACTTTTTCTATATAATCAGATAAGGTACTAAATTATTGTTGATTTTATGGGAGTGGAAAGGGGAAGAGGGGGTGATGTGGGGTGATAAGGGGTTAAAATTTTGTTGCTGCTGTGATAAAAATTATTGAAATAATTTGTAGTTGTGAAAAAATAATAACGGTAAGTTAAGAGCTGCGTGCAGTGCTTATATGTAAACTTGCATGCTTCAAATAGTTATATGGTTTGGTTCTATATTTAAGCTACACTATTATATTTAAAAATATATAAATATAGCAGTAGTGACCAGCTATTGTCTGAACTGGCTATGCACCATTTATCAGTGGTGCCCTGACACAAACATATACTGCAGAGTGCGAAGGTAGTGGCTTAATAGACTCGATTTCTGTTCGATTAAAAATTTTTTTTCTGTTCTCCATGCATGGTATCAAAATGGCGTTTCATAATTAGCGGAAATTTTATTTTTCCGCCATAACTTTATCATTTCTATGGAATCATATACATATTTAGTATCAAACGAAAGATATTGAAGAGCCACACGTGCTTACACTGAATTTGTAAAGATACATTGTAATTTTTGATGTTGGACATTTTAGTAGTATTAAGTCGATATAGCGGGTTCCTCATCCGCTTATTTAAAAGAATTCAAAATGTTGCCTTTGTGTTTGTTTTTTGAAATTCTAAGCTTTTAATATTAAAATTACTTTTTTAAAAATTCATTTATTTTTAAAAAAATTAAAGGTTTATTATAGATAAAGTTCACAATATGGGTATAGAAAATATTGGCTTTCTTAACCTTTCCATATGTGGTTATATTTTATTGATAATAGTTTCAATTTAATAGGGATTCTATTCAAACCGTGTGCTTTTTACTTGTTTGTCTAAAAGATCGAAAAAAAAACCATCAGAATTTCAAAGATTTCTGATACAAATATCTCCACTGTTTTTTTAATATGTTTCACTTAATTCCTTATTTGTCTAAAAATTCCATAATATTACTTGATAAAAATGACTCCAATTTGTCCAATAGTTCCAATTGATCAAAACAATTCTAATTGTTTTTTCAAAAAAGTTTGGAAATATTGAATATTTTCTCAAGAAACGGCACGTAGGTTATTTATATTGTAAAAATAATTTAAATTCAAAGTTAAATTATTGACTTCCTCTCATATGACACTACATTCATTAACAAAAGTTGTTTCAGTTTTTCAAAAATTAATAAGCTGTTTCTGTCATTAAAAGAAAAGGTAAAAGAAATTTTTTAAAAATGTTTTTGTATATGTATTTTTGAAATATAATCAATGTTCAAAAATAGTTTATCTGAAAAGATTATCCCAAAAATATTACTAAAAATCCTATAGATACCAAAAAACTCAAATTTAATGACCCCCTTGAAAGCTTGCAACTTTTGTCTGCAACATTTTAAGCGACGTTGCTTACGTTTATGTCTCAAGTAAAAGCACACGCCCATAACAAATGGCAAGATTATTGGTTTTAAGTAATATCTTTTGTTTGGGAAGAGAATGAAGATAGTTATTTAAATAACAGAAACAGCTAATAAATTGTTGTTTCTAAAACGAAAACAACTTTTGCTAATGAATTTTATGTCATATGAGAGGAGGTCAAAAAAGAATTTTAAAGATTACATTTTTTTTCCAACAAAAACACCTTTGTGCTTCCTTTTAATAAAACAATCACTTTTTTGGATTTTTTTTTTAAAAGAAAAATGTTTAAAAATAGAAGTGCTGTACTATGTTACTGTTGAAGTCATTTTTATTGAACTTTTGTCAAAAGTTTTTTTTTTAAATGTGTTTTTATATATTGTAAAAAAGAGTCAAACTTCAAAGATAATTAAAAATATTATCCTAATACTCGTATCTCTTACCAATTGAAATACCAAGAATGCATTGCCATACCATTTGACTATCTATACGAAGAAAGCTCATTTTCTGTTTCTCAAGCCTCGAGCCTCTGCTAACCCTCATATTGTACAAGGCTTTGTTACCATTTCTTCTTGTAACTATTGCAAGTTCTAATTTAATATTAAGAAATGCTTTGAGTGTTTGGTTTTCACTTACATTATTTTATTTCTTATCTATGTTATCTGTTATTTCTAAAAAAATTATCGGTAAATTATATATATTGTAAAGGTTTAAAAACAAAGCACAAAACTTATTCGTATAATAACACATGAATCCCTAGACTCAAGTTAATAGCCTAATCACATTGGACACTATAGGTATATTGTGGCACGAGGTCAATAGGGAGAATTTATGTATGACAAAATCTATATATAAATAGGCTAAAGCAAAACAGTTCAGTACCATTTTCTCCTGTGTTTCTCAACCGATTTTGATGATTGTTTTTTAAATGAATCAGAGTAGGAAGGAGCACCAACGAATTTTTAAAAAAAATGCTAGCTGGAATACCCGGCGTTGCTTGGGGGTGGTATGACAATTAGATTTTTATATATTTTTTTAAATAAACCAGAGTTGGGAGAAGGAGTGCACCGAATAGTTTTTAAAGAAAAATGCTTGTTATAATACCTGGCGCCGCTCGGAGGTGGTGTGGCGAAAAGGTTGAGTTTTGACCACTGGCGTACTCTAGTTTACATAAATGCTTTCCATAAGTTTAGTTTTTAGTAGCCGCTCAGGTGAGATAACTTTTTCCAAAAAATCTTCGAAAATTATTTTTGCAAATTTTTCAAAGTTGACTTTTATTAAATAGTTGTGATATTTAACAAAATATGCAACAAAAAAATGTTAAATCGCTGAAAGCAAATGTTTTTTTGTCAAATTGCAAAGAAGCTTAATATTCAATAGTTGAAATAAATTCATAAATAAAATAATTTTTTTTTAATAAAGTGAAATACATTACCGTCGATTCTATGAGATACTTAAATATATAAGTTTTATAACATAAATTGATAAATAAAGAACCTAAGTTCTTTAAGAAAACTTTTTACAAAGCAAATTTTACAAAGTACACTCAAAGAAGTATTTATTCACATTGACAAATTCCTAGGTTAAGTTGATAAATTTTTTGTCAGTATAGAGTCAACAAAAGCGTTTGTTAATTTGATTGAAGGTGAGAGGTTGCAAACATATTAACAAAACGTTATTTTGTTTATTTGATTAAGGGATATTTTGATTTGATAAAAGCCTTCATCAAGAATGCCGCGTTTGCATTGTACATTTGATAAATGAATTTGTCAATATGAATAAAGAATATTTCAACCTCAAAAAATGGTTTGTTGAATAGAAAAATGCTTTTCTGTTAAAAATATATTTTATTTATCAATCATATAAAAATGTTTTGCTGTTTTGATAAAATACTTTATTATTTCAAGCAATTTAACAAAAAATGGCAAAACGAAATTTATTAAGGTATCACTAGAAGAATGTAATTTTTACATTAGTTCCACTCCTTAACTCCTTACTCTGACTGAATTGTTATTGAAATAATTTTTTTGTTTCACAAATTAAATTAAACATACTCAACTCTTTAAATAGCTTTCAATAATTCTGCGAACAAGAAATAACGCTACCGAAATGCCAGATCTCTATTTTTGTTGTAATGATTAAAAGTTTTTTAAATTGATAATTCGTTTCATCATTACGAAATCATTACGGACTCAAGCGATTATCAATTTTATAAATAATTTCTTCAGCACAACAAACCTATTTATCAAACCAATGAAGTAAGTTTGTTAATACTATTTATAAAAATTATAAAATTATATTCCAACTGATTGACGATTTTGTTATCGTGAATAAGTTTTTATCAAGTTGAGAAAAGCATTTTTCAAACAAATAAAACACATTTTTTCAAATTAACACATTCAATTTGTTAACGTTTTATTAAGTTTTCAATCAAATGGATAAAATTTCTTTCAAATTGATTAAAATATGAAGCATTTATGATAAAATTTAATCGATTGCACAATTTGGTTTTGTTAAGGAATAACAAAAGTTATTTATCAATTTTACCAAGAATTTTTCGTTGAGTGTAGATAAGCAGAATTACGTTTTTTGCACAGACCACCGATATATTGACTGTAGGATCACTTTATATAAAATACTTTGTTTTAAATTTTATACAATATTGTTTCTTAAAATATTGAATGCCAGTTTTTAGTTTCAAAAAAAAAAAAAAGATTGAATAAAATATAAACTGAATAAAAAAATAAAACTATTATAAAATAGAAAATCTTAAAACTACATAAAAACTACACCAACTAAATTGACAACCAAGCAAATTCGTATAAAAATATTTTTTCTCACAATACTTTTTGTTTTTCATAAGTTTAAGCAGTCTTAAAAAGCATAAAATTATTTTTAATGGTTTTTCGAGTAAATTGTAACGTTGTTACTCATACTCTGAAATCAAGAAACTCGCATGCAATTTTTTTTCATTACTCTGGTTTATTAAAAATATGAAAACGAGGATTGAATGACTAAAATAATTTATATAAACTTCCGAGTAAAACCGGGTATTTCAGTTGGTACAATAAAAGATTTAATGTAGAACAAGTAAGCAAATGGCACAAATTTCTGATATTTTTTCGCTCGAAAAAGCCTATTTGCCTCACTCTCGTCCATTATGATTTAACTTTAAGAGTGGATTTAGCATAAATCCATCTTAAATTTTTCTGTCAGCTTGCTTTGTCTGACTACGCTTAAGTACGTATAAAAATATGTCAACCTTAGATTTGTGTCTTCTTCATTCGAAAATCATTCAATTCGGCGAGTAACATCTTTCCTTGTCAGTTGTAATTTTCATCAGAAAATAGTTGAAATTCCTTATAAATACTAACTTATGTACCGCAATGAAAATTGCTATATACCAAGTTAAAAATTTTAATTTGTATACCAAAATTTTTAACCGAGTGGTACCGAAATTTCATTCTAATCAAAATTATTATAAAAACAACGAAATAAGGCTTAGATTATTTACAGTACTCTGAAATTCATTGCGCAATAATTTGGTTAATTGGACACACATTTGAAAATTGTTGTGGGAAGAATTGAAAAGTATTGATCACAGAAGAATAGAAAACAAACCCAGAAGTTCAAACTAGTTACAACCTTAGTCACAATAAACCTATTGTAATAAAACGCAGCCTACGTCTCAATCCTAGTTCATTTGCCAATGATATCGGATAAAATTGTCTTGATGCACTTTTTCCTGCATCGTCGTACATTCTCTCTTCTCAAAGTGAGTACATGTTAATAATCAGATAAAAATCTTCAGTATTTTCTGTAAATTTTCTGAAATTCTTAAAAGTTGTATTCTCATTTGAAGCATTCTTTTAGGTTGACAATGCTATTTGCAACAGCTCTTAACTTATGTTATAAATCAAGCTATTTAACATTGGATTATTATTGACTTTTGCTGCAAATTGACTTGTTTATAACGAGACAATACGACGAACCAAATGTAGGTACTGGATGGTGATATTCTTAAATATGATTATGAAATTCTATTTACATTTTCTTCGCAGCAAATTCTATTTTAAAAATGTTCACAATAATGAGAATTTACTTATCGTTAAATTTTGACGCATCATTTGGAACTCATCTCTTAAAGAAAGCCAACTTTTTACTGAAGTTACTTTATCGATGTTTTCAGAATCAGCTGTTCGCGTTTAAGCACTTACATCAAGCAAAAACAGCTGACTCTCGGCTTTTGAACGAAGTGTTTGTCAAAAAAACGCGTCGTTCTTTAAAAATAAACATGCTCTAAATGCTGGCTAAGCAATTAGAACTTTGAGCTAAGAAGTTCGAAATTAATATCAAAATTAAACTATGTACTTGAAAATTGTTCCTGGCCAAATTTTTGTTTATCACTTAAATTGATTGTAAAAATGTAGCTTTGACTTCGAAACCAAGATGGTTAATAGGAAAATTTTCTAAATGATGCCTAATTATGTTATTTAAGTGACTCAATGAAGCCGGTATAGTTTTCAGCAACATGTTGCTCAAACATTCCTTCAGCATTGCAGCATCCATGACACGTGTAACTTCTCTCAAGGTCAGCCAAGTATCGATTACCATGCAATGTCAAGGATGCAAGCATGGATGTGAGGCGATTAGAAATCATTAAATATCAAACACAAACAAAAATAATAGAAGGACACGTTATTGCTGCTGCAGGACACGTTATTGCAAATGGCAAGAGCAAAAAGTTAAGTAAAAATTTAAAGCAAAGAAAATGGCGGAGAAAAGACAAAACTTGGGATAACGGCAACAATCACATAGAAAAAATAACAGCAAAGCTTATACAATAGCAGAAACAGTCAGGAGAAATATATTAACAAAACTGAAAGAAAAGAAAAAAAAAACATATATAACAACTCAACGCAAAGGCTCCAAAGGACAATGAGAGCAAATGGGTCACGTTCAGCAACAATCGATTAACAGTAAATTGCATGTCAAGCAAAATTCGTGAAAAACAAATTGAAATAGAAGAGCAAAAAGAAAATAGAAAGACATGGCTTCAACTACTCTTCTAAACTAAAGGATGTTGAAGGATATGCGCAGAAAAAAAAGCACGTCATAGAAAAAAGTAACACGAACAAATAAAACATGATTTGTGCGAGTTTCGGATGGCACAACATATCGGCAGCCTGGAACTCGCGTCTTTTTGCCAACTCAGCGCTAAAGATATCGAGGAAAAGGACACGCATACATGCACGCAGACATGCGTGAAATTGTCAACGACATGCTTTCATGGGAGCAACAACAACAGCAACAACAACAACGACAACCAACAACAGCTACGCACGGCGGATGACACAATCTGCCTGTTTTGCCATCTTCTTTTTTGTGTGAAACCATAAAAGAAAGGCATATAATAAAAAAAAAAAATACTACAATTAATTAGCACACACACACATACACATGTGCATACCCTTCACTTCTTATAATAAAAAATAAAAAAAAAACTTACATTTTGAATTATTGAAGAAACAGCCAACAGCTGTTGACTTTGCAGAGCCTTTTTAAGGTTAAGAAAAGGATTGACTGACGTTTGAATACGCCCAATAAATATGTTGCTTGTATTGGCCGAGTTAATAAAATAGTCACCACACGGAAACAGTCAAAGATCCACAGACAGACACCGAAATAGACAACGTTCACTATGATATCGATATAAAAAATAAAAACTTCAAAGTTTTTTGAGTGCTTCACGCGACGGTTTTGAGCAGGAACTGAAAGCGTACACGTTGCCCAGCTAACGGTAAAGGCGGCCGCAACATATCACATAATGATAAAACAACAACAGCAAACGTGAATAAGCAACACATAGAGTTCACTTAAAATATGAAGAGTCTACTTTGTTTCTAGATACACGGTGTGTTTAGATACATTTTTTTTGCAGCCGCTAGTAGATACATATATTTTACTATTGTTGTTTTTGGTGTAGTTTTGATTGCGTAAAGCAAGAAAATGTTGTCAATAACCGCAGCATTTATTAAAATGTTGACATAAATGGTAATTTTTTTTTGCTTTTATTTGTTGGGTGTGGTAATCATGACAAGCTTCAATATCATTTTATGGCTAAGTTTTTGTAAATTATAAATGAAAAAAAAAAAAATAATAAACTAAGTAAACATGCTATAGTGTCGCAGAGCAGCGCTTGTGATAATATTAGTATAAATGAAATGTTGTTATCGGATACAAACACGTGTTCTTTTAAACATTTATAAGCATTTTTCAAGTTGGAAAATTTGAATGCTTAGTCAGTTGACGCCACACAATTGAAAATGTTGATGCGTTTTTCTTTACAAGTCTTTCATCGAGTCATATGCGATGTAAAAATTGCCGTAATTAGCTAAAAACCTTGCGTCGTATTACTTTTGATAGCAATTTTAAATGTTACATGTTACATTAGCGGCGATATTTAATACTAAATGATGTAGACAAATGTAGGAATTTTTCAGGTGAGTGGTGCATCTGACATAGAATGGTTTTTTTTCAATTGAATTCATTTTTCTGTTCAACCGTCACTTCTCTGCAGACAATTGCAGACAAAAAGTTAGGGCTTAGTTTTTTTTTTAAGTTTAGTCACTTAATTTATTTTGTAAATAAACTGTTAATAATAATAATAATTCAGACGGTAAAAACCTTGTAAAGCTTCTTGAGTACATAAGCTGTTCAAAGTCGGTATAAATTTTGTTGGTCCAGTTCTCAATTATTTGTGTTTAAACATTTCACAACATACACAAGATTGATATACAAGATTGTAAGAAGGTGATTATAATCGGTTGAAAATCTTTCGAGGGCTGAAATATTGATATCGTTTTTTTCTTTTTATATAATTTAGGAGGACCTAATTAACCTCAAAACTCTTCCAAATTTTGTAAAGGGTACGCATTCCATTCTATAGAATGTAATTGCAAATCGAAAGATGATAATAACGTACTCATTGAGGTGAATAGATTTTAATAACTCTGTAGTTTTATTTACTTTTCATTAAAACAGTCTCAAAATTACGATCACCTTAGCTCTTGCGTTTATACAATTTATACTATCGGATACATCCAGGGCAGCATGGTCTGAAGTAGCTTGAAGATTAGGTTTCTGATGAAGTGAAGCTTGGGTAGATGTGGTAAGATTCGATGTCCAAACGAAAATGGCCATTTCAGCCCTTGAAATTACTTTGATCGAGCTTCTTATTGTTGTGTGTGTTGTGACATGTTTGAGCACAAATGATCGAGAACTAGACCTTCATGTTTTATGCCGACTCCGAACGGCTTATGTTCTCAAAAGGCTTTTCATGGCAGTTTTTATTTTTTGAGGTTTGCCACTGTCTGCCGAATACGAAAATTAATTCAATTGAAAAAAACTTTCTGTGTTAGGTGGGATTCGAATCAGGGCTCTCTGGCGTATGGGCCACACATTCTACCCACTGCGCCACGGCCGCCGCCAACTTGAAAAATACTGTACAAAATTACAAAACTTCGGCAATACAGACTTTTGACAAACAGAAAACAAACCCACTTCCGCGCTAATCATTTCTTCTTGGAAGTGATTAAATATATCAGTAGTTAGAGTAATGAACCTGAAATAACTTGAACGTCGTGGGTTTGAGTCTTGCAGGTTTTGTAATGTTTTATTTTTATTGAAAATATTCTTATCGATAGTTTATTACAATTTAGTAAGGGAAATTTGTTTTTAATATTTGACATCGATATAATTGTAATGCGGTTTAGGTGTCATTATATGTACAGTACAAGATTTACTAGAATTTAGTCCCAAATTTTTGATCGTGTAACAGTTATTCACTCTAGTCAATTTGTAAAACTTTAGTTTTAATTACTGTTAAGATAGTCCCTTGATATTATCGTAAAAGAATTGGAGGTGGAATCCCTAATGTTCAATTCCGTCAATATATGTTTGGCTATTTGTGCTTCTTACTCGTACATACTCATATTTGTTCTTTTAAGAATATACTCGTAGTTTGTGTAATTGCTATGATATCGGTTCTTGGGTTCATTGTAGTTGTATTAGTGATACATAATGTGAACAACATTTCCAGAGCAAAAAACACAGACACGCACAGACTTTACAGAAAAAGTACAAAAGAAGTAAATAGAATAAATAAAAAGGTACAAAAGAGTAAGAGTAAAGAAATTAAAAATTAAATTAAGCATACAATTTAAACTTGTAAGCAAAATAAGCTAATTTATATATTATTTACATTGTTTATTAATATAAAATAAGTTCTTTAAAATTTTTGTTTCAACAAATCAAATCACATATCGCTCCCGCAGTACATAACCGTCATAACTCAAAAATCCCAAATTTTCAAGGGGCAAACACTGTGGAATCTGCAGAAGCAACCAAACTAACATAAGAACAGACAAACTTGAATTTTAACAGTCAAACAAGATAGTGAAAAATAAAATTAATAATTGAATTTGTTAAAAAATTTTGATTCTGTAAAATTTTGAGTTTCACACTCAAATTGAGAGTGACGGTTTTGTATTGCGTGTGCGATAAGATAATACTCTTTTTCAACAAATAAATTGTTGCTTAAATCATTTTAAAAATTAAAGGTACATAGTATTCATTAAAATTCATTTAAAGTAAATTCTTTTTAAAATGCACTTAAAATACAAGCCTGTTCATTGTGAGTTGATATATGTACTCTAAGGTGGCCCCCGTTTGCATGAAAAAGAAGTTAGCTCGAATTGTTGACGTAATAGGCTAAAAATATTCGATTTGGTATAAAACTAAAAGTTATAAAGTTTCGTGCCGATTGATGAATTTTAAGAACTCGCTCAAGAGCCCGAAAGTTGGAGAATCGTTTTATATGAGTTTTTCGTGGTATTTAAACAAAGAAGTAATAAAAACGATTCTTGAAGTATATTTTTTCTTAAGAAACCTGGTAAGTACTACGTTTTCTCTTTAGTTGTTAGTTGTTCTTTAAAATGAGGTATCAAATTAAAAAAATTGATGAAAATTATCAGAGTTGTGATATTTTACTTTTCGAAAAAATTCCATTTCCTATCTTGTGTAATAAAAGAAATCCTAAAAATCCAAATTTTACAAAAATTGCAGTGAAATGTTGTTGAACAATTTTTTGAACCAACACTTAATACAAATACATCAAACTATGTGATTACTTTGAATAACTTGTTCGTTATGCAATTTTCTATTAGAAGTGTGCTTTCTTTTTGAAAATGTCGAGTTTGAGTATTTTTTCGCAAAAAATTCTCAAATATCAAAATATGCAAAATGTTAACCAACAACAACAGTGATACTTATGACATAGTCTTGAGCTATTTTGTGCACATGACTAAAAAAAAATTGAAATTCTCAAAAAAGTTATAGCTGGTGAAACTTTATTTTTATTCAAAATCCGCAAAGTGCCTGTTTCTGGCATTTCGAACACAAAAATTTCCACTCCGATGAAACGTCACGTTTTTCTCTTTTAAACTTTTGGAGGTTTTTTTTTATAATTTAGCAGATTGTTATGAAAATATAGAAAATTATAGAACACATTATATATATTATAAGCTTTATTATTATGGAAATTTCACGCTGTTCTACCAACAATTTTATAAAAAATTTTTTATAAAAGATCTAAACACAAATGAAAGCTTTTCTGACGTTAACAAGAACATTAACCAGTGGTGATACGTTATAACTTGGATGTTCGACAATTGTGAAAATTGTTGTTTGTTTTAGTTTTTTGATATCTCTTCGCTTTGAACGTAAAGTTACAACAGTTATTTCCGATGATTGCTTTAGAGAAAGATTTTTCACTGCAGTTCAGATAAAACTGTTTTTTGAAGCTGCTACACTTGTTAAAGATGTTTCAGATGCCTTTTATACCTTTGCTCGATTTAAACGTAGTTTTAACTGTATTTTTCGGTTTGTAATCCTTTCGATTTATTAGGTGCGCTTTTTTATTAATAAAAAATTAAAGCAACATTTACAATAAAATAAATTTTAATAAAATTTAAAATTTTGAAAACTGAATTAAAAAGTTTTTTTGTGACAGAACGCACGACCGACCTCCCCATGTCACACTTCGTCACAAATGTTTTTATATATTTATTTATGACGGCTAGACCGACCTCTAGCTCCTGTACATGCCAGGCGAGACGGACGTGGTCTGGCTCTGGATAATCATGTTTAATTTGATTCAGCTTGGTGGTGATATAATGCCAAGCATCGCCGGAAAAAAATTGAATCCTTTGGGAGAGAATGATTCACATCACCTGCGGTTCTGGAGATAATCTAGAATTTTATGTTTATTTATTTATTTATTTATTTATTGACCAAACAGGGCAATTTACTTATTCTAACTTAATTTAAGTTTATTTTTTTTTATTTTATTTCTTCTCCCCTTTCCTTGTTTTGGTATTCGAAAATGTACGTATTGAAGTGGGCGTAATCCGCCCACCCAAATGACATGATTTCACGAACACGACAAAAAGGAGGGGCAGAAAGAAAATTAAAAATAAGAGTAAAAGGTACTTACAGACTAGAAAGAGGAGAAGAAAAGAGAGAAGATAAAAGGCTGGGTTAACTAGGAAGAGAGAGAGACTTGGATAGTACTTATTTCCAACAAGTTTAGAGAGGGCATGATTAAATGTGGTATACATACGGGTAACTATTTATATACAGGTAATTTAACTTAAGCCTGAGTTAATTTTGGTTAACGAGGAACTTAGACAGGGTTTGCTTGAAAGAGGATTTGGACATGGAAGGTGAGAAGTATACGGAAACGTTATTGAATTCTCTACAGCATCGACTGATGGGTTCATTGTTTGTGTATGTAGTTTGGTGCTGATATTCAGTTAACAGCCGAGTATGCCTAGTACGTCTTATTGGTTCGTTGAGACATATCATACTAGAAATATATTCATTGTCAATAGCACCATTAATAACATCGAATGTGTAACATGAGCCCAATAATGTTCTTCTTGATGATAATGGCATCAAGTTTAAAAGGCTGAGTCTGTATTCATATGAAGGAAGGCTATTATAATCACGGGGGTTGTACATGTCTCTCAGCGTGTATAGTAAGAATTGCTTTTGAATAGACTCGATTCTTTCGCTATGGGAATCGAAGGACGGACTCCAAATTATGCAGGCATATTCAAGTGTTGGCCGCACTAACGCACAGTATAAGGATGTAGTGACCCAAATATTCTTGAATTCATTTGCTCGCCTTTTTATAAAACCAAGCTGTTTGCTGGCTCTGGACAAAATTTTGTCATAGTGCAAATTAAAGCGCATCTTGCAATCCAAGACTACTCCAAGATCCACTACATGATTGACTCTTTTAAGCTCGGTACTATTGAGGTGGTAGGTATGTAGTGCCATGTTGTTCTTACGAGAAAAACTAATAAAATTGCATTTATTGATATTAAGATGCAGTTTATTTTGGATACACCATTGCTCAAGAGACAACAGTTTTGACTGTAAAAAATTTGCATCTATCTCTGATTTGATTGCATAGAACATTTTTAAATCATCTACATACATAAGGTGTGGGATATCGTTCAGGACTTCTGACAAGTCGGATATAAATATGTTAAAAAGGTGGCTGCCTTGCGGAAGTCCTGAGGAGACTGCAATTTTTTTTGACAAAATTCCTTGGAATTTAACATACTGGGATCTGCCGTCGAGATATGATTTTAGCCAACTTAGTATGGGTCCTTTAATACCGACTTTTTCTAATTTACATGTTAGCATGCTGTGATCAACTCTATCGAAGGCTTTACTGAAATCTGTATAAACAACATCTATTTGGTGCCCTTTTTCCATGTTTATTAAAACATCCGATACCATGATCATGAGATTGGATGTTGTAGATCGTCCCTTACGGAAGCCGTGTTGCTGCTCATTTAGACGTGGGTTGATTATACTTGTTAGCTTATCACAAATAATTTTTTCAAAAAGTTTTGGAATGGCTGATAAAATTGCTATGCCTCTATAATTTTCAACAGACCTTTTATCTCCACTCTTGTAAATTGGTGTTAGATGGGATGATTTCCAATATGAAGGAAATGTCCCACAAGACAGTGATTCGTTAAAAATTATGTATAACGGCAGAAGTAGTTGGTCTAAACATCGCACCAGGAAGCTTGTAGGGATAAGGTCCGGTCCATGTCCCTTAAATAAATCCAGTTCTTTAATGGCATTAGAAATCTCTTCCTGCGTTAAATTTATACTATCCACCACAATATTTGAGCTGGGAAAAGAGGCTTCAAATTGGTTAGTAGACTTACAAAAGACCTCCTTAAAATGATCCGCATATAAGTTGCTGATTTCATGAGGGTTGGACGAATTGGCAATACCTTTAAACATAGACGATTTATAGCCGCTAGATTTACGCTTCAAGTTAACAAAGTCAATAAATTTTTTCGGTTCTTGGATGATTTTCTCACCGATAAGGTTAGTGTACAACTTGAACGCTTCTTCTGACTTGATAGAGAACTCTTTTGATAGCACGTCATACCTTAGCTTGAGTTCATCGCTTACATTATCAGTGTTTTTGAGAAGTTTATGGATTTTATTTATTTGATTCCTCAAAAATCTGAGATTTCTATCTAGCCATGGCTCTGAAACCTTATTCTCTTTCTTTATTTTTGGCACATAACTTTCGATAGCTGTAAAAATGTGCTGATAAAATTTAGATACAGCGCTATCTATGTCTAAGTTGGAAAGAATATAATTCCAGTTTAGAGCATTAAGATAACATTTTATGCTTTCGTAATCGGCGTTGAGGTAATCGTACGCAATGGAGTTATTATAAGATTGGGTAAAGGTAACTTCATTAGAAGAGAAAGCAACCGTTAAGGCTGTATGGTGAACAGAGTTAGCTAACAAATTTTCTGCATCACTGCATGGGCTAACCTTCATTTCCTCATATGCGTTAGTAAAGACAAGGTCCAACCATCTCCCATTTTGATTTTGTACAGAAGAAATTTGCTGCAGATCACTGCCATAAAAGGTACTTAGCAATGTGAAATCTATGATATTTGAAAGGTTAACAGGAAGAAGATAGTTGTCATTTTCATCGGTGACAAACGATATATTTGGACGGTTAAAGTCACCAAGAATAACAACTTTATCTTTCTCATTTAGAGTAGAGATAAAGGCGGACAGTGTTTCACATAGCTCGTTGTATGTTGTTTCACTTGAGCAGGGAGGAATGTAAACGACACCAATGTACAAATATAGACTATTTCCTAAGCAAATTCTATTTATTCGGTGATCGAAGAACTTGTGGGTAGGTGTATCTATAAGCTCACTAGAGAGAGAATTGTGAGATGCTATCAGGACTCCTCCTCCTCGTGAAAGACCTGTTGAGGAGTAGTCCCGATCATTTCTGAAGACAGTCAAATTACTGGCAAGAACTTCCTCATTATTGAAAGTATCATTTAACCATGTCTCAGTGAATACTAGTACATTGTAATGGCATGATTTGGCGTCAACATAAAGTTTTTGTAATTTGCTTCTCATGCCACCACAGTTATGGTAAAATATGTTTAACAAATTTGAGTTAGGGACGATAATATTGCTGCTGCTCTTTGCGTGATTTTTGAAGAAGAGACACGTGTTTAGTTCTGACGTGATCGCCATATGTGTCTAGATCCGCCTTGACTTGATCAATCGTTACGCCAAATTGTTCGTGAAAGCAAACAAAAAGGTTACGTAAGTCATCAACAACGGTAGGTAGCCCTTCTTGCTGAATTAATACTCTAAGATTAGTTTTGGTCTTGCCTTCAATGCATTTTGAATCTGGGGCCTTATGCATATAAGCGAGATATAAACGAACGTTGTTGTACACACTGTTCTGATATTGATATTATTTTGACTGATATTATTTTATTTTATTTATTATTTTATTTTATTTTTTATTATTTATTTATTTATTACAATACAATATTACAATAACAATTATATCATAAGTAATTAAATAATAATGTTAAGCCTGCATTCTGTAATTCTCAAGGAACTAGAAGCGAATGCAGTTTTTAAACAAAGTATAAAAGTATATAATCTACATGGGGTCATTCAAAATAAATTAAGATACAAATTTTATTATACGAACAGAAAATTTTAATTTAAAGTTGGCAATAGAACCTATGTATTTAGTTATTAGATAGTTATATTAAGTAGACAATAGACATCTTGATAGGACAAATCAAAAAGCCACGACTTCATCTGTTCTCCCTTAGACGAGAAAGAGCATATCTGCCCTCAGTGTCTGCGCAAGAATTTAATGTCAATTTGACTTTTGGAGGAAGTAGAGGATCTAGAAATGACGCAGGGCTACCAGGTTGATCACAAGGCACATTTAGAACCGGAATAGGTTTATAGACACTTTCGGTTGGTGGTGATGGATTTAGAGTATGGGAGTGGATGAAGTTCGGATACTTATCATTGTTGGTTTCATTGTTGTTTAGATTAAATGCAACCCGTCTTGGATAAGTGGAAGATTTTTTCGATATTTTTGCTTTTCATCGTATTGTTAGTTGGAGCGGTATTCCGATTGACTATGGGAGAGAATATTGGGAAGATGTTAGTTTTAAGATTCCAATTAGTATCTAAATTTTGATGGGCAAATTGGATATAGAGGTAGAATTAAGATTAGACTTAGAATGAGAGAGTTTGAGCTAGAACTATAATTACTTTTAGAAGGATTCTTAGAGTAAGAATTAGTATTTATGTTAGAGTTAGACAAATTTTTAGGTTTATTAGTGTTGTGCTTAGGATTATTGCTTATTTTAATGTTAGAGCTCGTGTATGAGTTTGACTTATAGTTGCTAGTTTTATACACTTTCGGAGTACTCCCGGCTTTATCTGTCCACTTTGATATTGTAATAGTTCCAAGAGTTTGCATTCCATCGGAGGCACTCAGGATCAGTCAAGCGTATTTGGTGGGCATGATAACTTTGAAGCTGCTAAATTTTGCACGGCTTCGAGATGTCTTCTCGCAATCAGAGATGGAGACGCGAAATTTTTTTAAGAAGTATTCTCGCACCGAGGATACAGATGTCTTCGAGGGAAAACCTTTTGAAAAGCTTTTGGATCCTGTTTTCCCATTCTGTGACAGTCCACGAGGTTCCAAATCGCTCAATAACTCTACACGGCGCTGCTATAGGTGCTATAAATTCCAACTTGGATGCAGTGGAAGTGTTTAGATAAGCTGGCTTACTTGGTGGCAAGGAATTAACTGATGGTGAATGGTTGGACGCTTCCAAAATTTCATGAAAGACGGAAGATGAATTATGGTGAGGGATCTGTGAGGTCATGACTTCCGTGCTATTAGGCGCAGATCTAACCTCATCCATTATATCTGCAAGCGTTGCCCGGAGCACAACCATATCATCACTGATATCACTTATTTTTTCAAATAATATTTCAAACATTGGATCAGGTTGCAATGGTGATGGTTCGGGGTTTCTTGAGGTAGATTGGATCGCGGTTTCCACATCATTACGCAAAGACCTCAGAGCACTTAGTATGTTGTTGGCTGAGTCATCTATTTGAAGTAGTTCAATAATTTTGTTGGCTTCAGATTTAATTGAGTAAATGGATTCATTTAAGGAAATTACATATGAAAAAAAATTAAAGTCACCACAAGCGCTTCTCATTGGTTTATTACGAAAGTAATTTGTTCTACAAAAGTTCATGTAATGTAACTCAAAAGATCTTCTAGGACGGAGAAGAATATTAAAGTAAATTTTACTCAATAAATATGTACTTTCTACATATTCATGTAAAAGCTTAACAATTCAACTCACATTAAGCATAACTCTGTGATTTTTAAAGTTGGAAGATTCAAGAGCTGTAACCGATATTCATAGGGTGCTATGTGAAAATTAGTTCTGCAATAAAAATTTTTCAACCGTCTTTCCTCCAATCATCCTCCCCCCCCTTCCCTAAAAGTATAATGTAATTTATGAACAGCCCCTTAGAAATTTCATATACGTTTATAATAAAATATATTCAATTACATATAGTAATATAGTATTGAAGAACGAATGGTAACCGTAATTTTAATAACTAACCATGAAAATTCGTGGTAAATTCAAAAATCAAAATATATTCTATATTCGAAAAATTAAGTATGAAGCCATACATAGTGCCATCCAAATTTTAACCTCAACTAAATCTTGTATCTTGTTTTTTTTTTTAACTTTCCGAAATTATTTGAAGCATGATGTTCGAAATTAGGAGTTATTTTCTTTCCTATCTTACTTTTACTCCAACTTTAACATTTTGCCTTGTGAATTTCTTTTGCAAGGAATTCGAGATTTAAAATAAAAAATTTAATTTCAATCAATTCAATTCAGCGCTCAATTTATAAAGATGGTAATTTATGTTATATACAGCCGACGCCAAAAAAGTTTCCATTTGAATATTTGTCTGCTGTCGAGAAATTAAAATCTACTCGCGAATTAAATTAAATAAATTATCTTCTTCTATATATTTATTCCGGTAAGGATCCCCTTATTCCAGCAAATCTACAAACGCTACAGCAACACTAATTATTAGATTTTTGATAAGTGGTAGCGTTAAGCAGATATTAGCATTTAAAGTTGAAAAAATGCCAAAAAGACTTAAGACACGAACTCTCTCTAAGGTTAATGAGAAAGTGTGAGTTCCAAAGCGAAGTAGGGAGGTACACCCGATTTTCGGGGCGTCACTAGTTTAATATATTAAGCATTCATCTTCATTTAGTAATTATAAATAGTTTTAACTAATATTGACCTTTTTTTTTCAGAACTATATAAAAATGAAAAGAACACAAAAATTAAAGAAATAGTGGATGGAAACTTTTTTTGGCGTCGGGTGTACATAACTTACTTCTAGAACTTTATAAGTAAAAAAGATATTGTTGAAATATAAGAAATATAAGAAAACCTTCAAAAGATGTAAACTATAAACTAAAAATTAAAGTGATGACTATAAAACTAGAAAGCAGCACAAAAAAAAAATTTGTTGTTTCACCATATGAAGCAATATTGCAACATTAATATCATAAAAGCAAACATATAAAAGAACTTAATTAGACATAGATTGGTTTAACATTGTAGAAGACTAAAGGATTGGATTGAATACAAGTGCGATATGTAGATGTTTTCAGATAAACTGCGAAAAAAATTTAAATCTGTCTGTAACTTTTTTAATACGTTCAGCTATATGGCTTACTAGACTCGTTTCGTGTATTTTTTTTTGTTGAGAAATTCCACGGTTATTTATGGGCCATTTTAAAAAGTTTATTTTGGCATTCTTGCAGATTTTTAATGTGACACTTTGCAAAACGATTTTTCGTAATTTTTATATCGAGCAAGAATCAAATTTCGATATTTCTTCTTGTTTTCATAAAAAACTTACATAAAATACTCTGTATGATGATAGTAAAATGCTAAATAACTTTATTATAAACCATGAAAGCAGATTTTTTTAAATGCTGCATAGTAAAAGTCACTAAAATGTTTGACATTTATTTCATCTAACTCAGCATGATAATCATTTTTTGTTACATATAATATCTGGCATTGAGCACCCAAAGACCAACAGCAAAATTAGCATAATTAATATAATTAATTCTAGGAATATATATACTAAGACGATGGTGAACATCTATTGACAACTCGTAAACAACCGGGATTCAGTCACAAAGAATCACTGACTTATGCAAAGCCACTTACACCCACAAAGGGTGTACTTTAACGTTCACGAAGATGCAAACACTATAAATTCGCATCAAGTGGGCCTTAAAAATGGACTAATTGCGCAAATAACATCAGCATGGAGCAGCAAGTTATGCAAAGTACAAAGATCCGGCGCTGAGTTGCGTTTTCATTTTTTATCTTAAAATTAACACTCGACACAATTGCATAGACACAGCGCGAGAACACAGCGAGTGAGTCCAAGTCCAATGTCAACATACTCATAAATAATGGACGTAGCCACAAACAGAGGGAACAAAAAGCGCAGGTAAGATGCTAAAAATATTCAGCAAGTAGCTTCTGCGCGTCGTTTCTTGAACGGGTTCAGACAATTCGGCCAGACAAAGCAAAATATTTATCATAAAAAAAATGTTATTTTTTTTTTATTTTTGTTTGTTTTTGTGTTTGTGCTAAATCTTTATGGGCGACAAATTTATCAGTGCCACGCGAAGCAAGCACTTTAAGGATGTGATGAATGCGAATTTGTTGAGCGCGTTCTGCTTACCTCGCTGGCTTACATTTTGCGATAACGTAGTTATACAAACGATTTGTCTTCGTTCAAAATGATGACAACAACAATAGCAAAAACAGCAACATTTACTTCTACTACTACAATAGCTCCGAAAAAAATTCACTACACATTTTATTGTGCATTCGCCAGATAGTCGTTTTCTTGGCGCAACAGCAATAGAAGATTGTCTTTTATTATTATTATTAGTAAAGTTGTTGTGGTTGTTGTTGTTGTAGTCAAAGTAGCAACTGTTGTTGTTCCCCTAGATTGTGTAGATAGCAGGTGCTTTTTCAAGTTCATTGGGTGTAACCTACTCTCTCTGACTTTTCATTCATACTCACAGCTATTACAGCTTAGGTCGACCGTGTAAAGCTTACACTTAGGAAAAAAAATACTCATGGAACAAACTTTTAATACTCCAAATTTATAATTTTTTTAGTTCGTAAACAATTTCGAAAAAGAATTAAAAATGATATTTCTGTGTTCACTTTAGTAGGTAGAAAACCTTATAAAACGATCTTATTTTTTGTTCGAAAACAGTATTAAGCCATATCTTGAGGCATAATATACGTGTAACAACAAAAAAAGAAAAAAAAAAAAATAGCAGCTTTTGAAAAAAATTTTCTTTAGATACAAGGAGTTATTACTTTTTTTCAATTTATACAGGTTATTGTACATAAAAAATACTTAATATTTTTTTTTTTTTTTAAATAATTTTCTGCCTCTTACTGGCTAGAGAGGGCGCTGAAAATGACATTGAAAAAAGACATCGAAAACGGTTCGATGGATATGGCCTTTCCCATGTGTCTGAAACAAAAAAATTAAATGTCAGTTTAAAGTATAGATCATTGATTCGGCATTCCCTTTACGCACGACCCCCGGGGGGTTTTTTTTTAAAACTATGGCTAAAGTTGGAGTAAAATTTAAAAAATAGATATAAATTTTCGCGCGCTTTTTTCTTTTAAAAAAAATTAAGTACGTTAGGTAGATTAGGTAGGTAGTAAGACGATCTAAGGATGTCTTTAACAAGTCGAAATATGGAATAAACAGTGGCACCTTCCAATATTCAGAAGGTAATGTAGCTGGATCATTCGTAACCTGATTTTGTGGATCTTGGCAATTGTAAATCAACACCAATGTTGTGCGGCGTTTGCTCTGTTGAGTTGCTTACTTCTGTGAGGACGAAAGTCGCAGCCCTCATTTTCGCCTAACAGACGTTTTTATTTAAATTGCATATTTCGCTTCTGACTTTGCACGCCGTGGAACATGCCAGTATTTTGCTGATGAAGTTGTTTATTTTTCATCAAACATAGAGCTCATCACTTATCTAAATAAGCTAAATAGCATCATTTCGCTCGGCTAACAACACTAGGCCGTGGTGAAAATGAATACATGCCAAAAGACGAAACAGCTAAGACAAAATCCCACCACGAGTCCGCTGTGCAGCTAAGCTAAGGTAACTTAGACAATTATCTTAAAATTAAAATTCAATCTTACGGCGGCAGCCAACTCGGTAAGTTCTATTGACTTTCTTAGCTCCTGAAGTCTTTTCATAGCATTGTGCCGCAGTGACCAATGCTATACTAGTGAATATTTTTGTAAGTCTTTTCATAGCGTTATGCCGTAGTGACTAGCGCTATATTTTCTAAGTCTTTTTGACGTTGCAACGCAGTGCTCTGTGTGATATTTCGTTAAGTATTTTCATAGCGCTGCGCCGTAGTGACCAGTGCTATACTCGCGTATATTTTCTAAGTCTTTTCATAGCGTTAAGCCGTAGTCACTAAAGCTATATTTTTCTAGTCCCTCACGTTGTAGTTCCCAGCGTAACCTATTATTCCTAAATACTTACGACATGCCGCCTGGATACTCTCAATAAGCCCGGTAACTGTAACGAATCAACGACTGCGCAGGACAGCATACGCCTCAGTAATATTTTTATCTTAAGTTAAGAAGTCGTTCACGAAGATCATAATCTTAATGTATAAGTGTAAATTATGGACGTTGTAAAATAAACAACATGAACTAGAAACACGGAGTGAGTTACTTATTTTGAACTTTATATAATAAATTTTTGTACACGAACCCTGGACGTGAAGAGGTTCGTCACACTTCGTTAGCTTTGATGTTCGACAATTTGTCGAAAATTGGTTGCAACACTTTTGACCGGTGATAATTTTGACAAAACATCACTTCATTTTAATTTTTTTATACATTTTTGTTGTTTTTATAACATGCTGCCATATCGATATTTTGTTTCGATGTTCACTTCGAAAGTGAAGTTATAGTATGCCACCACAGATTGCAATAAACATGTGTGTCAGATTATCTAATCAATTCAAATTAGAGCGGTTCACAAATGTTTTTTACTAAATAATAATTGTGTTATCAGCCCTCAGCCCTTTGTAATTAAAAATAAAATAAATAAATTAGTTAAATAAATTAAATATTACTATTAATATACTAACGGAGCTATTCTTGAAATTTTATCAAAGTAAACTTACAAATCTAACTGGTCGTATATTGATGATGAAATTATTCTTACTCCATCCAATGTAAATAGTTGTAATGAAATTTATCATGTTGATAATTTTTTATGTTGTGATTTAGTTCAAATTAATAACATTTGCTAATTTGCTCAATGGAATTCTTGATTTAGTTTTTATAAGCAATAATATCAATTTTAAGATCGCTGAAAATCCATTTCCTTTCGCTGCTTCCGACATGCATCACGTTCCGTTGGCCATAGAACTCGAATTGTATGTATTTTCACAAATAAATGCAACCAATAATAAATTTAATTATAAATTAAGTGATTTTAATCTTTTAAATAATATTTTTGATAATCACGATTGGGTCTCTATGTTTAAGGTTCTGATGTCTCAGATTGTTGTATTCAGTTTAAGGCCAGCGTAAATGAGATTTGCAATAACAACATTCTTCAGATTCCATTTACGTCTACTAAGCTTTCGTGTCTTACTAAGGATCTTAGAAAACTCAAAAACCTAAGAAACAAGTTCTTTAAGAAATGCAAACAAAGCAATAATTCAGATTTTTATGATAAATATAAGCATTACATGAGGGAATTTAATTTTCTAAATAAATATTTGTATACATATTTGAAAACAATGCATATTGAGGATTGGAATTAATAAAAAGGGTCCGCCAAATAACTTTTATTTTTTTGAAAATGCAAAAAAAAAAACTACTGAATATTTTCTCAAATTTCTTGTTTTATTTGAATGTACAATCGTTCCGGTTAATAATGGAAAATAATTTCATTCAAATTTTTGTTCGTTCTCATGCTGCCTCGGCTGGCCATGCAGTAGCCTACGCGATCCAATTTTGTAGCTGTATTTCACCAATGGCTTCACGAATATTGTCCTTTAAAGCGGCAATTGTCTCTGGCTTGTTGGCGTAACACTTATCTTTGAGGGCACCCCACAAATAATAGTCCAACGGTGTCAAATCGCAGCTCCGAGGTGGCCAAACGACATCAGCTCTGCGGCTGATAATGCGATCTTCAAAAACAGGGCGCAAAACATCGAGTGTAGCTTCGGCTGTGTGGCACGAAGCGCCATTCTGTTGAAACCAAATGTTGCCAATATCCTCCTCTTCAATTTTTGTCAACAAAAATTCGTTCAACATGGCCCGATAACGATGGCCATTGACTGTAACGGCCACTCCTTGTTCATTTTCGAAGAAAAATGGCCCAATTATGCCTCTGGACCAAAATCCGTACCAAACAGTGACTCATTTTGGGTGCATCGGCTTTTCAATGCATGCGTGCGGGTTTTCTGTGCCCCAAATGCAACAATTTTGCTTGTTTACATACCCGCCAAAATCAAAATGAGCTTCATCTGAAAAAATGATTTTTTTGGCAAAATCGGCATCTTCTGTAAGTCGATCGCAGGCAATATTTCCCAGCGTCGTTCAAGCGTATACACAACCATATTTGTTCAGCGGATGGATAAAACTAATTATCTGTCAAATCAGACATGTGCTAAGTGTTACCATTCACGAAATAAGCACAAGTTGAAAAAAAAAAACGTTAGTTGGCGGACCCTCTATAAGATCTAACCCTAAGGCTTTCTGGCGATTTGTCAAAGCGAAAGAGAATAGTGCTAGTATACCATCCGCAGTGTTCTACAATGGCAATATGACAAATGAAGCTAATGAAGCGGCAGATCTTTTTGCTGAATATTTTCAGTCAAATTTTGAAACTGCTTGTGATAGTGATATTTGTGAGGATTTTCTTATTAATATTCAGTTTTCTTTCGACTTTGGTTTGGCTTATATTATCCTGGTATATATTACCCTGGTTATCTGCTTTTATGTTAAAAAATTGTTTAGGATTTGTTGAACCCATAAATTGTTAATAACACCAATTTTTAAAAACGGTAACAAAAACGATATATCTAACTATAGGCCAATTTGCAAACTATCTACTTTCTCGAAACTCTTTGAAGGCATCATTAAAGACAAGCTTTACTTTATAGTTAAACGCTTAATCTGTCCTTATCAAAATGAATTTGTTACTGGATGTTCAACTGTATTTAATTTGGCTACTTTTTCTGAAGATTGTATTTAAGCATTTCGAAGCGGATATCAAGTTGAGGCAATTTATATTGACTTCTCTAAGTGAGTCGATAAGGTCTTTCACAAGATTTTATTACTAAAATTAGCTAAATTGGGCTTTAACTCAATTCTTTTTCAATGGCTACGTTTCTATCTAACAAATAGATCTTGTACTGTTGTTTTGACAATGGCAAACCTGCCCCTTTACCTTGCTTCTTCGGGGGTACCTCAAGGTAGTATTATGGGACCGCTGTTATTTTTATTGTTCATAAATGTTATTAGTTCTTGTTTTTCAAACGCTAATTATCTCTTATACGCAGATGATCTTAAAATATACGCTGCAGTTAGAAATCAATCTGACTCTGATTATCTACAGTTTGAACTGCCTAATGTTTATGCGTGGTGTCACAAAAATCGTCTTTCGCTGAATATTAATAAATGCTTTCAATTAACGTTTACCAAGTCACAAAATATCTTCAATACGTCTTATCACATCGGTACCTCTGTTTTGAAAAAAGTTGATAAAATTACTGACATAGGTGAAATTTTTGATTCCCAATTTACTTTCTCTAATCATTTTGATTTTATACTCTCCAAAGCTTATGCTATGATGGCTTTCGTTCTCCGTAATAGTTCCGCCTTTTGTATGGGTCCAACACGCATAAAGCTTTTTGTACTTCTCTTTATACTTCTTCTTATACTTATACTTCTTCTCTGGTTAGATCTGAGTATGCCTCATTAATTTGAAATCCATATTATGCTGTCCATATTAATCGCCTCGAACGTCTACAAAAAGTTTTAACCCGTTGTGCTTTACGATCCCTGAATCCTAGTGAACCTTTTCCCTCATATAATGTTCGATGTTTACTTATAGATTTTAAAACATTACAAAGTACTATTTAGAAGAACTATGCTTTCCCAAATGTTCATATTTGATTTAGTTAGTGGTGCTACTGATTGTTCGCGTCTTTTAGGGGTGATTCATTTTAATATTCCTATCAGAAATCTTCAGTTCTATGGTTTATTTTACGCCGGAATGATAAGAACTAATTATGCAATAAATGCTCCTTTAAATCTGCCTTAATTGAATTTAGGCATTTAGGCAGGACGGTGGCGGCCGTGGCGTAGTGGGTAGAGTGTGTGACTCTTACGCCAGAGAACCCAGGTTCGAATCCTCCATCTGACACAGAAAATTTTTTCAATGGAATTAATTTTTCTGTTCGGCCGTCACCTCTTTGCAGACAATGGCAAACCTCAGAGAGTAAAAACTGCCATGAAAAGCTTCTTGAAAACATAAGCCGTTCGGAGTCGGCGTTAAGCATGTAGGTCCAGCTCTCGATAATTTTTGTTCAAATAGTTCACATCACACACAACACAAATGATCATAAGAAGCTCGGTCAAAGTTCTTTCAAGGGCTGAGATGGCCACTTTGTTTTTTTTTTTTAAATTGAATTTTTTTTTCACAAAATTTTTTTTAAAAAATTTGTTAAACAGCTTTTATCGTTAATTTGTTTAAATTGTATGTATTTGCTTATGATACGTATATTATTTATCTTTATTTGATTTAATTAAATTTATTTCTCTTGTTATATTAATTGTAGTTAGTAAGGCAACTTTTTTATTGATGAAATATAAATAAACAAAAAATATATTAATATTTTCCTGATTTCTATGTGTTTGTTGTAAGTTTTTGATTTCAAAACAAAATTTGATGCTCAAAAAACAAAATTTTCAATAAAATTGTCTATATATAAAAAGCAGCTGACAAATTTTATCAATATTTTTTATTTTTAAGCTTAAAGTTTTGTTTTGAAATTAAAAAAATTAAATTAAATTAAAGAAAAGAAAAAAAAAATAATTACAACAACAACGCAGAAATATAAAAAAATACTGGTTTACTATTGTACATTTTCAAGAATAGGTCTGTAGAAAATTTATTTTCTTATGACCAGGGGTAATAGTCCCTCCCTACCATACCTTCGCTACGCTCATGCTTCAAGTTAGCCGATTGTAGTTTTTATTTTTTTGTCTGCAAGACCTTCAAACGAAAAACTGAAATCTTTTATATATCTAAGCAGCTTATATAAATTTGTCGCTTTTGGAATATCAAAATCTCTCACCTGAGTACAGTTGTATTATTTGAATATTTTTGCTGTGTACCAGTTTAAGATGACATAAATACACTTGTCAGGCTTAGGCCATAATTTTTTCTGATATACTCTTAAAGTCACTCGCCAAGGAGCAGCCGGTTTGAGTTTGAGTACAGCACAAGCAACGCCAACAACTGAAGAAAGCGTTGATATCCCTGTAGGAAAATCAACTAATTTAAAAGTAGTTGATAAAGTAGTTTTTTGTCAACCACAACTAGTTGAAATTCTGACTTTTTTCCATAGAACGAACTAACTTATTTTGTATGGTGATGTCCGCTAAATAAGTCAATTGACTGTCGTCTGCATATATTTTCAACTACTTGTTAAATTAGTTACATTTAAATTATTTTTTTAATTGCTTTAAAATAACCAATTAAAAACTATTACTGATGGCCAAAAGTTAATAATATTTGATGAAATAACATGGTTAAATATATATAAGCTTGTAATCTAATAAAAATTTTCAATTAAAACATGCCAACATCAGAGTAGTTGCCGCCTTAATATAATTCAAAGTAGTTCATATACTGGTTTATTTTAAACTAGTTTTTTAATTAGTTGTTTTTAAAAACAAGTTAGTTTGTTCCTATAGGGATGGTATAATGTACCCACACAAACACACCACTCACAAAACGAGGGCAATATAAAAGATTTGCATAAGCAGATCATGAGGCGGGAATGGGTGGTTTCCGAATATGAATGACATTAAAATTGCTCCATTTTTCATGCTTATAAGGATAACAAAACATGGCGGAATCTTATTATATTACAAATAAAGAAAACGAGTTTTAATAACAAATCTATTTTCGAATACAACAAGTCAACGTAATAAACAGAAATTTTTCAGCATTAAAATTAAAGGAAAAAAAAAATCAGCGCAATTTATTGCCGGCTTTTAGCTTTAGCCAGCTGAGCGGAAATTCTGTGCAGCGCCTAAATAATGTTTTAATACTTTTTTTTAACATTATTGATTTACAGCTCATAAAATTAGCTTTACTTCAATTCAGTATCGATATAGTTACAACAAACAGTTTAGTTCTAAGCTCCTTATGTTGATACTAATTGCTCAGTATTGCTTATTCCTCAGTGATTTTTTCTTTAATATAATTCTTTTGATCAATCAATTGTATCTCTAACTGACTTTAACAATTTCGTTGATTGAAAGTCTAAAAGGAGACAGTTGTCGGGGTCTGCTCTTGTTTCTTATTGGTTGTTGTTTTTCTGAAAATTCTGAAGTATTTTTGTACGTTTAAATGTCCTTTTGTTGGCACATTCATCAATGCCACTGCGTCAATCAAATCAAATTCTGCTGCTTTTGCTGTTGCTACTCCACATGAGGGTGTAATAAAAAAAAAGTGTCAAAAGGAACTCTAAATATTTGCACATTTGCTTGTTTGTTTTCATGTTCTTGCCATTTATTACTTGTATTCATTTGATTTTATTTTACAATCGCTTTCATTTTCACACACAAGAATGGAGATGATATTAAATTTGATGAAATTAGCATGATTTTATTTTAGATCTCTAGAGCTAATCTTGTTTGATCCACAAGAATTTTAGAATAATCAAAAAATATTTAATTTATGATGTTAGCGTTCTACAATAGATGATATGAGTCAGTGGCAGATCTAAAAGCTGTTCGTTTGGGGGACTAAATAATCAGAATTAATTTCCTTTTTTTTGCCTAAGTACAACAATACATAAATACTTCAATGCTTGTTAAAAGCTTATCAAAGATGAAGACGGCAACAACTCAAAATTTAGATTTTTAGCGTTGAACATGGCGAAGTTGAAGACAAAACCCAAAAATAAAGTAATTAATAAAGTAACTACATAACCGAAAAAACGACTACGAAAATGGCCATTTCAGCCCTTGAAAGGCCTTTGACCAAGCTTCTTCTGATCAATTGTGTTGTGCGTGTTGTGAAATGTTTGAACACAAATTATCGAGAAATGGACCTACAAGTTTTATGCCGACTCCGAACGGCTTATGTTCTCAAGAAGCTTTTCATGGCAGTTTTTACTCTCTGAGGTTTGGCATTGTCTGCAGAGAGGTGACGGCCGAAAAGAAAAATTAATTCAATCAAAAAAACTTTCTGTACACTACATAACCAACAATCATATTAATAATTCTTTTTAAAAACACTAGAGTACGCCAGTGGTGGAAACTCGACCTTTTCGCCATACCATCCCGGAGTAACGCCGGGTATTCCAGCTAGCATTTTTTTTAAAACTATTCGGTGCACTCCTTCTCTCTACTCTATTTCATTTAAAAAAATATCATCAAAATCAGTTGAGAAAGACAGGATGAAATAATGGTTCTTAAGTGTTTTGCCTAAGCCTATTTATATATAGATAATAGACGTAATAGGCAAAAATAAAGTAGCTACGCCTTCATGTACTTTATTTATTGTCAACTCCAAAGTGATAGATAAAAAGAATCCATTGTGAAAGACCTGTTCGCAATTCCGTTGCGTTGTGTAATTTTTATACACAACGTTCTCTTTCATCAGTCGAGATATAAACTGGAAAATTTTAATTTTACCGCAACTTCATTTTACGTTTTTCAATAAAAAATAAAATTATTTTGAAAAGAAATCTACAAAAAACATTTGTATCAATAATTAGATATAGGGCAATAGTCGGTATGGTATATTTTCAGATTTAATCATGTGATTATGCATATACGGGGTATTTTAAAAAATCGATATTGTCGGAATCAACTCGGAATGTCTTTCATAACCTTTGACATGACAAAATCAAAATTTTGCCTAAGCTGCATATTAAAACATCAGGCTTAGAGGTCGCGCAAGAATAAAATATGACTTGTGACGTTTTATCAAAACTTTTTGGAATGAATCAGCATAACAGGTTCGTCAACGCACTTTTCAACCTGTGTTGCTGATCTTTGAGAATAGTCATGGCCAATTTTTTATGCTAAAACTATACATATAGGTGTTCCAGTTGATGTTAGAGGAGTACAGTGTCGCGAGTCCATAAAATCTCAGGCCAATAACCGGAGTTGTTAGAATTTGATGAAATTTTATTTATGAAAGTATATTGACACGTTGATTTTAAAAATGGATTCAGTTGTGCAACCAGTTACACACACATTTCCAATACAGCGATATTTTTTTTTGAAGCGAAGCTTTTTATTTACTCCTCGTTCTGTGATTTGCTTGGAGTGAAATCTGAAAAATTTTCCACAGATTTTTTTCTTTTTAATTTGATGGTTTCTTTGTTGCTAGCGCTTATTACAACAAGAAAATTTAATGCTTTAATATTAAATATTAAAAATATTTTTGGTCCGCCGTGGAGATCGAACCGGGTTCACTTGAATGAGAGCCCAATACACTACCCACTAGGCCACAAAGACTTGTTAATAGCAGTTGTTAATTCAATGTTAATTATAACAGAAGCTATGCTGCAGTATATCGTCACCATCTATCAATAGATAGAGGATTGTGTATTTGCTATGCTACAACTTACAAAAACTTGCTTTTATTTGCCGCATGGTGTCTCATCGGTCATCATCGGTATGTTTGTATTGTGAATGCGTTTGTGGTGTTGTCGGTGCAAATAAAATTAGCAATGCCCACAAGTGCGTTGACAAGTGCGTTTTTAAAATGTCAAAAAAATAGATGATATCAATAAATATGGAATTAACAAACGCATGCATGACATCGGCAAGGTATCATAATTGTTTGTTAAATTTTGTTTCGTGTGCGTTCTTTAATATATATTTTTGAAGCGAAGCTTTTTACTCCTCGTTCTGTGATTTGCTTGGAGTGAAATCTGAAAAATTTCCGACAGATTTTTTCGCTAGGTAGTACGCTGTTGAAGGGAAAAACTTGAAAGTGCAGCCAAGTTCACAACCATGTGTGGACAGTTAAAATGGAGAGTCGCTGGCATTATACGCCCGTATATGTAATTGGCGTGGAAATTTGACATTCAACAATAAAAAAATAACCAGTAAATATGTTTTCTGTATATATGTTATTTATTGTGTGTTATTTTAAATTTTTGTGTTTAAAAGTTAAAATATTAAAAAGAAAAAATTATTCAGCTATCAAATCTATGTAACTGCGAAAAAGCTTCGCTTCTCTCGTGTGTCCAACGACGCACCTGTGTTTTTTGTTGTGTTTATGTTTTGAGTTATGTTTATTCATACATAAATATTTCAAGCGTTGATTTCAAGAAAGCAATATGTTTTTAAATCGTTAACCAGTTTTTAAAAACAGGATTTTTTAGTAAATAACTATTTTTAGATTTGATTTCAGGAATGTATTCGGTTTTCAAACCGAAATTCTAAAAACCCGTTTTTTCTTTGCCTTTTGCCGTTTTTTTTTTTTCTTAGAAACATCTTTATAGCTTTGATTTCAGGACTGCATTTGCTTTTTGATTTTGGTTATCGGTTTTCCCAAAACAGTGATTTTTTACAAAAGAAGTTATTTAAATTAAGCAAAATGATGAAAAACGCTTAAAACATTTTTCTACTTAAAAATATATATTTTGATATTCAAGCAAAAAAAAAAAATTATACGATTTTTGAAAAATCCCAAAACGGTTTAAAAAGTCAAATGTATTTCTGAAATCAACAATTAAAATATTTATGTACTTAAAAGCATATCTCGACGGCAAAGGAAAAAAAGACCAGTTTTGTTCAGAATCAAAATGTACATATAGAAAGTGAATATACCCATAATTAAGAACTATAATATTGACTGAGAGTGGCGGCAGTGGCGTAGTGGGTAGAGTGTGTGGCTCATACGCCAGAGAACCCAGGTTCGAATCCCGCATTTGACACAGAAAGTTTTTTCAATTGAATTAATTTTCCTGTTCTGTCGTCACCTCTCTGCAGACAATGGCAAACCTCAGAGAGTAAAATACTATCATGAAAAGCTTCTTGAGAACATAAGCCGTTCGGAGTCGACATAATACATGTAGGTCCAGTTCTCGATCATTTGAGTTCAAACATTTCACAACACACACAACACAATTGATCATAAGAAGCTCGGTCAAAGTCCTTTCAAGGCCAGAAATGGCCATTTCGTTTTTTATTTTTTTTTAATATTGACTTTTTTTAAATTGTTTAAAATTACAACCAGATTGTTTCTAAAGAACAAAATTATTGATACTTTAAATTTTTGACTTTTAAAAGGTTTTTAAAAAAGAAATCCGTAGTCAACTTTCTGCACTAAATTATGAGTATCTCACTTAAACGGCTATTTGTTTAGTATTCGATCTGTTCTGAACACACTCAGTGCCGGATTAACACTAATTGATGCTCTAAGCAATCCGAGTCTGTGGGCCCTCCTATCCACTAGTAAACTGGTATCTGTCTTTAAACATTTTTAATGCATTTTTTACAACGAGATAGATCATTACGTACCTTAAAACATGTACGAAGAACGGAAGAGATATGTGGAATTGGTGTTACTATAAAACCTAAAGCATACATTTTTTTATTTATTGAAATGAGACTTGTGACCTTTACGGTCATTAAATTCTCGGGCAATAATATTTAAGATCATCGTTTTAAGCATATTTGCCTCTATATTAAGGGCTGTTTAATTATTCAGTGAAAAATGAAATTTCCCGCGTAGTAACTTTAAATAAAACACTGATCCTGTCAACTACCATCTGTATATAGACTACTGTCAAAATTTCAGCTCGCTGCGACGCATAGTTTGTGTTTGGCAGCCATTGACAGCAGACTATCTTGTGAATTTTGGTGAAAATGAAAAGAAGTGAATTTCGTGTGCTCATCAAGCATTATTTTTTGCGTAAAAAACCCATAAGTTAAACCAAGGAAAGGCTTGATAAATACTTTAGCGATTCTACACCATCAATTTCTATGGTTAAGAAGCGGCTTACTGAATTCCGATGCGGTCGTACAAGCACATGAGGTCACCACACCATAAATGGTCACAAAAGTTTACAATATCGTACTGGCCGATCGCAGAGTTAAAGTACGCGAGACTGTAGTCTTCTTAGACGAACGGGTGTGGGACATTTTGCGAAATCACTTGGATATGAAAAAATTATCCGCAAGATGGGTGCCGCGTTTGCTCTCTCTCGACCATAAATGCATGTTTGGCGTGTCAAAGGCGTGTTTGGCGATGTTGAACAAAGATAAGAAGAATTTTTTCCGTCGATTAGTAACCTTGGATGAAACATGGTTTACCAGAGACAAAGGAACAGTCGAAACAGTGAACTTCACCCACCGAACGTACTCCGAAGAAGGCGAAGACGGTGCTATCGGCCGGAAAGGTTATGGCTATGTGCATCGATTGCCTTCCACCGAATAGAACGATCAATGGCGAATACTATGAGGCCAAATTGCACTGTTTCAACGATGCTTCGAAAGAGAAACCTCCCCATTTGGCAAGGAAAAAAGTGCCCTTGCATCAAGACAATGCTAGCGTTCACAAAATTCCATGAATTGAAGTACGAATTGCTTCCTCATGCAGCATATTCTACAGATTTGGCCCCCAACAACTATTTTCTGTTTCCAAACCTGAAGAAATGGCTCGGCGGAAAGAGATTCACCACCAGAGAAAAGGTCATCACCGAAACAGAGGCCTATCCTGAGGACCTCCCGAAAACATATTTATCGGATGGGATAAAAAATTGGAGGAACGTTGGACGAAATATATTTTGCTAAAAGGAGACTATATTGAGAAATAAAACGTTTTTTTGCCGTAAAAATCATTCCATGTTTCATTTTCCGCAAAATTATCAAACAGCCCTCGTATAATATTGATAAAGCATCGAACCTTTTCTGCAGCATCGTCGTTATTTTTTAATTTTTTATTATTTCCAAGTGTAATAAGTGTGATACCATCAGGCATAAAAGGTGTCCAGATTAGGGAACGTTGATTCAATTTTATCATAGTGCATTATTTTGTAGAACTGTGAGTGAGTTTGCTGAGAGCTTGTGCGAGGCAAATCACTAATTTTTTTTATGATATATGAATGAAACTGCTGCAATTCGGTTTCTAAATTGTTATTAAGGTCTTGTGAATATGTGTCTACTAAATTTCTACAATACCACGAGTAACTGTATTCTGATGTTTGATCGGTGCACATAATTATGTATCATATAATATGTATATATGTATATATACTTAATTTTGTTTTTTACACATTAGGAGAATAGGAATTAGCAGAATAGGAACCAAAACTCGTGCAAGCAAAGCTGCTGTAAAAAATTAACTGAACACTCAAATTGGCCGAACTTGTCGGCATAAGTGAGAAACATGAGTTCAATTTATCTCTCGGACGGAGACTTACTTCATGAACTGGGCCGTCATGGGGTATTTTTGTTTTTCTTCGTCTTTGATGGGTATCTTCAAAATTTACATCTGGTGGTAGCTTTCCTTTAGCGCTGTCTTCTAAATTATCAAAATCGTCTTGGAATTTTTCTAAAAAATCGACGAGTGATTTGTAAAGATTGGCGCACGTCTCTAGAGTGACTCCCCGGTCTTCCAATACCTTACTGACTTTTTGGAAGGCTTGCAAAATACGAACTCTAATTCTAGTAGTTTATCTGGCAAATTACTATAAAATACAATTTTCAGTGCGGCCGTCATTTTTCTGTAGATAATCGATAATCTCAAGGAGTAAATAATTCCATTTAAATGTTTCTAAGAAAAATTACCTTAATTTGAAATTAATCCAAATTACCTTAATGGATATGAGAGTAAATTATCATTATTAGAATAAGGTATCCTTCAACCAGTAATGTACCAAAAAAATATAACAGCAATAATTTTTCGGTGCTGTTTATGGTCCCCCCGATACGTGATAACCTAAGCAATTGCTTAATTTGCTTATGAGCAAATTCGGAACTGAGCACGCTCTTAATCTTAAAATTTTCATTGATATATACTTTGTCACATTGATGGGCAAAAAACATGATGAATTTAAATGTTAGTCGTTATACGAGTATGTTGCAATTTTGCATGGGTTTTATGATTAAATTGTTCTTTTAATAATGCAAATAAATAAAATTATTAAAATGCCTTAAAAATACTTAAAATGCCAGGTTTTTCTTTTTGCCATAGGTTAAAAATGAAAGTTTATTCTTCTTGAAATGCTTAAAAGTTTTCGAGACGTTTTCCTTCTTTTCATTCACTCCAAGCTGCTCCATCATCTTATTATTTAAATCGACAATGCTTAAGACCGTAAAGTATACAAATCTTATGTTTGTGTCATCTATTGACATTTCTACTACATAGCCAATTACACTGTCACTTACATACATAATTACATCTAATATTATATAGTTAAGAAATTGTATTAAATTGATTTAAATATTCTGTCAATTTTATGCATTGCTGCAAAACATATTCTAAAGTTCTGTATTATGCAATAACGGCTACAATCAAAAGTACGAAATTGAATAACTTTTCATGTACGACTATTTCTACCATCTCCATCTGTCACAATTATTGATTCTTATTTAAACATTTAACTATGAATCACATTTGAATGCACTGTGCATAGCTTTGGAATCCAAATATATGCAGATACTTAAAACTGGTGCTATGGTAATGAAGTCATCAAGAGGCAATTATAGCTCGTTCTTGCGCTAAGGGCCAAACGAATTTCAATATGCAAAATAGTAGTAACGCAGTTCTACTTCGCACTCTTTTGTTCTGTTCTATTCTGGTCTGCAGTGAAACATGTGAATATTTCACACAAGAACATTTGAAACATATGCTACAAGAATACAAATGGTTCGAAGGATAACATAAATTTCAGTCGGACAAAATCAGACATGAAAGACAAAAAGAATACGAAGAATAAGCAGACCAAAAAGAAGAAAACGAAGATGAAGAAGAAGAAGAAGTAGGAGAAGAAATTCTCACCATTTGGCTAAATTTGCTTGATTCAATGAGCCGCAGGCTGGTAAGCGGTGAAGTGACGTGCTGGTGCTGAAAATTTCTACGATAGCTGCAAGGATTTAAATATTCCATGTTAACGGCTGCCATCGGTGAACCAGGCAATCGTTAACGTTAGCAGCTTGGAAATTTATTGATATTATTGCAGCATTTTAGGCATCGGAAATGGAGCTAAAGTTTTACAAACGACAATGATACGCTTTGTTTGGATGTCTTTATAGTGCTTGAACTCGTTCTTTCCGTCTGTCTTTCTGTCTGATTATCTATCTCTGTGTCTGTCTGTTGGATTGTTGTAATGTTTGTCTATCTGCTAGTTTTGTAAGCTCATAACAATGTCGAAAATTGTTTCCTTTATGTATCAATACGAGATAATAACAGGAAACGATGGGACTTTATCACTTCCTTGCTGTAAGGATGAATTTTCAATTACTTTAAAGTGGACAGTTTTTAATTTGATTTATCAGTTGAATGTAAAAAGGTGATTTATAATAAATATATGTAAGTGGTTTATATCAGGTTGATAAGTGAAATAATACTTTTCATCTGCTAATTATTTATTCACACTCTGGACAGTATACACTCGAGTGAGAATACTTATTTGAAGTGGACTTTATTGAAGTGCGTAATAGAAGGGGGAAAATATTCTAATTAGACCATTTCTGATAAGTATATGTTTTCTTAAACATTGTTTTCTTAAATATATGCAAATGCATTAGCTCATAAATTCTTCAAGCAAAAATTAGCTCTTTATAGCCTTAAATTTGACAAATATTGATGTTGGTATTTGAAATAGAGGTGACATATCTTGGTGATATATCTTGTTTGATAGATATATTAAAAAAGAGAGAATTTGAACACAAAGCTATACATAAATTTTTATTAAATTTTCTTAAAATATTGTACAATAATTTCATTTATTTCATTTAAAGTTGCATGTTACTCCAATTAGTTGCGTATTTTTAAATTAAATTAAATTACATTTTTTAAATTAAAAAATTAAGTATATGTATTTATTTTTGAAGAATTCTTTAAAAATATAATATTATATCACATACATCTGATTATATCTGCAGCTTATAATGACAACTCAAAAAATTGTTCGAATAGAGGGTTTTGAAGATAATCAGTTAATTATTTACTTTTGAAAGCATCTATTCGGTGTTGGCAAAAATATAAAAAATTAATTTTTATATACTCACCAACAATTTATAATTTCATGGTATCATCAAGTTACATCTAATATTTTCAAGTTACATCTAATCTCTTTTCTTGCCTTCGGAGATGGAAAATGGGTAGTAACTTGCAAAATCTTTTTATAAGATTTAACTTGGAACTGTATCTTTCTTCATTCTTCAGGCAGATTGTTGAAAATAATTTCAATTCAATTCACTATAGTCCAGAAATCGGATTTGGCGGCATAAACCTTATTTTTGAACTTCGTAATAATAAAAAAAACAGTTACAAGTATATTTTCCTTGTTTCGAAAATTATCTTTTTTCATACCACATGGCAACCCTCCTCATTTTTCGTTACACAGAAGTTGTTCTTCTGAGTTTTCTGCATTATGACGCTTTTTATTAAAAAAAATGTATGAAATTTTAAGTATAAAGTTATTTATTATTTGTAAAAAATTAAACGTAAAAACTATTCCGAACAATATTGAAGGTATGTTACTTAAAATACTGTAATTATCTCTTGTTATACTTTTGTTGTTTTTGAGAAAAAAACTTTCGAATGTGTAAAGATTTTTTTTTTTTAAATTTTAGAAATCTTTTCCATGTTTCGTGGAACAAAACTAGTTGGATCGGCCGTCAAATATTATGAAGGTGGTGAAAGCGTTAAGTCTGTACTTTCATTTCAGCGTAAACTTATCTGCATATATCTGCAACTTTTCAAAAACATAAATCAAGATCAGAATCAATTAACCTCAAAAATGAAGAAATTTTCAATGTGTGGAGAGAGAATGGAAGGAAGAACAATGCAATTTCCAATTGTATTGCTGAAAAAGTAACTACTGGGAAGAAGTCTAGTTTAATGAATCCGCTAAAATTTAAAGATAAATAGCAAGATAAGGGAAATAATAAACAAAAATAATTAAAAATTGGAGTTTTGGAAAGGGCAAAGTAGATTACATGCCATAGGGCATTAGATATTTTTTAAGAAAAATTATGGTGAATGGCTTGTGGGCCATAAAGTAAACGTTATCTTTTAATCTTTCATATTCCTTCTATAAATATATTGTTCTAATAAATGTTTAATTGATTTCAGGAATATGCACAAAGTTTCAATGTTTTATCTACAATTTTTAATATTAGACTTTTATAAATAATGGGCGTGGCGGAAAATTTTTACCGTTTTAAAATAAAAACATATTATCTATATATATATAAAATTGTAAAAAAAAAAATCTGTACATTAAATATTTTTTTGAAATTCTTTTTGCGATGGACGTTTTGGATGACGCTGAGTCCGAAAATCGCATTTTTAAAATTTTTGTCTGTCTGTCTGTCTATCTGTCTGTCTGTCTGTCTGTCTGTTTAGACATCACGCGAAAACCACTGGATGGATTTAAATGAAACTTGGAATCTAGGTTCCTTATATACCCGGTCATAACATAGGCTACTTTTTATCCAGTAAAAAAGGTTGGACCCGGTAGGGGGCGCTGCAATCGAAATCCAGCCATTCGTTTTTTCAGCTTATCTCCGAAACCGTTCATCCGATTTGCATGAAAATTTGTATCGAGAAGTTCTCGGACACGCTGAGTTTTTTGACTTTTCTACACCGTTCTATATCGAACACCAGAGGGCGCTGTAGTACAAATATTTTCAAAAACCTCGAAAAACTCCTAAGCCGTGCATCCGATTTACATGAAAATTGGTATATAGAGGTTATCGGATACGGTGAATTTTCATGACTTATCTACTCTGTTCTAACTTGAACACTAGAGGGCGCTGTAGTACAAATATTTTAAAAAACGTCAAAAAACTCCTAAGTCGCTTATACCATTTGCATGAAAGTTGGCATATAGAGGTTTTCGAAAACGATAAGTTTTTATGACTTATAAACTAGGTTCTGTCTTGAACACCAGAGGGCGCTCTAGTACAAATATTTTCAAAAGTTGAAAAAGTCCAAAACCATTTATCCGATTTACATGAAATTTACCATGTAGAGGTTTTCGGACACGCTGAGTTTTTTGACTTATCTACTCTTTTCTCTCTCGAACACCAGAGGGCGCTGTAGTACAAATATTTTGAAAAACCTCGAAAAACTCCTAAGCCGTGCATCCGAATTGCATGAAAATTGGAAAATAGGAGTTTTCTGATACAGTGAGTGTTTTGGACTTATCCTTTTTGTGCTATCTTGAAAACCAGAGGGCACTTTAGTACAAATCTTAGGAAATCGTGAAAAACTCCAAAACTGCTCATCCGATTTGGATGAAAATTTGTAAATCGCGATTTCCGAGTACGGCAAGGGCTCTGTTGCTATCTTTTTTGCTCTTTCTTGAAACTAGAGGGCGCTGTTGTCCAATTTGTACGTGTGTATGTTATTAAACTGTTCCTTAACGGCTGCACTAATTTTGATGAAATTTTTTGTGTGTGTTTGACTGGATCCCTGGATGGTTCAAATTCACAACTGGACCCGATAGGTGGCGCTGCGATCGTGTTTAAGGTATTTTGTTTCTATAGCTTATCTCCGAAACCGTTCATCCGATATGCATAAAAATTTGTATATAGAGGTTTTCAGATATGGTGAGTTCTTATGACTTATATACTCTGTTCTATCTTGAACAGCAGGGCGCTGTGTACAAATATTTTAAAAAACTTTTAAGCTGTTTATCCGATTTTCATGAATGTTTGTATATAGGGGTTTTCTAATATGGTGACTGTTTTGGACTTATCTTTTTTGTACTATATCGAACACCAGAGGGCGCTGTAGTACAAATCTCTGAAGAAATCGTGAAAAAGTAGAAAGCCGCTCATCTGATTTGGATGAAAAATTTTATTAAAGGATTTTCGTGCACGGCAACTGTTTTGGCGTTATCTCTTTTGCTCTGTCTTGAAAAGAAGAGGGTGCTGTTGTACTATTTGTACGTGTGTATGTTGTTAAACTGTTCCTAAATGGCTGCGCCGATTTTGATGAAATTTTCTGTGTGTGTTTAAGTGGAACCCTGGATGGTTCAGATTCGCAAATAGACTCTGTAGGTGGCGCTGCGATTGGGTTCCATGAATTTTCTTATTATAGTTTGTCTCCGAAACTATTCATTCGATTTACATGAAAATTTGTATTTGCGGGTTTTCGGGTACGGTAGTTTTTATGACTTATCTATTTTTTCTACATTGAAGACCAGAGGGCACTGCACTACAAATGTTTTAAAAATCTCGAAAAACTCCTAGCTGTACATCCGATTTGCGTGAAAATTTGTACATAGGAGTTTTCGGATACGGTGGGTATCTTGGACTTTTTTTTTCTGCGCTACCTTAAACATCAGATGGTGCTGTAGTAGGAATCATTTAGGAAATCGTGAAACACTCAAAAACCTCTCATCCGACTTAGATAAAAATTTGTATATCGGATATATTGGATTTGATTATCGAGTATGGAAAGAGCTTTGGCGTTATTTTTTTATTCTATCTCGAAAACCAGAGGGCGCTGTTGTACAAATACCGCAAAAAACTCAAAACAACTCATCCGATAATTATGATTTTTATAAGTGGTTTTCGTGTACGGTTAGTCTTTTGGCGCTATGTATTTTGCTATATCTTGAACCCCAAAGGACGCTGTACTACAAAATACAGTAAGGCGTAGCAAAGCGCGAAGGGTGATAAATATCTTCTTTATGTGTATTAATATACCACTTTCATTTTTCGCAAATCAGGACATCTGATGCCGAATTCTGTGATATTTGAGTACGCATCAACACATGCGCAAGTCAGTTACTTCGTGAGTTGGCGTTGTTTTGACATTTCAATTTCTTTTTTCAACGCTTATTTAATTTTTGTCCAGTTTGCTTGATTGCTCTGATTTTTTTCAAAAATGTGATATCTATTGAATACAATATAAAAGTTGAAAATATATTTTTGCAAGCAATCGGCGGCACGCACACACAACTCACTATTTCCCTAACTTTTTCTCATAATTTAAAGATGTTGAAGCTACATTTTGCTCATTTCGCCAAAGTTACCGGTTTGAAGATGCACACAAAATTCCTTCTAAAGTTTGTGAAAAGTTTTTTCAAATCGACGAATGACATCGAAAATAATTTATATCAACTCCCGAGTTAAGCCGGGTATTCAGCTAGTAGAAATATAAATATATTTCTTTTACTTTTTAATGTATTTCAAAAATTAAAGTGAAAGGTACTTTTACCAGTCATCCAATTTCCAAAATTTTCGGCATGGCTCTTGGTAATGACTACTTGCGTCTTTGTTCCAACTTTCAATAATACACCTTATATTGTTCGTAAGATATCCACATATATAAATTTTGGACCAGCAATTACGCCCATTTTTTTAATATATGCTTATTGATAATAGTTGGATCATTAGTTTAGTTTATGCTACCAAATCGATTTTGTGGACCATATTGCATATGTTAGATTTGGTAGCTACACCTCGAAGTCTCACTCATAAATTAATTTAAAAGTCTATTGAGGTCCAGTTTTATGCGTTCCTGTGTCTGCAGATTTCAAGTGTCTTTTTAGTCTGGTCTTTTTAAGGTTAAAACTTCCTCATTTCCATCATCATGCCCAGGCAAGCTCGATGGTAGGAATGATTTAAATAAATATCGAATTTTTTGTACTGACTTTGTTCTACTCTGAAATTCAGAATGAAATCTGTCTTAACATTCGAACATCCCCCTTCTTATTTCCTCCTGAAGACTAAGTACACACTCGAAAAAATTTTACCGTAGATAATAATACTTTTTAAGCTTCAAAATTTAATAAAAATACAAGGAATATTGTCAATAAACAAAAATGGGGCCACTGTTATAACAGTTGCAGTAAAAAGAAATCCATTATTTTTTTATGGAATTAAGGCAAAGTTGCAATAACCCGATTTTTTTCAAATATGCACAGTCTTATTTGATTATTTGTTGCAATTTTAAAGGCTTTCATGCCTAATGGCAAAAAACTGGGACAGTCCATTTTATCAAGCTTCTTTTGTGGCGAAAGTTTAATAATTATGTCTTTTCTAATTGCTGTATTTTTTATTAAATGAAAATTTCACTACTGTTATGTACCAGAAATAATGTATTGGTAGCAAAAATTACTGCCGTGAATTCAATTAAAAAAATTGGCGTTATAAATACTAAGGGTCAAATGTACTTTTTTTATTATAAAAATGCGTTTTTCAACTTTCATTTACTGCATGCATACAGGAAAAGTATAATTTACTTTAATTTCAAAACTAGAACTGGACGATTTTCCATTTATTGTTCTCTCTCTATTTCACTTCTTCCATGTACATTTTTATAGTGTTAGAGCTTGGTACATATATGACAGATGACTATGTGCTTTTTTCTTAGGACATCTACTAAAGTCCTTAGGAAACAATGACGTTGTGAAATATTCGCCATCAACTTCTGGCTTCATAATTTTCAACCTGCCTTTCATTTATATGCAGCGTGCTATCTACCACATACGTAAGGCACTGTGCGGCACTCTGAAGAATTCATCAACAGGAATTTTCTAACGCTTTATTTAGTGCCAGGTTTTTTGTTTTTTTTGTCTAAGGAGTCAGTGTTAAACGCGTTATTTTGTATCCCATAGTTAGTTTTTTTTTCTGTATAATAGATGCAAGCTGACAGTTTTTGATAAGGAGTAGTTCGAAAGCTAAGCCAGCATCATGTAATGAGAAATAGAGCTGGACAACAAAATGATTAATAAAATCCTTCATATACACACGCTGGCGCATATTTCGCTGTTGTTAACTTTTTTGCTCGATAATTTATGATTCTGCTGGGATATTCTATTGACAAGTAACCCGTTGAAAATGTCTATTGAAAAATTATGTTTTGAAATTTCTGTAGCAGTTCGTTGCATGCGATCTATTATTAAAAACATACTTCATAAAGTCAGTTCCTAGTATCTATCTATCCGTACATATCCATACTGTGCAGTCTTATTTTTGGTGTATGTATGAGCATGTTTTTAATTTATGTTGTGTCATGAAAGTGTAGCATGTTTTAGGGCGTTGAACAATTTAAGAATTTATAAAACTAGACTCACACATATTTGAATAGAATTTTATGAACATAATCCTGCTGTAAAGCAGGTAGGTACATAATTGTTCATGACAGAATGTTTCGCTCAGCCTTTTTCAAACAATTTAGCCAGCATAATAAATGACAATAGTAGCTGTTGAAAATTCATGAGACTTCATAAATTATGAGCCCATTCCCTTAACAGCAAGCAAAAGGTAGGTCTACTATTATCCAGGCAATGTGTCGAAGAAATATGTTGTTGGACACATAACATATGTACCGTTTGCACCCAAAAGTACTTGTTTCAACATCCTTGATGCTAAGTATGTTATTAATAAAAAAAAAAACAACTATTGGGAGTGTAAAACTTGCTGATGTATTTTTATGATGTGTGAAATTATGATTTAATTCAATCGTGTTTCAAGTCATTCAAGTGGGTTAAAAATTGTATAAAAATGTTTTGACCATTAACCCTTGGCTGCCAAACATTCATAACATAGCTGCCACTCAGAAAGAACTCGTTATCTAAAATGACAAAACATTATTCTCAAAACCAGAGGTTAAGGTATTTTGACTTATCAAAAAATACGAATGTTGTTTGATATATGCTTTTGAAGTTCTGATGGTCAATTAAACCTAACCTCAAATATATGCAGTTTTGGTCAAAAAGAAAAAAAAAAAGCATAAAAATTTAAAGAGAATTGTACTGACAAAAAACTTGGGGAAATTAATTACCCCATGTGGCAGCTCAGGGTTAGGCTAGTTCATATTGCAGTTCAAATGGGAGATAATCACAAATAATCAATAATTTGTATCTATAATTCTTAGCTTTCTTTTTTTTTTTGTCTCAGTATGATAATTTTAGAATTCATGAACACTGTTATGGTTTTAATATACTTGTAAATTTTTCAAAAAAATTTTTTTTTTTTTGTTTGCTTAATGTGTTTTTCATAGCTTGTAGAATCCACAGATATGTTTTAAAACGATACCTGTCATTGCAGATGAAATAACAGTAAGATTGTCAATTAATTATTTTTTAAAATATATGCAAAATTTCGAAAAACAAAAGTTTTAAATACGATTTCCTCGGAACAAATTTTTAAAAACCGTTCGGTGGATAACTCGAAATTTTCAGTTCAATTTCAATTATCTTAATGTATTTTGTTTGTAATTTTGTCCTTTAAGCATCCACCCTTAAGTTAAGTACATACTATTTTTTGTTTTTTTTTCCTCTTTTTCTAACTTTTTACTCTAACTTTTACCATAATTTTAAAAAAACCCCCCGGGGATCGTGCGTAGGGGGGGATGCCAAATTAATGGTCTGTACTTCAAAATGACATTTGATTTTTGGTTTCCAATCATGGGAAAGGCTATATTCATCGAACCGTTTTGGATTTTCAGCGCTAAAGTACTTTTTATATACAATAAGATGTATAAAATTGAAAAAAAATTTTGTTTCACGTCGAAAATGTTTCCCTCTAGATTAGAATACTGCCTTAAAAGATAATTTTCGTATCTTCTGCTGTTCATAGATTACGTAACACTTTTAAGAAGAGGTCGAAAGCTTGTGATAAGTGTGACAGGGGGGGTCGGTCTTGCGTTACGTCACAACAAAATCTTAGAATTCAGTTTTAAAAATTTTTTAATTTTATTAAAATTTAATTTTTTTTGTAAATATTGCTTTAAATTTTTTATCAACAAAAGAACGCACTTAATAAAACGAACGGATCACAAGTCGAAAAAAGACAGCTAAGACCATTTTTCAGCCAAGCAAAGGTATAAAATATATTTGAAACACCTTCAACAAGTGTAGAAGCTTCAAAAAAGTGTTTTTTTTTTGCTGAACTGAAGTGGGAATTGTTACTATAAAGCAGTCATCGAAAACAGCAATTATAACTTTACTTTAATGTTCAAAGCGAACATTAAAGTCTTATAAAAAAGATTTAAACAAAAACAATAATTTTGACAATTGTCGAACATCGAAGTTATAACTATTTGTATTTATTTCTGTTCACATGGTTAAATTACACAATACAACAACGTGAAATTTTCATAATAAGAAGACTTATAACAAATACTAGAGTACGCCAGTGGTCGAAATTCGAACTTTTCACCATACCACCCCGAGGGACGCCGGGTATTCCAGCTAGTATTTTTCTTTAAAATGTATTCGGTGCACTCCTTCACCCTACTCTGATTCATTTTAAAAAAAGAATCATCAAAATCGGTTGAGAAACACCCTGAATGCTATACCACCCCTTAAGATTAATTCGTGCAAGAATTCACGAATCTAGCTGAACAAAATTAATAACTACAAAATAGTGGGCCAAATTTCCTGAAATTTAGAATAAGAACAGGTAGAATATTTTGTAAGTAACTTGCGAAAAATAGGCGGGATACGACAAAGGCGCGTGGCATCATTAATAAAGTACTATGTATCTTTGAGCAATTTTGTGGGGAAATATTATTTTATTAATTAGTTTCAATTTATTTGAAATATAAACTTGAATCAATATAATTTTTTTTTTTTAATGGAAGAAAATAACATTAAGGTTGCTATAATAACCAAATTTATATATGAATATATTACAGTATAAAATATAAATTTGAGCTAAAAACTAAATAATATTATTTGATATAACATAAACTATACTAATAAATTTAATTGTATACAATATAATTATGCATACTTATATCAATCTGAATCACTTCTAACATTTAAATTGCTATGAAAATTATGGAAATTATTCTCTTAGATTTTGGAAGCAGCTTAAGTGTCGCTTGTGTAATTTATTGGTGGTTCTTCAATGAATCTAATACTTATTGTGTAATTTTGCTGTTTTTTGTTTTTGGAGCTTGCCCTTAAGCTTACAATAAGTCGATCTGACAAAATTAACGGTATATGTAACAAATCGGTGTTAGTGTCGATTCGAGATGTCTTCCGCGTGAATAGTTGTCGGTATCTCTATTGTCCTTATTTCTTGCCTCTTGAGTTTCCTCCGAGAGTTGTCCCATTAGAAGAATGAAAGATGACGCGATATTTTCCCATGGCAGAATATTTACTGAACACTAACTGCCATTGAATATCATGATAGTTTTGAATTTCCTACTATGCGCTTTTCACATATATTTAGTATCATTGCATAGAAACGGTTGATCTTTCGTAAAAAGTGTCATGTTTGAAGAGAATTATCTGGGCTACAATGTTTATCTAAACAGCCAACTGTCCGACAAACAGGTGCTGGGATAAAGACGGATGAACACTTTTGGTTAACTTTGAACCCGAATATTTTCTGATTCATACATAGAATAATAAGGAACTTTTGGCATTTTATTTATTAAGCCTCAAGAAATTTGTCTGCACAAAAAAAAAAAAAATGATATTACGTTATAATGAAATGCTATAATGACTGTTATGAGTTTGATTTTTAGAAGAAATGACATTTTAGGAAAAGCTTAAAATTTTAGATGTGCGCATGAAAATTTTAATGTATTTATATGCTATAAATATCCATCTTGACAATAAATGTAATTTAGGGAATAGCCATTAATGGACTCTATTAGTTTTAGTCTTTTTAGTTTGAATAATAAATATTAAATAATACAAGTGGCGGCCGTGGCGTAGTGGGTAGGGTGTGTGACTCTTACGCCAGAGAACCCAGGTTCGAATCCTCCAACCGGCACAGAAAGTTTTTTCAATTGAATTAATTTTTCTGTTCGACCGTCACCTCTCTGCAGACAATGGCAAACCTCAGAGAGTAAAAAACTGCCATGAAAAGCTTCTTGAGAACATAAGCCGTTCGGAGTCGGCGTAAAACATTTAGGTCCAGTTCTCGATCACTTGTGTTGCAAATATTTCACATAACACACAACACAATTGATCATAAGAAGCTCGGCCAAAGTCCTTTCAAGGGCTGAAATGGCCATTTTGTTTTTTTTTTTTTAATGAGTATTAAAAAAAAGTAATATATTAACATTTTTAAGTCTGAATTTCTGATAAAACATGTAACAAAAAAACGAGAAATCATATAATTAAATTGCGACTTGTAACCATATTTAATGCCTGAACTTTCAAAATTTTGAAAACCAATTTATTTCAATCACGCTCACTACTTTAATCACGTATCAAATTTCTACTATTAAAATAATTTTTTTTAAAAATAATTTTAGACACTCTAAATTATTTGCTGAAAATTCCTATCAAAATGACTACGAAAAATGTAAATTTTTGTTGAATTTTCTATTGTTGCCTAAAATGTTGATCTTTTGGTCTCATTTTATGAAAAGAAACAGTAATTGTGTATTTTTAAGCAAAAAAGTATGCAAGGTTCAAATATACACCAAAAAAAGTTTGAATTACTACACAAAAATGTGTAATGTCGAGCTCAAAATATGTAAAAATTAAAAATATGACAAAAAAAATGTTTATTTTTAAATAAGCTGTGCAAAACTACACAAAAATGTCTAATGGTGAACTTAGCATGTGTATAAATTTCAATCATGACAAAAGCTTTTAAAATTTGAAGTCCTTATCATGATTTAATGACAAAAAGTAAAGAAGATGAGTATTATTTTGCCATGTGTACCATTTTGATCCAAGTAAAAAAAGTTTTGGGGCTTAGCTCAGCTTGCTTCGAATATAATGTTTCACATAGAAACTTGTAACTCGTTCTAAACCACTGAAACAGAATCTTCTAGAAGATTTGTGCAAAAAAGAATTAATTTTAAAAAATATATTTATAATCTTTCTTCTAAATTTACACATACATTCTCTTACACATTTTTTGTTGAAAAATAAACATAAGCTATTTTCAATATTTACACACCATTTGTGTAAGTCGTCAAACATTTTTTGTGTATTATTCAACAAAAAATGTTTTAAAATGTGCATGTGTAAATTTAGACACTTTCAGTCAGAAAAGCGTTGCCTACAATTATCGTCGTAAAATTAAACAGAAATCGTTTAGAGGGTAATTTGTAAAATTGATCAAGATCGCTTGCCGTTTATGCCGAATCTGTTGGTTTTTGTATATTTTTGTGTTCATATTCTTAATAAAGGAAGAATTTTATATGACATACTAAAAAATTATTTGAATTGGACAACTTTTTTTTCCCTTAATTTCGTTCTCCTAGACTACGAAATTCTCACACAGAGCAACGCTGGATATTCCAGCTAGCATTTTTCTTTAAAAATTCGTCGGTGCTTCTCCCTACTCTAATTCATTTGAAAAAAAAAAATCATCAAAATCGGCTGAGAAACACACTGAATGCCATAGCACCCCCGAGCAAAGCCGGGTATTCTAGCTAGCATTTTTCTTTAAAAATTCGACGTCGCTTCTCCCTACTCTGTCTGATTCATAAAAAAAAAATCATCAAAATCGGTTGAGAAACATAGGAGAAAATGGTACTGAACCGTTTTGCCTTCGCCTATTTGTATATAGATAACGTGTGCTATGTTTTTTTTCATAATAAACTACTAAATTATGAAAAAAACCCAAAAAATTAAAAACAATAAAAGTGTTATGTTACATCGGGAAGGGAAAGGGTTCAAGACTTTGTGACGAAGTGTGACACAAGGTTGGGGGAGGAGCTATAAAATTAGACAAAAGAATGTTACGTTATTTATGAACAGCCTCTTATTGCTTCGGCTGAAATTCTACTGATTTTCCACTATGGTCAGTTTGCTACAGCCTCTAAGGATTTTTAGATAAAAAAGGACTACATTATCATGTGAAATCCCGGAACGAACAATTGAAACATCTGTAATAGGAGTTCCAAATCCAATAGATAGGAAGAGAAATGAAAAATTTCAACTATCACTCATGAAAATACATCAACAAGTTAAAGAAACAAATAATCAAAAATAACTTACATAATGATTCTACGACATGCAAAAATGTCTAGTTAATACATGAAAATGTATTAACTAAGGTTTGATGACTCTGAGTATGCTAATAATTCTGACAGGTATTTAGACCCTCCTAAATACACCCCCGAATATTTTTACTGTACAAACAAGAGATGAATATTAATAATTTTCGTCAATAAGTTAAAAAAAATTTTATTTATGACGATAAGGATTTTCATTTCCCCTGACATCACATAACACGAAATTTCTCAGAGTACCACGAAGGATCACATTTTACAGACTTATTCTGGTTCATTATAGAATTTACTCCGAAATACGATAGAAGTGGTACCGCGATGCAATCTAATATATCACTTAGCGCATTTGTCTGCGCAATTCGTGCATTCAGTCTTTTTTGCTCATTCGCTGCATTTAGAATTCATGCACTAAACAAAATGAAAGAAATTTCCATAAATTGCACCAACAACCTTAAAAAAAAGAAAATTTAAATCCTTCTGCTAATCCTTCGCTCATTCCCAGAGTCACTTTCGTGATCCAATCATGAAGCCTTGTTAGAATTGCACGCTGTGCTGCTTGTCCATTTGTGCAAATAACCTGCGTTTAGCTTCGTAATTTGACTTTGCACAGAGCTATCGATCGTCTGCAGTTGCAAACGAGTTGGCTGTGAATTTTAAATAAGCTTTAAAGCACTGTCAGATGTGAATGTGAACTACCCCTTCTATGGCTTGCAACAAGCTCATGATGATGATGATGATGATGAAGATTGGTTAGTTGGTGACTGCAGCAACGTGGGTGACGGCAAATTGAAACGCAAATGAAACGGATTGAAGCTAATGCAAACATTTATTTTTTGTAGTTCTTAATTTGTTAACTTTTTGCGATTTCGGCTGTGAAATCCTGGCATTAGGTCGGTACATTTTGTTGGCCTAATCCAAACTAATCTGACCTAAGCTGACTTTTATTGTATTGGGCTTTTATTTAAATGTAAGGATTAAAATATTGAGTGAAATTAATTGTTGGCCATTAATAGCACATTGAGATTATTGACAGTTTGGATCTCTTTATATTTAGTATAAATGTTGTTTTTTTTATATTGTTCATGTGACTAAAGTTGCATATTTCAACAATGTATAATATACTTTCCTAAAATTTTTTCTAAATCATTTCTTTAAATAATCTATTTATGCAACTCACATGATTGTGGAACAAGTTTTAGCATAATAGTGTCTATACTACGAGTACGTATTTATGAATTCTTGGGGAGATATTAAAATTGTTCTCATATATTTAGAAATGTCCTAAGGAATAAATATGTAAAAAACAATTTATGCTAAGATAGTTGGTGGAGGCTTAAATGCTTGTCTTTGGTTATAGAGAAAAACTGTTGATATTAGAAATGCCAATTCTTTTTTTATTTTTTAAGTACAACACCTTCGTTATTAAAAATTTAACCAAAGCTATGTTTAATTGTTAATTGTTGATTGTTGATTGCTTGTACCTTTATATATTGAAATAATAAATGCTAAAAAAAGACTATATTGTGTTGAAAAATAAACAAAACATGTGTGCAATTTTAAATATTTTTCAACTTGGGAGGCGGTATATAAGCAACAGTAATTCAAAGTAGCCACCTCATATATACCGCTACTTCTGTACACATTCCAACCTATATTCACATGTGAAGCTGCATTTATTTATAATTGTTGGATTCTGTGAATTAATTTTATATTTCGTTTATTAGTTGTAAACCACAAAACTGTGGAAATTGTTTATGATGAAATTATTTTTATTACTGTGTGATTGTGGATTCATGACCGGATATCAACTTATGTATTGCTTTAAGCCATATAAATATAATAGGCTTTAGGCATAGATATTATTGTTTTAATGCAAGTATTTAAATTTATGCACTTCATTTAAGTGTGAATGATATATTTTTTAAATGATTATTATGTTATGATTGTTGTCGTTAGCTAGAAAATTAAATCAAGCAAAATATATGCTTGACAACAAATGATTTATTATCATCATTGTCACCATCATCTGACACAAAGATTATATTCATTTAATTCATTATATTTTAATTGCGTGTTATGATAAATTTAATTTATTTCTCTAAGTCACTAAATACTGATTGAATTTGAAAACTGATATTTAAGAGAACATGTTGCTATACAGACTTTGCCGTATAAGCTTTCCTGGAAACTACTTTATACACACTCGTTACTTTATTTCACTCAGTTCAGCTGAAATGCTATCTTCATATATAAAATAGCATTTTTGTGTGTAGCAATTTTTGTATGTATCCAAATAATTTCGGAACTCGTAGATGTATTATGATGCGGTTTTCACCATACATTAAAAGTTTATTTAAGTTGAATTCTTGCCTATTAATTGGACAACGGCACGTGGTACACACAGAGAATTATATCCACTGTCGCATTGTTGATAACTTTTAAAAAGTAATCACCACAACTACGTAGTTTCCCATATCCTTGACTGTGATATTCCGTTGCAAGCACTGCGCTCACGGTTTTCTGAACGAGCCCTTTTATCCTTTCAACTTCCATTCAGTTAAATGAACGATCTTGTAAATTGCTTTGACCTAAACTCAATTGTGTGAACGGAGTAGTGAGTAATTTTAACCTACATTCGATTCTATGAATGGACCTGTTATCCGTTCTGACTCCCGCTCGGTTGTATGAACCGACCTGTTAATTATTTTGACAAAAATTTGGTTACTTTGACTAACCCATTTATCGTTTCAAACAACCTTTGAGTTTGAAGTTCCTTGAGAGAAAGGAACTCAACCTTTCTTTATGCATATATAGATAGAAAGCAATTTTATTTAACTTACCTAATGATTGTTCCTCTTACAAACTTTTCAACAAAATGACAAACACTACAAAAATTCCGTCCGGACACATTGAACAACTTTGAGAAATGAAATGCAAGCGTTTTGCGATCAAGGTCGGCTTACGCAACTTCGTGTTTGTGAACGTATGTCTGCTTCACTCGGTAAGTCGCATGGTTTGACAAACTTGCAGTTGCGAGGTTGGCTGTTGAGTTTGACGCAACTAAAGGCAGCGATTGATTTAATAAAATTTAAAACTCGATTGCAGCGTAAAAATAATGCCATTGACATAACTGACAATGTGGTTGTTACAATGACTAGTATTGTTCGCTTGTCTGCAATAGCTCAGTTAGTTATTTCAGACACATTACGTTACTTGTAATGGAAAGAGGAGTTCAAATAAATACAATAACGCGGTTCAAGTAACTAACATGTCATATTTTCATTTCAACTGAACAAACATTTGGAAATGAATGGACTGCGAAGGAATGGTCATTCGCGCCAACTAACAATCAATTGGGCTTATTTCATTTCGGTTACATTAACTAAATATCAGATGTAGCAATTTTCTTTCGATTACCGCAAATAATATTCATTTCCCGCAACCTTATGGGTATAAATGAATTTTCTGAGTGTACCTCCCGTACAACTTGAGAATTTAAAATGTGGTAGCTTATCATGTATAGTGGTGTTGGAATTGAAAAAGAAAGTACTCACTATTACATTAAGTAGATGTTTCAGATTTTAGGTGATACAAATGACTATTTTTAATAGTTTTTGTATCAATTATTTTATAAGGTGGACATTTAAAATTTGTCTATAAAATATTAAACAATTTTTGGAGTTTACAAAAAAAAAAAAAATTTATTTTTATATATGAATACTTTATATAGGAGGTGACAAAGTAAACGCCCCACAATGGGATACATTCCGAATCTAGGTGGACAGAAGTACTGATGCGATATTTATATGAAAAAGATATGAAAGAACTGCGTCATACAGTTTTCTGGGATCGCTGAATCGCTAATACAGTCGCTGAATCAATTTTTGATAATATTCATGCTATTTGTTGAATAATGGGTCTTGAAAGGGGGCGGGAGATTATTTAGTGCGGCTTTAAACATATAATTTTCTTCATTTTTGAGGTCCCAAAAGATAATACAACGGGGGTGAATTCTGACTTTTGCTTTCAACAGAACTTTGTACGTTTTGGAAGCTGCTGATTTTATTTTTGTCAATAGTTTTGTTATAAATAGGGATGGAGTTGGTGAAGATGCGGTGCATTTTATAGTTTTGCTTTAAATAAATAATTTTATATGATTTTGAGGTAGCTGAATTTATTTTCTCTATTACTTGTGATATCGGGTAGTAAAAATAAATGCACTATTTTTTCAACAGATGGCTCTAGTAACCTTTATCACGCGTTGGCGTTAGAAAGAATAAATTTTGTGCCAAAAAAAATTTTTTATAGCGTTTTTTTCATACACAGTTTTGCGCGTCAAATTTGGATACCAGCAAAGAGAAAATGTGGTTTATCTAATGATACCAACTCTAGCCAAGTAAAATCCGGTACATTTATGACATTTTAAATTTTCAAATTGCAGCGTTTTTCAGTATATCTATGATAACAAGGCATAACAACTAAACTCAAAATATCGTAAAAAACGATAATGTTTTGAATATGGCGTGATTCTCTGAAGTTAGTGAAACGATTTAACAGATAGAATAACAATATATTGCTTAATGCAATTCAATTTAAGTTTTATTGATTCAAAAACTACATCGATATCTAATCTGAGTCCAAGCTAGCGAGCTGCACTGCACTCGGTCTATCATCAGGTTGTTTGAAATTGTATTTATTCTGAGAGAAAATTTTTCGCTATGTCTGGCCGAATTTTTTAAAGCTTGAACAGGTTAATACAAGTCCATTCCATGTTGTATTTGACTTGCATTTGATTTGCATTTGACTGCAGACTTGAAGCTGGAACGATTCCTGCTTCCAAAATTTTTTAATTTTTGGGAAAACTTGCTTGGTCGGCGCCGACGAGCCAAGAACACACAGATTTTGTTTGGTTTATTGTGGGACAAACACTTCGAAATAGAATTTTAATATTAAAAAAAAGAGAGAATTTTTAAAAATGTTGAAGATCTCGTATGCATTTAAAATATTTAAAAATAATTTTAGTTCCAGTACAAAATCCAGTATATGATTTAATCCAGTTCTTAGACCTAGAATTCAGTACAGTACTGGAAAAACCTGTACTGTTGGTATCATTATGCATATCTTACATATTTCTTTAAAAAAGACAAAAATGCAAGCCAAGCGGCTGAAAATGTAATTAGTGTTTATGGACCTGATTCTGTAATAGATAATGTTCGACTATGATAATAGTCGTTTCCCTTCCGATAATTTTGATGTCAAAAATGCACCACACTTTAGAAAGCCAATTGTAGAAAATGTCGATAAAATAATGGAAATCGTCGACCATCATGTGAACACTGCTTTGATTACCCAGGATGTGCATTGGTGATGAAAAATGGTTCAGTAACGATAACGTCAAGCGAAAAAGGTGGTGGTCGAATCGCGGTAAGCCGTCGCACAGTGCGCTTTTTTCAAAATTAGGATGACATCAGTAAATTTTTTGATTTTGATTTTTCATAAAAAAAATTATTTTTGCAACAGAAAATTAAATGACTAAAATGAAAATGATAATAAAAACTTGATGCTGTTTTTGAATATTTTTACATAATTCGCCAAAGTTGAAACTTTTTGATAACAAAAATAAGTGCATTCAAAACAAATAAAAGAAGGGCAATTTCAAACATTTATAACTTCTAGCGAAAAGAACATATTTCAATTCGGTTTTTTTATGTTTATTAAAGCTTTAACAATAATTAAGCTTATTATAAAATAATAAGAATATAATTATAAACATAAAATAGAAAAATCGCAGAAATTTATGTTTTAATTTTTCAAGGAATATTAATTTAACAAAAATAAAGTGAAAAAAAAACGTCTTATATCACCTTATATTGGGGGGTCACTTATACTTCCATTAAATATAGTACTTCTACTCTATGTTTCTTGAAAAACCTGCTGCGGCTAGCTGCGCATAAGAAAAAACACTTTAAATCAAAAAACCCTTAAAAAATGCAATATTTGCACTAAAACGCATGGATTTGCAAGACAATTTGTTTTATGTCTATTTATAATTTGCTTTAAAATTAAAATTAGTCATTTTTGATTAACTTGGCGTTGTTGCTTATTAAATTCATATTTTTATTTGAAAAAAAAAATTTTCGTCAAAATTTTTTTTTTCAAAATTTTGTTAATTTTGGGCAAAAATTTGCAGTCACGAAGAATGTATGTTAAAGAAAAACCATAGTGCTATGGAGGTTTTAAATTGTTTTGTATATTGTCTTGATTTTAAAATAAATATATCTAAATTAAAAATCGTTTGAAATTATTACGTTTTTCCTTGCGTTTGAGCTACGGAAAACACTAAATTGGAGTTTTAAGTTTTCCCCTCCTAACTAAACAGCCTTACTAAACTTTAAAGCATCACATCTCAAAAATAGCTATATACTATTGCCTTTAATATCAAATTGATTTATAAATAGAATGCTAAGAAAAATAAATTAAGCTTATGTGAACAATTTTTAACTTTGGATTCGACGATGCCCATGCATATGATATGAGAATATGATAAATAATATCAGTAGTTCTTTGGTACAGTCTAGTTGTATGGAAGGTATACCTAAAAGTTCACCGATCTTAATAATTTTTGGCGGGGCGCTTTAATGTAGTTAAATAAACTTTACTTCTTTATTTCAGCTACTTTCGTTTAGTTCTAGCAAAGTTATGGAGTTTTTTCTCTTTAAAAAGGAGGCGTAATACCCGCATAGCTAGAGGTAGGCGTGGCAGTTGACCTAGAATTCTGATTTTTTGTCACATTACTAATATTGCCTTAAAGATAATTGGTACAAAATTTCATGACTCTAGCTCTTATAGTTTCTGAAATAATAGCAATGTCATCCTAAAATCGAAAAAAGCGCACTGTGCGTCGTCAAGAAGGTTTTACAGTGTGTTTGGTGTGGTTGCTATGAATCATCTACTATGAGATGCTCACCTATTGCTAAACTCATATTTCGGACCTGTACTGTCAACAATTGGACCGTCTGAAGGAATTAATCACCCAGAAGCGGATAGCTTTCACCATTTATAGAGGAATTGCGTTCCATCAGGACAAGGCTAGGACACAACCATCGAAAGTGACTCGGCAGAAGCTCCGGGAGATTGGTTAGCAGGAAAATTATTGTACATAGAATTAATAGCGAGAGTAGTTTTCATGTGAAATCTGATAAATTGATCAAATATTATATAATATAATATATCAAAGAATAAAATTATAAATAAAATTCTTTGTGCTTCTATATTTTTAAATATTTTTACATAATAAATAATTCCTAAAATTTCGTAGCTAAAAAATGTAATAAATTGATAATTATTTTTAAGAAAATTTGATACCATGACCAAACAAAATTGTACATTTAGCCATAAAAATCACTGCATAAAGTATTTTAAAAAAATATTTCTTCCAATCTTCGACAGGTTTCTAGAAATGCGCGTAAGCTTAATTGAGTTAAAATAATTGTAATAAGTTAATTAATAAAACTAAAAAGAGTTTTGATTCTATAGCTAAGGGGGCATCCATTAATTACGCGAGGTGGTTTTGGCCATTTTTTACCCCCTAGTGAGATATCGTGAGTTTTGGCTCAACCCCCTACCCCTCCCTTAATCTCACGTGATTGTTCAAAATGCGTGTTTTCAGTGTAAATAAGTTATTCTATGCTTCATTGTATTATATTTATTAAAAAAAAACGTAATTTATTGAATTATTTTTATTTGGAAATAGTTGAGACTGGTATTTAAGACTACTGAAGTCGTAGTCTAAAATCACAATTGAAAAAATCGAACAATAAAATACTTAAATGAGAACTTCTTAAATTAGTGAAAGAATATATATTCTAATTCAGTCCATGCGGACTCATGTGCGGTCTCAAGAGTGACTACTAAAACCAGTATTTCCATTTCAGTAAAATCACCAGCTTCTTCAACCTCGTTCTGATTTAGCCACTCAAAACCATTATTGCTTGCACACAGAAGCTCAGTAGCTCAACGTACGATAATCCGTGAAGGTCGCACTTTGCGGGCTGGTGCACGGTGGACTGCGCGTCGATGCTGTGCAACTCTTGTGATGGATGAAAAGTGAATACCGCATGTACTGCAGCATCTCTTTTCTAGATCACCACGTACACTGGGGCAATAGAGATCGTAGGGCAAGTCTATGAAGGTATGCAAAGTTGAATCGGTGAGCAGTGGCGAATCAAGAATCATGCTCACCAGGATCTGCGATCGTCAGATGCCCATCAATCTGAGTGATAGGGTATGGGCATCGTGACAGAAAACGGTCGTGAACAATCGAATGTTGAACACTCTGGCGTGGACTGCAGCAGGCCCGATTGTCACGGCATATATAAAAAAAAAAAACGAAATGGCCATTTCAGCCCTTGAAAGGACTTTGACCGAGCTTCTTATGATCAATTGTGTTGTGTGTGATGTGAAATGTTTGCACACAAATGATCGAGAACTGAACCTACATGTTTTACGCCGACTCCGAACGGCTTATGTTCTCAAGAAGATTTTCATGGCAGTTTTTTACTCCCTGAGGTTTGCCATTGTCTGCAGAGAGGTGACGGCTGAAAAGAAAAATTAATTCAATTGAAAAAATACTTTCTGTGTCAGGTGGGATTCGAACCAGGGTTCTCTGGCGTATGGGCCACACACTCTACCCACTGCGCAATGGCCAAAACGCGAATCTGCAGTCTTAAAATTGAGAACAGAAGTAAATACTTTCAGACATAAGCACCAAGAAATATGGTTGAGATTGAAAATTGGGCACCTGCCATACAACTGTGAGTCTTAAAATCCGATATTGCAGCAAGTATAGAAGCAGGCATTTTAAAATTGAGAACACTTCAATTTTATCAAACAAAATCACAGTAAAATATGTGAGCGAGATTATCCAGAGAGGTTTGGCCCCTCCCATATAACACTAAGTCTAAAAATACGTTAACGTTCTATAAACAATGAACTGAAGTTAATATAATCAGAAATGATCACTGAAAACAATAGATGTGAATTACAGTTGGTGACACCAACTAATACAACATCAATTTTAACAAATTTTGCACTTATATAAGCTAACTTATGACTATAAGGAACGTGAGTGATTAGGTACACTGTCACATAAATATCTGCAAAAACTAAGGACGAGACTGGACAACCCTTGATTAAAAGTACCTTTTTATACACCCAGAAAACAGCGCGGGTTTTGCAGCTAGTAATTAAACAAAAAAATGTAGCTACTACTAATACAAATACGTGTATCATTCTGACCAGTTGAATTAAGTGAAAAAAAAACAATTTAGAATGAAGAAAAAAATGTTGCCCACTGAAGAACATGAACAGAATTCTCTTGCTCTCTAATGACCCTTAACTTTCATAATGAACTCAAACTAATGCAGCCACTTTTCACTACTGTGTCGCCAGTGTTGACGTCGCTGATGTAGCCGTTGCTGATGGTGATGCTGATGAAGTCATCACTGGCACTAACCTCACTTCATTTGCTGTGCGCTATTGCCAGAATGTGACTATTGGGCGTACGAGTGTTTGTGTGCGGTTATGTCACGGACGCAACGAATTTCACTCCATTAGGCAGAGTTCATGATGCTGCTGGTTCATGGTTACAGTAGGTGCAGCAGCAGCGCCACTACTGCATGCCACGATGTCAGGACATTCAAAGAGCGCGCGTCCGTCTCACATTTTCATAGCTTAATGATGTCTACGTGTCTACGAGCTCAACTTGACTCATGCCGCACAACCACAACTTGATGTCTGACTAAGGCTCGCGACCAAACTTCAACTCTACGCAAAGCTTTAACGTGCAGATATTAAGTTGATTCCAACTGAATCCAACTCAACTCCGACCAGTTGCCTGTTTATTTGATGGTCATTTCCAACAACACCCTCACAAGCTGTCATCACATGATGAGCTCTAGTATGCTGGTCGGTTGGCAGCCATTGTCTTTAGTCCGTCAGTAGGTCAAAATCGTGTGACAAGCAAAGAATTCAACAGCAACAATAGCGGTGTGCATCAGTGTTGGTACATACTCATTTAAAAATTCTCTACGCAGGCGAAAAAAATCCTTACTTTTCCCTACGCTCAAATAATGTTTTCCTTACAAAATTCCCTACAACTTTTTTGTTAAATTTTTGTTAAATACAAAGAGTGTTCGACCACAAATAATTTTATCGTTACATTAAAGTGTATTTAAATATATATAAATACTTTAAGATGTATAAATATTAAATTTAGTTCACGGAAGAGCTGCTGAAAAAATGCTTGAACACGTGTCCAAATTATTTCTTGTTTAATTTTCCTGTTTAATGTTTAATAAAAATATGGATTTTTACATTTCATTCTAATGAATATTTTTATTTATATTTGTTTCTAAGTTTTTTATTGCGATAAAACTTTGACAACTTATTGCTAGCAATTTGTCACACCCCCTTTTACCGCCCATAAATAAAAAAAAAGGCTATCTTTAAAACGGATTTTTTTTTGTAGTTGACTAAAATTTGGTATTTAAGTTCATATTCTTACTTTCGGTACCTATACTAAAAATGGGTGTGGCATTTACGCTCACTGTTCAGAAATAATTATAATTCCTGAGATGTAAATTTTTTTGGTAATAAATATATTGTTATCAGAATTCAATACGAGTATAAATAAAAACTAATTCATAATTCTAATTATGAATTAATTCATAAAAATTAATTACTTTAATATTCCTCTCAGACCTAGAAGATCTTTTGAGTTACTTTACATGAACTTTTGTAGAACTAATTATTTGCAAAATGAACCACTCAGAAGCGCTTGTGGAGACTTTAATTTTGTTTCAGATGCAATTTCTTTAAATGAATCCATTTACTCAATTAAATTTAATATTTTAGATTATCTACAGTATCGCCACTAATCTGGGTCATGCTTCCAAGGATACTTAATTCTTTTCCTGTGATGTTTGGTAACAACTTATACAATCTAGATGTGTAGTTTAATATAGTTTAATATGATTATCCAGAGCGAGACCACGTTCGTCTCGCCTGGCATATGCCGATTTTGACGCCGTACGACTAGCTTTGCATGTGTGAGCTGTGCTCTAATCCATATTTATATAGATATACACGCTATAGATATTTGTGATTATCTATAGCAAGACCTCGTCTGTCTTGCCTAACACATGTATACGTATGAGCTCGACCTCGTCCGTCTAGCCTGGCATATGGGAGCACCGCTCTAATGACTCATTCTATTTACTACTAAGAAGCTAACCGGATTACAACTGTGTTCCTGAAAGCCTGGCAATTTTACATTTTTATAAAAAATTAATTTGTACTTAAATAAATTGTATTTATTTTGTTTAATATTAATTGCTATATAGCCATATGTGCTTAGCATTCAAATAAATAATAATAATAATAATAACGTGCGTTACAATAACATATCATATAATCTTTTCCAATATTTCAGCCATAATAAAAATATTTCAAAACAATACATTTTCTTCAACTATACAGTGATTGAAATTTAATTTCACATCTTTATGTCTTCCTTCAAAACCACAAAAGACACTATACTTACTCCTACTGTTCAGAAGATAAGCGAGGATATAAGACTATTAATTTCGCTTATTTACAAACATTTCTTATACTTAAAAATACTTAAAAAACAGCAAAGTGCATATTATTATGTAACATAAATGCCGGCAGAAATTTCCCAACTTAAAATTTCCTACTTTCGAAGAATATAAAAAAATCTATCCTTTTTTATCTTACGTCTATATTTTGCAACAAACATCCCAACGAGTAGGGATTTTTCCCTACATGTACCAACACTGGTGTGCATATCATGCATGCCTTCACATGCTTATAATCAGCCAGTGTTTCCGGTTGACATGTTGCCGTTTGGCAGAATGTTGAGATTTTTTAAATTTTCGACATTGCCATCAACAGCATCAGCAGCAGCAGCAGCAGCAGCAGCAGCAGTAATTTTGTCGTTGTTGCCAACGAAAATATTCTTGTTGGTTAATGTACCCAGAAGGAAAAGGATGTGCTTCTTATGAAAGCGGTAATGTGTTTACTTTTCAATTTTAGTTTATTGAAAAAACCACACTTGAAATTGAATTGAATGAAAAGTTAAACGTACAAGGATTTTGGCAGCATTATTTAATACTATTAACTGTTTTTCCTTTTTTCCTTCGGGGCTGTTCATTAATTGCGTAACATGATTTTTGCCCTATGTCACACTTTGTCACAAAGTCTTTAATCCCCCTTTCGATAACGAAACAATTTTATTTTTTTTTATAATATAGCAGTTTGTTGTGAAAAAGCCTAGAACACGTTATATTTAATATAAGTTTTTTTTATTATGGAAATTACATGACATTTCATAATGGAATTACGTGAACAAAGTCAAACACAAATGAAAGCTTTTCTGACGTTATCAAGAACTAAAACCAGTGAAAATTGTTCCACAATTGTGAATATTGTTATGTGTGTTTTAGTTTCCTTATAATACTTTGATGTTCGCTTTGAACGTAAAGTTATAACAGCTGTTTCGATGACTATTTTAGAGTACGAATTCCTACTTCAGTTCAGCAAAAAAACGTTACTTAAGCTCCGTTAGATGTTTTTACTTCATCTTAATCTTTGTTTTTTGAAGCTGCTACAATTTTTGAAGGTGTTTCAAATGGCTTTTATACCTTTGCTTGACTTAACCATAGTTTTAACTGTCTTTTTTTTTTGGTTTGTGATCCGTTCGTTTTGTTATATGCGTTCATTCATTAGCAAAAAAAAAAATTAAAACAGTATTTACAATAAAATAAAATTTTAAAAAATTTACTTGCTTACTTAGGTGGCCATAACTACCCGTGTTCAGGTTTCGACTGACCTCATCAGCTCTCGCCAAGTGCCTCTGCTTTGCGCGCGCCTTCTCCAATCGGATACACCAAGTGCAGTTGGGGCTTCCTCGGCCTGATCTATCCATCGGAGGCATGGTCTCTCTCGTCATCGTTGACAAACGACCCCCGCCTCGAGCCCGCCTTTTTCGCTGGAGTTTCGTCGTCCATACGATGGACATGACCCATCCAGCGTAGTTGCTGCACAGTTATACGCCGAACTACATCAATGTCTTCGTAGAGCACATACAGCTCGTGGTTCATTCGGATGCGATAGTCATCGCCGACTCGAACAGGACCAAAGATTTTGCGAAGAGCTTTTCTTTTGAACACCTCCAGAGCAGCTGCGTCAGTTTGCGAAACTACCCATGCCTCAGCGTCATAAAGAAGCACAGGTAGAGTGTTAGTTTTGTCGATCGAGAGAGGGCTCTGGAACTTAGTTGCTTACTGCTTTATCTCCAGGCTGACTTTGTTGTTGATTTTGAATTTTTAAATTTGAAATTTTTAAAACCGAATTCAAAAATTTTGCTGTGACGTAACGCACCACCGACCTACGCCCTTCCCCCCCCCCCCCCCCCTCCTAAGCGGGCTTTTGTAATTTATGAACAACGCATTTCATCTAATACCTTTCTCAGGTATTCAACTCAAATGCCTTATAGCACTTTCAAGCGATTTATGTAAATTTTGTGTTCTTGTTGGTTAAAGAAGAAGGTACATTTTTTGAATACTCGAAAGGTAGTTTTTTATTTTATTTAAGGCGGGACACGACATTCGCGGCAGAGAAAACAGACCTTTTTTTAAAAATTTATAGCTCAGGCAAAAACAAACATTTTTAAAAAATTTTTAAAAATTGTAGAGAATTGAACAAATTACAAGAAAAACAAAATTCAAAAAAATATATTTTTCACTCCAACATGGTTTTATAGAGCTCCAAACTGGCGGCAGAGAAAAAAACGGAGCCTCGTGGTTGCAGCGCTGGGAGTTGCAAAAACTGTCCGATCTGGAAAAAAATGACTTATTTAAATCTTAACAAAATAGGTAATCGTATGACACGAGCTTTTTTTTAAAAATTTTTTTTCAATTTTTGGTGATGTTCCAAATTTGAAAGTGTGTTTATTCGAAAAAAATATTGACTTTAAAAATTCATAAAAAAAATTTAAAAAAAAGCTCGTGTCATACGATAGCGATTCAAGTTAAAAAAAAAACAAAATTTCGTCAAAAAATGAACCCGCTAGCTAGTGCCGCAACCAGTACGAAAAACAAGTTTTCGAGATAAACGCGTTCAAAGTTTCTTGACAAAGAAAAAAAAGGTTACCTTCAATCTACCATGCCTGCTTCGTACTGTATGCCTTCGTTATCTTGTGTTGTGCTGTTTCTTATAGTTTTTTGCAATCGTTTAGCAATTCGGGCTTCACCCTTCAAATAGGTACGAAATAACAACCACCAAAAGTCAGGTAGCAAGTAAAACAAGTATATACCAGCCGCCATACGTAGGTAGCGCAAAAATTAAAAATGCGCTCTCACTAATCCGGCTGTAACTTTTGAACCCGTAGAAATTTTTCCATCAAAAATGATGCAAATTTGTTCTGGATACCACAACGCTTCACTTCATAAAGTATTGTAGTTGAAATCGCCAAAAATTTACTATATGCTATTGTATGTTACGTATACAATGCATTTATTTATTGTGGGCAAAATTATTGTATGTGCCATACAAAACTATTTTGTATATAGTAGTTGTTGTTATATTTACTATTTCTTTTTTAAATTAAAAGTAGAATGTGAAGCGGTTTGCTGGCTTTACGTAGCCCTTTTGTACCATGCCTTCTCTATTCGCTTCACCGTTACTTACAGATAAAATAATAAAAAAAGTTTATAAAAAGTAGAAAAAACTGTAAAATTTGGTTTTTGGCACATACGATAATTTCGCACAAAGGGGTCGATATGATCGGTTTATGCCAACACGTGTGTGTTAGTTAAAGATGGCAAGATTAATCGAATGACTAACATTAATCGAGTATTTATTTTCAATAATCGATTTAATTGTCTCGAATATTCTGTTCCGATTAATCGAGCAATTAATCGATTAATTGCAATTGATTAATTTCGAAATTACTTTTGTGTAACACTTGATTATACAAGGAATCTTCAGAAATTGAATTTGATTTATGTTTGCTTCATATTCAAATATTCGCATTTGATTGGTACATCAGTACCCGCGGAACGTCTGTTTTCTAAAGTTTGTTCAATAGCTTCGGAAAGCCGAGGCAGACAGACAACCAAAAAACTTTCTAAATTACTTTTTCTACAGACTCAGTTAAACCAAAAATGTGAACTGAATTGAAATATCCATATAATGTATGTAAAACCAATATATCAAAAACATTGAAAACATGTTTTTTCTTTTTTTAATAATCAAAACAATAATAATAGAAAATGCCGATTAATCGATTAAATGCTTGCAATTTCAACTTACACGATTTTTCACTCTGTCGTTTGTATATTTTTATACGAAGTTTTTTTTACACATTTTACTTAGGAACATATCTGCCGTGTTCAAAAAGGCTTGAGTGCTTAATAAAACTTTTTAAATTCATAAACTGTATTCATAAAACTTTATAAAAATTGTTATTAAGGCAAAATTATAGACAAAAAAGTATCATGTCAAATCGAATATGATCAAGTGAAAACCAAGCAAAAGACACCTAAAAATATTAAAAGAAATGATTACACAGGGTGGCAAAATGAAGATTTTTTCCGCAGCGTAGCTTTTCGAAGTCAATTTATAAACATGAGATAATGACGTTTTAATTCTATAATTCACTTTGTTTGAATTGACTCTGGTTCTTGTGATAAACCGTACTTTTAAAAATTAAAGGGATTTTACCACTTATTTTAGCAAAACTCAAGATAAATATGTCCGATTTGGTTCAATAAAAAGTTAAAAAATCTGCAGCTTAGTTACCTTCAAGTAACGTCTACACATTTTTAATAAGCTCAATAGTGTAGGAAGTATTCTGAAAATAGTTAGGCTTTGGGACCAGATATCTGGAACAAACGCACAATGCACCGATGGTTTATCAATTCCGGGAAGGCAATTCTGGCTGGGACGATGAACCACGTGGTTAACAAGGTAGCCGTGTTGATGACGACGAGCCACGAGCAGAAATTGAGCGGAATAAATCGACAAAAGTTGTCAATACTGAGACCCTTAATGTATCAAAAGAAACCATTAGTCGCCATCTCAAAGCAATTGGAAAAGTGAAAAAAACTCAATCGATTGGTTCCACATGATCTAACCAAAAGAAACAAAGTGCTCTGACTTTAGGTAGTCTCTTAATTGCTGATGCGACATAAGGTGGGACCGTTTTTGAAGAGAATTGTCGAATTGCGACTAAAAATGGGTCTTATATGATAATAGGAAAGGCTCAGGACAATGGTTGGATCGCGGAGAACCTCTCAGCCACCAGGCAAGAGAGGGATTGCACCCTAAGAACGTCATGGTGACTGTTTGGTGGACTTCTGAAGACGTCGTTTACTATTATTTTTTAAATCCTGATGAACCGATAACTGCGGAGTCCTACTGTGCACAGTTGGACGAAATGCACGCAAAATTGCGTATAAAACTGTCCTTTCTGGTGAGTGAATTTTCGCAGCAAAAAAATGCAAGTTTTTCCAAAATGGAGTTTTTGATTTGGCAACATGTTGGAAACGCACCGTAGATGTGAACGTGAATATTTTCAGGAATAAGCACATTTCGTTTGAAAATAACCGAGTTTTTCTTAACCCTTTAAAGACCGACATTTGGTATGAAACTTATATATATATATATATAATTTATATATTAGTTATAATATAATAAGTTATAACATGAGTTACATATAGTTATATATAATAATAGTATTATTAATTATATACCTTATATATATACTAACGGCTCAGCATACAATAAGTAAATAAATATGTAGGCCGATTTTTCCAATGCCTTCTATTTCCTACTGGGATAAGTATGCTGCTTATATGTATGTATATGAAATTATGTGTGCATATTTTTTTGAAGGATTTAATTATTACACAGCAAACTTGTCACCTCTGTTGATTGCTGTGTAGTTTTTTACATATTACACATTTTACTATTTAAGTCATGTTATTAAAATTGATTTTCTTTACCTTCCCATTAAACGCCTACATTATAAAATTGTGTTTGAAAGGGGGGAGTTGGGGTGCTTAATTAAACACTCTTGTTTACCCTTAAATATCGATAATAATAGAGCACATTTCTGAAATATGAATTCTAGGAAATTCATCTTCTTTTCTAAATTTTAAATATCAGTTTCGTAAGCCACAAAAATATTTTATTTAAAAACTAACACCGTTTTCTTTTATAATAAATATTTATGTTCTGGGAGCTAAATATTGTACTTTAAAGTTATATTCCAATCTATCATTCTGCAAAATAAGTAGATGCTAGATATATTTCTATTTGTGTGTTTAACTTTTTAGATTTTTTTTTTTTTTTCTTACAGGAGTCTTAAAACCGGTTTTTATGTCGCTGCATAAATTTTAAATTACGCCTGATTTGATACCATTTATTCTCTTTTATACCACAATAGAAAACTTTTTGGCTACGTTATTGTCATTTCTATATATAAATTTTTTCCTGAATTTTTCTTATACCATAGTTTATTTTTTTTCTTATATTTTTGCTCTGGAAAAGTTGCGCTGCCTTATCTTGTTTCATACAATGAGGCGAAATAATTTACAACAACTTCTAAAAGTGTGTTAAAAGTTAATAAAATGCTTGGAAAATACTTTGGAAAATTTTGCACATAGCCAAATGCTTAACTTGGCTAAAACAAAAGAGATTGAAGTAGAAACAGTGTTACATGCCACGCCACCATTGTCGTTGTTGTTGTTGTTGTTGTTATTGCTGTTGTGGTTGTTTTCTGTTTTTGCTGCATTTTTCACATACTCAAAGATAAGTTTTATAACTTGATGGTTATTTTCAGAAGTTTGGCAGAAATGTGGAAAATTGGTGAATCTAAGGAGCATAAATTGCTTAACTTTCTTAAAAGCATAAAACGAGAAAGACAGAAAAGCGAAATTTGTATAAAAAAGAACAAATATGATAAAAAAAAAAAAACAAAAATAAGAACTCAGTAAAGACAATATGGCAAATAAAGCTGATATGGAAAGAGAAAAAGTACAAGTAAAGAAATTAACTTTCTATAACTTGTAGCCAAAATCAATTGTGGCATCTTCTCTTGGTTTATTATATTGATTTCTTTCAATCTTTCTTACAGTCAGCAACCCAAGAAAAGTTGCAAATGAACCGAGGAGACTTTTTTTAAGAACCACATAATATTGGCCTATGATAAGAAAGAAACATAATGAGAAAAGGAAATTATCTAAAAAACAAATATGCAGCAACATTAAACATAGATATTTTGAAATTCTTAAAAAATAAATTTTTAAGAATAACATTTATAAGCTTTATGCCAAATAATTCATAAAGCCACAGGTCGCTTAGTGGCGGCCGTGGTGCAGTGGGTAGATTGCGTGACCCATACGCCAGAGAACCCTGGTTCAATTCCCATCTGACACAGACAGTTTTTTCAATAGAATTAATTTTTCTGTTCGGCCGTCACCTCTCTGCTGACAATGACAAACCTCAGAGAGTAAGAACTGCAATGGGAAGCTTCTTGAGAACATAAGCCGTTCGGAGTCGGCGTAAAACATGGAGGTCCAGTTCTCGATCACTTGTGTTGCAAATATTTCACATAACACACATCACAATTGATCATAAGAAGCTCGGCCAAAGTCCTTTCAAAAGCTGAAATGGCCATTTTGTTTTTTTCAACAGGTCGCTACCACAATAATTTAATTTTCATGCAAAAACTGGCACGAGCCCGGCTTTAAAAAATAATATGAGACATCTTTTTCCGAAAAAACTTTTTCATGCCTTTTATGGTTTAATACTAACAAATTACTTCGAAGAAGTAAACAATGAGCACAACAGCAACTCTTTGCAGAATTAACGTAGTAAATTTTTTGAACCCTTGCTTTGTGCAAAACAGTAGAAAACCATTGCTTTTTAAATCGGAACTCACATAACTGCAATTCCGCTTTGGCTTAGCAGAAGCTGTTTCTATTAGATTTTCAAAGATAATGGACTACATAAGCCACAGAAGATTACTAGCTGTCTAGTCTGCTGGTGGTTTGGTCTGTAAAGAACCTTGTTGTTGTAGCGGCCTGCTACTTCATGAATTATTTGGCATAAAGCTCAAAAATGTTGTTCTTAAAAATTTTTATTTTCTAAGAATATCAAAATATAAACATTAAATAAAAGAATGCCACAATTTAATTTTCTTGTTTTTATTTAATTGAATTGAGTTAAAAAAGTAACATCCAATTGGATACCATCTTTACCAACTGCATTCATTGCTGAGTTATTAGCTCTATTGATTTGGCCTTGACGAAACTTCATGTCTTGAAAATTGTCATCATGTGGTCAGTGGCACCAATATCAATGTACCTATCATACCCGGAAGAGTCTGCATGGTAGATTGCAAACATCGAAGTAATTTTTGTATGACTCTATATTTTTTATTTGTCGCCTTCGATTAACACTCCGATGCAAAGTGTTCAATTCAATTCTAAATATAGCAACGAGATTTTCCCGTCTTGTTTGGCTTAGAAAATTTCTTTTGACTTTGATAATAACTATCCTTTCTAGAAATAAGAGCACTATTCGATAATTTTCGGTCAAATTTTACATTCTGCATTAACCTTACTTTTTTATTATCTGAGGTCATTTAATACCTTCCCAGCAAAATCTTAACACAATTTTTTATATACATTCTTATGGACACTGCTTCCAGAAGACATTCCTTAGATCCAATTGTGATTCTCTTACCTTTTCGAGAAGAGGATTTAAAAAGCATTTTCATGAACAACTTCTGGAAGGCATTTCAAATATCATTTAAATTCCATTAAAGTTGAAATTATTAGTTAAATTAAACTTAACAAAAGACTGCCATCCTTCATTTAATGCCTAAAATAAATCTTCCTTTAAGGGATATTTAATCTAATTTTTTTTGGAGAATCGAATTTTTTTTTTTTTATAAGTCACTATATATGTCTTAAGAATATGCAAAAAAAAATTATTTTTTTCAAAATTCTTCTTCTAACTATAGTTTTTAGCGTGTTTTGCGAGTGCCGTCAAGCACGTTTTTTTTTTAAATTGAACAGATGGCTTTATTATTCTAGCGCCACTATCATAGCTCTTTAAAATAGCTTATATTGTGTTTATTATGTATATTATATTATTGATGTATTATTTTATTGAATTTGTATACGAATAAACATCGCCAAACGTCGCAGTACTGAATTGGCCAAAAAAAGAAAATCGGACCAGCAAAAAGAAAAAGATCAGGTGTAAGCAGAATATGAGCAAGCAGAAGGCTTATTGTATGCACCCGGGATCGCAGACGACTGGTAAGTTAAGAAAAATAATTTTTCGGTTGTATCAAAAAAAAAAAAAAATCGTTTTTTTTAAGCCACGTTTTTACTCTTTCTACGTAACATTTCTGCAAAAAAACTTAACCGATTTGTATGCTTATAATCTAGATATTTTTGTTATAAATTTTTCTAAGTGAAAAAAAAATTAAGGAATAATTTAATCATTAAAAGTACCGAAAAACCTGTTTTGTAACTTTAAACACGTTTTTCTCGAAACAGGTTTTTTAGAATCGATGTACAAGATTGCGCAATAATTATTAAACCGAATTACTTCAAAACTACTGAGTAATTAAAAAAATATATTTTTGGGGGTCTGACTTCGCATTTTTTTTTTAAAGCCCTCATAAAATTTTTACAGCTACTTTTATCCAAAACTTTTAGGCCTTTTTTTTTTAATTTTGACTTTGCGTAGCCGCCATTTTTTTCAAATTAATTTTATTGAAAAAATTCGAAGTCAGACCCTCATATTAGGTTTAAACTCTCACCAAATTTTTTTTGTTTTTGTTTCAGATAAGCCAAGCTCGAGATATCCTGCACACCGCTTTTTCTATTTTATTTTTTTTACTGCTTCATTTGCGCACGTGTGACTTTGAAGTGACGTCACGAGAAAAAAAAAATATTTTTGTTAATTTTAATACTTATGTAAAACAATAAAAAAATATTTACTCAAATGTCTCTTAACAGTTTTTTATACAATCTTTACTTAAAAAACTCCTAAAATTTCGACAAAATTAGGTAAAATTTTATAAATGTCCCTTATAAAAAATGTCCCTTATAAAAATTCTCTAAGCAATTCAGCAGAAGGCTAGGAAGGTAGTATTCTTCCTAATGACATGCTTGTGTTAAAACAAAGCTTAATACTTAAAAGGGTATCAAATTGAAAGAGGGGTACACTTGTACGCTTCCTTTCCACTTTAGAAGCACTTTGGAAGCACTTTTTTTGCTCGGTTCCAGCTGCTACCGATGCTTATTGTCATCGGCTTATATTCGTCTGGTAGTCACTTCAAAAACGAACTATCAACTAGGGATGGCAGACCCAGAATATCGGGATCTCACGGGATCCTGGATTTTCTTTAGACCTGAAAATCTCGGGATTTGTCGACGAGAATTCCGGGTTTAATTGACAAATTTTTTTTTAAATTTGTTAAATAAAAAGTTGCTTTTAATATGTAACCTTTTATTACCTTTTTTCAGTTTACAAAAGGTATTTTTGTTCAAAGGCAACACTGCCCGAATATACAACTCAGCTAGTAGTTTGAGGACTGGCTTATCACAAACAGTTTATTTAATTTTGGTTTGGAATAATACATTTTCGCATATACGAATTAAAATAAAAATCAAGGCAAAAAATATGTAAAGTGCGCTGTTTTGGCATCGTTATATCCGCTTTGCAATATTATTGATACAAAAATTAGCTAAGACAGGATAATTATAACCGCTTAGCTCGTAGTTTCCAATGGGAACACTAATGTCAGATAAAAAAAAAATATAGTTTACAAAAAATTGAGAGTACATTAAGGATACTTGTTAGTCAAATTTTGGTAGCTTCGTCAACTTTTTTTCTTTTATTTATTGTCTTGTATGGTATAGGTTGCTACTCTTAATTTTCAGTTAGATAAGGCTGTGGGCAACATTTCTTTTTCTGTTTTGAATTTTCAGTTTTGGACCGTATACGAAACTTATCGGTTGCCTGGATGTGTTCGGAAGCTCTCCCAAATTCCATTTTTTTTTTACCAGCGGAAACAACAACAAATTTGGCCTATTCGGTAAGAAAAGTGACAAGTAACCAGAGCTGTGTAAGTTTGCAATCATTTCACGTTTCAAGTCTTGTGATTTTGTTGAAATTGATTGCAATACATAATTTTTTGTCGGTACTCTGAAATGCATATTTGAAATTAGCAATTATTTGTTATAATTTAATTGCAATCTCTCATTCATTTATGTGTCAATTGATTGCATTCAAGTCACTTCAAGTCAGCTGGGACTTCAAATCTTTTGTCTGAAATCTTATTTTTTAATTCATTATTTCAATTATAGAGAAAAATGCTAAAAACTATAGCCATGTATATACCAGGCCTCGTGAAACGCAGAGTGCATATAGAATTTATTGTTATTAATAATTCCCATCCAATAAAACAAAAAAGAAAAAAAAAAAAACGTATGTGGTATGTCGTCGTCCGGGGATTCATGTACTCTGCGTGTAAAAACCACATTTTGAGTAAATCGAAGCTAAAGCTTGAATGTATTTTTTTGAAAAACTGTACTATGGGATTTTTCAAATGTCTCACCATAAATTTATGTAAAATTACAATACCAAAAACTATTTCCTAATCCTTGATCTAAAGTATAAAAGAACATTTAAAAAAAAACACAGGTGCGTCGTTGGATACACGAGAGAAGCGAAGCTTTTTATGTTACTGCCATTGTTATTTCAACACACTTGTGGGCAATTGTTAATTTTTTTCGCACTATGCAAAAACAAAACAAAAGCATGTACCAACAACAGCATAAACGCATTCACATCAAAAAAAAAAAAGTATTACTTTGCCCATCGTGAGGATCGATCCCATGACCCTCTGATTCATAAGTCAACACTGTTTCTACCGATCCAAACAGCTCTGTTAAATTTTGATGTTGATTTAATATTAAATATATAACTGCAGCTATGTTAACAGTTGATGGCGCTAACAGATGGCACTAGCAAACTGAGGATAATGACCAGTGTTGTCACTTGCAAATTTTAAATAGTAGTAGGTTGAGTCTAAAATGAGTGGTGAATTTTAAAAAGCTTTGGAATATATATTTCTTCTTAAGGAAAAATTCGACTGAAGTCCTGCAGCAAAACAAATCATAAGAAGTATACCATAAAGTAAGTTTTTTCACGCTAAATTAGTTTTATTGCAAATAATTCTCATATAATGTTCTTAAAACAGTTCTAAAATAATATATTAAATGTAATAATAAATAAAATATATGCAATATTATTTCTATAAAAATAAAATATATGCAATAAAATTTCTAAGATTTTAATTATAATGCAATAATTTTTATATAAATATATAGATTTTGGAAAAATGCAAATAGTGGGTGATAAAAGTGGTGAACTAAAAAAGTGCTAGATTTACCACAATTGTGGAAAAGTGGCAATACTGATGATTCTTGTAGCAAGTTGTTTAGCAGCTACCCAAACCATAAAAATCTATTAATCAACACTTGTAGCAAGTGGCTAAGCAGCTACCCAAACCACACAAATGCATTAATAGATTATTGTATGTACTGCAACATAGCTTCAGTTGCACTTAATACTGAATCAATGACTCGGTATACATAAGGTGTTTGGCTTGACGGATGGAGTATAGAACTTCCAACCAAAGGTTTACGGGTTTGATTCCCCACGGCAGGCAAAGAAATGTTTTTTTATGTTTGTTATATTAGATTGTCTTGCTGTAAAAAACACAGAAACAAGGAACCATATAAAATTCTAAGAAAAAATCTGTCGGAAATTTTTTTGATTTCACTCCAAGCAAATCACAGAACGGGGCGTAAAAAGCTTCGCTTCAAAGAAAAAAAAAACACGAAATGGCCATTTCAGCCCTTGAAAGGACTTTGACCGAGCTTCTTATGATCAATTGTGTTGTGTGTGATGTGAAATGTTTGCACACAAATGATCGAGAACTGGACCTACAAGTTTTATGCCGACTATTCCATTTCAAACGTATTTTAATGTGAACTCATACACGTAGAGCAAACTAGCATTGATAAAAAATTTCACACATTTAAAATTTTTGGTACAGCAATATATTCATTAACAAAAACAACAAGAGTAAAAGATATTTGTAAAACTTTTTAACAAAACTAATCAAAAAATTTTTTTATTTACGAAAAACAAAAAAAAAAAAACAATTTTTGTAAATTAATTACAACTTTTTTCATAAATTTTATGTTATGTGTTTTACAACTCTAATAATTTTTCCAATCATTAAGAATTCTATTTTTCGAGCTCTAGGTCTATGTTGCTTTTTTAAGAAAACAACAAACAATCAACAACACCCTGTATTATGTATAAGTAAATTTCGAAAGTAGGTTCAGTATAAAAATAAATCAGAAGTTTTCTGGACTCCCGCCCTTCACGAAAACTTTTTCTCACTGTTAATATTTTTTTACACCTGATTAGCAAATTGCTTTAAGATTCAGCACACAACAACAAGGGTTAGAAAGGTGTATTTGGATATTCTTGACTAGATATTTTGTTAATAATAATGACAATAATGTCAATCAAGCTATGTACGCAAATACTTCGCCATTCTTAAAATACCTCTTATTTTCAACATAGGCTACTTTTCAGTTTTTTATCAATTAATTATAATAAAAAAAACAAAATAATTAATTAAAAAATAATAACTAGTCACAACTATGTTAGTTAAATGCACGTGGAGCAAATTAGTTTTCGTTAATCAAGAACAAAATTTTGTACTGAAATTTTGCTCTATACGCCACTGAATGGGGCGTATGGTGCAAGAGGTCACCAAAAATTTCTATTTAAAGGGATACAGAGAAAAATGGACACGAAATATCTCAGTTTCTGGAAGCGATATACAGCTCTGTTAATGACTCGCAATGCTGCCAAATTTTGACGAAAGATGTTAAGCGGCTGTGAACGTTTTTATGGTTGTATATAGCGATGCCAAAAAAAAAAAAAAAACACACCTGTTATTTAAATTGAGCCCTTAATCTTCCTAATGGATCATTTGTCCGCCTCCATACAAAATATGTCAATAAATAAATGCAAACAATAGTCGCACAGGAATTAAATTTGCATCTGAGTTGCAATTAAAAATACAAGCACACAAGGCAATAAAAATATAAAATCAACCTACAACCACGCCTACCATCCATACATCAAGAAAATTTCAAATGCCATATATTTCCTCATATTGGACCGACTTCAAAATAACTCGGTGCGGAGATATATATTTATATGCAAAATTGAAAAAAAATGCAGTCACGTCCACCTCCCACATAATTCTTTTTCTTATTTTCTATGGGAGCGGACCAATAAGCAAATAGGGAGACTTAGGGCTCAACTTAAATATCTGGAAAAAATACAGAGCCGTTTTATTTTAACATTTGGATCCAATCAACAACCATCCATAAATGAAATTACATAAATAATAAATGAAAGACGTAAATTTATTTCTTACCGGGGATGGAGGCAGACAAAATAACTTATAATTAAAGCACAAAATTATAAATTATAAATAAGCGAACATATTTTATTATAGTAAAGATCATTTATTAATAGTTACCCTATAGGAACAAGCTAACTTGTTTTTAAAAACAACTAGTTAAAAAACTTATTTAAAATAAGCCAGTATATGAACTACTTTGAATTATATTAAGGTGGCATCCACTTCAGTTCTAAATAGTTTTTATTGCATTATATATGAAGTAATTGAAATACTACTTAAAAACAAGTGATTGATAAACTACTTTGAATTATATTAAGGCGGCAACTACTCTGCTTTTGACATGTTTTAATTGCAAATTTTTATTAGATTTAACCATGTTATTTCTTCAAATATTATTAACTATAGGCCATCAGGAATAGTTTTCAATTGGTTATTTTAAAGTAATTAAAAAAATAGTTTAAATATAACTAGTTTAACAAGTAGTTGAAAATATATGCAGACGAAAGTCAATTGACTTATTTAGCGGACATCACCATACAAAATATGTTAGTTCGTTCTATGGAAAAAAGGCAGAATTTCAACTAGTTGTGGTTGACAAAAAACTACTTTATCAACTACTTTTAAATTCGTTGATTTTCCTACAGAGTATGTATACAGAACTGCTAAAACAAAGGAGATCGTCTTTGCTTCAAACGACCAAAATCATTAATGACTGAGTCAACGAACCATTGCAGCTCATGGATGGCTATCACTAGAGTCGAATTTTGGGGTATCATCATACCATTAACTAATGATTATTTTGAGGAACTGACCCGAACAACTTTTTTTCATGAGGAACTTTAATACACACTTCCATAACTTAAAACGTTGAAACCACTTTTTCGAGATTGGTTGCTATAAGAACTTATGGAAAAAATTGTTCGATTTTTGCATCACTTACTGTGAATACCAGTCATTCTCGTTGATACTAGAAACATCAGAGTAGCTCAAAAAATAACGGAGCTGGATCTATTTTAAGTCGTAAAAAACAACTTTTTTTTTATATTGATGTTTGAATGCTACAGTACCGATATTTTTTGAACGACCCTCTTGATTTTAGTACCGACGATAACGGCATTAATTGTTAACATATATTCGTTTTGTGATTCTTTACCAGATGATGCACAAAAGTTTTTGATAACAACCAGCGGTATCTTTTTCCTCCTTTGATTTTTTAATTTCACATGACATACAACAACAACATCTACAAAAACATACCAATAATAACTTATTAATTAAGTTTGATATTTTATCTATTCAATAAAAAAATAAAAAAACGTTCGTCGATATCTCATAGTGTAAATTTATTTTTCGGATCAAGTCAAAGAGCCCCTTTAATATAAGGCCTACGTCATAGAAGCGGCGGATCAATACAAGTAAAAGTGTGAAATACGTATGCATAATTTTGCTTGACCCCGATTTAAATAAAAACCTTCAGGCTCCAATGTTTTCAAAACTTAGTTAAATTTATATTTTAAAATTATTTTAATTATTAATTTGATTTAAGAAAATTATTTCAAAATTAGGGAGG